>CM061092.1:4729375-5992500 GCA_030770545.1 Macropodus opercularis | reverse complement strand
CTGTTAGATATACACTGAGCAAATACTTTGTCCCGGTCCAGGTCCAAGAGTCCAACTCATACCCTCCTTACTGTGGTGGTGGAGGCTTTCTCCTGTCTGGCTACACAGCTATGGTCATTTACAACATGTCTCAGTCTATTACTGTTTTTCCCATTGATGATGTTTACATGGGCATGTGTCTGGCCAAAGCAGGACTTGGTCCTGTTTCCCATATGGGTGTAAAGACCATAGGACTGACCCTTCCTTCCAGCAACATAGATGAATATGATCCTTGTTATTATAGAGAACTCCTGCTAGTACACAGATTCTTCCCACCTCACATGTATCTGATGTGGCACAGAATACATGACCCCAGGCTGAAATGTGGTCTTCAAAATGAAATGGTTCAGTAGACAATAATATAAGTTTGATTTCCTGCTCCTGCTTGTGAGCTGCTGTGTGATGGACCTTGATGAAACCTTTGTGTCTTGCATCTTTTTTGTGGTAGTATTTGTAGACACACCCTGACTTGATAATTATATATATATGTGTGTGTGTGTGTGTGTGTGTGTGTGTATAACACAAAAGGGACTGAACTAGCTTGATTGTTATTTTCCTTATTGTCTATGATGCCGCCCGTACATTCATCTGCATTCTTCTTTTAAAACTGTCATCCTGAAGCAAGTATCTTGGTTTTGACATTTTTATCATGAGAGGATCCAAAATCAGTCCAATACTCTTTTGTTTGTAGTAGTTAAACAGACCAAAACAGGAAAGTACAACCCTGTCTCAGTAGATGCATGTCAAAAGTCTCACAAACAAAAGCTCATCTAAATAAAATATCCCATCATTAAAAAATAACTCATACAATGTAAACTACAAATTCAAATGATCAAAATGGTTACTGTGAGCAACAACACCTGAACCTGGCTGGTGAAAACAGGACCTCATTCTGTACAAATGCATTTCTATTAAAACATTCTGGCTTAAACTCTGTCGTGTCTTCAAGTACTGTTTTAGCTTGTGCAATTTAACAGTAAACGTATAACTTGGTATAGAATGAGGGGCTCACCGCTTCGGGACTGAACTCACCGTGGCTGCGGTTCGCTCATGGGCAGTAGGGGGCGTCGTTGGTCTTCCGTGGCTCCTGGAAGGGCACCGTTATAGTGCCAGCGTAAGCCGCTCAGCACCGTCTCCTCTTCCCTGATCCACAGGTTCATGCCTGGTGCCGGTAACACGGAGAAGCCGAGCGGAGAAAGCTGCGTTTTCACTAGCTAGCTGACATTAGGCGCTAAGCTAGCGACGTCCGTTGGTTAACGTTATTCGACAGCCGGGGAACTATAACCAGCCACGTTTAATTTGTTTTAGCGCCAGATTGAGTTGGGTTTGTCTATATAAGAACGAAATAAAACCATTTAAAAATGTCACCGCAGCCTCCAACCACCGTCCAGGTCGGTCTCGACGAGACTCCCAGGGGTCGTCTACAAAGTGCTGAAAACTGAAATATGACGCTACAACATTCACAAACTGTACTTGCATGTACTGCTGTGCTGCCTAATGCTGTTTTTCCCTCTATGTTTTTTTTAGCTCACGAGAGCTTTGTGGGTTCCTCAATTTACAATAACTCGAGTGCAGTCTATTTGGCGCTTGCCCCTTAGAGTCGCTCCCTGGATTTTATTCTCCTTGGACCTGGAACAGCAGCGTGTGGCTCCGCTCGCCCTCTTTGCCCCCAGATATTCCAGTTTAGCTTTTGTCTTTTAATAGTGTGGGCTTGAGAATGATCTGCCCACAGAGGAAAACACATTTTCTAGCAATAATAACAATTTGTCTTTTGACTGGGGGGCCTTACAGAAAGCTGACCTCCTGCACTTACAGCTGTGGTCGCTACACTTATACACAAGTCACAGAACATTTGCGTTTCATCTTGTTTCAGCCTCTGAGGCTCTTTGCTGGTACGATGACCCTTGTTCCTGTCCCTGCTGGAGTCGGTTTCTTCTTGCTTCTCATCTTCTGAACTCTCACTTCCCTTCAAAACTTCAAAGTTTAGACCAGGTGAAGCGTTGCTTTCTGTGCTGGAGTCTGGTTCAGTGCCTCAGACATTTCATGAACTTACTGTAGTTCAGTTTATGGAGAAAGTCACCTGCTTCACAGACGACTTCTTCCCGGTTAACAGGGACCAGTATTTTGGAATGAGCATAATGATCTGAAGAGCTGAGGTGGGGGCAGGGCTCTGCTTTCAATGCCTTCTTGTTACTATATGCCAGGCATTTTTAGGTTTCAGTTCTTTGAAAGTGGAGTGCCAGTTCTTCCAAAAAATAGTTGAATGACAGCAGAATGATAAACAATTGCATCAGTTAAAAAGCAGTTTGTTGATTAATTGTAAAAGAATTTAACTGAGAGACAGGGTAGGGCCAAAAGGTTTTGGTTTGGCTCAGAATGAAACCTATAACCAGCCTGTCTACATCTCCCCTAAATAGACACACCTATTAACTATAAATATTAGAATAGAAAGTTATCAGAGTTACTTTGTAAAAGAAGATGACCAAAGATCACACACATTGAAGATACGTTTTCTAACAAAGTGCATTTGCCGTCTTGTAACTTAAATACTTGGGCGAACAGTCCTTTAAAAAAGTTAATTCACTGTCCCTTAAACCATAATATAAACAGTCAACAATAAGGTTTTGTTACCTGACAAAATAACAAGAACAACAGAGGCAGTTCAGTTTAATGTATTTAAATAGCACCCACCAGTTCAAGCCACTTTATAAAGTCAGCTTGACAGCCTTACAGAACACAAGAATACAGCAGTGTATGTGTGTTGCTAGACTGGCTCATTTTCCATAGAAAATTGCATTTGTCAGCAACTGATTAAAGAAAGATTTACAACTTCTCACTCCATAAATCCTGTTTTCTGTTGCTCCCAGCATGGAACAATTTAAGAGAATCTGTTCTTACTAACATACATGGGTTTAGTGAACAAAGTCACTTTACCCTACTTATATGTTGTCTTCTGACTTGTGAAATTACTACACCTTGTGTCATGTGTTATTTGTGAAACCTCAATAAAATGTGATCTACTGTAGAGGATGCCTACAGAGTAATTCATTAAAATAATGTAAGAGTAATTTTGGCATTTGTCTGTTTTGTTCATTTAGTTTTCTTGTTTATTAACTATAGTAGTAGTGAAATGTAGGAGTCACATTCATGGGGAAGTGCTTGGAGCGATGGCCTCTTACAAGATCTTGTCTCTATTGGTTTTTTTTTGGACTGGCTTTTCCGCCCAACAGCTTTGTTGGTTTTATGTCCTATATGTGCCAAGACTCTTGTTTTATAGTTGACATTGTGACTCATCAAAAGAAAGCCACAGGGAATAACAATAGTAGTAGTGTTGCTCTACTGCTGCCCGTCATTGTCATTTTAGGCCTTAACATGTCCACATAATGAGGGAACTTTAGCCCAGTAACAACTTTGACTGGGGGGCCTCACAGAAACCAGACCTCAGGGTTCCTCAATTTACAATAACTCGAGTGCAGTCTATTTGGCGCTTGCCCCTTAGAGTCGCTCCCTGGATTTTATTCTCCTTGGACCTGGAACAGCAGCGTGTGGCTCCGCTCGTCACAAGTCACAGAACATTTGCGTTGCATATTGTTTCAGCCTCTGAGGCTCTTTGCTGGTACGATGACCCTTGTTCCTGTCCCTTCAAAACTTCAAAGTTTAGACCAGGTGAAGCGTTGCTTTCTGTGCTGGAGTCCGGTTCAGTGCCTCAGACATTTCATGAACTTACTGTAGTTCAGTTTATGGAGAAAGTCACCTGCTTCACAGACGACTTCTCCCCGGTTAACAGGGACCAGTATTTTGGAATGAGCATAATGATCTGAAGAGCTGAGGTGGGGGCAGGGCTCTGCTTTCAATGCCTTCTTGTTACTATATGCCAGGCATTTTTAGGTTTCAGTTCTTTGAAAGTGGAGTGCCTGTTCTTCCAAAAAATAGTTGAATGACAGCAGAATGATAAACAATTGCATCAGTTAAAAAGCAGTTTGTTGATTAATTAAAAGATTTAACTGAGAGACAGGGTAGGGCCAAAAGGTTTTGGTTTGGCTCAGAATGAAACCTATAACCAGCCTGTCTACATCTCCCCTAACTAGACACACCTATTAACTATATGTATTAGAATAGAAAGTTATCAGAGTTACTTTGTAAAAGACGATGACCAAAGATGCAATGCAAGAACAGTCCATGAAGCAGAAATGCATAGAGCATCATTGATGTGTTTTGAAAATGTCAATATAACAGTGTAGATGAGCAGAATAATGGCTTTAATTGAGACATAAAACTAAAATTCTTACTTTGTGGATTCATTCATATTCATAGTACCTCTGCCACACTGATAAGATACTTCCAGATGTCCCCCGAGGTTGGCACCACTCCTATGTATCAAACATTGGGTTTTATTATATATGTTTTACGCAAAGGATTCAAAAATAAGAGAGCACTTCAATAAAAACGTGGGAAAAAAGTAAAAATACCTCAAAATTGTGACATCTTCTATGAAAAAACTAGTGTTGAACAGACGTCACCGCCACTGGTACCGCCCACATAGCAGAGGTGCCAAACAATAAATGTAATTATAACATCTAGAGTTCCAGTAAAAACGCAGATGGAGAGGACGTATGATAGCGTTTACCGGTAAGCAGCCTGCACACTATAAACTGTCTGCAATGTTATTTATCTATCCGCTTCGTTTGCCTTTTTCCAGTTTACAACAGATTTTAAAAAAAAAATTCAATTTCACATTATCTTTATTCATATAAAATTATAGTATATGTGGCCAGGTGTACAATAATGGACCAGACACAGGCAGCTGTAAAAGTTATTGGCACTTTATTTCCTGACTGCATTAATTTAGCTTGAATAGGATTTGAAAGTATTTTTGGGCAACAGCCTCAAACAATAGTGAACTTGAAACAAGATATCTCTCAGAATTTGATTTGGAGTAAATAAAAAAGAATACTCTTCTGAGAAGCCAGGGAAGACAACAGTAGGTTTCTGCTTCTAAAATAAAACAAACTGAAAAAAATCTCTTTGAAAATAAACTACATTATTGAACACACTTCTCTGCATTAAAAAATCTAAACTTACTCAAAATAAATGGTGCGCAGCATGCTCTCACTGAAGACCGCATTTCAAATGACACTCGGACCGATTCTATCTCCCCTCTAGACAAGTCAAATGTACAAAGTAAAAAAAAATGTTCACATTGTTGAAGTGAATTCGTTATACGACACAAACAATACTTATGCTGTCGTAGCAGCAAGTGCTGGCAAGTGTCCTGTTCCATTAATCTGCACAAAACACTGCTGTACACCAAAATTATGACATGGCAATCTCTCTAACAATAAAGATTGCACTTATACCTCACAGAGTTTGTGAGTGTCTTTTCTTTTCTGTTATCCTTGACCTCGACAATTTCCACTTCAGGTACTGGGAAACGCTGCCGCTTGCTGATGATGTCACAAACGTGACCCAGGTGTTCTCGCATGCACTGCCCCTATCCATGGTTACAGCACCACTTACTGGACCATTTAAGAAAGTACTTTGTATATGCTAAACAGAATCGTAGCCTTTTCATTTAGAATCAACACCTTTTGTTTCTAGTTTTCTTGTTTTCTGACCCAGCTACATTCATTTCTCAGTGACTTCCTAAACATCAACATTAGACGTAGAGTCTTCTCCCTCTACGTGGAGCTGGCACAGGTCTTTCCTCTGGCTTTCCCAGGTCCTCCAACTGTTAACCCACTGGGTAATAGACCTGTTCCACCAGCAGGAGCTCAGGGCTGAATCGCATGGACTCAGCATCTGAATCGGACCCGACATGAGCTCACCAGTAGGTGGGAATGAGCATTGTCGCTTTGGATGTGCTACAGGTCCCACACACTGTCGCAAGTTGGACTGATGCACTCTCTTTATTGGTCCTCCGTTCAGTGGCACAGGGTTGTATGTTGTTCCCTGGCATCTGTGACTTTGTATACTGTGGATGACCACGCATCCTGAGTCTTACTTCTGCCTAAGTGACAATGCCGGAGGTAACATACTGCCCTATTTCCACTTCTGAGCAGTGAACTTTTGCCTTCTGGTCAGCAAAGTATCTAGCCTTTGCATGGACTCCTCCTGACATCAGGAGGTGTCCAAGACATCAACTGGCAAGTGAGGGGACCGTTTAAACAACAGGTAGTAGGGGGAATAGCATGTGGAAGAGTGTGGAGTAACATTGTAAACATACACCAATTCTGCAAGTTGCTCAGGCCAGCGCCATTTTTTCTCAGGGGGCAGTGTTCTTATGAGATCATGGAGGGTCCTGTTAAACCTCTCACACTGGGGGTTTCTTTGAGGGTGATGAGGTGTGGTGCGAGTTTTCTTTAACCCATACTGCCTGCACAGTTCAGCAATTTCAGAGTTTCTAACCTAGTCTTGTAAAAAATCTGGTACCCCATATTTCAGGAACCACTCCTTCAGAATGACTTTAGCTGTAGTCTCTGCCTTCTGGTTTCATGTAGGGAATACTTGACTGAATTTAGTGACAACATCAGTGAGTAGAAGTACATTCTCACAACCATCATTTGCATGCTCAAGCGTTGTGTAGTGGAGTTTGAGGTTGGGGCTGTGGCAGTTTAGTTAGCGTACCTCTTACACTTTTTCACCCACTACTCCACATCTTCCTATGCCAAAATTCTTTTAACATCTTAAGTCTTGGGTCAGAGGCTTGAAAGTTCTGGAGTTCAGTCTTAGAATAGCTCAGGACCGTAGGGGTGCTTTCAGGTACTGCATGGCTTGTCTCCCTGTCACCTGGATTTGTGGCAGTCAGCTGCCTGACCTGGTAGTGTCCAACTCCAGCTTTTGCTAAGTCTGGGCCTATAAGTTGGGGCCCCTTAATTACATCAGGTGGGGTGGTATTTGTCATCAAAATTAAACACAGCCAATTGCACAACCCACTTGAATAGCCGCCACCTTAGTTGTGGAAAGGTGACACAACGGGTTGTTATCAGTCAGGACAGTGAATTTAGACCCCAGGAGATAACAATTAAAAAAATATTTAAAAATTAATACAATTTCTCGGTGACTGCCCACGTTAATGCTAGAAGCTCTAGCTTCATGCTACTGTAGTTCCTATCATTCTTTTCAGCTCCTCTGAGTCTCTGACTCGCATAAGCTATGACTCTTTTCTTCTCCCTTGCTTCTGGTACAGGACTGCACCTAAACTGAGACTGCTAACTTCTGTCTCAAGAACAAAAATTACCTTAAATTCTGCATAACGTAGCATGGATACGCTCTGCAGCTTCACTTTAAGCAGTTCAGAAGCCCCTGAACATGCTGGTGTCCAGGGTGACTGAAACAACTCATTAGCCTTGGATGGCCTCCTTTCTTTTAAGCAAGCATTTACCACATTGTGGAGTGGTCCTGTTACCTGAGAAAACCCAGCAATAAGCCTTCGACAATAGCAGCAAAACCCCAAGAAAGATTTCAGTTCCTTTACAGTCCTAGGGGTGGGGCATATCTTTACTGTACTTACTTGATCTGGGTCAGTCCCTATGCCCTGGGCTGAAACTTTGTTTCCCAGACACCTCACTTCGGACTGAAAGAATTGACATTTAACTACTACTGCTACTGTAACTTTTAAACCTGTCTCCCTTAACCTAAGCCCGGTTTTGAGTCTTGTCAGGTCGCCTTGGAATGCAGACTAAAACGATCTGAAAAAACAAGGTCATGCATTGTTGCTTGCATTAAGCGTTGGAAGGTTGCATAATCCAAAAGGCATTCTTAGGTATTCATAAAGGCCGAAGGGAGTTTTAAAAGCTGTTCTGTGCCTTTCTCATGGACTGCTACTTGGTGATAGCCACTCGCAAGGTCAATACTCAGGAAGAACTTTGTACCACTCAGGGCATCGAGACTTTCTACAATGCGTGGGAGTGGGAACGCATCACACCTGGTTTTTGAGTTTAGCTTCCTATAGTCTATGCAAAGTCTTAGACTGTCATCGAATTTCATAAGAGGAAGCATAAGAGCTGGAGCTCTCTTGAATCACTCCTTTTCTCAGCCGTTCCAAAATGTGATCCCAGACCTCTTTGTACTGGTTTGGTGGAATGCGACGATATGGCTGTGAGACTGAGATCTCATCTAGTACAGCGGTCTCGTGTTTAACTCTGTCTGTATAGCCTAGGTCCTCATTATGCACTGCAAAAACATTGGCAAACTTAAGCAACGGTGCTTGGAGCGCTTTCCGTTGCTCCTGTGTGCCATCTAGCCAATCCAACTCTGCTGCATGGAACCTTGCTATCCTTGTTTATCAAAAATCCAATCTACCTTATGGTGATATCTAGCTCGACTTCACCTAAGTAGGGTAATGGTAGCTTATTAGCTGCTGTGATTTTGAGCCATTTGGCTATGCAATGCATGTCTATGTCCTCCCCATGGAGGTGATCTTGAAAAAAACTTTTAATGTGCTGACAATACTACTTGTTGAGCTATTATTTTGACTACTTCCTGGAGAGTCATGGCAAGGTCATTGGATAGGCTCCCGGGTGCATCTGTCCTGTGTTGTTTTGAACCTCCACACTATTGCCTTTTCCCAGAAATCAATCGGGCTAGACTGGGGCTTTTTTCCTAATCAGCTGGCACAACTTGCAGTGGAGGGTGGAATCCCACATCCCTTCAACAAACTGATCTCGATTTGCCTGCTGGGGGGGTCAGCAACTACATTAGGGGACTGAAAAAGAACAGGAATAAGTAACTGAGGAAGTGCGTGAGAATAATGCCGCAGGTCTTCCCCATCTAACTGTCTGCAGGCATAGAAAGAATCTAACAGCTGTGGCGTAGTACGCTTCTCTCTTAAGGCTTCACGCAAGTATGAGAACAGATCACTTGGCTTTGTTACTCATATATAAAGTTTGACTTCATCTAAAGCGGTGCCCTGTAGTAGCGAAAGCATAAAATCCACTTGGTCATCTTCTCTTAACCCCCGAGCTCTTACTGTCAGGATTTGCTGGTACTGTTAAGGAGAGCACCAGCAGTAGTAAGGATCAGGCAGAACCAAAGCTTCGATTTGAACATTTTATTTAACAAATTAACAATGGTGAGTTTTGAGATTTTGCGAGCGCCCTAGGACGAGGAAGTCTCTTCAGAAATCTAAAATGTAGAGGAGAGATTCAATACTCAGAGGAACAGGACAGGGGTAATGAAAATACCACTAGGCTAATCTATACATACGGTGATTTAGTGAGTGCAGTTCATGGACGAGGAGAACCCAGGGATGGTCAGCGTAGACGTGAGTTGAAGTATGGGTAGATAGGATGATGGATGATGAGCCGGGGAAAACAGATAGTGAGCATGAAACAGGGGGAGACTGATAAGGTGTCTTAGTATTAGGCGGCAGGTGGGTAAAGCCCAGAGGGTCGCCGATTTGAAGGTCCAGGGTTGTTCACAGCGCGGCAACTGGGAACGGGTTCTCCAGACGTCTGAGGCAAAATAAGTGCAAAGAGAACAGAAAAATACAGCACGATCCACAAAACAAAGAAGAAAGCTCAACATTAGAGTTCAGGTACAGGAGAGGAAATGATCGGACCCCTTCAGCGTTCCTCTCACGGGATCAACCGTGACGAGAGAAAATATCCAAGGGTTCCTTGAAACTAAGTATCGGATTGTCAATAGCTGGCAAGGTCCAAGATGATTCATAATAGGAAGCAACAAATAATTCACAATAAGAAGCAACAAAGCAATCGTTAGCTGGTAATGTCCAGAAAGCAAGACGTTCAAAAGTTCATAGCAGTAGTTAACATCAGACTAGCCGTCAGCTGGTATCTTCGAGAAGCAAAGCCAGTCACGATTCATTACTGGGGTACTTCCATGTAAGTCGGAGGATGTCTGGAAGGACGATCGTGGCAGATTCTAAGTCGAGGTACGACTTAGAAGACTCAAATGACGACCTGACACAGAGGAGCCTGTGAAGACAGCTGAAGAAGGGAGAGTCAGTGAAACAAGGTTCAGGTGAATCCAATCATAATTAGGTGGAGCTGGAATGTACACAATAGACCTTGGTTGAACATCTCCCACTGAAGTGAACTGCATGAATATGTTAGGAAGCATACTTGATTAAGTAAATAGATGCAAGGTACCAGGATGCAAAGATACACCTAAAGCAAAGTGCCAAAAATGTGACGTCCACCTCTGTTTCACATCCACCAGCCACTGCTTCCATAGGTTTCATACAGAATAATATAGTATGTGCTTTGTAAAGGCAAAAACAAATATGCACACTACAGAAAATGTCACAATAATTTGTGCATGATGTTTGTTGAAATAAACCTTGTTAAAATTGTTGTTGTTGATGAAATAAAGCTCATTTGACCATATTTATTGCTGTTTTGCCTCTCCTTTTATCTGTTATATACCTTAGAAAAGCTTGGCGCTTTAGTGCCTTTACAGCATGTTGTTGCCTTAAAGCAACAAACCAAAATCTAGTGGGGGGACTGGGGGTGGTCACATTTTATGATTGGTGTATTATCAGGGACCCCAAAGCTTCAAAATCCTAGGGTCGAATATCTTTTTTTATTCTAAAATAAAAACTCATGCCATAGAGTGTTAAGCAAAACTTTTGCGAGATCCCGCAATAGCTTTTTTTTTCCTCCCATGTCCCTTCCGGGGCTCTGTACATTTCTGTGCTCATTCTAAAATAAAATAAAAAGTTCATTGCTATTTTTCTCACACAGCACATCAACCATTTGAACGCCATTTCCCAGAATGCATAGTTATGAAGTATGGTGTTTGTGTGTCTTACAGTAACTGTAATCTAATGTTATGTCTCTGTGTGTATTTTATCAATGCAGAATTTCAAGGATGAGAAAAAAGAATTTAAGAACATTTTTGCTGGCAGGAGTTTTAGGTTTGTTGGTCATTGATCTCTGCAAAGATTTTTTCGGGCCCAAGACAGTCTACATTCAAATCCAAGAGGATGACAAACAGGACAAAACGGGACAAGCCTCCCTTGCACCCTCCCAGGCAGAAAGAAAAAAAAAGGATGAAACTGGAGAAACCTCCCTTGTACCATACCGGGCAGAATGTCCTAAAGACATATCTGCTGCAAACATCACAGGCTTCAGTTCTTTTCCTGGTCGCATGAAAGACTTCCTCTACTATCGACACTGTCGCCATTTCCCCATGTTGCTGGATGTTGCTGACAAATGTGGAGGAGCTGATCAGTCTGCAGACGTCTTCCTGCTGCTGGTCATTAAAAGCTCCCCTGTGAACTACGACCGCAGAGAGGTGCTGCGTAAAACCTGGGCTAAGGAGAGATTAGAGAACGGTGTGTGGGTCCGAAGGCTCTTCATCTCAGGAACCATGGATTCAGGTAGAGAGAAAGAACGACTGAATAAACTACTGGAACTGGAGCATCGTGAGTACAGTGACATCCTCCAGTGGGACTTTAATGAATCATTCTACAACCTGACCTTGAAGCAGATCCTCTTCCTGGAGTGGATGGAAAGAAACTGTCCAAAAACACGTTTCCTGTTAAATGGAGATGACGACGTCTTTGCCAACACAGACAACATGGTCCAGTATCTCCAAAGCCTGGAGGACAATGACGGGAGCAAACATCTCTTTACCGGTCAACTGAATGTGGCTATGGTCCCCATCAGGGCACCACAGAGCAAGTATTTTGTCCCAGTTCAGTTGCACGAGCCAGATGTTTTCCTGCCCTACTGTAGTGGTGGAGGCTTCCTCCTGTCTGGCTACACAGCTGTGGTCATTTACCATGTGTCCAGGTCTATTAGCCTTCTTCCCATTGATGATGCTTACATGGGCATGTGTCTGAGTAAAGCAGGGCTGGAACCCACTAACCATGTGGGTGTGAGGGCTGCAGGACTGGACATGTCTTCCATCAACGCAGATACACATGATCCTTGCTTTCATAAAGAGCTTCTACTGGTTCACAAATTCCCTCCATCTCACATGTATCTGTTATGGAAGAGAATACATGACCCCAAGCTGCAATGCTTTGGCAGCACCAAACTGTAACTTAGGCTGCAGGTGGTGAAAAGGAAGGAAACTATCAGGAATTATATGAAAGTATAGTAATATAACATTGTCACCTCATGCTTCTCAGCAGTTTGTTTAGCTTAGCTTTTAGCTTGAAACACAAACCCATGACACTTTGTGACTATTATGTGACTGTCTTTACTCTGTAATGGTTAGATGTCTTATATTCCCTTAAGGGACGTGGTGGTGGTGCAGATGTAACCGAGTTTCAGTGGCAATTTATTCCACAGCTTTTGCCATTTTCCCTTCAACTGAATCAATGCATAATATATATGAGACTAGGGGGTTGATATGCTGATTAAATAATGATAATTATATGAACATGTTCTAAGTAACATTAAAAGGCGTTGAAAGCTGTAGTAACTTAGTGTAGCCTTGTGGTCATATAATGTTACACTTCTAAATGATCTCAGCAAGGTGAGCAGTGACATCTAAACTGAAAGGAAATGGTTTCGAGCCATTGTTCACTTACTGGAAATTCAACTGTGCCTTGAGTTTCTGGCAGAGCATGGCTACGTGTGATGGGAATCAAGTGTCACTAAACATACAGTACACAGATCCTCTGTTCGACTGATTTACCATTTGCCCAGATATTTCAGTGTGAACTGGTGACTAGTGTGTAGCATGGTGTGATATAAAGATATATATTTCTTATTATATATATTACTAGGGCGGCACGTCGGTGTGGTGGCTAGCATTGTCACCTCACAGCAAGAAGGTCCCGGGCTCGATTCCTTTCTGTGTGGAGTTTGCATGTTCTCCCGCAGTCCAAGGTGAACCCTGCCTTTCGCCCATAGACAGCTGGGATAGGCTCCAGCACACCTGCATTTCCTGTTGTTTTATTGTAAAGAATAAAGGATTCAGGAGATTTGTTTCAAGCATTCTAACACACTGCATATGCGTTTGGTTCCCCAGCTGCACAGGGTCCTCAACACCGTTCAGATTGTTGGCTGCCCTCTCCCCACGCTGGGAAACTTACACATAATTGTGTTCTGTTGTTAGGATGAACAGGAGCAGCTGCAGCCCCCTTTTCCCAGTGTAAACCTAAAATAACCAACTAATCATCAGCAATGAAACTTTTTTTTGACTTCACCCCACACTAATCTGCAGTTGGTTCATGCCGGAACCTATAAAATGAGCCTCTTTAGCCCAAACACTCCAAAAAGGAAACACACACAGTAAGTCAAAATCGAGCTTCCCACAGACACAAGCACAATCCATAAGTAATGAAGAAACCTTCATTACACTTGTTTATGTGACTTTGAACACATTGTAGCTTTACGTCCTTGTACTTTTGGGTCAGTAGTGTGTACAGCTTGTCTGACATTAAATCACAATATGACACCAAAGCAGGAAGAGAACATAAATTTATTTAAAAACAAATGTACAAGAAAAGTTTATTACACTATCATAGCCTCTTTCTTCATATAGCAAAACTGGTTTTTCATCAGGGCTTCGTGGAAAGAGCCTAAACAAACATCTTTTGGTTGGCACCAGTGTCTGCTTTGATTGGGTAACACCAGGGGGAAATGGTTCGCATACTCTGTGGATCCACCTGTTTCACCGTGTTTGCCTTTACAACCTAACTGAACTGCTACTTACGCAACATCATCATCTTCATTTGATCGACGCAGTTCAGGTAATTTTGCATACCTTTACTGTAAGTAATATTCAAATGTATTTTTTGTAAAAGAAATATTTTATTTTGATGCTGAAAATTTGTGTTAATTCGTTAAAGAATAACTTTTTCTATAGATCCACCACATCGAAACCACCTGTTAGACTTGTTTTTGTTGTTGGTCCACATTATAATAAAATGTTTAAATAAATTATCTTTAATACACAAAACACTTTAACTTACTGATGAATAACATCTATGCTTTTAGAATGTGTTTCTTTATTACAGCAACCTTTGTTCATTTCATGAAAGTGTAACATATAAAACGTCTACGCAAATTGGCACATTTTAAATTGCGTTGTAAATTAAAGACAGATCTGAATAAAAGCAAGCACATGGCGCCATGGCCCAAAACAGACTAAAATAAGAAATAAACCACAGAACCTGAATATTGAAAACTACACTGAAGCCCAGGGAGCTTTCAACAGAGCCGAACGGTGTGGATTGAGGCATGTCCTCATAACTTGACGCCGAAAGTACCACCACTGACTCCTTCACCTGCCAGAGCGGTCTCCGTCAGGAAGGAGTCTCCTCAGCCGTCAGATGGGAGCAGAGCAGCGGGTCCCCGGCAGCAGGGTGCGCCGCTGCAGCGAACAGCCGCGGATGCGTCTCGGTGAATCCGTGCTGGAGCCAAGCCCACGTCAACAATGTGGCCGGTAAACCTGGGAAAACCTCACGTCGGTGTCGGAGATTGCAAAACAAGATTCCCTCCGACTTTTTAAACAACCTGAGACAACATCAGGCGACACTTTTTATCTGCAGAGGCCGAATTTTAACTTGCTGTGGGAGCTTTCAAACGCGACGGACCACATCCTAAGGTGCGAGGTTCACGGTTCATCAAATTCACCATCTCACACCACTTCAGGATAATCGCGACCATCTTGGGACTCGCTGAACTCATCCTCCTCCTCCTCATCTGTGGCTGACTCATCACCAGAACAGTGACCACTTCTGCATTCCAATAGTCTCCAAAAGTGAATTTTAACTATCTTAAATATGCATAAGCATAAATCACAATCAACCCACTGAACACCGACCTTTTAAATATTAGATCTCTTTTAAACAAATCTGTTATTGTAACTAACTTCATCATAATGTACCATAATATCATCAGTGTGTTTTACTAGAGACGTTGGCACTGAAGGAGCAGCTACGCTCATTGAAACCTCGGCCCCAGAATACAGCTTTGAGAAGAAAGGAGGAGGCACAGTTACCACTCGCCACATCACATCATTTAAACATTGGAACATTACAGGTCATTTGAACATCACACCTTTGTTTTTAACAACCCTCCTATACCATGTGTATGTGTTCAACTCTTCTCTGATTCCAGATTTCTCTGACTTGCTGTCATTATCCTCACTAGTTATGACAACAGTTTTATTGTAGGTGATTTTAATGTGCACGCCGACAATCGGTCAGACTCTATAGCCGTAGAATCGTTACATGTTCTTAACAGCGTGGATTTTAAACATGTCACTGTCTTTGATCACGTTTGTGTATTTTTTACCATCAGTGTTTTTAAACAACAGATAACAAACCTCTTGTAAGCAGACTTCACAAGCTGTTTGGCCTCTCTGGTAGCGTTCTTAATTGGGTTAAATCTTATATTTTAGACAGAAGATGTTATGTAAGAATGAATTCATGCTCATTAGAAGCTCTAGGACAGGAATGCCCCAATGCTGGGTCCAATCTTTACATGTTCTCACTTGGAGATGTCATCAGGGGACACGGCATAAGGATTCATAGCTATGCTGATGATACTCGGCTCTACATTGGTGTCTCCTGATGAACCAGGACCAATCAGAACACTTTTAACATTAGATATCACAGGATGGATGCTAGAGAACTTCTCCACCTCAACCAAGTCTTAATCATTGGTCCTAAAACACAGAGATGTCAAAGCTTCAAACACATTTGCTAAATCCTAGTGGATCTAAATCTGGCAACCACAACGAGGAGGTTAAATAATAGATGATCCACATAAAGCTGAGTAATAGATAGTATACCCGTATACAAATAGTATTAGTATAACATTTTACCAATAAAGTATTTTGAAAAACATTAATTTTAGTTTTTGATGAGCACTGAAGTCTCAAACTTAGACAAGAAACGTCTGGGTATAAATTCATATGGTTGTCCGGTACAGTTCTGTTGGTTACTCTAGACTGCCCACACAGTAAGTGTGAATGTTTTTGGCTCTGTGGTTAGGATAACATATTTAGGTTTCAAGATTCATGGCACAAGTATTTAATGCCTATTTTGTTTTTTACTGTATGTCAAATAATTTCTATGCCAAAAAAATGTATTAAATGTGTGCATACATAAATGTATGATAAGAATTTTAATAATTTTTTTTTTTTTTTTGCAGTTTCAAAATGAAAGGCTTTAGGAAAGCACAATATTTTGCTATGGGAATTCTTGGACTGTTGGTTGTTTATCTGAGCCAATCTTCTAACATCTCCAGTGAAATGAAGCCAGACACCAAAAATAACCATGTGTTCTCATGGTCAGTATGTCAAAAAAATCTTTCAGCTGCAAACATCACAGGCTTCAGTTCTCTTCCTGGTCACATACGAGACTTCCTCTACTATCGACACTGTCGCCATTTCCCCATGTTGCTGGACGTTGCTGACAAATGTGGAGGAGCTGATCAGTCTGCAGACGTCTTCCTGCTGCTGGTCATTAAAAGCTCCCCTGTGAACTACGACCGCAGAGAGGTGCTGCGTAAAACCTGGGCTAAGGAGAGATTAGAGAACGGTGTGTGGGTCCGAAGGCTCTTCATCTCAGGAACCATGGATTCAGGTAGAGAGAAAGAACGACTGAATAAACTACTGGAACTGGAGCATCGTGAGTACAATGACATCCTCCAGTGGGACTTTGGTGACTCATTCTTCAACCTGACCTTGAAGCAGATCCTCTTCCTGGAGTGGATGGAAAGAAACTGTCCAAAAGCACGTTTCCTGTTTAATGGAGATGACGACGTCTTTGCCAACACAGACAACATGGTCCATTATTTCCAGCGCCTTAAGTACAATAATGGCAGCAGACATCTCTTTACAGGCCACCTGATCCAGAATGTAGGACCCATTAGATCACCAAGAAGCAAATACTTTGTCCCGGTCCAGATCCAGGAGTCCAACTCATACCCTCCTTACTGTGGTGGTGGAGGCTTTCTCCTGTCTGGCTACACAGCTATGGTCATTTACAACATGTCTCAGTCTATTACTGTTCTTCCCATCGACGATGTTTACATGGGCATGTGTCTGGCCAAAGCAGGACTTGGTCCTAGTTCCCATATGGGTGTGAAGACTGCAGGACTGCACATTCCCTCCGCCAGGATAGACAGATATGATCCTTGTTACTATAAAGAGATTATATTGGTGCACAGGTTCCTCCCAGCTCACATGTATCTGATGTGGCACAGAATACATGACCCCAGTCTGAAATGTGGTCTTCTAAATGACAAGGTTTAGCAGACGATCATGAAACCTTTGTTTACATTTTCTTTCCTGTCAGTGAACAGGGCCTTAGTTCTAGAAAACATTTAAACGTGTATATAACATATTCTGTTACACTTTGTAATTATGGGATAATGCTTTAAATGTTTATCTATTATAATTTAAATTATTTAGCATCTTGGGGAAAGTTTTGTTTTATTTTCAAGATTTATAAACTGTCCTGTTATTGGGGAAATATTTGAAATGTTGTTTATCACTTTTCTGCTGTTTGCTTGAATAAATGGAAAAAACATGGAAATATTAGGTTCTTTGGACGAGTCAGTGACCAAGTCAATTCCATATCAGAGACAGCATTAAACATTTAATCTGCTTGAACAGCAGATTTCTAAAGTCAACTCCGTCAGTGCCAGTGAAGAGATTTAAGGTAAATAAGGTTATCACACATCACACCATGTTTTTGTTTAAGGACTCACTTCCCATGATTAACTTTACAAATCAGCGTGTATAACCTCCACCTGTGGCTCTTCTTTCTTGGTCTAACCACGCAGTTCTTTCAGTTGTTTCAGTGCTTAAAGGTAGATCAAATGTATGAAATGTATTAGTAGCTCTCGTGCTGATGTTCTGGTTTTCTGTTCGTGACACTAAGCTGTATGTGTGTCACTTTGTTAGTCCTTCCTCTGTGGGAAGATTTGAGGCTCTCTGGCGCCATCTCCTGGCGACCGTGGGTTCGGCAGTGTGTGCTGCAATATCCTTCTGTAGGTTCTTAGTTTGGGGGTGGTTAGCACTGATTCCTCACAGTGAGAGGTGACCGAGGGCCTTTCTGTGTGGAGTTTTTATGTTCTCATATAAAATTGTATCTCACGCCAATTGTGTGCGGTTCATTTTCCAGCCACAGTCAGTTCTAGTCTAAAAATGTATCTTCATGCGCTTACTTGACTCGACGTATACATATTCTGTACTTAACTGGGTGGTGTTTTGTAAAGAACAAAGAATTCAAGAGACTTGTTTACATTATAAAGACTTTGCTCTGTTGCTAAAATGTTTTGTAACAACAATTACAAATTAATGAATAAAGTTATTAAGTAGATCTCATTAACTTTTATACTCTACTTTAAGTGAGTTGTCAGTAAAAAATGCAGACAAAACCTTCTTGCCAACAGAAACATGATGAGGAAAATGCAGAGTAGTTACTGCGGGTCACTATCTAACTGCATGTCTCCCTGGAATTTGTTTATTTTATTCATTAATTATGAATTAATTTTAAATACCATCATTGTTGCTATGGCATGTGGCTTGTGTAAAACAAGTAGCACAATGTGTTGTGCTACAACACATTATGTACAGGATGTATGAAAGAAACAACAGCTCACATCAGTTGCGTGAAAGTCTAATGATGTTATGAAACAGCAGAGTGAGTCACCCAGAGACACCTGGAGCCAAAAAACCAGAAGGTTTCTCAGAAAATGCCATGGAAGAATGTAAACAGTCACGGGTCGAATCATTACTTTCACAGTGCGTGTTATGTTCTATCTCACAGACAATGATTCTCTAAATAAGAAAATAGTTTTATAGTTAATTTTGGCGCTGACAGTAAAGGTCTTTGTCATGCTTGGATGAAGTCAATCAGAGTCTGGATTTTCATCAAAACCAACACCCAACATTCAAATGTGCTCTTCAAACATTCAAAAACATTTGTACAGACAATATTCTGTTACAGTTTGTAATTATGGGACAGTGCTTTAGATCATCTTTTATGATTTCAAATCATTTTTCTCCATGGTGAGGAATAAAATACACCTTGCCAGCGTCACAGTCTTGCTGCTGTGAAGCGACTTTCTCTGCATAGGTTTTCTTAATGATCTCCTGAAGACATGCAGTATACTTCTGATAACACTGTTCATTGCTTAAGGACTCTCTCAGTCATCTTTCTGTGGAAGCCAGAAAGGGACTGGCCAGCAAATACAGTGGAAGCTCTAATTAAAAACAGATGACCCAGAGGTCAAGAGGGGAGCAGTGGTGAATATGGTTAATGTGAAAGACTTCCTTGATGCCACTGGACAGCTAATATCTTATTTCTCAGACTGGATGAGATTGAAAATAGCTGTTGCATGGCTCCTTAAACTGAAAAGAATTCTATTGGAGAAGAGTCAGTGAAGACTGGTGATCAGACACTGGTTGGTCCTGAATCATAAGCAAATGGAAGGTGGACGTTCATTCCTCCTGCTGGGTCTCATCATGGTGGTGTTTGGGGACGTACAATCCGCCTGGTGAGAAAGGTTCTGGACTTTCAGTTATGTGAGAGGTTGAAGCCATTTAAGTGATCGACCTATCACCAAACTGTCTCATGATTAATTTGTAACTTTGTCATTTGTGGTTCTCTTCATTAAAAATTCTGTTTTCATATACCCGTTTGTCTGTGTCATCTGTGTTTCCTGCCCTGTTAGGAGAGAGCCTACTTTTAATATATATATATATAACATTTATATAATAAATTAGTTGGCTTTAGTACCCGCCTTTCCCTTTTTTGTTTTGACATGAAAGTGTTAATACGTGTGTAAATACACACGTATTAACGTATTATTAGTGTAAATACACTTGTGATGATGTGAAAATCCTGGTTTGACTTGTTCTGGGACGAGCCTACACTATTACAGTAGGTTGGCTCTGTGCTCTGTCTTTCTCAGTGAAAAGAACTAAATTCAGAGTTTGTCTCGCTGACTCTCTTGCATTCATTTATTTAACATATTTTTAATAAGGCCAATTCACAACCAAATGGCAGAGCTAAGTTTAACAGGGATAATATTTATTTATTTTAATTATTAATGGCTTCTCAACGAATTGGTTTGGGGTTTGTTTTCAGCACAATGTATCGGTTATAATGGTTCTGTGACTGTGATTTGTCAATAACAAGGACAGGATCTCTTCATCAAGAGAGACAATCCCCATCTCCTATCAGATGTCTCAGATTGTCCACATAAAATATACTGTAGGAGGCAATGTTTCCCTCTTTATAAAAGGAGAAGGTGACTTTCAGCAACAAGTGCTCCATCTTAAAGATCATCCCTACACCTTCTTTTTCTTTTACACAACATGGGAGAACATCCAAAGTCGAACGGGGAACCTGGTGTGAGGCAAGAGTGCTAACCACTACTACACCATGTATCATTCAGCCTAGTGCAGCATTGATTGCATGGCATACGTACTCTGTCACTAGGACACGAACCCAGCACAGATTCAGCATGATTTACTCAATATAAAGGAATATCTTCACAGTGCACCATGCTACAAAACTCGAAAAGGCCATTTTCAGCCATAGAACTATTATATATGTACATGATATACCTGAAGTATAAATAACTTTGTTAAAGGTGTGTGTTTTATGAGACTGAAAAATATTGTTCAAGTGTTTGGACTGTGAGCAGGACGGTCTGTACTCACACTGTACTTCCATAGAGCAGCTTTGTTTTTAAATGCACTGTCCTGACGTGTGATCTTTCAAGTTGTTCATATGACAGTTTGGGTCAAAATCTTTTTACAGGAACAGCACGATAAGTCTTCATTTCCCATGTGGCAACACTGCCTGGAAGGGGAACGCTATAGGCCCAGTACATGTGCTCCTCGCTTCAGCAAGCCACTCAGCACCGTCTCCTCTTCCCTGATCCACTGTGTTTTCCCAGCCTGTGTATCCACATCTCCCCCAGGTCTGGCGCTAGTAACAGAGAGAGACCGTGCGTAGAAAGCTGCTTTTACACTAGACATTGTATTTTGCAACTGAACTGAACTGATTTTAAAGGTACAATTTTCATACATTTGAAACTAGTTGTGTTCTTTAATAACATCGTGTTTTTCTACATAGGTTTCATTTGTTTCTCTTTGCCACTGTCTCGCTTCACACACAGAAATAACCTAAAGATAATGACAGCTGTCTGAAGGTTGAGTCATGGCAACTGGACTTCTTCTAGTTAGTAGAAACGTTTCACCACCTATCCAGGTGGCTTCTTCAGTCTGTGGGAAGTTGGTGAAGCCCACCAATTTATCCTCCAGTTGAGTTTCACCTAACACCTGTGAAGAATGGGTTCGTTATGCGAACAGAGGGGGGTGTGAAGGTAGTGAGTAGGTGTGAATCCTCCTCCAACCATTACAGGGTCGTTAAGTGTCTCCTTTGTGGGGGACGTGTGAAGTGGCCTTAATCTTCCTGGGCATAGTTGAAAGGGCAGCATGGTAGATGGGCGACAAGTTGTGTCTTAGGCCTCCCCCCCTGTTGAGAGAGGGGCTGTTCACCTGGACATGTATGGCTTCTCTGACGCCTCGTTCAAACCACCTGTCTTCTCTGTCCAGAATGTGAACGTTGTTGTCCTCAAATGAGTGGCCTTTGTCTTTTAAGTGGAGATACACGGCAGATACTGGTCCTGACGTGTTGTTCCTCCTATGCTGGGCCATCCTCTTGTATAATGGCTGTTTGGTCTCCCCAATGTATAGTTTCGGGCACTCTTCACTGCATTGAACTGCATATACTATGTTGCTCCTTTTATGTTTAGGTGTCGGGTCCTTTGGATGCACAAGCTTCTGTCTGAGGGTGTTGGTTGGTTTGAAGTAGACGGGTATGTTATAGTTTCTAAAAATCCTTGTGAGCTTTTCGGACACTCCGGCCATGTAAGGAATGACCAGATTCTTCCGTTGGCTCTGGGTGTCAGGCTGTTCTGTTGTCCTTGTTCTGGGACGCGACACAGCCTTGTTGAAGGCCCATCTGGGTGTTAGGTGAAACCCAACTGGAGGATAAATTGGTGGGCTTCACCAACTTCCCACAGGCTGAAGAAGCCACCTGGATAGGTGGTGAAACGTTTCTACTAACTAGAAGAAGTCCAGTTGCCATGACTCAACCTTCAGACAACTTGACCTGGATGAATGAGAACCTTCACAGAGATAATGAGAGCTGTTCTGGTGCCTTTGGTTATGATCAGTTCTGTCACTTCCTGTTGCTCCATGCTTCTTGTCATTTGGTTATGCACCTACTGTATATAAGTCATTGTTTCCCTGTTACCTGGTCTGTCAGCGTGTCTCTGTTACCAGTTCCTGTAAGTTGCATTTTGTCTATCAATTTTGTTAGAGTTGCCTGTGAGAACAGAACATTTTTAGTTCAGACTTTTATGTTGAGAACTTTGTCCTCTGTTCTCTTCATTAAACTTTGTGTTTTCATATACCTGTTTGTCTGTGATTCCTGTCCTGTTAGGAGAGACACTTTTTATATATAATAAATCTGTTGGTCTGTCTGTCGGCTTTAGTGGCTGCCTTTTCCTGTTCTCCTTTTTAACGTCGTCATGTAAATGCACTGTGAAAATACGCTGTGGCTACTCTACTGTTTGTAATGTGGAAAAACTGGTTTGAGGTGTTTGGTTTGTAGAAAGACCATGATACTTAGTAGGTTGGCTCTCTGCTCTGCCTTGGATGAAGCCAGGATAGGAGCTACATTTACTTTCCTGTCTACACAGTCGTGGATGACCTTCTGCTTTATAACCGCGCTCAAATCACCTACAAACTTCAGGTAACTACTGAAGTTATTTACTACATTACTAACTAACTAACTACATTACTTTACTTTGCTTGTTCTTGTTATTTATTAATTCACTGCTTCACAACAAATGTCATGTTGTTGAATTGTTAAGTGAAACAGTGTATCCACTGTACTACTGTGTGAAACGTGGTTTTCCATCAGCACATGTAAAATACAGGTTCATGGTAGACCAACATGTTTCATCAAAAACTGTGACTTACACTGAACGTGTTCGAGCTACTTGGTGGTGGAGGCTACTTGTTTGCATTGTGCTCTTTGCATAGTTGCGTAATTGACATTGAGTCAATCAAAACATATGTATAGTAGTGAGACCAATATATCCAGAAGTATGTTCCGAGAACTGGCATTTATAAAGCTCTGTATCGGATTATGTTCTCCACTAGATGATTATTAGGCATCAGTTATTAGGACACTTGTATATTTAAAACAATTACCAAATATTGGTGACTCTAGTAAATATAAATACCATTATTACAGTTAGAACTTCTGACTTTCAAGGAAATGTCAACTCCAAAAATCCCCAATGTTCCACTACAGGATACAGGAAACAAGCAGTGACTGTTACTGAGTAACATTTACAGTATGCAGTTAGATTAGTCACGTGCAGCAATGAAAGGAAGACTGTGGTGTATGTTTTCTACCAACAGTGGTATTTGAACAAGCGAGAATGGTATCATTCCTTTCAAATGGCAGAGACTAGTGTAAGAGGGATGAAGGGTCAAAAAAGTAAAAGCAGAGAATCAGACTAATTTATTAATGGCCTCTCAACAAATTGGTTTGGAGTTTGTTTTCAGCACAGGTATCGGGTATAATGGTTCTGTGCATGGGAACATGTGACTGGTGATTTCAGGTGATTTGTCAAAAACAAGGACAGGATCTCTTCAGCAAGACAGACAATCCCTGTCTCTTATCAGATGCCAGATCTTAGCTCTCCCTCAACATTCCTGCAGTAGTTATGCATCAATCGACACCATGTATTCTTTACAAAACATTAGACAAGCATATGCATTACATACGGTACACCTGTATAGTAGCACTTCATACTTTTTATTATATGACATGACCTAAATGACAACAATGACAAAATGTTCTGTAAAGGTGACAAATGTATTTGCGTCCCAGGTAAGAATTAGATTGACTGAGTCAGGCTTCACACAAGAAAATTCCATATCTGAAACCTAGCAAATGACTAAAAACAATTGTTTGTATATAGCAGAAATTTCACCTAGACGTACGATGTAAGATGTATGTAACTAATAACGTGTTTTTTGTTTCCTTCACAGCTTTAAAGATGAGAGGCTTCCGTATAATACATTTTTATGGAGTGGGAGTTCTCGGAATGTTGATGGTTTATCTCTGTAAACGTCACATTGGCTCCAAACTTGATGGCTTTCAAATATATGTAAAGAAAACGTACAGTCACACTGCTACCTTTTCTGATAAGGCCACACATGAAACAAAGTCAGTGTCTAAAAATGACTATGTGTTCACCTGGCCAAGATGTGAACAAAATAATTCCGCTGCAAACATCACAGGCTTCAGTTCTCTTCCTGGTCACATACAAGACTTCCTCTACTATCGACACTGTCGCCATTTCCCCATGTTGCTGGACGTTGCTGACAAATGTGGAGGATCTGATCAGTCTGCAGACGTCTTCCTGCTGCTGGTCATTAAAAGCTCCCCTGTGAACTACGACCGCAGAGAGGTGCTGCGTAAAACCTGGGCTAAGGAGAGATTAGAGAACGGTGTGTGGATCCGAAGGCTCTTCATCTCAGGAACCATGGATTCAGGTAGAGAGAAAGAACGACTGAATAAACTACTTAAACTGGAGCATCGTGAGTACAATGACATCCTCCAGTGGGACTTTGGTGACTCATTCTTCAACCTGACCTTGAAGCAGATCCTCTTCCTGGAGTGGATGGAAAGAAACTGTCCAAAAGCACGTTTCCTGTTAAATGGAGATGACGACGTCTTTGCCAACACAGACAACATGGTCCAGTATCTCCAAGGCCTGGAGGACAATGATGGGAGCAAACATCTTTTCGCTGGTTTTGTGTTTGAGAATACTGCACCTGTTAGATATACACTGAGCAAATACTTCGTCCCGGTCCAGCTTCAGGAGTCAGACTCATACCCTCCTTACTGTGGTGGTGGAGGCTTCCTCCTGTCTGGCTACACAGCTATGGTCATTTACAACATGTCTCAGTCTATTACTGTTTTTCCCATTGATGATGTTTACATGGGCATGTGTCTGGCCAAAGCAGGACTTGGTCCTGTTTCCCATATGGGTGTAAAGACCATAGGACTGACCCTTCCTTCCAGCAACATAGATGAATATGATCCTTGTTATTATAGAGAACTCCTGCTAGTACACAGATTCTTCCCACCTCACATGTATTTGATGTGGCACAGAATACATGACCCCAGGCTGAAATGTGGTCTTCAAAATGAAATGGTGTAGGAGATTTTCAAGAAACCTTTGTTTCTTGCACCAGTTCTGTGAATCTTGGCGAAATGTTCAAACCGTTTACTACATATATGTCCTTAGCTGGCTTTAACAGCTCTGCAGGACATTACACAAAGGAGGATCAAAAGGAGGAAGGATGAACTGGTGACTGGACTGATCTACCTCATTACTGAAAACGTGCATTTGAAATGCTACAGTTTCAGAACAGCTATAAGATTATTATCAAAACAGCCTTGAAGTTTACTTAACAGTACAGTCAGACTCTGAAAAGTCAATAACGTTAAATACATAAGCAGTCATCCAGTATGTACATTGATCTACCAATATGTTGATGTCATTTTTACTAAGTAACACTTTTCACATTGTATTGGTTGTGGTTTAAATTTAGGTTACACATTATTTTTCTCAGCTTGTTAAACAATGAATAATGCTTGAAGCAACTGATAAAATACACATTTCTTGAAATGTCACTGAACTCAAGGAGTGCAACAACACAAAGTATGGACTTAAGATGGTGGTAGATGATGATGATCTAATATATCCCAGAGTTTCTCCTCCAACCTGTCCAACAATCACTACCAAGATGTAAGCTGAGTTTGCAAAGGAGGTTATAAGTATGTTGCAATTTGTGACAAACACAACTAATGCTGAAGTGAAAAGAATCTTTCTCTGGGTCTTTGGGGGATTTTTTAGTGCCTTATGTAAATTTGTGTGTGTAGATGCCCGTAGCAAAATCCATGAAAGTCATTTATACACCAGAGACAAAATGCAAACCCGGTGCGTCATGTGAACATGCTGAAGCGGCATTCATGTGATATCAACCCTACCAATAAACTTTTGACCCGACCGTCTACCGGTAAACTGTGTTGCTTAATTTATCCAAGCTGGGACGTAACAGGTTTTAAGGGTTGACACTGTTACCAATACCAGAGCTTCAGGTTTACCTGTGGGACACAAGAAGCTTGATTGTGCATGTTAAAGTGCTGAAAGGCATTTGTGTGGGCCTCAGCCAAGCTTTGTTTGCTGAGTTGTGGTAAAGTTACATACCTCATTACAGAAGTGGACCAGGGCCAAGTAAAAACGATAAAAATCACAGCTACTGCCATTTCCCATTGTCTCTTTCCCACCAAATGACGCACTGTGAGACTTTCCAGTAAAGACTGTACTACACAAACATAACAGGTACTTACTAGCAACTAACCTCTTTGTATGTAACTATTAAATGTCCTTTGTTCAAAGTCAAAATGCCGGAGCTAAGAATTGACGCCTAGGAAAAAAACTCCTATGAAGGGAACAAACTAACTAACAACACAATACACACAATTTCAATTTACAAGATAGATTATCTTTTTTTTGTTTTGTTGTTGTGTAATGCAGCTGCCAAACCATCAAATGCTATGATGAAATTATGATAATTAACTGTCCCAATAATTGCTCAACGCCTCAATTAAATTTCTTGTAAATCACAACAAGGCAGGTGACTGTCAAGGATGTAAAGCTGTTCTCACCCTGGGCCATCACGCCCCCACCCACGTCCTGAATGTGGTACAACTGGCTTTCCTCACCTGTTTTCAGGGACCTGGGTACAAACGTCATGTGTCTCCCCAGGCAGTTATCTGCCCCAATACTGGGCCTTTGTATGCTTCATATCAAACCTCTTCTTAGTACTATTGTTACAACAACAGGAAACTGTTTTTATTCACAGCAGCAGGTTGTTGTTACACTCATTTGCTCAATTATTATGTTTCAAACTTTACTCTCGGAAAATGCAAATTTAAAAATTTTGTTCTAGTCAACTGCTGTCACGTTACAACAATGGAATCATTCCTTCCAGTGTTTTTCTTTGTTCCTGTGGTCAATTGGTTTTCAGTGATGCACAGAACAACTGTGCTGAAAGGCCCAAACCTTCTGCAGACAGAACTGCATTGTTAATGTACCTTGAGCGTAGAAGAGCTGTCTCATTCGCCAGGATGCTGATGTGCTGATCACGTAATGATATTGATATAGACAAATACAAATACATTGAGATTAAAAGGGGTGGATCTGTGATCTGATGAAGCTTCTGTCTAGATTAGCAGAGACGTTTCTATTCGTCTGTCACTGCACAACAATCTAAGTGTTTTTCAAACATACAAACTCAAAATACAGGGACAGAGAAAAAGCACCACAGTCAACAAGGTGCATCCTTTATACAGCCTGGACCATCTTCAGGCTCATGCTCTAAACTTCGTGATGTGGGGGGCATTTACACAAAGTTGTTGGTTCCTTCCAATTAACGACAGAAACAGGTGAGAACCCCTCCTGGGATGCGCTCCACCCGTCGGCAGGTGCTGTATGAGAAGCAGTTGGGAAAATGGGTGGATGGATTGCTGGTGCCCTCTAGTGTTCCACTTCTGTATCTGAATAAATGACCAGGACAGTTCAGATATTCCGCATTTAATAATAAATCTATAACAACGGATAATTGAATCTTGCAGTTAGTTGAAATATATATATATATATATATATATATACTGTAGCTTTTTTCGAGCAGGTACAAAAGACAAAATTATTATAATATCGGATTAATGCAAATTATTTGTCCTAAATGTCACAGTGCCTCTGGTTTTTGCTTTTCCAGGACCTGTCTGACCCCTCATGGAAGCACCACAGCGTCACAGGTCGTCTAATATCCCATTAAACCGTGTTTTTTCATAAACCTCTTATCACATTTGACACAAAGTGAGGACCATTGTCTGATGATACAGTATCTGACATGTCTGGGAAAAACTGCTGTGCACAAAAACATGGCAGCTGCTTTGTGGTCTGGTCTGTGCGAGCCTGCGCACACTACCTCAAACAGGTGTCTTTTGCCTCTCACCCTATCACCAGATGTGTAAACAGACCTTCAGGGACATGAAAATGAGGGTAACATTATTTTTAGGGCAGTGTGGACATAATTCCAGCTCCCTGTTGTTTCTATATACTGGCAGAATTGTGACACTCTATACCTGTATAGATAAACTGTATATCGTTATAGATTGTGGCTTCTTTGCCTGCAGCTAATTTACAAGGTGCTGTGAGAGCGTCTATTTCAGCCAGCGGTGCTGAAAATAGCTGATCTAAGGTCACGGGCTGTACTAGTGGACTGGCTTTAGCGGAAGCTCGTAACCTGAGAGCTGGCTGCGTCATCTCTTACGCACGACCCATCCTCAAAGTTAATTCTGATGAGATTGGTTGGTTGTGCAAGTTTTCTCGCGCTTGGATACATTTATCTGTTTCGTGTATGCAGCCAGGTGGTTATCAGTTATCAAGCTTGGTGCTGTATTGGCTGTATCCTTGTAGGGGAGTTTTGCATTAGCACAGCACACGCATATGGTTGTATTTCGGCCACATGAAGATGAAATGGATTCTTATAATCAGGATTGGATAAAGCTGGAGCCGTCTGCAGGTCTTGTCTTGTTTTTGCAGACTAATGCCCAGGTGGGGTGGCTCTGCCTACGGCTGATGGAGTGGCTGAGACACAAAACACATAAACCTGGAGAGCCTGATGCTGAGCTCTGAGTCTGGACTGCCCTTTCATGTTCTATAACCTACTGTCCACTTTGGCTTTTGTTGGTTTCAGTACTTGCCACACTTGAGAAACAAGGCTGTAAAAGTTGATGACTTAGCCATAGTTTTAGAACAGTGTGGGGTTCTTCATTATCATTCATTCATTCATCATTACCCATAAGGGAGCAACTTGTATTGGTAAAGTAGTACAAAAGCCATAGGGGAAGCAGCATTTATATTGTATACATGTATGATGTATACTGGTCTGGGACTGTGAATTATTCATGGGAAAGGCAGTGCACTGTCAAAGAGCAAAGCTCGAGATGCTCCAGTATCCCTTAAAATAGGCAGCTGGTATGAGCGCACACATGAAACATGTAGCCATCAAATATACTGTAGGGTTTAACACACACACACACACACACACATATATATGAAGAGATCCTAGAACAGATCTTAGGTTAGAAGCTCCATCTTACAAGGCTAAGACTTAACACGTGGAGAAAGTTCCACTTTTTCACAAGTGCTTTTTCTAAAGCTTCTTTGAGCGAGCTTGTCCTGATTTTGAGTACCTGCACAAATAGTGAACTGTTTCACTGAACAAAAGGTGATTAAACAGCTAACATGTCCACGTAGCACAGTCTTGGGTAACAAAGGTGCCAAAATCAAAGGAAACCGGAGAATGTTTGTACCGTCACCAAGACATATGATTGTTTGGCTTTACAATGTAATAAAATGAAAAGCCAAGAGGCCTGGGGCAAGACAGCGTATTAAACCTAAATGTTTCATGTGTGTGCTTTGCTCTTTGACAGTGCACTGCCTTTCCCATGAATAATTCAAAGTCCCAGAGCAGTATACATCGTACAGGTATACATTATAAATGGTGCTTCCCCTATGGCTTTTGTTATTATTATTTGTTAAATTATTTTTATTTACCCACAAACAATACATGTTGAGCTTTGCAATGCTGTACTAATAGATAGACAGACAGACAGACAGACAGACAGACAGACAGACAGACAGACAGACAGACAGATAGATAGATAGACAGACAGACAGACAGACAGACAGATAGATAGATAGATAGACAGACAGACAGACAGACAGACAGACAGACAGACAGACAGACAGACAGACAGACAGATAGACAGATAGATAGATAGATAGATAGATAGACAGATAGATAGATAGATAGATAGACAGATAGACAGATAGACAGATAGATAGATAGATAGACAGATAGACAGATAGACAGATAGATAGATAGACAGACAGACAGACAGATAGACAGATAGATAGATAGATAGATAGATAGACAGATAGATAGATAGACAGATAGACAGATAGACAGATAGATAGATAGATAGACAGATAGACAGATAGACAGATAGATAGATAGACAGACAGACAGACAGACAGACAGACAGACAGACAGATAGATAGATAGATAGATAGATAGATAGATAGATAGATAGATAGATAGATAGATAGATAGATAGATAGATAGATAGAACTTTATTTATCCCGCAGTGGTGAAATTCTGGTGACCCAGCAGCAGCAGAGAGACAGTCAGAAAAAAGTTACGATAATTACAAAAAAGAGTAAAATTTGTTACACATTATATACAGAAAAAGAAAATGTACATATCTAAACATAAAGTGCAAAGTGCCAAAGGAAAAAAAAACTTACATGCAACACCTGGACATGTACACGCACGGCACACATCACACTATAAAAAAACATGCTTTACAGTGATGTTGAGCATCAGCTAATAAAGAGAGTTGTTGAGTAATTGTTTAAAAGTTAAGCTCCTTTTTTATTTTTTTATTAAAAAATAAAAAAAATAAAAATGCCACTCGTTTATTTAGTAAACGAGTGGCGTTTGTTAGAGCTTGCTCTAGTTCCGGTGCCATTGTTTTGCCCACAGTCTGTTACCGTAAACTCCAGATCAATCCCGCCCTTAAACTAAAATAGCGGCTGTTTTCCAGTTTTCCGCGGAGTCGATTGAACACGAACCAAACTCAAACACAACCTCTGCCCTGGACGCACGACGGGCTTTGGCTTTAACAAGTGAGTAGCCTCGACATTTAACTTCCTGCCGTCACCGTGTGTGTAATGTTTATCCATTGTCGCTACTCGTTACGAGCAACGCTATTAGTTTATTCGCGTTGTAGATTAAAAATGTATTTTCTCTTCTCGCGCGACATTTGAACTGTTCGCTTTGTGAACTGAATGAATTTCATGCGCGTGGTTCTGCATCTTGCACCTTTCTGCCGTTTTGATGGTGTTGCTCAAAGGCACTGCAGCAAACGACAAGAAAGGAGCCGCCGCAGCACGGACTCAGACCGGATAGAATTATTACTAAATGAGACTTCAATATATTATATATTTACATAATTATTTATTTAGCAGTAAACACAGCCACAGCGTTGTAGGCTGGCAACCGAGGTGATGCTGAAACAACAGTAGGTAAAACCGGGAAAACCGCTTTATTATTTATCAGTATATCACTTTAAGGTTTTCATGTGTGTTTACGTACATTTACAGGGATTTAAAAAAAAGTGTTTACAACAAATGTGCAGCAAAATCACTACAATACATCTTTTTAGAGTAAAATCTGGTTAAATTGTAGTATTTTTGACTTTCATTTTTTTAAGAAAATGGAGGCCAGTAGTGTGTAGCAACACAAATGTGCGGAGTGAGTCCTTGTCGTAGGCAAGAATAGGACACGGGATCAGCTGGTGTCATAATATTATATTTGCGCAAAACGCATGAATGTCAGTTCCCTCCCCTGTGGCTGTGGCCTGCAGTTGTTACTATAGTGACCAGGCTTGTTCGACACAAGCTACAGGGTGGGGCAAGGTTAACTAGGCAGCAGTTTCCTTAACTAAGCTTAAATGAATGTCTTCACACAAAATGACATTTTGAAAATATTTAATTTGAATTCAATTGTTGTACTGTATTATATGTATTTTGTAATCTCATGCTTCAGCATACAAAGAGGAAAAACTCTTTCGAACCAACACTGGGTTAAAGTTCAGCGCTTTCAAACCACAGAAAATGAGTTCAGTGGACAACAACTGCAGCACTGGGCTCCAAAATCTGCAACTGCCTAGAACACATTAGATTATTTCCTATATGTTTGAGGTCAGACCAAATACTGAAAAGTTGGATCAAAAACTAAAGGAAAAGTTAGTTTTTATTTGGTTGTCAAAGTAATCCTTTCGCTGGACAGGTAATTTATATACCGTAGGTTATTAGTAGGCTGTTTGGACTTTCTTTATACTCAATTTAATTTGTGTGACAGTCTTCAACACATGCCTGTATCATGTGAGATGTGCTAATGAAATTTGTATTTTTTTTCAATGCAGTGTTTCAAGGATGAGAAAATGTAAAGCAAACACTTTTTTGCTGGCTGGAGTCTTTAGCATATTAATCCTTTATCTCTGCAAAGATTTTATTAAGCACAAAACAATCCACCTTCATGCAGATGGGCAAGAGAATGACAGAAAAATAATGCAACTCTATAAAAATAACTCCTATGTGTTCACCTGGCCAAGATGTGAACAGAATCTTTCAGCTGCAAACATCACAGGCTTCAGTTCTCTTCCTGGTCACATACAAGACTTCCTCTACTATCGACACTGTCGCCATTTCCCCATGTTGCTGGACGTTGCTGACAAATGTGGAGGAGCTGATCAGTCTGCAGACGTCTTCCTGCTGCTGGTCATTAAAAGCTCCCCTGTGAACTACGACCGCAGAGAGGTGCTGCGTAAAACCTGGGCTAAGGAGAGATTAGAGAACGGTGTGTGGATCCGAAGGCTCTTCATCTCAGGAACCATGGATTCAGGTAGAGAGAAAGAACGACTGAATAAACTACTGGAACTGGAGCATCGTGAGTACAGTGACATCCTCCAGTGGGACTTTGGTGACTCATTCTTCAACCTGACCTTGAAGCAGATCCTCTTCCTGGAGTGGATGGAAAGAAACTGTCCAAAAGCATGTTTCCTGTTAAATGGAGATGACGACGTCTTTGCCAACACAGACAACATGGTCCAGTATCTCCAAGGCCTGGAGGACAATAACGGGAGCAAACATCTTTTTGCTGGTTTTGTGTTTGAGAATACTGCACCTGTTAGATATACACTGAGCAAATACTTCGTCCCGGTCCAGCTTCAGGAGTCAGACTCATACCCTCCTTACTGTGGTGGTGGAGGCTTCCTCCTGTCTGGCTACACAGCTATGGTCATTTACAACATGTCTCAGTCTATTACTGTTTTTCCCATTGATGATGTTTACATGGGCATGTGTCTGGCCAAAGCAGGACTTGGTCCTGTTTCCCATATGGGTGTGAAGACCCTTGGATTGAAGATTCCGTCCAAGAACACAGATGAATATGATCCTTGTTATTATAGAGAACTCCTGCTAGTACACAGATTCTTCCCAGCTGACATGTATCTGATGTGGCACAGAATACATGACCCCAGGCTGAAATGCGGTCTTTAAAATGACAAGGTTTAATAGACCTTAATGAAACATTTGTTTCTTGCACCGAATACCTTTTGTTGTATTTGTAGACAAGGTTCAAAGCTTGCTTCTAAGCTTTATGAATGAATAATGTCTGAATCAACCGATCAAATAATATTTGTCTTAAATTATCTCAAAACCAAAGAGAAACAAATACAACGTCTGGCCTGGTGATTGTCCTAAATGAAAAACGAATACACGTTAGCAAACCTCAATATTGGCTATAAACAGTGAGTCACCAGACTCTCCTACATCATATGGGATTATCAGTGTCAATACAAAACCTCCAACCAGTCCCCGGTGAAACTAAGATCCCTGAAATGCCTGTTTCTGACACGGAATTAGCTTAAAATGCTTTATTGCTTAGCTCATGTCCTTCTAATTTATTCTTGGAAACTTTCTTTACAACATCGGAGAAATAAATCTAGAATTAATTCTCCAGTTAAGAATTATGTAGACAATTAAAAACAATTTAGGCTGAACATGTTAATGAATTAGTCATATATTACTATTATTTATGTATTGTTTGGTCTTTACTGTGTTTATGTAGTACTGTAGCTGCAGTTCTTTGGAAAATAACACTGGGATCTTGGTCAGGCAAAGTATTTCTTTAATAGACAAGTGAATATAAAAGCACCTTCTTCATTTTCTGCATGTTTAGGGGACCAACCTTATTCAAGTGTTCATGCCCAGTGTCCATCTCTGTCATTTCATGTCCATTTTAATCAGTAATTCTTTTAAACAACACGTTTATCTCAGCTATCTAGTCCTTGCTTGGGTTCTTACCCTGACCTGCCAAATGTGCAATAGAATAAGCCAAGGGTGAGCCTAGATTTTTCACTTATGCAGAATATCTTAATTCTACTTTTGTAACACTTGTCAGATGCGAAGCGCTTTGCTTACATGTACGACAATGATGGCCTCTAACTCATTCAATTCTTTTATTAGTGAGAGAGTTTGAGTTCTTATTTATGTATGTATGTAAAGTTAGATTATATTAAATACATGCATTTCCTGTTTCTAAATATGTGTCACTATACATTAATATTGAATCATTTTAAGTGTAACATTAATACGTGCGCACATAGATTTGTTTGCCAGTAGTGCTGGCTGTATGCCTATGCAAATACTCTGCTTTGTGAAGTTGTGTTTTTATGTCTTTACTTTGCCAACAGGTTTAGATGTAGATCTGCTGAGTTTTACCTAATGTGTTGCCTTAAATGTTTCCTGACAACCTTGCCAGCTTAGTACGTAAAATAAATATTAACAAAATAATCATTTAACTAACAGTACACACCTTTATTCAAATGATGTTTGCTTGGGGCTAACTAACAAAATTGTGTACATACAAAGCAGTTCTTTCATCTTACTGTAAAATATCAGGACACTTCTTTGTAGGAAAACCTTGATAAATAATGTCTTGACATTCAGAGGCATTGGGGAACAAATGTCAATACCTAGTCTTAGCAGAAAGTAAAAGTATATTTCAGTGAAGGACAGCATACGTAGGTGAATGGCTTCTCATACACAGCCTTAGGTTGTCCTTCAAAATGCTTAATTACTCTTAGAGTCTGATGTTTGGTTATGAATCTATTTTTCGCACCTATTTTTGGACATTGCTTATTTCTATCTTTCTAGTAATTTAGTCAGTCTTTTATATGGTGGAGCATAATTGGTTTAGACTCGGACTTTCACTCTCTCTATCTTTATGGAAACACAAGTACAGTAGGTGGATAATAGCAGTCGGCGAGCACCAGAGGTGGCGCCCGTCATGCAAACCGTGCAGACAGGCTGAAGGTAAACTAATAGTGTAAATAATCCTTGGAGCTTCAGTAAATACACAGAGCAGAGGATTTAGCTTTTCCAGGTAAGTACCCTCCTCACACATGACTCCATCAACCAACTGTGCGTACAGTAATACTGTTTATACCTTCGCTCCTCGTCACTACAAAGTAACAGAGACTTGTCTGTTGCTCAGATAAACATAATTCACTTTAAAAGCACAAACATTAACGATCAGGTCGCGAAAACATCTTCTGACATTGTAAATTTCAGTAATGTGAAGTACAGCAATGAATGTAAGAACGACGACTTTGTTCATTTTGTAATGCTGCACAAACTGTGGTGCATTAGTCTATACTATTTGACTCACAGGCAGATTATACTCGATTATTATTGTTCCAGTTGAACGGTTTAAAGGTTAAAACATTACTTCAATACCAGTTTATGGCAACGCACCTTCAGTAATAACCATGTTAAGTTGAAGAAGACAAAGTCCATATACACAATAAAATGGTTGTAGTTCCTGTAGTTCCATGGAAAATCAACAGTTTATGATGGAGGTTGATGTCAGGAATGATGCCTTTGTCCTCTTGTAATTTTGTTTTTTTTACGTTTTTAAATTGACAAGGATGTTAAAAACTATTGTTGAAACAGATTCACTTTAAAATGCAGTAACCCAAACTAACAAAACACCTAAAGAACTTTCTTGTTTTGAAGGTTGGTTGATGGTAATAATATTTTGATTTTAGAAGAACGCCGATCTAGGGATTGAAGTGAGCAGATTAAATGAACTGGAAAACCACGATGCAGCTAAGACCCAGTATGTCAAGGTGAGCAATAGGTCCCAAAAGTCAGACAGCAACCTGTGGGACTGAGATGGACTGAAGAGGACTGGAGTTAGGAATCCAAGTGAAGAATGTAGTCAGAGGCCAATAGTAAAAATAGTAATACGTTGTAGTACAATTCTGGATAACAGTCAAAATAGACTGGAAACAGACATGTTTCAGGAAATATACAGTACTTTACACTAATGTTAAGGAGTAGATGTGTTGATAAAACTGTGTATTTCTTTCAATGCAGGGTTTCAAGGGTAAAATATAAAAAAGCTACAACTTTTTTGCTGGCAGGAGTTTTCGGCCTGTTGGTCCTTCATCTTAGTAAAAATTTAATTGAACAAAAAAACGTCCAACTTCATGTAGCTGTGCATGACGACGATAAAAAAATAAGACGGCTCCCTAAAAATACATCCCATGGATTCTACTGTAAACAAAATCTTTCAGCTGCAAACATCGAAGGCTTCAGTTCTTTTCCTGGTCGTATGAAAGACTTCCTCTACTATCGACACTGTCGCCATTTCCCCATGTTGCTGGATGTTCCTGACAAATGTGGAGGAGCTGATCAGTCTGCAGACGTCTTCCTGCTGCTGGTCATTAAAAGCTCCCCTGTGAACTACGACCGCAGAGAGGTGCTGCGTAAAACCTGGGCTAAGGAGAGATTAGAGAACGGTGTGTGGGTCCGAAGGCTCTTCATCTCAGGAACCATGGATTCAGGTAGAGAGAAAGAACGACTGAATAAAATACTGGAACTGGAGCATCGTGAGTACAGTGACATCCTCCAGTGGGACTTTAATGAATCATTCTACAACCTGACCTTGAAGCAGATCCTCTTCCTGGAGTGGATGGAAAGAAACTGTCCAAAAACACGTTTCCTGTTAAATGGAGATGACGACGTCTTTGCCAACACAGACAACATGGTCCAGTATCTCCAAAGCCTGGAGGACAATGACGGGAGCAAACATCTCTTTACCGGTCAACTGAATGTGGCTATGGTCCCTATCAGGGCACCACAGAGCAAGTATTTTGTCCCAGTTCAGTTGCACGAGCCAGATGTTTTCCTGCCCTACTGTAGTGGTGGAGGCTTCCTCCTGTCTGGCTACACAGCTGTGGTCATTTACCATGTGTCCAGGTCTATTAGCCTTCTTCCCATTGATGATGCTTACATGGGCATGTGTCTGAGTCAAGCAGGGCTGGAACCCACTAACCATGTGGGTGTGAGGGCTGCAGGACTGGACATGTCTTCCATCAACGCAGATACACATGATCCTTGCTTTCATAAAGAGCTTCTACTGGTTCACAAATTCCCTCCATCTCACATGTATCTGTTATGGAAGAGAATACATGACCCCAAGCTGCAATGCTTTGGCAGCACCAAACTGTAACTTAGGCTGCAGGTGGTGAAAAGGAAGGAAACTATCAGGAATTATATGAAAGTATAGTAATATAACATTGTCACCTCATGCTTCTCAGCAGTTTGTTTAGCTTAGCTTTTAGCTTGAAACACAAACCCATGACACTTTGTGACTATTATGTGACTGTCTTTACTCTGTAATGGTTAGATGTCTTATATTCCCTTAAGGGACGTGGTGGTGGTGCAGATGTAACCGAGTTTCAGTGGCAATTTATTCCACAGCTTTTGCCATTTTCCCTTCAACTGAATCAATGCATAATATATATGAGACTAGGGGGTTGATATGCTGATTAAATAATGATAATTATATGAACATGTTCTAAGTAACATTAAAAGGCGTTGAAAGCTGTAGTAACTTAGTGTAGCCTTGTGGTCATATAATGTTACACTTCTAAATGATCTCAGCAAGGTGAGCAGTGACATCTAAACTGAAAGGAAATGGTTTCGAGCCATTGTTCACTTACTGGAAATTCAACTGTGCCTTGAGTTTCTGGCAGAGCATGGCTACGTGTGATGGGAATCAAGTGTCACTAAACATACAGTACACAGATCCTCTGTTCGACTGATTTACCATTTGCCCAGATATTTCAGTGTGAACTGGTGACTAGTGTGTAGCATGGTGTGATATAAAGATATATATTTCTTATTATATATATTACTAGGGCGGCACGTCGGTGTGGTGGCTAGCATTGTCACCTCACAGCAAGAAGGTCCCGGGCTCGATTCCTTTCTGTGTGGAGTTTGCATGTTCTCCCGCAGTCCAAGGTGAACCCTGCCTTTCGCCCATAGACAGCTGGGATAGGCTCCAGCACACCTGCATTTCCTGTTGTTTTATTGTAAAGAATAAAGGATTCAGGAGATTTGTTTCAAGCATTCTAACACACTGGATATGCGTTTGGTTCCCCAGCTGCACAGGGTCCTCAACACCGTTCAGATTGTTGGCTGCCCTCTCCCCACGCTGGGAAACTTACACATAATTGTGTTCTGTTGTTAGGATGAACAGGAGCAGCTGCAGCCCCCTTTTCCCAGTGTAAACCTAAAATAACCAACTAATCATCAGCAATGAAACTCTTTTTTGATTCTCCACAATTAATAATTAAGTTAATTTAAATCAAATTATATGTCAAAAAAGAACAAACTTCACCCCACACTAATCTGCAGTTGGTTCATGCCGGAACCTATAAAATGAGCCTCTTTAGCCCAAACACTCCAAAAAGGAAACACACACAGTAAGTCAAAATCGAGCTTCCCACAGACACAAGCACAATCCATAAGTAATGAAGAAACCTTCATTACACTTGTTTATGTGACTTTGAACACATTGTAGCTTTACGTCCTTGTACTTTTGGGTCAGTAGTGTGTACAGCTTGTCTGACATTAAATCACAATATGACACCAAAGCAGGAAGAGAACATAAATTTATTTAAAAACAAATGTACAAGAAAAGTTTATTACACTATCATAGCCTCTTTCTTCATATAGCAAAACTGGTTTTTCATCAGGGCTTCGTGGAAAGAGCCTAAACAAACATCTTTTGGTTGGCACCAGTGTCTGCTTTGATTGGGTAACACCAGGGGGAAATGGTTCGCATACTCTGTGGATCCACCTGTTTCACCGTGTTTGCCTTTACAACCTAACTGAACTGCTACTTACGCAACATCATCATCTTCATTTGATCGACGCAGTTCAGGTAATTTTGCATACCTTTACTGTAAGTAATATTCAAATGTATTTTTTGTAAAAGAAATATTTTATTTTGATGCTGAAAATTTGTGTTAATTCGTTAAAGAATAACTTTTTCTATAGATCCACCACATCGAAACCACCTGTTAGACTTGTTTTTGTTGTTGGTCCACATTATAATAAAATGTTTAAATAAATTATCTTTAATACACAAAACACTTTAACTTACTGATGAATAACATCTATGCTTTTAGAATGTGTTTCTTTATTACAGCAACCTTTGTTCATTTCATGAAAGTGTAACATATAAAACGTCTACGCAAATTGGCACATTTTAAATTGCGTTGTAAATTAAAGACAGATCTGAATAAAAGCAAGCACATGGCGCCATGGCCCAAAACAGACTAAAATAAGAAATAAACCACAGAACCTGAATATTGAAAACTACACTGAAGCCCAGGGAGCTTTCAACAGAGCCGAACGGTGTGGATTGAGGCATGTCCTCATAACTTGACGCCGAAAGTACCACCACTGACTCCTTCACCTGCCAGAGCGGTCTCCGTCAGGAAGGAGTCTCCTCAGCCGTCAGATGGGAGCAGAGCAGCGGGTCCCCGGCAGCAGGGTGCGCCGCTGCAGCGAACAGCCGCGGATGCGTCTCGGTGAATCCGTGCTGGAGCCAAGCCCACGTCAACAATGTGGCCGGTAAACCTGGGAAAACCTCACGTCGGTGTCGGAGATTGCAAAACAAGATTCCCTCCGACTTTTTAAACAACCTGAGACAACATCAGGCGACACTTTTTATCTGCAGAGGCCGAATTTTAACTTGCTGTGGGAGCTTTCAAACGCGACGGACCACATCCTAAGGTGCGAGGTTCACGGTTCATCAAATTCACCATCTCACACCACTTTAGGATAATCGCGACCATCTTGGGACTCGCTGAACTCATCCTCCTCCTCCTCATCTGTGGCTGACTCATCACCAGAACAGTGACCACTTCTGCATTCCAATAGTCTCCAAAAGTGAATTTTAACTATCTTAAATATGCATAAGCATAAATCACAATCAACCCACTGAACACCGACCTTTTAAATATTAGATCTCTTTTAAACAAATCTGTTATTGTAACTAACTTCATCATAATGTACCATAATATCATCAGTGTGTTTTACTAGAGACGTTGGCACTGAAGGAGCAGCTACGCTCATTGAAACCTCGGCCCCAGAATACAGCTTTGAGAAGAAAGGAGGAGGCACAGTTACCACTCGCCACATCACATCATTTAAACATTGGAACATTACAGGTCATTTGAACATCACACCTTTGTTTTTAACAACCCTCCTATACCATGTGTATGTGTTCAACTCTTCTCTGATTCCAGATTTCTCTGACTTGCTGTCATTATCCTCACTAGTTATGACAACAGTTTTATTGTAGGTGATTTTAATGTGCACGCCGACAATCGGTCAGACTCTATAGCCGTAGAATCGTTACATGTTCTTAACAGCGTGGATTTTAAACATGTCACTGTCTTTGATCACGTTTGTGTATTTTTTACCATCAGTGTTTTTAAACAACAGATAACAAACCTCTTGTAAGCAGACTTCACAAGCTGTTTGGCCTCTCTGGTAGCGTTCTTAATTGGGTTAAATCTTATATTTTAGACAGAAGATGTTATGTAAGAATGAATTCATGCTCATTAGAAGCTCTAGGACAGGAATGCCCCAATGCTGGGTCCAATCTTTACATGTTCTCACTTGGAGATGTCATCAGGGGACACGGCATAAGGATTCATAGCTATGCTGATGATACTCGGCTCTACATTGGTGTCTCCTGATGAACCAGGACCAATCAGAACACTTTTAACATTAGATATCACAGGATGGATGCTAGAGAACTTCTCCACCTCAACCAAGTCTTAATCATTGGTCCTAAAACACAGAGATGTCAAAGCTTCAAACACATTTGCTAAATCCTAGTGGATCTAAATCTGGCAACCACAACGAGGAGGTTAAATAATAGATGATCCACATAAAGCTGAGTAATAGATAGTATACCCGTATACAAATAGTATTAGTATAACATTTTACCAATAAAGTATTTTGAAAAACATTAATTTTAGTTTTTGATGAGCACTGAAGTCTCAAACTTAGACAAGAAACGTCTGGGTATAAATTCATATGGTTGTCCGGTACAGTTCTGTTGGTTACTCTAGACTGCCCACACAGTAAGTGTGAATGTTTTTGGCTCTGTGGTTAGGATAACATATTTAGGTTTCAAGATTCATGGCACAAGTATTTAATGCCTATTTTGTTTTTTACTGTATGTCAAATAATTTCTATGCCAAAAAAATGTATTAAATGTGTGCATACATAAATGTATGATAAGAATTTTAATAATTTTTTTTTTTTTTTTGCAGTTTCAAAATGAAAGGCTTTAGGAAAGCACAATATTTTGCTATGGGAATTCTTGGACTGTTGGTTGTTTATCTGAGCCAATCTTCTAACATCTCCAGTGAAATGAAGCCAGACACCAAAAATAACCATGTGTTCTCATGGTCAGTATGTCAAAAAAATCTTTCAGCTGCAAACATCACAGGCTTCAGTTCTCTTCCTGGTCACATACGAGACTTCCTCTACTATCGACACTGTCGCCATTTCCCCATGTTGCTGGATGTTGCTGACAAATGTGGAGGAGCTGATCAGTCTGCAGACGTCTTCCTGCTGCTGGTCATTAAAAGCTCCCCTGTGAACTACGACCGCAGAGAGGTGCTGCGTAAAACCTGGGCTAAGGAGAGATTAGAGAACGGTGTGTGGGTCCGAAGGCTCTTCATCTCAGGAACCATGGATTCAGGTAGAGAGAAAGAACGACTGAATAAACTACTGGAACTGGAGCATCGTGAGTACAATGACATCCTCCAGTGGGACTTTGGTGACTCATTCTTCAACCTGACCTTGAAGCAGATCCTCTTCCTGGAGTGGATGGAAAGAAACTGTCCAAAAGCACGTTTCCTGTTTAATGGAGATGACGACGTCTTTGCCAACACAGACAACATGGTCCAGTATCTCCAAAGCCTGGAGGACAATGACGGGAGCAAACATCTCTTTACAGGCCACCTGATCCAGAATGTAGGACCCATTAGATCACCAAGAAGCAAATACTTTGTCCCGGTCCAGATCCAGGAGTCCAACTCATACCCTCCTTACTGTGGTGGTGGAGGCTTTCTCCTGTCTGGCTACACAGCTATGGTCATTTACAACATGTCTCAGTCTATTACTGTTCTTCCCATCGACGATGTTTACATGGGCATGTGTCTGGCCAAAGCAGGACTTGGTCCTAGTTCCCATATGGGTGTGAAGACTGCAGGACTGCACATTCCCTCCGCCAGGATAGACAGATATGATCCTTGTTACTATAAAGAGATTATATTGGTGCACAGGTTCCTCCCAGCTCACATGTATCTGATGTGGCACAGAATACATGACCCCAGTCTGAAATGTGGTCTTCTAAATGACAAGGTTTAGCAGACGATCATGAAACCTTTGTTTACATTTTCTTTCCTGTCAGTGAACAGGGCCTTAGTTCTAGAACTTGGGAAAACATTTAAACGTGTATATAACATATTCTGTTACACTTTGTAATTATGGGATAATGCTTTAAATGTTTATCTATTATAATTTAAATTATTTAGCATCTTGGGGAAAGTTTTGTTTTATTTTCAAGATTTATAAACTGTCCTGTTATTGGGGAAATATTTGAAATGTTGTTTATCACTTTTCTGCTGTTTGCTTGAATAAATGGAAAAAACATGGAAATATTAGGTTCTTTGGACGAGTCAGTGACCAAGTCAATTCCATATCAGAGACAGCATTAAACATTTAATCTGCTTGAACAGCAGATTTCTAAAGTCAACTCCGTCAGTGCCAGTGAAGAGATTTAAGGTAAATAAGGTTATCACACATCACACCATGTTTTTGTTTAAGGACTCACTTCCCATGATTAACTTTACAAATCAGCGTGTATAACCTCCACCTGTGGCTCTTCTTTCTTGGTCTAACCACGCAGTTCTTTCAGTTGTTTCAGTGCTTAAAGGTAGATCAAATGTATGAAATGTATTAGTAGCTCTCGTGCTGATGTTCTGGTTTTCTGTTCGTGACACTAAGCTGTATGTGTGTCACTTTGTTAGTCCTTCCTCTGTGGGAAGATTTGAGGCTCTCTGGCGCCATCTCCTGGCGACCGTGGGTTCGGCAGTGTGTGCTGCAATATCCTTCTGTAGGTTCTTAGTTTGGGGGTGGTTAGCACTGATTCCTCACAGTGAGAGGTGACCGAGGGCCTTTCTGTGTGGAGTTTTTATGTTCTCATATAAAATTGTATCTCACGCCAATTGTGTGCGGTTCATTTTCCAGCCACAGTCAGTTCTAGTCTAAAAATGTATCTTCATGCGCTTACTTGACTCGACGTATACATATTCTGTACTTAACTGGGTGGTGTTTTGTAAAGAACAAAGAATTCAAGAGACTTGTTTACATTATAAAGACTTTGCTCTGTTGCTAAAATGTTTTGTAACAACAATTACAAATTAATGAATAAAGTTATTAAGTAGATCTCATTAACTTTTATACTCTACTTTAAGTGAGTTGTCAGTAAAAAATGCAGACAAAACCTTCTTGCCAACAGAAACATGATGAGGAAAATGCAGAGTAGTTACTGCGGGTCACTATCTAACTGCATGTCTCCCTGGAATTTGTTTATTTTATTCATTAATTATGAATTAATTTTAAATACCATCATTGTTGCTATGGCATGTGGCTTGTGTAAAACAAGTAGCACAATGTGTTGTGCTACAACACATTATGTACAGGATGTATGAAAGAAACAACAGCTCACATCAGTTGCGTGAAAGTCTAATGATGTTATGAAACAGCAGAGTGAGTCACCCAGAGACACCTGGAGCCAAAAAACCAGAAGGTTTCTCAGAAAATGCCATGGAAGAATGTAAACAGTCACGGGTCGAATCATTACTTTCACAGTGCGTGTTATGTTCTATCTCACAGACAATGATTCTCTAAATAAGAAAATAGTTTTATAGTTAATTTTGGCGCTGACAGTAAAGGTCTTTGTCATGCTTGGATGAAGTCAATCAGAGTCTGGATTTTCATCAAAACCAACACCCAACATTCAAATGTGCTCTTCAAACATTCAAAAACATTTGTACAGACAATATTCTGTTACAGTTTGTAATTATGGGACAGTGCTTTAGATCATCTTTTATGATTTCAAATCATTTTTCTCCATGGTGAGGAATAAAATACACCTTGCCAGCGTCACAGTCTTGCTGCTGTGAAGCGACTTTCTCTGCATAGGTTTTCTTAATGATCTCCTGAAGACATGCAGTATACTTCTGATAACACCGTTCATTGCTTAAGGACTCTCTCAGTCATCTTTCTGTGGAAGCCAGAAAGGGACTGGCCAGCAAATACAGTGGAAGCTCTAATTAAAAACAGATGACCCAGAGGTCAAGAGGGGAGCAGTGGTGAATATGGTTAATGTGAAAGACTTCCTTGATGCCACTGGACAGCTAATATCTTATTTCTCAGACTGGATGAGATTGAAAATAGCTGTTGCATGGCTCCTTAAACTGAAAAGAATTCTATTGGAGAAGAGTCAGTGAAGACTGGTGATCAGACACTGGTTGGTCCTGAATCATAAGCAAATGGAAGGTGGACGTTCATTCCTCCTGCTGGGTCTCATCATGGTGGTGTTTGGGGACGTACAATCCGCCTGGTGAGAAAGGTTCTGGACTTTCAGTTATGTGAGAGGTTGAAGCCATTTAAGTGATCGACCTATCACCAAACTGTCTCATGATTAATTTGTAACTTTGTCATTTGTGGTTCTCTTCATTAAAAATTCTGTTTTCATATACCCGTTTGTCTGTGTCATCTGTGTTTCCTGCCCTGTTAGGAGAGAGCCTACTTTTAATATATATATATATAACATTTATATAATAAATTAGTTGGCTTTAGTACCCGCCTTTCCCTTTTTTGTTTTGACATGAAAGTGTTAATACGTGTGTAAATACACACGTATTAACGTATTATTAGTGTAAATACACTTGTGATGATGTGAAAATCCTGGTTTGACTTGTTCTGGGACGAGCCTACACTATTACAGTAGGTTGGCTCTGTGCTCTGTCTTTCTCAGTGAAAAGAACTAAATTCAGAGTTTGTCTCGCTGACTCTCTTGCATTCATTTATTTAACATATTTTTAATAAGGCCAATTCACAACCAAATGGCAGAGCTAAGTTTAACAGGGATAATATTTATTTATTTTAATTATTAATGGCTTCTCAACGAATTGGTTTGGGGTTTGTTTTCAGCACAATGTATCGGTTATAATGGTTCTGTGACTGTGATTTGTCAATAACAAGGACAGGATCTCTTCATCAAGAGAGACAATCCCCATCTCCTATCAGATGTCTCAGATTGTCCACATAAAATATACTGTAGGAGGCAATGTTTCCCTCTTTATAAAAGGAGAAGGTGACTTTCAGCAACAAGTGCTCCATCTTAAAGATCATCCCTACACCTTCTTTTTCTTTTACACAACATGGGAGAACATCCAAAGTCGAACGGGGAACCTGGTGTGAGGCAAGAGTGCTAACCACTACTACACCATGTATCATTCAGCCTAGTGCAGCATTGATTGCATGGCATACGTACTCTGTCACTAGGACACGAACCCAGCACAGATTCAGCATGATTTACTCAATATAAAGAAATATCTTCACAGTGCACCATGCTACAAAACTCGAAAAGGCCATTTTCAGCCATAGAACTATTATATATGTACATGATATACCTGAAGTATAAATAACTTTGTTAAAGGTGTGTGTTTTATGAGACTGAAAAATATTGTTCAAGTGTTTGGACTGTGAGCAGGACGGTCTGTACTCACACTGTACTTCCATAGAGCAGCTTTGTTTTTAAATGCACTGTCCTGACGTGTGATCTTTCAAGTTGTTCATATGACAGTTTGGGTCAAAATCTTTTTACAGGAACAGCACGATAAGTCTTCATTTCCCATGTGGCAACACTGCCTGGAAGGGGAACGCTATAGGCCCAGTACATGTGCTCCTCGCTTCAGCAAGCCACTCAGCACCGTCTCCTCTTCCCTGATCCACTGTGTTTTCCCAGCCTGTGTATCCACATCTCCCCCAGGTCTGGCGCTAGTAACAGAGAGAGACCGTGCGTAGAAAGCTGCTTTTACACTAGACATTGTATTTTGCAACTGAACTGAACTGATTTTAAAGGTACAATTTTCATACATTTGAAACTAGTTGTGTTCTTTAATAACATCGTGTTTTTCTACATAGGTTTCATTTGTTTCTCTTTGCCACTGTCTCGCTTCACACACAGAAATAACCTAAAGATAATGACAGCTGTCTGAAGGTTGAGTCATGGCAACTGGACTTCTTCTAGTTAGTAGAAACGTTTCACCACCTATCCAGGTGGCTTCTTCAGTCTGTGGGAAGTTGGTGAAGCCCACCAATTTATCCTCCAGTTGAGTTTCACCTAACACCTGTGAAGAATGGGTTCGTTATGCGAACAGAGGGGGGTGTGAAGGTAGTGAGTAGGTGTGAATCCTCCTCCAACCATTACAGGGTCGTTAAGTGTCTCCTTTGTGGGGGACGTGTGAAGTGGCCTCGATCTTCCTGGGCATAGTTGAAAGGGCAGCATGGTAGATGGGCGACAAGTTGTGTCTTAGGCCTCCCCCCCTGTTGAGAGAGGGGCTGTTCACCTGGACATGTATGGCTTCTCTGACGCCTCGTTCAAACCACCTGTCTTCTCTGTCCAGAATGTGAACGTTGTTGTCCTCAAATGAGTAGCCTTTGTCTTTTAAGTGGAGATACACGGCAGATACTGGTCCTGACGTGTTGTTCCTCCTATGCTGGGCCATCCTCTTGTATAATGGCTGTTTGGTCTCCCCAATGTATAGTTTCGGGCACTCTTCACTGCATTGAACTGCATATACTATGTTGCTCCTTTTATGTTTAGGTGTCGGGTCCTTTGGATGCACAAGCTTCTGTCTGAGGGTGTTGGTTGGTTTGAAGTAGACGGGTATGTTATAGTTTCTAAAAATCCTTGTGAGCTTTTCGGACACTCCGGCCATGTAAGGAATGACCAGATTCTTCCGTTGGCTCTGGGTGTCAGGCTGTTCTGTTGTCCTTGTTCTGGGACGCGACACAGCCTTGTTGAAGGCCCATCTGGGTGTTAGGTGAAACCCAACTGGAGGATAAATTGGTGGGCTTCACCAACTTCCCACAGGCTGAAGAAGCCACCTGGATAGGTGGTGAAACGTTTCTACTAACTAGAAGAAGTCCAGTTGCCATGACTCAACCTTCAGACAACTTGACCTGGATGAATGAGAACCTTCACAGAGATAATGAGAGCTGTTCTGGTGCCTTTGGTTATGATCAGTTCTGTCACTTCCTGTTGCTCCATGCTTCTTGTCATTTGGTTATGCACCTACTGTATATAAGTCATTGTTTCCCTGTTACCTGGTCTGTCAGCGTGTCTCTGTTACCAGTTCCTGTAAGTTGCATTTTGTCTATCAATTTTGTTAGAGTTGCCTGTGAGAACAGAACATTTTTAGTTCAGACTTTTATGTTGAGAACTTTGTCCTCTGTTCTCTTCATTAAACTTTGTGTTTTCATATACCTGTTTGTCTGTGATTCCTGTCCTGTTAGGAGAGACACTTTTTATATATAATAAATCTGTTGGTCTGTCTGTCGGCTTTAGTGGCTGCCTTTTCCTGTTCTCCTTTTTAACGTCGTCATGTAAATGCACTGTGAAAATACGCTGTGGCTACTCTACTGTTTGTAATGTGGAAAAACTGGTTTGAGGTGTTTGGTTTGTAGAAAGACCATGATACTTAGTAGGTTGGCTCTCTGCTCTGCCTTGGATGAAGCCAGGATAGGAGCTACATTTACTTTCCTGTCTACACAGTCGTGGATGACCTTCTGCTTTATAACCGCGCTCAAATCACCTACAAACTTCAGGTAACTACTGAAGTTATTTACTACATTACTAACTAACTAACTACATTACTTTACTTTGCTTGTTCTTGTTATTTATTAATTCACTGCTTCACAACAAATGTCATGTTGTTGAATTGTTAAGTGAAACAGTGTATCCACTGTACTACTGTGTGAAACGTGGTTTTCCATCAGCACATGTAAAATACAGGTTCATGGTAGACCAACATGTTTCATCAAAAACTGTGACTTACACTGAACGTGTTCGAGCTACTTGGTGGTGGAGGCTACTTGTTTGCATTGTGCTCTTTGCATAGTTGCGTAATTGACATTGAGTCAATCAAAACATATGTATAGTAGTGAGACCAATATATCCAGAAGTATGTTCCGAGAACTGGCATTTATAAAGCTCTGTATCGGATTATGTTCTCCACTAGATGATTATTAGGCATCAGTTATTAGGACACTTGTATATTTAAAACAATTACCAAATATTGGTGACTCTAGTAAATATAAATACCATTATTACAGTTAGAACTTCTGACTTTCAAGGAAATGTCAACTCCAAAAATCCCCAATGTTCCACTACAGGATACAGGAAACAAGCAGTGACTGTTACTGAGTAACATTTACAGTATGCAGTTAGATTAGTCACGTGCAGCAATGAAAGGAAGACTGTGGTGTATGTTTTCTACCAACAGTGGTATTTGAACAAGCGAGAATGGTATCATTCCTTTCAAATGGCAGAGACTAGTGTAAGAGGGATGAAGGGTCAAAAAAGTAAAAGCAGAGAATCAGACTAATTTATTAATGGCCTCTCAACAAATTGGTTTGGAGTTTGTTTTCAGCACAGGTATCGGGTATAATGGTTCTGTGCATGGGAACATGTGACTGGTGATTTCAGGTGATTTGTCAAAAACAAGGACAGGATCTCTTCAGCAAGACAGACAATCCCTGTCTCTTATCAGATGCCAGATCTTAGCTCTCCCTCAACATTCCTGCAGTAGTTATGCATCAATCGACACCATGTATTCTTTACAAAACATTAGACAAGCATATGCATTACATACGGTACACCTGTATAGTAGCACTTCATACTTTTTATTATATGACATGACCTAAATGACAACAATGACAAAATGTTCTGTAAAGGTGACAAATGTATTTGCGTCCCAGGTAAGAATTAGATTGACTGAGTCAGGCTTCACACAAGAAAATTCCATATCTGAAACCTAGCAAATGACTAAAAACAATTGTTTGTATATAGCAGAAATTTCACCTAGACGTACGATGTAAGATGTATGTAACTAATAACGTGTTTTTTGTTTCCTTCACAGCTTTAAAGATGAGAGGCTTCCGTATAATACATTTTTATGGAGTGGGAGTTCTCGGAATGTTGATGGTTTATCTCTGTAAACGTCACATTGGCTCCAAACTTGATGGCTTTCAAATATATGTAAAGAAAACGTACAGTCACACTGCTACCTTTTCTGATAAGGCCACACATGAAACAAAGTCAGTGTCTAAAAATGACTATGTGTTCACCTGGCCAAGATGTGAACAAAATAATTCCGCTGCAAACATCACAGGCTTCAGTTCTCTTCCTGGTCACATACAAGACTTCCTCTACTATCGACACTGTCGCCATTTCCCCATGTTGCTGGACGTTGCTGACAAATGTGGAGGATCTGATCAGTCTGCAGACGTCTTCCTGCTGCTGGTCATTAAAAGCTCCCCTGTGAACTACGACCGCAGAGAGGTGCTGCGTAAAACCTGGGCTAAGGAGAGATTAGAGAACGGTGTGTGGATCCGAAGGCTCTTCATCTCAGGAACCATGGATTCAGGTAGAGAGAAAGAACGACTGAATAAACTACTTAAACTGGAGCATCGTGAGTACAATGACATCCTCCAGTGGGACTTTGGTGACTCATTCTTCAACCTGACCTTGAAGCAGATCCTCTTCCTGGAGTGGATGGAAAGAAACTGTCCAAAAGCACGTTTCCTGTTAAATGGAGATGACGACGTCTTTGCCAACACAGACAACATGGTCCAGTATCTCCAAGGCCTGGAGGACAATGATGGGAGCAAACATCTTTTCGCTGGTTTTGTGTTTGAGAATACTGCACCTGTTAGATATACACTGAGCAAATACTTCGTCCCGGTCCAGCTTCAGGAGTCAGACTCATACCCTCCTTACTGTGGTGGTGGAGGCTTCCTCCTGTCTGGCTACACAGCTATGGTCATTTACAACATGTCTCAGTCTATTACTGTTTTTCCCATTGATGATGTTTACATGGGCATGTGTCTGGCCAAAGCAGGACTTGGTCCTGTTTCCCATATGGGTGTAAAGACCATAGGACTGACCCTTCCTTCCAGCAACATAGATGAATATGATCCTTGTTATTATAGAGAACTCCTGCTAGTACACAGATTCTTCCCACCTCACATGTATTTGATGTGGCACAGAATACATGACCCCAGGCTGAAATGTGGTCTTCAAAATGAAATGGTGTAGGAGATTTTCAAGAAACCTTTGTTTCTTGCACCAGTTCTGTGAATCTTGGCGAAATGTTCAAACCGTTTACTACATATATGTCCTTAGCTGGCTTTAACAGCTCTGCAGGACATTACACAAAGGAGGATCAAAAGGAGGAAGGATGAACTGGTGACTGGACTGATCTACCTCATTACTGAAAACGTGCATTTGAAATGCTACAGTTTCAGAACAGCTATAAGATTATTATCAAAACAGCCTTGAAGTTTACTTAACAGTACAGTCAGACTCTGAAAAGTCAATAACGTTAAATACATAAGCAGTCATCCAGTATGTACATTGATCTACCAATATGTTGATGTCATTTTTACTAAGTAACACTTTTCACATTGTATTGGTTGTGGTTTAAATTTAGGTTACACATTATTTTTCTCAGCTTGTTAAACAATGAATAATGCTTGAAGCAACTGATAAAATACACATTTCTTGAAATGTCACTGAACTCAAGGAGTGCAACAACACAAAGTATGGACTTAAGATGGTGGTAGATGATGATGATCTAATATATCCCAGAGTTTCTCCTCCAACCTGTCCAACAATCACTACCAAGATGTAAGCTGAGTTTGCAAAGGAGGTTATAAGTATGTTGCAATTTGTGACAAACACAACTAATGCTGAAGTGAAAAGAATCTTTCTCTGGGTCTTTGGGGGATTTTTTAGTGCCTTATGTAAATTTGTGTGTGTAGATGCCCGTAGCAAAATCCATGAAAGTCATTTATACACCAGAGACAAAATGCAAACCCGGTGCGTCATGTGAACATGCTGAAGCGGCATTCATGTGATATCAACCCTACCAATAAACTTTTGACCCGACCGTCTACCGGTAAACTGTGTTGCTTAATTTATCCAAGCTGGGACGTAACAGGTTTTAAGGGTTGACACTGTTACCAATACCAGAGCTTCAGGTTTACCTGTGGGACACAAGAAGCTTGATTGTGCATGTTAAAGTGCTGAAAGGCATTTGTGTGGGCCTCAGCCAAGCTTTGTTTGCTGAGTTGTGGTAAAGTTACATACCTCATTACAGAAGTGGACCAGGGCCAAGTAAAAACGATAAAAATCACAGCTACTGCCATTTCCCATTGTCTCTTTCCCACCAAATGACGCACTGTGAGACTTTCCAGTAAAGACTGTACTACACAAACATAACAGGTACTTACTAGCAACTAACCTCTTTGTATGTAACTATTAAATGTCCTTTGTTCAAAGTCAAAATGCCGGAGCTAAGAATTGACGCCTAGGAAAAAAACTCCTATGAAGGGAACAAACTAACTAACAACACAATACACACAATTTCAATTTACAAGATAGATTATCTTTTTTTTGTTTTGTTGTTGTGTAATGCAGCTGCCAAACCATCAAATGCTATGATGAAATTATGATAATTAACTGTCCCAATAATTGCTCAACGCCTCAATTAAATTTCTTGTAAATCACAACAAGGCAGGTGACTGTCAAGGATGTAAAGCTGTTCTCACCCTGGGCCATCACGCCCCCACCCACGTCCTGAATGTGGTACAACTGGCTTTCCTCACCTGTTTTCAGGGACCTGGGTACAAACGTCATGTGTCTCCCCAGGCAGTTATCTGCCCCAATACTGGGCCTTTGTATGCTTCATATCAAACCTCTTCTTAGTACTATTGTTACAACAACAGGAAACTGTTTTTATTCACAGCAGCAGGTTGTTGTTACACTCATTTGCTCAATTATTATGTTTCAAACTTTACTCTCGGAAAATGCAAATTTAAAAATTTTGTTCTAGTCAACTGCTGTCACGTTACAACAATGGAATCATTCCTTCCAGTGTTTTTCTTTGTTCCTGTGGTCAATTGGTTTTCAGTGATGCACAGAACAACTGTGCTGAAAGGCCCAAACCTTCTGCAGACAGAACTGCATTGTTAATGTACCTTGAGCGTAGAAGAGCTGTCTCATTCGCCAGGATGCTGATGTGCTGATCACGTAATGATATTGATATAGACAAATACAAATACATTGAGATTAAAAGGGGTGGATCTGTGATCTGATGAAGCTTCTGTCTAGATTAGCAGAGACGTTTCTATTCGTCTGTCACTGCACAACAATCTAAGTGTTTTTCAAACATACAAACTCAAAATACAGGGACAGAGAAAAAGCACCACAGTCAACAAGGTGCATCCTTTATACAGCCTGGACCATCTTCAGGCTCATGCTCTAAACTTCGTGATGTGGGGGGCATTTACACAAAGTTGTTGGTTCCTTCCAATTAACGACAGAAACAGGTGAGAACCCCTCCTGGGATGCGCTCCACCCGTCGGCAGGTGCTGTATGAGAAGCAGTTGGGAAAATGGGTGGATGGATTGCTGGTGCCCTCTAGTGTTCCACTTCTGTATCTGAATAAATGACCAGGACAGTTCAGATATTCCGCATTTAATAATAAATCTATAACAACGGATAATTGAATCTTGCAGTTAGTTGAAATATATATATATATATATATATATATACTGTAGCTTTTTTCGAGCAGGTACAAAAGACAAAATTATTATAATATCGGATTAATGCAAATTATTTGTCCTAAATGTCACAGTGCCTCTGGTTTTTGCTTTTCCAGGACCTGTCTGACCCCTCATGGAAGCACCACAGCGTCACAGGTCGTCTAATATCCCATTAAACCGTGTTTTTTCATAAACCTCTTATCACATTTGACACAAAGTGAGGACCATTGTCTGATGATACAGTATCTGACATGTCTGGGAAAAACTGCTGTGCACAAAAACATGGCAGCTGCTTTGTGGTCTGGTCTGTGCGAGCCTGCGCACACTACCTCAAACAGGTGTCTTTTGCCTCTCACCCTATCACCAGATGTGTAAACAGACCTTCAGGGACATGAAAATGAGGGTAACATTATTTTTAGGGCAGTGTGGACATAATTCCAGCTCCCTGTTGTTTCTATATACTGGCAGAATTGTGACACTCTATACCTGTATAGATAAACTGTATATCGTTATAGATTGTGGCTTCTTTGCCTGCAGCTAATTTACAAGGTGCTGTGAGAGCGTCTATTTCAGCCAGCGGTGCTGAAAATAGCTGATCTAAGGTCACGGGCTGTACTAGTGGACTGGCTTTAGCGGAAGCTCGTAACCTGAGAGCTGGCTGCGTCATCTCTTACGCACGACCCATCCTCAAAGTTAATTCTGATGAGATTGGTTGGTTGTGCAAGTTTTCTCGCGCTTGGATACATTTATCTGTTTCGTGTATGCAGCCAGGTGGTTATCAGTTATCAAGCTTGGTGCTGTATTGGCTGTATCCTTGTAGGGGAGTTTTGCATTAGCACAGCACACGCATATGGTTGTATTTCGGCCACATGAAGATGAAATGGATTCTTATAATCAGGATTGGATAAAGCTGGAGCCGTCTGCAGGTCTTGTCTTGTTTTTGCAGACTAATGCCCAGGTGGGGTGGCTCTGCCTACGGCTGATGGAGTGGCTGAGACACAAAACACATAAACCTGGAGAGCCTGATGCTGAGCTCTGAGTCTGGACTGCCCTTTCATGTTCTATAACCTACTGTCCACTTTGGCTTTTGTTGGTTTCAGTACTTGCCACACTTGAGAAACAAGGCTGTAAAAGTTGATGACTTAGCCATAGTTTTAGAACAGTGTGGGGTTCTTCATTATCATTCATTCATTCATCATTACCCATAAGGGAGCAACTTGTATTGGTAAAGTAGTACAAAAGCCATAGGGGAAGCAGCATTTATATTGTATACATGTATGATGTATACTGGTCTGGGACTGTGAATTATTCATGGGAAAGGCAGTGCACTGTCAAAGAGCAAAGCTCGAGATGCTCCAGTATCCCTTAAAATAGGCAGCTGGTATGAGCGCACACATGAAACATGTAGCCATCAAATATACTGTAGGGTTTAACACACACACACACACACACACATATATATGAAGAGATCCTAGAACAGATCTTAGGTTAGAAGCTCCATCTTACAAGGCTAAGACTTAACACGTGGAGAAAGTTCCACTTTTTCACAAGTGCTTTTTCTAAAGCTTCTTTGAGCGAGCTTGTCCTGATTTTGAGTACCTGCACAAATAGTGAACTGTTTCACTGAACAAAAGGTGATTAAACAGCTAACATGTCCACGTAGCACAGTCTTGGGTAACAAAGGTGCCAAAATCAAAGGAAACCGGAGAATGTTTGTACCGTCACCAAGACATATGATTGTTTGGCTTTACAATGTAATAAAATGAAAAGCCAAGAGGCCTGGGGCAAGACAGCGTATTAAACCTAAATGTTTCATGTGTGTGCTTTGCTCTTTGACAGTGCACTGCCTTTCCCATGAATAATTCAAAGTCCCAGAGCAGTATACATCGTACAGGTATACATTATAAATGGTGCTTCCCCTATGGCTTTTGTTATTATTATTTGTTAAATTATTTTTATTTACCCACAAACAATACATGTTGAGCTTTGCAATGCTGTACTAATAGATAGACAGACAGACAGACAGACAGACAGACAGACAGACAGACAGACAGACAGACAGATAGATAGATAGACAGACAGACAGACAGACAGACAGATAGATAGATAGATAGACAGACAGACAGACAGACAGACAGACAGACAGACAGACAGACAGACAGACAGACAGATAGACAGATAGATAGATAGATAGATAGATAGACAGATAGATAGATAGATAGATAGACAGATAGACAGATAGACAGATAGATAGATAGATAGACAGATAGACAGATAGACAGATAGATAGATAGACAGACAGACAGACAGATAGACAGATAGATAGATAGATAGATAGATAGACAGATAGATAGATAGACAGATAGACAGATAGACAGATAGATAGATAGATAGACAGATAGACAGATAGACAGATAGATAGATAGACAGACAGACAGACAGACAGACAGACAGACAGACAGATAGATAGATAGATAGATAGATAGATAGATAGATAGATAGATAGATAGATAGATAGATAGATAGATAGATAGAACTTTATTTATCCCGCAGTGGTGAAATTCTGGTGACCCAGCAGCAGCAGAGAGACAGTCAGAAAAAAGTTACGATAATTACAAAAAAGAGTAAAATTTGTTACACATTATATACAGAAAAAGAAAATGTACATATCTAAACATAAAGTGCAAAGTGCCAAAGGAAAAAAAAACTTACATGCAACACCTGGACATGTACACGCACGGCACACATCACACTATAAAAAAACATGCTTTACAGTGATGTTGAGCATCAGCTAATAAAGAGAGTTGTTGAGTAATTGTTTAAAAGTTAAGCTCCTTTTTTATTTTTTTATTAAAAAATAAAAAAAATAAAAATGCCACTCGTTTATTTAGTAAACGAGTGGCGTTTGTTAGAGCTTGCTCTAGTTCCGGTGCCATTGTTTTGCCCACAGTCTGTTACCGTAAACTCCAGATCAATCCCGCCCTTAAACTAAAATAGCGGCTGTTTTCCAGTTTTCCGCGGAGTCGATTGAACACGAACCAAACTCAAACACAACCTCTGCCCTGGACGCACGACGGGCTTTGGCTTTAACAAGTGAGTAGCCTCGACATTTAACTTCCTGCCGTCACCGTGTGTGTAATGTTTATCCATTGTCGCTACTCGTTACGAGCAACGCTATTAGTTTATTCGCGTTGTAGATTAAAAATGTATTTTCTCTTCTCGCGCGACATTTGAACTGTTCGCTTTGTGAACTGAATGAATTTCATGCGCGTGGTTCTGCATCTTGCACCTTTCTGCCGTTTTGATGGTGTTGCTCAAAGGCACTGCAGCAAACGACAAGAAAGGAGCCGCCGCAGCACGGACTCAGACCGGATAGAATTATTACTAAATGAGACTTCAATATATTATATATTTACATAATTATTTATTTAGCAGTAAACACAGCCACAGCGTTGTAGGCTGGCAACCGAGGTGATGCTGAAACAACAGTAGGTAAAACCGGGAAAACCGCTTTATTATTTATCAGTATATCACTTTAAGGTTTTCATGTGTGTTTACGTACATTTACAGGGATTTAAAAAAAAGTGTTTACAACAAATGTGCAGCAAAATCACTACAATACATCTTTTTAGAGTAAAATCTGGTTAAATTGTAGTATTTTTGACTTTCATTTTTTTAAGAAAATGGAGGCCAGTAGTGTGTAGCAACACAAATGTGCGGAGTGAGTCCTTGTCGTAGGCAAGAATAGGACACGGGATCAGCTGGTGTCATAATATTATATTTGCGCAAAACGCATGAATGTCAGTTCCCTCCCCTGTGGCTGTGGCCTGCAGTTGTTACTATAGTGACCAGGCTTGTTCGACACAAGCTACAGGGTGGGGCAAGGTTAACTAGGCAGCAGTTTCCTTAACTAAGCTTAAATGAATGTCTTCACACAAAATGACATTTTGAAAATATTTAATTTGAATTCAATTGTTGTACTGTATTATATGTATTTTGTAATCTCATGCTTCAGCATACAAAGAGGAAAAACTCTTTCGAACCAACACTGGGTTAAAGTTCAGCGCTTTCAAACCACAGAAAATGAGTTCAGTGGACAACAACTGCAGCACTGGGCTCCAAAATCTGCAACTGCCTAGAACACATTAGATTATTTCCTATATGTTTGAGGTCAGACCAAATACTGAAAAGTTGGATCAAAAACTAAAGGAAAAGTTAGTTTTTATTTGGTTGTCAAAGTAATCCTTTCGCTGGACAGGTAATTTATATACCGTAGGTTATTAGTAGGCTGTTTGGACTTTCTTTATACTCAATTTAATTTGTGTGACAGTCTTCAACACATGCCTGTATCATGTGAGATGTGCTAATGAAATTTGTATTTTTTTTCAATGCAGTGTTTCAAGGATGAGAAAATGTAAAGCAAACACTTTTTTGCTGGCTGGAGTCTTTAGCATATTAATCCTTTATCTCTGCAAAGATTTTATTAAGCACAAAACAATCCACCTTCATGCAGATGGGCAAGAGAATGACAGAAAAATAATGCAACTCTATAAAAATAACTCCTATGTGTTCACCTGGCCAAGATGTGAACAGAATCTTTCAGCTGCAAACATCACAGGCTTCAGTTCTCTTCCTGGTCACATACAAGACTTCCTCTACTATCGACACTGTCGCCATTTCCCTATGTTGCTGGATGTTCCTGACAAATGTGGAGGAGCTGATCAGTCTGCAGACGTCTTCCTGCTGCTGGTCATTAAAAGCTCCCCTGTGAACTACGACCGCAGAGAGGTGCTGCGTAAAACCTGGGCTAAGGAGAGATTAGAGAACGGTGTGTGGATCCGAAGGCTCTTCATCTCAGGAACCATGGATTCAGGTAGAGAGAAAGAACGACTGAATAAACTACTGGAACTGGAGCATCGTGAGTACAGTGACATCCTCCAGTGGGACTTTGGTGACTCATTCTTCAACCTGACCTTGAAGCAGATCCTCTTCCTGGAGTGGATGGAAAGAAAGTGTCCAAAAGCACGTTTCCTGTTAAATGGAGATGACGACGTCTTTGCCAACACAGACAACATGGTCCAGTATCTCCAAGGCCTGGAGGACAATAACGGGAGCAAACATCTTTTTGCTGGTTTTGTGTTTGAGAATACTGCACCTGTTAGATATACACTGAGCAAATACTTCGTCCCGGTCCAGCTTCAGGAGTCAGACTCATACCCTCCTTACTGTGGTGGTGGAGGCTTCCTCCTGTCTGGCTACACAGCTATGGTCATTTACAACATGTCTCAGTCTATTACTGTTTTTCCCATTGATGATGTTTACATGGGCATGTGTCTGGCCAAAGCAGGACTTGGTCCTGTTTCCCATATGGGTGTGAAGACCCTTGGATTGAAGATTCCGTCCAAGAACACAGATGAATATGATCCTTGTTATTATAGAGAACTCCTGCTAGTACACAGATTCTTCCCAGCTGACATGTATCTGATGTGGCACAGAATACATGACCCCAGGCTGAAATGCGGTCTTTAAAATGACAAGGTTTAATAGACCTTAATGAAACATTTGTTTCTTGCACCGAATACCTTTTGTTGTATTTGTAGACAAGGTTCAAAGCTTGCTTCTAAGCTTTATGAATGAATAATGTCTGAATCAACCGATCAAATAATATTTGTCTTAAATTATCTCAAAACCAAAGAGAAACAAATACAACGTCTGGCCTGGTGATTGTCCTAAATGAAAAACGAATACACGTTAGCAAACCTCAATATTGGCTATAAACAGTGAGTCACCAGACTCTCCTACATCATATGGGATTATCAGTGTCAATACAAAACCTCCAACCAGTCCCCGGTGAAACTAAGATCCCTGAAATGCCTGTTTCTGACACGGAATTAGCTTAAAATGCTTTATTGCTTAGCTCATGTCCTTCTAATTTATTCTTGGAAACTTTCTTTACAACATCGGAGAAATAAATCTAGAATTAATTCTCCAGTTAAGAATTATGTAGACAATTAAAAACAATTTAGGCTGAACATGTTAATGAATTAGTCATATATTACTATTATTTATGTATTGTTTGGTCTTTACTGTGTTTATGTAGTACTGTAGCTGCAGTTCTTTGGAAAATAACACTGGGATCTTGGTCAGGCAAAGTATTTCTTTAATAGACAAGTGAATATAAAAGCACCTTCTTCATTTTCTGCATGTTTAGGGGACCAACCTTATTCAAGTGTTCATGCCCAGTGTCCATCTCTGTCATTTCATGTCCATTTTAATCAGTAATTCTTTTAAACAACACGTTTATCTCAGCTATCTAGTCCTTGCTTGGGTTCTTACCCTGACCTGCCAAATGTGCAATAGAATAAGCCAAGGGTGAGCCTAGATTTTTCACTTATGCAGAATATCTTAATTCTACTTTTGTAACACTTGTCAGATGCGAAGCGCTTTGCTTACATGTACGACAATGATGGCCTCTAACTCATTCAATTCTTTTATTAGTGAGAGAGTTTGAGTTCTTATTTATGTATGTATGTAAAGTTAGATTATATTAAATACATGCATTTCCTGTTTCTAAATATGTGTCACTATACATTAATATTGAATCATTTTAAGTGTAACATTAATACGTGCGCACATAGATTTGTTTGCCAGTAGTGCTGGCTGTATGCCTATGCAAATACTCTGCTTTGTGAAGTTGTGTTTTTATGTCTTTACTTTGCCAACAGGTTTAGATGTAGATCTGCTGAGTTTTACCTAATGTGTTGCCTTAAATGTTTCCTGACAACCTTGCCAGCTTAGTACGTAAAATAAATATTAACAAAATAATCATTTAACTAACAGTACACACCTTTATTCAAATGATGTTTGCTTGGGGCTAACTAACAAAATTGTGTACATACAAAGCAGTTCTTTCATCTTACTGTAAAATATCAGGACACTTCTTTGTAGGAAAACCTTGATAAATAACGTCTTGACATTCAGAGGCATTGGGGAACAAATGTCAATACCTAGTCTTAGCAGAAAGTAAAAGTATATTTCAGTGAAGGACAGCATACGTAGGTGAATGGCTTCTCATACACAGCCTTAGGTTGTCCTTCAAAATGCTTAATTACTCTTAGAGTCTGATGTTTGGTTATGAATCTATTTTTCGCACCTATTTTTGGACATTGCTTATTTCTATCTTTCTAGTAATTTAGTCAGTCTTTTATATGGTGGAGCATAATTGGTTTAGACTCGGACTTTCACTCTCTCTATCTTTATGGAAACACAAGTACAGTAGGTGGATAATAGCAGTCGGCGAGCACCAGAGGTGGCGCCCGTCATGCAAACCGTGCAGACAGGCTGAAGGTAAACTAATAGTGTAAATAATCCTTGGAGCTTCAGTAAATACACAGAGCAGAGGATTTAGCTTTTCCAGGTAAGTAGCCTCCTCACACATGACTCCATCAACCAACTGTGCGTACAGTAATACTGTTTATACCTTCGCTCCTCGTCACTACAAAGTAACAGAGACTTGTCTGTTGCTCAGATAAACATAATTCACTTTAAAAGCACAAACATTAACGATCAGGTCGCGAAAACATCTTCTGACATTGTAAATTTCAGTAATGTGAAGTACAGCAATGAATGTAAGAACGACGACTTTGTTCATTTTGTAATGCTGCACAAACTGTGGTGCATTAGTCTATACTATTTGACTCACAGGCAGATTATACTCGATTATTATTGTTCCAGTTGAACGGTTTAAAGGTTAAAACATTACTTCAATACCAGTTTATGGCAACGCACCTTCAGTAATAACCATGTTAAGTTGAAGAAGACAAAGTCCATATACACAATAAAATGGTTGTAGTTCCTGTAGTTCCATGGAAAATCAACAGTTTATGATGGAGGTTGATGTCAGGAATGATGCCTTTGTCCTCTTGTAATTTTGTTTTTTTTACGTTTTTAAATTGACAAGGATGTTAAAAACTATTGTTGAAACAGATTCACTTTAAAATGCAGTAACCCAAACTAACAAAACACCTAAAGAACTTTCTTGTTTTGAAGGTTGGTTGATGGTAATAATATTTTGATTTTAGAAGAACGCCGATCTAGGGATTGAAGTGAGCAGATTAAATGAACTGGAAAACCACGATGCAGCTAAGACCCAGTATGTCAAGGTGAGCAATAGGTCCCAAAAGTCAGACAGCAACCTGTGGGACTGAGATGGACTGAAGAGGACTGGAGTTAGGAATCCAAGTGAAGAATGTAGTCAGAGGCCAATAGTAAAAATAGTAATACGTTGTAGTACAATTCTGGATAACAGTCAAAATAGACTGGAAACAGACATGTTTCAGGAAATATACAGTACTTTACACTAATGTTAAGGAGTAGATGTGTTGATAAAACTGTGTATTTCTTTCAATGCAGGGTTTCAAGGGTAAAATATAAAAAAGCTACAACTTTTTTGCTGGCAGGAGTTTTCGGCCTGTTGGTCCTTCATCTTAGTAAAAATTTAATTGAACAAAAAAACGTCCAACTTCATGTAGCTGTGCATGACGACGATAAAAAAATAAGACGGCTCCCTAAAAATACATCCCATGGATTCTTCTGCAAACAAAATCTTTCAGCTGCAAACATCGAAGGCTTCAGTTCTTTTCCTGGTCGTATGAAAGACTTCCTCTACTATCGACAGTGTCGCCATTTCCCCATGTTGCTGGATGTTGCTGACAAATGTGGAGGAGCTGATCAGTCTGCAGACGTCTTCCTGCTGCTGGTCATTAAAAGCTCCCCTGTGAACTACGACCGCAGAGAGGTGCTGCGTAAAACCTGGGCTAAGGAGAGATTAGAGAACGGTGTGTGGATCCGAAGGCTCTTCATCTCAGGAACCATGGATTCAGGTAGAGAGAAAGAACGACTGAATAAACTACTGGAACTGGAGCATCGTGAGTACAGTGACATCCTCCAGTGGGACTTTAACGAATCATTCTACAACCTGACCTTGAAGCAGATCCTCTTCCTGGAGTGGATGGAAAGAAAGTGTCCAAAAGCACGTTTCCTGTTAAATGGAGATGACGACGTCTTTGCCAACACAGACAACATGGTCCAGTATCTCCAAAGCCTGGAGGACAATGACGGGAGCAAACTCTCTTTACCGGTCAACTGAATGTGGCTATGGTCCCTATCAGGGCACCACAGAGCAAGTATTTTGTCCCAGTTCAGTTGCACGAGCCAGATGTTTTCCTGCCCTACTGTAGTGGTGGAGGCTTCCTCCTGTCTGGCTACACAGCTGTGGTCATTTACCATGTGTCCAGGTCTATTAGCCTTCTTCCCATTGATGATGCTTACATGGGCATGTGTCTGAGTAAAGCAGGGCTGGAACCCACTAACCATGTGGGTGTGAGGGCTGCAGGACTGGACATTTTTTCCATCAACGCACATGATCCTTGCTTTCATAAAGAGCTTCTACTGGTTCACAAATTCCCTCCATCTCACATGTATCTGTTATGGAAGAGAATACATGACCCCAAGCTGCAATGCTTTGTCAGCACCAAACTTTAACTTAGTGGTGGAAACACGGAACAAAGCACTTTATGCAAAGGCAAAGGTAATATGTGTTGTGTTGTACTAACAGAAAACTAATAGGAGTTTGATTTCTTTTTCATGTTTATGTATGTGAAGTTCCATTTTATTAAATGTATTCATGTGACATATTTAGTAAATGTAAAAATTCCTTATCGATAAATTTCGGTTATTTATCTTGTGTAGCCTGAAGTGACTGATAAAACAAAGAAGAATAAACAAAATTCAAGCAGTTTATAAAAAATGTATTTAATCACGAGAGAATATTTGACCACTAAAAAACAACATGTAGACGTACTTTAACTGTACCCCTGTGTTCTGCACTGCTTAAATAGCTTCTTCTATTTTAATTAACTACCTAATGCATCCAGGTGCAACCATTTTCTTTACCAACATTTGTTTAATCACTCCCTTGATAATAAATTACTTTTGTCAAAAAATGTTCAAAACTCTACAAGATAAAACACAACTTAGTAAATTACATCCTCACTTCCATAACATACAAGCTAAACAACTCAATATTAATAGAAGCATTAAACCCAACATCCCCTGTGCATGGTCTGCCCCATTATGTCATCAGTGATGTCAGAGGGATTACAAAAAGAGGAAGTAATTGGGTGTCACCTCCTTTTGTCCCTTGCATTCACTGTGAGTATTGTTGACTGATTAACTTAGAAAATCCTAAATCAATGAATATCAGACACAAACATTGTTTGTCTGTAAGTTTAATCAGAGACAATGTGGAAATAATTCCCCCTAATGCTTAACACAGACATAGCTGACTAATTAAAACTAGAAACCTGTATGTTTAAGAACCGTGTAAGATGGAAAAAAATAACCAGAGACCAGTGGAGGTTCTGCACCATCTGTCACACACCTTCACCCTTTAGAGTGAAATCAGCAGTCGGTTCTGGACCTGCAAACGGTGAGACTGGAGAAACGTGAAGAGAAAAATCATTGTTTCTTTTGTTTGTTTTTTATTGTTAGTCTTTCATTTCGTGGACTCACTGAAAGGTGATGTTTCACGTACAAACTCTTTGCCAATAAGATCGTATATGTCACTTTCTGAAGTCCCCCTGACCTTTACTGGACTTAATGTTTGAGTCATGTCAGATAGCACAGCTGATCTTGATAAGTCTGGGATTTGTGAAGCCAACCTTGATGCGCTTCGTTTTGTCCTGGTCTTAGGCAGTGGTGAAGCTACAGGTGCCTCCACCTTTCTAATTTGTGGAGGAATGACTCCATCTCCAAGCATTTAGCCAAGTTACTGGACCTGGGCTGGCACCGATGCCCAGACAGAACTGGCTGATGTACAACACAGATGTGTACTAACCAGTACCCGCTACAGAAATGTCCAGACATCTACCTCTGGCACGGGTTAAAATGCAGACAGATCATGTCACTATGAAATGATAACACCAAACCAGAGTTTAGGGTCATCTTTCTTTGGCTCTAGCACCATTGGACTACACCACTCACTGCAAGAACACTCAATGATTCCAAAGCCAGCGTCGTCATTTATTAATTATGATAATAAACTGATTTGTATCTTCTTCAAATTCACCAGTTGAATAAATTTGTGCCTTTTTTGGCAAAACCAGGCAAACACCAACAAAATGATGTTTTCCATCATGGCTGACGAGAACACAATCATGGTTTTGCAACCTTTAGTCTTGGAGAACATGTTTTTTGGGATATAAAACTTAATCAATTTCTTTCTTGGATTCTTTTTGAAGAGTGTCTCAGGAGACCTCAGACAAGCAGCCAGACCTGGGAAGAGTCCCCCTGGTTTGGGTTGGACTTCTGTTGCGTTTCGAGTTACTGTTAACTGTCATATTGAATTGAAGGTTTAAGCTTGCTACTAAGGGGAGGTTTTGTGTTGCAATAGAACAGATCACAGGCAGCCCTCGACTGGCTGAAAAGCAATGCTGTGTGTTTCCATGTTAATGTGAGGGTCATGGACCAGAGCAGGGTGACATAAGTCACCTGAGTGGTTTCCAGATGGAGGTGGTGAGACGCAGAGCGCAGCTCTACCCGCTGCCGCAGGTCCTTTGATTCAACGCTACGATTTCGCCATTTGAGACTTGTTCAGTGAGCCTGAACCAACAAGTCACTCATGGTTAGTTTTGATGGTTGGTTCATTGTAATGAAACTGTCTGCAGACAAGAAGACGGATCCAGGAAGTGCAGTCATCTGATTACATGAACCGAAGAACCATGATGCTACTAAAGCCCAGTACGATAAGGTGAGTAACAGGTGTGTATCTGTTTCATTCAACAGTAGAACTTGCTGATAGTGATGATGCTTGACAGTGCTTGGCGGAAAGGTCCTGTGAGATCATCAGAGTATGTGTCTATAATAACGAAGGCAGTCCTCCGTAGAGGTCAGGTGTCCTTTGTTTTTTTAATGACTCATATTTAAACTGTCCTGAATATCACGAATTGTAGGGAAAGTATTATCCAGAAGATACGACTCGAATCAAGCTTTCAGGTTCAGTGTTGAGGCAAGAACGGGACCAGGTCAGGAGAACTGGTTGGAGAGTCACTGAAACCAGACAACAGCCTGTGAGGGACTGAAGTGACAGGTTGACAAATAGGACGAGCACTGATGAGCACAGTCCATCAGTCAAGAGTGAAAACGGTTACCAGATGTAACAATAAACACTTTGACATAGCAGTGAAAATAAATCCCTAAAATGGTGTTTTATGAAACATTTACACTGAACTGAAGGTGTAGAAGTGCTGATAGGAAAACTATTTTGTCGATGCAGGATTTCGTGGATAAGAAAAAAAGGAGCTACAACTTTCTTGCTGGCAGGAGTTTTCGGCCTGTTGGTCCTTCATCTTAGTAAAAATGTAATTGAACAAAAAAACGTCCAACTTCATGTAGCTGTGCATGACGACGATAAAAAAATAAGACGGCTCCCTAAAAATACATCCCATGGATTCTACTGTAAACAAAATCTTTCAGCTGCAAACATCGAAGGCTTCAGTTCTTTTCCTGGTCGCATGAAAGACTTCCTCTACTATCGACACTGTCGCCATTTCCCCATGTTGCTGGATGTTGCTGACAAATGTGGAGGAGCTGATCAGTCTGCAGACGTCTTCCTGCTGCTGGTCATTAAAAGCTCCCCTGTGAACTACGACCGCAGAGAGGTGCTGCGTAAAACCTGGGCTAAGGAGAGATTAGAGAACGGTGTGTGGGTCCGAAGGCTCTTCATCTCAGGAACCATGGATTCAGGTAGAGAGAAAGAACGACTGAATAAAATACTGGAACTGGAGCATCGTGAGTACAATGACATCCTCCAGTGGGACTTTAATGAATCATTCTACAACCTGACCTTGAAGCAGATCCTCTTCCTGGAGTGGATGGAAAGAAACTGTCCAAAAGCACGTTTCCTGTTAAATGGAGATGACGACGTCTTTGCCAACACAGACAACATGGTCCAGTATCTCCAAGGCCTGGAGGACAATGACGGGAGCAAACATCTCTTTACCGGTCAACTGAATGTGGCTATGGTCCCTATCAGGGCACCACAGAGCAAGTATTTTGTCCCAGTTCAGTTGCACGAGCCAGATGTTTTCCTGCCCTACTGTAGTGGTGGAGGCTTCCTCCTGTCTGGCTACACAGCTGTGGTCATTTACCATGTGTCCAGGTCTATTAGCCTTCTTCCCATTGATGATGCTTACATGGGCATGTGTCTGAGTAAAGCAGGGCTGGAACCCACTAACCATGTGGGTGTGAGGGCTGCAGGACTGGACATGTCTTCCATCAACGCAGATACACATGATCCTTGCTTTCATAAAGAGCTTCTACTGGTTCACAAATTCCCTCCATCTCACATGTATCTGTTATGGAAGAGAATACATGACCCCAAGCTGCAATGCTTTGGCAGCACCAAACTGTAACTTAGTGGTGGAAACACGGAACAAAGCACTTTATGCAAAGGCAAAGGTAATATGTGTTGTGTTGTACTAACAGAAAACTAATAGGAGTTTGATTTCTTTTTCATTTCTATGTATGTGAAGTTGTATTAATAGTTTTCATGTGACATATTTAATAAATGTAAAAACTCCTTGTCAAGAAATCTCAGTTTTGTTGTGTAGCCTGAAGTGACTGATAAAACAAAGATTAAACAAAATTCAAGTGGTTTAAAAAATTGATTTATTCAACAGAATATTTTACTACCGAAATTTTAACTTGACTTAGTGTAACTACACAACATGTAGACGTGCTGTAACTGTACTCCTGTCTTTTTACTGTGTATGGCTTCACACTGGCTTGGTTCCTTTTACACAGCACGGTGCTTAAATTATGGCTCGAGAGTAAACTAAGTGGCTGCTGTAGTCAAATGGAGTAATGGAGCACTGAGCAGCTAAACAGTTTGTTTTGGTAGGATAAGGTGGAGACCAACAATAGACTTTTGCTAATACTGTAGGTACGACATTAAGTCTGAAGCCACGCTGAATGTGTACCATTCAGTTTCCCATGACTGGTATCAGATGACTCTTTAAAGAGACATTTCATGATCAGCAGTATAAATATCCATCTATTCCAAACTAAAAGATGTGTGTAATCTATTAAGTTATACATATTTGTTATAGTGAACACTAGGCTTGGAATACAATCAGGGAATGTTGGCGGTATACAACTACTGTCACAATGGACTGTCTTAATCCTTGCTTTGCTGGAATCAGTGGAACCAGGTCACACAAGCTGACACTTGAGTAAATACAACACTGTGTACAGTGTAGTACAAAGTCCTTGCTCTCTCCTTTTGTGTTACGCTTCAACTTCATCGACTCCTCTTCAGCAGTGCAGGTTTCCTTGTTGCTGTGACTTCCCAGTTTTCCTGTCGTCGTTCCACTGCATTGTGTTAATCCCGCCAGATTGCCACTGGTCCATAATTGGTTACTCTATATGTAGTTCTGGAATCTAATCACTTTTACAAAATTCACAGACTGAGGATGCATAGGAAAAGCCAGAAACCTGTCCCGACTTGGTTCCCGGCAAACCAAACGTTTGCTCATATGTGATGTAATGAATCTTCTCCTCTTGCAGTCTGGAGTCTGTGTGTGGTCTAATTAACCCCAGTCGTTTTACCTCCCACTGCATGTGTTCTTACTCATTCTTTATACAGCAGCTAGACATCCTGGGTTGTAGCTTAATATACAACAGCTTTATAGTGTTTATTATATGACAGCTGTCATATATTACACAGTTTAAAACGGTCATAAAATACAGTACAAAGCGTAAAACTGTCATATATTAGAGTATTAGACTAGAACTCTGATGGAAAATACATTCAGAAAATACAAATGCTTCTGTGGTAAAGTAGTTACATGAAACACACACCCTTTATGAAGACACCACTGGACGTGGGTGGGCAGCTGTGCTTGGTTAGCGCCTCAGGCTGCGTGGAACCTGTTTTAATAATCTCTGATTTGGCTTTTACAGGTCAGTAGCCTCCACACACGCTTCTTAAACCAACTGTAGGTGATGTAACTTATCCATCTAACCCTTGTTACTCAACAAAGTAACAGAGACCTTTTTTTTCTTCACATGATTAAAACAAAGGTTCACAATCTGATTGGGGAAAAAAAAATTTTACTTTGAGTGTTATTTTAATCGTGATGCTAATGAATGTAGAGACAACGTTGTTCGTTAAATATATCTGGTCCATTAAATTACAGATGTAACGTTGGAGACTTGTTCAGTGAGCCTGAACCAACAAGTCACTCTTGGTTAGTTTTGGTGGTTGGTTCATTGTAATGATACTGTCTGCAGACAAGAAGAAGACAGATCCAGGAAGTGCAGTCATCTGATTACATGAACCGAAGAACCATGATGCTACTAAAGCCCAGTACGATAAGGTGAGTAACAGGTGTGTATCTGTTTCATTCAACAGTAGTAAGGGGCAACTTACAGTACTGTGACCTCAGGTGAGTAACCTGGAGTAGAGGAGGGTGAGGTGGGATTAGAGAACGGTGTGTGGGTCCAAAGCCTCTTCATCTCAGGAACCATGGATTCAGGTAGAGAGAACGACTGAATAAACTACTGGAACTGGAGCATCGTGAGTACAATGACATCCTCCAGTGGGACTTTAACGATTCATTCTACAACCTGACCTTGAAGCAGATCCTCTTCCTGGTGGATCCAGGTCACACAAGCTGACGCTTGAGTAAATACGATACTGTGAGCCACCTTTTGTTTAATGGAGGTGGAAGAGACCTGATGACTTCAGGGAATCAACCATGAAACCAAATCAAAAATAACAATGCTTGAAAGCCCTTTGTACTACAGTAGCTCAGTGACAGCTGTGGCCTGGTCAAGTACGGCGTATAGTTCAGCTGAATGTCTTTAAAACATGTAACACTTGGCCAGTTACTGCGTCTTCACTGGTTTTAATCCCATACACCTGTTCTAATAGTAATAAAAGGTGGAACCAAGACGCAGCTGAAAAATGAAGACGGTGAGTAGGTGGATACTAACTTGGTGAGCGCCACAGGTTGGGTGGAACCTGTTACACGTCTTAATAATCTCTGGAGCTTCAGTAAAGACACAGATCAGAAGATTTGACTTTTACGGGTAAGTAGCCTCCACACACTTCGTAAACCAACTGTGGATAACGTAGCGCAAACATCTGATCCTTGTTATCTGACAAAGTAACTAAAACTTGTCAGGTGGAATCAGCAGATTTTAATATTTTTATTATATTTGCCTTCACCTGTGTTAAAATCATGTGCAAACTTTATTAGCAAGCAACAAATGATCAGGTCTTTTCTATAATGGCTGTTTTAATTATAGTTTTTGGTACCTGCTTCTTTAAATTTAGACTCTGTAAAACCAGACAGACGCAAGCTGTTGAATAATTCTATACATTATATAATTTACTAAACATATTTTATGGGTACAGTTGATGGATTCAAATATAAACAGGTTCTATGGGGTATTATTCCAGTTGAATATTTTATAATCTAAGACAACATTTATTCTAAGTGTTATAGAATAAATAAATGTCTTTTATCTTTATCCAGCGAATTAGTCACATTTACATTTTATCATATTTAAAACTGACCATATTTGCACAGCTTCAAGCAAAGATTATTTCTAAGAGTTGAGATGCTTGATAAACACGGAGCTTTCCTTATGAAATGAAATTTAATCTCCTTGTACGCATGGGACTTTCTAGACAGCAATGCAAATGAGTTAATTTGAATGAACAAAACATACCTTTGGCTCTTGGTGGACAGCAGCGGCCTAACCTGACTGGGACTTCAGCCAGCAGCAGTTTGGTGTGCTGGTAATAGCTAGTGAGCTCTCTCAGGCTGGAAAATGTTTTCTGGACCCCGGGAAGACTGAAGTGCTCATTCTTAATTATCAGACAGTCTTTATAGTCAAGTCCGAGTGGGGTCTGTAAAAATATATTTAAAACTAAATAAAAGGAGACTGTGGTTTGTGTACAGCTAAGCTCTAAACCCTTAAACTGAACTGAACAAAGGTTCTCTGTTCAGAAACTGTTGCATCATCTGCATAGATACAGTAGTTTAGTGAGAGCAACAGGACGTTGTACCTGAATGTAAACGGTGAGGAAGAAGTTGTCATAGTTCTATGGATATAACAGAGCACATTTACATCCCGACTTTTTCCGTTTGTTGAGAGCAAACACCTAAACCGTACCGAAAAGCATGCACACCCTTTCTGGAAACACAAAGGTGGACAGCTGTGCTTGGTGAGCGCCTCAGGCTGCGTGGAACCTGTTACACGTCTTAATAATCTCTGATTTGGCTTTTACAGGTCAGTAGCCTCCACATACGCTTCATAAACCAACTGTAGGAGATGTAACTTATCCATCTAACCCTCGTTACTCAACAAAGTAACGGAGACCTGTTAGATTTTTTTTCATTATTTTTGTCCTCACCTGTGATTGACATGATGTTTAACGTGATTTGTAAACAAAAATAAACGTTCACAATCACATGTTGTGTTATTTTAATCTTAAATATAGTTTTTGGCATTTGGTCGATTAAATTATACTTTTTAATGCAGGACAGACTGAAAGTATTGCACAAACCTATACTTACATAATCCACTAACAAGCATTATTTACAGATGATAAATTAAAATATACACAGGTTCTACAATATTATTCCAGTTGAAGATTTTATAGAACAATAAACAACAAAGCAAACGGTATGAGAAGAACAAAGTAGAGGTGTTGATGTAGCACGTTCTAAGAAGTATTCAGTTATTCTCAATGTAGAATAAATAAACAAATGTGTTTTATCTTTCATCTTTCAAATTTATCATAGATATTGGAGGCCTTTGACTGATGCAGTAACATTTTAAACTAAGCACATGTTTTTAACTGACCGCATTTTCCTGACATTCACGCAGTAAGTAAAAATTATTTTCATCAAGTCAGGACAGAACTGATTTAACTATATATGTGCATAAACTATGAAAATGGATGAAAAAAAGGAACAAACACCAACAATAAAAACACACATCAAAGGAAATACAGACATGGTACGTGTACAGTCTTGCTACTTTTTGGTTGTCTTGCGGATCAGCGATTGACAAGGTTGACAGACAGATGTAGCGTTGGAGACTTGTTCAGTGAGCCTGAATCAACAAGTCACTCTTGGTTAGTTTTGATGGTTGGTTCATTGTAATGAAACTGTCTGCAGACAAGAAGAAGACAGATCCAGGAAGTGCAGTCATCTGATTACATGAACCGAAGAACCATGATGCTACTAAAGCCCAGTATGATAAGGTGAGTAACAAGTGTTACAGGTGTTTCATTCAACAGTAGTAAGGGGCAACTTACAGTACTGTGACCTCAGGTGAGTAACCTGGAGTAGAGGAGGGTGAGGTAGTGCAGCAGGTGGTGAGGAGTGGCCTTTGAAAAAACAGGTCACAAGAATCTGTCAATTCAGAAAACAGGATAAACAATAATCTTGTGTATTGTGTGTATTGTATATCTTATGAAACCCATTTTACACTTTAAACAATGTAAGGTGCAGATGTGCTGATAGGAAAACTGTATGTTCTCAATACAGAATTTTGTGGACAAGGAAAAGAAGAGTTCCAATCTTCTTGCTGGTGGGAGTTTTTGGCCTGTTGGTCTTTCATTTTTGTAAACATCCATCCATCTTTGAACATGAAACCGATCCACTTCATGGACATTTAGCGAAGGACATCAGAAAAATGAGAGTCAAAAATAACTCCCATGTGTTCTCCTGGCCAAGATGTGAACAAAATCTTTCAGCTGCAAACATCACAGGCTTCAGTTCTCTTCCTGGTCGCATGAAAGACTTCCTCTACTATCGACACTGTCGCCATTTCCCCATGTTGCTGGACGTTCCTGACAAATGTGGAGGAGCTGATCAGTCTGCAGACGTCTTCCTGCTGCTGGTCATTAAAAGCTCCCCTGTGAACTACGACCGCAGAGAGGTGCTGCGTAAAACCTGGGCTAAGGAGAGATTAGAGAACGGTGTGTGGGTCCGAAGGCTCTTCATCTCAGGAACCATGGATTCAGGTAGAGAGAAAGAACGACTGAATAAACTACTGGAACTGGAGCATCGTGAGTACAGTGACATCCTCCAGTGGGACTTTAACGAATCATTCTACAACCTGACCTTGAAGCAGATCCTCTTCCTGGAGTGGATGGAAAGAAACTGTCCAAAAGCACGTTTCCTGTTAAATGGAGATGACGACGTCTTTGCCAACACAGACAACATGGTCCAGTATCTCCAAGGCCTGGAGGACAATGACGGGAGCAAACATCTCTTTACCGGTCAACTGAATGTGGGTATGGTCCCCATCAGGGCACCACAGAGCAAGTATTTTGTCCCAGTTCAGTTGCACGAGCCAGATGTTTTCCTGCCCTACTGTAGTGGTGGAGGCTTCCTCCTGTCTGGCTACACAGCTGTGGTCATTTACCATGTGTCCAGGTCTATTAGCCTTCTTCCCATTGATGATGCTTACATGGGCATGTGTCTGAGTAAAGCAGGGCTGGAACCCACTAACCATGTGGGTGTGAGGGCTGCAGGACTGGACATGTCTTCCATCAACGCAGATACACATGATCCTTGCTTTCATAAAGAGCTTCTACTGGTTCACAAATTCCCTCCATCTCACATGTATCTGTTATGGAAGAGAATACATGACCCCAAGCTGCAATGCTTTGGCAGCACCAAACTGACTTAGTGGTGGAAACAGGGAACAAACGTTTAATGCTGTTGAACATGTTGTCTTACTAACACCTTAGTCTTTTCTATAATCACTGAACATTGTTTCATATTTTACTGTTTTCCATGCTCTTTATCTACTCATTGCGTTTAAATGTACAGTGCTGGTCTGTCCCCTGGATTTCAGTTTGAATAGCTTGAATGGCTCAGTTTGAATGGCAATAAACATTCTGCCACTTCCATTTTATTTGAAACATGTGAGAGTAAATACGAATACAAAGCACAACAAGTGATTCATTACAATAATAGTATAAAATACAAAAAAATACAAAAGCTATCAAATATATTTTTGGCCTCTTAAAATCTTCCATTTCCATGAAACATAAAGTAGCATCGTTAAACACAAAGATGGCAAACTTTAACTGAATTTACATCGTCACGGTCACTGCAATTTTATCAACGTCATACTTCTTGTATTCAGCTTTGTCATCTGCCAATGCGTCTTGTCAGCCTTTGGGATTTTCTCTCTCATCCTGCATGACGGCTTCTATTTCGTTTCCCAGGCTGGAGAAACCTGGCCGCTCATCAAACTCGTACGCCCAGCACTGCTGCATCAAACTGTACACCTGGTGTCACAAAAACAAAAATAACAGTGTAACAACTGCAAAACCTTATTAGGAAAATCGTATCTTTATCGTGACCGAGTCCTCTCGGCTAATCCACAGAGCATACGTACCTTGGGTGGGCAGTGTGGAGGAGGAGGCAACCTCCAGTGATTCTTCAGAATGTTTGCCAGGTGCATTGAAATGGAAGCACCGTGCATGTTGTGACCAAGCTCCTGCATACAGAGCTAAAACAGCAACAGGAAGGACATTTTATTTAAAGGCACACAACGTTGTACCAAACCATTTCTCATGATAAAAGCGTACATGTGTGTGAGTCTTACCCTTTTCGGGTTTAAGTTCATGTCACAATAGGAGAAGAGCTCGTGAAGAACAATTCCGAAACTCCAGACGTCTGACTTGTGTGAGAACCTGGAATCACTGATGGACTCTGGTGCGTACCTGCATCAGATGAATGCCGCTGTTACATCTGCAGGAACCTAATGCAGCAGATCCTTCATTTAAATGCTATACCAGAAGATGGGGCTCTCTCCAGGCTGTGTGACTCGGTAATACTCCTTGTCAAAAGGAATAATTTTGGTCAATCCAAAATCAGCTATTTTCACCAGCGTCTCACTGGCCACAAGGATATTTCTGGCTGCGAGGTCTCTGTGCACGTAACGCCGGGTCTGCAGATACTCCATTCCCTGGAAAATGAGGACGTACTGTATAAACAGCAAGAAGATAGTGATTGTTTGAGAGTGTTGTTCTGAATGTCTGACTCTCACCTTACAGATCTGGGAGGCAAAGAGCAGCATCCTCCTGGTGTTGATGTTGTGTCGGTTGTTCTCCAAGTAGCCAATGAGGCTGCCGTAGGGGAGGTACTCCATTACCAAGCTCATGCTGAGGCGACCTGCACACAGCGAAGTCTTCAGAGGAAGAACGATTCCAAACACACACTCTATTAAATAGTCCAGACAAACTGAGCGGGATAGTTAGTGAGCATTTCTGTCACCCATGCTGTAGCAGACTCCTCTGTACTTGACGATGTAGTCGCAGTGCAAAACGCTGAGGGTGTTGACCTCCTTCTGGAAGTCCTCCAGCGTTGACTGCTTGTTGGGCTGCAGCTTCTTCACAGCAACCAACTCGCCGGTATTATCACCCAGCGGGTCATAGCGACAAAGCTCGACACTTCCAAAGTTTCCCTGGGAAGTTTAGAGGGGCAGTGTTCAGAAGATGTGACGCTATCACCTGTGTGCAGCTGCAGGAATCCTGTGAAGCATTCGAAGACAACAACGCACTTTTCCTAATGGAGAGATGTAACGTAGATGTCTCTCCTCAAACAACATCTGCTCATGCTGAGGCGGGTTGAATGCTCGCCACACGGGGCTCTGCGCGACGGGCTCGGTGGCATGTAGTATCACATAGTCTGACGAGAAACAACAAACCTGTTACTTTATTTGTGTGACTGGATATAAATAACTTTGTAAAGCTATGCACTTATCCATCCATTGAATATATTTCTGAAATTTCGCTAGTTACTCTTTTCACTGTGCATCATTACCTGAAGTGATCAGACTGTTGAGCTGGCGGATTATACTGCGACACGATGGTCTGAAGGCTGCCTGGTACTCCATACACTGGCTGATCAGCTCGGCGAGCTCTGTCCACTGGGACGGAGGCAGCTGCTGAAAGCTCTCATAAAACTGCTGCTTCTACACAAAGAATGTGAGAAACGCAAAGTGTCAGGTACAGTATATGTGCAATTGATTTTTTCAGTCCTTCATCTTTTTACAGAAAATACGATATGAATGCATAATATATTACGGAATAAACGTCTTAGATATTGTCATACACTTAACTAATTTGTTTATCATGCAGTAATAAGACATTGTGCTTCTCTGCCAGCTCAAAGTTCAGCGGACAGTTTGTTTGACTTATGAAGAGAGAAGTAGCACTACCCTGTCCAGGTCCCAGCCCGTCAGTGGAGCATTCCCATTGTTGAAGATTTCCCACACAGTGGCACCAAAGCTCCATTTGTCAGATTCCAGAGTCAGGTTTTCTGGAGCATCCAGCAGCTCCGGGGCCACCCAGGGGATTCTGTCCAGGATCACTGAAGAAACACCAGCAAATTGGGATGAAAAGACCGTCGGAGTACTAACAGGTTCTATACTAATCAGTGTAGATGTGGAACGATCAGCTGTCTCTCAGTAAACGTGCTGTAGATGGACCTGTGTCATGTGTCAGACATGGTTATAAGCACTTTCTTTACCATCCTTTCCCAGTATGACCACACTGATGCCTGGGTCACTCAGCTTGATGAAAGGAGAGCTGCCCTGGGACGTGTCTCCTTCTCTGGCAAGCAGCAGGTTTTTGGTGCAGATATTTCCATGAACTATGTTTTTCTCTTCCTGTAAGAAAGTTACACGGTGACAGACGTATCATAGATCACTGTGTGACACAAAGGGATGAATGCAGACCTACACCTAAAACTGTAGCCATGGGGACATTTGGGGAGTTGAGAAAAGTCTGGGTTTTCAGTTCAGAAAAAACTTCCACAATAACCAACCTGGTCTCTATTGAGAAACCCAAATTAAAATGATATATAAATAAATAAATAATGCCACAGCACATCACACTAGTTCATTTATTATCTGTTTCACAGTTTCAAGATAAATGTAATATAAAACATCTCTAAATCAACTGATCATAGCTTTGTTATCATAGTTTTTAACTCAACCTACAGTTTAGCTTTTCTGAAATACCCCTGCTCTGTAACGTACATCAGAAAGTCTGTCTCACCAGAAAGTTGAGGGCAGATGCCAGTTGTTTAGCTACATCGAGTTTCCAGCTCACTGACATAGATCTCCCTCTCTTCAAGTAGAGGTCAAGAGCCCCATACTTGACAAACTCCTGCACCATGATGTCTGAAAAGCACAGCAGAGTTTGTTTTAACAGCTGCGCTTCAAACCCAAACCTCAGTCACTCACAAATGTTCAGAACAGTAACTGAGCTGAGGTCACATGAGGATTTCACTGTAACCTCTCCTCTTCATCAAACTGTCTATGAATAAAACCACAAGGACAACGAGGAAGCAAAAGAAATGTTTGAACTTACTCTTGACTCCATGAACGCAAACACCGTAGACATGGAGGAGGTGCTTATGTGAAATCTGGCTCATCAAGCTGGCAGCTTCAAAGAACGACTAAGACCAAAGGCAACATAACAAAGCAAGGAGTTCAATGTGTGCCATCGACAACTATCAACATTTTCAGTATCATCCAAACGACAACAAACCTCCCAGCAGTTTTTGTGAACAACATCAAGCTCTTTCAGTAGAACATCTGTCACATGTTTCTCTCCATCATGAACATCTGTTTTGGAGCCTTTAAATATTCGAGTGAAGGATCCCTGACCCAGGCTTTCCTCCTTCTCGGGGAAACAGAGGAACAGTTAAGTTTGCCCCAACACATAAAACAATCTCTCAGTGTCAGCATTGTACATTCACATTTGTCATAATGACGTAGCACTGGACTGCCACATATAAGTACATGTACAACTGTTGAAGATTCAGATTATTGTAAAAAGCAGCGGCACAGTTGGTGCCATCTCTACACTCTCACCCATTTCAGGTCTTCAAACTTGATCATGTGGAACTGGATATGACTGAATCTGTTTTTTTCTGGAGTTGGGGACCTTTGGGATTCTACAGAGGTGCTGTTGCGTACGATGATGAGATTTGTGAGCTCTGGAGAACAACAGAAAACACAACCACCTGGCATCTACCATCCAATTATAAATAATGTTCCGGCTTACACAGAGTAGTTTCAGCCCTAAGATTCCGAACGAAAGTCCCCGGAGAGAGGCCCCGATCAGACATCAAGATAACTTAAATTTAAGGTTTTTAAAATGACTTAGAACGTCATCAGGGTTTTAATCTCCTGTATGCATGTGACTTTCTGGACAGTTTATTTGAATGAACAAAACATACCTTTGGCTCTTGGTGGACAGCAGTGGCCTAACCTGACTGGGACTTCAGCCAGCAGCAGTTTGGTGTGCTGGTAATAGCTAGTGAGCTCTCTCAGGCTGGAAAATGTTTTCTGGACCCCGGGAAGACTGAAGTGCTCATTCTTAATTATCAGACAGTCTTTATAGTCAAGTCCGAGTGGGGTCTGTAAAAATATATTTAAAACTAAGTAAAAGGAGACTGTGATAAAGAAATTACTGTGGTTTGTGTGCAGCTAAGCTCTGAACCCTTAAACTGAACTGAACAAAGGTTCGCTGTTCAGCAACTATTGTATCATCTGCATAGATACACATGTCTACAATTTGCTGACTAAGATATAATGTGACAGCAACAGGACGTTGTACCTGAACACAAACAGTGAGGAAGAAGTTGTCATAGTTCTTTGGACTCTGCCGCAAAAGGAACGTACCACCTTTGCATCCTGAATTTTTCAGTTTGTTGACCGCAAACTCAGATCTGAGGGAGGAATAAATAAAATAAGTATCTAAAGACACTTCTATCTGTAGAAATTACCACCTCGATAAGCACTCACGTGATCGGGCCATGACTATGGCTTTTTATACCCTCCAGAATACTTGGTGGAGCAATGTCTTGGCAGAAATAATGGCTGGAGTCTGTGGTCAGCCTGAAGTAGCCATCAACAAGAGACACAAATGAAAATGCTTCTTTGAGACTCTGGAATCTGGCTTCCTGTGAAAAAAGCAACGCACAAGTTTGACCAAAGCAGAACAGTTAAACGGGAAGCAATGTGTTTTAAAATGCAGTGATTTTTTACTCTGCAATGTGAAGGAAGTCCTTTACCAAGCATCTGTCATCTTTGCGGGTTATTGTCACCAATCTGCTGTCTTGTGGAACCTGCTCGTGACACAACCTCTTTATGTTAATGTCAGTGATTTCTTGGAAGTCACAGAAGGTCTGCCACACCTAGAAAAGAGAACAGAGCTCGCTGCTACTGGACCATCTTGAAAGTACAGCTAACTGACCTAATCCCGACTGCTGAGTTAGTTAACTTTATCTTGTTCTTACCAGGCCACTGTCAGGATTACAACTTCCACCGGTGCTGATCCCAGTTTCTCCAGTTACCCGTATGAGAGTGAACGTTGACTTTGACTGCGCAGACGAAGAATCCACTTCGAAGGTTTCGGTTCCCAGAGCAGGAACAATGCCAGCCAGTTCAATCAGGTACTTGACCTTCAAGCTGCACTCATCCACAGAGCAGGTTCCAATTTTCTTCAAGAAACGCTTGAGAGTGTTTCTGATTCGATAGCGATCCAGACGGTTCCGTTTCTGGATGTCATGACGATGTGATTTAGGAAGACAGGACTTGTAGCTGAAGTGGAAAATGATATCATCCAATGTGATGACTGATAGCTTTCCATGGATTATGAATCATGGATATGAACCAATTTCAATACGTGCTGTCCGAATAATTAAAAAAATATTTTATCCAAATAAATACCTGACACTCTTGCAGAGTTCTCTTACGCTCTGATGCCGCTCTTTAGCCATTCTCCACAGGTCCAGTACAGCCAGGCCAAGGCATTCCTCCTGGGCGCTTAAAGGTGGAGAAACACCTGCTTCACTAGCGATAAAGTCACTTCGTAGCTGTGCAAAAAGACATCAATCAGTTACAGATGAACGATAAATGCACGGTAACACTGAGTGGTAACTGCAAAGAGACAAGAATGTTTAGAAAACATAATAAATACATATAGCTTAATGTAACGCCACTACTTTGTCTTTTTCATTTAAAGTGTAGTAAATAGATGTTTGATTATATAGTAAAGCATTTGGGTGGGTGTCATAACCATTAAACTCACAATGCTGTAAGATATAGTTGGAAATATTATATAAGTCACATATGTTGTACTTTACTTGAGCAAAGAGATAATCAATGACACAGCAGTCAAGCACTGGGCTGATTCTGTCTCTGGTCAGACTGTAGCGGTACGATGCTTTCGGTCCCTCTCCAAACCAGTCTCCAAAGAAAAATCTGAAGAAAACCTCCATGTGAGAACTTTTGCTGTAATCTGGCACAGCTGTTACGGTCTCTAAGCCGAGCCCAAGGCTGAGGCAGTGACTCTACCCACCTGACTCTGAAGTGGACTTGTTGGTTTTCTTCTGTGTTGAACATGTGGGATGGAGGATACCAGAATGAGAGATCTGCAGACGCCAAGCCAAAAAGGCTTTGGTACACTGGTAAGATTCCTGCGGGAAGAAACAACTTTCATCAGTGACCATGTGGAAACCAAGGCAGCTAGCAAGGATATATACCTCCAACAATACATTTCACAGTAAAATAGAGATTAAAAAAACAATGCAATGCTTTCACCCCTACCACATTTTTTTCCTGCTTGGATGCAGACATGTTCAGCCGAGGTCTGTCCAGATGAAATGTGTATCGTTGTTGTGTCTTTTGTGGCAGGGAAGTAGTAAAGGTGCACTTGTAAGCTAGGACCAGTGCTCGAGCTGGACCTCTGACTGCCTTCCCTGTCTCTGTTCATCAGCGGGGCCAATTCCTCCTCACTGAGATCCATGGGTACCTGCTTTGCAACAGGAGAATCATACAGATGTTGAGGATACAGCAGCTTCAAGTATATTCAGTCCTTAACTGAATTTTCAGAATTTTTATCTGACTTAGTTCTTAGCACAGTGATTGTAGTGGGTGACTTTAACATTCACGTAGATGTTGACAGTAACCTTCTCAACATTGCAATAAACCCACTCACTGTCTTAATCATACTCTTGATCTTGTCCTCACTTATGGGGTTGAGATTGATCACTTAAAAGTTCTCCCTCAAATCCTCTGTTAGATCTTAGTGCAGCATTTGATACGATAGATCACAAGATTCTATTGCAGAGACTGGAACATAGCATTGGGATTAAAGGCAAAGCACTGGGATGGTTTAAGTCTTATCTGTTGAACAGATTCCAATTTGTTCATGTTCATGATCAATCTTTCATCCGCACAAAAATTAGCTTTGGAGTTCCACAGGGTTCTGTGCTTGGTCCACTACTTCAGTCGTTAATGTGTCTTGTCATGTCTCCTCTTGGTAATATTATTAGGAAACTAAGGAAATTAATCCATGCATTTGTTACCTCTAGGCTAGACGGCTGTAACTCGCTACTCATAGTTTGTCCCAATAACTCTTTAAAAATCCTCCAGTTAATTCAAAATGCTGCAGCCAGAGTCTTACTGGACTTAGGAAGAGAGATCACATTTCTCCTACATTAGCTTCTCTGCATTGGCTCCCTCTCAAATCTAGGATAGATTTCAAAATTCTTCTCCTCATCCCAACCGGTCAAGGCAGATGGCCGCCCACACTGAGCCTGGGTCTGCTGGAGGTTTCTTCCTCTCTATAGAGGGAGTTTTTCCTCCACTGTTGCTATTAAAATGTACAATTTATCGATTGGCTACAATTAAAAGCTTGCTCTATGTGGGATTTGTCGGGTTTAGTTGTGTAAGGTCTAAAACCTTAATTGTAAAGTGCCTTGAGATAACTGATGTTGTGAATTGGCGCTATATAAATAAAGTTGAATTGAATTGAGTAAAATCCAAAGGTTTATTATGTTATTAGCATTCAGTGGGTAAAACGTTTCAGGTACTTATTTATATCATTGTTTAGGATCTGGTGCGTTGTTTTGTTTAAAAAGGGACAGTGAGATATGGAATGTACCATAACGCTGTGATATCAAACATTTATGACTGTTGTGGGGATTCCCAGCATATAATGCTGTCATATGGTAGAAACACTGGTGGTTTTTAACATTTTATGACGACTGAAGTGATCTGTTTACTTTCATTTAAAAGATGATCATCATCTAGAATAAAAACACTGAAACAAAATTCAACAAACCTTCTGTCCTGTCGTCCTTACAAAAGGTTGCAGCTGTATAGAAAGGCAACTATCGGCTGAGATATCAAGCGCTCTACACCTTGTAAACTGACGCTTTAAACATACAGACTAGAAATCACTCATGATTGACTATTAGTATAATATTTATAGTTAGTAGGTAGCGTTAGCCGTAGAACTTGGACTTGTTACCTTCACATTTATATGTCGAAAGTCCTCGTCGGCACCATTGCTTCCTGTAAACGGCGACTTATTTGACTTCTGGTTTTGTGTAACGTGTGTGTGTACGTGCATTGACAGGAAGTTCAATAGGATTTCCTGATTTAGACAAGCAGACACAGTGACGATCAACAGTTTGTCATCTAGCACAAAGTGTGTTCAGCACAGGAAGAAATTCACTACACACTACAACCACAGTGTTTTACAAAGTTCAAAATGTAAAATAGCTTGAACTTCAAAGTGCTATCCACAAGTGTCAAGATTATATTCAGTTATCTTTCTTAAACAAAGTAAAGTCAACAACACAAATATTACTAATTACATACTACTCTTTTGAGCACTAAAGTGTCCTGTTCCTTCTTGATGCATGTCTCCTTAATGCCCTACTCTGTGAAAAGGTATTTCAAAATCAGAAAGCAAAGCAGCGAAAGCAAAGTAGCTCTATGTAGAAATGAATTCATCTGGCATTACAGGAAAAGAGAAGCAGCTAACAACCGTGGTTTCACTGTTCAGCAACAAGTTTCCTGTTTCAGGTGAAAAAAACACCTGGTTCATGTAATTACCAATTTTCTCCGTTACGACTGATTTGACACACTTTCCTGCTGCTTTTTTTATATTCCAATATTTCCAGTTGTATGAGTCAAAGAGGAAAAATTATCTTCTGGTAGTTATTTAGTCCACTTATAAGAATCAACAGTTGTATTATTGGAAAATCTGGAAAACCTGACATAGGAGCAGTGGTGGGAAGTTGATTGAAAAGTTGATTTACAAGAATCAACTTTGAATTTGCCTGTGGCAGTGTCCAGCCAGCGTATATATGCTTTCTTTTGACCAGTAATAATTCTTTGCCCAGCTTGAGGCAGAAATTGATTTTTCAATACCCATTTCAGTCAAAAGCCCAAATTTCAAAAGTTTGTCATGCAACAACTCTCAGTTCTCTGTCAAGGACATTAAATACTTTACATTTTATTGTGTAATCAATATTTTGTACGGTTCCTAATATTTCACGTTTTTCACATTTATTATGCATTAAGTTTACCTGTAGAAAAAGTATCATTTTGCCAAATTTTGGACCCACAGCTGAACAAACGGTCTTTGTGTCTGTTTCTCTGTCTTTCATCATCTCATAAACGTGCTAATGTGCTGCAGGGCGCTGCTTTCAGCAGGTCTCAGCTCAGAGCATTAACCCTTTTCTGCTCTGTTCGCTGAAATGCTCACGCGAGCAGGGTTGCGCTAGAGGCGCGAAGACGAAGACGAGCTGCACTCATCTCCGTTAGACAAGGCGCTGAGAGGACGCACTGGGACTGAATGGAGCACCAGTGGTGAGTGAGCTGAAACTTTGTCATGTTTTGAAAAACAACATTGTCCTGCACTATTTCTAATTCTGTCATCAAATTCGGATACGTTTGTTGTTCTGACCATGTTGCCTCCTTATTACTCACCTGTATTAAATAACGATGTGCTTGTGGCATCAGATCTGAGTAAAGTAAACTGAATCTGAGTGACTTTATGTGTCATCAGTTCAGTCCAAACAATTGAAATTTGTTCTATTTTAATACTAAAAAAAATCATCCATAGTTTTTTAGATGAAAATCCTCTGATCAAAAGTGTAATTATAATAAAAAAAGTATTATAGATTATCTTCTTAATTAGGTGCATCAAGGGTGTTTTAGGGAAACCTGTCACTTTTCTTTAGTTTTAAATATTTGCCCTCTTCTTGGTTTAGCTGCTCATTTGTTGGTGCATCTTTCCCAAAATACAAGAATCTCGTCTGCTGCTTTGGTGCAAAACGAAGTCAGAGTTGTCCTGTGGAGTCCATGGCCTCCAGTAGCGCAGCTCAGCAAAGTGCTGAACCAATCATGTCGTTGCTGATCCACCTCATGTGCGGCTTGGGGAAACAAAGGCATTACCACACTGAGGTTTCATGATATGACATTTTCAGTGAAGCAGCTCCACAGACGGAGAGTTGAGTTGCAATGGCAGTGTTTTGTAACAACAAGTTTTCTAATAAGTCAACAAACTAAGTGGGCCAGAAAACGAAGAGAAGGAAAAGCCTGCAAGCGCCTATTTACAACAACACTGCACAATAACAAATATTTAAGGAAAGGATTTTACTAATGTGAAAGGAAACATATTCAGCGTGTTTCATGACCCTCAGGAAACGCATAATGTTCTGTAACATAATGTAAACCTTTTGTCATATGTTGCTTTCAAATATCACAGACAGACGTCGCCTGTCAATGTAAGGCCAGTAATGGACTGTATTTAACTTTGACAGATTCACCAAACATCTTAATTCAGCACCGGAAACATGTCTGCGAGTGGCCAACCTAGACTAACCTTTGTCCTGGCTGACTATGCTGTCTTTGCTGCCATGCTGTTCACCTCCATGGCCATAGGACTTTTCCATGCTCTGAAGAAGCAGCCGGGAAACGCTCGCGCTGATGACTTCTTCACCGGAGGTCGGAGCTTGCCAGCCATCCCTGTGGGGCTGTCCCTCTGTGCCAGTTTCATGTCAGCAGTCCAGGTTCTGGGTGTTCCTTCTGAGGTTTACCGCCACGGCTTTAAATTCCTCTATATGTGCCTTGGACAGAGCATTAACTCCCTGCTGACAGCTTACCTCTTCCTGCCTGTTTTCTTTCGCCTGGGCATCACCAGCACCAATCAGGTATGAAAGAGCTTCCGGTTGTTTTTCCAGCAGACAAAACCCAACAAACATAAAGCAGGATTAGAAAGGAGCATTAAGTACTTCCAATCAAAGCAGAGCCAGGGCCAGAAGTACTCTTGAAAAAGGTTGAAATGCACCTGTGGGTCTTCAAATGAGTTAAATATAAGGTGAGGAAAGATGAGAGATGTGTGCAGAGATGCCTTGTCATGTCATAACTCCAGCTGCCCACATGTCTCAGTATCTGAAGATGAGGTTTGGCAGAGGGATGCAGCTGCTGGGAAGCATCCAGTTTCTCGTGGCAACGGTGAGACAGACATTCTTCTCCATTACTACAGTTTTGTTAAAGGCCAAATTTTATGCAACGCTTCTGAAGACGGTGTGACATTTATACATTTCACTGCCCGTGTTTCCCTTCTCACAGCTGCTTTACACAGGGATTGTTATCTATGCCCCAGCCTTGATACTCAACCAAGGTAGGAGACATCACCCGTTAAGATATTTATATCCATAATAATTCCCATAACTTTTAAAAAAAAGAGAAATAGGACACAATCAAACCACACGTCTACAAACAGGATGTGTGTAGTGAAATTAGCCCATAAGACCCCACAGTGACAGGTGTCATCAAATCATCAACAAATTTGTTCAGAGATGTGTTTTTTTGTTTGGCTCACAAACTTGGGTCTGGGCTCTTATGGGCTAAGGGAAATTTAAGCTGCTGGGATTTTTTGTTACATTGAACACGAATATGAAAGTGTTGAATAGGTGTGAAAGCTGAAGAGGGACTGGAATGATTTTCAATAGAAATGTGCTAATTATTACAATACAAACTTATATTGGATTTAACAAGCAATGTAAAAGTATGCAATGCCTACGGTTATTAAACCCATAAAGCATGTGAAAATAACCATTTGCAAGCTTCCTATGACTATGGAAAACCAAAAGCTTTTGGCTACCGTTATAAGGTAGTGCTACACACTAAGCCTTACATAATGTTTTCACATGAGAACATTCAACTTTAACGGGATTAAAAAGTTACATTGACCACGTAATTATTTTCTAAGAACATGCAGAACTTTTCATTTCAGCTACTGGACTCAACATGTGGGTGTCATTGTTTTCTACTGGGATCATTTGTACCCTGTATACTACTCTGGTAAGAACAGTTCAATCAATACCTAACATGCATTTACTGCATCATCTCAGCTGATTGGTCCTGATCTAATATAATCCTCTGTCTGCTGTCTGTTTCTTCTGTCACGTCACAGGGTGGAATCAAAGCTGTGATCTGGACTGATGTATTCCAGGTCATTGTCATGCTGTCGGGCTTTGTGGCCATCTTCATACATGGCACCATTCTGGTTGGTGGACCTTCACTGGTGTTAGAAATTGCCAACAATGGATCCCGCATTAATTTTGATGAGTAATAACATTTTTATTTTAACACACAAGACGGTTACTTCAGATGAATGAGGGGTCAAAACGGTGTATGACTGGAAAGAGGCTGATAAACTGTCTCGTTCCTGTCAGCTTTGACCTTGACCCGCGGCGGCGTTATACCTTCTGGAGCCTATCTGTCGGCGGTTCGCTGGTCTGGCTGTCCATGTACGGGGTAAACCAAGCTCAGGTCCAGCGCTACGTCTCATGCAAATCTGAGAAGGATGCCCAGTTGTGAGTCCTACAACACATCTATGAGTCACACTGTGTGATGTTGAAACTGGCCATTACAACAATAACGTGTTCTGAAAGAATGACTGACTTTCTCTTTCAAGTTGAAGAAGTTGATGTATTTTTGTTTGGTCAACAGACACATAGCTTTCACAGAACCTTAAGAAACATGGGACTTTTCACAACGTGCAGTTTAGGCCTTTTAAAGTGTTTGCACACAGTTGGACAGTATAATGCAACCAGTTGCAAGGGTGCGGACTCGTTTTACACCAGTCAAACTTCAGACTGACATGCAAAGCGTGATGTAAATAATCATCTACTTGCTCACATTTTCGGGCGGTACATAACGCAAGATTTATTAGTTTTTAACACAGTCATAAGACAAGTTGTATATTTCCCTTGTAGTGGTCAGAGATGTCCCAAGAATTCAAGCCGAGACAGCATTAGGTTCCGCCAATCAAATGTCAATTTATTCTCAGTGCTAAGATGAAAGAATGTAAAGGCAGTTATGCGAAGTCACCTTCTTCGCTGCAGGAAGGATGCTTGCAAGGGCCTGGCCACAGAAAACACAAGTTATCTCTAAGGCAGGCAAAGAACCCCCCCAGATTTTCAGGGAGCGGGTTTTAAACCCCAACCTGCGTCAGACCAAATGCAAATATTTTGCGATTACCACGAATTGTTTTGTCCCAATTGCTTTGGTCATCAGTTCAGAATGTTTTGCCTGAATTGTTTTGTTCTACAGGCCAGATATCCTCGGAGCCGCCCCAAGGCCAGCAAGCGTCCTGTACAATCAGATTCCCTGGAAATAAACAAGGCCTAAACAATGTCTATTCTACTCTAAATGTCTCCTAAACCCACTAACATATACTAATGTTTTCCACTACACCGTCATCATGCAACTCAGTAAACCTAGGAAATGCAATGCAACGATAGCATTGTATTGTTACCATAATTACATTTGATTTTGTTTACAGCGCGCTGCTTGTGAACCAAGTTGGTTTGTGCCTCGTTGTGAGCACCGCAGGAACCTGTGGCATCGTGATGTTCGCTTACTACATCAACTGTGATCCACTGGCTTCTGGGAGAATATCTGCTCCTGATCTGGTAAACACAGAAAAGCTCCAGCGAAACCTTGCTTGGCAGCGCAGATAGATGATGCTACCATAGGTCCCTTGTGGTTTCATTCAGAAGTACTTTAGTTTTGCTTGGTGGTCTGAAAAGAATCCACACAAACAAATGGAAAGCTTCCACTGAACCACAGCTGTCTCTGAGCACATTATATACAGTAAATTAACCCAGCTCAGATGCTTCACATGCAGAGGGAGGGTACAGTCTCATATCTGGTGTCGTCAGCAGCTCAGACATCATTCATTGAGTTTTCACACATTAGCTCCGAAACAGCTGCGAGCACTTGTGTTGACAGTTTAGCTGAGGCAGCAGAATCGCTGTTATTGTGTTAGATAGTGGATGAAACGTGCTGCTCACAGGTTGCAGGTTTCATATCTGAATCAGTGACAAGATTACTCACATAAGTAATGAGCTACACTTTCACGTACAACAAACAGCTCAGACTAACCAAACTAGCTTCTGAGCTTTACTCCATCCAATGCTACAATGTCCACCGTCTTGTCTTTAATGTTTGACTGGCCTATTTAAAGGTATTTTACATCAGCGCTAATTAGCTGTTTTGATATTTTGATATTTTTTTCTCTGTATTTCTCGTGTGATGAAGTATATGCCGTACTTCGTGTTGGACATATTTGAAAGTCTCCCAGGTTTACCAGGGCTCTTCCTCGCCTGTGCATACAGCGGGACTCTGAGGTATTTGAATATTTCTTCCTAAAACTAAACACAGTGAAATACACTAACAGTGATATAGCTGTGGTAAACAGCTTCAAACTGCATTTTCCTTTCTTAGCAGCTGTGATAGACACATAATTCAATGACAGTTGAAACTAGTGCTCGGGTGAAACAGGTGCTTTATTCCTTTTTCATAGCACAGCCTCCACGAGTATCAATGCAATGGCTGCAGTAACAATGGAGGACCTGCTGCACCCTCACCTGATCCACATGACCCAGAAGAAGCTGATCATAGTGTCCAAAGGACTGTGTAAGCTTGATTTTCATCAGATACCTGCTTTTGTGTACAACTAAAAACCACTTTGTTTTACTTCCAGGACATTCATAATGTCAAAAGGTCACATTTACACACATTTTGCACAGTGAATTAACCACAGTCTCTCTTTCTCAAAGCCTTCCTATATGGAGTTGCTTGCATCACAGTAGCTGCTCTTGCCTCCTTCCTGGATTGGGGAGTCCTTCAGGTAAATGTTTAATTATACATCTCACAGCTAAATGTATTACTATTAAGTTAGTATTACAACATCCATTACAGCTGCAACCTCTAGTTTGACATAACAGCAGCTCATCAGAAATATGAACGTATTGTCATTATGGATTATGTGTTTATTACTAAAATTAAATATTGACCAAATACAAACACTTTTTTATTTATTTCTTCCCCTCTGACATCATAATCTACAGGTCATACTGAATTATAGCACACGCTTTAGTTTCTACTAAAGCAGTGAATGTTTTTGTGATGTAGTAGTATCAGCTGTGTGTTTCCAGAACCTCCTTTGTCTCTTCTCAGGGATCGTTCACAATCATGGGTGTCGTCAGTGGTCCGTTACTGGGCGTATTCATTTTGGGCATGTTTGTGCCTGCAACAAACAGACTGGTGAGCGACTCCTGTTCCACTCACTCAGTGTACATGGTTGGTGTAATATAAACATGTGGACTTAAGACGCTTAAACAACGTTTTAATGGGTTACTTAAGCGTATTGGTTATGCAGCTACGTCAACACGAATGCCTCCACACATCTAAGGCTACGCAATATCCTGTGTACTGCTAGACGATACCGTAGTCTTAGCTGGTGTGGAGGCCACGGGTGTCATATCTAAATCAGATAGGTTCTCCCAAAACTCACACTTCCACTCTATGGGCAAGAATCAGCTGAGTGAAATAACATCTTGTTCGATTATCACTAATCACTGCAGCTTTAAGGTTTACTGAGATTTGTGCTTCTCACTGCAGTCACAGCCTGACTTTAACTTTACCTACTGTCTGACACGTGTTCTTCTGCCTGTGTCGCAGGGGGTGTTCTCTGGCATACTGGTGGGTTTCTGCATCTCTTTCTGGCTGGCTGTTGGATCATCTCTATACCCACCCAGCGCGGAGACCATGGGCATCCTGCCCAGCTACTCAGGAAGGTGTGAGAACAGCAGCTCTAACCAGGACCACTTCATTCCGCTTGGCCTAGATTTCCAGGGGTCAGTGAGTTCAACGAGGTTTCCACTGGCACACAGCTGATCACTCTGTCTTCATTTGCTGTAGACTGGTCGCCATGTACAGTGTTTGTAGGAAGCGACCAGTACTGATAATCCCTATTCACTGAGACTGCAATTCCCTTTTCATCTTCCTTTTCCAAAAGCAGGGGCCTGCATAAATTCTACTCCATATCCTACCTCTATTTTGGGGCCATGGCAACAACTTCCGTCGTTCTAGTTGGGATAATAGTGAGCTATGCAACAGGTGAGAACATAACGACACACTGCTGCTGCGTTTGGTAAATAGGAAATGATTATTATATACATTTACAATGACGTGATATTCAAAGCTATAATTTTAACTAGGCCCAATAAACTGCGACACTTTTTATTCAGCTATACCTAATGCTATGCAGCCTTTATCGTCTGTTGTCATTTAGAGGCAGAACTTGTACTATACGATACTGAACACTGATTTTTGTTCTCTACACTCAGGCCCAACGAAGAGGAGATGTATTAAAGAAGGTTTGTTGTGGTGGGACTTGAAAAATGACGGAAAGGTCCCAAAAGAGCGCAGAGTAAGTACCAGACGGTAAACGCCTGCTATTTTAGGAATTATGATCTACACAGAAGACTAATCTAGTAGAAAGACGTGTCAACAATCAGATCACGTAGGGCCCTTCATTACAGTTGTTTAGGTGAACGTATCTTATGTTGCTTTCCTGCAGTTGTTGGAGAAAGGAAGAAAATAAATTGACCAGTTTTCCAGCCAGATGTTTTTGAGGAGTCTTTTTTTCCACAATTTTCATGGCAGTGAATGAAGCTTTTTCCTTTACTACTATTTTTTAAACGGCTGCTTGAATATTTCGTTTAATCAGTTTCATGGTGTAAAATAGCCAAAAAACACACAACAAGTATAGTCTAGATGTGACAAATAAGGGTGTATGGAGATTTCAGAATGCATTAAGTGATGACACAGTGACACAGAGCACTACTGCGTAAATCAGTTTTACTGTTTTCCCTATTTTCATACCAGCTTTTTGACCTTCTTGCAGGGAAACCACATAACAGATAAACCACACCTTGTGCCTTTGAGCAACCTGCATGAGGATGGTGCCTGTGAGAAAGAAGAACTGGCGGACTAGACAACGCAATTTCTGAAAGAAATTGCAGCAGGACTGCGGCCTGCTGAAAAAGCTTACACTTACTGTAACTACAGGCTTGAATAAAATTATAAGGCAAGTGTCTTAGTTTGAATATATTGTAAAGCAGCTGAGGCTGAAACCTAGGCACCGACAAAGTCACTGAATGTTCACTTATTTCACTTTAAATTTTATTTTGAATAGTCCAAAAATCCTATTTTTGTCTTCTGGGGCATTTAATTTAAAACTGCACCCCCAGAGCTCAGCCTTAAGCTTGTTTATTGCTATGTTCTCTATACCTTGCATATGTCCTAACAAGACCACGACTTCTGTCCCCTAGACATGAAAATTAAAGAAACTTTCCATGAATCACTTATATAACATTTGTGTCAACACTAATGAGGAAAGTACACAAAGAAAATCACACATGGAGCTACTAGACATTCAGGTGAAACAAATGTTACGTGTAAAAACTAAATAAAAGACTTATTAATAATGTGCCAAGGAACATACAGACTGTGATCAAATACCATCAGGTGGTATCTGAATTCCTTTTGGGCTGCAACACTCTTTCATCGGAACATTATCAGCAAAAAACATGCACACCTGCTTTTCAACCCACTGTTAATGGATGAGTGAAGGCAGGTTGAGGTGAAGCCAGTCAAGTTTTTGTGTTTATGAATAGTCACTGCTTCCTTATTTTCCTGTGGTTGACTTTACATTGTGCTTGTTCATGCAATTAATCTGATGTTGTCCCTTAAAAGGAAGGCGTGTATTTGACTTAAGCCTTTGTGACTCTAGTAATATTTATTGGTGTTGCTTCAGTTAGTGGGACTTATCAGCCAGATTTAATAATGACATATTTTGCATAAAACATTTGTTCATTCTTTGTTGAGATTCGTTGTGATTTATTTGTGTGGGTCATTCCACTCTCATAGCACTATTGACCTTAACAGCTGTAAGAAATAGTACAATACTCAAGTTCAAATAAAACACTGACTTCATAGACATCCAGATGCTCAGGCTTTGCTGCTGTTTGCTTAGACTGTTTGTCTAATGTTGAGCAAATCTGCTTTTGAGCCCTTTGGCCTTTAGCTTTTGTTAACGGTATGTTGTATTTGCTAGTCACATCATTTAGCTGTTTTCTTTCAGTAACAATGGTAATTGACTCATATGCCATTTTATTTATTTTCTGCTTGTGGCTAAATCATTGCTTAAAACCCCCAGTCTACTGGAATAGGCTATTGTGAATGTAATGTTTTATGAACAATTTCTTTCAGTATCTTGTGGGTTTGGCTCAGTAATTTTGTTATACGAATTCACATTGTGAGCAAGCTAGAGGAGAGGAGCTAAGAGTCAGGTCTCGACTGTGCTAAACTGAGGATTATATTTATTTATTAGAAAGCTCACATACCTTTAAAAGAAGTATAATAATTTACAGCCCTAAACCATGTAATTGAAATGTTTTTGTTGATCTGCAACATGTAGAAGCTAAAGGTTAATGCAACTGGAGTAATATTTGCAATACTCTTCAGGAAATGCAAAAAGAGACAACAGTAGCCTACATCTGAGGTGTCCCTTTTAACTGTAAACGTACTTTAGGAAAGCACAGCGTATTTAAAATATGAATCTAAAAATGGAGACGAAAGAAACCTAAGTTAGAAAACGCCCTAAAACGTCTGAATTGGTTTGACTGAAACCTAAGTAGTGAACCTCCTCATACCAAACATCTCCAGTTTGCTCATTTGAGTTAATGAGCTCAAGCGTCGCTGCGGCCTGACGTCGCAGGCGTTTTGGCGACACCTGCTGTATAATGAACACACACCCACTGTAGCAGCGTAAGCACAGGAGCAGCCATGTCACGTGATCGCCATTTATTGCATCGCTTCCATCTTCCTCTAACTCTCGTCGTACAAAACTAAACACTCATGTTCACGCAGTCAGCTTGCAGAACTCATTTGTGAGTCTTTGAATGCGTGAGGCTTTGTGCTTCCGTGCACCGCGGCCCCGCAGCCCCGTCCGTTGAGTCACCACTCGTCTGCGGCCCTGTTGGAGTCCTCGTCGGCTACAGCACAGTCCAGGCGCTGGACGCCGGGGAGAGCCAGGTCCCTTTCGTTAAGCTTCTCCAGAAACGACGAAAGCAGCCGCTTGTTTAAATGGTCCGTCAGGGTCCTCTCCTCCTCGACCCGCTCCTTAGCCACGCTTCTACCTGACAGCACTTCCTCCACCTCGGTGTCCGCGCTGAGCTGCGCAGGGGCCGATCGGTGGTTCAAGGACGAGCCGTTCGACAGCTCGTCTTCCCGCGGCTGTTGTTCCGCGCCGCTCCCGGCGTCCGCCCCGGATTCAGTCTCCATCCGTGATATTAGAGTCGTTTGCAGCGCTGCATTCTCCAGCTCCTTCAGGCGTTTGCTGTGGAGGCCACAGCCAGAAGGTTCAGTCCCCGTCGGGCAGTTATTGTTGTGAGACGTCTCGCCGGTTTGCTCCATCATGCTCTGCGTCCATAGAACAAGTCTGCCGCGCAGATCGGGAGGTGTCGCCGCCACGCGGCCGCCGGTTACACTGCATCTTGAACCACGTATCCCTTTGCTAGCGACTGAGAAAATCCCGATTCACTCAAGTTTGACCTTTCAAGTAAGATATTAACGCCAATGCGTTCAGAGCCATTCGTGGCTTCCAAATCCCCAAATAACTGTTATTGTGTATTTATAACAGCGATGATTTTGACCGCGTTGAGCTTCCGTAGAAGAAGAATTGGTTTCCATAGCTACCACCTCTGAGGCGGACGAAGACCGAGCTCAGATACAGCAGAAAGGAAACCACGACCAGGTTGAAGAATGTTATTTACTGTGTGCGATAACTACGACTGAAGCAAATAAAATAACGTTTCTTGTCCCTTTAACTTGCCGTTAAATGGTCCAGCTAGTCATATGCTAGCTAAGTAGTGTTTTAGTAGTGCTTTACTGGCGTTGCCTGCTAACTAGCTAGTTAAATTTGGTTTGATGTACTCAGTAGCTGCTCAATGTGGTTTATCTGTGGTTTATAATATTCCACGACAAGAGTGTCTGTAAAAAGCCCAACTTTAACTTTAATGTCGATGGGTTTCCAGCCAACTCGGTATATGTAGGTTAGACGCAGCGTATCCTCGCTGTCCGAGTCAAATCAAGCTGCACAGCTCTGCTAATGCTAATGGTCTGTTTGTTGTTCCCTTTTTGTCTTCAACAGGGGGAACCAGCGCATGTTTATAATGTCTTTCAGAGACTTGAGAAGTAGGTGACGCTCCCAGATGTATAAAAACAACTGAAACGTACAAATAAGAGCGTTTGCTTTATGTCTGTTTATTGCTGACATCTCTTTGGCAGATTTCACAGAAATGATGAGAGCTTTGGGGTATCCTCGCCTAATATCCATGGAGAACTTCAGGACACCCAACTTCACTTTAGTGGCAGAAATACTCATATGGCTTGTAAAGAGGTATGTGGGGGCTTCTGGACGACGTTTTTTGTTTAAGTTGTTTTTCACGATGAGTTGAGGTTTCTGATATATTTTATTTTTGCTTTTTTTTCTCTGTTGCATGTAGATATGAGCCTCACATGGATATTCCCACAGATGTGGATACAGAGTCAGACAGAATATTTTTCATCAAGGCTGTGGCTCAGTTCATGGTGACATATAACTTATCTTTATACAGAATGTGCAGTTTGTTCTTAACTGTTGTGGGTCTGTTGTATGACAGCCAGTCCAAAGCACTTTCTCATATAATTACAGGCAACAAAAGCTCATATTAAGTTGAACACCAAGCGTCTCTACCAGGCTGATGGCTATGCAGTGAAGGAGATGCTAAAGGTTACTTCAGTACTTTATAGTGCTATGAAGACCAAGCAGATGGCCATGGGAGACCAAGTTGAGGAGGACAACAGCAAATTCAAGTTTGACATCAGCTCTCGGGTTAGATGCAGTTTGTTGTGCAATGCAGTTTAGGTTTACTTCTTTTCAGTCATTGAGTCCGTATTGAAAACAGTGATAAATTGTGGATAAAAGCTATGATTGTGAAGCTGCATTGAAGATCCAAATGAGTTGTGCATTCATGTTTTGAGTAATTCTTCTTTGTTCAGCTTTATGATTAAAACAGTGTAGGTTATGGCATCTGGACTTCTTAGATCCAGATGTCATGAGTCCTCTTCCAGTTGTGCTGCCAATTTTGACTTCTGTTCCTCTCTAGATTTCAGACCTTAAAGCAGCTCGTCAGCTAGCATCAGAGGTCACACTCAAAGGAGCATCTTTGTATGACTTACTGGGAAAAGAGGTGGAACTCAGGGTGAGAGGAAACATGCATAATAACAGCCAATCTGAAACTGCTAAAAAAAAAGTTAATGATAATAGATACTGCCATCTGTAATGATAAGGAGTGTACAAATGGAAAGCAATCTGTTAAAAAACACAGTGAGGCAGATGATACAGGAGATGCTGTAATGTTCCCATAGGAAAGGAGAACTGCAGCAATTGCCAGACCCCTAGAGATCAATGAGACCGAAAAGGCCCTGAGAGCTGCTATTAAGGAAGTTTTGGTCTGTACTCATTCTGGCAGTCTTCATTTTTAATACTCAAGGGTCTTGTTTCTATCTGTGAAAGTGTGCTGACTCTGCCCCATTTTTGTTGTTGTTAAGGAAAGTGTGGAAAAAACCAAAGACATGCTGAATAATGTTGTGTCTGATGAGACCAGTCTTGACGGCAAGATAGAAAAGAAGAAGCAGGAACTGGAAAGGAATCGGAAAAGGCTCCAGACTCTGCAGAGTGTCAGGTCAGTTTGCATCCGTTCTGATGTTCTGTTGAATTGTTCAGCCATTAAACAGACTTTCCACATGTGTTCTCACTTAATGTGTTTGATTTGAGCATATTTGCCTTATTGACAATAATTTAGCAATATACACGTTTGTGTCCTCCAATGCTCCAGTCGCATGATATAATGAACACCATCAACATACCCTCAGACTGCAGCAAAAAAAATCATTTTTTTTCAACTTACTCTGACATCAATCAGACTTATGACCAGGGGGCTTGCTACAGCACGTCCCTGTCATGTCCATGCAGGAAATCTCAGCGGTTTCCATTCACATATGCGCCTCTGTTTAACGTATTGGAATGCTCTGGATTCCAGTGCATGTGTGTAAGGGCCTATAGAGTAAATGGAGGGGTTTAATTAGTCATTGTTAGCCAGAAAAGGTGCCTGTCCAAACATGTTGATGATTTCCTTTCCTGACTTGTCTTTGGCTTTTTTAGGCCAGCATTCATGGATGAATATGAGAAGATTGAGGAAGAGTTGCAGAAGCAATATGAAACCTATGTGGAGAAATTTAGGAACCTTTGTTTCCTGGAGTCACAACTGGATGAATATCACAGACTGGAGCAGGAGAGATTTGAGGTGATCAGTCAAACAAGTTAACAAATATTTGCTTGAAAACAGTAAAAACACTGTGGTTTTTGCATTTATCAGATGTTTGAACTGGTTATAAATATCTGTTTGTCCAGGAAGCAGAAAACACACTGAGGATGATGCAGCACAAACTAAAGGAGGACGAGAGGGATCTGATGAAGAGTTCCTGTGAGAAATGCATTCTCACACACTAAAAGCAAATCACGGCATTGCTCTCTTCCCTTGGTAACCCTTATTTCACACATATTTGCTTCAGTAAAAGATGAGGACTCTGACATGGATGTCCCAGACGACGAAGGTTCAGGGAGTGACATGGAAGAGTCTCGGCCTTCAAAGCCGCGGCCCACACGAAACAACCTCGTGGCAGGTGTGCAAGCTAAAGATATTGTGTATTAATTTCCTGGAAAATTAATAATTTAACATATTTGGTTTCCTGTATGCTTTACTTCTGTCTTCTTAGGAAGAGGCGCTCGATTCATCGGGAGCATGCAGGGCGGTGACAGCGATGAGGTTAGTATAGTCAGAGCTTAGTTTGTTCAGATTTTCAGGGACTATAAATGACTGTGTGTTGAATGTTCAGTTTCCCATCTTTTGGTTTCTGTCTTCTACTCTTTTCTGTATTTCACCTTTCTTTGTGATTCACTTGCATTTTAAAAGCGCTCTTTAGCTGTTTCCAGAAGTTCGGTTCATCGTGACAAAAAACAAAAAGTAAAGGTTTGTGCAGGATCTACTGTAGTTACATTTGTGTTCATCTGTGTTTTGACAATAAAAATCCATCCTCAAACTCTCTGACACAGTGAATATAGCTTATGAAAAAAATGTATTCTTGTGTTGACTCAGGTAGTGTAATGTGGTGGAACAGAAATGTATCCAGAGCACAAGATAATAGATAAACTGGTGAACAGAGATTATTGTTTTTATTATATAACATTAAATTCTTTTTCTTTCTTTTTTTTCCAGAATCAGTGCAGATATCTTTAACAGTGTCAAAGTGTTTAGGGTGGATTTTCCTCAAAATTAGAAAAATTATTTTGATGGTAAAAGTAGCCAGATGGACATCTTCCTAAGTCACATTCCATCCTTAATATATATAATATTTCAGGCAAGCAGGTGGTTGATAGCTGTGATTAAAGTTACAGTGCCAAATTAGTTGCTTTGTTTATTTGGAATTAAGATGTACTTGTTCCTACAGTAGTTATAAAGTAGTTATAAAGAAACGTTTACATAAGTGTTTGACTGGATTCTGAAAATGGACATGCATGTTTTGTTACAGTGGTTCAGTTTACATAACTTTGCTCATCTGTTTTTTTCAGACTGAGGACAGCGAGATTGATGTAGACGATGAGGAGGAGGAGGAAGATGATGAAGGCAAGGATGAGGAAGAGGAAAGGAGCAAGGGTCTGGAGGATGACAGTTTGGAGGGACCAGTGTCCAGGGGAGCTCGTCCTGTCAGGGGCATGAGATCTCCTCTGCTGGAGGAGAGTGACAATGACTTCTGAATGAAAATTACATATACATATGTTCTCCAGCGGTTTTGTAATGTACATCATGTTAATGTCATGTAAAACAGAAATGTGCCTGTTACTTTTGAATATTTTTTAGTTCTTCTACATTTATTAATTGATTTAAGGATAACAGCAGCATTGGTCGACGTCTTACTTGTGTAGCATACATTTTTTTTCTTTGGCAATAAAATAAGTGTGAGAACTTTTAGAAAACAAAATCAAAACCGTTATAAACGTGTGTACATGTTTGTAAGATCAGTTCAATCAACAGAACAGACAGGTTTGATCTCATGAAACTGTTTGACGAAAGTCATTCCAATTGCGAAAGTTCCACATGGGAAGGATAAAACTAAGTAGCATTCAAGCACCACTTGCGCTGAGCCGGTGACTGACATTGGGGATAATGACGTCATCAGTCTGCGCGTAGATTTCAGAAGAGGTAGCTGATGCCTCTCCGAAACAACAGCCAGCTGTCGTGTAGTTACGACCTGTTTTTCCCTCTCAAACTGGTATGAAACCATGTTTATACTTCCACATATCTGCAACGTGAGGTTCGTCGTCTAAGGGTGATGTCTGGGAAGTTTAATAAGATCGTTTTTAACAAACCGGTCTTGTTTGTCAGGCTAACATCAGCTAGCTAAAGCTAGTTAGCTACAATGAAAAACTGCAGTCGTTTGTACAATGTTAAAGAATACTTTTGTGGCTCAAGTAGCTTCTTCGCTTCTGTGTGCATCCATGGTTTCAAACCGATGCTCAGTCATGGTACATCTGGAGCAGGAATATTTGGTTACACGTTGTACGATAACGATTCATGGCTATCTACTATCTATCTATTGTCCTAAATAAAGCTCAGCAATCTTGCTCAACGTAGACAATAAAATGAACAAAAAGCATGATCACTTCCACCAGTTGAAAGTAAACTAGGTCTAAGTGAATCTAAATTGCTGTATGTTTTTTGTTAACTAATATTCAATTGGAGCTATATTGTTACTGAGCCTTCTTGAATCTCCTGTCAACCAAGTCATTGATCTTATTTTTTTGACTCCCAGCTGAAGAGCAGCTGTTGAGATGCCCAAAAAATTCCAGGGCGAGAACTCAAAGGCGGTCACAGCCAGAGCCCGCAAAGCCGAAGCCAAGGCAGAAGCAGACGCTCGGAAAAAGCAGGCGGAGGAGGATGCCCTATGGCAAGAAACTGACAAACATGTACTCAAAAAAGAGCAGCGAAAGGTGAGCTGACAGTAGCCAGGAGTCACGTTCACATTATAAATGTGTGCCACTTGACAATGCGCTGTATACTGTTTTGTGTTTTTGCTGTGCTAGGATGACAAAGAGAAGAAGAGGGTGGAACTCTTAGAGAGGAAAAAGGAAAAACAGCGGCTTCTGGATGAGGAGAATGCCACACTAAAAGGCAAGGCCCAGAGGGAGGCTGTATCTGGAGGAAAAGTCACCCGTGCACAGATCAAGGAGACGCTTCAGAATGAGCAACAGCAACATCAGGAGCAACAGCTCAAACCAAAAGGTGAAGGTGTTTGTAAATTTGAAACAATCTGATTGAATTCCTTAGTTTCAGAGGTGAACATGGGAAATGCTGTAAGAATTATACCAGTTTGTTGAATTTGAAAGTATTTTTTTTCCACAGAAAAAAGTCATTTGGAAACTCCACTGGAGGAGAATGTGAACAGAATTGTCCCTGATGAAGGAACTTTGGAAGCCAGAACAATAGAAGATGCTATTGCTGTGCTCAGGTGCCTCATCCTGTTGTCTTTCAGATTTCTGCAGGGATGGCCTAAAATTATTAGCAGAGTATATAAAGTCTAAACATGAAACAAGAATGCCAAGAACATGTTTCTCATTGACCTTGTCGTTCTGTCTCGCAGTGTTGGGCCAGAGGACCTGGACCGCCACCCAGAGCGTAGGATGAAAGCAGCATTTACTGCCTATGAGGAAGTCAACATGCCTCGCCTAAAACAGGAGAACCCCAACATGAGGTTGTCACAGCTAAAACAATTGTTGAAGAAGGAGTGGACAAAGGCACCAGAAAACCCTCTGAACCAGCGCTTCAGTGCTTACAACTCAAAATGAAAGCGTCTTTTCCCCCCATAACGCACATTGGAAAACTTTTTGCATATGCACATTGGAGAGTTGCTTTGGAAAAGAGTCTCCTCACTGGTAGAGGACTTGTTTTCATTCAGTAGATAGGAAAACTTAATTTCAAATGTCACAACTGATCATCTGTGCACATGGCTTCTAATGAGACATCACAGCATCTAATGAGTTTAAGTATCTTTTTTTCTAGCACTTATGGGGAGGTGGGAGCCAGATGTTTTGAGAGTAACTTATTAAAGTTCCCTGCTCAATCATCATCTCTTGTTGCTTCTCCCTTCATATAAGGAGAAACATTCATAATTTATGAAAATTCAAATGTTTAACCTATTGCTGCTGCTGTTATTGGAGATGAAGCTCAAATTTTACTTCACCATAGTTTGTCCAGGTTATAGATTGCTCATAGTTGGTGCCTTTGGCTTGTTTGGAAAGTGACTAACCACTGTATTTTTAAGGTGCTTTGAAAAGGCAATAACATAACTGTGCAGACTTAGTCCACATATAAAGACATGTTTTCATTCCTTTACTTTAGAAATCCTTTATATTGAAAGAGGACCCGTGTTGCTACTTTGACCAAACACGAATGCCTCCACTTTATTCCGTCTGCCTGAAGAGCAAAAAAGCTGGAAAGGATATCCAGTCAGCTTCTGTCTTTCCTTATCTTCTGCACCAGACCCTTTGGCTTGGAGCCAGCTATAACATAGAGTTCACAATTGGTGAACTAATAAATACAGGAGTCATGACCTTCTGAAATTTCAAGCCTCCGTTGTTGCAAGACAGTTGTGTTAAATGCAACAAATACCTCCTTAGGGAAATATTTTCTTATTGTTTTTGCCTGACATTTCCATAATTAATTTGGCTTTGACTAAACACAATCTTGGTCAAATTTTCTTTTGAACTACATTGATATTAATTTTTAAGCCCACAGCAGTGTCCTGTGCTACTGGTCACAAAGCTTTTCTGCAGCAAGGCAACATTCATATACTGAGCTGCTGAGCCAGCAAGCTGCAGGCTTTTTAGGTCTGTCTGTTGCCAGATGCTGCGGACAGCAAGCACAGAAGTTAAATATAAGTAACATAAGCTTTAAACAAGAAAAACTATTCAAATAAAATGTTTATATTGAGATACAGAAGCATAAATATATTACAATATATGACCTAAAATAAAATCTGAATGTTTGCAGGTTTTGAAAATCTGGAGAATAATAATACAAATAGATTGTGAACATGAGGACACAGACTTTAATAAAAAGATCTTGTAGGACACGTCGGCGAAGGTGTTCCACTCAGTGTCTCGATGCATTCAGAACCAGATCTAAAAACGGACCTGTCTGTCCAGTGTGGCGCCTGTAGGATAGAAGATAAGAGACCTTGTGAAGGCCTTTGAACCACAGAGCTTCAATGACAGCATCCACTGATGTTTTATTTTGCACATTGCATTGAAAGATATCAATTCCTTTCCTTTATTTGTAGCAATCAATCAGTCCACTCCCAATTGAGATGGGGTTTCTTTGAGCCTGTACGTGTGATGTTCCGCTTTAAGACTGGTCTGATGTTACAGGGTTTTGTATTTCTGTGTCCTAACCTGTTGCTGCACCCTCCCACGGATCGTGCATTTGCATGGCAACCTTTTACCAGGCCAGCTGTTGCTGCCCCTTTTTCTTCATGTTGAATTCTAATCATTACTTTCAAAGGAAAGCATCTCCAAAGCTCCTTTATCAAGTGTACGTACTGGGAGGAGACAGGCTACTGTTCAACACCCACTCTGCTGCTCTTCTTCACACTCCATCTCTGACAGTCGTCCTATTCGTAAGCTTCTTCGTTAAGTTTGGCGAAACGAACGTATAGTGGAAGAAGGTAAGAAACACCGTCATTAGTGATGATTTCTGTATGTATAATACCTATAAGATTCAAATGGTAAAAACTGAGGTACGCAATTGCTTTAAGAGCCATTTACCTATTGGCAAAATTTATTTAGCAAGACAAAAAACTAATTTCTAAACAAGAATGTGTTAGTTTTGTGGTTTACATAGTTTAAAAGATAATTCATGACTAGACTATATGTAATACTACACTATACTATATATTTTATTTTATTTGGTTAAATAGTAGTGGACTTTTTTTTTTAATGTGTTTTTTTAATAAATAACCACAATACAACAATTCACACCCGAAGCCTTGATTTTTCACACAATGCTTTAATGTGTTTTTAATCAAAAAACGAAATCACTAAAATACCATATCACCGCCACGAAGGCTTTTAGCAAAATAGATGATGAATTTCCTTTCTCTCAAGTATAAATAAAGTGTAAAAATGTCATTTCTGATTGTCATGCACACTAGATAAACATGAGATGTGTGACCCACCGTCACATCTGCTTTTGACACAGCGTTTCTCATTCATAATCAGCTGAACTCTCCCTTGGAGACTAAATGAAGCATTGCTTTGATAATCGTTATGATTTTGCCTTGAAAGTTACTGTGCATACATATGACTCATTACTGTTTTTTTTAGAGATTGAATGAAATTAGGCAACTGTCAATCATAAACAAAAACAGACAAATATACCAGAATTTCTTCATGCCCTTTGTTATGATTGTTTATTAACTTAGCGCTTTTTTTTTTTTTTTATGTATTTAGATAACTGAGTCATTTAAGTCATTCAAAGTCTAGGAATTTTACTTTATGCAAATTTTTAAACAGTGAATGGAAACGTTTTGATGTCTTGATTGATGAACTTATATTTCACACTTCAGTGTCATGTAATTTCAGCTCAGCAATGACACCATGAGGCTGATTTTAGTTAAGCCCACCAATGCGACGCGACGTCTCGACTCAACAGGTGAGGTCTTCCATGATGGCGAGCATGACCGTTGCACCTCAGGAGGTCCTTCCCCTCAGACAAAGACTCCTGATGGGAATCGATACTCTGGAAGTTCAGCTGAATCCGCTGCATCCCCACAGGAGACAAGCCTTCAGCATATTTCATCTTCACCTTACCAGAGATCTAATGGCTTCAGTCCTCCACAAGTTACAGCCCAGATGACGCCACTCAAAACCCAAAACCTAACCTTTTCACAACTGAGTGATGAAGACTGGCTGCTGCTTTGTGGCCAGGTTGGCAGCATGGGGAATGATTCACCCTCAGTAGAGAGAGCAGAGCCTAGTAAGGAACATCCAAGCCAAAATGACAGATGCGGTTGTTCTTGTCCTGACGCACACCAGCATTCAGAGGCTTCAACTCAACCACAATCAAAACATGTTACAGTCCAAGATGGCGTCTCTGGAGTTTCATCATCATCGTCATACAGCAAGCCTTTCTTTCAAACCACCTGCCAAGTTTTACCACAGCAAACAAACCAGAGAGCTCCACTGAAACCTGCAACGAACCATCTGCTGGATAATTTCATGCCTCAATGCAGTAGCCAAGACGGTCAAAGGGAACTGCTGCAACAACAGACTTGTAATCATTTTAAAGTCCAGGCGACCCATCCAAATTTGTTCAACATTCCTCTAAACTCTGTGGAGTGTGCTGAAGCTCAGAAAGTCCAGCAACGTCCTCAGCCTGCGGTCGGTGTGAACTGGAGACAGCTTTTTGGGAAGGAACCACTTTTAGTTCAGCAACGCCCAAAGCAAGACCTGCACTGCTCGATAGCGGGTGATCACACCTGCAAGTCGTGTGGTGATTCCTCCATCATCCTTAAGTGCTGTCACCTCCCCTACAGCCCTCTGAACACTCAGCAGATGAAGGGGTCGTCCGCGCCAGCAGGCAACCAAAGTGTCCAAACATTCTCAGCCAGCCAGCTCAGTTCACTAGAGAACCCGGATTTAACAGAGAGAGGAAAACACCAACAAAGTCAGGTGGATCATTTTAAGCTGCTTTCTAAATTTGTGCAACATCACCTACTGTAGATCCTGAGCATAAAGGATCAATATGATCTCTGTTTTTATTTTGTCTTCCAGACAAACTCCCAACACCGTAGTGGATTAAAACCATATCCCAGTCACACTCCTCAACCATGTGACATCTCAGAAAACAGCGACATAGTCAACGGTGATGCGGTGCGACCGCTGAGCCGCTATAGCACTGTAAGATCCAGCCATTCAGACATTAATTCGAGCCAACAGCCTCTTCAGCTCCTTCACAGCGCCATCATCGAGGATGCCTTCACCAAAGTCATCAGAGAAGACTCAAGTAAAGCCAATAGTGGAAACCTGACCAGCGAGGATGCCAGCTTACCACAGAAGAAGACTAAGGATATCAGCTATCGCCTGGGTCAGAGAAGAGCTCTATTTGGGAAGCGCAAACAACTGAGCGACTACGCTCTGATCTGTGGGATGTTTGGCATTATTGTCATGGTGATTGAGACAGAGCTGTCGAGGGGGTTTTACAGCAAGGTACAAATTTACACCTCAAAGAAAAAAAAGTTCACACCCCATGGCTTCACTAAAGGTCGACATGTTGATGTTTGTCTCCTTTATTAACAGGACTCTGTGTATTCATATGTACTGAAGGGCCTGATCAGCCTTTCAACAGCCTTCCTTCTCGGACTCATTGTGTTGTACCATGCACGGGAAATCCAGGTTTGTGGAACACGACCTATATGATGTGTGAAATTAAATCTTATCAATTCTGTGTGATTTAAACTCTAATCTCCAGTCGGCCTTGCTCGTCCTATGTTAGTTAACATGCGTGAATAGTTTTATTCTTCCCCTCCCTTTGTTTTGTTCCTTCTACAGCTTTTCATGGTGGACAACGGGGCAGATGATTGGAGGATCGCTATGACCTTTCAACGAATTTTCTTTGTCATGTTGGAGCTTCTAGTCTGTGCCATCCATCCAATCCCAGGCCGCTACGTGTTCACCTGGACGGCTCGACTGGCGTTTAGCTACACAGGGTCGATAGCAGATGCCGACGTCGACGTCATTCTTTCTGTACCGATGTTCTTACGCCTGTACCTGATTGGTCGGGTCATGCTGCTCCACAGCAAGCTGTTCACTGACGCTTCCTCCAGAAGCATTGGTGCACTCAACAAGATCAGCTTTGACACTCGTTTTGTCATGAAGACTCTGATGACCATCTGTCCCGGGACAGTCCTGCTGGTCTTCAGTGTGTCCTGTTGGATCATTGCAGCCTGGACAGTGCGTGTTTGTGAAAGGTATAGGCTTTGCACTCTTCCTCTTCTCTCTTTGGTTTGTCTGCATCTTTTGGTGATTTGATGGTGTCATGTTTCAACAGGTATCACGACGCACAGGAGCTAACTAGCACCTTTCTTGGAGCCATGTGGTTGATCTCCATCACCTTCCTATCTATCGGCTATGGAGACATGGTCCCTCACACCTACTGTGGAAAAGGTGTTTGCCTGTTAACAGGAATTATGGTGAGATGCATATAGTGTAAGCCAAAATTAAACCTATAGATCAACTAGCCACACAACTACTGTATAAAAAGGTTTTTACAGATATAGATGATTATTAAAAAGCCCTTATGCCACACTGCTCTTCTCCTCAGGGAGCTGGCTGTACAGCTTTAGTTGTTGCTGTTGTTGCAAGAAAATCAGAACTCACCAGAGCTGAAAAGCACGTCCATAATTTCATGATGGATACACAACTCTACAAAAAGGTTTCCTGCACATTTCCTCTCTAATCCCTTTTTGTTTTTTCCCATTTCAGAAATGTTCCTTCTTTTCTTTTTCTTACAAAATACAATAAGTCTGTGATTTGTTAAACATTTATTTTCTGTACTACTTCACTTACTGACTTAAAAATATATTTTTATTAGAATATTAGTATTTTATTCTATTATTTTATTCTTCTGATCTGTGGGACAGAGAAGACAGTTTGTGGCCATGTGTCTAGATTTTTTGCTGGCTAAGGCCTTTAAGATACAAATTCAACAGTGGCTCACTGAAAAAGACCAAGGGTCCAAGCATCCATCCGTCCAAGCAAGAACTATACTAACTATAGAACTGTAATGCTCATGTTCCATCTCTATATTCTTCCCCAAGATAAAAAACACAGCAGCCAATGTATTAAGAGAGACGTGGCTCATATACAAAAACACCAAGCTGGTCAAAAAGATTGACCATGCCAAGGTTCGCCACCATCAGCGTAAATTCCTGCAAGCCATCCACCAGTGAGTATAAGTGTCCAGAGGGTACAGAGTAAGGTCATTTACAGTCCATTCACAATTACAGTGCAAATGACGTGTAGCTAATGCAGATAGAATGTACTTTTTTTTCTAATTCACTGTGGTGACTGTGGTTGTGATTTTCAAACGTAGACTACGAAAAGTCAAAATGGAGCAACGGAAACTAATTGACCAGGCCAATACAGTTGCTGATCTAGCCAAGGTTTGTCTATGCATTCATATATCTTTACCTTTACATTGTATTATCCAATCTCAATCATTTTAACTTGAATGTCACACGTTTTATGTTTCTACTATTCTAAAGGAGTGAACCCCAACTAGGCTGCTCAAAAAGCATGTGGGGGTTTTTGTTATCCATTTTAAGCAAGAGGTTTTTTACAGTGACTAGAACATGCTGTAAAATCAGATGTGATGAACTATTCTCCCTGTTGGTTTCAGACTCAGAACATGATGTATGATCTGTTGTTGGAGCTGCAGCATCGAAGCGAGGAGCTGGACAGGAGGATTGTGGCTCTGGAAGAAAAACTGGACTCCATTCTTCGCAATGTGCAATCACTGCCTGTTGTGCTTTCCCAAGCAATAACAAAGCTACAAAGGGACTTCTTGGATGACCTGGCATGTCGTGTCCACTTCCTGTCATCTTCCCTGAGCTCTGAGTGCTGTTCAGTCCCTGCCAGGCAGCTTTGTCCAGGAGCTGCTACACCAGAGACCTCATACAGCTCATAGGCCTTGATCAGAGTGTAATTTTATTCATGCTGGAAAGTAACTTGGAAATGTCCTGCTACACATTCACACAGTTACACACATCCAAAAATAGAATCAGTGTGGAGCATGAATGTAAAATTAACCTCCTATTGTGACACTTTATTTGAAGATCAGACTCATTGTTTTCAGTTAATTTCATCATCAGTAACTAACAAATGTTTCCATACAGGTCAGTATCTCCCGTACATAAGGTATTTTAAATACAGAAAAAGATTCTCTTTTGAACATTGTCATCTGATATTAAGGACTTATTTCAGAGCAATTATGGTCTGTTACCATGAGATTTCAGAGATGCTATTCGCTCAGGAGGCAAGGCTTAAAACTTACAAAGTCTTTTGTGTGTTAAATCTGTATTTATATGTGTAGTATGAAGCAACTTGATTGTAAGCATACTCTCACAAATGACTTATTTGTTTGAATAATTATTTTGACATGTTGGTTTAACTAAAACGTCAGTAAAGCAGCATCATTCAAATCTCTCAGTGGCTTCACACCCAGGTTTATCATATTGGGACAAAGTTTGAAGAACCGAACGTATTCTGACACCTACTAAAACCAAAGCAGTCACCGCTCAGCGTGATAAACAGCTACGGGAAGGTTGTTTACCGGAGCCACCATCTATCTCTCGGGGTCATCCCCAGTTGTAGATGGCGCCTTAAAATCTCGCGATACGATTTCCGGAGGCGAGCTACACCCACGAGAATGTAGTTTCGCGCGCTGAGGGTAAGTTCCACTCCCATTTTAGATTGACAGACTAGTCAGCTAATAAACTCGATAGTTGTAGAGACAACAAGCCAATACTGTGGCTGCATTTCAGGGCAGGCGGGATATCAAAGTCTTAAAGAATAACTCATTGATCAAGCTCCAGCAAGGCTTTGAGTTGGTCGCGCAAATCCTGTGAAGCCTTTTATTTGGGGGGAAAACGTGCACGTTATTCTTTAAACGTCGGTTTCTTGTTTTTGCTTGGACGAACAAACAGGTAAATAAATGTAAAACATGTTTTGGTAACTTTTAAATTTGTATTCATTGATATCTTTACCCAGTAGCTAGCTTACTATGCGTAGCTAACTTGGCAAAGTCCTCCCCTGTTACTGTTTGTTTCACGCCACTGAATTCCTCTTATTTAATAATACAATTAAAATCGGTGCTGTTTTGTTGCTGTTGTTCCTAAAGTGATTCTTACCGATACTATACTAGACGAAAGCTCTCTTACAATAAGTAACGTGGTTTGCTGTAAGGCTTGATATGGGTGGGTGGTGAACTTGACTACGGTTAGCTGTTATCTTGTGGTGTTTGTTGGTAGTATAACGACATACTGTGCAACAATTGGTGAAAACGTAAGCAGGCGGCGTTTCACTGCGTTCAGTGGAACAAACCAAATAACTCCACACTAACATTGAACGCTGACTATTTTTCTGTTTTCCGTGTTGCTTTGTGATTAGTTAGCTCGTGTTGTTGCCTTCATTTAAAAAATAACAATGGGGTGTGTGAAATACCGCACAAAGATAAGAGGAAGTAGTTTGTTTTCAGTGTTACTGCTCGTGTTTTGTTCACCAGTCTCGCTTTATTTCAAGCCATCAGACTTCAGCTGTGAGCGCATTAGTAAAAGCCAAGCAGCCGCCAAACTCACCCACACCATTATACAGGATCAAAGCTGTCTGTGAAGCTGTTTGACTGCGTTAGTATTATATCGCAAAGCGCGGATAAGGTTGTATTTCCTTGTGTTTTATTGTCAGAGAGCGAAGGCACATTGTTGGTAGCGCTCCCTCGCGTCCGGATGTGCTTGGTTTTAAAAGAACTGGGAGTGGCCTGCGACTCAGTTTCCCGCACTGTATTTAAATTGGCTTGTTCCCTCCCATTCTGATTTTCTGCTGAACTGACAGCCAAGCGCTGACGGCAACACTCTTACTCTGTACTCTTAGCAAGGGGAAATATTCCTGCAGCTGGTACTAATCAACAAGTTTTCAGCCACCGTAGATTGGGCCATAAATAAGTTAATGAAAAAAAAAAAATCAAACATGATTCAAAATTCCCAAAGCAGTGAATTTCAAAATAGTATCTTGTAGAACAAAAGCAATGCTTGACATTGTCATTTTCACACTGCGTTTAAACATTATCAAGTAGTGGGCAAATACTTTTGTGCATCTGGGTATTAAAGCAAATTATTGCATGAGCTGGAATTTTGCAGTACATGTAGTTAAATGTTAATCAATGCAAAGCACATCTTTTACTGTTATGTATGGCTTTGTTAGAAAATAGAAAAAAAGAATCTGGTACAAAAACTACACCATTGAATGTTTGGATCTTTATCAGATCTTATTAGAAGTCGTGTGTGTGTTCATGGTTCCATAGAGGTGCTGACTGTTTACAGTGATACACTAAATCAGATTAAGTACTGCAATCAGTCCTGTAAAATAATTTCATTCTGTTGTGGCTCCAACAGGTTACTTTTTTTTTAAACTGTAGACAAAGGGCAGCTGCAATGTGGATTCAAGTGCGCACAATGGATGGGAAGGAAACCCACCGGGTGGATTCCTTGTCCAAACTCACCAAGGTGGATGAACTGCGTGTCAAGATAATGGAGATTTTCAATGTTGAGCCAGAGAGACAGAGGCTGTTCTACCGTGGCAAGCAGGTAAGACGGCATGGACACTTACTGATACAGTATGCCAAAAGCTTGAAATCTTTTGCATCCACATCAAAGAAAGGTTACTGTTCAGGCTCCTGTCATAAGTTAAACTACAACATTATCTTAAGACATTTTCATTTCAGGACTTGTATGGAAATTTTAGATATTGTGTTACTGCATCAATGCTACTTTTAAAAAAATTGTTTGTTTTTATCAGATGGAGGATGGCCATACCATATTCGACTACAATGTGGGCCTAAATGACATAGTGCAGCTGCTTGTTAGGGAGAAGATGCCCACCGTAGATATTGTCAAAAATAAGGACAAAGAAGCTGAGCTCTCTGACTCAGATTCTGGCTGTGGCTCAACCCAGAGTGAGTCTGACAAGAACTCAACTCATGGAGAAGTGGAGGCTCAGACTGCTGGCACCTCTGCACAGACAAACACACTGGACCTGATCGACCCAGGATTTGGGTTTTACAAGGTAGGCTCTAAAGTCAGTTTGGTAACGTTTGTCATGTTATGTGATCACAAAGAAGTTGTCAATCTACAACTGAGTGTGATCGGCTCTTCCCCCACTTTAGCCATGTTCCAGTTCATGTTTAATGTACTTGTAACCTTAGCTGTATTTTCCTTTGACATGTACAGAGGCGTTTTCTGTGTAGGATCACAGAAGCTTGCAGTTTAAAACAAATCTAATTTGAATCTAGTTGTTTATCAGACATGCTTTTGTATTTTTGTTTCCTCTGGGTCAAATTCTTACTGAAAAATTGACCAAATGTAGTTGCTTTTGATAAAATGGGATTGTCATGGGTGGTATATTTGAACCTTCACAACTTGACAAACGTTATGAAATAATGCATTAGTAATGAACATCTGGTAATACTTAAGATATTCAGAACACGCATGTTGCAGTAAATAAGTATTACAACCTGCATTGGTCTTAGTTTATGGGTCAGCTTTGCTTAAAAAGGTCTTATTTTTTAATGTTCACTTTTAAGATTAACGAGCTGGTGGATGCAAGAGACTTGAACATGGGCGCATGGTTTGAGGCCCAGATTGTGAACGTTACCAAGACACCAAAGACCCCTAAAGAGGAAGCAGCAGAGGCGCAGCCAGCAGAAGAGGAAATACTGTACCATGTTAAATATGAAGAGTAAGAAATATTTTTCTTTTTACCTGTGTGGTGTTTTTTTTTTTTCCCCTCAAAGCTTTGAGTTGAACTAATAATCTTGTCTTTCTGTGACAATGCACATCACTCTGGCATAATGAGAAAAAGACTAAGCTAAGAATCACTTTACTGCAATCAAAGCACTAGATTTAGTTGTATTTTATTTTCCTCACTGAAAGGCACACTTGTATCTTTTTAAGTGCGTTAGTGTGTGAGGGGACACTAAACTGAGTGGTGTGGTTCAAACCTGCTGTGCCATCAGTTGGTCTTTTCACACTACAAACACATTTATATGTTCGACTGCGCTTCCAGGCAGCAGTCTGTAGGAAACACCTGTGGTGGTGTGGCTTATCTCCAAATGCCAAACTGAAATGGTGTAACCTCCTTTGTTACAGTTACCCTGAGAATGGGGTGATTCAGTTGCTTGCCACGGATGTCCGTCCACGGGCCCGTACAGTATACCAGTGGCACCAGCTGGAGCCAGGCATGATCGTAATGGTCAACTTCAATCCAGATGACCCAAAGGAACGTGGCTACTGGTATGATGCTGAGATCCAGAGGAAGAGGGAGACGCGCACCCTGCGAGAGATCTATGCCAAGATTATTCTTGGGTAAGGGCACTGGTGCTTGTAACGAGATACAGCACTGTGTACAGTAAATTGTGTCAGTCTGATTTGATTCCGTTATCTCTGGTGGCAGGTGAGCTTTTTTTTTTTTTGTTGGTTGTTATAAGACACAGCAGTATGTGGCCAGGAGTTCAGCTCTGGCTGTGGTATTGAAATAGACTGTATAGTTGTGTTTATACTTGTGCTAGCACATGCGTAAAATTGTTTTTCACTCGTTGATTGCAGCAATACTGGTGATTCCCTTAATGATTGCCGGATCGTGTTCTTGACTGAAATCTACAAAATTGAAGAACCTGGGTCTCTGAGTGATGCCCCAGCTGGATCTGAAAGTCCGTTAAAAAGTAGGTTTGAACCAATTAAATGACCCTGTTGTGTATGCTATATTAAACTTCATTAAATATCATGAAATGTCTGTTTTCCAGGGTCAAATGGACCTGAGTGCAAACACTGTAAGGATGATCCCCAAAAAAAATGTTGTTGGTGTAACTGCAAAATCTGTGGCATTAAGCAGGATCCTGATAAACAGTTACTCTGTGATGAGTGTGACATGGCCTATCACACCTACTGCCTGAACCCTCCGCTCACTTCGATCCCTGAAGATGAGGACTGGTTAGTAAAAGCAAACGCATGAATGTGCACAATATATTAACAATATTGGCTGCTTGTGGGGGGACAAAACACGACTAAGACACCTGGCCAACTACTTGGTTTCATACTGTGTCAAGTGTTTGTTCAGGACTTATCAGGACTTGCCCTTGCTATTACAGGTATTGCCCAGGTTGCCGAAATGATGCAAGTGAAGTTGTGTTAGCTGGAGAGAAGCTTAAGGAGAGCAAGAAGAAAGCGAAGATGGCTTCTGCTAGCTCCTCCAGCCAGAGGGACTGGGGCAAGGTGAGAAATAAGCTTGCTGCATCTGCAAATGCTACATTAGGTGTTGAACACCAAACTTAGACATTTTGTCTCCTCTGCTTTCAGGGAATGGCCTGTGTTGGTCGGACCAAGCAATGCACCATTGTCCCATCTAATCATTATGGCCCAATTCCTGGTGTGCCCGTCGGGTCCTTGTGGAAGTTCAGAGTACAGGTTTGTGCAAATGGACTATTAAGTTGCTGTTAAAGATGAATTAAATTCAAAGGTTTGTTGTGGTAATCTAGTCCAGTGTCTGGCATTAACATTTCTGTTTGGCTTTCCTAGGTGAGTGAGTCTGGTGTTCACAGGCCACACGTAGCTGGAATTCATGGCAGGAGCAATGATGGTGCCTACTCTCTGGTCCTGGCCGGGGGCTATGAGGATGATGTGGTATGTGGCTTAATTTTTTTTTTTTTTTTTTTTTCCCTTTGTCTTAATCCCAGTTTTTGTGGGGAAATTATGTAATTGTTTTATTAAAGTGCATATGGGATTCTGTTGCCTCATAAGTTTTATTGTGTGTAATCTTTAATGTGTCTTTCATTGTAGGATGATGGTAACGAGTTCACTTACACTGGCTCTGGAGGGCGAGATTTGTCTGGAAATAAGAGAACTGCTGAGCAGTCATGTGATCAGACACTGACACACATGAACCGGTACGGCACCCTCTGTATTGTAGTTGCCTTAGATCTACATGACTATTCAAATTTTGACCTATTTTAGTTTGCATATTCAAATTATTTGTTGTGATTCCCTCTGTCAGGGCTCTGGCTCTAAACTGCAATGTCCCTGTCAATGACAAAAATGGCGCAGAGTCCAGGAACTGGAAAGAAGGCAAGCCAGTTAGAGTTGTGCGAAGCTGCAAAGGTCGCAAGCACAGTAAATACTGCCCTGAAGAAGGAAACAGATATGATGGGATATATAAGGTATGAAGGACCAGTGGGCGTGTTTTGAATGGAAAATGTCAATAGAAACCAGTTAATAAACAATATAAAATGTGGTGTGTATTTTATTAGCCAGCATTGCCAGTTGCAAAGATCAGCTAAAAATACTTTGGCCAGCAGGACCTGGACTGACATGGTGATGAATAATATTGTGTTCTCCACCTTTTGTTTAATTCAACTTATCTCTGGCTTTCTTCAGGTGGCAAAGTACTGGCCAGACAAAGGCAAGTCTGGCTTCTTGGTTTGGAGGTATTTGCTTAAACGTGATGATGATGAGCCTGCACCATGGACCAGAGATGGCAAGGAACGCATCAAGAAGCTTGGTCTCACAATGCAGTATCCTGCTGGTTATCAGAAAGAAAAGGAAAATAAAAATGAAGTGGAGGAGGAAGCTGCGACACCCAACAAGTCAAAGAGGAAGAGAAAATCTCAGGGTAGCGGTAAGTTTTCTTGCCGTTACTTGTCTATGAAGACATTTCTCTAAATATGATGCAAATTACCCTGAAGCTACATATTTGCTTTTTTGTACCTTTCAAACATTAAATATCTGAAATGATTGGCCATAGTATGAGCAAAAGGAGCCCTCTAACTGATTCCTACCTCTTCTCAGAATCCTCAAAGACCCCGCCAGGCAAGACTCCGAAGAAAATCAAGGTGGAAATGTTCAAGCTTTCTCAAGCACAGAAAAACTTAATTAAGAATGACGAGCAAAACAAGAAACTTTGGGATGAAGCCATGGAGTCACTGTCACTTGGACCGGTGAGGATGACTGTTTAGAGTTCAGGATAAGTGCCTTTTTCTTGTGTGCTGGGGCACTATGGCAATACAGTAAATCAAAAACGATAATGAAGCAAACGTAACGCATACAAACATTCAAGCCATTCACAGCAGTACACAAGTTCAACAACCTGAGTGTGCTTGAAGTTGTGAATGTTATAAACACTGGATTTGCCATTTAAAACTAAACTCATATTTTAAGTGAAGTAGCAACAGATGTGTCTGGTTGCAGCATTTTGCAAATCAGAAGTGATTTACTCCTGATAAAATGGCTTAATTCTCAAAAGTCAATCTGTGGCAGATTTTTCAAATGTTAAATATTTGTTTTCTCAGAAATTCTTGAACAAGGTTGAAGAAGTTTTCCTCTGCATTTGCTGCCAAGAAGTGGTCTATCAGCCCATCACTACAGAGTGCCAACACAATGTCTGCAGGGTAAGTTTGACTTAATTTTACAATAGTTAGGATATAGTTACACCAGTCTGGTACATTTCATGTAGCCATTTAATTCTTAAGTCCACAGTTAAACTGTAGAGCTTGATCCAATGCTAATTACTTTTTCTGCTATTTTTCTATCTAGGAGTGCCTTCAACGGTCCTTCAAAGCAGAGGTGTACACCTGCCCAGCATGTAGGCATGACCTGGGCAAAAACTACTCCATGACAGTCAACAAATCTCTGCAAGACATTCTAAATCAGTTTTTCCCAGGGTACAGCAATGGGCGATGATCATTGGTTCTGCCTGTTCAACCCCCGAAGAAAATGTCACGTAAACTGTAAGGGGAATTTTTTCAGTCGAGGCAATAAAGAATCAGTTTGTCTTAATATATTTTTATGATTTATAAAACTACATTGCAATGCTACAATTTTCACCTTGGATTTGCCACGTGTACTATAGTTACTGATAGACTTAAACGCCTCTTAATTGTCAATACATTACGCCGTTAATGCCTTCAACTTGTATCCGTTTTTGTTTTTTCCATTAATTAATCCCAAGTTTTAAGATCTATTAAACTGTTAACTTTTAACTAAATTCTGCTATGATTAGCACTTACGTGAACATTAAGTCAGAGGTGAAACAGTTTGGCAACCTTGTTCAGGGTTTTTTTTTTTTTTTTAACTGTAATTCTAAAATCTTTTGTTTGGGTGTGTTCATCATTGTGGTCAGTCTCTTTTCCCCATCTGAGAATGTGTCTGGGACTTTAGTTGCATTCACATGTGATCCGCACACAGCATTTTTCCCATTTGTCATTCTTGTTGGTCTCAATCTTGCAGCGTTGCTATGTAGCTTAATGTGACAAAGCATCAAGGTAATGTTGTTCTGACAGATTCGAAATGTGATGAAGTGAACAAAGCCCTTTAAGTAGAAAATGTTTTCTGCTGAAAAAGTGCAACAGACCTCACACACAAACTGAACCTTTTTTTTTTCTTTTTTTTTTTTCCTTTCTGCTCTTCAGCAGTTTGAGAACGTGTCATTGAACTTGGTTGGATTTATTTTGTAACTTGTGTAATGAGCCTGTAAATATTTTCATATAGTAATTTTGTATTGTATATGAAACTATTTACAATGTTAATGAATTTGGTAAAACCTACAAAGCAAAGCAGGTTAGGATCCTAAAGGCATTTTTAGCACAGGTTTGGATTCATTTTTTTTTTTAAGGTTCACTTTGATAAAGTCCAAAGAAACAGATGTGCTTAACCAAGAGTGTGATGTAGAACTCTTGTGTATCTAGCTCTTTAGATGTTGTTCCTGACACTTAAATCCTAATTGAGTCTAGAAACTATGTATCTTTTGCTAAAATGATGTATTCTTTCATATGTTCATAATCTATTACTGCCATCTGTGGGGGGGAGGTTGTCAGTCATATTTGTTTACTTGTTACCTGACACATCTGTAAACACAGGAAATGTTTGCGTTAAGTTGAAATGTTTCCCTCACTGTGCCCTGAATCATATTTTTGTTAACCAACTTAAGGAAATTAACCCACCAGTCTTGCTGTTGAGTTTTCTTTGTTTGGAGTTGTCTTAACAGCGGTTTGTATGTGCAGCAACGTTCTAGACCTTTCCATAGACTGCAAAATGTGTATATTTTCAAAAATTGTATAATTTTTAGTCATTTGTAGTTTTAATAAGTAGATATAGAAATGCTTGCACATTGGTGCAAAAAGAATTGTCAATATGTTTTCAGTGTTATTCAATAAAAAGTTTAAAACCTCCAGTATAGCCTTTATTTTTATTCACAACTGGTTCTGTCTGAGCCAACCTTTTAATCTTAAGGTCAAAAAAAGAAATATTTTTGTAAAGAAGACTTTCCATCTAAAATAAAATGTGCTACCCCCAACATAACGGTCAACAACTGGGTTATACAAAGAACTGAGCCAAGAAGCTACATGGTCAGAGGAGCTTAAAGCCCAGCTCCAACCATCAGGACAGAACAGTCTTCTGCTCAGCCGGCAGCGAGTACGTGCGGGGCGTGCACATGTATTAGATATGAGCGTGGAGGAAACGGAGTTGTAGCGAGGTTCTGCTTTCATTGGTCCGTTTACCTGTCTCTAACTGGATGAGCCAATCGCAGCGTCAACAGTTTTTGAGCAAATTCTTTATCGGCATCAGTCAACCAATCGCAGGGCGTCATTTTTGAGGTGGGCGTGTATCCTAATAGCCTCAGCTAGCTAATGCTAGAAGAAAATCGACCCAGGGAATTTAATAAAGATCAAACTAAATCCATTGAGCACAACAGGGAGAGGGCGATACTTCTCTGCAGGAGGTAATGTTTCAGAAACCGACATAGCATTTCTGTTAAACGCTCTTCTTGTATTCTTGTTTTATCGTGATGTGTGATGTCGGTCGTCGCGGTGTTTTGTTTTTTCCCCCGAATGCAGATATGGAAGTAGCTAGCACGGAGCTAGCTAGGGATACAGCAACGCCAGGACACGATCATGTGCATATAGCTCTGTTTGAAATACACTTTACTTGCTTATACCAATATGCACGACTTACCTGCACTGAACATCTATGCAGGTTACTTATGTTGGAGCATCTCCATTACAATTTGTGTTCGCTGTCAACGTTCAGATAATGCTAACACTTCGCGTTAGTTGTGCAGAGCTGTCGTCACCTTTAGCAGCTGTAGCCTGTAATAATTAGCTACACCTCTGTAGGCCAGATGACCTGTAGCTGTGAGAGCCGCGCATTCACGCTGAGCATTAAAATCCAACATGCTTTTAGGAGACCAGCTTGGTGCAGTAAGAACAGGTTTCAGGCCCTGGTGGAGTTAAATGGTCTGTTGCAGCAAGGCCCCTTTTTGTTGTGGTTAGACAGCTGGGGGTCATGTAGCCTTCGGTTCACCAAATCGGCCAGTCCCCCCTTCGTAGTTTATTAGTTATATTCTTTATTTACGATTATGCTAAATTGGAACAGTGTCTGTTCGCACCTAAGGCAAAACTTGAGTTGTGTAGTGCGTTCTGGAATGCACACGTTATTTAGTTATTTGCACAGATCTTTTAATGTGTGGGCCTATTTCGTAAGATACAAATACTATTTATTATTCCCACTTGTGTCTGTTGGGGAAGTGAACTTTGTTCTTGTTTTCAAACATTAGACATATGTATAAGTAAACTAACGCAATGAATTGGATTTATCCAGTAATGTAGGATTAGGCATATATACACTTGGCTCTGTGCTAAATCGGCCTACCTGTAGCCAACAAGATGGATGCAGACATATTTGCATGCAAGGGTTTTGCATGTTTCCTGTGTAATCCCAATAAAAGATTTGAGCCTGGAATCTAAGGTTTTAGTGAAAGAAGCTACTGTTTATGGTGCTGTGTGAATAATAGCTTGATAGTTTACGTGGAAGCATCTGCACATTTTTGTTTGTCTTCTGTGTGCTAGTAAGCACAGAACTTCAGTTTAGCAAACTTAACTCAGTTTTGTAACTGTATGCACACATTTGTCTAATACTACACATAGTTATCATTTGTTGCAGAAAACCACATGTTGGCTTTTGGTGACATCCTGTTGCTATACACCTGTTCTTTGCTGGAGTGTATTGAATTACTGTAAACCTGAATAAAGTTGAATTGTACTGGATATGTGTGCCCTGATGGTCAGTGCTTTCTTTTCCAGGTTTACCTGCAACCCTTAAACACCAAATGGCTACTGACATAACTATGAACTTGGTGCCAGCTCGTCAACGTGCCCCAGCTGCACCACCAGACCCTACCCCAAGGTCGCTTCCTGTTTTGATTTCAAGTGCAACCCAAGTCCATGTTCCCAGCCAAAAGCCTGTTATAACTGAAACCCCTGATACAACAGTAACTTCAGAAAAAGATGCTTCTCCAGATCTTACCCTTGTACAACCTACAAACGTGGCTCCATGTCTTGAGCCAAGTTCTGAGGTGCCCCCAGCCCCTCTACCACCACTGTCCCCAGTCAGCGCCAAAAACCCCAGCTGCAAAATCATGACTTTCCGACCAACCATGGAGGAGTTCAAAGACTTTGCCAAATACATTGCCTACATGGAAAGTCAGGGGGCTCATCGTGCAGGTTTAGCAAAGGTAAGGATTAGATGCATGGTAACCACCCCAATCACTCACTCATGCTGAAGGTCTTGACCAGTAAAAATGTCATGACTGATTGTATAAAATGTTAATAATCTGGTCCTGTCAACAGGTGATTCCCCCAGAAGGTTGGAAGCCACGGAGGTCTTATGACACCATTGAAGACATGGTGATTCCAGCTCCCATAACGCAGGTGGTGACTGGTCAGTCAGGTCTGTTCACCCAGTACAATATCCAGAAAAAATCCATGACTGTGGGCGAGTACCGAAAGATGGCCAACAGCAAAAAGTAAGTTGATTGTCAGTGCGAGGCTTCGTTTGTAAATGTAGTGTAGTGGTGATTTACCACCATACTACTCTATACTATTCTGTACAAAATACAGGAAAGGGGCAGACATTGAGATAGTTGCGTCACAGCTATGTAAGGTTGTCAGCTGTGTAAAAAGGAAGTGGGGAATCGGGGTAGATTTGGTCATTTCTGCAACCTGAGAGATATCAGGAAGCCCCTTAATAAGTAAGGTTGCCTTTTGATAACCTGGTGCACCCAGTTATGTGTTATGATGCTTGAGCAGATCAGACTTCCCTTAAGCCCGACTACCTAATCCTGATCTGCATGTTGCCTGTTTTTGGCGAGTGAATAAAAATGCATTGAAAATCTACTGATTCAAATTTGTCTAAACTGGTGTACATTGCCTTTAAAATGCTTTAAAAAAACGATATTAATGTTATGAAAGTGCATGAATGAAAAGTAACTGTTCTCAAATGTTTTCTGTAATTTGGAAATAACTCTCTGCAATAGAAACAAAGTTTGTCAGTATTTGTAAAGCTGCCTTCTGTATTTATTTATGGTCTTATCAGGCTGATTAGCTCTTTGTAGAGCTAAAGCAATGATACAGAACTGTGGGTGAAGTTGAAGGACAATCTCTTAGCCCAGTGCGGAAAATGTGACTCTTTCTGTTCTGGTTTTAGGTACTGCACACCTCGCCACAAAGACTTTGATGACTTGGAGAGAAAGTACTGGAAAAACTTAACATTTGTGTCACCTATTTATGGTGCGGATGTCAGTGGCTCCATCTATGATGAGGTGAGGGTTGGGTGTATATGTGTCATCTTTTTGATCATGCTTATTTAACAATAGTTTCTACACAGTTCTTTAGTGATTTGAGGACATAATGCTCCACTTTCAAATTGGTTTGTCAACATTTTAATAGTTTTAACAGTGTCTTTGCTAAATGAATGACATCCTCATGGCAGCTAAATTTATGTTTGACTTCAGCACCTCTAGTGGTGTGTAGCCTTCTGAGAGGGTAGTTTCCAGATTACTCTTTCCAGTTGTTATAATTCACCTGTTTTCCTCCAGGACATTCAAGAGTGGAACATCGGACATCTCAACACACTACTGGATATGGTGGAGCAGGAGTGTGGTATCGTCATTGAGGGTGTCAACACACCATACTTGTATTTTGGCATGTGGAAGACCACATTCGCCTGGCACACTGAGGACATGGACCTCTACAGCATTAACTACCTACACTTTGGGCAGTCCAAGTCCTGGTAAGTCACTCTGGGTTTTCCTTGAAGTTTTCTAAACCCTCCACTCGGGCAAAGGTATTTTCTTCCAGTTAGTTTAAAGACCTAAGCTTGGTGCACAACAGTAGAAGGCACCGGCCATGTGCCACTTTTACAAGCACAGATCCAGTGCCGCCTTTCACCTCGGCATGTGTTCTTATTATTTCAACCTATTCTAAAAAGATGATGTCACACGTACACAAGGATTTCATGACTCTTGTGATGTTTTAATGACCGATCAGTAGTATAGATGTTACTTTCATTTTTTATAGAGATGATTTTATCGAGTGGAGATTATCCACCGGTGCATCTTTTTTGTTCTTGTCTGTGTCAGCAAGGCTGTACTAGACTGTATTAACTGTTCTGGTTTGTTACTGTGACGGTAACAAACTGCGGGAAGCAGCAGTTGATGCATAAATGTATTAACAGCACCACCTTAAGTCCATGTGGGATCCAACTGAAACAATCAGTGTTTTGTCTGAAGTAGCAAGTATTTTTTCTTTTATTTAAATTTGTATAGTGTCTGTGCTTTGAAATGTAAGACTGTTTCTTTGTGGTGCTTTGAGCCTTGTGTGTTTTCGTTTTCTGACCCTTGATCTTGAATTGGGTTGGCAACGTTCTCTCATGAAAGATAATGAACCTAGTTTTGCTGTTTTATGGCCCCTGTCCACTCTGCTGCACTGCGTATATAACCTGTGGTTATAATGTGTGGAGCCAGCTGTGATTCTTTTTTACACACAAAGCAGTGCAGTGTGGTTTTGCGCCTCGTAACTGGTATGATACCTAGTGTTGAGGGCTTGTGTATAGCAACACGTGCTCTGCATCATCTTCCCTTTTGGTTCCCAGCTTGGCAGGACTTCCAGCTTTTACTGACATGGTTCTTAAATACCACATGACATGATGATGCCAGATGCAGATTCTTTGCTCTTATTTTGTTCATGGAACTATTCTCATCTAAGACTAATTTATTCTTGCATGGATGCACATCCTTCATTCATTTCTCATGTTGGATGTAGAGCTTTCTCCATCTCTCCCTCCCCTGACTCTTGATGCTCATCAGACCTTCCTACTTTCATTTTTCAGAAATTAAATCCTTTTCACTTTTACACTTGTGTGGGGTGGGGTAATTACAGCCTGTTAAATAGAGCAGGCCCCTTTTTAAAAACACACTCGCTCTCTTTTTCTTCCGCTCATCTTATAGTGCAGCCGTTTGTGAAATTAACTCCATTCCCCCCTGCAACTCTACCTCCATCAACATCAGAGCCCATCATAACAGCCACTACACACACACATGCATCGTTGGGACTGTGTAAAATATCTCAGCTTTGGCTGTCAGTTACTTTCTCCCTGCATGATTTTTCTTTATTTTCATTGACAAAACCATCTAAATAACTTCTCTATGCCAACACACAACATAGTAGATCAGTTACTGTCAGATAAAACATTAGTCTCCAAGCTTGTGAACAAAATGTATGAAAACTAACTGAACCTCAAGTTCCAGTGAAGTTTGGTGGTTTGGGGATTTTGTTTTTCATCCCCAAGAAAATCAAAATGCAGACTTGAACATCTGGGCTTTTGACTCATCTGATTATTTAAATTGAACTTTTAAACACAATTGTGACCTACCTTCATATGTTCAGCAGGATAAACCCTTTATCATATTTTTAATGCACTACTAATCAGTGTTGTTTTTAATACGACCTCCAGCATCTTCGAAACAGAAGAGTACTCGTATGCTAAATATGTCTGTAGATGTGAGAAATGCAGTCACACATGCTGTGCTACTCCTCTTGCTGTCACCGTTTTAATTCCATCTGCCAGGACCGCTGTCCCACCATACACAAATCACACTCTTCCTCGGAGAGGTGGAAAAGTTCAAACTTTCATTTGCTGTGTGTAGCTTTATTTGTGTGTTTCTCTCTGCTGTCGGAGTGACAGACGTGTTGCTGTCATGGCAACTGCAGCCTTAGGAGGCAGAAAACAGGAGGAGACGCACTGATGGGCTGATTTGTTTAGTTTGATGCCAGGATAGAAGGGATCATCTGCGGGATGTTTTCTGGTGTGGGCTGCTCTGAAATACAGCCTTTTTTTTTTTTTTTTTTTTTTTTTTTAAGTAATGGAACGAAGATTGTGTGTGTGTGTGTTGTTTTAAATTCTGTGTGGTGCCACACAGGGGACAGGTTTAAAAAAACAAAACAAAACAACTCATCTGCGTTCCAGTACTTACAAACCTGGCGGTACATGCACATTTACAAAGAAAACTGAGACGTGTTGGTCCCCAAGGACAAAGGCTCTGAAATGTTAGGAAATGTACTTGCTTTCTTACAGAGCGTTGCATAAGCAGATCAATACCAATTACGCCTTCAGTACAGCTGTAGATACTGCAGTGCACACTACTTGATCTCCATCCTGTTTCATCTCAGTGATTGTTTAGTTTAGTCTGTTGCATAAGTCGTAAAATATGACTTTTAAGCTGCGTTTCATAGAATAGTGGTAGATTCCAATAAGACAAAAAATTCTGACAATTCACGTTGCAGTGCGCAGAAAAGGCTTAATGATGAATTTTTAGCTGATAAAGCAAATAATCAGTTGAAGCTGAACTTATGAAGAACATGCACTGACAGAGCCTTCAGTTATGCAGATGCTCAGAGCAGTGTATCTGGTCATACTGGCACTTAAGAGCACGCCATTGTGTTTAGATTGTACGGTGTGAGCTTGGTCATCAATACGATGCTGGAGAAGTTTTACATTTCCATCTGCAGGTGGCAGTGTGGTACCATGTCTTGGATCCTCTCACTGAAATGGACATTGTAGCTTTCTTTGCTTGTGCTCATGCTTGCGCTTTCTGTCCCTTTTTAAATATTGTTTTTCTTCATCCCTCTGTGTCTTTCATCTGTGTGGCTGTGAAGACTTGAGTGAGAAAGGGGATGTGCTGTTTTTATTCCGCACACAGTTCATTGCCTGAGGTCTCTGGGGATTTAAGGAGCCCAGAGGAAATAATTGCAGCAATAAAGAACGTTGTAATAACTTCACAAATGAAGGGATTAGACTTAGCTTTGCTGGCTCTTTCCCACTCTGTTTTACAAATAAAGTTTCTAAATGTAGTATCTGGCATTTAGTGTAATGTGACTTTCCAGTGCTTACCTTATTTTGCTTTGTATGAATGGTTTGAAACTGATTCCATCAAAGTAAAATGTTTACCAAACCTAAACCACCGACAAGGTTGGTTTGCATTATGTTTGAACCAGAAGAGATTTGAAAGAGATGAGGTGCATGTCATGGGTAATTGCGTTTCTTAAAATGGGAAGAGCTGAGGGCTGTAAAATAGCCCAGCACTCCCAACACGGCCATACATTCTAGTCCTGCCCTTCATTTTATGTTCTTCCTCAAAACCTCCCGTTTGTCCTTCTTCTTTCCTTCAAAGTATTTACATGACACACATTTAGATGGAACTGTTCTGGCTTTGTTAGTTTGTTTACCCACTACTCTGAATTTACTACATCAGTTTCATTTATTTTGTGTCTATTTATGTCTTTGCTTTGGCTTTAATTACTCTTATTGTTATTATTATTATTATTATTTATTATTATTAGGGCCTTAACTACATTTAATATCAACAAGGATAACCGTGCATTTTCGATACTGTGAGTGCCAAGGAGACTGCAGGCTCATTTTCTTGACAGACTTGCTCTCTTCAATTTTACATTTATTTTACTTTCCTAATCGTCCAGTGACAAAGGTCGTTTATTTTACTTTCAAACTTCCTTGATCAGAAATGCATTAACATTTTAATATGACAGAAGATGTTGAAATAGTAGGGAAATGCATGAGATAAATCCTAATATTCAGAGGGAGTTGTAAAAAGAGAAGGAAATGCCGTTCTAGCTAAACGAGCGTCTAATGTTTGCTGCTGCTGCAGATGTCAGACTTGTCTTTCTGGGGAGTTAAGAGGCAGGCTGTTTACTAAACTCATCGTCTTTATTTTAATCCGTCTGCAGGTATACCGTTCCTCCAGAGCACGGCAAGAGACTGGAAAGGCTGGCACAAGGTGAGGCGCTGATGATGCTTCCAGTTCAAATTCTTGTTTTTCCTTCAACACCCTGTCTTGCATTTCTGTTTGTCAGCACATTAGGCGCTTCAGACTATTCAGCAGACAGCATAAAATCATACAGCTGCTCATACACATACAGGTAAAGCACTGACTGGTCCTTCCATACCTACAAGGAAAATCGCTGACTCGCAGCTTTTGGTGTACCTGGCCTTATTCTTCTTGAACACTGCATGCTGTGAAGTCTTTGCCACCCACAACAGGCTGTCTTGTCATATTAAGCAGTGTAATACATGCTGTTAACCACACATGAATAATGTCTTGCATGTATTGAGTTGGTAAGAAACTTTCACTGTCTCTCTCCATGTTCCTTGTCACCTGGCTGTGTTCAAACGAGCTCAGAAAAAGCAGCATCGTGACACACTCAAAGGCTGTAGATGCTACTTTGCTCTGACCAAAGTAGAAAGTGATGAGGCAGAGTCACCCAGTCCCAACAGTATTAAATAGGCAGAGTTGTCCTTGCTGCGAAGATGTGAGCGCAAGTCCATAATCTCCAGTTCATGACCCTCGAGTGGCTGCAAAATGTGCCACGTTGTATGTTCTAGATGTGATGGTGGTTTCCTCTGTTCATCACCACATTGGGAAATTAGCTTGATGGCTGTTCACAATCAGAACCACCTCCAGGCCATGAGTCTGCTTGGGCTTTAGTGCTGTGCCATGTGTGTACAGACAGTGTATCTGCTAATACATATATACTGTCCTCATGCTACAGCTGGCAACTAAAGCGGTCACACTAAACCAGAACGTGTTCACTGTTTAAAATCACCTTAGTTCTGTTCTCTGACGTGTGACAACCTTCCAGCTGTGGATTGTCAGGTGCACAGATGTTGCTCAGTGTAGCAGTGTGTAGTTTACGTTGTCATACTTTATTATTAAGTAATATTTAAATAAACAATACATTCATGATTGACAGGTGAATTTAGTTTTGGAATGACATTTCTTGTCATGTTTAATAAAAAGCTATCCAACATGTAACGCAGCATATCTTCGGTTATTATCATTCATCAGCTTTCAGTCATGTTCTGATTGTAGCTTCCTTTCCTTCTTATCTAAGCAGGTGGCAGTGGGAGGAAAGTAGTGCCAACGTGATTTAACAAGCACCCACTGACCTATCAAAGCCATCGTCAACACAGGCAGCCAACTGTTTACGAGGTCCTAAAAAGACGGTTATGAGTGTTGTAGGAATGCCTAATGGGGCCGGGACAATGGTCTTGTTACTTGAAAACTCCTCTCCAAACATTTGACACAGCGACAGCCGTTGCTCACCCTTCATCTCCGCATTATTTTAGTCATGACTTCGAACATTTAGTGTTAAGGCGGACTGGGATGTGCTGGGAGGGTGCAGCTACGGTGGCAGGAACTTAATTTTCTACCTCAAAAGGACAGAATGAAGCCTTTAAGTTAATATTACCCTGCGGAGAGCTCAGAGAGCCAGCTGCATTTTAATGGGGATTAATACCCAGGCTCTGTCGGCACATTATTCACCTTTATCAGCTCCAACAAGCAGGCAGCCGATGAGAGAATAGAGACCCTCTCTCCCTCTTGCTTTGTAGGGTGGAACAGAGGGTGAAACAATGCAGTGAAAATGAAGGATGAAGTGGGTGCCGATTATTCTGTCAGTCACATTAAAGTTTAACTGGGTGGAGGCTTGAATGGGCCCCCCTTTGAGGCATTGGCAGATACAGACAGTAAACAGTCGGAGGGTGAGTGATGGAGGAGAAATTCTGGTTTTTGATTATGCAGAGGCCACCCGAGTCTGTTTTCTAAAGCATAAGTGAGCTTTTGTTTTCTAAAAAGAACTTGGGCATTAAAAATCCAGAGTGTCGGAGCGTATATTATAATCTCAAAGCAGTCTGTGCTCATTTTTGTAGCACGAAAGATAACATTGCATTTCATGCAATACAGTCACACACATGCCCAGTACACAATGTCAGAGGTAAAATACTTTTACCCCAGCCTCCTAATACTTGATATTACAAATGAAGGGATTAACAATTCAAGCCTTGTGAGCTCATTATATAGGTTTTTGGATTATCTATCTCAAAGTTAACAAATGAATTGATTGGGCAGTTTCAAGCCTCCACATTTCAGCCTTTTGTAAGTTCTTCTGCTTCTTACAGTGAGTAGCACAGTTTCAATACATGCAATTGTTGGCCGCTGCATAGCAGGTATTGTTCCAGCAAACGTTCCTCTGTGCTCGCGCTGAATGGGATAACGATTTTTGGAAGTTGCGCCCAGTTTGGCTTTGTGCTGTAGTCTTCCTTTGTACCGTAATGTGATCCATCACTGTTCCCCTGAAATCCAACCTGGAGGTACACGCACAACGAATTTACATGCACTCCAGTAACGTGATAATCCAGTGAGGCAGCAAATTAATTTATGCCCATGTCAGTAGAAACTGGATTTCCCCTTCCAGGTTTAGGAATTAACAATGATATAATAAACACCGTTACATCCCTGTTGAAGAAACACATTTAATTGGTGTTGCTTGTCTGGCACTCTACAAATACTCACCTGCCAATTCAGCTGTCTTCCAAAACTGCCACACAGTGTTGTATGACTGAACAGCTTTTCTAATATGTTTTATATGAAATGTTATGGATCAAAATCAATCATTCAACAACCTGTAAGGGATTTGTAGGGGCCACCAATTTGTATGACTATTAGGGAGTCTCAAAGGCCTTTACTGTCGTTTATTGGATCAAAGCTGGTTGTTTATTCTTTAGGGGAAATCAAGTTATGCACTACAACATTTTGTTATTGTGCCACAATGCCTCTAATGTTGGTAAGGCTATTCATGGGTTAATCAGATAATGTGCCACCATTGCCATGTGTTTACTGTCACCCTCAGGCTTCTTCCCTGGCAGTTCTCAAGGTTGTGATGCCTTTCTCCGCCACAAGATGACGCTGATCTCTCCATCAATCCTGAAGAAATACGGAATTCCTTTTGATAGGGTGAGTGATTTAGTCCTGCCCAATCTTCCATCCCCCCCCCCCCAAAAAAAACTGTATCCCATGTTAAGTAACAGCAATATATTAGCAACAGATTATCTAACATTAACCTGTATGGGTGTCTTTTTTTTTTTTTTGGTATTAAATTGATCAACCCCTACTTGAAGTATGTTTTGACTTACTGACAACTTAAGGGATGTTTTTGGTTCAGCTCTTCTGCAAATATCACAATTTTCCTCTCGTGTCATAGCAATTAATTGGTATTTTTCACCTTTCACCTTCCATTTTTTTCTCTTATTGGCAGGTAATGTATAAATTGTCACATAGTACTAAAATTAATGAAAGATGGAAGGGGGAAAAAGTGGCACACTTCAGGCATGCAAAGTTCTCCACTGTCAGCAGAGGATTTTCCTCCCCCACCCCGTTTATCTTTTCACTCCCCCCTCAGGACGTCATTATCACAACGAGCATGTTACTTGTTACACACCTACAGTACTGCTCTCGATTCATGTGTAAAAATAAAACCGTCTTCTTGCGTTCTTGCAAGAGTTAAAAGGGGTTTTGATATCTGAACCACTGCCTTTAGTTAAAGAAGTTTATATCCCCTCTCAGCCTCCATCCCTGTTTCCACTCTCATGCCTGTCACCTCGTCTGTCTTGATGCGTCTCTTGATTGCCTGAATTCCAGGCTTCACAAAGAAGTTGAGATGCACAGCCAGACATGTAGGGCTTAAGTTTTGGGGCAACACATTAAATAAGAATGTGCTTAACTTGTCCTGACTTTTTAAAACGTCCTCAGAATAGCGTGGTGAGGAACAGGAAGACACCCAACACTTGGTGCATCAGTCATGTTTGACTCAATTAATTTTTCTTGCAATTCAGAAAAGTTTAGGGGAAAGTTGTGACTAAGCAACAGCTCCCAGTTAAGTTCCTGTTTATCCTTAAATGGTAATTCTGGTCATAAAACTGTCTTAACCTAATATAAATATTTTTCTCACTCTCTCACCAGGTAACACAAAACGAAGGGGAGTTCATGATCACCTTTCCGTATGGCTACCACGCCGGCTTCAACCATGGCTTCAACTGTGCAGAGTCCACGAACTTTGCCACCCTGCGCTGGGTGGATTATGGCAAAATGGCTACCCAGGTACGACAGAAATGTATTTGGAGAATATTTTTAAATGACGCTTGTATATCTGGAAAGGGCACATATGGGAAACCTTCCACTGAAGCGCCAGCGATATTGTTGTCGTCATGCCAACAGTCTCAAGGCAGATTGCCTGAGGAAGGTTTGATCCGATGTGTCATTCAGCAGCAACTTTTCAGCCTTCCTACTCCGGCTGTTTTCTTCTCTGAAAGCATGAAGTAATAGATCAGATCGAAATATAAAAGCAGCGTCTGGTTCTCTGCTGCACACCATCTGTTACCGACACTAACCATGCCCTTGCATCCTTCCATTGACGCAAACTGCCTCTTTGCCTGTGGGCTGCTGAGCATGAAATTGACAGGGCATGAGTTGGTTGTGGACGGGAGCCCAACTACAATGTCCTCTGGAAGAACCTCCCCCCTTGTCTCTCTTCTATACATAACACTTAATTTTCTTGTTCAGTTACCCCTTTCCATCTGTGTGTGTGTGTGTGCGTTTGTGTGCCACTTTTCTCCACTTTCTCTCTACTTGGCTGCATGTCAGATTTATGAGGTGCCAGTTTGCAGAAGTATATCTCCCTCCCTTCTCCGTCTTTCTCATTTTCGGCCTTCCTACTTTACCCATGTGGCCACTTGTAATTTAAGAACCAGTAGTCCAGGCTCCAGCAGTCTTCCCTGCACCCTATCCGGTGCTCGGGGGAGCATCTCCACTACACTTGTCTCAGTCTGATAAAGAAGAGTGGTCCACTCTGCGCTGCTAATCCAAGTCGACAAATCGACAGCTCAGCTAAACACACAAAATCAAAGAAATGTGGAAGGAGAAAAACTCGGCCATTGAGACGAGCTGCCAGTCCGCCTTTCGTTCTCTTGGGTTGGTGTGGTAGCGTTGTGGTTACAGACACCGTCCTTATCCAGTGCTGTTTACATTTGGTCCCAGCTGCGGTTGTTCTGTACACTTTCACTAATTTCTTTTTTGACTAATTTCCTTCCTTGCTTCTAGCTGTTAATAAAGGTCAGGTTGTCAGATACAGCACAGCAGAAGTGAACTCTGTACTGATCTCATAGCAGGAGTTTTAAACTTAAATTAGTTTATTTAGCTCGTCCACATCAGCCACTTGCTTGGTGATGATAAAGTCTCTTGTTCCATCTCACCTAACATCTTCTGTCTTTGGTCCAAGCAGTCCTTTGTTTGACTCTCTTCTCCAATTCCCTTCCCCCACTAAACCCTGTTCTGTCAGCACCAAACAGGACAGTGACCGATGGGTCTCTCTATTGAATTTGTCAGTGTTTGGGGGCTGCCAGCATGCGACAGAGGGGCTGAGTTTGGCCGCGCTTCGTGTGTTCCTAAATGCAACCTTTGCAACTGCTGACCCATATACCTGGCTTACTAAGCAAACGCACGCCCGCAGTCAAAGCAGGGCCGCTCCCAACACCCGAACTACCTCCTACCTGTGCATTAAATATTAGGCGTTTAGCTTTCGTATATTGTTACTGAAAACGTGTTGAGCAGAATTCAGGTCTGCTTGACAGGTTTGGTAAAAGCACAGGAATTGGAGGGGGAGCTGGCAGAGCATCACTGAAGATAGTAATGTCCACCACACCATTATTTTGCAGAGTGTAAACGCTATCCGTATTTCTGGGTCGGGCTTCTGAAGCGAAGCCTCGCTCCATTCGTTTGGTGCTTATTCACACTTGCCTGCTGTTCCCAGAGGCTCCCTGGGTGATTTTTCTGTCTGTGAGAGGAGGTGAAATCATCCTCCCAGTTCCCAGAATAAATCACATCACTTTTTCATCCTGAAGTGAATTGTAGATGACTCACTCCATCATCTTTATGTTTGTTTGCAGACCTGTCTTGTTATTTGTCAACATGTTGCACTTGGACTATTACTACCAGTAAAGAAAATGCATTGTGTTAGAAATGCAAGAACTGTCTATATGCACAAAGTCAGGTTTATATTTGTCCTTTTTTTTTTTTAACCTTTAAAGCAGTGAAATAGTAACATATAAGGAGGAAACAGAAATACAGCATTTAAGTCATTATTTAAAGTTGATCCTCATGTTCTTCACCGAATGGTGACATGCAGGCATGTTTTGCAGACCCACAGGCAGTCACAGCTTGAGCAGTTGGATGATTTACGCCTCTGCTTTGCATTATGTTCTGATTTGTGAAACGTAATAATTTTTAACCACTCCTGCAGTTATCACTCGTTCTTTTGATCGTGGTTATTTCTGTCATCCAAACCAGCTTGAAGCAGTTTACATAATCTTTTTTTTTTTCTTTTTCTGGCTACTGTGGTTCGGGTCAGACAGGTCAGACTCGAGCCTTGTTTCGTTATTAGCACTTGGCACCTACTCTGTGGACTGATCCATACACCGTCCCCTGGCTCTAGGTTTTCTGTGGCTCCAGCAATTTAGCTTCATTAGGAGACCAAGTATACTTCAGGGCTCATTGACTGCCTGCCTCGGGGTCAGTATTTGTTTTTCCTGAATTTGTGCATCTGAATGAGTTTTCTTTTATCTATTTAAATTTTTATGATAATAAAGTGTAACCTATCCTTATCCCTGAGGATGGCAACAAACTTTTAACCTCTAACAATTAATAAAGACAAAGTGACTTATATTTGGCTTTTGCTAAGTAAAATTATACATGTCACCAGATAGTCAGTCTAAGAGCGATGTGCTTGGGGTCTTTATTTTCCTGGCATGAGGCTGGTTCCACTAAAGATTTCATGATGGTTGCAATGAGCTGTAGCTGTGCTTACTTGCCTCTGCCCTCACACTTCCCGCACCAATGCCCTCAACCCGACACCGTATTTTAATGTTTCTGTCTGTCAAGTGATGTCTAGATGAGATGTAGGCTGGATATTGTTTTGCTAGGGTGGGAGAGCTTCTGTGTTTCCAGTAATTGAACATAAGGTTCTCACAACAGCTTGGGAAATAATAGCGTCAGAATGTAATACTGCTGGCTGGACACAAACAGAAATATTTCATCTCTCTTCTCCATTTTTTTTTTTAATGTCCCTTTTTGTTTCATTCCTAAACTCTTTCCCCTGTACCTGCTGTTTCTACTGCTGATGTAGAACATTGAAATTTCATTTACCATGTCTGTAACTATACTTGTCCTCGCTTCTCTGGTCAACAGAAAGATTTATTGACCTATAATGTGATTTTGAAGTACATAACTTTGCTTGATGTTGTTTATGAAGCCACCCAACGTGACATTTAATTGTTGGCAGTCTATACATTGACAGCTTGTTGAATATATTGTCATGATTTAAAGTCACATCCCAGTAATGCAGAGATTAGAATGATGAATCTTGAGCGTGAACACTTTGTCCTGTTTCTTTCCTCATGTGTCTCTCGCTGTCCATAATAATTTATGTAGGCAAAATGGAGATGTCTCACTTACAGCTGTGTAAGGATATGTTCATCCTAAACTTTATACACCATATCCATAATTTTTTGCGACACACACAAATTTTCACTTTGCCATTAACTTATCTTTCTGTAAGATGGGCTTCCAGTTTGCAGCTATATTTCATGTGTTTTAACATCTAACGGAAGCCTTTGGATCACTTGCTGAGTTTTATGTCAGAAGTGTGGTGTAGCGAACGTGTCCATCCGTGGCTTCACCTCCATATGGACACACAAACGGGTTTTGTACTAATGTGGCTGATTAAAGTACATGATGTGCTGCTGGTGGTATCTAACAGGATGTTGATTAGCCTTTTGACTTTTGCCAGACTTTTTCCACCCTTAACATCCAGTCATCCCATCATTTTTCTGTTTTCGCCGCAGTGTTCCTGTCGTAAGGACATGGTGAAGATCTCCATGGATGTGTTTGTGCGCCGCCTACAGCCTGATCGCTACGAGCTCTGGAAGCAGGGTAAAGACACCACTGTGCTAGACCACCTTAAGGCCACTGAGCTCAGCAGCCCAGAGCTAGAGCGCTGGAGGGAGCATCGTGCTGTATACCGAGAAAACCTTCTGCGAAGGTGAGAGGCCAAACGATACACAATCTTAGTTTTTAGCAACATTGGATCTTCCCCACTTAGTATGATTTGGTTATTGACGAGAGAAGAGTAACAAGGATCTGATACATACATGCATGCACTCTGCTACAACCCTGGGTTTTTGTGGGTTTGTATCATTTTCCTTTAATTTGTATTTATTTTTTTGAATGTAGCTTCATGGTTGGACTTGGATTGTGTCTGTGTCAATTCAGGCCAAAATGTCTCATTGCATTTTATGACCAGTCTATGCAGAAAAAGTTTGGAAACCGCAAACAATGCTGTTACTTTGTGACTTTGCAATATGATATGTGAATCAGATTTTATTTATTTATTAATTTAAAATGTGACAAGTTACTGTCTTCATGGTAAACTACTTGCTTCCCATTTGTGGTTTTTCATGTACAATATTTACTGTAAGTTTGACTTGCTGAGGCACAAACATGGCAGCATTGTATGTGCATGTGCTCTTTAACGGACTTCATAAGAACGGTTATTTATTTATTTTTTTGCTATTTGCTCTACCTTAGGGCGATGCAGAAGATGAAAATGTTCCGCCGTTTAAAACTGGAAGAGGTGAAGGTTCTGGCAGAGGAGGGCATTGAGCTGAATGCTGTTGAATACCAGCGTCAGGTGGAGGTGCGTGAGGCTCAGCGCAGACAGGAAAGGGAGGACCGTCTAGCCAGAGAAGCCATAATGACCCTGGAGGCCATGGAGCGTGAGGAGCAAGAGGCTGCTGAGGCTGCTGCCAAAGCAGCAGGGACTCCAGGTGTCGAGGGTGAGGACAATTTGACAAGTTGGATGCAGTGGCAGGCACACACTTATTTGGACATTGTCCAAAACACAGCGCTCTTCCACATTGTTTGAATAGTTGTTCTGCACTTGCAGCATGACAAGATACAGATAATTTAGTTTTGAATTAGAAAGTGTTTAACATGAAACCTCACAAATCCATAACGTGTGTCTTCCAGTCTATTACTTTTAAGACTACCTGTGTTTTTGATGAGTCATCATGCTTTCTTTTTCCCCCCTCTTTGCCAGCACAAGAACTCGAGGCCAAACCACAGGCCTTGACAGAAGACACTGAGAAAAAGAAGCAGAAAAAGCAGAAGAAGACGTCAAATAGTAACAGCTCAGTCACTGGATTTGAGGAAGCATTTCAGCACTTTGCTACATCTCGAGTCAAGAATTCAAAGAATGATATGCTCAGTGGTGAGGTGGTGAATCGGCTAAATCCAAGGCAGAGTGAAATCCCAGATGTCGGTGTCTCCCAGGTGAGACTGATAAGAAGGCGAAGGTGCCAACTTGCTGCCACGAAGTGGCAACATCTGATTTAGTTGGTATTCTACTTCACAAATGTGACATCATAAACCAAACGTGTCTTTTGTCAGGCATCCTACACCAAGATGAAGATGCCAACAGAGGTGAAAAAGAGTCGACGCCACCCGCTCAGCAAGCCACCCATGCGCTCTCCTCTGTCTATAGTTAAGCAAGATCTGACAAGCGACAAAGGTATTTGGTTATGTTGGAACAGTCATTGAGTAACTAGTGAAGCTACACTAACTATTTAAGTTTTGGTATGTTGAGACATGTTTAAGCTTAGACATTTTAATTGTGGTACATAAAAACAGTGTTTGTCTGTAGAATGAAAGCTGATAATGACTGCAAGGCTCCTTTTACTTTCCTTATTCCACACGCTTACTGATCAGGCAGCTTCCTGCCACCCAGTCATCTCTTTGAAGTCACATTAAAACCGCTCATGCCAACTTCAAGTGCGTTCTCTAGCTGCGTAAACTGAGTATTAGGAGAAAGAGAGGACAAGTGATGGGAGACCAAAGGATTAAACGGAAATCTGATGAATAGACCTTCCTGTTTCCCTATAAGATTCAGTAGTCTGATATGTATCTGTAGCTTCAGTGACAAATCGGTTCCCAACGCGGTGCAGCAAGCTGTTGAAGTCTGTATTCAGGCAGTAAAGGGTGGTGCTGGTATCTGGATTGGACTGTGTTAATGTAGCTATACTAAAATGCTTAATGTGCAGAAATGAATGTAAGACCCCTTTAATGTATTAAATGCCTGACCTGCAGACTTGTCCTCCTCCATGCCGTTGGACAGCGACATGAAGAAACAGGAGCATCTGTGGCAAAATCACTCACCCAACTTCTTGGCAGAGAAGTCCTTCAATGCTGCAGTGGCAACTCTGCAACCATACTGTGCCGTCTGTTCACTCTTCTGTCCTTACACAAAGGTATTAAAGGCTCAGAAGCACGTGAGCTTTTTGGTTAACCTATAATCAAAGTCAAGTTTATTCTATTAGCTGAATCGTTTCCCTACCTCTTTCCAGCGAAACAAAGACCCCTCACCTGCGACTGACGCCCAGCGCACACCCATTCCAGGCCACGGCAGTTTGACTCGTCCGCTGGTTCCAGAGATGTGCTTCAGTGTGGGTGCGAACACTGAGCCTCCACCCACCAACTATCACATAGGAGAGGATGGAACTAGCCTGCTGCTTCACTGTTCAGCATGCGAGTTGCAGGTCCATGCAAGTGAGTATAAAACGTTGATTGCTGCAAGAGCATTGGTTTCAAAAATGCCACTAGGTAAAATCAGCACTAACATAATTACAGCTGTTAAACAAGACAAGATAATACGAACGGTAAACTTCAATTCAAACAGCAAATATAATTAACATCAAACCAAATATATATCTATGGGCATGAGGATGAAAGGGAACTCTCAGCTCACTAGTTTTTAACGAACGCTTTCTCACACAGCTACTAACATGAGCATTTTCTATGCCGACATCTGGTTTATAGTCGTATTTTATACCTGAACCTTAGAAAATAAAGTTGGAAAACTGGGAAGCAGCAGACATGAGACCTCTCCACAGCAGTGCAACACAATTCCCCCGTTGCCACACTCAGAGAGGCTTCGTAGTTTAACTCTCCTTGACACCGGTTAAGGTAGCTGCGAGGCTTCTCACGTAATGTAGCAGCACTCCATAAATTTTCAGTGCTATTATTTACCCTGCTTTAGCAAAATTCATACAAATAAAACAGTTTTTAAGGTTTATGTCAGAGCAGAGCCTGAAAGGAGAAGCAGCTTGTTAACATTTGCATTTGAGTGAGCTGGCTAAGGGGTCTCATGTGCTTGCCTGACTCCTTATTAGCACATTAGCATCTACATAAAAGTGTGTTGTTTTTTTTTTTCTTTGTTGGTTTTTAATCCTAATGCAGTAAATTTAACGATATGTAGAACAAATGCACATGGGCCCAGAAGTCGGTTACAGTCTCACCAGTTGACTTGTCTAAATAAAGTGTAGGTTCTTAAGGTGTTGCATAAAATCAATCTAATTCATAATAAATAAAGTGATAAATGCAGATCTTTACACTTCAAGCATGTTAATTAATTTATTTCATATTCATTGTAGTGGTGCATTAAAGCAAACCCTTTAAATACTTCTGAACCTGTAAAACCAAATTACGCACACACACAAGCGCCAAATCTCCTGGGTTCCTATTATCCCTGAAGCTGGAGTGCACCTTCAGAAAGGCCAGTTCATTAGTCATCCAGGGATGAGTTGCGCTCAGCTGGGGAAGCCGCTCTGCTATCGATACGAGTACATGGAGCTGAAAGAGCTCTTGTCAGACACCCACACGCATTGTTGGTATGGGCATTCATTCAAAAATTATTCAGACTTGTCTGTGTTACACGAACATGTAAGTGTTGTTTTGGCGCGCCAGTCAACGATAGAGCTGGGAAGATTGTGGAAGCTATATACGGTACGACAGCTTTGTTTGCAGTTTTGTGGTTTTCCAGTTCAGTTTGTCACGAAATCTGAGCTAATCCTTACTGAAACACTATATTTCTAGAAGTGGGCTTTGAAGAGACATGACGTGAAGGATTTGTGAAATCATCCATCTTTCAGGTTGTTACGGCGTGAAGCCAGACTCGATAGGCGATTCCTGGATGTGCTCCAGATGTGCTGCAGGACACTGGACAGTGGTGAGTGGCAGCACCACATGCAGCTACACAGTGCAATATGTAGAAATCACTGATGCTTGTTTTTCTTGTTGGTTTCTGAATTCGAACGGTGTCTTCAAGTAGAGCAGGGGTGTCAAACTCTTGAAGGACCACTGTCCTGCTTGCTTTTCCAGCTGCTTTTGGCTGAACACCTGATCAATGTAATTCCTGTGAAATAGAGGTTGTGCAGTGACATCTAAGAGTGAAATGCTCCTGTTTTCCAGGAGTGTTGTCTCTGTAACCTGCGTGGAGGAGCTTTGAAGATGACCACAGACAACCGGTAAGTGGGCACGAGAGTTTTATTTGTACATAAGCCTGGGTGGTTTTAAAATACCATTCATCACGTAGGAAGGCACACATTCAGTTTCATGAAATATGATGATGTGACCTTGGGCGGAATATGTGGTGACAGCACTTCAGAAGTAGCAGAACTCCTCTTACCAATGTGCTTATGGTGTCTCCTTCGTGGTCACCAGGTGGGTCCATGTCATTTGTGGCATCGCTGTGGCTGAAGCTCGCTTCGTCAACGTTATTGAGAGGGAGCCAGTGGACGTCACTGCTGTTCCAGAAACCCGCAAAAGTCTGGTAGGTTAACGACATGGTGCCGTAACCCAAGGGCAACGATCAACAATTAAAGTGCTTTTCACCAGCTTAGCCTTTAGCTTAGGCTAAATGTGGCAGCCACTTATTGTCTTCTTATCCTAAGTTTCGGCAGTGTCTTTTGTTTCAGCTCTCTCTGTCTCTTACCCTCCCTCCTTCCATGGTAGATGGATACATTCTTTTTTGTGAGTTGTGGAGGACGTGGGGTAAAACAGATGTGCAGAGAGCAATGGCAGAGTAATCAGCTGTCATTTCTCACTGCGCTAAATGAACTGCATCGATCCCATGGGCAGGAGGCACATCCCCTATTGCTGCCATGTCTTAGCACAACTCCTTTGCTTTCTTCATCCCAGTCGCTGCTCATGCGCCACCTCCCTATCCCACTTCACATGCAACAGCAGCGTTTACTGGTGCATTATCTTAAATCTACAAATAATGTCACCTCTTTTCTTCGCTTTGTCTGTGAATAATTTCTCAAAGACAAGTTGGGTGACATTTGCATCTGAGTGCTGTCAAAGCCAGTTTCCTCCATTTCTTCTTAAAAGGCCAGGAGAAGCTCTGCAGCCTAATGATTTGGGTGACTGGGCTGATCACATGTGAACAGACGCCTGAGACCAGTTTATATTGCTGTGTTTTTGCCCACTTTTTCATTTTTGACACTTTAACAGTTATTTCATACTCTCCCCAGCACAGTGACAATCTTCAAAGGATATACTTTTCTTAAGGTAGTGTGGCATCTTGCACCTAGAATAACTTTCTGATTCTGTTAAAAAAAAAAAAAGGCCTCAATCATCAAAATATAGCTGACGTTTCTGAAACACACCTGAGGTTTCCCTGGTCCACTGAGAAGATAAATTAATGCAACAAGCAGATTTCCTCACAGTCTTTTTTTTGCATAGTTCCTTCTCTTGAACTGGGAACAAGACAGTGTGACAGAAGGTGACCACAATAATGGATATTTTATTCATCTCAGCCAAACCTCAGTATGTTTTCCAGGTAGGGACACTTCATTATGTGCCCTGAAGAAGCTGGGAGTCGAACCACCGGTCACCACCGGGTGTTCATGTGCAACACCTCAGACAACTGATTCACTGTCAGCAGATGAAGAGTGAAGATGTTGTGTTGTAGGGAATGAAATGAAGGCTGTTGATACAGAGTGGTCAGAATAGCTCAGCGAGCAGTCGAACACGTCTGTGGACAAAGGCAAAGATTTGGTTGGCTGGTGGTAATTTCACACCCAGGATGTGGGGATGCACTGAAAGGATTTCAAAGGAGCAGTGCTCCAAGGTAGAATAGCAAATTCCTTTTATGCTTGTGCAATAGTGGAGGTTGAACAAGTGATGCAAGACATGAAAAAGTCCAGGAGAAGGATTTGTGACTGTCATACTGACTGTTGAGGGGATATGAATGAATTTGCTGTTTAAGAAAGTGGTGAAATTTTGAGCTGGGAAGTGAATCTCATTACACTACTGGCATGAAGTCTGCTCAAACCTGTTACGTGCATAGCTGAAAACATTTGCTCTGTTTTTAATGATCAGGAACCTGTTCGAGCACCGAGCAGAATCAAAGGCAACAAGAAGTGAATTTGTTCCCTGTGATCCTTGAACGAAAGTGCGCAAGAAATGAAAATAAGCTTACGAGATCTAGGGGGATTTGTCTCTAACCTGAATCACCAACAGAAGTCTTTATTCTTTTTGTTCCCATTGCAGAAATGTGTGTTCTGCCATGGCAGCAGTGCCACTCAGAACCGCGGCGCCTGCATCCAGTGTTCGTACGAGAACTGCGCCACCTCCTTCCACGTCACCTGTGCCCAAATTGCTGGAGTAGTCATGACGCCTGCTGACTGGCCCTACGTGGTGTCTGTCACCTGCCACAAGCATAAAAGGGTCCCCCCGAAGGTAAGTCCACCGCAACAGAATCCGTGTTTGCCAAACGTACACAAGACGTGAGATGAGTGACTGGCAGGAAGAGAGCAAGGTTAAACGCTCCTCTTTAAAGCTAGCAGCTGCGATTTTGTGTAGGTTTTAAGGCTTTGAATACTCAGGCTGGTCAACAAGTATCAAGTGAAGAGATCCCCAGAAGAGTCATTGATAACACAAATGCCTGCTCGCAACTGACATATTAGCAGTGTATCAGTGCAGGGAAACGAAACTTTGCTTCAAGTTTTCTTTAGTGCTTTAAAATGCACCCTTATGGTAAAACCACACATTATGAAGTTACTGTCTGTAGTGTGGGGCGTTCAGCTCGACCATTAGAAGCACAAAAACTGGTAAACGAGTGGTGTGAGTGAGGTTTCTGTAGTTTTACCAAGTTAACGCCTCTGCGTAAATTCCCCCCTTCAGCCGCGGACACCACCCAAAAGCGCACAGAGCCTCGCACTGGGCCACAAGGTGATTGCTCGCAACGCTGATGGCTGGTACTATCACTGTGCCATCATCGGCATCGCAACGCAGACGTTCCTCGAGGTCAACTTTGACGACGGCTCATACTGTGACAACCTGCACCCAGAAAACATATTGGTGAGTGTGCTTTAACACCTACCTGTGCACAATTTATAGAAGTGGTTTCAGCAGTTCTTCTTTTTTTTTTAAACCACACAAATATCCTAGCAACCGTTATTGGCTGTGGAGCTTGAGCAAGTTAAATAAAAATCAAATAACATTACTTTACCCATATTAAATCCCTTCAGAACAGGGGTTTAATATAAAATTAAAAAGTTTTAAATTAATATTGTGCTGCTACAAAGTCCTTTACAGCAGTTTAGATTAAGTGGAGAGATTTCTGTACAAGTCATACAGATGTTTTAATTGTCATACCCCCCCCCCCATCACTCCTGCAGAGTCACGACTGCCTGCACAATGGTCCTCCTGACATGGGGGAGTTAATTGTGGTCAGCACGCCAGACGGGCAGGTCCTGAACGCTTCCTTTATCAAGCAGCACACCCACAAGCTGTACCAGGTGAGGGAAAACTGAGAAATTATCCGCAAACCTGCTGAAGTATGTGTGGTGTTGGCAAATAACAATCACAATGTACAATAAGTACAGTTTTATTACGGCGTGGAGCCGAAGCAGCTGGTTAGTCAAGTAATTTACATTGCTCGTCCGCTGCTCCTCTGTGGTGTGACTTCAACTGATTTAACCTGTGAACTTTTGGTAACGCGCTGCTCTGTCGGACGGTTTTGCCGCCCTCTGATTTGATACCTCCATCCGGTATTTATCAACGTGAGCGACGCTCTGCTGCCCTTGTAGATTATGGCAGAACATTTTGATACAGTGGGGCATTAAAACATAAACTGGAGAGATTTAGCATCACTGGTGCATGCTGAGGAATTTATGAGGCTAATGTGTGCTGCGCTTTCAAAGTGGAAAATGCTGAATTGAAGATGATGATCCTGCGACTGGTGTCAGTGGAGGCCATCTTGAAAATAAATTAAATACATTGAGAGGAATGCATTAGCAGACAAGGTTAAATAAAGCTGTTCATCCTAGAATTTCTTTAATTCTGGTTTTGTGTATATAATCTTATATGCAAGTGATTGTATTTACAAATATAAGAGAGACATTCATGCAAACCTAGTATCCCAGAGATCACTTGCTAAGTGGATTGTACAGTCTCTGGACGACTGTATCGACCACAATCCTGACCTTCCCCGTATTCTGCTTTGAATTTTTCAATATCTACATTTACATTTAAAACCCTGATGGACTTACCCAGTGAATGAGCAGCTTTAACGTTCAGTCTCATAGTCAAGGGCGTTTTAACACAACATGATGAGATGCAACCTATGACTTTCTGGGTTTGTATTTTATTGATCAAGCCACACTGATACTCTGCTCTTCACTTTTCACGAATGTGTCTGGGTTTTTTTTTTTGTTGTTTTTTTGTGTGTATGTGGTCTCCTCCTGATGCCTTAAGTACTCATTTATCATGGCAGGTGCGTTCAGGACTCCTAATCACGACTTTGTTTACAAGCACTTAAAACTCAAGTGAAAGGTTTAACTAGTGTAGCGTATTTAATCTGCATATACGCGCTGCAGAGGAGAAAGCTGATTCCAGACTTTCATTATCTGTGTGCAGGTCGAGTTTCAGGACCAGACTCAGCTGATGGTTAAACACTCAGAGATCCATCCACTGGACCAGGAGCTGCCCAAGAGGGTCCGAACTAGACTTGTAAGTATTTCACAGAAGTGTTTATCTGCTGCATTCACAACAGATTAATAATCAGATATAACCGATTATGGTCTTATTCTCATAAAAAAACCACAGGTGATTAATTGCCAGAAAAATAATTAATCGTATACCTTTTCCTGTATAGGCAAAATATTGGAAATGTAAGAAAAACAGTTGAACTGTGTTCACATGCGCTTAAGTAACCAGATTAATCAGGTTATTTTTTTATTTAAACCTGCTCACTGGAAATCCAAAAACACATGGTACAGATCAGTAAGTCTGTTTCCTAGTTAGTCTAAACTTATGCTGGTTGGATCTCGATTGTTCGGTACCTTTTTGTTTTCAGGCCGTACCGACACCTCAAGAGGACTTGTCTTCAGCAGATGAAGCCCAAGCAGCCAAACGCCGCTGCCTGCCTCCTAGCTCAGCATCACCTGCTGATACCCCCATGGGAACAACTGCACTGTCCACCAGCCCTCTGCCTACGACCTCAATAGCTGCACCAGCAGCGAAGCATCACAGTATTAGTACACTACAAACCTCAGAACCTCTGTCTCAGCCCAGCACGACCCCACAGGATGCCCCTGCCCAAAGCAGTGGTATTCAAATGGCCCCAGAGACTCCAATGGACATGAGTGTTGCCCTCACCAACACTTTTACAGAGTCAGCCCTGTCCACAGACACCATGCTTACTCCTGAGACCACATTGAACTCTGATCCTCTACTGTCTGCCACGACCTCTTCCCAGCCACCCCAGCCCATGTCTGACAGCTACACGCCAAGCAGCGGCTACGTTTCCTACATGGAGACTCTGCTCCATTCCCATTTCCCTCAGGACGATGGCACCGGACCCCTGTATTAAACTCTGCTATGTTATTACTCAGCCAACGGAAGCTGAGCCAATAGGAAGTAAGCTAATGGAGGCAGATTATGCAGAGTGCTGTGTTAATGGGGAGAAAACATTTCCTGGACAGACAAGCACTCTTTTAATGCATGTTGCTTTTCTGTTTTTGATTTAATGTATTTGCAGTGGTGCTTCAGCCTGCACTGAAGGAGCAACTGAAGAGGACAAGGCTTTTTTTATTTGTAACATTATTATGATTGTTATAATAATGATTATTATTAATAATAATGTTATCTTTTTTTCGTTTTGCGTTGTCTGCTTTGGGTTTGCTGCTGTGCTTTTCTTTCGCCATCCTAATATGAATACGCCTCTGGGTGGTATCAACTCCATACCTCGTTGCATTAATCCAATAACAGCACACTCCTGTTTTGGTTTTATAAGAAACTACTTGTGATTATGGTCTTACAAGCGTGAGGCCTGGTAAACTCCTTTTCTTTATTTTATGAAATAACCAGCAACAAAATCTATTTTTGGACACAGCCATGTGCGACTTTAAAACCGTCTGGAGAGGAAGTGTCACGTTGTTCACATACAGGATTTTTCCAGTGCGGTGTTTGTTTGTTTTTTTTTTTTTATTGTCCGATTGCAAGAGGTAACCTAGGGAACGAAACGTATATTGTAGGGGTAACTCAGTATTTAAATGTCTTAGCTATTGAAAGACTTGTTTGTAATAGAAGAAACGTGTTGAATGCAAACACTGGTAGACTCGTATGCAAGATGCATCGACTTTGTGAAGATATGTCACAGTAGTTAACAAATGAGACCTTTATGTATTGAAGTCATTGAAACGCTCATCTGGTGGCTGCACTTCTCACGCCCAAATGTCTCAGGGTTCCTACATGTGGAAAAACAGTTTTAACAGCCAAACCTTGACACAACTGAGGAGGTTAAGAACAACCAACAGCTAATGGAAATTGTTGACATTTTCCTCAGTCGTAATTGGGATTTGAATATGTAGTTTATATTATGACATGTGCTGAGTTATATCTGTTTATTGTCAAATGTCCTGTAAGCAGGCCAAAACTCAGAAGTTAATTTAATATATGAAAGACTGGAATTTTCTTATATTTGGAAAATGGGAAAAATATGTAGGAACCCTAAGTATGGAGATATTTTGTACCGTTCTTGGTTTAAATTGTATTGTATAAATTAATATTGTATATTGTTTATGCTGTCCGTTTTCTATTACTATATTCTTTCTATGTTCATTTTCTGAAATGGATTCACAAACCTGGCCAATCTAAATATTAATACCTTTATTTTTGACAGATTTTTCAGGCATATTACTTTGTTTATACTGATAAGTGCGTCTTTTATTCCTGAGAATAAAAGACGCACCTTTATTACCGAGATATAAAACTACTGATGGATTAATTTCTCAATACTTTCACTTTGTAGATATCGCGGACCATGTGTATTGTGAATCAGATTTGTAAATGTCACTTAACCCCTCCCTCACCCCTTCCACAAGTGAAATGCTGAAACACAGATGTGTTTCTGTGTCCAAACTAATATCCGTGATGAAAATCTTATTTCATTGGGATTAAAGTGGGTTGCTAGTCACCAGGTGGTTTGTGTTTTGTGTTCTTTTCAGAAAATCTCTAATATCTTGGGGGAAATGGTAATGACTGTGTATATATGGATAAAAACAATCACTCCATGTTGGTGTCAGAACTTTGTTCGTCTTACAGTATTGCTATAAATTAAATCATGCCATGAAACTAAAGATTGATCATTTGCAACGTCACCCAAAAAATGTAATGGCACCAACGTGAAGAAGGGGACTTTCTCTCAGCTGTTCGGTCCGGTTCACGTGTCTGTGATCACGTGTTACCCTCAGGCCTCCTGTCTTTTAGCCCATCCTCCACTTAGCAGACCGTGTTAAAGATGGATGCCACAGAGATTCTGATTTCAGACATTCCCTGCAGTGAGGCCTGGATGGGTGTCTCCTCTGGATGCATAGGTATGTGAGACGCATGGTTTTGTATATTTGTCAAAAGCAGTAACCACAGCTCATCTGGGAGTTACTATCTTAGCTTTTGGTGTTTAGGCCACTGTAGCGCAACCTAGTTAGTTTAGTCTGGCCCGACCCCATCAAGTGAACAGAACCTGGAATCACGGTTTGTTTGTATAATGTGAACGCTTTTCATTCATGTGTCATAATTTGGTGCCGACCGTTTTCATTTTCAGTTGGAAGAGACTGCAGTGGCGTCATCACAGGGGACAGGCCAGGTGAGTATTTCTCTTGTGTGTCTTAAGATGTTAGTGTCTCCACAGACCACTGGGTCTAAAGCTATTCTATGCAGCTGATGAACAGCAAATGCTAATACGATAAATTATTCCAGTTATTGTATCAGGGACAGAACAGTAAACGCACCTGCTGCTCAGTCGCATGAGTGTGCAAATATTTTACATTGTACAACTTCAGCAAAGACTCAAATGTTCCTATGACTGCAGGTGAGAGGAACGAGGTGCATAAAGACAAATGCAGCGAATGTGAGAGACGAAGAAGAATGTGAGTACAGCAGGCAGGAAGTTATGGAAGTTCTCGTTGTGTGACTGACCCAGATATATGTGACCCATTAAGTGTTTCCTAACCCAACTTTAACCTCTTAGAGTCTTACCCAGCAGTTCTCAAGTAAACCTAAACATAACATAACTAGCTCGAATCTTTTCATCCTGTAAACCAACCCTCTGGTGTTGCAGACCAGTCGCTGCGCCTGGGGGATCCATAATTTAGCATCTTAAAGGAAAACGGTATCGCGTTCAGCATCACGTTCACTTTATGTAGAAAAGCTTTTTCCCTTAATGCCTCTGGGGAAAATGTTATTTTCTTCTATTTATTTTTTAGTAATGGTGAAATTTAATTAGGCCACCAGGGTTACCCCGGGTCTGTGTGTAATCGCCTTATTAAGACGCGATCCTCCACCTCCTCAGACGCAGAGATTGAAAGTGTATTTTCCATAATTGGCAGCGCGAACAGCAGCGCTGCTGTTTATATTCCTCGCTGCAGTGTCTCGTTGGCAGGAATTCTGTCTTTGCACATTAAGCACGCAGCAGGGAAGTATGTTTTTCACTGGCTTGCTGGGCTCGTCACACGAGTTATTTTTGGATGATGTAATTAGTGGGAACCTCCATCAACACCAGCTGAAACTCCTTCACGTAAATTCTGCAATTAGTATTTTTGGAAGCTGATTAAATTCTTTTGTGAAGGAATTTGGCTCATGTCATAGTGTCACAGGACTCAGCATGAGAAGTACGTTTCCCTATGATGTAATCATATCATTATTAGAAGTGCACTTAGAAAATATGCATTTATTTCTAGTCTGGGTGTGAAAATGGCTGTAAATCTGACGTAGCATTGTAGCTTGTGTTGTTATTGCCTGTTTGCACCCACTGGACAGTAAGTTTAAAATGGTTTTGTCACGTTGTTGTTAAAATATTGCACCTAAAAATGCACAAGTATTGCAAATTGTATTGTGTTTGGGCATCGCTGCACAAAAGCGATTTGTGGATACTGCAGAACAAAGATAAACACGATAAATTTGTAAAGTAAGTATTAAAGTCCTACAAAGCCCAGTAACATGTAATGTAGTGTCTAATCATTACTGTAACAATTCAAGATGACAGAAGACAGATTATAAATCACAGTTTGCAATTAGCAAGTTTCCTAATTGACCTTGTGTAAATTTCTGCTATAAATGAGCTTTATACTGATTATTTTTTACATCACTGGAGCTTTTTCTGCCACCAGGTTTCAAATTAATCTGTAAAAGAAAATGATGTCATTTGCTGTACATTTGCCAGACGGATAAAAAATACACTGCAGACTGTTGTGATGTGATCACTAGGACCCACTTTTAACAGCATCAGTGTTTTCCTTCATGTCCTGATACACTAACAGGATTCACTTTGACTCTGCAGCGTTAAGAGCTTCTAAACTTGGAGGACGACCTATAGGAAGAGAGTAGAAGTGGAGAAGGAAGGTCACAGAAAGAACAAGGAATTTGTGTCTTACGGACAAATCGTTACAGTGGACATAAATACACACACAGACACACACTTACTTACGCCACTAACTGTGCATATGCCAAAGCTGCGTCGCCCTCTCGCTGGATCAGGGTGGTCATTAACATTCTGAAGTGCCCACCATGTCTTTGCAAAGGAGCTGGGGATGTGCCAGCTTGGCAATTACTTTAACAACTCCAGAGCTTGATTTCTTTATTCAACTGAACCCAGCCCGGGTACATCTAAGGAGAAACGTGAGGAGAAGAACTCCAAAAGGACAAAAGTTTAAGTGGACCCAACTGCAGTTCTCTGGGCAAAAGAACAGCAAACTTGTGACGTCTTAAAATCGAACATATAACAGCATGGAGAAAGGCTGCACACTCGGTTCAAAAGGTCGTGGCATCCAGCGGGAGCTCGTCTGCACAACATGTCCTTCAGGAAGACATTAAAACCTCTAACCTGCCTGATGACTGTCAGACGGACGAGTGACTCACATGGAAATGGGAATCGGCGAATGCAGTGGGATCTAATTGCAGATGGAAGTGGCAATTATGTTGACAAGCTGGTTGGTATGACAGACTCCATTATAGCCTTAAGCTTCTATTACATTTCAGCCTAGTAAATCACATCACTGAAGTAATATTACCATAATGACTTAGTGGAGCTCAATCTGTCGGCCCTGTCCCTTGTTTGAAGGGGACTGGACTGAGTAGCTGGAAGTAGCTAATCTTTATGAACTCTTCTGCACACAGAGGACTTTCAAGTGACAACCGTGCGCGTGCCGTCTCTCAAACATCCACCAGGGCGTCCTCTGACCGTGTTTACTGTAAAACCCATGCGCTGGGCAAACGAGCAGGGCACCAGTGAATGTTTCCTTGTCGGTTGTGTCACTAATACACCAGGTTTTCACGATAAAGTCAAACCTTTAAACTAACTGGAGGAACATAATCACGTTTAGAAATGAAGGTTCAGTATCGGAGAACGATCTGAGAGCTAGACTCCATTGCTTTGATAAACCCTCGGCTTACTGTGGTCGCCAAATCCTTTTGGGATGTGAATGCTGCTGGCGGTGGAGTAAAAACAGCATGCTGCTTTTTTGCACACACCTTTTTTCCAGCGTGAACTTGATGAACTTCTTTAGGAAGCTGTTTTTCCATGCGCTGTGTAAAGGACAAGCATCCAGCAATTGCCTGCGGAGTAGGATGATGGAAGGTGCACAGAAACACGCTATCTAGTGACCAGGCACGTGGAGGGAACACCCGCAGCACCATCCAAAATCACAGCCCTTCATTTGAAAGGAAACCATCTTGAATGTCTGCTGTTGCGGTTGTTTTGCTCTGCGGCTGCTTTTCAGTCTCCGTCTCTCACTCCAGACACAATTAACTGAAAAGGAGAGAAGGTTTGTTGGGGAGCAAGAAAACAATGTTGGTAAGTGCCGGCCCTTATTAATGAAGTGAATCTTCATCCAGTCACACACGACAAATAAATGGCCGCCCCCTTGAAGCTCTTAATCGGTCCATTAGTCTTCGAGCGACCACGGCCCCCCTCTGCCTTTTTTCCTCTCTGGCTCGTTCCCTTTGGACCAGACCAGATACATCCATCACCTCGTATTTGCATGCCGACCGCACGCGCTGACAGAGCTGAGTGCACAGCTGGAGATGCTACATCATATTTAATCCCTTTCTTGAGCAATAAACACACATCACAAACCCGTCTCCTCTCTCTCCATCATTTAAATACCCACATTATTCCTTCTCCTCACAAGTAACCTGCAAACGCATCCGTCCACGACGCTCGGTTACTGCGCGCATTCGTCACGTGTACCTCGTCTGCTTGCAGTGAAACGCTCATGTCGTCTTGTGACGCTCCTGTCCTCCACTCCTTGTGTTTTATATTGTTCCATCTGTTTTCAGGCTGCAGTGACATATTTGCTGATGGATGAAGTCAGTCTTCTTCTGTGACTGCTGCAGAAGAGAGCCTCTAAATGAGCGAAATGAGAGACGCATGTGCTGAATAATGACAGGCTCTGCTCTAAGCCAGCTTAGTTAATCAGCAGACTGTTGTGTGTGCTTTAAAGCGCTGCACAACACATTCTCATCTGTATGTGACCCGCACGCGGTTTCCCTCCATTTTCATTCCATTTTTCAGCCGCTATGCGCTGCACCCTCTGCTAATTCAGCCGCTTAAAATCTCATTTCAAACACAATTAGCCTTTAGCCCATCCAACTACCGTCGCCCGTGGTGTATTTTTTCTTTCATCCTTTGAACACTTTCTTTCTTTCGCTCCCTGATAAAGATCACGGAGGTTACCGAAAAGAAGTTTTGATCATTTACAGGACAAAACACATTAAAGAGCCTTTTAGCAGGCCCATTAGGAGACTTTAAGCCCTCGCTTGTTGCCATGCAGGGGTTATCAATGCTACTGGGAGCCTTTAATTCAATCCTTTGCCAGAAGTTTTTTAATTACATTTGAAAAGAGAGACTTTCACTTGAGCTGAGCCAGGCCCTGCTGCTGTTATTTATTTTTTTGTGAAGCTATTTAACTGCAGAGCTTGCAAAACAAGAATACTCATCATTTACACTTCGCAGGCAAGTCACAACATAATTTTACTGCGTCTGCTCTGCAGCTGCCAGTAAATGGGTTTATTTTTCAAATGCACATGTGAGTAATTTTTGTTTGGCTAAGTGCACAAAGAGTGTGCCGATGTATTTTCCCATATTTGTGTAAAGTCATTCAACTAGTGGATTTTATCTAGAATGTACTGTGCAGAAAATATCCCACATGGCGGGATTGTGAGGCGGGACTGGTGCATTTACAGATGCAGCCAGATGTTTACATACGCTCAGAATGGAGACTTTCAGTCACTGAGGCTATAGCTTATGTTGAAGGTGGTGAGGTTTTGAAAACTCTATGCATGATTAAACTGATTTGTGGTTTTCTAAAATCAACACGGACTCGTAAAACCCACCCTTTATTCCCTTAGCAAGTAGCATTGGCTTAGCAGATGCTTTTAGGAGCCATCAACAAGCTTCCTTTTGGTTGAGTTCAAATAAAACTGTTGGATTGTTTGGGGTCATTGTCCTGTTGGAACAAGTTTAACGGTTAAATAAGGTTAAAATATAGACGGCGGTAAAATGTCATTTCCTCCACTTTGTGCCATTTGTCAATGTTTATTTTGCTTATTATCGCTGTTATTCTTGTTATCATTATCATCGTTACTGTTCTTAATATTATCATTATTGTTGTTGGTCATGATGGTTGAGTGCTGAGCCCAACCCCATCCATCGCCACCTGTCCGATCCTGGACAATGTTAAGACAAACCCAGGTCATCACTCGAGGAGTATGCTACACTCTACTCCCACCTGGGTGAAACACATACTCCGCTTGAAAGAGCAAAACTGTCCACACAAGGCATCCAGTGCTCCGTGTTGCACGCTGAGCTGCCGGGCAGGACAAAAATAAACTCTTCTGCCCATAAACAGCTTTTGTTTGTCCGCGTGGTGAGCTGCAAACGTTAATCGAGCTCGAAGGAGTCAATGTCAGAGCAGATGCTCATGAAATCTACTGTAAGGGATTTCAAACCTCTGTGGAGGAGCTAAAGCAAAAGTAAAGGTGACAGCTTCAGCTTCGCGCGTGAAAATGCCCAAACGACTGAACTGCTTCACTCCTCCACCTGCTTAATGACTGCAACGTCCTGTTGCGACTGGCAGCGTGGGGGAGCATCTCGGTCTGCACAGAGAGGAGGCCTGGAAGTGCGTGATTGCAAACCTGGAGGCAATTACGCGCCGAGAGCTCAGCTATTTCAGGGTGAGACTGGAGAAAGCCACCACAGAAGAACATGACGAAGAGGACAGAGGAGTAGACAGAGGGGGATAAAAACAAAAGGAGGCCATGTCGGGTTAATAGTTGGATTAGGAGAGAGGGACTGATCAAGACCTCATTACAGAAATCAATGTAGTTAAAGACTATTCTCAACTGACAGAGACATAAGGGAAAAACCTCTAAGATAATTCATAGCACAGCGTTAAAAACAGCGACCAGATAATATTAGTAGATAAAGCTTTCACAGCAAACCTTCAAATAGTTTAAAACCATAAATAAACCATGTCATGTTTTGTTTATTTGGTTTTAACACGTGAGCGTTAAAGACACAGACTGACCTTGAATTCCTGGTCGAACAGCAGCTGCAGCCCTGGTTCTGTTCGCTTGCCTGTGCAGTCGTCTGTGTTTCTGGATATTTATGTGTCTCGGCCCAAGCACACATGTGTTTTCTTTCCGGCATACTTGTGTGTTTGTGTTGGTAAATTTGAGCGAGGCAGAGAGAAGAGGAGATATTTCTTTCCCGTAATTAAAAAAGCTGCGACGGAGGACGGAAAGGAACACTAATGCCGTTAATTATTCTCCTCTCTTCCCTCGCCACACCTGCGCTGCTGGTGAAGGGATTTCATTTGAATGGAACTGAATTAAATTAGTGTCAGAGAAAATTGTCTGGCGCGTGTGTGTGTTTGTGTCGTCAAGGCTCTGAGGGTCAACATTAGCAACTAGGGGATTAAGACAAGAGAACGTGTTTGTTTCCGTTGAGAGGAAAGACACGAGCGTTCATTTGATTAATTGTCGACGATCCTACCTCCTACTGAAGCTACTGGCCAACAAAGACGCCCTACAATTACAGGGTCCAGTGTATTAGGGCGTTTCTGACCACCCAGTTTACATAAACAACATGGTCACAACAAAGAGCACGTCTGCCAATACACCGGGCTCAGTGCGAGTCCACCACCCACCTGGTAGCAGTAGACTAATAAAGTGGCTCCGGATTATTTTAAAGCGGACATTAGAGCCGATGTTAGGTCCTGCTGCAACCTGCTGTATGATTAGAAATAAAAAAGGTGCATTAAACCTCCAGACGGCTGCGTGACGCCTGAGTTTTTCTCCCGAGATAATGGAAAAGGAGGAACTCGCAGCTCTGCAGCCTGCTGCTGAGCTTGGCTTGAGGCTAGCAGCTCGGGGCTGTATGAGGATCTACGAGCTGTGCGGAATGCCAAGAGCACAACACTCTCATCACTGAGGGCAAATCGTATCGTGATGTAGGTGACAAGAAAGGTAATGTGTGGAACACAATATTTCTGCCGCATCACCTTTGATCCTAAAACGAATATGAGACTCTTTCGTTCTGCTGCATCTGCCTTTAATCCAAGGGGTTTCTCAAAAGGCAGAGCTGAGGGGACGATCTCAAGTCACATGTCTGCTTAAGCTGCGAATCTTTTCCCGAACAACAATGAAAGCAAGAAAGTAGACGCGGCTACTGTCATGCATGCAGGTTATTTGGCAGCTGTGGGTCAGTTGGTTGGGCTCAGCCAAAACGGAACCTGGTCCACGCGTAAATCGATTTGTGGTTTCAGCCTTTTGCTTCGTGGGACTGGCTGACGCTTGCCAATATCGGTGTTAGCCCTCCCTCCTCCTGCCATCTGTTAACCTCTGGATCATTATCACATCCAACACCCCAACCACCACCCTTTCCGTACGGAACCTTTTAATTTTCTCGCTAATTGGAAGTAACAACACTTCGTCTTCTCCGCCACAAAGTCACTTCACACCCAAACGTGTGCAGGGCTACTTTTGGGTTATTCCAAACACCAAAATTTGAGCAGCAAACTTAAGGTTTGTTTTCCAGTGAGAGATCCCGAAGTTACACAACGAAGAACATCTGAGAAGTTTATGTAAGGAAAGGCTGGACTTCATTATTCTTTTATATGTGCAGGAACCAAAACTTCAGGAGACTCTTTGTAGTCATTTCTCGGTGGAAATCGAGAGCTGTCACACATAGTCTTCACTCTTTGGAGTTTGAGTCCTATTAGTTTTCAGGAGACAGTCTCTAGTCCTCCTCATCGTTTTAAAAATAGACAACAGTTTGTCGACGCAGGCCCAAATTCTGACACGGAGAAAAGCCGAAAACAGGAACCTGACACGAAAGTGAAATGCATATTAAAAAGAAAACTACGACGCAAACAAAATGTAATACTACCGCACACAGTAACTCCTGATGATGTGTAGCAGTGGTGTTAATCCCTACAGTACTAGTAGGGCTAGTTGTACGGTTTGTGTCTCTCGGGATGTGAAGCCGAGTTGCAGTCGAGGGACTAAACCTGTGCCGACGAAAGAGCAGCAGCAGCAGCCTCATCAGCTTCCGTGTGAATAACAGCTCTTCTTCTCCCTCTTAAAAACAAACATGTTGACGTGAAGAAGGCGAAGCGGTGATGAATCCTCTTTGCAGCAGCAGCCCTTGTTTTGTTCTGAGAGTATCCCAGCTGTTAATGTCAGCACATTAAAGCTCTATATTCAGCTTCTGCGTGTCACATACTTCACAATCTCTTTAACTTTGGAGTGTGTCACTGTTCACTCTTCCAAATAAGCCGCAGTTGCCTGGAAGCCCTGGCCATTAAAACTAAATTCATTACTTCAACTAAAGGCCACAGCCTGTTTTCCCTCCCTGTCTTATCCTGCAGTGTCTGCTGCTGCATGTCGCCACACAGTTACTTTACAAACGGAGGCAGGCATTCACATAATTAAAACCAAGATGCTAGGACATAATTCTTAATTAAGCACTAATGTGATAAAGTGTGATAGCAGGACAGAACCCTCCTTTAAGGGAATGGAGGCCTTTGTAATGAGGTGATTAATGGACTTATAAGGGGAAGAAGATGTAATTGGCTGGTCATCCCTCCCAGCTGTAGAGCAGCACACCACTGGTCGTCTGCTGCACAAAAGCTGCTTGCTCCACAGAAACAAAACTGTCTGTCTGCCAGAACAGGGCTTCTTTAATCCCAGACGCCTCCTAATCCAATAGTTTTTATCTTTAAACTTTTAATGTGTGAGGGATTAAGATTGCAGCTGTTTAGTCAAGTCATCATGTTGCCTGTCTGGACTGCTAATGTGCCGAACATTCGCTTTAGTGCGACAAAAAAGGTTTAAGACTTGGAAACTGTTAAATAAGTTCAGAAATGTAACACATCATGTGGCAAAGAGGTCGGCAACACAATGCTTCCTGTGGCTGGTTTCCATGTTCATGGTTATTTTTGCTCTCAGCGCTCAAAATACACTGTGTGTGTGCTGGAGATCTTAAACACGCTTCCTCAAAAAACATTCAGTAAGTAGAGGTTTGATTCTGCACTGTTCACACTCGTATTTGCCAGTTTGCAAATTAAATATTCAGCGCTGTAGAAATGTGTGCTAACGTTTGCTGTCAGCCCTGCTAGCACAAGGAAGCTTTGCGCGGGACTTAGCTGGTCCTTTTCTTTTTCCGCATGGCAGCTCAATAAACACGAACACATCCTGCTCTTGTCAACAGTTCAGATTGCTGCTGGGGCTGTAACGGTGTGGGGAGTGTTTTATTGGCAGATGGATCAAACTCCAGTTAAACACAGTCAGGATGTGGTGCATCGGAGAGATTTGCAGCATGAAAGTGCAGTGAGCCGTGTGATGCCATAATGTCAAAAAGGGACTGGGATGTTTCAAACACATGGTTGACTCTGTGCTGTGTGTGTGTTCATTTCCCCCTTTGTGCTTTTTCTTTTTTAAGATAAAGAAATCTAAAGAAAATCTCTACCGGTTACCTGTGTGCTTATTACAGCATCGTCACTGTCTCTGTTCGCAGCTGAACCACCTGGATCAACTCTGCGCCGGCAGTAATGAAGGCCTTCTCTGCGAGAGACGTGGGACTCAGATGAGGGCACAGATGGGAACCAGAGGCAGATGTTACCATCAGACTCTCACTCAGGAAATTCAGCTGGGAGGTGTCTTGTGTGTCAACTATAAATTCACATTTACCATATCGTAAGCATCACGTGTCCCGGCCAGGGTCCGGAAAGATGCACGCGTTGAGCTGCAGATGGCCAACACAGTTGATGCAGTTTTGTAGGCGCCAAATTAACATTCACAATATGAAGCGAACCCATTTTATTGCCTGCGGCTTTGATTTTTTAAACACGTGCAACGTAAGACAGAGTTGATTCATGAGGGAACATTTTACGTACAAGCCTAATAAATATCATCATTATGGTTGTAAATGATCCCAGTTTGTGCAGAGTCTGAATCAGGATGTGTGTCTTTAACTGCAGACAACAGCTGCTGCTTTGATTTCACCTTTTTTAACATGAAGACTGGCTCGTTAAGATCATTTGACCAGGAATGAGTGAATTGTTATGGCAGAAGTGAACTAAATCCACTAAAGACAGATCATGAACAAATCATAGTGAGTCAAGTGCTGCCATTTACTGGCTTTTGGTATTTATTGCATTTTAAAGTTCTTTTGGAACATTTGTAAGACAAAAGAAGTCACTTGAAAATTTAGTGCTAATCCCTAAGTTTAAGTTTCTTTCACTACAAACTTAACTTAAATGAAGCGTGTTTTAACATATTAATATGCAGCTTTTTTTCATTAGAATAAAAGCATATAATGAATAAATCAGGAGGACGCGTTTTTTTGTAGACCAGTTTCTGGATTGTGTAGTTTCTCGAACACGTGTCCGATCAGCTACAGACGCACTGTGAAATGCTGACACAGACGTTCTTAACCCAGATATTGTCTTCTCTGCTCAAATGAAAATATTATTTAATATCCTGCCGGAGAGGAATTTACAGCTTTGATGGAAAGTCTGACCCCAAACCTTTGAAATCCTGCCTCACGGAAGAATAAAGCACCTCGGTGTTGCTACTGTTTCTTCCTGAATATTGCGCTGTTTAAAACTAGCTGTCGTGCTTAGAGGAACGTAGCCGTGATAAGCTACAGGATTCACAGACGTTTGCTCATCATGACAGCTGCTTTGATAGTTTTACATCTTGAAAGAGGTCTCGTAATGTCTTAAAGTCACCCACAAGGGGTGAATGTCAAGGAGGAAGTTAACCTCTTTGGTAGTTGCCTCCAGCTCTTTGAGAGACATAAATGAAAAATATTGTTAAACAATAAAAACAGCTACCGAATCAAACAAAAAGACCTCAAATGAGTAAATGTTATTCCGTAGGAGCTGATTGGTTCCAGCCTTCATCAATCAGCTTTAAAGTTCAGCCTCTATATTACATCTGCCTTTTACCCCCACGGTCATTTTTGTTTCATATCATTTTCTCAGTTTTTAAGTTTGATTTATTTATCTGTTTTGTTTGGTATTTTAAAGGACCACTGACATTTATCTATCTATTTAAAGTAATTTGCTAATAAATGTTTCAGAATTCAGAGATCCTCTGAGGAAACACTCCTCAGATGCTATGAAGCCCAGAGGTAAACACCAGTGTATAACCTGGATTACCTCCACCCTCTGAGACAATCCACAGAAGAGCACCCTCATCACAGCAGGTAGCACCAGGCATGAAGCAGTTTCCGCTAAATAATACACTGACTAAATAAAATAACAAGAAATAGTGTTGGAATGACAATTAGTTATTGAATTCCATATCTGTCATATGGGCACACAACCAGTTTGGAGTTGGAAAATGTTTTTACTTTGTGCAGGACTTTAACTCTTAAAGCATGAACAAACAGACAGACCTTGGCTTTCTTGGCAGCCAACATGGACGCTCTAGAGCTGCTTCTCGACCCAGTAGGCAGAGGTGGTCTGTTGGCTGCGCTCGCTGCTTCGTACGTCGTGACTCAACCTGGCTACCCCAGAGCTCAATCAAGCTGCTGCGCCATCAGTCGACGCCAGTGCCACCCAGCTGTCTCAACTGGAGGGCAGGGACAAACAGTCTGACAAGGAGCGATGGCCGGAAGCCTCAGACGAGAGAGATTCGAAAGCAGGGCTGGATCTCAGCTCACATCAACACGGCTGCCAGCAGCTCTCCAATCCCTGCTTCACGGGCTCACGACACGAGCCGGACAGCTGAACATCGTGAATAGTATTTGTCTGCAAGATCAATTATGAAATTCAAAGAGCCAAAGAAGTCTAAATGAACTTGATTTCTGCTAAATTAAGCATCATTAATCAATAATACATGCAGTTGTTGAGATTCAGCAGCTTTCACACTGATTAAACAACACGAGCTATTCTGAAGGGAGACACCTTCAAATTGGCTCATTTGCAAATCCTTGTGCAAAAGAAATGATAATTAAGCGTGAAATTCATTGGGGAGGGTTATATTTCTTTGATGAAGTCAGCAAAGATTATTGTTTTGAAGCATCTTGACTCTGTATAAGTCAGTAGCCACCTGTATTCTTATTAACAGCACCTGCAATATTTACACTATGCGTTACAGTATAAATCAAGTACAACAAGGTGAAGGACTCTTTATAATTTTCAATTAGACTGGTAATAACAGGCTGGTTTTAACTTACTGGTCTCAGGCAGAACATAATGTCCCCCAAACTCCCATCGATCACGTGGACACTTTACTGTATCTGTAATTGCAGACTCTCATATTTGCATAAAGATGAGTTCAGCTTCTCCTCTGGCGCCTTAACACGACTCCAGGTTTGTTCCGACGCTCACCTCACCTTCCCCCAAACTCTAGACAATATTTGCTCTCAGCCTGTTAAGAAACACACACATGAAATGACTGGTGGTGATCTGCACATGAGAACATCTATATGTGTGCGTTGGCTGCTCCCCCTCCCAGTGTTCAGAGACATTAGCAATAATTAAGTCTTAATATTACATCCTTCATCTGCCCCAGTATTCTTTCTTATTATGTTCGTTTCTTGTGTGATTTGACTGGTTTATTAAGATGCTTTTGTGTCTTTTCTTTCTCTCTGGTCTATTGAATTTCTTGGTTTTTTAGTTTTTGCTGTATTTGACTTATTTTTTATATTTTTCTATCTAACCTCTTTTGTCCATTGGTATTAATATGTTGTATTGTTTCTGTACTATCCTTCATGATGTTTCACCCTGATTTTATTGCTCACAAATTCAAGCGCTCGTTTAATAACCGGTCCATTCTCTGTCCATATGTCACCACTAGGGGACAGTAAAACTCCACATGTTCACACATGATGTCATTGTGTTTACATGTCCACACCTACTCTCCTTCTGTCAGACAAATATGTACATGCACCGTGACTATAGGGTGTAGGTACTTTAAAACATAGAAAATGTCAAATGGCATTTTAGTCTATGCTGAAACCTCCCATCTGTGCATATATCTAGCAAAGAGAACTTTGCACCGCATGGCTTCAGTGCTTTCACAGTAAATGTGATCACGTAACACAACGTCACTTGACGTAACGCGGGTAATTATGGGCGTAAAGACAGAACATCAAATTAACGATGCGATCTTGTGGGGGGCAGGTGCAGCATCTAAAGGCGCGTAAAGAACTATACACCTGGATTAAATCTGTCAGATGTTCAGTTCAGTGAGCAAAATATCTGCCATCTAGTAAAATATACATATCTGGGCTTCCAGTCTACATGTTTTTAAACATAGTATAAGTTATAAGTCCCCTTATAAAATAATGAAATGGCTAAGGCCTAATTAATTTGAACTTTGGACATAAGATAAGATAAGTTCATACAGTGCAAACAGACTAGAAGACCTTTGGCATAAGATCCCCCAAATTTAAAGCAAAACACTGAAACAGGTGTTTTTATTGTCTGTCCTGTGAGACAGACTGTTCAAACTACAAATAGCTCTCAATTCTTGGTTCTAGTGATGGGTTTTACCTGGAAAGACTTTTGTTGTTCACCAAATCACCAGTCCAAGGCATTACACAAAAATTAGACTTAGAAGATTTGACAAAAACAGAAGCCACTGGTGTGCTACATAGCTTAGACAGAATGCTTCAGCCAAGGAAAACATCAGACGTAGACGTTAGAAAAACGCCAAAACAACACAATGACCCTCACTGAGCAGAGGCTCCACCATTAGAAGACGTCTCAGTAGAAGGAGTATGAATCTGAAAGAATACAGTTGGATTAATGAAGCCAAACTGTAAAAGTGATGGATGTAGTCTCATGTCTGATTTTATAGTTTATGTTACTGAATGTCTAACATCGAGGTGTAAATTTGAGCAAAGGTCCAGGATGTTCTTCTGCTTTCTATCATCTTAGGCTCAGTGTTGTCAGTGTCATATATGAATTAGACCTGTTGATCCAATCCTGTAGAAGAGGACTGCAGTGCTGTAGAGTCAAATCAAACCACTTTAATGTCAATCAAATATGATGTGTTGGTGTCCAATGTGATTCTAACAAGTGTAGATTCAAAGTGTTTTGCCAAGCTCACTTTTTTCTCGTACCACTTTCTCTTCGCAGATTCCGATCAGCACACTCACACACGGCAACACAGACATAAACAGAGGACAGGTTCTTGGACCGTGTGTGTGTCTGTCTGTGAGGGATGGAAGCCGCCGTCTCTTTGGCTGCCGCCCGGATCTCATTTCGGGAGGTGGAATTAAAGCCAGCTGAGACCTAATCCCAGCGTAATACCACCTCCCAGCTCTCCACCCCGTTTTTTAAAGCAGGGAAAGAGGGTGGAGGGAAATTAGAAAAGATGACACGATTAGAGGGCTCGACAGGTGAGCGAAGCTATATTACTGACTTTGAATTTGAATAATTAAACAAATTTGCTGTCTTGAGACGTACAGGAAGTTGACAGTTTGATCCTGGTTCAGCTCTTTATCTGGAGCGTATCTGGCATTCCTCCGCATCACTGGAACAACTTTATTAAAATGAATGAGCTTGTGTTTTTGGACACAGGGCGTGAGTCAGTCTGAATACAATGTTAACAGGCAGTATCCTATTTTACAGTCACATGTTTCCATCGCTCGTCTGTAAGAACAAATACATTTCCATTTTAATTAACAGCTGTTTCCACTGCTTCGACCCAAAGCATCCTGTTAGTTCACCTTCCTAAAAAACAAAAAACATGCTCTGATAGAGACCTGAGGATGGATCTAAGCTGAAATACACCTGCAGGTAATTAGACTTCATCTGAAATAATATTGACCTGCACAGACCCAAATAGAGAGAGAATGCCAGCACAGCAACTGCATGATGTGCCACCAATTACTGTAATGAGCAGCTGTGGTGGAAAGAGTAGCAATGCATGCACTTTATAGTTAACTCTCTCCGTCTTGTGTCAGAAGGCACTTTTTTATACGGAATGATGGTAACATACCGTATTATCATAGTCTGCTCTTAGGTACTGGACATGTTGACACACGCAGATATTGGTGGAAGTCACCTTGGACCTCAATGGGCTGGATTGATAAAAAACAGGAAGATGTGAGACCTCCACAGCAAATCAGATGTTTGAGTTTGAGTGTCTCCTGCAGTGGTAACTCAGCTTTTCAGTAGCGTTTGTGCTCCTGTGTTTGTCTGGTATGGATGAACAGGACGTACAGGTAGAAGAAGAAAGACACAAATTGAACGGTGAGAGGACAGACTCACTTGCTGCTGTAGTGAAGTTTAGATAATGATGAGGCCTATCGTGAAGGTCACTGAAGCGCTGCTTTTCTATGCAGGCTTTCAGGGATGAGATCCAATCAGATCGCTCTAAAGCCGTTTTCACCAAATCCTCATCACATTATGTTGCAGCATAAGCCCTGTTGAATCAGCGGCTATTGGCCTAGCAGTAATCAGCTTAGCTTAGGCCCACTGTAAATATGCAAATAGTATTTGATGATTAATTGACCTCAGTTGGCGATGCAGCCAAGCAGAGGGAGAGAAAGGCCGTTGTCAGACAGAACGACGCAGGCGGTGCAGACAAAGGAGAGTGTTTGAAGTACGAGACGAGAAGACAGAGAAGCCACAAGTTCGTTAATTAAGTCTGTTTGTCAATTAAGCGGAAAGAGGCTGAGGATGTGTCTGGACAGCAACATATTTATTTTATTTTGAACTGACTTCAAGTACATTTTTGCTTTTGTGTGCAGTGAATGTAGTGAATGCTATTGTCTTAGTTCAAAAGCTACATTTTATCTTCTAACCCTAAAACAAATTGCGTAGATGTATAGATTTAACACTGTACACGTTATCCTACATGTGTCCTCAGAACTATGGAATGAACTTTAAATATGTGTCCACACAACTACACACACACACACACACACACACACACACTGTGCCCCTACACTTACGGATAAAATGTCAACAAGGAGAATTGGAAATGAGTAATTCTTTCAGAGTGTGAAATAGATTGCCTCTCATATACAGTACGTACACCCCTGAATATGACAAATTGATTCTTGGGGAGAGACGAGCGGCAAATCCAGTAGACAATTTTTATTGTATATATATTTTTTTTGAATTATGATTATTTATTTATATTGTTTGTGCCAAACACGGCTCTCTATTGTAATTGAAGTCCCCTCGCCCGCAGGGAAGTGTTCCTTCTCCAACCCTCTAATTTGTTCTTTTAGCAGCCTTGATTTTCATTCTGTCAATAAAGCGGAGAGTCCGTTTGTGTGTGCGATGCTGAGAGAGAGAGAAACGAGAGAGTGATTATTCAATATTAACATGCTGGAGCCATCTGAGATGCTTCCGTAGATTATAGTATTCATAAAGTACCCTGCCGTCATTCCCAAGGTGCTTGTGTGCGTTTCTGTGGAGGCCGTTTCAGCTGAGAATGAGGGAAATCAAATCGATTAGACGTCTGTACAAGCCTTTGAAATTGTCTGCTCTGTTTGTGTGTGCGTTTGATTGTCCAATTTTCCATCCTCTCATTTTCTGTTGTGTTTCCATATATCCAATCCCCCCCTGACTCTCTCTGAACACATGATCAATTCTTTCCCTCATTCCGTCTCTGCTAGCTTTCGCTCTCCTGTTTCTTGCCTGCATCCACCTCTCTTTCTCTTTCTTGCTGTGTCTCTGGAGGATCAGTGCTTTATGAAGCTGGATGCTTGTTGCTCTGTCGATGGCTAAAATTGGCTGGAAAAAATAACTGCAAATTGCTGGTTCTCTGGCTTCTGCTATTACCTGTTCACCCCCTTGTTCCATCACTTTACACGTGACACTAACCTTAATCATATCTTGTCCAAAACGTACTTTCTCATAAAAGTATCCTACCCATTAACTTAGTGGGAATTATTTCGTTTGGTCCCTAAACTCCACTTGGTCCATTCATATGCCACTAAATTTTCCTTGAAGTAGAAATGGGTCTGGATTCTGTGTTAACTCTTAGTTGTCTCATATTACCCCCCTACAGTATGATACTAGTACTAATAATCCAACAATATAACACTAAGACAGGCTCTCTGATTTACTTATTTTACTATATTTAAAATTCAAGATTGAAATATCTAATCCCTGCAGAAAATGATGTTTGTGCGATTTTGTAAGCAGGACTTTCACTTCTTTTTAATTATGTTTCCTCTAATGCTGTTGTTGACGACATTGTAAACAAACACCGTCACAATCAGCCATTTCTCTGTTTTGGTTCACAGTTAAGTCTCCAGTTCAGACAAACCAGATGCGCCACAGCTGCAAAGCCTCTATTTCTGCCGGTAAAACAGCTAATACACACAAATCAGCAGCAAATGACAAAGGACAACAACAGAATAATTGTGTGGAAAATTGATGCCCAACTGTATTTGTGAAGACAGGGGCAGTGAAAACAAAACATGGCAGCCATGTTGTATTGTTGCTGTAATCTAAAAGTGCACAAGCCTGTTGGTACAATCTGCTGTGACTAACTGCAGGTGCAGAAACGTAGTAAAACACAAAGCAAAACTGACAGTCCTGGTTATATGTCGCATCTTCTGGAGAAACCATTCATTCAGTCATCCATCTCCTACCGCTTCTTCCCCGCAGGGGTCGCGGGCGTGCTGGAGTCTATCCCAGCTGGCTATGGGCGAGAGGCAGATTCAGCCTGGACAGGTCGCCAGTCTGTCGCAGGGCCACACACAGAGTCACTGCACACTGAACATGCAAGCTCCACACAGACCGTGCCGCCCCTGGAGAAACCACACATCTAATATACTTGTTTTACATAGGATCTTTGAAATAGGTTGTGTTTACTCAAAATCTGAAATCTAGCTCATAAGAAGATAAACAATAACATGATTTAATCTTTTTAATCTGGATGAGACATTTAACCTGATGAATCAAATATGAGCCTGAGCAACAGAAAAGCACAGATGCAGGAGTTTACAGCCACACACACACATCCATTCATAGACTTCACTATGCTGACACACTACTCCCTCCATAATCCCTCTTGCCAGGTTTCCAGATAGTGACAGGGTCGCATTTGGAGCTAAAACATTATCTTTCTGCTCATTAACCTTCGACAGGGTTTCCATTCCGCCCGACTGATTCCCCCTCCTCTGTCTTCACCTCCATCTCCTCCCGCGTCGTTCCTCTCCACCCTATTTGTCGAGGCACTCATCCAGATGAGACAGGAGCCTTTTAAAATGTCTGGTGATGCTTCATGGTGCCTCTTCTTGGCGTTGGGGATCGACTTATCTGGACGATTTGTCCCACGGGCTCGCAACACACTAATGAGATCATCCAGAGAAAAGTTTTTGGTGTCTGAACTTCGCTCGAAAATGGTTTTGTGTGACCATATGAGCCCTGGGAGACAGTGACAGGCCAAATTATTATTAATTTTGTCATTGTTGTTGATCAGATCAGAGTCACTCAGTTTGTAGGTTGGTGATGAGGGATCGATGTCTCCATGGCTTCTGACTGACCGACTGGCTTATACAGATGAGTGGACAAAGACGCAGCGCAGACAAACCATGACAACTTTTAATGGTGTGGAAAATGTTCCGTGACCCAGAATTAATCTGCGACCTGTGAGTTGGAAACCACTTCTTTAGCTGACGTGATGCTCGTACGTCTTTGCTTCTAACACACGTCTCGCTCACACGAATACATCAGCTCCAGTTGATTTGGCCACTAGTTAATTGTGTCCACGTACACTGTCAAAGGATGCAAACTGTGACTCTTACTGGTCCCTAATACAGTGAATTTAGATTAGGAACAAAGCTTCTGATTGTACAGTGCTAAGAAAATATTATATAATATAATTGTAGAAAATCTTCTGCCTCATTTATGTGAAAAACAAACTCCTGTTGAGGGAACTGAACCTGTAACGAGCAAACACCATTAATGCTTGTCCCTGCTGCTGTGGCGTGACGTCAGCGTCATCCTTATTTTACCTGGTGCTAAATGTGTCTGTGTTGTAGTTTCCACGTGCCATCGTTACGAAAGCAGGGACTGTGTTTTTAAAATCCTGAAACATCTTTGAACTAGGAGCATCTTTGTGATTTACTGGTTTAAAACCAAACCTGAAAACGCTTCTCTATCTACATTAAAATGAAATTATGAACATCTGAATGATGAAACAAGAAATGACTGAACGACTGCTGATGCAACAACAACAATAATAATAATTGTAAATATTACTTGCAAACAGGTGTTTTCAATTCAAATAAAGTGTCTTATGTGAAGAATTGCCGGGTTAATTAACTGCAGCAGATTAATGAATCCATTTATTCCACTACGTTAAAATGAACAAGTTCACCGTGTTTTACCTGAGGTGCAAAGTGTTGCAGAGGAGAAGCATATTGACAACTTGGAGGATGGGATATTGATGCGATCGCTCTCACTTAGCAGGGGGAGCTGGTGAAGTGTGACTGTGAATAATCGGCCTCGGCACTACATCACCACCACATTTTCCACCAGCAGGACCTTTACACACCCTCTGGGACGGTTGTACGCAAAACAGAAGCGGTAATGTTTTATCTGCTGGACACCGCGACTCATCGACTGCAGTGGTCACGCTTAAATCGTGCGAGAGCCTGTGCTGTTTAGGTCATGTCTGACAATGGTTTTGAAGTCTGCCTGCTAATCTAAGCAGAGGAGGAACATGCGTCCTTGTCAATGCAGTCCCAGCGTGTAATACTTTCACATCAGAAAATGTGAAAGACGATCGATAAATGTCAGTCATAAGCAAGGTGTGAAACGGGAAAAGGGACACTGAGTTGGGTTGAATACCTTGTATTTGATTGGCAGTTGGCTCGTTGGCTGGATTTGTTTGCATATATTCATTATGCGCTAAAACATATTGTTACATGTGCCCACACACACTGGCATCATGAAACAACCCTAAAGTGGTTTGTTTCAGACTTTTTGGTATTTATATTTCTCTCTGAGATTGAATTCTCGCCTTGTTCGCGTTTCCAAGTTAAATTACATTTCCAAACAGCATTCAGAATATAATGACGTGTCAGTTTTGATTTTCTTCTGCTGTAGTTTGGGGAAACAACTTAGTTTTCTATTTCGTACACCTAAGTTGAAAATGAAACGCTATTTAATAAATTATACGCATTTTTAAAATCGTTCCCATCACAGTTTACTATTTGTATTATATATTATTATGCTAATTAACTGACACTGATGCTTTTTTCTCAAAACCTGTGTGGATCTGAAAACAGTGTTTTACTCCAAAACTTTTATTCAGAATCTTGCCTTGCTATTGATTTTTGTCCCTCCCTTGCTACTGTAGTTGTTTCACTGTCACGTTTAATGAGTAGATTGCAACACTCAATAATCCATTAAATCATTTGTAACTCAAACATTATGCTGCTGACTAAATAAAGAGAACACTGCTGGAGTCAATTCATATTTCAAGTGTCTCTCCTGTTGTGAGGTGTGAGCTGTAATGCAGTGGAAAGCGGGAGCTCGATCAGCTCCTACTTGTGATACTGAGTTGTAATTCTCCTCTCAGTGGGGATCTCTCTTTAGTATTTGGCTCATTATTTTCCTCACAAGTATCTGAATTACGCTGATCCCTGCTTTTACTGTACTCGCTTTCAGATGTCAAGTGAGGGTTTGCTCTTTGCTGGCACAACACAGTGAATGTTTTCATAAATTAATACATTGGTGCATTTCAGAAGGTCTCACATCCCCTAAGCCAGGATTATGTCCCTGTGCCTGTCAAGGCTGCAAAAAAGACTTTTTTAAATATAGCTTCCTGCTTGACGTTAAAACAGTTCAAGTCCTGACTGTTTGGTGTGATAAGTGTGACCGTTCGGCCCTCCAGCCCCTGGAGGGCGCTTTGGTTCCCTGTGCTCGTTGTTGGGTTTGCCACTTCCCTGTTCCTGTGCATGTCGTTATCGTTTTCACCTGTCTGTTAGTGTTTAAGTTGCTGCTAGTGTGTGGTTCTTTGCATGTTACTCTTTGTTCTCGTGTTATTGCTCCCTGTTCTGGTTGTGTGATTGTTCATCCTCGTCCTGGTTCGTATGAACGTTATTCCTTGTTCTGTTGTAGATTTGGGGTCAACGTGTGGTGACAGCAGGTGTCGGTGAGTTCAGGAGCACCTGCAACTTACTAACTTAAAGTGCTTTCTGAGTAAACTGTTATCAGTCCCCTGTTCACTTAAAACCTCGACGTGTGTTCATTTTAAATTGCTAACATCGTTGATGAGCAATGGAAAAGTGTCCTTTCAAACTGTGCTTTAGAACCCAGATCATCACAACGTGAGGGTTTTTCACCGTTTATGCTCGTTTTCTCAGTTTTGCTGAACTTTTGCATGGCAACATTAGCTTATTCGCACTAAACACAAAGTGTAGCTGAAGTTTATGGAATAGTATGATCAGTTTTGGTCAAAGCTTATTTGGAAACCACATGTCATGACAATAAAGACACGATTTTAGTCAAAAGGCAAAAAAGTCAGACGGTATTGTAACCAAGCAAGGAAAAAAAAATGTTTCAGTTCTTTAAGCAGATGGTGAAATCAAGTTAAAACTTCAATAACTAACCAAAAAATATCAACACGATCAAAAGTGTCAGAAGTGTCCAAACTCATGTAGAAGTACTTCTCTAAAAATGCTTCACTTCCAATTGAAGTTCAACAACAAGTTCTTTTATGTTCACTTGTTCAACAGACCTTCCGTACTAAAACTGGAACAAAGAAACTTTTTAATAAAAAATTAAAGTAAGGGTCAAAGCGTGAGAACATTTTGGGGTCATCTCAAAGGTGCTGGTTGTTGCAGTCTTCAGAAGCTTGAAGCAGAGTTTCTACCGAACCTTTGGTATAAGGTTCAAAGGTCTTTCCTGCAGAGAATTACTGAGCAAAAAAAGAAAAGAAAAGCAGCCTGTGAAGGTGGAGCAAATATTTACTGTATGTATGTACTGATCCTGTGGGTTGTTGCTTCATGATAATACGACGTGGGTGAGTATATATTGATGGAGTAGAAGTAAAAGTGACACCTACATTTAAAATTAGTTAGCAGGCCAGGGAAGTTTCTCCTCGGGGACTGTTCTGTTAATAATTGAATGCAGGTGGTCAAGCTGCTAAATTAATTTGGTCTGGATCAAAGCGACTGACGCTGTGCACTGTTGATGTAGCTAGGCTAAATAGAAAGTCTGGCTTCTGCACGATCATCAGTTTCCTGTAATGCACGTGGCCTCGCTTTCAGGATCAGAAAGCCTTTACAACTTGCAGGGTAACTAATACGTGAAGCTGCAACGCCACTGCAGAAATGGGAGAAACACTCCCATGATTTTGGATGGTTCCTTTGGAGACATCATCATAAAAACCACCTGTTGTGGCTCATTTGTCTCTATGTCTACCCAACAGACACTTCGTGCCCAATACAGCTCAGTGGCTCTGCGTGTGTAACGACATGAAGGTCAGCAGTCTGGGAGGTAAAGCAGCAGAGGAAACACGAACATGCCTCAGAGGACAGAGCTTTTCCTCGTGCTTCCTCTTTCCACACGTATATCTGCAGAAGAATGGACGAGAGAAATGGTTTGTGGCAGAGCAAAGTGAGGTGGACAAGAACTGAGGGAAGACCTGGTAGAAGCTACGGTGCCTTTAGCTAAGATCTCTGACCAGAGTATTTAGACAGCTTCCCATCTGACATGCATGCAAAGTAGAACACGAGCTCCCAGACATTCACACAGGTGCTGGTAGGTGGGAGCGGGGACACACAAATATGCACGTGCACACTAACGCCTCCATATGAGTGGAAGACGATTGATTTTACCCCCCAGTCATTTTGCGAGTAGCTGTTTTTTTAAAAGCGCACTCAGAATCAAACCAGAAAGATGAAAATGGGGGAGAAAATGCAATTAAAGCTGCTGTTGATGGAGGCCACGGCCTCACATTATTCAAAGCTCAGCCGTCGGCCGTTAGGATGCTGTCCATGTTTCACAGACACGCTCCTCTTTTAGGTATCCAAGGTGTTCATTACTCTGAAGGATTTTCTTTACAAACCCAATTGACATTATTAGTTTTGAACATATTAATTCTTAGAAAGCCGACCGAGGGACGTAAATATTACACATTGGACCTGAGAGATAAGGTTTGTGCCACTCAAAATGTGCTGGTGTTACACAAAGTGAAAGTAAAAGACGGACGTGGTCTGATGACAGTGAGCAAACAGTCTTCATTTCCTATTGATTAAGCTTAAAGCTTGATTAAGGGAATAAATCTACACTAAGTCAATGTTATGGCAAAAGCAAATGTTCCACCTTACGCACAGACTCAGCACATCCTCTGAGCTAAATGTTGGACCCCATTACTTTTGTCTTGTTTCTAAAATTTATAAACGCTTACAATTCGCAGTGGTTGTAAAAAGCTATTTTCTTCACTTATGAGATTTTGTTTGTGAGCCTCGTCATTGAAATTGATTTCTCCAGCGCCTCTGTTCCTGTGGCGGAGTGTGTCAATTATTCTGCCACCTTAGCAAGTGTTAAAAAAAAACATTGTTTCACTGTGGCAGTTCGAGGTATGGGTTGAATGTCAGAGAAATTATCCACAAATTAATTAAAGGCCCCTAAATAACCCATGTAATGATCCGGTTCTGCTTGATTTGCTTTTCTGAACTGACGGTTTTGAAAGGTTGTAGCGTTTACACACATTCAGACGTGTGGCGTCTGGAGAAATGACTACAAATGCCAGACAGAGACTCTGATTCTAGAAAGTTCCAATCATCATCCATTCATGAACAAACTCTTTGTGGTTTTGGCATTAGTTACTTTCTCCCAGTCTCCGGTTTAAACTGTGGTGTCAGGAGTCAGCACATGTAACATTAAGTCAATCATCATTGTGTTCAGTTCATTTTGTGCATAAACACTAGTTTGGTAACAGCTGAGTAATGAGCAGGCTACTGACAGAACCATGCAATGTTCAGTAACAATTCTACATTCACTTTTATGAGACATACAGATCTGTTACATCATTCTGACATGAAGCCAAAGCCCCAGAATGAAAGCCTCTACCTGGAAACTCACCCCCACTGTACAGCTGCTCTTTTACAGCAAGTTAATCTTAATCTAGAAATGTTTCTTTTTAAATAGGATTGAATCCTATTCCGGAATCCGGAATCTTTCACTGTAATCTTTTTTATATACGTTTGCAACCGTTATTTACACTGTCAGTCAACTTCTTTTTCAAGGAAATTTGAAATTGAAGTGACAACGTTTTAGAAGTAGCAAGTTGAGCCTGTAGGAGAAAAACAACAGCGGCTGCTTTTAGTAATCTTCTGCATATATCAGTGTTGTGGGCCGGGATCGCCGTTCCTATTAGTTCCATTCATTACCCACTGGAGGGAGGCCTAATGTATCTTCTCCCCTGCTGCCGTCACAAGCCTCAGATTGGTTCTGCGTGGTCAGTGGACTGAAGCCCGCTGCGGATGAAACATGTTGAGTTTCAACACAACTTTACTTGGGGTCATTTCATCAAAGCGGGTCCTTCTGACTAACTTTCTCTCAGCCTCATTGCCTTTTCGTAGGAGCTCCACTGTCCCCTGATTCTGAGTATTGACATTACTCTGCTTAATGAGACATTTAGGGAAAAGTTCTACTTAAAGCAGATTATGTAAACTGTCATCATGTTCTAAAAGTAGCTCCACTGGAAAGCGTCACGCAAACTCTTTAAGGCTTAAAGCTAATACAGGTGGTATTAAATGCTTGCGAAGCGTGATAGATAGACTTTGAATTGGTTTCCTGTCTTCTTGAATATGAAGCGTTGGGACAAGACAGACTGGGTGTCTGGCCAGCTGGCTCCACGTTTTAGTTTTAGCCAAAGAGGAAGCTGCTGACGAACGTTTGCTGAGCTTCATTTCTCTGAGCCAAACAGACTCTTCGTGTTCAGGCTGTGTCAGTCGTGACATTCATCACAGGGCTACACATACAGTGCAGACGTGGAGGGAGCTGTCCCCCGGCTGTGCCCAGGATTCGAACCGTTCAAGGCGTTTTAGCAAAAAACAAACCTCAAAACCTCAGTACTGTAGTAGTTAATCGCGGCAACATTTCAAACCGTGAATTTCTCAGCTTGGTGTTGAATGTAATTCACACCCACCAAGCACACGTTTCCCTCAAGGAAAGCTGTCGAGGCCCAACCTTTGGACAGTCATCTGACAGGATAGCACTTCTTGTAACAACATAATATACATCCAGAAACACTTAAACCCCGTGGGCAGTGGGTAGCCGGGTGGGTTACCTTTCTGCAGGGTATCACAAAGCTCTTGACAGCAAATGGTGTCAGCTTTAATTGGAACAAGCACAACGTAATGGAGCGTGTCAGATGGCTTCCAATGTGCCTCGGAGGAGGTATGGTCTCTAAGTTTCTCCATGGTTGGAAGGTCAGAGAGGGAGGGGGCGAGGCAGAAGTTGGACGCACACAGAAATGGAAACACGGGAAAATAAACAAAGATTTTGTTATATTCAAATCTAAAGATGGCACAAAAAACCAAAGATTTTAAGATGCTGCAACAATTTCAACAACCTGCAACATTTTTAGTAAGTAAACGTCTGTGCTGTGAGGAAGCATCAGTTTGAGAGCAAATGGAAAACATGAATTAGCTTTACAGACAGAAAGAAAGGCCTAAATGAGTGAAGGTGTTTAGGAAGGAAGGGAAGTAAAACAGATGTAGTTAAAATGATGCTGCTAAAAAAGCTCCAGGGAAAACTTATTCAGCACAGTAAGGTGCATTTAGGAAGCCGTTACACTAGCAGAGCTCAACAGGGCTGTCGAAAGGCGACGCCCCAGCAGGGATGGTTTGTTACTGGAGGAAGGAGAGGAGCATTAGATGAAGTAGTCAGACCCGGTCCAGTGATGCCACCAGGTACCAGAATCTCACTGCTGCTCTGGTACGAGTTTGTCGGTTGCAGCCATTATGTGATTAGGATGTAATTCCACAGGACAGTCAGGGGGTCAGTTACAAAGTCATTCCAGGAGAAAGAGTTAAATTTTTTAAGTGTTAACTTTCTTGAACCCAGATTTCAAAGACAAATACATTTTGTAAGATGCTGCAGTGGTTTTCCCGTAGTTTACTTGTAACAGTCTTGATCTCGTCGTGTATTACAGACAAATCATGCTTTATTATAAGAGATCTGGCCTCTGCTGTCATGATACATTAAAGAAACACGCCAATAAAAACTGAGCTGTGTTTTTTCATTGCTTTAAACAGCTGTGGAACAATTCCTCCAAGGTCATACACATTAACAGACACAAGGAGTCTGGCTGTCTGATCTTTTACATACAGCCATGTGTTAAGCCAGATACGTTTAGATTCTGCTCACATGCCACATGCATAAATGATCTTAAGTGATGTGAACTCTACTTAGGTTAGAAATAATAGATCAAAGTGCAGAATCTGTCGGCACTGATTTTGATTCATGTGTTGGTTCTGATGGTAATAGCTGACGAGATGGATGCTGCGCTGTTGCGTCAGAAGGGTAGTGATGAAAATAGCTGGCAAACGGTGGACCGAGCAGAATGATGGTAGCTAAAGCACAACCATATGAAGACGCCGCTTTTTGGAGGATCCAACCCTGAAACCTATCGCTTTCACATAATAGCACATCTACATGGTTTGCTCTGACGCGTCCACTGAGGTTGAGGTGAGGCGGAGAGCTTGACGGGTGGCCACTGGGTGTCGCTCTTCAGGCTTGGCTTTGATATCCAAAGTGGCGTGACCCCTCCTGCGCTTGGATCCATGACACATACGCTTAAATACTGCAGATTTGTGCAGAGCTGCTAGTCAAGGGAACCGTTTTGTGGCAGTTTGGAACCAAGGTAACAATCTGAGCTGCTGGTGAAGCGCCAGCTGTAAGACGTCATCTGTGTTGTAGATGTTTTTTCACAAGCTCAAATACTTCAGCACGGCTCCTTGACCCGATCTTCAAAGTTCTTATGTTAATATCTACTCTGAATTCACAGGAATAGAAGTAAATCTCAGCTTGACATCCACACTGTAAAACAAATCTGTACAAATGTTGGATCAAGGCAGGAATGTAATGAAAAATCATCTTACTCACAAGTTTAAGTGAAAGCAGTGATGTGCAGTTTGCTGCACATAGTTTTTCTCCTCTGCCTCCTTGTTCCCTTGGCAGGAACAGGCATTTAGCCTCTGTGCCTCCTGTTTGATGAGCCAGTGACAGCTCGCTACACAGCACTGCTGTGGGAATAACTCCCTGCACGGACCTTAACACCCTGGAGACCTTACACTGCAGAGTGCAGCCAGAAAAGACAGAGAGGCAGAGGAGGCTGCTGTATGCGCTGCAGAGACACTATTCACTCCTCATCCAGAGCAGTCGGACGCAGGGACTCCTTCCCTCCGCTAACGGCTCGCTGTGTGTAGAGGTGTTCGGGAGGGATGTGTTAGTTACGGGTTCGTGTTCGGGTAAAGGAGCAAAAAATGGAAGGAGGTGGATGTTTTCTGCTGCATCACGCTGCGATGTGCTGTGCCAGGTGTTTCAGACTTTTCATTTACTGCAGCTCAGATACGGGGCGAGAACAAACCCCCGCTGCTCACACATGACGTCACACGTTGTTGTGAGACATGTTTGGCCCAGAAGCTCCCGTTGAGCATCACATCTCTCAGTTTGTGCGGCCCAACGTATTCACTCTGCAACAGTAAACAACGTGAAACAACTTGCTTGGCAGAGAACAGAAGCAGAAGCGATGACCCAGCATTCGAGGTTCGTGTCCTCTTGCTGTTTTTCCTGTGAAGTGACTGGGATGCATTTTAATCCCAGCATGATGAGCAGCTCCCGCACAAGCTGCTGGAAATTAAGAGCCTCACAAAGGAACCGAGCTGCGGGTGGGCACAGCTCTCTCGTCGCCGTAGAAGAGGATTTTAACTGAAAACATTCGGGTCACAAACTTGGGCACCAAAGTAGGACGACTGCATTTGTTTGTGTATGAATCAAACACGTGTTTGCAAGCAGTGTTCCTCTGCTTACGTGTCAGACCCTCTGTCTCATCCTGCATCCATGTAATAACCGTCTGCACGGTAGCTAATTCAGAGAAAGTACAATCTGATACTTCAGATTCAAAAGAAGTGATGTGTCACTGCTCTGTTGCTCAGCGTTTCCTATTTCATTTCTGTCTCCAGCCCAGTTTTCTGTCCTCTTGTCTGGTTTTCTGCCTTTTCTCCTCCCACTCTCTACTTTTGTCTTTGTCGCTTCTTTTGCTTTTTGTCTGTCTCGCTCTCATCCCTTCACTCCATCTGCCGGCCTCCTTCTTCTCACCACGCTATGTGTTGCTTCACCGTTTCTCTCCTCCTTTACTGTGTCTGCTCTTCCTCTCTCGCAGGCAGACAGTCCTCATTAGCGGCAGCAGCTTCTTTTTGCTCAGTGTTTGCAACCAATGGGCCATTAGACTGTTGTGTGCAGGGCAATAAATCGCATCAGGCAGAAACCCAAGTGCTCTGACTTCCTCTCCATGTCGGCCAATCAGGACAATTTTCTATGGTTTGGTGAGCGCTGTGGATCCAGGAACAGTAGCCAGTGAGGATAGATGCACCGACGCCGAAGCCTCTGTGATGCTTTAATGACGCGATTGTGTTAAGATAGTAAAGCTGTGTCATTCATCACCGAGACACTGTGATGTACCACTAGTTCATTTTTGAGTTAAATCTTATTTAATTTCCAATTGCAACAGAGACAGACATGCACAAAATACACATGTTCTCAATTTGGAGTGAGCCTGTTGGTTACGCAACGCTTTCAGTGTCAGTCCCTTGGCTCTGCATAAAACATTACACAAACTGCAAATCAGCGATCGAAAGGGAAGCAAAACTCCCTTAATTCAGTGTTAACTCAGTGTACGCTGTCTGAATGCCCGTGACAATCTGTAATTCACTTTCTGCAGTGTGGGTGGTGACAGATTTTCCCCCCTCAGGGCTCACAAAAGCCACGAATAGCCCGCTGCACTGTGTTCAGGCCACTAGCGCTACTGGAAAATTGTATAGTGGACATTCTGGCTGACTTACATGCTGGGCCACATAAAGAGTTTTCCCTGGCACGGGCCGGTGGCCATGAGCCTGCTGTGTGCAGTTTACTTACAGAGCCAAGATATTTCAGCACTGAAGTAAAAACTTTTCAAACATGTTCTCTTTTCTCTACTATTTGGTTCTGCCAGTGTGTGAAGTTATGCATCTTTAATGATCCCTGTGGGGAAACCACTGTTGCAGCAGCAAGTAGTAAGGAGGAAAAAAGAGCAGCAAAGTAGAACAGAGCACGAGATGAGACAAAAGTCAGCGCGTTTTCAACAGCCGGGCGTATTTAGCTGAAAGTAGAATCTGGGCAGGATGACCACAAAAACAGGAAGATTAGTATAGCTGTAGAAATTAAAGTAATAGCTGTGACAGGAGCAGAACAGTGTGAACACAAGTAGTGGAAAAGTGGGAAGATGCACTGAAAGCGTGCAAGCAGCCTCACAATGTGATTATTTATGTGCAACCTGCAACCTATTGAGATCAGCATCTCAATTAGCAATCTAACACTCACAATGAACGCATCATCATGAAACATTACAAAACAGCCTGACGCACAGATTGACAGACGCATTAGAGGTTTCCATCACCAGCCCAGCCAGGGCTCCATAGTTTATCTAATCAGAGAAGGGCTGGTTTATCGGCCGTTCCCTTTAGTCTGCTGGACGTAAATCGAAATGTTTTCTCCAAACTGTGCAGCGCTACAGTAACTTTTTTTTTTTATTGCAAACGTATTTAATGTTGACTGTGTTTCTTATGCAGAAGAACATTATCATAATAAGTGCACAATGATCCAGGCAGTGACTTCGTTGAGCAGCAGGAGAACACGTATTGAATCCAAACACGCCTGTATTCTGCTCCTCTGATCGCACAGCGTCTACGGACTGAGCTGTAGACTGAACTGACCTTTACGAGCTGCTGAGATGTTGCTACAGTGCTGCGCTCATTTCCATTCAGACTCCGTTGCTCTAAAATACTGAATGAGGCCATAATTATGACTGTAGTGATTTACATAGATTGTAGGAAATGAATAATTAATGTTGTATACCGTATGTGTTTGTCAATGTGTATAAATATGTACAGTGCATCTCCTTGTGGTAGAAATTCCACAAGTTTGTATAAATATGCAGGCAAATTAATCTGAGGGAGTTTGTGTGGGTGGCACGGAGCTGTGCGAATGGTGTGTTTTAATGAGTTTGTATATTTACTGCATGTTTGTGTGTCTGTGCTGTGTTTATCAGAGCATCAACTGAAGGGAGATGGAGATGTCAAGCAGGAGAAATGCTGTTAATTTATTACTTTAATACATTCGTCCTGTTTGAACGCTGGACTCTTACTGTAATAGTTGTTCAGTCTAGCTAAATATTCCTTCTAGCGCTTTTTCAAAGAGGCCTAATTCAGAGAACAACCTTTTAACCTTGGCGCTGTAAAGCAGTGGGGAACTGGTTGGGGTGAGAAGGGCAGACGTTTCATTAGAGCTGATTAGATTGCCCAAAATGTCATGTCAGTCTTTTATAGATAGAAAATCTGGCATTTGGTGTTTAAAATCAGTTCATGTGATGAAAAATTAACATGATAAATGAAAACACAACGTGCTGTTTGCCACTACAAAGCGATGCAGGTGCAGCTGCTTTATGATGTGGCTACATACTGTTTCCCTTTTATTTCCCATTCTATTTTATTTCTCTTCCTACATGTAATAATTCATTTTTACAGTACAGCGGAGGGAGAAGCAGGGAGTGAGATCTAAAGGACGAGAGATTCTGAGGCCTTGCATTTTGCTCCCTGTGCCTTGTAAAAGGTTATGTGCTTCCCAGTCGGCCATTGTTAAAAGAATCCAAGCTTTTGTGTAAAGCCATCACACTGTTTACAAGTAGGTGTATGTACAAAGAATAGAGAGGGGAGAATGGAAATGTCAGGGAAATGTCAAATGCCTGCTGGCTCTGTCCATAGTATTTCTCCGGCTGAAACGTTCTCTCCAGGGAAGAGGGTCCAGGGCAGGCTGGCTGTGCTAATCCAAGGTCAACGTGTTGGTGCCTTTGAACTAAACCAGCGCGTGAATGAAATTATGGGCAAATGAAAGGGTTACGGAATTTATAAATAATTGAATGGACGGACAAATACAAAATTCAAAACAGTGAGGTTTGTTTGACCAGTGGAGTTTAATGATTGATAGATAGATGAAAGAGTGGATTAAAATATGGCTGAAAGAACCGTAAAAGAAATAATTAGCGCAATGATTGATGGATGAATGGCTAAAGAGAAAACTAAGACTGGGGAGATGGGGAGAGACTGGCTAACACAAATGTTCAAAGGACGGAGTGATGATGAATGATTTACTGGATGAATGATAACTTAATGGCTGAGTGTAACTACTGGGTATGAGCAGAAGTGAAGGAAGGAATTAATGGAAAAGTTCACGGATCACGGATGAACAGACAAACGGACGAGTGGAAGGATAAATGACGAAGAGCTGCACGCTTGGGTTGAAGTGAGAGATAATCCATGAAACGTTTATTGCTCATCAATAACTATCAGTGGACAGCTAATTGATAAATAAAGACAAATAGACGGACAGATGGCGATGTGAACAAGCGAATACAGCTGTGTGCAAGATAGTGGAAATTACTTATTACTGTCTTTTCTCTTTTGATTTGCTTGTTTGTGGGCTGCTAATTTATATCTTAATCAATTATCCATTAAAGCTTCTTTCACATAAAGAGGAGTGATGGTAGTTGCACGCAGTAGTGTTGTGCTTAATATGCATTAGCGTGCCTATCATCCTCCACTTCCCCCTTTATTGTTAATGGGCCGGAGCACTGTTCCAGCTTCATTATGTGTCATGCATCTGTGGAGTTTTCTTCGTTTCTTGTTGAAGTGACTTAATGACTTGACTGAAGAACAGAACTACACTAAATACTGTGATATTATTCACAGCTAGTGTATAACAGAAGAACAGGATATAGGATGCGCTTCTGCTGACGGATCGAGGTGGGATCACATTCCCATCACGAAATGCTCCAGGTTTAACCAAACCAGGTTACGTTTTTTAACTCCAGCCATGTAGACGCTGGTAGGTTTTCTCTTCAAATATTGGATGATTTGCTAACGTCGGTCCATTTGAATAAAGCAAATAAAGCAAATGGCTTTTAATGGCTTTGCCTGTTGAAGGATGTTCACAAGTGTGAATTTATGCTTTTGTATTTGCACAACAGCAGGCAATAAGAGGCACATTTCAGCAGTAATCTGTCATCAGCGTTTACAGTCTTAGGACAATGGACTTGGCACTAAAACACGTCCATTGGCAACTGCCTCTGTGCACAAAAGAAGCTTCAAATCAAGGTTTTTCAAGTGTAATTTCCATGAGTGTGCACCTTTTTCATATTCATTAGGTTGAGAGATGAGAATGCCAGTGTTTTATGTAACATGGTAATGAGAAAATATTTCAGTTGTGACTCACACAGTGGGGCTGTAGCTCTGTCGGGTAGCATTTGGCTATAGCTGGGCTGAGAAGTTGTTTAGATCCAGATCTCTAACAAAACATCTCTCGCGGCTCACGTTTTAAAATCCGCCCCCTCAGTCGTGGAGAACGACAGGTCTGTCATCGTCTTTCTTTTTCTGGCCTGGACCCTCGATTGTGCCGTCTCTTCTCAGAGTGTCTGTTTTTGAACAAGCTCCTTAATGTCAACCCGTCTGGCTTCAGGAATGATCATTTGGCCTTCCTCTGACTGCCTGCAGCTTTTGACACTTACACACACTAGGTGGACTCGTTTGCACTTTCTGAGCTGCGCGTCTCTCGCACAGCTCTTGACTGGCTCAAGTTCCAACTACACGGACAAGCCTCCAAGGTATCCTGGGGACGGTATCAGTTCTCATATTCTCATATTGATTATCCACCTGACGCCCCTCATGTCCTTTGTTCTCTGATTTTTGTTTGGCTTTATATAGTAGTGGTCAAGACATTATACGATTAAAAAGTCAACTTCACCCATGGAGTTTCATATCGTACCCTACAGTTCTCATCCCCACCCCACTTCTCACCCTCATCACAAATGTCCAGCTATTTACAATGCGACAGAAGATGTAAAACACCAGGTGCTCTGTGAAAAGGCCTGGAAGGAAAGAACAGACATGACGTGAGAGCCTTTCCTGAACTCCTATACTGAAGGGATTGTTATAACCACTAGCTCTGAAACTTACTTCAAACAGATGTAATAATCTATAAAGCAGCAGTACTAGTTCATGAAACGTATATAGATAGTTGGAGAGTTTTTGAAAGAACAAAGCTTAGAAACCTCAAGATGAACTCCCATAAAACCCGTTGTTTTCTCCTGGGAGTTTGAAGACAATGTTTGATAATGATGACATAAAATACCCTGGAAAGATGCCACCAGTGTAGAAACAGGCCCTGAATGATGCAAGAAAATATAGTGATCACATACAAAAAAAATGTGTCGCCGTGAGCCTCCCACCCCAAAGCACATCCACACAGGCAAACAAGCTTCACTACCCTGTAGAATTTGATTTCCTTAGCACCTTCAATCTATCATCTGAGGTAAGACTGCCTCCCTCCCTGTTCCACTGCTGTTGCTACTTATTAAGATCCAGTGGCAACTTCAGGGAGAAGTTGGGCAGATAGGCTGAAAGGGTGGAGGGTGGAGCTGATGGATGGACGGGTTAGTACCTCGAGTGGGTGGCGGCAGGCACTTTTTCAGCACTTTTCATGGATGATAAAGCTCAAGTGATAAATAAAGACGGGGCTAGCCATGCCTCTGTCTATTTAATACTGCTGATGTGGTGATAGCTTCTCGGGGCTGCAGACCTTTGTTACCTCGCATGGCGGCTGGTGTGGGATGATGAGCACAGCAACGTAAACTGTTATCTGTCGTGATGTAGTGGGTCACTTAGGCCCCAGAGTCCACAGGTTGTCGCTGCTATTAAACCAAGAAGCCCTTTTCATTTTACGTTAGATGGTTTTGTACAGCAAGGAGCTAAGAAGCCACCTTAAAGATGTTGTTTCTCCTCCAGAGTATGTCCCAAACCTCAGTTTGCACCAGACACTGAATCCCGGGCACCTGTAGGAATCGAGCTTTAGTTGCGTTCGGACTCAGACAGCTCCCCACGTGCACTTATATTTGAATGCAAACCTGTTATCCAGAACATTACATACCCTTGTGTGTCTGCAGTGCCTGCAGCTTAAGTGTGTATTAAACAGTGGGGGAGAATGCTGCTGAGGCCTTCACACAACGGGGCAAAATAGCTCATATTATCCTCACTGCGACTGCCTCACACGTGTATGTGTGTGTATGTGCGTCACCGCTGGACGCCTTTCACCAAGAAATCCTCCTCCCACTGGGGACAAAGATCCCACCAGGCCACAGCGAGGGGTGCTGATCACCTTGAACAACACTGGAGCTTACTCTTCTGTTTCAGAGCAGGGGCCAGAACAAGGCTGCCATTTTCCTCCTATGGCTCATTTGTCTTGTCTTTAACCCTCATAAGAAACAGGATAATTACAGACACACTGGAAGGCTGTTATGATAAACAGCTTATATTGCTGTAGTAGTTCCTCCTGTACCTTCCCTTAATTTGAGCTGTGTTCCGGCTCACTGAGGCTAATGGTGATGTAAGAGGAAAACAGAGGAGACACCAGACATTAGGTGCTTATGTAGTTGTGTGCGTGCATGCAGTCAAAACCCGTCTTAGCTACAGGCACCAGACATTCCTAGAATGTGTCAGATCATTAAAAAAGGATCATAATGACAATTAAACATGAGATATTTTGTTGTTGTGTCCCCTCATCTCGACCGGTCGAGGCAGATGGTTGCCCACACCGAGCTTGGTTCTGCTGTGTGTAGATATAACGTTCTGAAAACATACTTTTTACAGTAGATTCCCGGAGAAGAGAGTGCAGATGCAGATTTGGTCCAGCTCCACTTAAACAGCCACAACAGAAGGATGACTGAAACAAGGCACCAAGGGGAGGAAGAGGCTGAGGGGCCATGAGAGACAGACTGGCAGGCAAAGACAAAGCTGGTCCTCCTCTACGAACAGCTGCAGCAACTGAGAAACTTATTACTCAGTGGGGTCAGATGCAATCTTTTGATGCCTCTCTTCCCTTGCTCTGATTCGCACAAACACAGAAAAGGACACGAAAGGTTACAGGTCCAAACTTCCATGTGCAATTAAACCCAGTCTCTAGGGTCTCTGCTTGATGACCCAGAAAACAACTACAACCTAGGTAACACACTAGTGCAGCCAATCATTCACACACACCTGTGTTCAAAAACCTCGGAGGCAGATAAAAACGCTGTTCGGTGAAGTGAAAAGATCATCGTCATTGTGTCTTATTTTTTCATGAATGCTTATCCAGGCGCACTGATCTCAAGCTGTATCGTTTTAAAAGAGTTCATTGTAGGAAACCTTTTGTCCATTTTCTTTGTCTTGGTTCCTATCAGGCAACATCCCGGTCAAAACCATTCCTTTTTGTTCTGTTGCCACGGTAACTGTGTGGGCATCTGTATCAAAGAGATAACAAAAAGGCAAAAATGAACGTGACAGAGAGAGAAGTATGTTGTGTGTGTCTGAGTGAAGAATGAATCAGCGGTGGGCGGTTGCGTACGTTAAATGTACGGACAAACGCGGTGCCGTCGTGTAAGTGTGCACTGAAAAAGCTGACGTCTTGAGTCTTAAGACAGACATGGACACAGAAACTGGACACTTCTCAGCCAGCGTTGTTTATTCCGTTAGCATTGATAAGCCATGGGAGAGAATGCTAACCCCATGAATCTGCTGCTCCTAACGTGGCTGGATTGACGTAGTTTACCCTTGGCTACCCTGTTATGTACTGCAAAGGATTTCTGGCTGATTCTGCTGTTAAATAAACTGTTTATTTAAACCAATGTGCTTCTAAGACTCGTTAATCTGATTAAATTCCGTTTATAAAGTAAGAGGATGAGCACATTGGCAGACCTGCTAGTATACACCAGGGTTCCCAGCGCTCCAGACATCAACCAAGACATGTAGTGTAGGAGAGCGGGCTTCAACCTGAAGTGTCAACATCAGGTCACAGCAGGAAAAGGTTCAATTGATATGTTCTTTGCTTTATTAGGCCAGGAATAAGAAACAGAAATGTGTTTATTGTTAGATTATAAATAATAATAAATCATGACAGTCCAGGAAAAGACGTTAGTGACACGCTGTAAGTTGTCCCTCTTCTTACTGACGACCTGAAATGAACTGGGGGGCATCTTATAATACAAATAATTTAAAGTATTCTCTGGCTCGCCCTCGACAAGCTTAAGGAAAAAACATTATGTGAACATATGAGCGGTTATGACTTCATGTGTGCAGGTTGGCCTACAGGAGGCTACATTCTCGGCCTGACTGATTCCTCTAATGGAAACCCAGCTCTTAGCTTAGTGACACACGTCAATACACGCTAGGTGCCCGGTAACAGCACAGCCTTCTAGTGGCTATTCAACTGTAGAGGAATCAGTACTTTGGCTATATGCACCCTAGCATTAGTTAATGAGGGAGACGCTTTTCTGCCTCAGACCCACAACCATGAACACAAGCACCTTTTACCACTGGGCTATAATTTCCCACTTCCCCTCTGAAATGTCATGGATTTGGAAGATAAACAACTCTCGCTCCAGGACTCTTAATTCAGGCGGCTGCTCGCTGCTCGCAAGCCACAGCGTCAGGTCATTAGGTCGGAGAAGCCAAGAGTGAAACGTTACTGATTACTGCCAAGGACCGTGGGCTTTCAAGTCACATCAGACAACAGCAGAGGATTTGTCAGCACAGAGCGAGGGCGTGGAACTCGCCAGGTCTGCTTTGTGACGGGCGTATCGGTGCAGAGTCAAGGAAATCAGGATGCTGCCACTTCCCGTGAGAAGGACGAGAAAAGTGCGGATGTTCCGTCGCAGCTGTACGGTGGCTATAAATAAACCAGTGTACCGTGCTAATGCCTGAATGTCACACCACAAATGCACAGTATAGGATTTTTTATCGTCCAGGAAGCGGTGGAGGCCTGGTGTGTGTTTCATCTCATTAGGATTTGAAAGCTTTGCAATGATTTTTTTACAGTGTCCCTCTGTGATGACTGTGCTGCACCAAACACATCCTAATTAGCTTTTGTTATAAAGATGGTTAATTTACAACACAGAGAACCAGCTCGATTGTATTGTCTTGATTTAGTGTTGGAACTTGTAACATTTTATATATACATATATATATATATATATATATATATAAAATATGTTATACATGAAACACGAAGATTACCCGAGGTTCATCTACAATACCTTCCATCACATTGTAACCAGTAACTTTACTTACAGTACGGTTTCATTTTGAAAGAGCCACTTCCTGTTTACTTCCTACTACCTTCCTACTTTACTAATCAGCTCAATCAGTCCCACCTGTGCCAGTCGCTGTCTGCTTTGTTTCAGTGTCTGTGAATTGTTTTCTTTGGACCGAGGGGTTTGAGTGAGTATATTTGTAATTTCCACACGTTAATTTTTTTTGCAGCTCTACTAACATTGATGCTGTTGTTTTAGCTTGACTGCAGCTGTGTCTCATTTAGCAGAAGTGTGTACATGTTCACTGTTGTTTCTTCTGTGCTGGATCAGAAGGCCTGCTTGTGCGACTCATGTTTTCCTTGTCCTTGGTTCCACGTGTCCCGATTTACTTGATGTGAAGGAGAAGCTCTTCTCCTGGCTGCTGCTCACCTTGTTCTCCTGCTTGATGTTACCAGACTTGTCTTCAACCATCGCTTCACTTCATTCACTGGATCACTGCATCATCAAGTCCGTTCCTCAGCCTCTGCCTACATCTCGTCGTTCCTCTGGCTCGGCCTACTTCCTATTGTAACCGGTAAGTCCCTCCTACTCACAATATACAGTAAACCGCCGCTGCTGCAGTCTCGCCATTGCTTTTTTAAATAAATGACAAACTGTGGGTGCTTGTATCCCTAACATGGGCTGGAATGGTAACTTGTAGAGTTTTAAAATTTAATTTATGTGCAAGAGTTTGTGCACAGATAAAAGCCTGTGTGATTTAATATTAAGTGGAGGTCCAGAGGAAATTATGCTTGAAGATCACTGGAGCAGTACAGGGTTCACCCTCGGATGCTTCCCGTCCCCAAATGATTTCTCATGCATGGACATGAGAGAAGGGCAGTTTAAAGAAACTTTAAATTGTTTGCTTCTCAGTAAATCACCACAGTGTAAAGATTAATCTGGATTTATAGACGTCGTCATAGCAGCAGTGTCGGATATAATTCAGTGTATCAGTTACAGGGAAACGTCACTAGCCACCAGGCAACACTATTACCAAGGCTGTTTTAAGTAGGGAGCCAGGCAGCGTTTGTGCTACACTAAAGGTTATTTTTCCTCGAATGGATATCAGACGGAAATATTCAGGGAAATATTCTCACGGGGGTGTCCTCACTTGGCATTTCCTCTCAGAGAAGACAAACAACTGTCAGGACCGTGCCTGCTCCTGCTTCTCCCATCGCTTCACTCGTTTCTCTCCGTCTTCCTCTCTAGTCCGTGGGTTTTCAGTGCAGGCTTTTGAGAATGTACTTTTGCTGTAAGTCCTCAATCTGTTCTGACTGAGGAGGCATTTTAATAATTACTGCAAAGTGGAAAAAAAACTAAACAAAAACAAAACCCACAATGCTTAATTTTTTACCTGCTTGTGTCAAGCGCGACTGTCTTTCCGTCGTACGCGTCTTGCCTGCCTGATTAAAGAGCCTATAGATAAGTCATAAATTCTTCATTGTGATAGTTTAGCTCATATTATAATATAACTTGCCTGAAAAAAGATTCTATTTACAGCAATATTCAATTAATCATTGTTTGACGGTGAAAGCAGTTTGTGTAATAAATTTTACATTGTGTTCATATAAGCATATAATGTTCATATAAGCAGTATGACTCGGTGTATATGACACTTAATAATGGCATCACTTTCACTATGGCTGTGTTCCATTAAGAGCGAACTGATAGAACAGTTCACACAAGTTTTGAGTTAGTATATTGTAGCAACTGGGCTAATGAGAGGCAGGTGTTTAATGTGTCTGCTGCAGACGGGAGCGTCTATTTTACCAGCTTGCTTGCTGCCACATCTTCTACCTCGTCTTGAACTGATTCCACGGCTTCCTTTTAGTGGCTCGTGACATGTAATAAATTGAAGAGAAACATGTCACGTTGAAAGGCCTCCACCATGTCGGCCTAGTTTGAGTCTTTATCTCAACGGCAGACGGCGGGTTGGGAGCTGCCGTGTGGCATCACTCTGACAGGCAGCGCTGCCAATGAGCTAGTGCCATCCAACTCATTACCCTACCCCCCCACCCCACCCCCCAACCTACTTTGCTGCTTTGACAAATGTCTGTCTTGTCTTCCATTTTAAAGCAAACCCCTGAGTTGTCTATCAGCCAGTAAACCCAGTTGTGAAGCGCTTTGTGGTGGATGGACTGTCATTGTGTTACAGATACTCCAGGAAAGTGTTCACATATTCACAAGTGTCATTATGGAAGGACGAACACAGACGTGACGTCTCCTGGTTGTAAGAAACATGACAGATGGAAGGAGCAGTTTGAAAGACGATGCGGAGGCAGGTGAACACCCTGGTTCCTTTCTACTCGGGGGCCTCTTGTGTTAAAAGATGGACCTCGTTGCTTAAACTAATGGCCTTGTTCCGGTCTTTGTTGATGTAAATGTCATGATGGTGTGAGCTCGACGTCAGTTTATAGTAACGGCTTTGCAGGGTTGTCATATTTTGTACATATTCCACACCTCAAACACATAAACAATATACATTTAAATTATAATCTATAATATTCAAATTATGTCTTTACTAGTCTCTTTATCCAGGTCCTCGTTATGTGAGGTTTTGCAGTTCATGTTATCGTTTCCTCTTCTTTTTGCTCTTCACATACAACTCGCCCCATCAGGTCGAGGCAGATGACCGCCCACGCTGGCTCTGTTCTAAATTAAAGTTTTCTTGTCTACTATTGCTAAATGCTTTCTAATTCTTCAAAATGGCAACTTATTATTATTCTATCTGACAAGAATTACGTTCTTCTTCGTAAAGTGCCATCCTGTCAGAAGTTGCATGTCAAGAAAATAAAAATCCCGACGCATCTTCCACAGTTGAGCTGGTGTGTCCATGTGCACAGCAGTCTCTCAGTTGTGTGAAATATTTTTGTTATAGTAGAGGCAGCAGTTCTTTTTCTAGCCTGTAAAAACTCAAACAGCTAGTGCATCCCAGTGGAAGAGCTTCACTCTGAGTGTTTCGAACACAAAACTTTGCCTCATTTCGGCATACTCTCAGTGTACTGCCACTTTTTCAAGTCCAATCTGATGGAATAAGCTCTTTCCTCCTCCTCTTCCTTTTCTTCTACTTTCCTCTGAGGTGAAAGTTGGTAGTTACTGTCTATTTTTAGCTGGAGCTGCATTGCCTTTTAGCTTTAGAATCTCTTGCTCAGATGCGTTTCTTTTTGCTCTTGCACAATGATCCTTTAGCTCTTTCTTGCTCGCTGCCGTTCCTCAGGGAACGGAGGTATGGCAGTTGGAAGAGTTTGGCAAAAAAAAAAAAAACTTTTCTTAACTACAAGTAAGGCATGTGTTTGGAAACTTCCAGCAAAGATAAGAACTCTGTCCTGGAATATCATCTCACGAGGGCGTCTGTCATGCATGCAGGGATTGCCGCTACAGTACTGTACATACTTGCTGAGTAGCTCGACGTGCCTGCGTGCCATGTGTTGTGTGTTATGCTTGAGAGGGTTTTGAGAACATGCCCAGATGGTCCCATCTTCCCTTTCTGTCTGCAAGCAACTGGTGACTTTAGGATGGTTTCAACTGATCAAATACTAACCAAGTTTGCTTTAAACGTGAACCCGAGACTGGAAGCAAACGGGACCGGAGATCCTAAAGACAACTCCACACGGGGTCGATGAATCTGGGTAGGATAAAATAACCTTATTGCTTTAAACGTAACGAAGTGGAAATGCATGCTAAGTGGAGGAAGCGAATCCCAGCTCCATCCTAGCAGCACTAACTAAAGCAAATGGGCCATTAAACCTCTGTCTCAGACAAGAAAAGTGTCAAAGCAAATGCAGACTTCAAAGAAGCCTCCATGCTTTCATTTTACAGCAGGGGCTCCAGTTTGTTTGGGGCCTGTATAAAGCAAACAATAATGGCTTCAGCTGTAGTGATGACTTCAAATGATGAGGTCACGTGAGAATGGGTTTTCTCAGATCGGTTATAAATATTTAAATAATTCAAATATATAAGTCATGGCTAGTAATTATAGATAGATAATAAATACTAAAGTACTTAGTGAAATACATATATAATTATTTATATAATCAAAGGACAGGACATGTGACAATAGTAACGGCCATGTCCAGTGGGAGTTCGTTGGATGACCATTTGAATGCTCACGGATCAAAGGTGAAATGTCTTCAGCTAGAAAAAAGCAAGTCCAGACAAATAATGGCTATGTTATTATTTCAGTTGGGGTCTGTCTCAAAGCACTTAGTGCTGCATCAGCTAGTGGCTGTTAAGCGACAGGAGAGCAAGAGGACACTTATGGATCCCAACTTCATTAATCAGACTGCGATCAATAGCGGCACAGGAGCAGAGCCAGAGCATCCCCTGACAAACATCCTCATTCCAACTCCTGCGTGTTTTATCTTTGAGCCGCTTTGTCTCTAAATGTTATTGTACTATCTGACAACACCCAAAGGTGAGCGCACTTACACTGTGGCCATGAAGTCCGCCACTAGCACTGCAGAGCGTTGACGTACTGTAGGATTTATAGCAAAGCATGGATACGATATTTTCTTCAATGCAGAAATACGGTTGCGCTGTCACTAACATGAAGCTTGTCAACAAAAACAAGCATTAACTGCTTTGCCTGAGACTGACAACAGCCATTAAAAACAAAAGATTTCACACTGAATAATATTGCTCCTTCCCCTGAGAGGTGAACACAGGGCTGGGAGCTGTTAGTTCATTTGCCCTCATCCAGGTTCCAGGTGTGATACAAACAACATCCCAGCACAGTCTAACCCACGTGTGTTAATACCCAACAGGGTCATTCCTCCATCTAGTGCTGTGAGCCCATACTTTGACCTCAACCAACATATGTTGTAGAAGAAACCAGTTGGTTTTTACACAAAATAACTAAGGATTTATCTTCACGTTATCTTTGTGTTCCTCACTCGAACATGGAGCACCTCCCTTAGTCGAGGTTTACTCCAGGGCTACTGTGGGTACGTCGCATGATGAGATGCGTCTTTCATCAATTCCCTTATGATAGGTGATGTGGCACTCACTTACCCATCATTTCTTAAAGAGCTCTGGCCATTATCACAATACGTATGTTTACAGTAGGACTTGACTTACTGTATGATGCTGTTTATGCACAAACATGTTTTTAAAAAACCTTTCTCCCACGCCGCACCGTGACTCTCGAATCCACTCTGAGGAATATTCCCCTTCCACATATCTTCAAACACAACAAAGCACCAGGGGACCAGAGCTGCATGGCTGTGTACCGAGCAGTGATTCGGCAACAGGAACTGTCAGATGGCATCTTTATTATGTTACATGATACGTCCTGGAGGACTGCACTAGCATCTGTTTCCTCTCTTTGCTGTCACAACTGTCTTATAGAAATGAACCAACTTGAACAATTTGACAAAGGGGGACATGGCTTATGGAAAGAATGTACTGTAAAAATAACTCAGATTGAATGTCACAAACTATGAAAGGTCTAAACAGTTTTACAATTCAGTTGAGTTAAATAAATGCTATAAATTGTTTTTGTCAGTGTGCAAGTATTAAGAAATCTTCTCTATGTATTTGTATTAAAATTATAATTTAAATTAACAATGAGTTTCTTTCCAGTTCTCCAGAAATGTGGATGCCGATGAATGCAGGTTGAATGTGCGATGAAATGTGGGCTTATGGTTTCAAATTGAACGTAATAATATGCATGCGTCAGACTGAAAGAGCACCTGCTCCTGGGTTCCTGCTGCGAGTCTTTTCCCAGCAGTTGGTTGCTGCTCAGAGATCAGGGCTGAAAACACTGCAAAGGCTCAGTGGGTGTCAACATCTGGAGTTTGGGAACATAAAACCCAGAACTGAGTTTTGAGGGCCTAATTTAGCTGCTGCGAGAGGAAAGAAGCTGTGTCAAGACGACCAAAGCACCACTAACTGTGGTTTTATTCAAACTAAACACTTCATACAGCAACTTTGGACTAAATTCAATTAAATGAGCAACGAAGTGTTAAAAAATGAATATACGTTTAACTGATTTGCTTCAACGTATGTATAATGTTGCTGATATGTTTATTATGTCAACGCATAATCAGTTTTGCGGTTGCAGTTTAGTTTTTTTAGGAGGCTGGTTGCACTCATCAGTGATACAGAGAACATTTTTCAGAGCAACATACTCAGAAGCTGCCAAGTTGCAGCACCTCCGATTAGAGCTCACATAAATTGTTCTTGGCGTCAGGCTTAGGTCAGAAACCACCGCTTCTGAAAATTTAAAATCTGAAAGAGACTGTGAGCAATGACGCACAAAAGAATAAACACTGGGGTTTGTGAAGGTTTTATGTAACACACTCATCCACACATGCACTTCATGCGTGTGCCCACGTGAAGCAGCATCATGCTTAAACGTTTGACCTGCACAGGCTGCGTTCAAGAATTTCTAAGGCAACAGGGAAAAGTGAATCGCTCCACTTCAGATTGCTGCCGTTTGTATTCAAGGAAACTCCTTTTGTACTTTGGAAAACATGTCAAGCTGTCTGAAACTCAATTCCTTTTTTTCTGATGGGCTGTGTGGGAAAAAAAAAAAGTTATGGATTTTCCCATATTGTGTTTATGGACAAATAGCAACAACATCAAAAAAAACTTGGGGCCACTACTGCCAGACAAGTACTGCAGAATTGATTTGATGCTCTGTGCGCCGGTAAAGGCTCAACCCAAACAACAAGAGTTTTAGTCTCAGTTTCAGGAAGGTTGACGAAAAGAAACTGCACAACAGGACATGTTAAATCTTTGCGTTTGCTTGACTATTTACATTTGAGATACGGTTTAGACTTGTTCATAGAACAGTAAATATTTGTGAGAGATAATGTCTGGGCTCCATCACCTGGGTCCTTCTACATCAGCTGGAAGGGTGGGCAGAGTTAGAGATGGAGGGATGGAGCCTTGTACTGTGGAAATCTCATCTTCCTTTTTTGTCATGTATTGAGTTAAAGCTTTTTTTAATTCAATATGAAATTCTTACACACTCTGCAAAAGGGAGCCAGTGTTTGTGGTATATAAAGCCTCCCTAAGCGAGACACTGAAATGTCACAGTCACACTGCTGCAAATAGTTTATTATAAAGAGACAGACCTCTTAAATGTTAACTCTGCGTCTGTCTGCGGTTTCATACCTCTTACATAACCTCCAGGTGTGGTTGGGGTCGTTGTCCTGTAGGAAAAGAAATCCTGGCCAATTTAAAAAGTACTGATGGGATGGTTTCCTTCTACTGGTGTTTCTGTTCATGACACACGTACAAACAGACCATTGCTAGTCACAGCATAGTTGTCTGCTTAGCCTTGAACATGAATAAAGATTTTCATGGATTTGTGGTCATCACACAAAGCCTTCCAGCAGCAATTAAATGGGTCGTTACAGACCCTGCTGAAGAAATCTTTTGTGATCTGATATGTGTAGTTTAGTTGGCAAGCAGGAGGACAAACGTGTGTGTGTGTGTGTGTGTACATGTAAGTATGAGGAGTCTTAAATATCAGCAGTTTAGAGAGTGAAGGGAACAGAAAAGTAGATTTGTTTGAATCTTGGCAATTAGCTGTGAAATGTCAGTCAGTGCTGTGATGTCTACGGTATGATTACAGTCTTAGTTAAGTGTGTGCTAATTGGCACTAAACCCACTAAGGATGATACCTGATGATTCGCAGCCATAAACCAGGTAAGTCAGAACAGCTTCAGCTGTTTCACATTTAACGTTGAATCGCTGTTACAAGAAATCCATCCTTCCAAACTGCTTTTCGTTGAGGGGGTCCTGCAGCGACTCCCAGCTGTCTCTGGCTGGTAGGCAGGGTCCACCCTGGACGGGCTGCCAGCAGAGCAGGATCAGTCAACTTTGATTACGAAGCCCTAGCAACTAGAAAGTTGTTCAGAGAGCCTGTTGCTAAGCTTCTTCTTCAGGCGTTGATTATTGCTACCCCTAAATATAGATTTATCTCTGCTGAGGTCAAACGCCTTCATTCTCCTCCGTGAATACAAAGGGAGAAAAACACTTGTGCCGTATCGCCAGTAGCAGTGCGTTATCCACAGTGACATGAGACTGAGTGAATCAGTGGATGCAGTATTTCTCATTGTCTGTTAGATTTTTATTAAAACTAGCCAGGAACCTGTTTAGCTGAATATACGAAGGTGAGCTTCTCTCCTCTCTGTCCGAGCCTAAACTGCTTCAAGTCTCCTTTTTCTGAATTAAATCCTGTAACACGGATCTTAATCCACCCTGATATAATCCAACGTTTCCCCCAGACATCGTCTTACTCTTATTACTGACGTTCATAAGAAAAAGAATGAGAACAATGATGGTTTTCTTGTTTACCAGTCAGTGATGTTTACTAGTCTTCTCCTCACCTTAACGAACAGCCTGTGGTCAAGCTGTTAAGTTCCCGATGTGGCCGTCTAAGCAGACGTTTGTCTTATAATTGCGCGTCTCTTTGTTGTTTCTCCTGCTCACATGAAAGCGGCCTCGTTTCGTGCAGGGCGTTCGCTTGCAGCTTCACACCAGTGAACTTGCAGCCCTGCCGACCGGCTCCTAATCAAACAACCATCTGGTGTTCAGTGGGCTTAATGACTAATGTCTTCTATCGGTGCAGTAATGAGTGAATGGATGCGCAGGTATTAGAATGATTTGACTCCATGTACTCGTGTCCTTCAGAGGCTGTACAGTAGAACAGGGCCTGGCTTTTCCCACCAAGCCAGCACCATTGATCTGAGTTAGAAATGATCATCTCCGCGGTCTTTTGTGCACTCAGCAAGACACGGGGAGTTCATTTGCCGTGAAAATTTATATCTGCCTTTTCCTTGGCTGTAGGTGTTCTCCCATCCCCACCACACACATAACCGTGTGAATGTTCCTTCCTTCTTTGGGCATCAGCCTCAATCCCTGACGCGCCGCTTGTTTTATTGCCCACTAATGCTCCACGCCTTTTGGATATTGAATTATTTATTTATTTTCTTGCTCTGCCTGTAAACCCCTATGAACGATTGGACGCCTCAGGCCTGCTGCGACATGATCTCGAAGGGTATTAAATATATTGCTGGCATTTGTTTCCCACCTCTAAGTGGATCAGACGACACTGCAGACAAATACGCATCTTCCAAAGTAGAACAGCCTCGACAGCAAAACAAGTATGTCCTCTGCTCCATAATCCTTATTGCATCCAGCTGTCTGGTGGGGGGAGAAGCGAGGAATGGAAGACTGTTATTATCAGCCCAGAGATTGTTTTCTGTTTGCACAGTATGGATTTTGCACAAGACCCTGTGATTTTTCACTACTGTAGAGACTTTGGATCAAACTTTCACAGTACTGCTTGTACATTTATCTGTGCATTGCTAAAGAAGGAAATATTGTTTGGAGAAAGTTCTCTTTTGGCAAATGTTTTAAGTGGTGAAAGGCCCTTTAGGGGTAGCAGCAAAGCACGTTTAAACATCCAGGTGTTCAATGAATGAACAAGTAATGAAGCAGACCTCTCACAAACTGATGAATGGAGAAGACAAATCCATAGTTTATCTACAATTCAGGGCCAGAATGTCACCAGTTATTTGCCAAGTCTCTTGGACATTAATGGAAACAGTGACTGACAAACTCCTGTAATCATACTGATGTGTAACAGAAGTGCTGGATGACTGCAAGATTTCTCAGTCACTTCATCTCCATGTCTCTGACTTTCTTATTACTACCCCCCCTTCTTTCGCTCTCATTCACTCTTTGAAGCTGTAACAAAAGGGAAAAATTGTGAGAGTTATCACAGATTTTGCATAACCAGCCCATCAGTCTCGTATAAAATCATGTTTATTCATATTGCCCTCAGGGGAGAGGGGGTAAAAGGGAGATGATTAAATTCTAATTTGACCTCTATCATAATTTAGCTGAGCCCATTATGATGTCAATCATTTGAACTCAATACTGCAGTGAGGAGAGAGTTGCGGTGTAGCAAAGGGAAAGGGGATTATAGACAGTTTGGGGACCACACAGTCGGCGAATCAAATTGGTTTTATCCATCCACATGTAATTTTTTCCCTGGAGAGAACAGAGCTTGTTGAAATGTTCAGTGTGTGGAGTGAACATGGGGCATCAAAGGAACGACAGACTCGACCATAACTAGAGAAAGTTGCATTTCAGTGTGTAAAATCGTGCCACATCGGGGAAAAGATTTACTCATTACCAGGGTAAGTTTGGGATGTGACAACCCTTAATGTGAAGCAGGTCTTACAAAAGAAATGAAGGTATTTAGTTTTTTTATTTGTTATTGAACGTGGGTCCTTAATCCCAGTATCTGCTAAAGGGAGAACAAACGTATTTAGCACTTTCTTGGCTCCCCAGTAGAACCACAGCACTTACAAAGAGGTGCCATGGAACAGTTTAACATATTGACAGAAGCAGCTGCAGATTAAACCGTCAACGCTGTAACGCTGTAATTGGCTGACGATCGCTTTTGTGCCAAACATAACAACTGGCCAAAAAAACAAGAAATGGCAGATTGGATTGAGCCGTCTCACAAAATGTCGATTGGAAATATATAGATTCTTTTCTTTAATATTTGGGGGTAAAAAGGGAAGAAAATGGTCATAGTTGATACTGTATGTATTCATTTCTGGCATGGGCTGATGCATTTTGATCATGTATCACCATTAGACAGCTTTGCTCCAACTATCCAAATTTGTTGAGACTGAATGATTTTGATTTTGGCACGAAAGCCTCATAGTCGACATCATTACTGCCCAGTGCACAACATGACAAGTAATAATAAAGAAATAAAACGTGGTGACTGGGAAATCATGCTGTGTGTGTGTGATTGGCTATTATGTTGTGTTGATGTTAATGATGCTGAGTATTTGATAGTCCAGATGTTTCTGATAAGGGGTTGAATGAACCGTGTGTGTGTGAGGAAACCTTTCCTCAAACCACCTCACTGGTGTCTGGGATGAAAGCCTCAGAGCAACTGTCACACACTACGCTGGTGGTGTGAGCCCTGAGTTCCTCCTGGAGCAGGTCAGGGCTCGGCCTCATGCAGCCAGGGAGACCGGGTCCTGATGGACATCCACCAGCATCTCAGGTCAGGACAGAAGTGCATTCAGGCACGAAGGAGCCGGTGATTTCAATTAATAATAATCAATTTAATTCCTTCATAAACACCACCAATATATACAGTATGCACAGACTCATACTCATGTGCTCAGCTCAACCGTACATACAGGATTTCTTTTGGTCAGAGGCTCAAAGGCGAGCGGACCGCAGGGATCCGCTCGGCATGAGAAATCACTCCACAGAAGGACAGGACTTGTGCCTGGGGTTATATCCTGGAGCGGCCAGAACATGCCGTGGGGAGAAAGCCACAATGCATGCGAATTAATTCCTAATAAAATCTACGGACGTGGTCATTCACAGCTCTAGCAAAGAGCAAGCGTTTAAGAAAGCCTATCGTGAAAGTCACCTGATGCACTTTATCACTGCTTTCATGTTCTATTTTACCTCTCATTGCGTTGTTCATTGTGTTGCGTTCTAACAATACGCCCTCTCACGTGTTATTGTCACACTAGCAACACTTAGGGGAAGTTTATCATTACACTAGTTCGTCAGTATCATTTTATCTGAAATACTTGTTATGGAACCAATTGCATTGTTTGCTTTGTCTTAAAAATGCCAAGTGAACACAGAGCACTGAAACCTGCAGTGTAATTACATTACATTTTAAACATGGACATGTGATAGAAAGCAGATGCTGCACATCTTTTAGAGAAACGTACTGCAAATGCGTTTACTTCCTCTGCCTCCGCACGGTTCTTTATTAAAACATAGGCTCTTTGCTGGTGCAAATCCTTAGTGATATTAAATGAAATAAAGTTCAACGGCTAAACTCACTTAATACCAGCTCATCTTACGGTCGTGTCTCATACCATGTTGATCCTCATGACATGCTTGTCAAATTCAAACCATGCGCGTCAAAAACCACACAGCTACAGTAAAAGGGCTGATCGGAAAAATCCATATGTGCACCTTATACTAAAGCATAATAGATTTAGAAATATTCAACTCGTGCTGTATTTACTATATAACCCTTAAAACCGTGCATGTATTTCTGGAGTGTGGAGTGTTATCGTCAACTAGGAAAGAGGAGGATCGGTGTTGCACAGGTCCCGCACGGTGGGCGTAGGCCTGCTCTCTGGGAAAAGTAAAACAGCTGCGGCACAGAGGTGAGACACTTCAAACCCACTCAGAGCGTTTCAATTCAGCTCAATTCAATACCGCTGCAGGAAAGGCTCCATATTTATGCGGGTGGGGGGGTCACTATGAAATAAATATGAATAGAATAATTCTATAGATGATTTCATACAATTAGTGCAAGATGATGTCAGGTGTTGAGGCAGCTACAGATTTGTTCTTAATACAGTTGTGAAGGTGAGAAGTACTGTAAAAGCCAACGGCGGATGCCCAGTCATCGATCCCTGGGTTCCCCCCAGGCTCGTTTCTGACCTCGCCCTCCCAACATCCTGCATTTCATTGATTGGCTCTGAGAGAACAATGATGCTGTGGTTGGAGGCGGCCTGCAATTTGAACACTTAGACGTTGGAACGCGTTTAGACGAGTGTGGTGGATCACTAAGTGTGAGAGTGAGCAGGGATGATGGTCAGGACGAGCTCTTGCTGTCATACGTTCCTCTGCAGCGGCTGAATGTGGACATATCTCTAATCCTGTTGAACACTGTTTCCACACACGACCAATGGGACCTGGGAACTTTTGGCTAAATCATGATCCTTCAATTTTGTTTACATTTTAGAATTTAGCTAATTCATTTCAATTTCTGTAAAATGTTTACAGTTATGTATGTTTCATAATTATTTATTTACACTTTGAAGCACACATGTACAGTGATAATGTATATTACATATTGATTTAATAGAGCGACTCATGTTTCAATAGGATCTCTTCTAACTTCACACTGAACTACCTGTGCAGGTACCATTGCTGTACTTCAGTGGAAAAATAAACCTAATTTCCTTATCCTATTACAAAACATTTTTTTTTCTGCAGATATCACCATGGGAGGTAAATGACAACTGGTTGATTTGCAATATCAAATAAAAGCCATTCTCTGCATCTAAATGCGCCTCAGTCGTCATAAATTACACGCACCGAGCCGGCTGTTGTGTCACCAGTCTGTTAAATATGGATGTGTGAGCTTTGTGTTCTATATTGTGTTGTTTTTCAAAGAAAAAATAAAACAGGCTTGGAATCAATAATGTATGTGCTGATCGTAATCAGCAGGTAAATCACTGAGGCCGTATGTGCTGCAGATGCAGTATATCCTCTCCCTCCTCTCTATTGCTTTGCATATTACTTTACATCGCATTGTTGCCTTCTCCCCCGTGTTTCTCCCCTGTCATCCATCTCCAGTGATTTATTTCCTTTGATTACTGATAGTTCTGATCCAAACCCTGTTCATTGTAGGTAAGTCTTTGATTAGATTACAGCCCTTGTCTTTTGAGAAAAGGGAGATTTATGTCTTTTCATTATTAAAGAGAAAGCATTTAATCAATAATTGTTGGGAGGAAGAATTTATGGCAGGAACACTCAGTTAAAAATCTTTGGGGCCAATGTTATTAACTGTGACAAGGCCTGTGGCTGCCGAAAGCTTGGATCCAGTCCCGCCGAGTGTGAAGACAGGCGGTGGCGGAGCAATCGCTCTGTCTGCCTGGGTGGATAAGGTTGTCTGCCAGCTGCTGACAAGACAGACACAAGACACTCACGCCACCTTAAATCTGAAATACAATTCGAGCATGAGGGGGAGCTTATTGAAAAGGAAGCAAAGGCATATGCACGGCAGAACCTGCACGCGCCTCCTCTTACATGTCTGACTGCTTGCTGCTTCGCTCGCCAGCAGAAGGCTGTGATACTGCCAAATGTAGACCTTGTACTTGTCCCTGAAATGATCACAGACAGCATAAAACTCCCTGAAGAAACTACTTGGTAAAATTCAAGGCAAACAAGTCCACTCATCACTGACAATTCCCCATCCACTACCTTGTGTGGATTCATCTGAGCTGCGCAGCTTGAATCTTTGATGGTTATTTCTTTCGTACAATTATGCCTCTGACCTAACTTCCCCTTCTCTATTGCCTTAAAATTTCATTTGATTGATTTTCTGTGATTCGGTCTTGTAAATACGCTACCGCTATCGTGCTTGGCCTGACGCACCGACGTCCGGCCCCTGCTGTCATCACTGTTTCGGCTAAGAGACGAACAGGGGAGGCGTCGAAGGAAGAGGAGGGAAAAAAAAAAAAGCCGCATAGGGAAGGGAGGGAGGCCAGTCTGTAAGAGGCTTAGGAGCCTCCTGGAAGCTGTCGTTTGGCTTGGGACCGAGCGCTGCTCTAGAAATGAGTTGCTTTATCTGCTTTCAGCTTTGTGAGTCCAGGCAAACGTCTGACCGCTGCTGCTCTGCTTGGCTGGCTGTGGCACATAAACACAAGCATGCACACACACACACCGCCGCTGGCTTAAGGCCGTCTCACACATGACTGGCTCCGTCTTTAATTTCCCAGTTTGAACTTTTTAGTTGCTGTTTGAAGGCATCAACAACAGCGAAGGGAGGACATCGAATCAAACCAACTGAATGTGTTCACTTCTCTGCTTTGGACATCACAGACCAGTTTTCCTCCTTTCTCTCACAGTCGCTCGCTTGTTTCTTACATTATGATTGTGTTCCCTCGTCTGATGCTTGAGCCCTTTCCTCCACCAGCAGGCTGGATTTGATTTGTTCAGACGTTTCAAAACTAGTGATTGCTTAGTTTGAAAGTTAGGAACTAGTTTCTCTAGTTACCCAGCATACGTTGCTTGGGAGTTCATACTCTTTTGAACATTTAACATTCATGATGCAAACTTGCCTTAAATAACATCTGAAATATTACAAGAAGACACATATTTCTATAAAAGCTGATAAAAATAGAAAAATGTTTGACAAGGTGCTGCCAAGGGAAAAAAGTGTTTTTTCTACAATGGTTGCCACAGTCAATCACGTCACATGTTCTGGGCACAGGTTTTTATTCATTCATTATGTGAATGACAAGCAGGCGAGAGTCGGGCTGCGAAGCTGGGCTTGGAATTAAGCAGTAGAACAAAAGAATTACAGTATGTGTCAACATGTAATTTACCGTAACATGCCGAGAAAGGGCTGATAAACGTAGCAACGTTTTAAACTGCAGCACTGATACAAAGCAGCTTGTTATAAGATGAAACCCTGAGATAAAATACTGAGGAAAATAACCTGCAATGTTTTACGAACTGACCCTATTAATAGTTGTGGCTAATCCAGACTCATAGCCTGAATTTTCCAGCGGTACTCGGCAGAGAACTCAGTATTCAAGGTCAAGTTGATTTCTCTTCTAGTCATGCTTGGATGAAATGCTAATTTTACACAAACGTGGAAGAATCTTCAATGACATAAAAGCAAATTATGCTCTGAACAACGTTATCCTGTCATTTCTGAAGGCTCCGCTCAGCTTTGACTATGAATGACGACTCTAAAGCGACTTCCATCATTTTGTCCAAATCATCAATTACAGAGCGGCCTCTGCTGCGCCCGCGTTTCCTCCTCAGGACAAAATGACAGCGCACATACACAATGAGCTGCCTTAGCGAGAGCAGTCGTTTTCTCTTACAACTCCCGCAAACATTTGGGTTTAATCAAGCAGCAACAGAGCGAAGATGATGGAGCGTAAGTTCAAAGGTCTGCTTCTTCTTCAGATCGTCCAGATAAAAACCCTGTCCAGCGTTCGCAGGGTCGGGCTCTGTTTATATAGTTTTTCTGGATAAATGTCAGCTCGTGACCTTTTTTGAAGTAATTTGCTCTCCACAGAAAGCCGATGCACTCGCTGTTTTTGTGTGGTCGCGTTTACTGGTGACGCGCTTTTTCACGGACAATTTTTGACCACCGCACCCGAACATGCACAGACGCATGTGATCATACACTCGCATACAACCTAACACGTCCCCTGTTGCCAGTTTCTCTTGATAAATGAACAGAAAACGAAGTATTTTCATCATGTTTTGGTCTTTTCCTAGTTAAACACTTTATTTCTTTGTTAGCATTTTCCACAGATGACAGACTGGGTTATTGTTTATAAATGTACCTTTACTTCCATCAGTGGAGATAAAAACCTTATGTTGCTGACTGACATCAGTAACATGACATCATGAAAATCACGTGTTCCATGATTGCTTACTGACAGTAGACAAGACAGGGATGGTCTAACTACAGCACAATCTTACATTAAACTTTAACTACTGGGTGTAAAATACTCAAACTGGAGGGCGAGTGTTAGATTTCTCCGGGATTTTCTGGGTCTTTAACTTAGTAAGATATTACATGAGAATAACGAAGGACCCAGTGCAGTGAGGCAACATTTGGGGGATGTAGGCGCCATAAAAGACGCACCAATCTGTATAATCTGCAGACAAAAGGGTCATTAGGATGAGCTGTGAATGAAGAGGCACACACTCTTCCAACCTCGTCTCATTTTGAAAGCGACGATAAGCCTGACGTTCTCCGATGTCTGGGCTACCACATGGCGCCGTAGTACAGTATATCCATGTGCTCCGGTAGGAGCGTAGTGGGAGGCCCAGCAGAGGGTTACATGCCTGGTTTGGCTCTCGATGTCGCCACCTGTTCAGGCAACCAAGCGTTCAGTCAAATGAGGCTCCGAGCGAGCTGAGCGGTGGGAATGAGCAGCGTTTGACTGAAGCACCCTTCACGCTAACAATCACATCACAGGTGAGAGGTACTCAGACACATACTCACTGCGAAGACACTCACGGATGAATGTGCTTGTGCGGTAACGCGTGATTGCCTCTTCTATCGGTGGACATGTGGTTCTCTTCTAATTGATAAAATAAGCCTCCAAGCTTTATTATTCACTTGTTTTTGATGCATTAAAGGCTGTTTGAAGGTTGTTGTGTTGACATAGAGGATGATCAACGTACGGTCTCACCTGGTTGGTACCTGAAGGTCAACAATGACAAACAGGTCTTTACGCTTAATTAGATGTCTGTTTATATTCTCTGTTTAGTTTACTGTCCTTCACAGAACAAATTCAATAGTTACGCCACAAAGTGAAGGAATTCTGAGAGCAGGACCAGATAGAGCACACATACTGGAGAATTCTCTGCTTTAGTCAGGTGTTTCTTACAACTTCATCAACCACGTATTTAGAAATGTCTGACATGGTTTAGATTAATGATCCATCCTTTGAAATCAATACAGGACTTTAAGAGAATAAACCAGATTACAGATTAAATTTGTTTACTGTGATCAGAAATCCTGAATCCTTCTGTAGTCTCACTGGTCCTCATATTTGCAGCAAATGGTCAATAGTGTGTTTCTGTTTTTCTGTGAGAAAACGTTTAACTCTTTACCTACTGTATATTGACTGATTAACTGCCATACAGTACATACAGTTAAATTGAGAAAGTCATTGGTCAGGAGGTCGCCAGTTGTTGTGCTGCTCCCTTGTTGAGCTAGTGACTGAACAGGAACGATCCCCAAACACCTCTTTTCCCTTCAGCAGATTAAAAATGACGCAGCTTCTCATTATGAGCAGTGAAAGTGATTTGATTACTAAGAGTAGGCCTTTGTAATATTGCTCAGTTACTCTGATGTCAATGGAAATGTTCAGAAAGATAAAATTAAAAGCCTTCACTTGAAATGAGATAAATGTAGCACTTGCTGTCAAATTGAAAATAAAACTCCAGTGAAGCTTATTTCTTTCCCAAGACCTCACTGTGTAAAATATACCGGTAATGATGAACAGCAAGCTCAGTGATTTATTTAATATGGATATGAGGTGTCATTGTAAAATTAAAGAATAAACCACTTCAGAGCAAAGGTAGGCAGATGTAATTTATCATTAAACATTAATAAAAACGATAATGTTGCTTAAAGAATAGCAACACTGTTATTCAGTCTATTCTCACTTTATCAAACATCTACTGTAGCTTAACTAAGACTGTCTGCACAAACCCCAAGTTTATCAACGAGAGAAAGCAAATGATCAGGACTCTGATGACGACTGACCGAACCTGCAGTAAGAAAAAAGAGAGAAAATTGAGGATTTTCCGTCAGTCGTCAGTAGAGGGCAGTGTGAGCATTTTGGTCTTCTTGCCCCACCCTCCCCCTCCCATCCCATCTCTCCCCAACACGATCCTGCAAGTGGACCAGCTTGTTGGTCAGTTGGTGTAGGAGATTTAAACAAAGAAGGTTCATATCAATCATTGTGTGTGTAAACACACTCATAACTCACTTGAGTAATGAAGCAGCACTGAATCAGCGCTTTTCCTGTATGGGGATAATGTGTGTGTGGGTTGCTTACTATTAAGTGTATGCATGCTGGGTGCTGCAAAGAGAAAATAACATTGGCCCCCCACAGTTCAGGACTGACAGAATCAGTCTATAAACTAAAGCATCAGTGGAAACAGTGACACTCTGCCTCATTAAGAGTCAAACTGGGTCTCACAACTGGATGTGAAGAAAAAAAGCTTTCAACTAAAACTCTAAAGCTCAATTCAGTTTTATTTACGTGGTGCCAACTCACAACAGAGCTACAGACAGAAACCTACAGCAACACGTTGGGTGGCAGCAGATTCAGGCAGGGTGGCCAACGGCCTCGACCGGCTGGGGTGAGTGGAGATGACAATGTCCAAACAATAGGCAAACATAATCAGCATCAGGAGAATCCCCACAGCTTCCTGCTGCTTCCAGCCTGTATGAGAATGAGTTCAGAGGAACTCAGTGGTTGTTAGAGTAAATACCATGAGCCCGTGGACAGGACCACCTGAGCTACACAATCAAATGGGAGTTTATTGCCCTGATACTAATTAAAAGTCAGGGAATAGAAGCAATAGAAGTTTCAGATTCAGAGATCTCCCCAGAATAAGGGTGACTCCCAGGGAAAGAAAAATCCTTTAGTTGTATATGAGATCTAAGACCATCACACAAAGGAACAGTATGAAGAAGCACATTTTAAATTTAATGTGTTATCAGCGGCACTTTGAGTCTGGCCGTTAATAGAGAACCAACGGTAATGAGCTAATGGTGAATTTATGGCTTTGGATTGACTGCAGCATTTTGGTTATTAGTATTTGGTTCTGAAAGGACATCTGCCTTTCAGTGATGTCATCTTTGTGCCATTGCAGTTATTTAAAGACCATGGTGTTATAATAAATCAAGCACAGTTTGGCTTTTTACATCATTTCTGAGGCATATTCTCAGATCTGTGCACCTACTTTAACGTAAAATAGCAGATGAGGTATGTCAGACATCGTTCAGCTCCAGCGACAAAAGTGTCACAGGGCGTAATTATCAAATAGATTTAATATGTGATGTTATGGGTAAAAGGACTCACCTGGTGTGAACGGCTCATTGCTATGGTGATACTAACATAGTTCCACAAAGCAACAAATAAAGACGAAGAAATATCATAATTTCCATGCGTCGCTAATGAGGCTGCTGGGCAGAGCTGGGAGGGTGGAGAGAGTGATCATCTGTCTGTATTTCTGCTTAGTGCCACTTAGGTCTAAACGTAGAACAAATTATCAGCTTTGAGAGAAAACTGTCACTGCTTTGGAGGATAGTGCACATGAAGTGAAATCTGGTTTTCATTCTCTACCTGCTCCAGTGAAAAATGACCTTGAGCTTTGTCGTACATGAAAATGAATTCATTAAAACTCAACGATCGGCTTGTGAAACAACTGCAGCACTGTACACACTCGATGCGTCTGCTGAAGCCATTAGTCAGTCTGATTCCACCGTGTTGCTTTATTTATGAGTTTGCTTGTGGAGCACTACACTTCCCACAAGCTTTGTTGAGTTCTCATCAGCTGGAGATACTGTTGTTGCCATAGAAACATTCAAGTTGGCAGCTAGGCCACAATAAAGTAACATCAGTGAGCCAGCAACCTTTATGGAGGGATTGGCATCAATCCACTGTGGCTTTCCTGTCAGACGCGCTGCTATTTTTAGAAAAGAAAGTGAAAAAGATCATTAGAAACCAGTGATGGGATTTTTACACACGTATGTATCAGTAATTCTTTCAGGATTCTCATCTTACATTAGACCTATCGCCTACTTACAGTACATGATGTAATCATCATTCAGCTCCTAACCAACGTCCTCTGGAACATTAGTCTCACCTTCTTACACGGCGTCTGTTGCTGTGTCATAAAGGATCTTAAGCAGTGTGGCGTGGAAACATTTGCAGTGAGAAGACGACCTCAAAATGGGTGAAAGACAGAGACGGATGTCAGATGCCTGCACAAAGGCAGAGATGCGTGTTGTAATTCACTGTGTAATCACACGACCGATTAGAGAAATGCACATTCGACACACTCCTCAGCGAGCACGCAACCATCGTATCTGACTCCTGCCTTGTGTGGGTAGGTGGATCTGCTGGGCATCCTGTTCATCTTACTGTACATTCAATTACATTCGCCCACAAATTACTTCAAGATTACAAGCCAGCGTGAGCCGCCTGCACGCCTCCGCTCGCGAACACACTCCTCCTCCTCCTCTTCCTCGCGCCCCTTCTTTGCGTTCATTTACCATCTTCTTTTTCTCTTGCCGTCACTTCTTTGGTGTTTCCGGAGTCAAATGCTTGGACTGTTCGCTGTCTCCCAGTAACTTGCTTCTCGTTTCCACACAGATACTTTTTGAGCGAGCTGGAAAACACACAAGAGCAGAAAACACCCTGACACGTGCAGATGAATCCTGTTCTCTCCCACCCTGCGCCGCACGCTCACGTGCACGACGCACACACAGATGGTTGCATGCGCGCACACACACACACACACAATCCCAGGCATGAATTACACACTCCCACTCTGCTCATAGCAAAGTGTGTTTGTCAAACACATACAGCCACACACAGTCTCTCAATACACAATGAGGTTGTTCTCAGCGTGTATTCGCTCCATCGTTCCTGCTCCTTCTGTCGCTCTCCGGGGCATGATAGCGACTGATGTAGCCAGCAATTTATGTCACTGAAGGAGGCGTATGAAAAATACATGATATCCCGCAGAGGGGGTTTCAAGAGCGGAGCAGCGTTGGATGTGAAGGAACAGTTGAGTAGGGGATCCCGAAAGCTGGATTAAAGATAGATTGTCCTTTCTCCAGGTATTCATTAGAGATTTGTGGTCAACTCAAACTGTTCATATCACTGACGCATTCATGGTGTTGGTGGAAGTCAGTGAATCTATCCGTGTTAGAGTAGCTTCCTCACGGTGGATCAGTGGCGTCTCAACCCACCTCCTCTAAATAACCCGCGTACACTGTAAGCCCTCATCTGCACTGCTCACTGGATCAGATGCTTCTTAATGATGCAATTTGAGATTCAAACTCAATCCCTGCCGTTTGTATCCGGCCATTATATCCGTCAGCACTATAGCTCAGAATGATGTGAAGCACTCCTTGAGTTGAGTCTGAGTCGAATCAAAATATTTATCTAAATTTTGCTTGAGTCTCTCTAGTGGATTTCTTCTGTAATTGATCAAATGCATGGCACTCTGCTAGCACTGCCTGTTTGGGGCAGTGATCCAACATCATCATTTGTTGAGAATGTCATATGTTACTCAGTTATTATTTTAAAGAGCAGCTTTCAGTTAAGTGTAGCTACAGTAAGAAGTGTGTGTGTGTGTGTGTGTCTGTTTATGGAGGTGGTGTAGGAAATGCTAGCATATTGATTTTAATGAATCTCGCTGTAGGTGGAAATGAACTCTAAGAATAGACTAAAAGAACACCACAAATCACTTTCCGATTTGGCTAAAGGTTCTGTTATTAATAAGCGAATGTGATACTGATTATAATGCTGGAGTAGTCAAGTCTTCTGACCTGTAGCTTAAAGATTTATCTTGGTCTGTTTCCCTATAAACACAAAGCTGTTGCAGTGACTCTGGAGGGATGGGCCACTTTTAGCACGTGGTCCTATGCTATGATGATTTTTTTAATTTTAAATTTCGAGTATTGTCAAGGCAGACAGAGCCGGTTGATTACAAAATGCAGGAACACTCAGCAAGGGAACCGTCTTCCTGGGCCCTGCTCTTGTATTGAAAGCTACTTGCGCCACACGAAGCATGAAATCAGATTGAGCTTGCAATTATTTTTGACTGGTTTCTTCATTCAAGCAGTGCGAGTGTTTGGTTGCACTCTAACAAATTGCTGTTTTGTTGTGTGCGCAGCCCGGCGAGTGTTGCAGTGTTGCACCACATTGTTAGCACAGAATCCATGTCTCGTCTTGTTTTGTGTTTGTTCATTGTGACTTTAAAATGAAACAATATAGAAGTAAAAGTGATTCTAGTGGAGACTCCTACAGGAGAAGGATTTTTTGAGATACACCAAGGTTGAAATATAAAACAACCTAAGCAAATATTTATAAATTAAAACGTTAATTTGAACAGTGAATGTATTGAAATTAAAATTGTAACTTTGATTTTTACAGTGTAGAAATGCTGTAAATACTTTACTTCCTTTCCAAATTGCAAAAGTAAGTGATCAGGAACAAAACATTGATCATTTTAATTATTAGTTACAATCAATACACATTTCTCCGACAGACGGGCTGTATTGTTTGTGTTTAATTAATCTCCTCGGTGCTGGGTGACTAAGGGCTGCAGCGAGAGAGTGACAGAGAATGTGAAGGGTCGAAAGACTTGTTCATTGTCAGCTTGGTCACATCACACTGATGACTGTTCAGTTTCAAACAAACAAACTCACAATCACAGAAAATATTCAACAGCCAAAACCACATCAGTGATAATGGGTAATAGCATTTACTGAAATAAACCCGAGTTCTGTGTGAGAAAGTAAAATAAGTCGATACAGGTGACGAACCTTTCCTTAGCCAGGAAGCAACAAGGTCAACATCATGGTTACAGGAGAGCCTGTGTTGATAGTTAAGTTTCTTGTGTAAGAGGATCAGCGTTTCCCTTTTGCCCTGGTGTTAGTGCAGTGGGAAGATATCCAATATTCCCACAAGGCTTCAGCTCTTCCAGTGTTTACTTCCAGTAGAGAAGAAAAAGCCCCTGGTGACCCGAACCCACACCGCAGCCTCTCTTCTGTAATTGGCTTCTGATCTGAAGAAAGTCATCTCCCATTTCTCTATTGATTGACGAGGGTCGACTGTGAGACGGAATAGGAGGCATCTGCTTGTAGACTGTCGACACTTTAGGTTGCCACCAGAACCAAACCAGCCACCTGTGAGATGCTGTTAGGTGTTGAGGTGAGAGACACAAACAGGAAGTGAAGCCATTTGATTTCCATACTGATAGTTTCTGGAATGAGAAACTGGGGATGGCAATTGATGCTTTGCACCATGTAGAGTTCAGGCTTGTTGGCAGTTTTTACAAGAGGCAGGTTTGGAAGAGCGAATGAAACCCAATCACCAGTGTTTGTATTTTTACTCCACCTAACACCGGTGAGCCGTTCTGTTGCCTCGGGCATCTCAATGTTCCGCGCTTCTTCTGTGGGGAACCGAGGGGAAGACGCTTTTCAAACCAGCGCGTCATTTGACACTGGAGCAATGACACGTGCAAGTGCAGCAACATTGGCATTTCTTGGTCCCAGACAAAGCGAGGGCAGAGTCATACAAATGTAACCAAGAACCAATATAATGTGGGGATGACAGGAGGAAAATGATGAAATGAGATTACATAATTCTAATGCAGGCAGACAAAGGGGTGTAGGACGCGAATAAATGGAACTTCAGCAAAGTCAGTAGGAAGTAGATAAATGCCAATGAGGTAATGCATGGACTTTCATTTTAATGAGGTATAGAAGTGGGTGATGTGACCAGGAAATTAAAGATTTCACACCAACTCCTGTATTACAAAGTATTAGAGTCTTTTAAAGTTTTACTGTGGCTTTAACATTTAACTGGTAGCTCACAGCACGTTACTGTTTCTACGGAGGATTATTTGTACAAAAATGCTTATACAAGTCCAGGTAAGTCACAAATATTGTCTGTTCTTACATAATCAAACTCGTGTAATTAGATGAGAATCCCTTTTGTTTGTCACAGGAAAGAGAAGAATGTTTTCTATTTCTGAGGGCGGGGAGGTCGGTTGTCTCCAACCCTGACGGCTCAGTCGGCTCCTCGTGTGGAATTTGGAAGCTGACGTTTTAATCAAACGCCTGCGACCCTTCGTGTCGCCCAGCTCTCTCTCACACGTCGGGTGGGCAGGTCGATGGCTTCTGCCAGCGTTGTTTCTTCTGAGGAGCCTTTGCGCCACATGGACTGGCCAAAGTCATTTAAATTAGCTTGTCTTGATAACCCACAATGTAGTGATTAATGTGCGAGGATGGTGGCTGGCCCGGGATTAGCAGTCCAGACTAACACTGGCGAGTAAAGAGTTACTCGTCTTATAAAAAATAACAAACCACACAGTTGAGTAGCTGCTTGATGACCAGTGGGAGGCGTCTAAAAGTCACCCGGCATCGTTAGGTTGTCGTGTGAATGAAATGTTTTCACACTGGATAATTACTACAACTGGATCATTTGTTACCAGTGTAAGGGAACAGCTGAGCTCATGCTGAACATCGAGACTTTGATTTAACAAATCTGACAACTGATTCATACAAAGACTCGCTTTGGAAAGTCATTGCTGAGAGCCTGCAGCTAACGAAAGCGTGATTGATGGCCGCAGATGTCGGTGCTGTAGAATGACTGAAAACGCAGCCAGTGTGAATGTACACAGAGAGGTGGCAGAGCCGGACAACGTTCAGAGGGAGGACAGACGTTGTTTTTTTTCATTGTTTGCTGTTGTGTGGCTCTAACCAGGCTCTGTTCTGACAAAACGTTTTCAGAACTAATCTTGGTGATGGGAAATTAACCGTTTCCCTCCCTCGGTCTGTGCCCAGATCAACAGGGGATCATCTGACTATTCTGACCATTCTGTCTTAAGTGAATGCTACGGTGTTTTGTGCGCAGTTGCCAACCAGACAGGAAAAGGTTGGATATAAGGGCCCTTTCGTACAGCGCATGATTATTGTCTAATGTCACATTTGTAAGACTCGCTACCATGGAAACATTTTCTACAGATTTTCTTACTTTTAATGGATATTTCTGCAAATAATCTTTGAAGGTAACTGTGATCACTGCGATTTGAACATATACTGTATCATCTCCCACTTTTTTGTACTTTTTTTAATGAACACAATATCTTTGTCTTGTCTCCTCCCAGGGAACTCAGGGGTTGTGTCGTGTCTTCTTCAAAGCTCAGCTGAACTGAGGAATCTAAATGAATTTTGGGAGCGTTCATGTTATTATTGTAGTAAAGCCACGTGTAAGTCGCTGTGGATGTAAATGTCTTATCGTGAGTGGTGTATGACACGTGTGGCAAATGTTCAGACAGTAACAAAACAACTGTATGTTCTTTTTTATATTAACATTAATTACAGCCTTATTAGTCATGTGGTCATGCTCCCTTCATCTCGTCGTCTTCGTGAGGCTCAGTCTGACTCTCACTGATACCTCACAACAAAAACAAGTGTTGAAAAAACAAGTCCAGTTTTCTTAACACTGTGATCAGCATCATATGACAGGAACATTTAATAATAATGATAATAATAATAACAGTAATAATAATAATAAAAAGACAAACAGGCCTTGACTCTCTGATTAAGCATTTTGCTTCAAAACAAATTCACTGGGGCAAAAACAATACAAACACCTCTTAATATGATGCACAGTAATTCAACTCCACCTCCTCCAAGCTTAATAATAAACAAGTAATAATAGAAATTATTCATTATTGTCACTTGTTAATTATAACCTAAATGTTGAAGTAGCCAGAGTGGCTGTACAGGGCTGAACTAGACAGGGCAGTACCTAATAAAGCGGCTGGTTTCAGACCACACTAATTCTGATGGAAAGCCTTTGTACGTTCCAGCACCTCAGTGACATTCCTGAGAGTGGCGAGCAGATTGCGTTACTCATCTCCCTGGTATCTTTACAGGATGACTGTGAAACTCCGGCATCAATTCATTTCACGACTGAACAGATGCTGATACTGACTCTTAAGCTGGCACAATATAGCGGTGTAGATCTAGATAAGACTTCACCACATGATGCAGTGCAGTATTATACCCCAGCAGCGCTTGCTAATCCCACCTGTCATTGTTACGGTTCCATTTATTATCACACCTTCCAGCTCCTCTTTCATCGTCTGCTGAAGTGAGGGACCTGAATCTTATTCATCTCTTTTCACACCCAATTAACTCATGGAGGCAGAATGTGCGTGGTTGACCATACTATGCCACCCTGAAATATTTCCTACCTCACTGCCGCATGACAAGAATAGAACTGTTGCCAACTGCAGTTACCCTGGCAATACACAGTAAACACCGACTGAGTGCAGAATACACCCCCAGCAAAACCACGTATTCCTTCTATTATCATGGCACATTGAACGTCACACCTGGAACCTGCGCCGAGCGTATTAGCACATCACCACACGTCATCATAGAAACACTTCTGTCCCATCCCACATACAGTAAGTGTATGTATGAATAAAATACCACATAACTGCAAACGCAGGCAGTGCGTCTGCGTGTAGACTACGTCCGAGTGTAAACATGCTCATCCCAGAGCACATGGCAATCAAAGCCTGCTCTTTCTCTTATTGATTTCTCGTAGGTGGAGAACATAGTGGACCCAGCGCTTATGCTGCGTTTGCATCTGTGCAGTTGCCCATAACACACAGCGTAGACTCCCTTCAAACATGCTCCCCTCCGCCGCCATTTCATATTACAAGATTACGTGGAGTAGGACGTTACAAACAGATGGGGTTGGTTCCTTAGCTCGCAGTCGCTGATCCTTCTAATCGATTCTTAATTTATCTCAACATACTTGTCTGGCTGTATTGCAGCTGCAGTATGGGCTGTATTACGGCTTTAATGGGTGTTCAAGAACCTCCGGTGCCAGGCAGGTTTGGTTTACTACACAGAGCAGACAGCGATCTGTATTCCCACTGCGCCTCACATGCGCAGTTTTATTGTCGTTTTATTTTGCACACACTGTACCATAGCACAAATGAAAGTTCAACCAATTTGGCTCAGTCATTAAAAATAAGTCAATGAGCATTCGACAAATGTATAAATGTATAATGCATGAATGGAAAACATTTAGATACAAGCTAATGACAAAAATGGTGAAACGGCAGAGCTGTGAATCAGTGTTTTCACAGTTTAGATTTGAATTTGTTCCAAGGTTTCATCATTGTGTGGCATATAAAAGGCTCCCTATTATCCCTTGTTTGAATTATTTATAACAGTAGTATAATCAGCGGCTTCATTCTTTTTAACTGTTCAAAATAAGGAGTCAGTTTATTTTTAACCTGTGATCTAAAAGATACATATTCTCAGTGATGGCTTCCTGAGATGTGTAAGAGGCATGAGGGGAAAGAGTCATGCTCATCTTTGTGTTATCAAGCAAATCATCTATTACCACTCAACTTTTGATGATGTCATTCTACTTAAACTTCAGCTCAGTAGTTTTGTTTTTCAGCCCTAAATCCACAGATTTAGGGAAAACTAAAGCACAACGGAGATCATGGCATTAATTTGATTTCGGCTGCAACTTAACAATCACAGTATTCACTAGTAAACAAAAGATGTTCATCAACATTAGGCATTTAATTCAAGTGAAGCTGTTCACGATGGAGCCAAAAGCTTTAAGGAACCACAGAATTCCCTAAATGATGCAGAGCGTGTCGACCATGTGCCACAGCCTCAGAGATGTCGCTGCGCTGGCTAGTAATTGGCCAAGTGCTCCAATTTGCCACCTTCAAACTAGGAACCTAAGACTTCATGGCAGCATGATCAAAGTCGAGTCACCTCCCCAGTGCTTCCTCTGCGTACAGCGTTTCTAGACTTTCATCTTTCAATCCACATTTTCCTCCTTTCTCTGCTTTGTTTTGCTTTTGTCTGGTTCTCTGTGTTTATCAATCGAACACTGTTCAGTATATGTAAATCAGAAGAGTCTTCGGTGCATAAATAGTGACGCAGTAATTCATCGTCCTCGCGTCTCATGATCTGCAGCGTGATGGGATTGCGTCACTGTGTCCACGTCCCAATCACATTATTATCACAATCAAGTAACAGAGTCAAGTATAATATGAAAGCGTGGACTTTCTGCACAGACACAGATGTGTTCTGCTGCTCACACTCTCAGATCAAATGGTTTGTTCTGTTTAGGGTCTTTGTAAATAACTGAAACATTCTCAGATTTCAGTAAATCAGTGAAAGGTTCCGGGCACCTGTACTGTCTGGAGTCTGGTGGAAGTTCCTGTGATGCTCAAGTCTGTTTATGTGAGATGTGTGAGTATATGTTCAGGCTGGTGGAATATGTAAGCATATATATAAGCATCTATACATCATCTACACAGTAAATACTAGTAGACAATTGACAGGTGTGAGAACTAGAAGTGTAATTTTTACCTGAGCTCGTTAGATATTTAATTTAAGAGATAATATGGGCTTCGATATAGGCTGTTGTAATTACCCTGTTGATACACTTTATTGGGTCTTTAATCCCTTAATCTCATATTCTGTTTAGCAGCATTTAATTTTAAAGATAAGACACAGTTTAGATAAGATATGTTTAATAAAGCTATGAATAAGCTATAAATAAATAAATGCATACACGCACCACAGATTATTTCCATAGTGTCTTTGTTTTTAGCAAAAAAGAACATGAAATAATGAAGTACTTTCAAATGGGAATTAATGATAACTTCAATTAAATAATGCTACAGTATATTGGTAATATTATTTGAATAATATTATTTTGATCATCAACCCACGTAAGGAGACACACTGCAGAGTGCACAATGTGTACTGAGACAGAAAGTCTTGTGCTAATGGCTTCCTTCCTCTTACCTTCCCCCTCCTCTCCCTGTGGTTCTCCTCAGACTGAGCGCCCGACCAAGCAGGGTGAAAAGCCATTATCACCAGTCTTTCTTCATCTTACCTATGATGCGAGGGTGAGCATCAGCATTAATCAAAGAGAGAGAGCGAGAGAGAGTGGGTGGGAGAGAGCAAAGCAACAAAGAGATCCGACCTGAGAATACACAGAAGAGGCCACCAAGTGGACCACAAATCACACTCTTATCTCCATGAGATGAAAGACTTGTTTTCCCTCAGCCGGTAAACACAATTATGCATCTGAACATACTCTCAGAAGATCATTCAACAGCAAATCTCCTCCATCTCTAATTATGCTTAACATAAGCAGATAAGAGCTATGCCCAAGCAGCCGAGTAATCTATTACCTCCACGGCAAGTACACGCAGCAATAAAAAGCTGAATCACTTGATTTAATACGCCTGCAAACGATGTGCAAAAATGTCTGATTTGACTTAGTCGTATGAATACAGTCTGCAGACAAGACGAGGTGGGACTGGAGTCAATGGTTTATCCATCCGTTATCCTGATTTCTGTCTGGTTCTTCCTGCTGAGGGTCACAGGTGGATTTGTCCAACTGGAGCACTGGTGACTTTTATAGTATAGCCGTGCTTGCGTTGGCTGATTGGCTCCATCCGCTTCACTCATACATCATGATGGCTGCTTTGTTCTCAGCTGCTCACTCACCTCTTTATGTGCCGCATTGTGGATGTGCATGTATCAGGGGTTAATGGCTCTTTTTTCCTGGAGTCTAGTTGTTGCTTGGTTAGACGTCCATCAAACCAGAGCCTGTTCTCTGTGTCGACACCTTCACCTTTCATGATATTTGATGATATAAGTCAGCCCCCCCACCAAAACATAACCAAACAGCTCAGGGTTGAAATGTAGACAGTTTTTCAAGGGCATCACGAAGTGTTTGAAGGTGAAGTGTTTCTCACACTGTGTCACTTTGCTGTCTCACTCAGACAGATCCTCTCCTCACGATTAAGAATCCCTCCCCTCTCAGGCTCACTGGGTGATTCACCCTCCACAAGGCTCCTACAGGTCCAATATGGTCTGAGCTCATCATTTAAGCTTCCATTAACACCGAGCTGTGAAGAAACCGGGGGCCGGCCATGAAACTCCCAGGCACCTATTTAATCTTCGCTGCATGTACCATTGAGAAACTGAGCCTCTGGGGAGAGCAGACGTCTCATGTTTCGTAGCATAATCACTGCTCATATGTGAGGGCAAGCGAAGCAGCCACTTCTCCACCCCCCTCCAACAATCAAGCTGAAATGTGGGAGGCATGTTTGGCTCGCAGCAGGCACTTTGAAAAACATTGCTTGATACTCAAGTGGTCAATGGACTGACTCAGGAAGGATGGATGAGAGAGAATGTGACTGACGCAGTGATAATCTACAGCTCTTTGTACAATAACAACAACTGTGCTTGAATTAAAAGAATAAGTGAATAAACTGACACACTACTAAATATTGTAATTGATAAATAAAGGATAAAGCTTTTGTTGTGTTCACAGAACTCCCTCCGCTTGGGTTAGAGTAACGTTCAGCTACAGTCCATTAACCTCCTGTGGGAACCAAGGCTGCCTTTTCCTGGCCTTGTTGTATCTACAGTAACGTGGTTCCCTCTCGGCCTCGGCTTCACCTGTCTCCCAGTTTGATGAGATTTACGGCATAAAGCAACTGGACTGTGGCTTTAGTTCTGTCAGGTTTTTGTTCTAAAGAACAGGCTACTGCTGGAAATCAATGAGCTGGCCTTAGAACTCTCCGCTGTGTTTAATGTGATCCATATTGATTTTCGCTCTCTTCCCCCCTTTGCCAAACATGTTTCTGTACCTACATACGTAGAGACGTGCACCAGATGTGCTAATCCCATCAGGTCTGAGTCTGCTTCTAGTCTGAATGTTTGTGGCGGCTTTACCGCGTATGGACCAGCAGTTGGAGGCCAGTGGAAAAATGACCAGCTGAATCGATATTTCACCCCACTACTGACAGTTTCCAGTGGTGAGGTGTATAAATAAAGGTTATGAAGCCGACGGTGAACACAGGACAAAGGGCAAGAGGAACATTTGGTCCCTGTGGGAATCTGTCGTCCTGCTTCTCCATCATTATTCATTGCGCTGCAGTTTGACATTCAGACCGTATGTACAGATATCGGTGACATCTTTCAACTGAGCAGACAATAAAGTCTATCTTGGACTTAATAAATTGTACATGTATGCTTTTAGAGCATCTATCCAACTCGTCGTCTCTACACTGATCCTGTGGCGAGTTCACAGTCTCCAGAGAAGATCGCTGGTGTTTTGCTGCAGTTTCTGTGACGTAATCCACATTTTGGGGGTTTTCTTGCACAGGTGCTCACAGAATTTATTTGCAATGCCCTTTTTTCACCAATATAGAGGACTGGATATTAGTCAGTAATAAAGGCTAGACAACATTAATTAGAATCAGTCAAACGCCACCTCCTTTCTAGCAGGCCGCTGAATTTGGGAGCTTCCTACTGTATGAGTCACTGCCGTGTTCAGTTAAACTCAATAATATCTGCAAAAGAATGTTTTGCCCAAAATGTGCATATGTTGTGGTGAAATCTGATCCTAAATAAGCAAATAATATCATCCCAAGATCTGTCTCACCTCACGTTGTTTTAGATACAATAAAAGAAATGTAAATGAAAACTCACTACTAATATGATTCCTCTCAGCTTTGTGGTCATGAACTATTGAAGTCTCTTACAGGCTACCGAGGCCGTGGTTTCACACTGGGCCCTTTTTGTGTTGTGTGTTTCTGTGTGTTTTGCGTCTCAGTGTGACGTATGCGTCCACGGACCCGTGTGTGTTTGTGTGCGCGCCGTCGTGTCAGCGTGTGTGTACGGGGACGGGGCATCTTTCATTGGTGGAAGTTTAAATATATTCAGGCTTTGGTCTGAGAGCCAACATGCCAGTGCACAATGTCACAAAGGAGTTTTTGATGGAAAGGAGAGGGAGAAGAAAAAGAAACGAGTGGTTTTGGGTCAAAGCATTGGATATCCTTTCAAGCCTGAACACTCCACTGGGCGTTTCAGCAAATGTCAAAGTCACTTCTGGCTGTGGATAGACAGCCTAATGGACCACAGCACAGAGAGTGTGGGAGGGCGATGGTGGAGGAGGAGACGGAAACCAAAGGCGAACATAAAGAAAAAAAAACCTATATGCAACTTTTTTTTTTGGCATGTCCACAGTAGTCAGAGAAAGACTAAACAAATTTATAAGCTTGCCAAGACTCTTCTCACCACCTTCCACTGTGTGCTTTGACAGCTCCTGTGGTTTATTTTCCCTTTTTAATACTAAGCTTTGTTGTTGAGACACAGGAGGAACGACTCATGAATAGGAGTACAGCCCCAGCCGTCACTTCTCTCACTGACAAACATTGAAGCCACTTGGAAATGCACAAAGGCTTGAAGGATGATGATGAGCTGACGGCCTCTTTTTGGCTCATATTTCCAGCTACGCTGTGTTTTGACATAAAAGAAACAAGACAGAAATTAAAAAGTGATCAGAATGCAAACCATGGGTGGTCTTTAGAGGAAATTGTTATTTTGAATATTTTCAAAAATATGTCCTCTCACGCATGATGCCAGCCATTGACTGGACACTCAAAACACACAGACACTAACACTTCATTACTATTATTTACAGTTTGGGTACAGCACAAAGAATGAGAGAAGATTTCTGGAATACACCTTCATAATTGTTGCACACGTTAAATACAGATGATCGTAGTATGTTGAAGACTTTCAGTGAAAATAAACAGTATTTCCAAATGTGGAGGTTCTTCAAATTGAAATCTAGCGGGAAACACGAGCTACGTAGATCTATTCCAACCGTCTTCCTCCCTAACACCTGTATTCTAACGTAAAGCGGCGTAGAAAGGGAACCGAGCAGATAAAACCTGCTCCAGCCTGTCAGCTTAAGAAGGCAACTTGCCAAAAGAAAAGAGATAGACTGTTTGCACAACTTCCAATTACCTCAGCCTGTCTAATCTGTAATTATATCTTCACTCAACAAAGAGGTGTAGCAGCCATAACCAGCCCCCATCTGTTTATGAAAAGCACTCGCTTGAAGAGCAGTGTTCCACCTGGCCGCTGTTTACAGTGCTGTCAACACCACTCAGCACACGTCGTCTCAATTCACCCTGACGTCACTGCTGGTGCCCTCCAACTCCCCACAGCAGTCGCACACACGCCGCTTTCGTTAATTGCGATCAGCCCCTGCGTAGACAAGAAAAGGGCTGGTAGACGTGCTGACTGCACACATCTGCAGAGGAATACCTGCCTTTTAGTCAGTGGGGGGGGGCGAAGAAGAAGCCAAATCCTTTCTCCAGAATAAAGAATCCTCATGAATAGCAGTGCAACGTGCTACATCGCCTACTATGCTCCCTGTCGAGATGTTTGTTTGTTACAGAAACAATACAAATGTCATTAACACGTCTCCCAAAGGTTCTAAAGACACCGGATGTGCATAACATTAGCACATGAGCTACAGTACAAGTATTAGAAGAGCAGCCGTGACATTTAAGGACTTTTTTGTAACGCTCTGAGTTACACTTGTGGTTTCAGTCCTCGTCTTCCACAGACCCACCCACTGGGCCTGGCCACGCTCCAGAGACGTGTCGGGAGGAGGGGGTGTGACATTTTTACGTCAACCACGTCATTTGTACAGGTCATACAGTTTAAATTGTGACGGATCACACCTGGAGTGAGCTGATCCGCAGTGAGACACGTTTGTAGATAAGGCGTCTACCGCTTAGATACACGGCGATGACTTTATCTGCCCGTCTGTTGTGTGAAGGGCTCTGCTTTGATGGCTTCAGCTGCTGATAAGTAAAGGCCAGAGTGATGGAAATCAGAATTCTGTTTTTGCCAACACCATCTCTGGTTATCGATTAGGTTTGGAAACTTTCAAATGGGAAGGAATTTTTGTCTACAGCTTGAGACAGCTTGTTGTGGGAATGGATGTGTTGCCATTGTAAAAGACTGTCTAATATACAGGGATACTGTATTTATTTGTTTAAGGGTCACGCCGTCGGCTTCCGGCCTTAATTTGCATAATTTAAAGATACTTTCTACACCGAAATGCTGAGGGAACGTCCAAACCAACGTTCAGAGCCACGTGAGTCGATGTTTAGAGCTGCACCTGGATCAGTTTCGGCGTATGGAGTTCAGATCGGCCTGTGTGGTTATGCCCAGACGCAGACACGCTGCCATGTGACGGGTGCATGTCGTCCGGGTCTCACATACGTCCCCACAGCAGATCGTGTTGTATTGTCTCTTCTGATTTTGGGCCTGATGACCTGTGTGCACAGTAAACACGCACCTCGTGAACCTGGTTTATCATTCCATGGATCGTGGACCTTCTGCCAACTACATTACCCACCATTCCAGGGATTAAGTTAATCTAATCTTATCCTAATCTTAACACTGGTCCTGCCTCTACAGTATATTGCATTTTACGGGAGGAGCCACCTACTGCCAATGTGATTCATTAATTCACTGTTAATCTGAGACTTGGTGTTTGGCATCTTTGGTCTAATGTAGTGTTTCATTTCATACTGTATACTTAGTTTATGTTGTGGCAATTTCAGAATTAACAGATTTATAGGTTTATAGGTTGTTTTTTTAACTAAAGAGCAAATGTGGATATTTGAATATTGAGCTCACAACAATGTGTTAATGTGAGGTCCTCTGAAAGCTGTGTCCAGGGTTACACTATTTAACCTCTGCTACTAGCTGATGATTCAGCTTAAAGAAAGTGCCAAATATTGAGAACCGTTGGTTGTGTGCCAGGCACAATGAGCTGTTACAGTGGCATAAAGAACCAGGTTACAGCATCTTTTGAAACGGGCCCAGGCGTTAAACAACAGACTACAGTAAGATCATTTCGACTTTGGGGCAGATGGGCTACTCTTGCTACATGCAACAGGCACATTTCCACAATGTCAGTGTGGGAACATTCACATGATCACAGGAAGCGTATCTGAGAATAATGTTTTTTCTGCCAAGGTTCCTGACATGTCTAAACTCTGACATGGTAAAACCTTCCCATCTGGTGCCACAAACTGGATGAAAAGAAACGGTCAGGAATTAATTGCATGCGTTGCCACGTTTGCACGGTGTCAATCTCCTTTCAAAATGATGCCGGCAGCACTGACACCTTCACAACAACGGGATCATGCTTTAAGATTTCATACTGATTCTGTGAGGAAAAGATGAAAGTCAGAGACATTTATCATGCCTTTGAGTGGTTCTGTCTGTGCAGGGGACAGGAAATGTGTCCTGTGACATTTGGCCACATCATCTTGAATTATTAGCGCCTTCTGAGAGGACACAGGATTTATCACTGCTTCTGTCCCAACACCCTCTAATGCCACACCAAGCAGGACTTGTGAGTCTCCTCCAGGCGAGCTGTGACAGCAGTCTGTGCAGGGCAGATAGAAATTAACAATTAGCGTTTCCCGTGACTTAGTTTATGTTGAACTGAACTGAACACTGAATATTTACATATTTTCCAAGAAGCAAGAATAATTATTTTATTTTTATGAGCTATATGTGTTCAAAAGAGCAGAGGTTTGAATAAATGTAATTGGAGCCTGGTTCTTCAAAGTACATTGTTGCGGCGGCACATGTGGAGACAGCTGCAAACGCTGCCAGTGCTGAGCTGCATGGGCCCTGAAAACAAAGCTAAGTCCCACAGTCACTGTGAAACTCCTGCTAATAAAACGTGTGTCGCCCAAAGATGCTTTGACAGGACGCGCTGCAGCGGACGGATGCTGAAGTCCGACTTCGCACCCGCACCTCAGGTGACACCGTGTTTACTCCTCACTCCATCCTGTTACCATGACTTTGAATTCCAACGCTCTCTTTGCTTGTCAGTGATGCTGTTTACATCACAGCGTTCTGTTGCTCACAGCTGCATCATGTACGTCCGTATCCTTTGCCCTGGCTTTCACGGCCAAAGCCTCTGCTCCCGCTAAACCAACCAGGGAATCACAATCAGCCTTTGAAACAGGGACTTCACTCCCCTGGATGTAATCTGCTCTGATAAATCTACAGAGGCCATTTTACAGTTACAGTCTGAGAAGAGATAATCCCACCTGGTGACACATCGGAGGGAAAGGATGCAGAGGTTATCTGTGCCGTAATGATGCCTCCTGGGAGTCCTGGCACCAGGGACCTGTGTTGTCAAGCACTAACCTTTGCTCCATCTTTCCTCTTTCTCTCTTTCTACCTTATATCTTCCACGTAGTTACTAATTACGTGCATTAGCGGTTCTGGTGCTACAACTTCTGCATATCATCTAGTATTAGTACTTTATTTTGGCTAGACGTTGGCATATTTTATGTGTCTGCCATATAACAGCGTCAGTATTGTATGTTTCATGGATTTCTAGGTGGGTGACTCTGTAGAACAGGATTGCAGATGACAGGTAACACCAAACTACACTCAGGCAGAGCCACACAGGAAAGACCGCACAGACTGACTTATTAATCTCTGAGTAAGATGTTAGATCTTCCTTAAATGAGCCCCTGCTTACTGTAGGAATCTCTGCTTATTGGTCTGCTACTCGCTCATGGAGCGTGGGCTTGCTCAACGGCTGTGCTGGGAGTGGTACCAGAACAACACAGGGCCATGCTCCCTTCACGTCAAAGACACGCTCTGCCCGATTAAATGCTCTGTCTAGCGTTTAAGAGGAGTACACGTAAATGTAATTTGCATTTTTGTATATTTGGATGGAGAATTGACGAGTAACATGAATAAGAGGTGACTCCATTAGTACCAGAATGAGTTTTTCCCTTTTTTGGAAAATTCTCTGCTGCGACGTTCAGCGTGGTGTAGCATAATGCGCGGCTCTCCTTGGTTGCCCTTCCTCTTCCTTTGTGCTGTGGTGTGGTGACATGTTGAGCTAGGGTGGTGAGCAAAGCTGGGAGAAGTAATGAAAACAAATGGTTGTCATTATAAGCGCTTCACATCATATGGCACGTGCGCTGTAACCAAGCCTGACAAGACGTTTTCATCACGGTAAAGTACTCCGTCTCCTTCTCTGCCTTTTTATGAGGCTGTGATGCTGTGACCTGCTGTTCAGGTGTTCCCAAAAGAAAATATGACACGTTACTGCGTGGCTCAGAGGGTTCAGTCAGTGTTATTTCCCCCTGGAACCACTAGAATAAAAATGAATGTAGCCAGGTTAACAAATAAAGCTTCTAATCACTGTTTTGGGGTGATTTATAGCTGCTTCTCAGCTGAGTTGCATGTGTCAAGGGCAATCTGCTGATGATGTTTATTATGTCATGCCAACAGGGTTTGAGTGGGTAGAGACTCTGGGTGTGATCTAATGAACATAGCTGCAAGTGCTTGTGAAAGAGGCTTATGGGATTCCTGTTTCATTTAGGGTTAAATGGATACTATGCACTGGCAGCACCAGAAATCATTAAGTGGGTGGGTCGCGTTCATTCAAGAGAAACCACCAAACCACAAACCTGCATGTTTTCCCCATACATTCCGTCATAATCAACAGGGAACCAGCCTGGCAGTGCTCTTTGTCACCAAGGACCTGTGCATAACTCGCACAGTTTTCTATTGGCGTCACACACTGTAGTGGGTCGGTCCGAGTTCATAGAGGCCCACGGCAAATATGTACGAGCCCTGAAACGTGACAGCATTTCAAATAAAAGGAGCTTGGCTTACAGAAAGGGCAGCTACAGAACGTGACCTGCAGGTAATGGAAGTCAGCTACAGGCAGGTGATCAAAGGCAAACGCCTTTCGTGTCACATAAACTATTATTCCACATATGGATTAATAACGCAACCAGTCCCCCAACCTTTACGGAGGCGTACTGTGTGGCCCTCCGCTGCCTCTACGCCACCACTGCCAGGCTGTGATTGGAAACGTCGTGTGATTAACATCTTTATGTTGTGCAGTTGTTTTTCCGGAGGTCGACTGTCACTTCCTACACAGAACCAGCCGTGCGTGTTCACCCTTTAATGTGGGAGTGCTGACTCACGTCCCACCTCGTCCTCCACTGGTGCAACTTTGGGTTTTTATGCGATTTGCATCCTCACACACCACCTTGGACAGGAAAGCTCTCTCCATTGCGGCGGTTCATTAGAAGCCATCAGTTTTCCTAACGCAAACAGCAAGCAGATAAAGAGGAAGATCAGACTTAATTGGGGTGGTTTAGCTAGCAGTGACAGCAGAGAGTGCCTTGAATGCAAGGCAGAGAAAGGCTGCATAGCTCTCTGTCATCTTTGCTTAAGGACAACAGTATTTAAATCCTATCAAACATCCCAGGTGCTTTGTGAGAAGCTATGTTATGGCGTGCACGCAGTAGGAAGGGAGCAGGATTACAACAAGCAGCGTGCTGAACTTCTCACTAATTAGGATGGATTGCCCACCAACATCCTTCCTCTTTTTTCTCCCATTTGCAGTAATACAGAGGAGGATCTAATGGCTGTGCTGTCGTTTCAAGTGGTTTCAGGAAGGATCTTTTCTTCCCTGGGGCTGAGGGCCTGACAGAGACTGACAGCACCGGGTGAATCTTGGTACCCACATGCAGTAGCTTTATTTCAACGAATTGTGTGCACATGGTGAACTGGAGCTAAATTTAAACACACAGTCCCTGACAGCTCCTCACAGCAGTTGCATTATCCATGATGTGCTCAGGCACCGGGGGAGGAACCAGCAAAGTGTTGTACCTTCAATTTTCTCGCCCCCCCCATCACCCATGCACCCACATGTTCTCCCTTATTTTATTGTTTACATTGACACACTCCTGGTTTTCCTACCTCTGCCCCAGAAATAAAAATCTAAAGCCGTTCGAGGCCCCCACCATTAACCTTGTTATTTCTCATCCTCTCCTTTATCTCTCTTCTCTCACACATACGCATACATACAGGTGCTATTTACTAGCAGGCGAGGGGGCATAAAAACGTGTCTCCGTACTGAGCTGTGGCTGTGTCGAATGTCTGAGGATGGAAATGTATGATAAGAGGAAGAAAGGCTCCACTGTGGAGGCTCTGGGGAGCACAAGACACTCACTTTCACAGGAAATGGCACTTTCAGATCTTCTCTGAGCTGCAGCGCACGGCTGTTTGCGTGAAGAAAGTGACCCTGCTGTAACTGTTTGTAGTCAGTGCCACAGGTGGGCTGCGATGGCGCCGTCAGCCGGTTTGACGAGTCACAGACATGCTAATGAAACGCAGGCCATGCAGTCGGGACACAGAAGCAAACAAACCATAACTCATCATTTAGAAGTTTTGCATAATAGCTTAGCAACCACATGGTTACTATAGCAGCAGAAAGTCATTAGATGAATTTCTGTCACTGCTGAATGGTATCATTGTCCAATAGCCTGAGTGGCAACGGCTTTAAAGCAACAAGTATAGTTAGAATAAAAAAATAAAATCTACAACGAACAAACCAGTCTCATGTATAATAACGTTTATGTGATTAACGGAATGGAGGTTTTATACATGTAAACGTATTTCTGCAGAGAAAGTGCTGCTTCGACTCGCGGAGGCTGCAGTGCTATCAGAGGGGAGAAGGGAGAGACCCAAGGGCTCCAGGCAGCTTTATTACAGGGAAATTACAGCGAGAGGAACTAATTATACACAATGAATTCAAAATGACATCGTTTTATAAATTACTTAGTGGATGTTTTCAATAATTAACCTCCGTGCATTGAACAATGTCCATTTTACCCTGGTTCCTGACCAAACACCTTTTCTTTTACTTGTTGTCCAGTTCTGAGTAAAACCACCGACCAGTCTAAGCTTAGCAGCATCATCCAAAGCACAGCACATAAACACACCAGAACTACAACATTTGAACATGCAACAAACACACACGAACTGTGACCCCCCAGCCGCTCCCACAATGCCCCAGGTCGCCGCAATATACTGTATATACCACAAGGAAGCTGATATAAATGAACTAAAATCAGTCAAGCTGATGCAGAATGCAACTCAATATAACAAAACTCTTTACAGTTGAGATGAAACTGTCTAAAATAAACAGAATTATTAGATATAAGCGTGAGTAAATCATTGGGGTAAATTACTCATCCTTTAGTATTTACTTCATTTATGGAGCGGTGTAATCAGACAAAGCTAAACAGATTCTACTTCTCACCTTTCCAGTGTATGATACTTAACCTTTGTCCTCCTGGTGCTAACACTGCCTGGACAAAGAGGGTTGAGGGCAAAGGTCATAAAGGTCATAAGGAGACCATAGGTTTAATTTCAGTGTCTAACTTAATTGAGCAAGCATTTCTAATTCCCATTAATGCATTTGAGTTGGACTGACGCCTGGATGTGCTCAGACTGACGTAGTTAAGGCCCCTCACATACGTTGGTGTACAGCCCAACTTGTTGCTTTGCTGTCACAAAACCTGCTCCTCTGATCTGCGCTTTCCTCCATCCAGCTGAAGAAATATATTAATGCTGTTTACATTTTGTCTTGGAGCAGACACCCCCCCTGCTGCAATGGACTGAAATAAAACAAAGAAACCAATTCCAGGCTGGTGAGGCTCCACATGAGGAGGGCTATTACTTTACTGTCACCGCTGTGTGGGAGAAATCAGGCATTTTGTGGTATTTACCCTGCAAGAGGGCTTGTTTTGTCTTGTGCAACCTGTACCCTAAAACCTGAACTCCATGGCTTCTACATCGCAAGACAAGTCAAATTTTTTTGTGATAAAGCGCTTGTTACAACTACTTTCACAACAAAGTGCTTTCTGGAGAACAAAGCACATAAATATAGATACAAACAGGAGATAAAAAAGAGAGGATGTGTGTGAGAGTGGATCTGAGAGCAAAGGGCAACAGCAGAGCACTTTGCATGAGAAGAACAATCAATAAACAGCAGCAAAGGAAAACTAAGAGAGAATAATTCATCTGTTAGCTCGTGGTTATAGCTGTGCTATGCAAATTCTTTTTATATATTATTCTAACTGTCTGATCAGTTCAAAAGAAAAGCTGCTTCTGAACAGTAAGCAAACACTTCCCTGCATTTGTCCCCGCCAGAGACAGAATAGATTTACTTTATTTACTCTCGAGGGTGTTTAAGTCATCAGCTATAAAACTATCCAGTTTTTATGTAGTCCCCTTAATGAGGACGACTGTATACGTACATTCCTTTTCCTTGTGATGTTGCCAGATGTTCTAAGCACATCTAGTGCACACAGTGCTCTGCTGTTTTCTATATAGTTTCATGCTAATGACTTGCTAAATTAAAATTCCTCGTGCGGTAAACATTGCATTGTCCAAAAAGCGCGTTGCCCACTCAGAGCACAGATTCATCTGATATCTCTTTGCAGTTTCTGTTTTTGTTGTGATTACATCTCTCTGAAAGTGATTCGTGCATCACTCAGTTGACAACACAAGTGTAGTCTGACATTTGACAGAAACATTTTGGATCTTAGCTGGATGCGTTGTGATGCCCGTGCTGTTTGCAGTTTCTGACTGATCACCCCTGTAGTCAGAGCTTTTTCTCCCTCTAATCCTCCATCTCTTCGTTTCCTCTGCTCTCCTCCATTGTTATCTTCCCCATCTTCACACCCTCCCATCCTCTCATTTCCCTTCCCCTGCTGCCCGTGGTGCTTATTTTAGGGGAAAATCATCCAGCCCCCTGGAGATCCATTACTCTGTGTGCAGAATCATAAATCAAGCAGCCCAGAAAACTGATTCCTCTCTAAACTCTGGCTCTTGTAAACGGCTGACTGAAAGCGATGCAGTGTACCAACACGCTGCCGCTAACACCAAGCTGAGAGTGAAATGCAGGTTAGAGGATGTCGGACAACTAGCTAGGTGTGAGGAACTGTACACCGTTTAGTGTGGGTTAACAAAAAGCAAACAGTTGCTTCTCAAAAAACGTCTTAATTTTCACGGAAGTTGAAGACACTGCACTTATTTTTACATTTATCAGTTTTGAATTTATTTCCAAGTCAGTAGCTGATGCTTTTGTCTCTTCGTAAAGTGTGAAGCGACTGGTGGAAACTCTTCAGGAAGGAAATAAATAGTCATGACCATAGAACTAAAGCAAACACATTGTATTGCTTTGCTTCAATATAATATCTCACACTTTCACAAGCTATCGCAGCTTTAAGCACTGACTTGACAAGTCTAACGAGGGTGGACAAATATCACTATCACTAATATGGCAGCTCATTTTATTGATAATTAATACTTACAATGCTACAGTTTTAATAAACAGACAATCAACAGAAAACACTTGGTGAGTGGTGAAACAATCTTCTCATAAATGAACTTTTCTTTTGATCTTAGGTGCAGAAATCAGATAATTTGAAGGTTAGGCTAATTAGCAGAGTGGGAAGCGCTGGTCAATAACACAGAGCCCAGCGGTGACTGTGGTACGGATGCATGAATGTAGGGCGACATTCAACGACGCTGCTGCTACCAGTCATTCAGAACTTCGCTCTGAATTAAACAGTAGCCGCGCATTTCGCACTTAGACTTTCAGTGACGCCCTGCTTACTTCGACTTGAATAAATACCCTCATAGTAGCACCATTAATGACACCACGGCCCCAGAAATCATATACAGAAGCTTAGCAATTCTCACTTAAAACAACAAACACCAAACCAACTATTCATTTAAAGTAAACAAACAGCCATGAACCGGGGAACCGCTGAAGCGACGAACCCGGGGGCGGTTAGCTAGCACGGGGTTAGCCGAGCTCTTCTAACCAGGTCCAGCTTCCCCGTCCTTAAAATGTCCTTGCAAATAGATCTGCAGCCAAAGTTTCGTCTTCTCCTCATTCAGCCATTGTGGGTTAAAGGACATGAGCCTGTTTACTTTACTGTTCATTCTGACGGCGTCGGGCAGATTTCATACAGCCTGACAACACAAGCTAGCTGAATTCTGATTGGATAAAAACTCTAAACTACAATGCTGGAAGCAGAGTAACGAACAGATATACAATATGACGCGAAGAGAAAAGAATACGGAGAATAATTATATATATATACACAGTTGGAAAAAAATAATCATGCTGATCAGGATTTCTGGTTATGTTAGGCCAGCGGAGAAGGCGCTGCAGGCCCACTGGAAAGAACCAAGACGTAACGCTGAGTGCTAGTTTGGGTTAGCAATGGAAATCCTTCCGAGAAAGACAATGAAGCACGAATAAAAATCTGAGAACAACACAAGGAGGCAGCAGGTGCTAATGACGCAGCCGCCCACCGTCACTACAGTAACTCAGAGCCGAGGTATGTCCCCGGTAAAAGGCGATGGCCGCCGCCTCAGCGTTCTCTGACAGGGTTTTGCTGGCGCTTAGTCAGCTCACTTAGTCAGAAGTAGGTCCTCAGCAGATGTGACGTGGGCCTGGGTGGGAAGCGACAGCTCCCTCTCCATGTGAAAATATCCGAACGGCAGGTCCTGATTGGGTGCCAAGATCTCCCGCCAGCCGACCGCCAAGCTTCTCTCCTCACAGGATTGAAATGTGCCTGTCACCGCTCGGGTGGGCGGGCAGGGGGCGTTTGGGCTCGAACATGCTGTTCTTTTCTTCACATGGGCTTCGGTTCCAAGTCCAGTCAGAAACTGCAGCGAACGTGTGCTGAGAAATAAGGCAGAAGAAAAGCTCCGTTTCCCACTAAGCTTGTTTGGAGCCGTTTAGTCGCATAACCCACGAGACCAAAAGCCATAAAATGCAGATTTAGTGGGTGTTAAGGGAATTCAGGTGTAGACTAACTGTATAGAAAGCCAGATTAAAAAATAACAGGAGGAAAATGTCTGGGCTGGACTCCACTGTCATTCAAAGCTAAATTATGCGAACACACACAAAGCGTAGCTCTTGCTTCAACCGGCTTGGGAAAAAAACCTGCAACCAAGACACAGATGAATAAAACAGAACATGCTGTATGAACTGAAGCCCTGCTACGTTACACACGCAGTTCCCTCGTACATAGCCGGACAGCGAGCACAGAACCACTGACAGCACAGTTTTTGATTCCATTTTCCCCAAAAACATTTGTAAACACTTCCACCATCTTTTAGTGTCGAGCTCGAGAAAAGGGAACTCGGTAGGGTCCTTGCCCCCAACTGTTGTTCCGCTTCCTTCTTGCATAGTTTTCTGTTTCACATTGCATCCAAGTCCTCTCAGTGATATTTCCATAGAGTCACTATATATTCCTACCTATCTGATCAAATATTCCATAGTATGATAGTATAGATGGACCAAGTACCAAGTGCTTCCTGAGTAAGTCTTGTTTTGAGTGGGTCGTAGGCATCAACGGTTAATCTGCTTATATTTACAAAATGCGAATCAGTTGGTCAGAGAAAACACTGAAATCCTTGTTGTCCTCCTTTTGTAGTTTCAGGGTGAAGAGAGTTGACACAGATCACGGATTTTAAATTTCATTATATGATCCAATTAGGGGTTGGCATTTAAAGTTCAGTGAAACTTTCACTGTACAATATTTCAAAACATACATAACATTATCTTCGTAATCAAAATGTTTTAAAATGACTAACCTCATAGCAATCCTACTTTCAGATCAGCAGTCACTTTGTAACGGAAGGCACCACTTTAAGTGTCTAATTTTGGAAATAAGAAAGTGTTTTTGTGGCATCCTTCACTTTTCTATGGCCTCCTGAAGCTGCATGAATCCAGGAATGCTTTTCAACGCTCTGCCTTTGACGCCATCAGCGAACAAGCCGTGTCAGTGTCAGCAAAGGAGAGGCGATTGTGAATTCCATGTGATGATTAACAGAGTATTCAGCCTGTCTTATCTCAGCCCTGAGCTAAATTGCTCTCTTTTTCCAGCCCTGTGAATGCTCGAGTGCCGCCATATTATACGAGATGGCCCCCTTACGGGTGAAGGAGCATTCCATTATTTATTCATGCAGTTACTTTTGTATTTTTATTAGTGTGAAAAGGAAGGAAAAGGTGAGTAAGTTGTTTCGTTCCTTGTCTCTGCTCTCAGTTTTCGTGCAGCCCACACGGCAAAAGCAACGGCAGCAGAAAAACAATGGAAAATATCAGCAACAGCAAGAACATTAATGTTTAATAGGTCTGAGGCGAAGACAGGGTGAGGTCCGTCCCGCGCTTCCTCATGACGTTCTAAGGCTCAACTATTCCTCGAATATTCCGCGTTTGCTCGGTGCTTCTTCACGGAGCCGCTAGGGCTCAGCTAAGGAGAAGTTTTCCCTTTACCTGTTTGCTAAGGCCCGTGTGATTTATTAAGGCAGCTATTAAACAGCTCACCTAATGAACACATCTGAGCATTTGAAAACCGCAGCCGCTCGCTCGTCATTGTCTGAGGTTCGCCCGTAGCAGCACACACGCCACATACAGTATGCACATATATCTGCATGCCTGAATCAATAACCCCTTTGCTCTGACAGCATGGGTATTAACACCCGTTGGCTCTCTCTCCCTCTGAGCTGCTGTGCAGTTCTATTTATTTTTCTGCACTGCTCTGTACTGCTGCACTCCACTGGAGGGAACGGCAGCGAGGCCGGGGAGCCAGAGTTGACTTATAGCATATTCTGTCAATGTGTTGGCTCTTGTTTTGTTTTTTTTTCTTTCGCTTTTTCTCTTTTTGCTTTGCTGCTGTTCCACTTTCACTCTGCTTTCGGCCTGTCTTATGAGTGAACCTCAGGACGTCTGATGAAAGCCAGATGTGAGAGCTTCATTACTAATGCCTGCTGTACTCACATGAAAGCGAGGGCAAATTTGTATAATTAATAAGCTATTGATGCTCACTACCAGTGAAGGGTAACTACAAAAATCATAGATTAATAAAAAGGATTTTCACTTTCCAGGACAAAATTCTCATGTATACAGAATACAAGGCTTGACTAGGCTGATAAACTGTCACACCCATAGGAGCTGATGGCCTTATATCGACCAACTACTGCTTCCTTGACTACCTATAAAGGAACACAACGCTAATAGAAATTGCAGTTAAGCCCCGTCCTTAAAGCCCCAGCATTAAGCCGCGGAAATGATTCTCAACACAGTTGTTGACAAATGGTAATTAAAAGATTTGTTAATGTGGAGTGATTAAAACACTGCAGGCACTTCACAGTGAAATCCAGCATGGAAATTGCTTGGTTTGTTAAATGAAAAGCCTTTTTTTCCACTGTTATCAAAATATTAAAGAGCTGTCACTTCTCCTGTAATGGAATGCACAATGTGGAGAATTAGCATTTTTTCAAACAAGCTATCTTGTTTGTGCCAGGATGAGCCACTATTGGCTGGATACTTTTTTCCTCAGAGTGGTATGATTCTTCTCTTTCCTCTGAGGGAGATGTGGTCAGTGACAGAGAGGCTTGTGTCTGTGTGTGTGTGAGCATCTTTGTTTGTCGATGTGCGTGGGATAAAAGTAAGCAATGTGATTCTTGTGACAGGCTTTAATCATTGATTCTCTCCATCCATCTGTCCCTGGCCGCTGCGTAATGTTCACCAAAGGCAGGTATGGACAATAAGCGTGAATGTGGAGTCACACATCAAAGTAAAACACTAATCATCTTGGGCTAAATCATCCGTGTGACTGAGTATTTAAACCCAAAATCCTCAGCTGCGTTGTCCTCACTGCACATTTCTGGATTACTTCACTACTCATTACAGGTTAATGCGTCAAATGTGCTACGCTATCAAACGCTGGGGGTTGTTCAGGTGCTAATAGGCGAACCTTGATTTGTTAGCAGGAGCACCTCAGTAATGTTCACCTATTTACTTCACCGTCCATGCGTTGCTATAGTTCTGTTGAGTTAGAAAATAGTTCAGTGGAAATCAGCTGATGTAAGGTCTCTTCATGAAGCCATATCAAAGCTATTTTATCTTTTATTGTTGGCCAGCTGTGAGAATGTTTTGCCGTCATAGAGGTCAGGAAATGTTCTCCAGTCAGACAGTATTGAAAAACTGTAGTTTTAGTGTTTCATCTGTTGGCTGCAGTCCCCAGTTAGTATTTTCATACAGCTGCCCCATAATCCTAGCCAATAACACATTAGGATTACTTTTTTAAGGCCCATGCTATCTTATTGTGTGGGGCAGTAAATGGTACAAGTTAAATTTAATGAAATGGTCAGCATGGCCGAAGCAGATGGTGACACCATCCAGTAACTGAGAGGTCATAAGGTCACATCACTCTAAATGTCGCTTCAGCTCTTGCTTGCTGGAGAAGAGATTGAGGTCAGTGGAAAAGGGGGGCAGTACATAGGGAACACAGCTTACTAGTGAGGTGGCTGCTGGGAGTGGTAGTCCTGATGCACTGGTGACGAAGACGGATGTGAGGTGTCCAGTTGTCCACTATCCAAATCCAATCCGACAACTGCCCAGGTCCAACTCCAGTAAACGATGGATGTGATGCTGATGATTAGTGGAGTTTGGAGGTTCCAGACAGAGAAAAGAGACTAAAGGCCTCCTGAAAAGCCTTTTGAAGTGCAGTCGCATGGTCTTGGTCACATACTGTATTTATTTGCTTTTCATACAACTTTAAGTGGAAACACAGTGGACGTCCTGTCTCCTGCCTCTCTTCCACCTGCTTTGCTAAATTTAAAACAAAAATATGTCTGCTGATGTTCAGAATGAATCCATCAGTCCCATATGGTGGCGAACGTTCAAAGGACCGCAGGAAATAGAAAGAGCCAGCTTGCCTGCAGAGCTGTTCTGTCCCATAGGCAGACTGTGGCATTCGCAGGCTCTCTGTCAGACAGATGCCATCTTTTACTGGCTTGTCATTTTCTAAGGAGATGTACATATTACCTAATTTTCGGTTACGTCTTTCTCAAACCAAACACGTTATATATTTTCCAAAAACTGTGCTGAAAGCATCTAATCTTTAGTTTGTCTTCTACTGGGGAGGGAAATCTAATATGTTAATATATTATAACAAACGGCTAGAACGTCGTGGGCTTGAATGTTCACCTCTGTCTACACTAGGTTGGAGACCCTGGTATGGTTGGTGTTAAAATACAGATTAAAGAGATATTAATAAAAAGATATAAGTTCATAAGAAAAATGATGTCACATAGGTTCGATTAGCACGACAAACTGAGGGGTTAATTCACACTAGTCAAGTCAGTTTAAATGTTTTGTTTCCAACAGTCATAAAAAGCTGGAGATTTGACTTCCTCAGTAGATTTTGTGCTGTTTATTTTGTTAGATTTTTGATTAGAAGTATTTTTTTGTGCCTTGTTAAATCTGCTGAACAGCAAACACCCTAAATTTTATTGTGAACATGCTGTCGGATGAAATTGAATGACATGTCAGTCCTGATTTCAATGAGGCATTAAGGGGGAAATGAAACAGAGCAAATCGTGCCATATGACAGGACAGCTGTCAGGGAAAACGCTCTCTTTTCCTGCTCTTTGGTTCCCTTTGACTGTAGCAGGAGGCCTCTTGGAGTTTGGCAGCACAGAGCTAAAGAAAGCAACTTTTTATTTGGCCTAGAAAGTCAATTAAATTCATTCACATGTGAATAATTATGACAATAAACTGATGGTAGAGGAACAGTCAAGCTGCCTCACCATGTTGCCACTGGCGTTTATTTTGGTCTCTTGTCAAGACTCTCGAGCTCAGAATGATTGAAAAAAAAAAGGTCTGTTGTTCTGCCAAATAAAAAAAACGTTTGTCCACTTTTCCTTTTTAATGGAAAACTAATCATACACACAGTGAAGCTGCAGTTATAAAGCAGGAATCCATTTTGCTCTTCCTGCAAACGAATATGAAAACTAGCACAAAACAACATTTTTATGTAGTTTATCAAAAGTAAAGGAACAGCTGAAAATCCTAATGATAACTCTGGTAAAAATATTTGTCATTACTGTTTTGTTTGACTGCCTACGGTTCCTGCTGAGAGACGCCTGCCAGCGCGTCTGAAAGCTCTGTGTAGCTGCATCCTGCAATCTTTGGATGGTGACAAGCTCCAGGACCTACAATTTACGCCTTATCTACTGAAGTGAGGTCAACATGTCAGGCAGACAATATGGGATTACGAAACAAGACGATGTATTTTCAGGTAGCACCAAAATGAAAAAATGACAACATACACAAAACAGATTTAAGTTTGTCTTTGAAGTTTACATGGGACGTGTTGATGGGAGAAGCAGAGAGGAGAGAGCAGAACATGCAGCAGACAGCCTCAGTACAAACACTTCAACAGCCATCAATTCATCAGTGGCACCTAAAACTGAACACAAAATAGATCAAAGCGAGAAAAGATGAACAATCTAATCTAACGTGAACACAACCAGTGGTACAACTAATAAAAACTAACACATTTTAAATGAATCCCAAAATATTATGACACGAGAAACGTTACCTCAAGGAACATAGTGCTTGTATTTTACAGCGGCTCCCTGATCATCTGTTTAATCTGAAGGAACCTTTTACTCCACTTTTCATCTGGTTTGGTCTCAAAACCAAAATTAATTTAACTGAATAACAGATTTGACTAAAAAAGACATAATAACTCTCCAAGGCAACACATAACCAGCTGCTAGCTGTGCTACGGAAAGCACAACACATTGTACCAGTTAACGTGCGTTAAGGTTCTTCGGTGTTTTCTGTAACAAAAGGCCTGAGTTTGAGTTGTAGATGGAAGTGAAAGACGTCAGGAAGCAGCTCTGGCCTTTGTCATCCTCCTAATTGCTGCTTGTGGTCATTTTCAGGCCAGCTGAAAACAATTAATGGTGATTGGGTTGGTTCAGAGAGGTTTGAAGTGGCACTCTGGGGCCGTGTTAGCCAGGGCAATCTGCGATTAAGAGATTAACAGTCTCATTACGTACTGGGCCGCGGCAGCAAGGAAGGTGCAGGAGATGAACTGGTGGACAGTTAAAGTGCACGTGAGGATTTACGCCACTCGCTGCATCTCTTAGTAGTGGACAAAATGCTTCCATGTGAACTACCGCTTGGGACAGGAATGATTTCATCTCCTTCATTTCCATTTGCATTTCTATTCAAGGACAAATCCTTTTATTGTTGTTCTACATTTTAAAAGTAATTTGCATTTAGTTTTAGTATTGTTTTTATTGTATTTATTGTAGCAATGAATAGATTATGTCACATTGTTGCTTAACAAGCTAATTTTATATATATTATACAGTGTATATAATATATGTTCTTTATCATAATACTTTTCGTGATCGCCTCTAACCGTATACACAGACGCTGTGTTGTACTCATATTTGTTCTGGAATGTGATTCAGCGCTGTCTTCCTGCAGTGAGCTCATCCATTATGATATTATGTGAAAGCGGGTGAGGGAGATTGTTTTACGGCTTCACTGACCATATGCTCAGACCTTTTTAGGCCCTTGACTGATGGGGTCACAAGGATCTTCAAGCGTGACATGCGCATAGACCCAACAGTTGGTAGATGCCTGCGCCATCTGTCTCACTTTTCTGCTCACTCTGAAGGTGCACCGCTGAAAAAGTGCAGCACAAGTTGTTGATAGATCAGACATGTAGCGAGCTCATATCCCACCGTCACAAAAAGCATCTTAGTCGTGCTTGGCCTCAGTGGTGCTTGGAGAACTTGTAGAAATGCTGCAGCTCCTCGATTTAACTTCAGGTTTTTTCCCGGCAGGACGTGGTGATAGTGTTGTTACACTGTTCTCGTGATAGGAGATGTTTTGCTGACAGCGACTCTGCTGATGTTCTCTGCACACAGGGACGTGAACTGCGATGCACATCAGTAGCACGGTGCCCAGGTTGGCGGGCATCACAACACGTACAGTAGCCTACTGGACTGTCTGTCTTGTTCGCTATCACAGTGAAGACGGAAAAAGGTCAAAAGCACAATTTCTGTGAAGGAGAGAACAGAAGTTTTCCTATTGATGACAACAAATTGGATTTATAAAAACTTTCTAGAAAAACTTGTTACTACTCAGCTGATACCATTTGCTTGATCTCAAAAGGGTCAAGCACGCCATTATGCATATTCCTATAATAATCATCTCTATCAACCGAATTGTACGTTGCTTCTGCAGGAGTCCAATTAGATTTGGTGTTTGAGGGGGATATAAAGGGCACAGAGGACTTTATATGATGTGTTATTGAATGCAAATTAATAGCAGCTTGTTTTGTCAGCTGTTACTGGCTCACTCTGCCACCATCTGTTGTCTTACAGAAAGGAGATTTCTTCCTTCTTGCTTTCTCTCCCTGTTCCCACCCAGTCCGTCAAAGGAACACACTGAGATGCTCAGTGCAAAGTTCATGGGTCCACTTCACAAAATTCAATCAAACACATGAGAACCTACAGAAACATTAACTCGTAAGTGTACAATGCAGGAAATAGCAACTAGAAAACCACTAGCAAGTGATTACATATCTATTAACAGTTAGATAATACATAGATAAATATATTCCCTCCGCCAGTATGAAAGTGATACCATTGCATTATGAGCTTCAGCAGTTTTAACCATAATAATTCTTTCTTTAAGCTCTTCAGATTCTCAAATGTCATCCACCTGCTTTAACTAAAGAGGCCATTCACAGTGAATAACCTGTAAAAATCCACCATAGCAATTTATGAACACAACCTCAAACCATAGACCACAGAGGAGGGAATTGATTTTTCACTGATCTCTCGCCCTGGCAGTCATGGCATTGTTCGACAAAAAGGGGCCTGCTGGGAAGTGGAGAGAAGCAAAGTGGAGAAAAAAATCGCCTGGATTTGAATACTTGATAATCAAATTAAGTTTCCCAGAATGCAACGGAACACCTGTACAGTGCTGATAAGATAAGGAACGAGGGGGAATAGGGGAAAGAATAATCACAAGAGAAAGGAAACCTATAAAGGGCCAAACAAGGAGGGGATAAGCAATGAATGTAATGAACTTGTAACAGCTCTGAAATGATCTCTCTTTTAGGCTTTTGTTTCCTCTCTCTCTCTTTCCTCTTACTCTTTTTTCCTTTCTCCCAATCTTTCGCTGGAAATTTCCTTGTGAACCTATTATGCAACATCACAGGAGACCTGTCTTCAAAAGGATTTAACACAGAATAAAATTTATGCTTTCTCAACACCCAGCCAGCACCAGGTCACTGAGTGGGAGTCAGACCTCTGATTGCTAAGTTGAACTTCACTTTTAAATATTTCCTGACAAAGCTCGTGTTCAGAATTGCAAGTCATAAAAATTGTCCCTGTCTGCAGTTCTTAAAGCGCCACAGCGTCTCTCTCATCTCTGCGCCGGTGACAGTACCGTAATGGTTAGAAAGCAATTTCCTTGATCCTATTGAGCTGCCTTATAATGAGAATTGTGAGATGAAAGTGACGACTGTTTCTGCTCTGCGGTGGGAGGATGAATGTTGGAGAAGTTAACTTGGAAGCAAACAGCTGCTGTTACACCTGCGATGTCTCGACGCGAAGTGGAGGTGCATCTACGTTAGCGCTGCAGAAATAGTTTAGTTGCTAAGCCTAAGCCTTTATGGGCCAATAATCAAATCCAGCAATGTGGAGATAACAACACAGTGATTACAAGTGGAATTTGAAGAGATCTCTCAAATGTAGTCCGTTCTCAAGAGGCACCTTAACCAAAATTAAGCCTAAGTGCAGCTACAAAACAAGACACGGCCTGTTCTTGCTATGGTCTGCGTCTACCTTTAGAATAACAGCCAGTTTATTTCCTCTTAAAACTCGTGAGCCGCAGTGTAAAGTTCAGGGTCCTTGGGTATAACATTATACTTTGGCTTCGAGTATAACCTGAATCACCACTTGTCCCTTGAATATTCTCCTCTGGTATTAAGCCACAACGCTGCAGGCTCTGCCGCTCCAGCCATCTGGTCAGACTGTCTGCTCCTCTCCTCTGCTGTCAGTCACTCCTGCCCCCTCAAGTGTCACTCAGCAGCCTGGTGGGCGCTGTGGTTGCGAAGCAGCGAGAGAACATTAGCATCATACTCTCTAATTACTGAGGTTAACAGTTGACAGTTGCTGTGCAAATATTTCAAGGGTCCTCAATTAAAGCTTCATTCAGCAAAGCAGCTTCACTGTATGTACAAACAGGCAGCGGTGGCCTTAAGAGATTGAGAATTTTAGATGTATTATTTCCACAAAATGGAAACCATACGTGCCAGAGAGACGCAACAGCGAAAGCAAGAGATCGATGGAAGGAACAGCCTCCTGCGAGAGGCTTTACCTCCGTAGGCATGTTGCAGGAGAAACACAAATGCCCCACAGCGATAACTGGGAACAGGCTGCTGTGGAAATCAGGCTAAACAGGGTCGGAAAACTCGGGCTATGCTCAGTAAGGATAATAAAGCTGGATGGCTTCTGACCAAGAGCAAAACTAATCTGCCAAAGCATAGTGGGAAACCCCAGTGAACAGTACGCGCTGTAGGAAGACAGGAGGAGGTCAGACTCAGTCGAGATTGGCTTGTTCATCGCACATTCGATCGCTGGTAATCGTGGTCGCGCACTTTGTCTGGCGTCACGCTACGTGGGAAACGATCGGCTCATGAGGTCAAGGCGACCAGATGTCACAGCCTGGTGCTGCAGGTCCTCTCGACCAACTGCAGGGTATCAGGGCATGTTGGGAAACCCCTGTGCTGCAGAAAAATGCTATGACTAATCAGAACCATGTTATTTTACGATTAAACACACAACAGAAACTTTCTCAAACAACAGCTGGAACACTTAAAAACCGCCTAATTGGGGCTTTCTGTCCTTGTTTCCTTGCTGTCGTTTGTTTTTCAGCCAAGGTCCAGTTCAACTCAAACAAGACTAATATGTTCCCATATCTGGATGTAGGAAGAGCTACAGTAGCGTCATGTTGGTGGAGCAAAACAAAAACACAACGAAGAACAGGCAGAAGAAAAGGAAGCGGGATTGTGACCGTAGAGTTACAGCAGGCTATTATGTCCATACGAATCTCAACTGTTATTTGATATAATGCACTGTTTCACTGCAACACAATTAATACACAATTATTATTATTATTATTGTTCGGTTCGGTTATGCTCGCTTGGCTTTAGGCATGTTTCAAATTTGGATTCATGAATTTGAGAATATTTCACAAACAGCTAATTAATTCTTTGTTGCCCACCCTTCCCCCTGGAAACTCACTAATCTCGCGACATGCAGGAGCAAAAAGCTTTAAAATCGAACACATGCGGGAGCTGACGTTTTCATTAGGACTCTTCATAAACCAGCCTGAGAAACGTTGATTAAGAGAAAAGCGCGGCTCTGGGTCACTCAGCTTGGCAACACAGTTGTTAAGAGTGATCTTAAATCTCGCCGTTAGGGCCGTGAGGCCGCCGTTCCGCGCTCCCTGCAGAGCTCTAATGAGAATGAAATCCAGCCACTAACAACATGTATGTGACTGTTCACACACCAAGCTTGTTAAGACGCCCGTATCTCACAGCACCTCGCTGTGGGCCTGTACGTTCGCACACCTCATGAAGCAGCGTGCTGTCACGTGTATCTCCGCACATGTGCACATGCTGGAAGCCAGACCTGACGCACACACTCACACTCAATGATCTGCTTCCTCTCCTCCCTCGTCTCAGACCTTGTGATGCCGCCTTTTCAGATTCGTGAGTAAATACAGAAAGCGAAGTGAGACCTATAGTTTTATCGAAGCTCTGTTTAGACTCCTGTGTGCTGTCCATCAGCAGCTTCAGCGGAGCTATGCTGTGTTAGGGAGAGGAGCTGGTTGTGTACGCGTTTGCGTTGCACTGATCTGCATGCAGCTCGTTGTGTGTCCTATTTCTACTTTCTCCATCTGTCCCCTCTGCCTTAATGTCCGAGCACTCTTCTAATGTGCTGTCCAATAAGCCAATAATTATGGTATTGGTGCAATATTAGCTCCTATCACTGCCTGGCTGAGGAGCAATAATTGCTGTCCATGCAGAGGAAATAGGAAAGAAAATTGCATCTGCCTATACAACGCGATCGTTTCCTTGTTAGTCCTAAGGGACTGTGATAACACCCTCCCCACCCGCATTCACTTGTGTGTGTGTGTGTGTGTGTGTGTGTGTGTGTGTGTGAATGTGTGCAAGCGTATGGTTTGTGTTTTGAATAGATCCTTTCAGTATGTAGATGACTCGACTGGCGAGAGCTGTTGGGGAGATTAGGACAAGGACGGCTCATTGTACGACAGAGGTGTCTGTCTGTAATTTCCATAAACATAAATAAGTATGAAGAGACAGGTCCCACAATAGGTTAATAATAGTTTATCTCTATTTGATTGTGTCTGTAATCATTCACATTACCAGCTCATAGATTAGGGACGTGGTTCCAATCTGTCCTTGATAAAGGTTACACACAGCCTGGACAAACTCTTATTGTTCAGTGACATTATTAATCTTTAAACAAAACAAAGCAAAGTACATAGTGACACATACATCAACCCAGGAGTTAGTCTGTCTTTCAGACTGTGGTTTGTTATGGTCAGATCCTACTGGCAGACCAAACCAAGCAGCAACATACAAAGACATGAGGGCTTAGCACAGCAGGACGTGAACAAAACAAACATGAAGCTCAGTAAAGAGATCCTCAGTCAGGATAACGACTGACGGCAGAAACCAGAGAAGGAGCCGGGACCATGGAGCCGGGACCATGGAGCCGGGACCATGGAGCCCATGGAGCCGGGACCATGGAGCCGGGACCATGGAGCCGGGACCATGGAGCCGGGACCATGGAGCCGGGACCATGGAGCCGGGACCATGGAGCCGGGACCATGGAGCCGGGACCAGAGGCTGGACAGAAACTCCCGTCCGTGGCACAGGTGCAGAAGACGAGTGAGTGGCAACCTTAAATCGTGTGACAGTTGCGGTGGGAGGTGGAGCTGAAGGCAGGTAATGAGGGATCTGCTGCAGTAAGTTAAGTGGAGAACGGGGAAAACAGGGTTGGAGCGGCCGGGTGAGGCGGAGACACGTTTTAAACGTCCACCTCTTAATGATGCCGTTTCATTTCACTCATGAAATGTTTTGGAACGTGTTACTACAACTTCAACAAGAAAGTGATCAAAGTTCTGGGAAGCTAATGACTCATGATTAAAGTGAATGACACAAGTTGAATCGAGCTGATTTGCATTGGAAAAAAAACTGGAGACGTATTAAATAACATTTCCACTCAAAGCCAGTGAGAGTCACCTTTGAACTTCTAAGACTAGTCAAGATTTTAGATCATTTTGAATTATTTATACTGCACTTAACACTTACTCTGACAGATGTGTGGAGGTAGAGGTGTGTGCAGGCAGAGGCATGGATCGATGGGTGATTGGGTTTAATTAAAGCGCAGTTTGGGGTATTATTGCCATCATAAAAGTGTGTGGGAGTCGTGTTGACACGATCATACAGTACTTGAGGAGGATGAGAGAGAGACTGAGACTGGGCGGCTCTATTAGAAACCAATTCCAGCTCCTCCAACTCCTTCTCTATATCTAAGTGCATACAAGACCAGGCCTTCAACTCCCACGGACTAAAATGAAGCTGCATGAACATTAATCATTTTTAAAATGCTGCCAGCCTTCATTTCCCCTGTGTTATGCTTCAGCTACAGTATATATCACGTCTGTATTTGCACTGAAAGCGATGCTGTTCGAACATGATGCTAACACCTGTGCTGCGTTCTTGTTCACGCTCCTTTTATTTATCGTTTGTTTGTTTGTTTTGTGCACTCGACCCTTAAGCGTGATCACGGTGGATTCTATATTCAGCTCAAGTACAAAGGACAGCGTTTAAAGCCACCTCGTTTACTTTCATCATCTCTTGAACTTGTTCAGTGACATGTTTTTTTCAGCCTGACGTTTCTTGTTCCTTAGGTCCCTTCAGCACAAGTACAACAGATTTTTTGGGATGTTTTGGCTTAATTGAACCAAACCAAAAATACAGTAAGGTTTGAAGCACGTAAGCGTGGTCTTGAGTTATTAATTTCATATTAATGCAGGTATTTTAGTAGCTCTAAGGCCTCAGTGGCGTCAGTGACATATACAAGCACATCGGGACCTCAGTCACAGCAGAGGATGTCACCTCCACCTTGTTCTCCACGATGTGAGTCGACTGCATCCTGAATCAGAATCACTGAACGCGCTGGCTGATTTTTTTCACGTAAACGTCTTAGCGCACTGTTTCGCCACAGAGAGGAGTGACCGTCCCCGTCTGTCCCCGTCTGTCCCCGTCTGTCCCCCTGGCCTCCTCAGTCCTCAGTGAGGAGACCCAGCAGAACTGTGCCGGCTCGCATGACACCAGGGAGCAGAGAGGGAACAGAGGAGGCGACAGAGAGGGGGAGATGAGACGGAGGCACATTACTCCAGCTGGCAGGTAAACACACCGTGTGTCCACAACTTCAGCCTCTGTCTTCACTCCTCCCTCCTTCTGCCTCAGTTCTCCCTCTGAGGTTTTTGGGTCACTGCAGATATCACATAGTGTCACAACACCAACGCGTTCGCTGAGATCTGAGTTCGCACAGATCTGCCCTGCTTCTACTCTACGTCCTGCACCGGGACTTTCTCTCTGCCTTTTCCTTCCCCTGTTCCCGCTTTGCTGGTGACAGATGGGCTGAGGTCTGAGTACCTCACGTGCAAATGTGTGCGACTGGTGAAGGACAGAGCGAAGGAGGAAGTGTGTGTCGAGGCACCAGACCAAACCCAACACATAAAGATTTCACTTACTTCAAAAAGGTATGTCAAGGGTCAAATTAATATTCCTTGAAAATGACTGTTGAGACTCTCACAGCTGTTAATGTTCTGTTTACGCATAAAAGCGAAGGATGAGTTGCAATAACTGCACCGCGACACGTGGGAGGAAAGATTAACAAACGCTCCCTTAACACCTTGATTCCTTTGACTTTCCGTGTCCTTTCCCGTTCCCACTGACCTTATTTCTTACCTTAACACCCCTCACCCCTCCACCCATTGCACTGACATCAGAATACCACTCACTGTCAGTCCCTCAGAGAGCGCCATCGAACCGCTATTGACTGCTGCTGAGACGAATCGAAGGCCCCAGCGGCCTCCTTGTCCTGGTGGTTAATGGTGACCTAGCTCCCCTTCTCCTACAGTCGACACTGCTACGGTCTTTCCTGTTTTATCTTTCTGTTTCACCCTCCCCTCCCCTCGTGGTTTGGCTTGATTCAGTGGCATTGATCTTGTCCACCCCTTGACCTCTCCCTCACAGAAGATTTACTGATGTAGCTGTCCCACTTTGAGCACATGCTGAATCCCGCCCGCTTCAGCTCTGCCACGAAAAATGTTGTCACAACTGCAAAAGGGAATTTTTCTATGACGGTCTATACACAGGAATAACTCAAGAGTAGAAGATGTGCCCCGGCCATAAACGAGCCTGTTGACCAGTCAGACCTGGTCCAACACTACTCAGTGTTACACAGTGTGGCTTCAGAGACACTGAAAAGGCATAGCTGTTACAAATGTCTTTGATTTTCCTTTATTCAGCATCAAGCTTGAAAGAAAATCAACAACTGAGACTGTAAAAGACCATTTGTTCATTACTTCATAGTACATGTCGTGATCTATTTATGTCTTTCCTGGGAAGGAACTGCCGTGATTTTTTTCTTTCCAGGCCTGGAACAATAGCACAATCTGGGCGCCAGGCAATCTGCTGGTGTTCTTCAGTTACGGATCGCTGCACAACACCGCTTCTTTAATCAAGTTAATGTCTGCAGCAAATCATCTTTTTCTTTCGCTGAGCTGTTTCGTCCTCCGTCTTCCTCTGCTCCGTCACCACACACGAACCAGTTTTCGCCAGCTCCCTTTTTTTGGTACAGTATATTACCCACTCCTCCCTAGAAAGCCTCAATTGTTTTAGCTGAAGACAGGGCTCATAAAGTGTCGTTAAAAGATGTATCACCACAGCAGCTAATGTTTTCATATCCATTGTCGAAGCACCTCCAGGACGAAAAGACTAACAGATTCCTTTCCAGCCCATTTGCAGTCCTGCCTCTAACCTCTTCCACCCCCTGCCTCCCTGTGCAGCGCTCGCTTTATCTTATCCGTCCTCTACTTCTTTGACTGGTTTTGCTTTTCCGCCCCGAAGTTATTCATTCATTGGCACTCGCGAAGTATATTCAAACTCCACAACCCATTCATGGGAGTGACAGCCATATTCTGTTATCGTTTAGTGTGTGTTAGCTGTTGTGCATTTCACGTGTAGACTTTTCATTCATTATAGAGACAAAAACATCATAACAAGGGCCAAGATGTGCAGCGGCATAGGATGAAAAAAATGTAGATTGTGGCTGGATGACTTCCTTTATTATGTTTAACAATAGAAGGAGATTCCTCATAGATGCAAATTTATGGTAAAATAAATATAGTGCTTTGAAAAATAAAGTTTGAACCTGCTCACACTTTACATTCAATAACAGCTTTAAAGCAGAGGTGCCACAACAGTGCTCCATCAACTGCACTGTTGTGGCTTCATTCTTTTCCAAATTGGAGCAAAACGATAAAGCACCAAAAAAACACTAACAAGATACTGAGATCTAGTCCAATCAACACCCCAATCCAGCCACCTCGATATGTGCTGTGTGACAAATCTGAGCCCGCTGAGAGTTTTTGTCTTAGAGCTGAAAAGTCGTTTCCACCAGGAGTAGCTGAGGTCTCGGAGGAGGCTGTGATCGGTGTCACGTCTGCCCGAGCCCCGTCTCTCTCATGTTGTTATTCTCAACTGTAGGGTGTTTGCTTCTCCTTTCCTCGTTGTTTTCTCTTGTCTTGTTGTGACTTTTCTGCTCCTCAACGTTTCATCGGTTCCTTCTCTGTTGTCAGAAAGAAAAGCTGCCATTTTTTTCTACGATATGCATTTTATTTGCATTTCTAACACTTCTGACACACCTGAAAGGTTTAGACCTACTTTAAGAATGCATGACTTCTAATCCCCTGATAACGGGTAGATCAGTTCAACCGAGTTCCCATTTGGGCTTCCATCACATCCTCTCCCTCTTCACCACTTCCTTTTATCTCACATATAGTACGCATGTGGAAAATAAGACACCGTCTGCATCCGAGTGTTGAAGTGTACAGAACATCACAATTCAGATATGATACCAGCAAGCGAGCCATGTTGTCTAATCTTGACAGAGATAAGACAAGGTGCAGTTTGCTGCGGTTAATGGGTCAGTGGCCATCTGTACAAACAAGCCAACAGATAAACAAGCCGCGAGGACTGGATGAAGGAGGGAAGAGATGAAAGCCAGTGGGAGTCAAGAGAGAAGGGTCGAGGGGCTCTGAGGCCGGGAGACAGGAGATGATGAACCACTACAAAGGGAAAGAGAAATTAAAATGGAAATGAGGCGCCACTAAAGAGCACTCTGGATTCCCATTAGATGAGTTGGAAAGCCAGGCACGAGTGAAGGAATAGAAAAAGACTTACTCTGGATTAAAATCAGATATGTGTACTGTACTGTATATGTAACTGCAAGTTTGATGCCCGACACAAGGTATAAGTCAAAAGGTTAGTTTACGCATTATTGCAGAGGATGGGTAATGGAGTAATGTTGATACTGAAGCCCTCTTATCTGCTGTACTCATTTTTTAAAGTTACTCTTTTTGTTTTTTTGGCTGGTCAATCATTTATTTATGCAGTTATATAAAGCACATCTATTCTACTTGTTTGTCGGACTAAGTTGTTTTTTAAAGGTAAAAGATGAAAGTCCAAAAGTGCTAGTGAGACAAAGAAGAGAGTTTTAGCTCCAACAAGGACTCAAACAAATATTACAATTAGGGGCAGCGACACGAACTGGATGATAAATGAGAAATATATAGAGATATAGGATGAAGCCATTAGCAACACAATATAGAACAAAAAGAGCTGAGCAGGAAATAACTGTGGAAAGTGTGACAAACAGATGTGCGTGGAGGAGAGAGGGACAGGAAATGAGACGCTGATGGAGACAGACAGGAGGGAGAGCTGTTGGGAGACGCACAGGCAGGATGCCAATATGATGTCCTCATCTTTCTGTTAACGTCGTGTCAAGTACATGGCAGCCGATGACCAGGACAGGCAGCGTTCATCTTCAGAACGCGACGGCTTTTTTTAACCCAAGTACACGATAGTGATATCAAATATAGCCGCGTAAACGCATTTCTCCCATTGAACCTTTTTCAAATAAAACCCTACAGGCGTGTTGCGATGGATTTGTCTGGAGTTGAAAATTTGGTTACGCTACAGTGGTTGGTTGTTTTAAATGACTGGATTGAGTCAGTTAATACTGTTCCATTAATTCTTCTTACTCTTTGTTTGGAAGTTGGAAAGTTTGGAAGAGCAGAGGGGAGGGGGGATAATGAAGTGGGCTCAAAGCTCATTAACCAAAGCTACATTAATAAGGCAGTTTCTTTTGTGCTCACCTATTATCCCTCCACTCATTAAACACTAAGACATGAAAACGAAGATGCCCAGTCTACAAGTACTGCATGTTCAGATATGGAGTCAGCCAACGTGAGTCATCTGAGGTTGCTCAGACAGCTGACGCCACAGAATCAAGGTGCCGAGCACGCGTCCAACGTGAGCATACCCGCTGCATCAGAAACAGGCAGGGGAGTTATGCACAATAAATCTACAGAGAATATGTCCTGGTGACACTGGTGCAAAGACGTATTTGTAAGTACATTCTGGTGTACATGATGAAATGCCATCAAATCTGTCCCTCCTGTCTAATGTCAGATGTTGGTTCCTTACAAACAGCAGCTGTTTGCAGAGAAGTAAAAAACCCCAAAAAACAAGGTTAGATATTTGATTTTGCAGCAGGCAGAAAAGTGCGGATACACCTAAAATAACTCTGGAACTGAGACAGTGGAACAACAACTGGAGGCTGTAGAAAAATGCAACAATCGACGCAACTATTCAAATTAAATGTCACAGTAAATTGTTTGTTGCAATCTAACAATTCCTCAAATCCATGGTTATCCAGTCACGCAGCCGTTGTATTATAAGCGTGAGAAATAAAGCCATGACTAAAATAAACATCTGGCTGCTGAAGTAACCACTGAAAGTCTACAAGATGTGACTGCAGCAGTACGACCAACCTCAACTACAACCATCACTGAGACGAACCAGCTCACATCGTCACAGCAACAGGGAGTCCTGAGATGCTTGACTGCAAAATGAATGCTAAGCAGAAGATGCAGTAGCCTGCATGGAAGAAGAGGATTAGAGGCCAAGATCAAGAGGGAAGGTAGCCATTTAGCGTAAGTCCAGAGGATGGAGTGTAGAGCTGTGCATAACCGAGGCCTTAGATACTGACGACAGCCTTGGGTAACCACCCGAAGACAGACGGGACGAAAAGGCAGATGTTGACCGGCTGAAGTGATGAACCAGCTTCTCATGTGTGGGACCCACACTAAAAGCTCAGACACGTCTAACCCGCATCACATGGAAGCTCTATGTGCCTATCAGGCATCGTGCCAGCTAAGACGAACGGGCACAAGGCTCAGAAATGAGCGAGGCCCAGAAGAGAATTTGTAGAACGACCAAAGAAACAAGTAACAGCTACAGCAGACGGGGCAGAACAAGAAAACCTTGATGCCTCACACATGGGAAGGCTGAGAACTCTACGCCATCAACGGGGCTCTTCAACGAGAAAAACCAAGAGGCAGCTAATTGCGGAAGTCACACTTAGCAGCTAACAACCAAGAAATATAAATCTACAAGCTACAGTATGTCAGTAACACACACACACACACACACGTATATCCACCAGGGACATGGGAGGTATTTACTACACCAGTTCTAATATTAGCGTGCGGGCTGAGTGATCCAGATGCCCTAAAGGAAGTGTTACTTTTCACTCTCCAAGCCTCTTCTACAAACAGATAGCAAAGCATACGAACACCTCGCTTACATTCACATTTGCATAGTGACGCTGATCTGATTTTCCTCTGGCTGGTATTGTGTTTCTTTTTCATAAACGTGGTTATAAAAGCCAAACATTTACTCCAGCACTCCCTCGGGCCAGGTTTAGTCTTCTCGGATTCTGACAGATCCCCTTGAACCTAATAGCTTCCAGAAGCTCTTCTAGTACAGTGGCAACACAGAGAAACGAGAAAGTAAAGGAAACATTCAGACCATGTTATGTATCTGCGTTTCTTTCAGTCTATTTTAAATATTAATATTCGTCAGTCTTTTTTTCTTAAGCAATATTAATTTGATGCGCTGCCATAGCTACAGAAAAAGTTTGTATTCAATCTTTGTGCTTTAAAGATACTGGTGTCAGTGACAGTATGATATGATGTGTTATGGTATCCAATGGCAACAAGACTGTAGAACGCTCTGCTTTTGAAGTGTGTGACTATAGTAACAAGACTGACATCACTATCAAAGAAAGTGACACATCAAACACAAACGCATGCACAAAATCATGAGTTATCATCTGCTGCATCTACGCACACAGACATACAAACCGCTGCACAGATAAAGCCACACCAGAAAAGAAATATGCCAAACACGCTGGCAGGCCTGCCGACTTACGGTCACAAGATGCTTTTTATAATATTAAGCCGTGCAATAAATAATAATGACATGCATCATTTATGATTATGATGATGGTTAAAGGTTGGATGTGAGGAATCTCAAATGAGATTGAACTTTCTGGAGAGTTTTGTTTTGTACATTAAATGTTCAGTGGTTCATGGTTTGGTGGCTGGTGCTGTGCATGTCTGGTTCTACACCTTAGTTGAAGAGACCGATCTACCAGCAGCTGCTTGAACAGTAGTGCGGTCAGCAACAACTTTGACTTTTTTAACTTTTTCTGTTACGGGACAAACGGCGCTGCAGAAGCAGACGTGACAGTCCGGCCCTCCATCCTGCCAGAGGGGCTCCTTGTTTCAGTCTGTCTTCTTCTTCCGTTTTACATCATTTCCTCTTTATTTTTCCTGTAGTTGTATTCCTCACTTCCACCTGTTTTCATTATTCAGCATTCGATTCCCCCACCTTGTCTGTTTAATGTCCTTTTTGTTTTCTAGTGTTCTGTTGGGCAACTTTGTTACGTCTCAGTTAAGTCGTGACTTTACTATGTGTCATTGCCTTGTTTAGTTGAAGTTTCCACCACAACTGCGCTGACATGAACACAAACATGTGCCCGTTGCAGCTGCACATGTAGCCTATAAACTCTTCTAGTTCACTGCTACAATATGTGTGAATGATGTTGTTATTTGACAATTACACATTCTAACTCATGTTAAAGCTATCAGTTATTATAATTACACCCCTTTTGAACAAAGCATATTTATCAGATTATAGATAGGCTCTAACAAAATATTAGCTACACATCAGAATCTGTTGCCAGCAGCCTCTTTGGTTTTACCAGGCACAGGCTGGCACAGCAGTAGCTGTGCCACAGCTGCATAATAAGGCTTTAATTATAAATGATCCTTGAAGCAAAGACGGATGCAACAAAGCTGTGAGTTTAGTCTTCATGTGAAAGTATCACAAAAGCGCGGTTCAGTGGCAGAATATGAATAGTTCCACTGCGTTCATTCAGCCTGGCTTCGTGTGTATGGACGCAAGGCTAATACTGACACAGAGGCTGAAGAAATCACCACAAGAAAAATATACTGGAAAGTGAGGAGCACGGGAAAGGACGGAGCTGCTGGACGAAGCAGAATTTTAGAAATGTTGACAATGACCGTCAGAGTTTGTGAGATCCGCGTTGACACGCATGTCGCGTAGCACTGTCCACCTCTACTTTGAGCTGATTAGTCCACAGAAGTGCTTTTCTTTCCACTGGCAAGCGAACAGAATGACTGTGCAGTAACTACTTTCTGCTTAACCTAATACACAAATGAGGAATACAGATGGAAGCAGGTAACCTAGGCCTCCAGTCAAGGCCACGGACACTCTGAGGCCAGTACATCTGGGCTGGACCCGTCAGATCCTGTTATGAAGAGCCCATTATCAAGAAGTCCTATTATTATAACGGACATCCATTAAAAATTCAGTTTGTTACGAAATTGTAGTGGCAGGAACCAACATCCTCAGACAGGGAGGGTGTTAAACATCACAGATGTCACTGGTTTCGTTTTTCTTCTGTAGCCTTTGTCCTTTCTTCATCAGAGCAGCACATGCATCCTCATCCTCTTCTTGCTTCAGACCAGATCAGTGTTTTCATGTCATGACCTATTTACCACTAGTGTCTCCCAACTCCACTAACAGCTCCCTTACACAGGGGGAAAGGCCACTGCATCCAACTAGAGAACAAAAAGGGTCCAAGGTCTCACTTCACGAGTTTAAAACATTACTTTCGGAAATCACACCATGTTGCGTGGCCTGTGCTCCGTTCACTCTGTGACTCCTCCAGTGCAGACTAGACCAGTGCAGTGACTATTGTCCACTAGCATTAAAGACCTTTCACTGCATTTTTGCCTCAGATACAATCAATTACAATTCATGTTTCCAAACTCACCAACCTCTAGCATCTAGTGTCACATTAAGGAGAACAAACAGTTTGTAGAGCAGAACTACTGCTTATCTGCAGCTGGGCCATAAACACATGAAGAACATGACTGTAGGTTACGCTTCCTATATTTTGTTTATATTGAACAATCAATAAAATGTTACAAACAGTTACACACAAAACACAGTAACAGCTGTCGACTAGTAGCTTGTCACAGGGTTTTTACGGAAGACACTTGGTATGGAATTGATTTAATAATCATTTTCTCTTATTTCACTTCCACAGTAACTTCTATTCAGAGCTCATAAATGGTGGAGTGACCTGCAAACTCAGTCAGGCAGGCATTTTTCAAAGTATAAGCCGATTGTAACATAAAAAACTATATTTGCTCTGTGAGCCAGAGGGGGAATTCCATTAAAGTTAATAACTAATAAACCAAATGAAATCAAAGCTTTTTCCTCACCCATCGGCTGTGTTTTCACACTAAGTCCTAACTTAGTGATGCATCATGCGATTTCTTACAGTAAATAAGAACTGTATGCGTTTTACAGACAGTAGCAGAAAGAAACAACCTGGAGCCAGAAAAAATGTTTAAAGAAAATGTTAAACAAATCACTAATGGTGTAACTGCCTTCATCAATAGACTCAGTGAGGTGAAGTCTGTCATTGTATCTGTTGCTGTCTTTGGTTAATGCTGCTCAGAATTTCAGCCACAGTTTGAAAGACAAGTCAAGTCTTCGATTTGATTGAATTGATTTAGACCTTTCACACTAACCATCTATGACTTTACCATTGTTTTTGTTAAACCATGTCATCACTCACCTCTAATAACTGGCACCTCGTTATATTACTGCTGTACTGTACTGTGTGTCTGCTTATGGCCTTTTGTGCTTTGAACAAGCAGTTGAACACAGTCCATATTTCTATTAACGGAGTTTATTTTTAACATTAATATCTAATTTATATATTTTTTACTTTACAATTTGTTTTCCTTTTCCCATTCGCTGTGAACAGCAAAGAAAGAATTTCATACAAGCAACATGTTTCTGACTGTGCACATGACATTAAACACATCTTGATTCTTGAATAAGCACAACCTTGAGCCTGTATTGCATTAAATTATAGTGTCGTGCTGTATATAGACACATAATAAAATTATATGGATGTTTTATGCTGCTGAAAATTATGATTCCAACTTTTCATAGAATGAATAAAGTTGGCAATGAAATAATCCTTTTTTTCTTATGAACGACCTTCCAACTATCTTGTTTAACTGCTGGGATATTTCCACATCCTTTCTGGGTGTGTCAACATGTCTGCCACACTGCAAGTCCTTCCTGTCGGTGCGTAATAATGACTCTTTAATCTTTTCATCTTTTCATTTATTTATGATGGTGACAGTGTGCTGGGGGATGCTCAGCATGCTCACCAATCGTAGGGGGACTCATTAGTTGGCGTTTTCATAGGGGGCTGTGACCATTACACGCAGCCTCCAGTTGGGTTCAGACTCATGGTGTAGCAGAGTGTGTGAGGCAACGGTGATGGCAGAGCGCTGCCACATGCCTGCCAGGAACTGCTGCGATGGGGGCATGTTTAAAACCTGGCAAACCAGCCTCGTCACCTGGCACCACGGTCTCTTACCGGCCTCAAGGTCACCAGCTTTGGCACGCAGAGTGTGAGAGGCGTCCCTGAACAGCCGCGTCGGGCTGACATCTTAGCAGGGGTCCTACTTTGCCTGCAGCGACAGAAATCCTACTGTTTATACACACAAAACTGTTTCACCCAGCTGACGTCACTCCTGTTCTACAATCAGAGAAAGAGCCATTTAAATACTCCCACGCTGCCTCTCTAACGATGTGACTGGACGTACATGGATTATGAATCTTTCAATTGATGCTTTTCAGATTCATCAGGCACGAGGAAATGGAATCAAAGCCAATTTAAAGCCTGGTTTATTACTGTATGTCTGGAATTCTCTAAAAAGTGTTGTAGATTCAATCACCAAAGCACCACCACCAGTATAAAAGTATCCTAGAAAGATTTAAAAAAAGTTCACTTCATATTAAAATTTCTTCTTTTTATTTGTGTGTGCATGTACGTTTTCCAGCCATTAGAGGAGACAGCTCTAACTGTACTTTTAGCTCATCACTAGTGAAAGGCCCATAAGCACCAACCCATTCTCCTGCAGGTTCCTGGAACCAGATTTAGTAGTAGTTCCTCCGTAGAGGTGCAGAAATGTGCCTCTACTTATCTCCCAATCAGCCTGAGGGCAGTGGGAACAGAAGCGGAACCTGAACCAAGGGGGTAAAGTTCTGTTCCGATAAAGTTCCTGCAAAACCCATCATAATTATTTCAGCAATTTTCTCAAAGCGTTTGTTACCAATATTATAATTCTGATTATTGCGATTGTAAAATTGTCTATAACTTGATAAATAATTAATAACTACATTTATAAATCTGTATATTAACATCTTAGCAGTAATTATGAGTATGTTTTGTGGTTTAGCAAAGCAGGCATGTCTCATTCTCATTAGAGGCAGAACACAGATAAAAGTCTGAGCCGACGCCAGCTAAAAGAATAAAACTGCAGCATTTTGCAGAGGAGAATTTGCCTTTTTTTGGGGGATGAACATTTAAAATACCACCTTGTTCATTTGTTCCTTCTGCCTCTTGTCTCAGCAGTTAGTGAAAATTGAATTTTCCTTTCATTTTATGCGTCAGCAGATTAAAAACATAATAAAGTGTGTGAATCAGAAATAATATATACAAAGGAATTGCACTAAATATTGTTTATAAATATAAATGAATATTATATTTGTATGTTTGTTCCTTTTTCTAGTATAGTACATGTAACCAGCGTTACATTAGACTGTGCTAATGGTGCAATAGTATAACATGTGACTGTGGAAGCAATTTATTAGATTTATTTAATTTTTGTCAGCACTCTAAACACTGAGCTCCTGTGGTAGAAACAACAATAAAAATGGTTAAATTATTGATTAGGACATGACAGGACAACTACCCCACTGGGCACATTTCATCAATATGTTCCATCCACATTTAACCCAGTGATGCCTGGACGTGCCCGTACATAAGCGGCGTTGTATCCACAGGCACTGACGCACAACATGCCTCCACCCTGCAATGCATTATTGAAGAATGGTGGCCGTTGTGTCCTTTCTTGATAAAGATGACAATGTTTTTCTGTCCCCTACTGTAAGATTCACGGTTGCCTCGCACCCAAATGCAAATGCAGCAAAGCTGGTCTAAATTACTGCTGCTGCCTGGATCTGGATGAAACGCATGTGTGTTCTAAGTAAAGCACAAGCGGGACTGACACCTCCACCGCTACTGGTGACTGCTGGACGGGTTTGGCAGGTCCAGGAAGACTGTCTGTACGTCTTCCAGCATGCTCGCATGTGTTCCCTCCATTAGCTGCACTGCCAGCAGAATCAGAATAACAAGGCAAATCCCAACAGTACTCAGTCAACAACAAAGGCTGGGCTGTGTTGTCTGGAGTCGGGCGATGTTAGGGCCTCTGCGCTACAGTAGCTGCGTGGATCGAGGGTATGAGCTTGTCCCCCCCAGGTGCCTTCTCCAGCCAGGTTTTGCCTCGTGCTCACTGGATGAAATATTGGACATGCTCACAGATTGTTTATGTCTCCACAGGCATATATGCAGAGCTTAGCACCGTGTAATATCTTTCAATCCATCAAAGGCATGAAGGGGGGCTTTTTGCACATGGCCGTTGTTTGTTTTACAACACAACACTCTCCGTAGTACAAATCCTTCTCCCCTGCATTAGTAGTGTAACACCCACTGTGCTTCATAGAGCAGGTTTTCATTAGACTCTTCCAAATAAAACCTGTGTTTTTAAATGATCGATGCTAAACCACAGATGCATTAAAGTACATTTCTAAACTAAATAAAGCATCTTATCAAGTAATGTATCCCATGGTGCTAGAAATGGCAGCATAGCAACATGATCCACATATTACATACGTGTTGCCATCACTGAGGCAGCATTATATAAAAATAAACTTAAGTTTTCATACTGAAGTATGAGCTAGTGCATTAAAGAGGAAATGTTCTATCAAATATACATCATTTATATTTAAAATGATAAACTGATACTGTAACATTTCATCAGTATCAGTGTGTATATGAGCTGTTACAGTGGAGATGCAGGTTGTCAGACCATAACAGACCGTGCTTAAAAAGAAAAAGTCACCATTGTCTTCTGTGTAGCCATATCTTAGAATGTGTGTCGTTTCACTGCGTTGAACAGTGTCCTGGGACTCCTGCTTTTATTGCTTTTCTTGGAAGTGTGTATCAAAGCGTTTTTAGTCCAGATCAAAAAACTAATCTAGGGCATGATGGTGCCACAGCAGTATGAGGGCATGTCGCGTGGCCGTCCCCAATTTATTTCTGGATGGGGACCTATTGCTGTCCCCCTTTATCGCCCTTTTCACATTAGCTGTCAGTCTCAACCATCAGCTGTCAACAGGGGTCAAAATAATATTGGAAAAATATTCTTCTCTGAGAGATTTTTTGACGCTGGAGCGAGCATCACTTCAGGTCGTGCTTAAAATGTTGCAAATACAGCCTTTCTACTACTGGACTATTGAAAGACTTAGCACAAAGCCAATATTGGCAAAGTGCAATGCTCATGTAGAATATTTAACAAAGGCCACTCAGACAGTTACCCTGAGGGGTGGGGTGACCTCAATGCATTTGACAAAGAAGCTTGTAGACAGTTATGGTGCAAGCATAGGGTAAATTCAAGGGTTGCAATGGGCTGGAGGACACATTGTGGGCCTGCCTTGTGGTTGCTGCAACAGCGGCAGTGGTCTGCAACTCCACCACATGACAGCAGCAGCTCCTGTGGATTTCCCCAGCTCATGTAATAACCCTACGCTGGATGGGTTGGGACCTCGGTGTCCTCTCCACTGTCAGAGGTAGGGTCATAGACTCCCCCCTCAAAGCTTGTGTCTTCTTGATGACCCCTGCAGATAAAGGCTGCACGACCATTTCTAAAGCCTCTTTTGTGCTTAGATGCTCTTCATTTTTGCTGCTTTTCTTTGCTCAAGGTTTGTTTTCATCCTCTGCTCAGTAATGAAATGACCCCTCAGCCAAGCTGCATGTTTGTCGTTGGCAGTGAAAGCAACCAGGTGCATATACACTAACAGTTGTTTTGGTTTTTGAGCACAGCAAAGCACTTTTAGGTGGGCCGCTCATCCCCATCCCATCACTAACCAAAGTTGACAAAAATCTAAAAAAGTTTTAGAATCTAAAATATCACATCTACAGTATAATTTAACCCACTGGACACATGTGCCCCTGGGTTTATATCCCACTTTACATCCGTCTAATCGTTCAGTACGCGAAGTTTAGGAAAACATTAATTTAGCTAGTATTCTAGTATTCATGAAAACGTGTCAGATAGCTGCAGGTTGTTTTGCCTTAGCATAGCGTATTATAACACAGTGTGCAGGTTCGGGTGTTTTCGTTCATCAGACTTATGGAACGATGCTTTTCTTTTTCTCATTGCTCAGCCGTGGCATTAAATCTAAAGCTCAGTATCTCTAATTAAATGGTAAAACCACTGTGTGACAGCTTAGTAGCACAAAATCTTTATCTTAACAATTTCTAAAGTTGTAAAGCTTGGATTCAATGAGCTGTTGTATGTACTCAAACGTTACTGGTAGAAGCGAAATTTAAACCACCCAAAATCGGAACATCTTGCATTTTAATCGTTGTTTACTCTGGAGCCTTGGTCCTGTTGATCCTGGGGGATAATGGTGTCAGCATGTTTAAAGCTGAGAAAGGAGGAAATATGTTGAAGAAGCTTTACCAGCAGACCAAACAAACGCAAACAAAACAAATCCATAAGTGCTGCACAGCACAAAGATGGGAAAAGACATTTAGTCAAAGCGCCAGTGCTCTAATAACACAGCGAGTGTGTGGCTCTGTCACGCTGACGGTAATTAGGTAGAGCGGATGGTAATTCAACCAGCGGTTGCCACACGCCTCCTTTTGCCTTTGTGTTGTCGTTACCAATATCTCTTACTTATAACTGCATAATTACAGGCTTTCTTGCGCTACACTAATCAAAGCTCTTTTATTTGAACATCTTGAACTGTGGTACTTTTTCACAGGATATGAAAGAGGGTAGAAAACAGAGCAGAGAGTGCATTTCGTGCTTTAATGCCACCCAATGTCCACATTGGACCCGAGGAAACAGGAAACAGCCGTCATGTCATGGCCACGGAGAATCTGTCCCCTCCATGTTTCAAGCCACTGGAGGCTTGACATAAAATGTTTGGGTTGGAATCTGTCTTTTTCCAAATCCATATTTACACACTGTTCCCTCTGTTGGGGTGGGGGCGCCACAGATTAGTGTGTAGGAAGGTTGATGAAATATTGTTATATTCTAAAGAAGCACAAAGCAATATGATATAAATGACAACGACATCATACCAAAAGTCTGAACATGGCTGCTGTTGCTAGGTGACAGTAATCTAATGTGCATAACTACGGTGTATATACGGTAGAGCTGCACCTCAGATGATGTAAAGGGTTTGTTTACTGAAGTGAGGGTGAGGCTGGTGACGCATGAATGTACATTAAAAATAGAACCAGCGTAACATTAGACTGTGCTAATGGTGCAATGTAACCACCCATTAAAGAATATGAAGCCTTGGGCCCTGCTCTACCAAGGTGCCACTACACCCTGGGATGTGTGAAAATGGCGCGAAGTACAGCTGTGTAAAGTGGGCTGGAATAAAAAGAACTGGGCTGATATGTACAAGCAGCAGTCTGCAGCGGAGCGGCGTCGCATCAAGCTGATGGAACATGATAATATATGATTAAATGAATAACAAATTATCAAAACACTGTTCACCATCCGCAGCCAGCATCACTGGTCTAACACAGGAGATTCACGTGCAGTGTTTCTTGCTACTGTATGAACTTTTATGAACTGTTTTGTGCTAATGCTATTTAGTTTTCTGAAAAGTAGTATTAATAACAAAGCTGCTTTATTTGTCTTTGTATGTCACATTAAATTGAAAATGTATGCATTAATAATTGTGTAACTGAGCAGTCAGAGTGGATGTCATTATCTCCCAGCTGGGTTGTTTTTCATCGTATTCTTTTATATTCTTTATATTCATCATGTTCAGCGTATTGAATCTATTTATCTTTTTAACCTTTAACAAAGTTAGAGCTGTAGGTGAATGGGTCCAGTCACCTGTAAATAAAATGGTTGGGTCACAAGGACCTGTTGCCAAGACAACAGCTCCAATTTAATTTTAAATCAGCTTTAGAAGCCTGCCAAAAATTGCCAAGACAAGAAGGTTCCACACTTTAATCTTCCTAGAGATTGGTGCACTTCAAGTCTTTTTGCTGAACACACCCTGGTTAACCCTATTTACAGACGCTTTTGAATGTCATGCGCTAAAACCGTACGATCACACCTCACCAAGCTATGTCCCTTGGATATGAGCTTGTGGTCACATCCGCTGCCAACCTAGCGCATCGTGCTGCCTGCTGTGTTACTTCCTTGGCAAGATGTCCCTGTGCATGAGCAGCTACTACTGACCCTGTAAATACAGCATGACTAAACAGCGAGTAATGAAAGCCCTGTCTGGTGTCTGTACAAACAGCTAATCCCTCAACTAGGGCTTTCACAGTAACATGTCGATGGCCTCGCTTTCCCTCCCTCCCTCTCTCTACATGTGCCAGAGTGATAGGGATCTCCCCAGGCTCCTTCATCTCCTTCGCCGGCAATCCAGGATTCTCGTTGTCTGCTTTTGTCTGCTATTCTCTCCAGGCATTTAGGTATTCATCTCTCCTATTCGTGATTCCGTTGGGCCTTGTAGCTGAGGCCTGCCTCCAGACGCTACCCCAGAGAAGAGACAGAAGAGAAGAAAGGATGGGTTAGAGCAACGAGTCGCAGACGGCACAGGGCTTATCGGCTCTGAACACCCGAGTGTCGGCAGCTCCCCAAATGCTATGAATATCTTTGCCTCTATGTGTGTTTATTAAACAGTAAGAAAGGCTTTTTTGCAAGACAGGCAAAAGAAAATTATATATGTGTGTCCGCCTGTGTGTGCGTACCCGCCACATTGTGTTCACTTCATTTCAGCATAGATGCGGTTTTTGCTCCGCAATACAAGGAAGGTATTAACGTTGTACTGGTGTCATGGAGAGGCTACAGAGTCAGACTGTCTGAGATGAAAAGAGAAGGTGTTTCTTATTAAACACGGCCAGCGCTGAAAGGAGAGCACATTGCTGATAGATTGCATGTAATGAAGGATTTATATTCGGCCATTATCACTGAAGCACTTCCTATATTCTCAGTACTGAATGATTACTAGGCAATGAAGAGTCAATGGCTTTCTGTTAATGGCTCTTAAGTTTTTTATTTTGTCAACAACATAAACTCGGCTCCACATCGGATCCCGTTTTTAGATGCAAGATGGCAACAGAGACGATAGCGTTGGAAGGAAGACGATAACCTCCCTCCATCGCCTTTGTGTTGTACGTTCTGTTAGCTAATGTGCAGGCATTGGAGAACAAGCTGGATAAACGTAGAAGCAGAGTGGAATTCCAGAGAGAGAGCAGTGGGATGTCTTTACGGAGGCACGGCTACACGGCGACTCCCGACCGGGCAGCGGGATCGAAACAAACAACCTGGTGCACAGGTGGAGGCCATGTCTTCAGGCCGCTCTCTTGATCTGGATCATCTGAAGAGTGAATGCCGCCACACATTGAGCAACATACATCCCCTTCCTCTGACCACCATTTGGCAAATTGGACCATGCATCAAAGCAGACAAGCCAGTCACGAGAAGAAACCTGCTACCTGCTCCAGTCCCCTGCTGCCTCAACTCATTAGAAGAGTTACAACCGTCACTTCCACTAGTAAACGCTGGTAATCCGAATACTTACCTACTGTAAGCTCTGTGCCTGATCCTGTCCCTCACACATCAACTCGCACATCTTCAGAAATCAGAAAGGTGACATGAAGGTAAATGTGCTATGTACTCAGACATCCGTGTTTCTTTCAGTCAGTTGAGAGTAACACTGGTTTCTTTCCTGCTCTGCACGCAGGACGCCTGCCACAGGGGCTGCAGTCACGAATGGAAATGAGATAGGTAGTCAATGACATGTTTTCCGGGATAAATTATGCAGTAGCATTGGTCTACACTTTTTCGCCCAGGGTCCAAAATGTCTGGAGTCAAAATCCGTCTTGTGATTTCATGCAGGTGGTGGTGTTCTGGTGTAAACACACCTTCTGCCATCTGTGTGCTGGTTAGTGTGCCGGCATGTCTCACCACACGCTGCTGCTTCTCGGTGCTGCAAGGCTGTCAGCTCGGTTTGCTGTGTCTGAAGGTTTTCAGAGTGGAATCTGGCAGAGAGCAGTCACATTGAAAAATATAAAAGACATAGACAGAGTTGGACGTGATGTTTCTGGGATAAACAGGAAAGATGCTGCAGTGCTTTGTGTTTAGCGCCACTGATTGGAAGAGTGACTTGAATCATGTGGAAGTTTAAAGACACTTTTATTTGGACTGAGTATAGATACAGCAGGCAGCGGGTTACAAATTAGTAATAATAATTTTAATATATTACATTACACTGATCTAATCTTTGCAGCAAACACTTGCTGCGTTTACAGACCTAGGTCAGTTAGTAGTCACCTTACATACTATAGTCTATTGTCCCTTTAGGAGTAGACGTCTACTTGTTTAGCTGCAGGACAAGAAGAGACAGAGCTCAAAGGGATTAACTTGTGTGAAGTCACTTAATAACAGCCTGCACAAAGAAGTGTTTTGATTCTGTCTCTAGTTGAACATTTTCAGTTTGTTGCAGGCCGATCACACAGGGGCGTCGTTCTGAGCCTACACATACTGTATGAGCACTTTATGCTCCATTGTAACTGCACCCAGCAGTGATCGTCAGGCTGCACTGACAAACCTTGATGTACACTTAATAGAGGAAAGAGAAATTAAATCACTGGAGGTCAGTAAAAATCCTAGTGAGGCTGCAGCACCACTGCTTTGCTTCTCTAAGCGCAAGTAATGATCTCCGCAGTCTTATCTGGTCAAGTTTCCTATTGATCATATAATCAAACAACCACAAAGCAATTAAGCCTTTAAGTCCATGATTACCGTAATGACAATAAACCACATCATTGTGACACAGAATGATCTTTCCTGTGCACAAGCCGCCTTTCATCTAATGTCTGCTGGAATCAGCTGCAGCAGGTCCACGACTCCTAAAAGCATAAGCGGTTAAGCTAATGGATGGATGGATGTGTCTTGGGATGTCATCACTGCTGTAAATGTGAATTAATTGCAACAAGCATTGAAAGTACAGCCTCAGGTGTTGGGAACATGTTGCAGAAATCTCCTTTGTCTTCAAAATCAAAAGAGGAGGGAGGGTGGCAGATAGGACCCGTTGCCTTGTGATTAACGTTGACATCTACTGGCGTTATTATTCCTGCAACAACACCCAAAACGGTCTGCACTCATCTCTCTTCTCTGGCGTCCATACTTGTAGCTCCATCAATCAGCTGGGTTGAAGTGAGAGAGACAAATTTTGGTTCCTTCTTAAATCCTAATGACCTCCACACCTGAGCTGTTCCTGCTCATGAATTACACGCTTGACTCTAATACAGATGGAATTAAACAAGGTACCTTCGGGATATTGGCCTGTGTCCCTCGGTTTTTTTATATTACTAAGCAGGATTGTTAATAACATTCATAAAAGCTTTTGTCACAGGCCCTGCAGTGTGATTGCACTGACACAGGCACCGGGGTTCTTCATAAAGTGATATTGTTTTCTCTGCCTGTTTAGTTTGAAGCATTATAGGTTTATGGAAGGAGAGAGGTGCCGAGGCGGCCAACAGGAGCACAAGGATAAGTTTGTTTGGATGAGACCCAGGTTGGAGATATCCTATTATGTAGACTGTCACTTTGGGTAACCCTGAGAGCATGACAGCTGAAAGCATCCGACATGGTATATGCTTTTACAGCGACAATAAGATTCACTATCGTTTTGGAGCAGGTTTTATCCAGTCGATGGGTAAAACATGTTCATCCAGCTTCATTTTACTCCCAGTCCACAATGCGTTTCGTGGCTCCATGCAGTCATTAACCTTCGATTTGACTCCAATTTCCAGTTGGTTACCCGTTATCGTAAGATGTCAAGATGGTTTTATTTTTAACAAGCAAATACAAATTGGTCCGACTTGCCTCTGTCAAACAGAGGTACGAATTTAGATGTGGGCGCCTCAAAAAAGCAGGCAGTAGGGTACAAACAGTCCCTGATCCCTGTTTCGCTCCAGTAGCCAGAGAGCACAGAGGTGCGTTAATTTACACTTTACTTTATTGAAGCTGAGCAGCTTTTTAAGCTACACATGAAAAACAGGCTTCAATGAATTCAAATCTAAAACATTGTATTTGCTGCTAAGCACTAAAATATCTCAAAGCTGTATCAAAGCGAAGCTCAGTGTGATCCACTAATGAGCACATTAAAAACGTTAAGCTCCATTTTCTTACAAACAGAACAAGGAATATACGTTTGTATTTAAATTGAACGAGGTGCTTTTTTATCTCCTTTCTTTCTGGCACCGCAGACCTTAGATCCCAGGAATCCCAGACCAGACAGACCATCCTGTGTGAGCACAGTGTTGGGAGGAGGTGCCGGTAGAGTGGATCCTCTTCAGTAATGACTAAGAGGCTTGACTCTTGAGCCCTCGCACCTGCAACCTTCCAACACAAACTCTTTGACTTGTCTCCCATCGTTCCACCCTGTTTCTCATTATTGCAGGACACGCTATGCTATAGCAAAAGAGCAAAACCTGAACAATGCCGACAATTCCTGCTGCCCAGCTAAATTAAAAGAGAGGAGAGGAGAGCGCTAATGCTTAGCATGTTCAGATGAGCGGGGCTGTCTGGACCACTGCCACAGAATAATGTGTTGTAATGTCCAGTGCATTGTATGTGCTGTAAAATGTATGTGCACCTTGTATTTACAGCTGCTTCAGTCATCCAGCGAGCATCCTCCAGTCCATTAGCAGCGAGCATCCGTTATGGATCTCTGGGCCGTGCAGCTAATGATGTGCTTCACATACGCGCATATGAACTCATAAACATTCATGTACACTTACGCCTTTTCATCTGTCTCGTCCTGTCCCTTCCCCTCCACTCACTCCATATCTCTTTTCGCTATTTCCATCTGTTCCACTGAAATGTATTTGCCATCCAGAGAATGCCCCTCAGCAATGAAGCACAATATATCTTCCAAATCTCATCCGTCCAGCCACGGTTCATGTAATATTTATAAAGGGAATGTGGCAGTGGTGATATCAACAATGTTTACCATGAAAAGGTTGATCGTCCCGCCAACGTGAGCCGGACCCTGCCAACTTTTGAGGCGCTTGGCCTGTTCAGAGTCTGTTTTACATGTTAGCCAGCGAGAGGTAGAGCAAGACACACGAGTGACCATGTGATGGTGAGAAACAGGCCTGTGCTGCCCCTGGTCCCGCCCTGCCCCCACACTAGTCTCTCCTCTGCCACAGACTCTGCATCTGCATCTAATCCTTCATAACCAGGGCTGCATATAAAACCCAGCCACCACAGGCACCACTTGCCAATCTATCAGCAATGTGCCTGACTAAATGTGTATTGTCGTTCCCCGTCCTCTTCTTTTTCCAGTTACCTTGTATTTTGTGCTGTTTGGAAACGTGGCCTGCTTTGTGTGCCTGGAACATCTTCACCTTGCCCTTGGAGACTCTTTTCTAATATGTTTGGACTTTTTGGACCTGATCTTGGTTACTGTACACTGCTGCTTTATGGCATCCCCCTAGCGCTCGGCTCCTGCTCTCTTATTAATTAACTAACACATTTCCTAGATCAGGATGGTGACTCACTGGGGCCATGATAGCAGGGTTATTATGCTGATATGTCTACTTTGAGTACAGCTGCATATTATAAATATCATGGTGACAACATTCCAGTAAAAGCACTGGTGCACACCTTGATGCATAAGAGGATATAACCGCTCACTGGGCGTATGTGAAGCTAGCAGATGCATAGTGAGGTGTTAAATGTTAAACAGAAATTGATGATTTTTCTCAAAGGGGAAATATTGAAGCTAAGTGGTAAAACTTCCCTGTGGGTGCCCTGAGCTATGTTGAGATCTGTCAATAAGTCTTCATGTGGTTAATACTAGAAGATGAGCAGCTTCCCTGTAAGTGGGAGTAAGTAAAGCTTGTGTTTTTGCTCCACAAGATAGGAAACATTAGGGAAACAAAGGGTCTAAAGTTGTGGTGTAACATGCGTGAATTATGGTAATTATGGTATTTATATAAAATATTAGTATTGTGAAGTAAATGTTTCAATGAGATGCTCAACACATGCAACTTTAACACGTTTAAGTCATCTGAAGGGTAATTTATCCCCCAGGTTTGCAGCAGTGCGTCCATACATTTTCAGCAAAGCCAACCGAAGGGAGTTGAACTTCTAACCCTGACAGAGTCACCACTGTGCTCAATTCACTGAGCTACAGCACCGATTCAAAGAGCATCCTTTAGACTTTTCATACTTCACACTATGCTTTTGTTTTAGTCATTTGTGACAGGGCCAGTCAAAACATAGCGTCAGTGGGCCCAGAGGCCCGTTAGACGCCACCGTGTGTCGTGAGGTCAACAGTGTTAGCAAGCAAAACATAAAGGCTTGAGGAAAGGCCGGGACTTCCACGCTGCTGCACTTTGGCCTTCCCTCCGTGGAGCTGCCTGTCTTTATGTCTGTCACTGCTGTCTCTCTGCTTCTCTGTGTGCTCAAGAAGACTTAATGCATCTAATGATTTTCTGTCTCCGAGCAATCAGGGACAATTCTCCCTCCTCCCCTGATTTGTGTTATCAAATTGGATGTTGATGCTTGTCACTGACAAATGTTTTACCTGATAACTGTTAATTAAACGAGGAAGAGGAAGCGCATTTCAAAACTTTTGTGCTCATACTAAGCTCTGGTTCAAACGCGTTATTGAACAAATGTTAGCACACAGCTTGAACGTGTGTTTTTCGTTTTTGATGCATGTTCTTAAATTGATGTCAGTGGGGAAAGAAAAATTTCCAAGTGAGTATATTTCGTCCTCCCTTCCTTCACACCTCTGTCTGTCTTTGTCTGTTTGAAATGGTGATCAATGAGCATGGGATGAAGCAAGGGAAGGCTCAGATGGTGAAGTGCGAGGTTGTAGGTGCGAGGGTACGTGTTTGTGGACGGATACGAAGCAAGGCTGCACCTCAAGGAGCTTCCCTCTAATGCCGATAGACCCGGTGGCTCAGTTCTATGCGAATTAGCACCTCAAAGCCTGGAGTCTGAACCGGAAGGCGGTGGCCTGCTCTGTCCAGGTTGTGGTGTGTCGCTGCCATTTCTTCGGGTCTTGTGTGGAGCGTGAGACTGATGGTTCGGTTCCTCTCCAGCAGTAATGAGGCCGGTCTATCGGTCTGCGAGCTTGAACTTTACAGGTTGTCATGCTTTGCGATTGTCCTACTGTAAGAGCACTGTTCCTTCACCTAGAGGGAAGTCAAATTGTGAAACTTTTAGACAGTGTTACAGTTTTTATTCAAGCATTTGTGCAGCACACAGACACCCAATAATGTCCTGTGTGTCTGTGGGACATCAGTCACCGGCCGCCACCGCTCCTGCCTTCTGGAGAGTGAGCATGAATTTAAAAGCTCTTTCTATTGCTCCAGGCGATAAAGCAGCACTATTTGTCTGTGGTGCATTACACCCTGCAACGAAGGCATTTCGTATGCTCCTCACCCTATCTTTCTCCCTCTCGTCTCTCGCCATTGCTTTGCCTCCCACTATATTACACTTAAATACATTTCCACATTTGACACCAAGGCCTCAGAGAGATGGTATCGAGTGTGTGCTCCTTGCTCTCCCTCACTCTCCAACATGTCTGTCATGGTCTTCTTAACATATTTCAAATGAGTTTCAGATCAGTGTGAAAAGATTGTGGCTTGGATTTATGGTCCAACCGATTAAACACTTCAGCCATTTCATTCCTCTCCACGTTTATTTGAAGCTTGTCTGCTTTCTGTTTGATTTTTTTTAATGTTTGTTTGTTGAATTTATGCCTGTTCTCCCACCTTTTTCATAACATTAGATGCACTATGTTCCTCCAATGCATGACTTCTGTCTGTCATTTCGTAATTTGAGTATCTTGGAACTCAGACATGCATGTCTGTCCAGCCTCTGTTTTTAATTGCCTCTATTACTTTGTTTCTCCCTTGTTCTTCACCCTGTCCTTCCTTTTTTCACCCCCCCCCCCCCCCCCCAGTATTCATGAAGTGTTGAAGATTAAAGGGAGAAGCTGCAAAGCTCCCAGGCCTAAATTAGATTCATGGTTCCTTGAAAGTACAGAAAAATTGGTAGAATAAAATCTGAAGGTCAGATTCGGCAGTCTTCTCCCTCTACGGACAAAAATAAATTAATAATTTAAACTATACGCACACACACACACTGTTTCTCTCTTCCTCCCCTTTGTATCCACTCACACTGATTTCGTATAACTAAGCTGAAGCGTGAATATGCAGGTGCAGTAGGATGTATTGGATCTTCATAAACACATCTGGCATTTCTCCATGTTAATAAAGCACATTTTGACATGAAAAGCACATAGAAACAATGACACAGGAAACTTCAAGACACGTGCAACTATGTGGCACAGTAAGCCTGCAGTCATTCTCAAAACATCTCTATACAGCTGTTATTATTATAGACTATTATTATACACCTCTGAGATTCTTGGCCCGCATGCAGTGACTATGCTCTCAGCCTCTTCCCACCATTGTTGTTTGGACTTCAAGAAAGTTTGCCAGTGTAGGTCGAATGGTGAACGGACACAACCGCACAGGGTCACACAGCAGCTTCGAGATAAAAAAGCAGAGATGGTCTTTGGGCAGGACACTAATTTACTAGTCCTACTGTACTTTCAGCAAAAATACACCACCCGAATACATAAATCACAGAAATATAAGTGTAAAAATGGTGTAGAACAACGCTGTGCAATAATATGAAGCCAACAACTGAGGAATGCAGGTGCACAATTAAAACATCACAATGATTTGCAGCAATTATCTTTGATTACCCTTCCCCCTCTCACTGACAAGACAGACTATCGCTAATCACTGTGCTACATCCAAACTTTTCCAAGTGTCTGCAATTACAGTGATTGTCTGAGAAAGACGAGGTGCTTCACTGATTTCTTCCTTGTCCATTTTATTTTGCCCACAAGATCTGATAAGACACTGGCGTTAGTGTTATCTAAGCTAGAATATTTGCAAAAGGCGTTTGACCCACTGTGCTGTATTTAGTGGAACTTCAAGGCCGGAGAACTGTAGGAATTCACATTAATCTCATAGTGTATTTATTCTACATGATGAATGGAGACGCCTCAGTGTCCTTTGTGTTGCTCGCCCATTCATCTTGGTCAGTCTCGATTCCTTAATTACACAAGAATGTTCTGAGTTGATAGTGTTTTACCAGAAAGTAATTCACAACATGTAGTTTAATGATCAGTCAGATTCGCAGGTGCAGCAATTTAGTTTGTTAATAATTTAGGATTCACCCCAATTAGGCTGAATTTGTCATTAAACCGTGCACTGTGAGTGCACTGCGTATTTGTTTTTAATCACCACCTCTGACATTATCAACTGACGATGAAGAAGAACTACGGCTTTACATTTGCAAATCCTGCCCAAGTTTGGCGTAATCACTACGAGTCAATTGTCAAGTTGTAATTGTTGACACAGGTGATGAATTGGTAACAGGAGTGATTCATCACTGTCGTGGCATCATTGCTGCATTAATTTAACTGAACATGGGTCATCAAAACAAGCCCCAGCAAACTAGAATCTATTCATCCCGTCACTGTCACTCTTGCCAAGTAATTGAGCACGAGAGAAGAGTGGCACTAATGTTTCTGTGTGAGCATCATCAGCTCCTGGATAACCATATCTGATTGGTAGTGTGATTAATTGATTAGTGTACTTGGGGGGTGGATTGTTTGTCTGACTGACTGACTGATGGGTCACAGGCGGCCTTGGTTGTTTGGTGTTATGAGGCGTTTGATTATGAACCTGGACGCAATAAAGAGAACATACTGCAACCCTTAAACGCATTTGAATACTTTTTGTCAGCCCACTGAAGTTCAGGCTATGTTTTATTGTCACTGCATGATAGCAGAGCTGGTGCACAGAGATCATTACCATGAATGGGTTTTACGGTCGGTGCATGAAGCAGCACGTACTTAGAAGCTTCGTGCAGTAGAGCAGCAGCTACACTGGTGCACTTACATCAGTGGTTGTGTTCTTGTGTGGTCGAAGGAGTGGATATCATGTCTGTAGCTTCTCAGCATGTATGGGAGGCATAGTCATCATTAGCTCCTTTGCTTTTCTTATCTCACTCAGTGCAACGCTGGTGTCTGACAGCCTTTTTAGAATGTGTGTGGAAATTTTCAGAAATGCAAATTGCAATCTAACTAATTGGCTAATTTTATTTTTGAAGTGCATTGCGTTTGGCTGCAGACCAGCGTTTTTTGAGGGGGCTGAACACCAGCCAACCTGTTAGCAACTGTGGGCCACGGGTAACCTGAACTGATTGAAGAAAGCTGGCAGTAATGTAACCATAGGAACTGTAGGAGGACTGCAATGAAACACCGTCTCCGTAAAACTGCTCCGAGAGACGGATGGAAGACCTGATCAGCAACCAAGGAGAAGAAGCAGGAATGATGCAAGTAACTCTTTCAATCTACTGTATGTTGGTTATTTTACATATTCACACATAATTATTTATGATCCATGCCTCTCACTTATGTGTTGTCATGGTTTCCAACCTTACTTCCTGGTTGTTAACTTGTATTGTTGTCTTTTACCCACTTCCTGCAAAGTTTCGTCCTCACTCATGTTACGGTGAGGTGATCATGACATCACACCGTAAAACACATGAGTTATGAAGCAATCGTTCACCTCATCACAGCTGGTTTTAAAATCCATTGTACATCATTTTACTTTATGTCCATGTATGACAACTGTTTCTTGATTTAATAACTATAGTAATAATTATTGGCCCAACTGGTTAGACCCAGCTTGACTTGTTAAGTTTTTCAAGGTCATTTCACAGGACACAAGACTTTTGATAGACAGGTATCTGCTGCAGCAGGGACCAAATAAAGGTACCACCACGAGGGCTTCCCCAGCATGTCGCCACTCGGTTCCAAACAAAACACCAGCATATGTGTTGTGTTGCTTTCTCCCATCAGGTGATCAGGTACGCAGGCAGCGCAGACACTCAAGCCACCTCCTTGGGTGCAGCACCCTGTTGGCTGGCTCGACGCCATTTTCAAGCTACTAAATGTCAGAGTAAAAGGAATGCTGTGGTTTATGAGCACCTGGACGGGGAACAAAGACATTTCGGGGAGAGACAGACGAAGAGAGAGAGAGAGAGAGAGAGAAAGAAAAAAACATTAAATTAATCCTCTGAAAGCCTTTTAGCAATATTGCCCTCCCACAGCGATCTGGTAGCACACGGAGACTACTTCCCATCATTTAATTCCAGCTGAAATTTAATTTAGTCCGAGAGCTATTCATTTTGTTAAATGAATGTGCCACCCACCCCCAACATACATACATATGCAGCACACATACGTTGTGGAATACACACACAGGTGTCTTTAAGTTTTGGAGTATTTTCTGCAAATGACAGGCACGTTTATCAACGCCATCAATACCAGACCCTCCTCTTCCACACACCTACAAGCTCGCACGTAACGCAGGGGGTTTGGGACAACGACTGTTTGCTGAGTCACTCAGCCTTTTTGCTTAAGTGCACTTCAAGGAAGGCTCGACACATTTTCTCTGACTGATCCACTTACATCTTCTGCCAGGGATTTCACACATCACAGTATGGAGGTGTGTGGTAGTGTAGGTGTGTGTGTCTAATTATGCATAGTGGGACAGAAAGACAATTCCTTCACTTCTAGAGTTCAACATCAGAAGTTTGCATTTTCTACATTCACATTTTTTTTGCCTTTTGTGGCTGCAAAATTAAGAATATGTGAAGAAGAATATATATGTGATTTACACATGTTCTACTTTCCAGTCATGCCAGAAATTCCTGCTAAGGTTCTGCAGCTAAAGTCAAATGATCAGATTAGGTTTTCGTTTCATCATGCAACAAACAGACATTATCTGGTCCAAACAGCTTCTTTATAGGAAAAACCTTCTGACTGGCTATAGGCCATATTTTTCCAAAGCACCTCTGTGACAGACAGGAATTTGTAATTTTAGAGCACTGGCCTTTTTGTATACCACCTGGTGAGGAAATCTCCACATCAAACACTTCACCTGATGCCTCAAGAAGATGGGTTTGCAACGGCTTCCCAGCAAGCACACACACACACACACACCCTGCCCACCACACCAGCTGATCAAAGCCCCTGTTTGAAGCTCACCCATTGGGAATATTAGGCAGGTGGCGCCAAGATCCAATATTCTAGTCTATTCTGTCCAGCTGCAGCACAATATCCTGCACCACCCCAGCTCAGGTTTCCAAAGGTTACACACATGGAGGCCCACTTTTTACAATAATGTCAAAGCCCTGATTGTTACCACGTTGCACCAAAAGTCCCAAACACGCAGCAGAAATAGTTTCGATTCCCTGACTGTTATGAAGGGTGAGTTTTGGTCAGAGCGTTTGGGAAGTGAATGCCTTTGCATTGCTGTTACTTCAGTAAGTCTGGGTCACAAGAGGCTTTAACACAGTAGGCTTTGACAAATACACACTGTGACAGCAGGGCAGCTCTGTGAGTGGCCTCACTTACTGACGGAGAGCGTCCAGCTCTCAGCTTGTGTCTGCTCAAGTGTCTATGTGCAAGGCACTGAACACAGTGTAGTCGAATAATTGTTTCTTAGTGGCCTGTGGATGGGTCAATGAAAGACATTTTCCCACAGTCTTGAAATACTGGCTGCCTGTGGCCTGGATCTGGCTGAAGTCTGTAGCTTTCTATCGTCACATGTCGTTGGAAAACAGCCGGTGAAGGTTTGTTGATGTTCCCTAATTCCTGAATCTCTCCTGAATGATGAGTTTCACAGTATCCAGTCAGCATCATATTCCACATTAGAATGTGAAAATTGTACTTTCTGTTATATAACATTGAATTGATTATTCAATGCTGCTACTACTAACCTAGCGCTGGCTGGGAGGTGTGTGTGTGTCTAGAGATTACTGAAGCTTGTTAACTATGGGCTTAATAGGTTTCAGATGTGTCTTTTCCCATTTTGACCCCATCGCAGTAGAGATCCACTGTGTAATATCTTTAAAGTGACACTGCATTTTTTAAATTGATAACTGATGTGAGTAGATATGATATGATGATTGTTTGAAACCTTTACAGCAAAGAGACACTTTGATTGTTGTAGTTTTTTTTTGTTATTCATATTGATATAATGCAAAATGGAATTTGAGTGATGAAATGTTTTCATGTGTGGCATGATATAATTCTTGGAGAGTTGCTGGTGTTCCCCCAAAGCAAAATACATTATTAGAGCTTCTGTTTTTAAATGGCATCCCCACATGCACTGTTCATTTCTGTTGGTTGGCTTTTGATGTTTTGACAGGCTGTGCCCAGAGGATTTATTCTAAAATGTGAACACGTGTTGGTAATTCTCACTCACTACAGAGCGATATCACTGCATTAATACACCACACTTAGTAGTTTTGTGTGCCGTTATGTAACATTAGTTGGTGAGAGTGACATTAAACGGTGCAGATGTGGATCTGACAGAAGGGGTTTGGCCTGGATGGGTGGTCCTCTTCAGAATCCTTTACCATGTTCATTTAGCGTCTAAACCGAGGCTATACGTACGTCCCTGCGTATGTGACGTAGAATATAAATGGCATCTAATTAGCATCTGAACATTGTATCATCATCACAAACAGCTTGCCACTATCTGAAACTAGCGCTGGAGCTCAGCTCATAGAGTACATTGTCTATCGATTTACCTATTCTTCTGCTAACAATCTCTAAACCCATGTGAAGGTCATTTAGTCGCCTGCTGGGTGCTTTGCCTCACAGCCAACCGGTATCACCCTGGCGCCATGCCTGCCTCGGGCCTCCCAGCATCCCTTGTTGCTGACATGTAGCTAGACAGGGACAGGGTAGCTGTGGGCCACTGGCCACTGAGTGTCGACATTCTACTATATCCTGTGTCGACATAGGACTTTGTGTGGGTTAGTTTGCGCATGAGGAAAGTTGTAAAACAGCAAAGTTGTCTTTTGTCTTATTTTTCTGTTAGAAAAAGTTCCCCACACAAAAAATACATTTGTGGTGAAGAGATGATTTTTACTTAGAACAACTCTCAGCGTGAAGAGAAGGTGATGAGTTGCAGAAAGGGTGGAAGACTGTTTTCTCAGTTGGAGGTCAGGGAAATGCTGTTGGTGTGATGCGTTTTGCCACCTCAGAGACCTGAGCTGTGAAAACAGACTGTGTTTGCTGAGGACCAAGTCAATTCGATTGTATTTACATCAGAAAGCAGAACATGTTTCTCACAGGGTGCTAAAGTGATGCCGGGCCACAGGTGCACACAAAAACAAAAGTTAACAGATATGCTGCTGTAAATGATACGCTGGTCTGGGCTTCACACCACAAAGCGAACACACTCATACACAGACGAGACAAACTAAACGCCCAGATACCAGCAACTCCACTAAATAGAAATGTATTGTAAACCATATGAATTCTAAGGATGGATGAACGATCAGTGTGTGTGAGTGTGTGACTCTGGGGCTGATGGGTAATGTAGACTGACTGAAGAATTCAGCATAGGTAATGTCCCAATGGCCATCGGTGACATCGGTGACAAAGAAAGGTGATGTGGAGAGTGTATGGAACTTGATGATTTTTTTTACTTTACTTTAATACCAGATGTGAAATAATATTAGACCTTTGCCAAATAAATATCTGGGGAAGATCTTGTCAAGTAGTTACAAAGATCCTGCCATTTAAATTTTTTTTGTGAAGTGCATTTCAGTCCTGATAAGTGTTAATATTTACAGTCTGCTTCGCTCAGAATGTTGACAACGTTTCCACTCCTCACACCCGTTCTCCAGTTCTAACAGTTTTGTGCCTCTGAGTGACTTTCACTGAGTTTCAGTCTATGAAAACACACCATTTATCTCCAGGCTCTCTCCTCCAAGGCCCTTCTTTAAACTAGAGTATCAGTCTCCCAGGCCTCTAAGAGGAGACCCGCGAGTCTTCAACCAGCCACTCTCAGCTCTGCCACACTCCTACTTCCTTTCTACTTACAAACTTAGGGGAGATTTGGTTTTCAGAAGCCAGATCAAAGAGGCAGCATTGCCCCATCTGTCATGTCTTTGCCACTCTTGTTGCTTTGCAGAATCATTGACTCAGAGCTTCTTTGACAGCAAGTGTGTGAATCCTCAGCAGTCACATCATCTGGGAGTTATTTTTCATGGCCATAGTTCTGTTTTGGAATCACACCATACCCAAGCAGGCAGGAAAGGAAGAGGAGAGCTGAACAACGAAGTTAGCAGCACACGCAGTAGGTTCTTTTATGACTCCTTCTTATACCACCATTAAAACTGAGAGAGAGGCGAACAATACCTACACATTAGCTGCTGTGATACTGTTGAGTTGAATGTTTTTGACCTAAGAAAGTTGAGTCTATGCTGCATTTGGCGTCTTTATACTGCAAACCTTTCTGTGCATGTGTGTCTGTGTGTTTCTACAGTGTCCCTGTGTTACTCTGGCTTTGCACGTTAATTCTTTGGTAGCACGAACAGACCAGTCAACTCTCATTTTGCAGAGCAGGCACGTAGAGGAGGGAATGTTCTTTAGTTTAACCTTGTCATAGAGGCCTATGAGATGCCAAGCACAAAAGCCTTGCAGTGCTGGCAGAGGCCACCTTCAACGTTATTGTTTTCTTTGGCAAGACTGCAGTGAAATTGGCCTGACATTACGTGTCAAACTCATGTGTTCAAACACCTGCCCAGAGGTAAAGGATGTCAAATACAACACATAGCTCTACTTTATTGAAAATTCACTCATGTAGCAAGAGACTTTGGGCCTGAGCTATGAACATTATACTTGTTTTGCATTTTAAAGCTGTAGAGACAAACACACATGCGTATATACATGTGGTCAAAACTACAGTATCTATGTACAGCAGATTAAGAAAGGGAAAAAATACATTTGTGTGGTGTTATTCACAATTAGATATTACGTGTCTAGAAAGGTCCAGACTCCTGGTGCATGTCTGAAAACAGCTTCACTGTCCTACCACAGTACAATAATCTCCCAGCGTAGCACCTCACATTCTTGTGTATGTAGTTCAGCTCTGTTCTCATTTCAACATTAGACAAACCTATGTTCAACTAGTTGTACTGTATGTACAGTAAAATGAGTGTATTTCAGTAAAGCTCTCCTGCAAACACACTGCTTTGAAGTAAGTATATTTAATAAAGTCTTACGTGTAGGGTTGGATATCATGATTTATTTCCAGTTTGTATTCAGTTTTAATGAACTCTTTTAGTTTTAGATTAACCTGTCTGTGTTCCTCAGCTCTCTCTCTCTTCACTTTACCATAGAAAACTCATTTTCCCCCTAGAGGGCAAATGCAAACCAGGACTTATTCATCTTAAATATCCTAAACCTTTCCTTTTAGTCTAGGGCTTTAACCACAACTTCCTGGCTGGCTACGCTTATCTTTATTGAGGTTCACTTGAGCTCTAAATTGGCTCATTAGCTGCCTAATTGTACAAATTAAACCCCCAATCAGGAATGATTTGGCATTCAGAGGTTCTGTAGGTGCCTTTTAAATCATCTGTCAACTCAGATGGTGAAAGGAGGACAAATTTGCCAAGTGGAGCGAATAATTGCTTCAATTGAGGACTAGAAAAAGCTTGCAAACAAAAGCCCAGTGGATGCAGCTTACAGGCGAGACTGTGCACCTGCCATTTACAACCCCAGATCCATGATTTAGTGACTTTGTGAGGAGGGCTACAGGATTGAAGAGGACAGCATAAGAGACTGTTTCTCCTATATTTCATATGACTCAGCACTGGTCTAAGACCATTACGCTGTCACCAGTAGACTGAAAACATGGCGTAAGTTGCTCACGGAGTCATCTTTTTTCTTTTCTGTTTGTAGGATTGGCGCAGACAAAATAAATGTTAATTTTCTGAGAACACTTGCGTGACCTACTGTGGAGGCAGCGAGACGGAAGGTACTCTTTAAATTTTAATAGAGAAGTCGTCTGGAGCCAATGTGTTGAATGGGGTCATGAGATTGAGGGCACCATACAACAAAACGCGTAGCAATTAAGCATTGTTTAAGTTGATTAACTTCATGTTGATTTTTTTCAGAGGAGGCAAGTGATAACTTTAAAACCCAACTTACCTTTGGCTCTTTTTAACAAAGGGAAAGTCAACAAATTTTACTGTCGGCAAATGTGGTTTAGATGGAACCATCCTGTTTGAGAGACAATATGTGTCTGGAGACAGTTTATGATGATTATATAAGTATCCAAACCTACTCTACAATTTTTCTAATTAGAAATAAGAACATACAGTTTTTCTTTACACTTTACATTTTTTACTATTTACCTACACACAGTAACTCTTTCAGCAGGTAGTGGTGTCAGCATCGTGGTTTAGCGGCAGTGACATGACTGTTGAACATGCAACACACAGGCACCCACATCTGGAGGCCTTTAGGCAAAATTTAACCCCCAGACTTTTTAGTGATACAATGAAAATTAGCCGGTTTCATGGCTTGGGTCCTCACGTAATGGTGGAAAACTCCACATACAGTCAAGTGTTGAGGATATAGGTGGCATGAATTATTCACCAGCTTATTACATCTTCATTTGACAGCATCTGTCTAATGGGGGAGGGCCCACTCAGAGAAGTTATATCCACCGCAGGGTAAACACAACAGAGCATCCCACCCCTCAAGTTTGGAAACTAAGTGGGATGATACTCTGCACCAGAGCTGCAGAACTGTCAGATAATTTCTCAGGATTTAATTACAGCATGCTGCGATTACCAGCCAGCTGTTGACACCCTCTCATCTCTGTGCCACTGAAGTTTTCATTTTTTATTGCTGATGTTGTTTTACAATGTGTTGGCAGCAATATGTTGTGCTTTTTGTGTAAACATTAGCTCAACAGTTTTTCTTATAAGTTACATCCAGAGAGGAAACTCTCCCTGAGCCATAAGGTCACAGTTCAGGCAAAGGTAAATGAATACAATTTACCTCAATGTTTAATATACTGCTAAACATTTAACACAGTGGTTGCTAACCTACTTCAGTTACATGTAGACTGGAAAAGCTCGAAATGAAATACAATAATGGATAAAATATTGGAGCCGACAATTCACTACAGTTCACTAGTAGTAGTTCACTAGTAATAGTAGTAAGCAACAAAATTAGGTTTCTTTTTTAAGTTTTAAATTATTTATTTATTCCTTTTGAGAACGAAGGAGTTTATGTACATGCACATACAAGATGTCATACCATAAACTGTGAACACATGCAAAACACAAAACAGAAACGAATTTCATATCACACAGCTTCTTTCTCCTTCTCTAGCAGCTGGACATGGTGGTGGAAGCTGCTGAGCACACACTAGCGTGACATCCTCGTCTCAAGTGGCCAGACAAAATTAATCCCAGGGACAGTGGAGACCCGCTGACAGAGCAAGATAAGGTATCGCCAGAGCACAGCGCTCCACCTGACCTGTTGCACATGAGCCTAATTTAGGCCTTATGGCATATGTAATGTGTTCCTCAGCTGCAACAGATTGGCAGCATTTCTGTTGCTTGATGCCCTTGTAAGGTCAGTATTTGGAAAAAAAGAGCCACATGTAGGTTCTTTCAAAGTGAAAATGAAAACAATTTAGGTTAAGGAGACAATGTTTCCAAGGACACGGCAATTCTTGGACTTTATATGTCTAGCAGCTGCATCATCTGGACACATCTGGCAAATAAAGCAAGCTAAAGCCACTGTATACTAAGAATATCTGTGTCACCTGAGTGCATAGGTTCTGACCCCGCATGAAATGATTTGAATGATAACACTCCGGGAATAATTTTCAGAAAGTGCTACCAGCCTGAACATTTTGGCGGTATTTTTAGCCACTGAGCATATGTCATTCAACATATGCCATTTGATAAAAGCTTTTACCCTAAGTGCCCCATGTGTCCCATGAGTGCAAGCATTTTTAGAATGGATGGATGTGAGAAGCAAATTTCTGAATCCAGTGCTATCTTTTCCCAAAGTATTTACATGTAAAATTATAGTAATTCTTTTATTTAATTAATTTATTAATTATAGTAATATTATAAAATCTTTATTAGTATTTATCTTTATTTGTTCTAATCCTTCTATGTGTAGCACTGTAGACTACTGTGAGATCTCTCAGAATAGTTTCACCAGTTACATGCAGGACTATAACTACTTATTTTGTCATATTAAAAGATGTTTACTTTTTTTAATAGAGAATGTTTGCGTTGGGAATACGCCAAATCTAGTTCAGCTGAATTTTAAAGTGTAGAATAAGTTTATCGTGTACATGTAGGATATAAATGAGTGTGTGGTTCTGTAACGTGATTGGCTCTGGGGCGGGAGCGACCTCAGGCCAGGCGCGCGCAGGGGTTGCGGCGGGTTACGCGGGCAGCAATAAACAGTTAGCGGGTACAGACGTACAGAGCCGGGAGAAGGGAAGCTAACTTGTCTTCTGGGGCTGGTAGCTCCTGTTGTTACACCCACTGCAACACGTCGGGCTGGTGTTTTGTGAGAAGCCGCGTTGACAGACATTAAGTTTGAATATGTCAACAGAGAGACTGGAGTTTTTGGATTAGCAGTTCGGCTAACTAGCTAACCAGCTAACCAGCCAACCAGCTAGCTAGCCTGAAAAGATGGCACAGAAAGCAGGTGACAGGAGGAGTCTGGTAGATTATCCGGCACGTTCCACGTCACTGAACGGACTAACTCGGCCTGACATTGACCCTGCTTACATGTAAGTACCCAAACCTTTTATTAACCATCACAGTCTAAGAGAGAGATTTGACTTGGAATCAGCTCTTATTATTCTACTTTTAGTGTAGCTAATTCATTTGACAAGGTCTTTGAAGGCTTAACGGTTTGTGATTTGTGTTATGAGTTATGGGGATAATCGAGTAGGGGCACCGTTAATCAGTCAGTATAGTAGATGTGTGTTAAAGCAGCCCAACTTACACTGTACACGTTCAGTTGAACTTCAGTCCAGCCGTGCTTAAAAAATGTTTACAGCAGAGCAGAAAACGCGATGGTCCCTACTTTGTGTTTTCACAATAAGACGTCTGACCTGTTATAATTCTCTCGGTCTCTAATTCTATTACTACGAATTAAACATGAATACACACGACAAAGCTGTCACCTCACAAAAGTTGTGTGCTTGTTCTGTACAGTTTATGATTTATTAGTACTTAAATATGGCATTTCATACTGAAAATGCAGTATAATTTGACTAATATTTCCGTGTTGTAGAGGAACGGTCCTCTAACTTCACAAAGAACTGTGTACTTTTACTGCATGGTTTATGATTTATTAGTACTTTCAAAATCAGTTGTTGTTGGTAGCTAATCAGTTCATTATACTTTATTTTTCCATGAACACACTCTTCTGATGATAGAGCCTTTTTGCCTTATTGGAAAATTATTATGGAATAAACAGCTTTGCTGAGATGTGTTTTTGTCAAGGGTTTATAGGGTACTATTAGTTATTGTCCACAGTAATGTTGAGAGTATCTAATATAAGGTGGTGATGTTAAATTGCTCACTTTATTGTTTTGTTTTCATTATTTCAAGGTAAAGCTTGTGTGCGTCTGTGAAGCCCTTCAAATTACAACTATTTGTTTTGAATAACTGTGACAATGATTATAGAAAGGCAGGTGTCATTATATCTGTTCTTGTCATGACTCACACAAAGGCAGTTATCACTATACTTGATGCATTCCCACTAAAAAACCCCAGAACCTCTGTGCCACAGAGCTTCTATTCTATTGCATATCTGGAATTTGACTTATTGCATCTGGGTTTCTTAATGCTACTGTAGATTGAATAAATAAGTCCAGATGCCAGGATTCAGCTTGCAGACAACCTCACCTGGATGACTGAGAATCTTCACTAGCCTATTTTACTGTATGTTCATTTTTTTCTTTATTGGTTCTTTAGTTCAGTGAGAAGAACCAAACAGTATTTGTCATTTACAACATGAAGAAAAACAAACACATTTTTTTATGCATGAGCCAGAATTTTCCCAGTTCATAAGACGAATTTTAAGGGCCATGCCAACTTTTCTTTTATTATGGCCTGCTACCATACATTGGGGGAATTGCAGTACTGTTTGAGTACCGTGGAGTCCAAAGACAGGAAACACAAACCTCTGGGGAATACTTTTTACAGAGATTGTGTGGGCTCTGGGCCTGAGAAAAACACCAGGTCAACAGACAGATGAGAAACAGTAAATACAAAAAATAACACAGGTGAAATGTTTGAGCAGAATTTTCAGTAATCCCTGTTTTTCTGGTTGAACAGCACAGTAAGCTATTATATACAATATATATATACACAGAAAACAAACAGTTTGATATGAAGAAATTGTTACAATAACAAAGTGACATAAATGTTTGTAGTATTTCACTAAACTAAACCTTTGATGACTTGTGCCATCTAATAATTCTTTAACCCCTGGTCAGTTCAATAGTTGCACCTGTAAAGAAATTGTGGCTACAATACATGGCAAACAAAACCGCAGGAGCTACTGTACACCTGGATTTAAAAATGTAATTAAAAAAACCCAGGACGTTTGTATTCTGTTCTGTGTAATTTGCTTGGGCCTGTGGAGCAGAAGGATTTCTCTAGGTTGAAGAATGTAGCATAGTGAGGATGAGGAGGTTGGGCATCATTGGAACTTTTAAGTGATATGCTTGTTAATAAGCCACTGGGTAAAGTCATTGGTCATCGTTTATTTAGAAATGTCTCAAATCTTAATTCTTGGACAGCTTAGAATATTGTGAAAGTGAATATTTAACACACCCAACACATTTTACATGTTTAGTCACACATTGCATTCAATTAAGTTTTTTAAGCACAAAATGTCCACTTCTTTAACAACTCCATTACGTCTGCATTCATACACAAATTCCATTTGAATCTTCTTTAGTGGAAATTGCAGCTTTCTGTGCAAAAATCAAACTGGGGATATTCCAAATCAAGAGTGTGGGTACTCATTAGCACAATTCTCATATCTTACAAAGAGTTTGGCTACAAAGAGGAACTCAAGCTCTATTTAAAGCAATGCCGCCAGGAGTCCATTGCCAATGATAATGCGCTTGACATCATTTTGTCCTCGCCTTTATCTTGAGCTTCTTAAAGAGAAGGCAACATGCAAAGTCATTAGGGACACTATAACTCCCCATATAATTAGATGGGGAAAGATTGGATGCCTGGTGCACCACAGGGCAGACCCACTTACGACATAATAACTCATCCCACCAATGAGGAGCATCTTGTACGCTGGCAATTAATTGAGATGATTACAATTAGCCACGACGGAGTGTTTGCTTCTGTCTGTTCTGACCAAAGAGTTGAATGTAATTCGCCTCTGGTTTCGAACACTGGCTCTGACTCAGGCTCATTATACTAACTGCACTGGTATTTTTAGTTCTGGCTGAACTTGCCCTTAACAAATGGTTTCTTGGCTTATGAATCAGCAGATGCTTCTAGAGGGTGTTTGATTTTGAAATTAGGTCAAGGGACTAAGTTGAAGCTCTAGTCAAATGTACAGCTGATTATTATTCAACATTATTAATCTGAATATTTGATTTAAATGAAATGTTTATTATACATGTCAAGACATTCATATATGACAAAAGGACATTTTCACTTATTGCCATAGTGAAGTTTTCTTTTAACTTGTGTTTAAATGTACATTTTTAAAGTCACTTTTAAACTTAAAGTTTGGAAGACATTTATTCTGGTAGCCTCAGCAGCTCACTCCTCATTAAAACAATACCCGTTGATACCTTCAGAGAGACAATCAAAAACATACCTTGAAGGTTTCTAGTTACTGGCCATCTGCCATCATTCACAGTCCAATTACTTGTTATGGTAAAACTGAGTTAGCCTACTGTCAAGATGGACATGCTGTATGGTGGGGCTGCAGGTTGTAAGAAAAGAGACCAAATATTTGCTAATTTGGTTGTGAAACTAGGAATTTCGTTGAATTGTGACCGCAGGTTGGTTCATGAGGAAGAATGGAAAGTATACTTGTACATTCTGTATGCATTTGAGTTATGACAAAGTTGGTCTCTTGAAAGTTAAATTGCAAATGAAATTATGCTTTTAATTCAACATAACATAAACATTCTTTGATGCAACATATATCCTTAGTTTAGTTTAGTATATGAGTGGAGTCTTCGGGGCACTTTTGTGAGGAGACCAAAGAAGAGAGAAAGGTACATATTGACCAGGAACGTTTTGATATTAGGCCTGTACACACAGTAGCAGTATAAATAAATAAAACCAGTGTCCTGTGATTTCTAGTGTGTCTCCACAGTATCTGAGCACTGTCCCCCCCTGGCCATCTAACTTCACATGCAGGGCAAGCTAGGAAACCCAGGGACTTGTACTGCAACACAGTGTTTTTCTCATGTTTTCATCCACTTGCAGTTGTAGTCTGCCCAAGGCCAAACAGACTGAAAGCATAAGGACAAGTAACTACTACAGTACATGTCGCTTTTTTCCAGGAGTCAGTAAGCCCACTCGCCCTAATGGATTCAGGAAGTGTGTGCCCAGATCAAGATGCTGGGTATTAAGTGCTCTCTGTGTCTTTCTACACACATCCTCACCTTTGTTTCTGGCCCAAGGATGCTCTTACAGAGGTCCAATTTAGAAGCATCATTCAACTTGAAAGAGGGGAAGAGAAGGGTCACAGAAAAGAAAATTATACTAATGGCTGTGAGACGAGATGCAGTGCCAGGTTGGCACTGAAAGTGCCTTCATCCATGGTCGTGACCTCTTCTATTGATGTTTGTAAACCTTTCCTGATTTTTCCTTTTGGTCTATTTTCTGTTAAGCTTTCAAAAATACTGTTCCCAGAACTCTGCCCCATGTTCTGGTTGAAGATAACTACTAAATCTTAGAATTAACACATCAATGTCTTCTGCTTGGACGTTGCAAGCTCACCAGACTAGTTTGTGCTATTACTTCTTGCCTGTTTCAAGGTTTTGCGTTTATTTTCAAGTGTTATTAGAAATACAATGCTAAAATATTGAAATTTCAATTGGTTCCTAGAGTTGCTACAGAAGATGTGATATTTCCGGAGATACGTATATCAGGTCTAACTACAATCCATTCAACCCCAAGCTATCAATAGGAACTTAAATTGTACCAACTAGACTACCAACCAAATACCAACTAGATTTAAATTTGTGTTGCCTACTTCACAAATAAGCATCTGAAGAGTGGATCATTGTGTTATTGTCTTCAAAAGATGATGACCGCCCAGAGAGAATGGATAGAGAATCTGTGGTAGCAGTAAACCAGTTACTAATTGTTAATCCTTTATCTCCTCCCACAGTAACTGACACTTCAGCGGCTCATCAGCCAGGCGGATGTGTGTGTGAATGTATTGTCACAGGCTTTCATCCTGCACTCCAATTAATGCCACTCAAACTTCATCCTGTTACAATCCTGTTCTAATACTGCCCACCGACACTCCATACCACATTGCCCTAGTGCAATCACATTGGTGGACATAAAAATCTTTGGTGCTCTAGCCAGGCTGCATTTCAGGGGGACTGAAACCCTATTGATCAAAGTGTTCAGACGTGTCCAGGCCCTTTCCCCCAGTGCATCATGGTACTGCTTGTCAAAGCCAAAGGAGCCTAACAACAATAAACATCTCTGCTGCTACTGCCTGTCTCTCTCTGATTAGCTGCCGGGGAGATATTTTTAGAGAATTCCAGTTCCTTTGAAGAGGAAGAAGAGTGGTGCCCACCCCCACCCAATCTCCCACCTCCTCCAACCCCCTTCCAAACTACAGTCCAACATGCTTTGTTCATTTTTGCTTATTCTTGCTGTACTGGCAGCTGTAGCTGACTTTTAATGGTTTCGCTGACTGTCTGCTTGCTTGACTCTGCTTCTCTCACAGGCTTCCATAAAAGCCACTTATAAATGGTACTTGGTTATGTTTTACCTTGTCTTTGTCTGTACATGCTGTACAGCATTTCAGGATAATGGATGTAGCAAGCACATTTATCCATCAAACAAACAAAGTATCACAAGCTCCAAATTATCTGCTTGTGACATGCGTATTTGATATTCGATATTCCACTGGTGGATTTAAATGTTTCCAGATGTCCAGTTTTTTTTAAACCAGCATCTCTGGCTGCAGTCTATTGCAATTTTATTCTAGTCAACATGGTCATGGACTGAGGACATGTGTGGAAAAAAGTGCCATTGCATAATGTGCTTGTATAGCTTGACAAGCTGTTAGAGCCCATGAAGGTATCAAATATACATAATGTAATTACCTATCTGCCCATATTTGTAAAAATAAGAGTTGTTCTTATTTGACTGATTCATTGTATTGATCTTCCAGGACCAAGGCCTTGTAACAATTTTAGTTCATTGTAAAGTACATATGCAACACATTGATTGGAAATTTTTCATACGTACTGTGCTGGTTTACTTTAACCAGCACTGTGTGCTGACATACTTCTGACAGGAATTTAAAAATGGAGTCGACGGGTAAAAAAAAAAAAAATACAACCTGTCTATCATACCATTGTCTTAATTGACAGATCAACTTTGAGCGGGCCCACACAATCAGCAGCTGGTCCCGGTGATGCCATTCAAATTAGCTGGATATTAAAGAATCCCTCGTCTGAAACTACATAAATTATACATAATGAAATGCAATTAACATTTCTACTCTGACAATTAAATACATTAAAGACCAAGGCCTGTGTGGCAGGAGAGCGGAGGTGGGCGGATAGAGGGGAATTGTATAAAACAGCTAGCTACCGTCACTGTTCACCAATACACTCAGTGAGTGTCTGCTCAGATGTTTACAGACCAATTAACGCTGGTAGACAGCCACTCAATCAAACCAAATGCCAGGTTTGCATGGAATATTAAGTGGCTTAAAATGGGTTGAATAGTGAATGCATGCTATCTCTTGTGCCTCTTATAAAATAAGGCCACACAAGCTTGGAAATTAGCAAAAGTGTCATTGTGGTCTTGTTTTTTTTTTTTACGTGAACAGTTTTACATGCTGATCCAATAAGACTAGATGCATAGGAGGGAATCTTGAGACTTTTTCTTTATAACCATTAAGATACATATAAAAGACATAATTAAGTGAACCTGCCCACTTGCAGAGCTGCAAGTGAGTGCATCACCAGTCGAAAATTTTGATGTAACATTGTGTCAGCAATAAAGTGAGTAGCCATCAAATGAGGACTGCTCAAATTAACTCCGATCCACAGAGATAATGTCTGCATATTCCTTCCTAAAAGAAGAGCCTGAGAGAAGCCATATGTGTTCTGCAGTCATACAGGCACTATGCGTTTATTCTTTGTTGAAATGAAAGCAAGTGTGGTCCAGTCTACCAGCAGCCTCCTGATATCTTTCTGCGTCAGGTCAGCTACATCTTACTGATTTTATCTGCTAAAAGCTACCAGTTTATTTAGTGTCTAGATCAGCAGAGCAGCGATGGCCCAAGATATGGATGCTACAGGAGTCTGTCGCTTATCTTGACTCCTCAGCGGGGAAAGGAAGGGAGGAGGGGTATATAAGTGAGCATGTTGAGGTGCTTTCAGCTTCCAGTGTAAAGGAACTATGAGAAAAATAGAAATTCATAACTGAAGTAAAAATATGTTTCATTAGTGAGATAATTGGATAAGAGGTGAGGAATCAATTAATTAATATCTAAATGAGATGAATCCACATCATTGAGCTTTTTTCTACTTATCTGTGGTGATTCAATTAAAACGGGAACCTTTAACGCTGTCTACTGGCTTTGTCTCTTCTGTCACTTGAATAGCATTTTAATGAAATCAGTGCAGCGGTGTTACAACCATGTCATTACAAGTTAATGGAAGGTTATTGGACCAGGTTTATTTTTAGACCACCTTAGGCTGGGGAGTAGGTGTCATGTCAGTGAAAAATTAAGAAAGTGCTAAGCAAGAAAAACAAGAGAAGTTGGTTACTAATTAGTTCATGAAAATAGTTAATGGTCTGTGTGTCACCAGTGGATTTGTTGGATGTCCTAATAAGTTGCACTTTAACTGTTTTTCCTATTGCAGGCTAAATTGAAACGTTTTCTCATAGCATGTCAAATGCCTGTACATACAATGTTATTGCCACAGCGACCCCTGCCAACTTTGCTGGCTTATGTTTGTAAAACATGTACATCCACTAAGTTTATTCAGACTCATCTTATTCTCATTCTCAACAGTTACATTACTTCCCTCGATGGGCCTCCTCAGTACATTTATTTATTCATTTATAATACAAGTTGTGATTTACATGACGTGCGTCTAGTGTAACTGGAACAGTATGCGATGCGTTTGAATTGCTCAAGGCTTGATTGCCTAGAAAATATGTCATGTACCTGAGCTGTAACAAGATAAAAAGCCTGCAAAAGGCTGAAATGTTGGCCTTCGCAGATACAGTATTAATCTAATACATGTCATTAGATCATAAGAATGGGTGGAATCAGACTATTGAGTCAGTGTAGTACCATATGATCGCTGCTGGTAGCTAGTCACTTCATATGTACAGTAACTGGACAGATATACAATCTATTCATATGTCAGTAATCACCAACAAAGCTGAAGTGTGGTGTGGTGTTTTACAGCGAAGGTCCTTAGTGTAAGTGTCATGTAATGTAATATTAGACACTTCTTTGTAATTTGGATGTAATGAGGTTTTTGCTGATGCCTGTGAGTCTGGCTCAAATGCGAACATGCCCATAATGGGCAGCAGTTCAACAGTGTTTGTTTTGAAGGTTATTTTCCCAAGATGTCAAAGAAAATCAGATGTTTCCCACATCTCACTGCCCTCTTAGCCTTCACACAGCCTTCTCTGGTAACCCCTCCCTCTCAGTGCTTCACCCAACATCCAAACTCACAGAGCTGGAAGGTTTGTGGATGGATGTTGAAGGCTGCTCTGGTCCCACAGCAATTAACTCTTCTCCTGCAAGAAGCAGCCTGTCTGCTTGATGGAATCTTCCCACCGCTGCTGCTTGTCACACAGTCCAGGAGGGGCTGGAGACAAATGCTTCAACTATATGTTTGCTTTTCTGTTTTGCCTGCAAGACAAGAGTTAGTACAGGCAAAGAGTAGTGAGATGCATCACAAGCTACAGTACCATGTGGTCCAGTGTCACTTTCCACAGTCAGTGCCTAGATAAAATAATAGCTAAATAACTAAATAATACATACTGTAGTAGTGCAAAGAGTACACCAAATTACGTTGGTGGGTTTAAAATAATATCTAAGATTGGATGCATTTGCCAGTATGTCTTCAGTAAAACAGAAAAAAACTACTTTTGTCTGAAATATCTTGAAACTCTGCAGTTGGGACAGATGAAGGATGTATAATATGCAGAACTGACCACACTCGGGCAGCGTGTCTGTAGTAGTTATTGTGGTGTTTGGTGTCGTGGAGTGCATCACACAGACTACAGACCTGAATCAACAAAAAACAAACAGTAGCCTTCAAAGACGGCAACGGTTTTTGTTAATGACAGTTTCATTGGTTGTATTGCTTCATATTCGGCATCGAATCAAAAGCAAAGATTAAATTTCAGATTTAGATTTTTTTAAATTTCTTTTGTCAGTTTTAAGTCATTTCAAATAACAGTGGGTTTTTTTTCAGTTTCTGTGCGAGGGTACCAACACATTTGTCCATGTGTGTACCTGGAGGATGTGAGATCACCTTTTTTCCACATTTGGCTGGAAGAGGCATACAGTTCAGTTCAGTCAACGGAGGGGCTAGGGCATGATATCGCCACTGGGTCAACGTAGTTGGCTCGTACTAGGTAAAGGGGAACGTATCCATCCGAGTGTGAAATCGACTGGGCACCCTGACAACCTGTGTCAGCATCTCCTCTTCAACTTCTGCTCCACCTTCACTTCCTCTCTGAAATTCAAAACATAGCAGTGGCCAACAGTGTCAAAAATGATAACACAGTTCTCGTGCTGCCCGGTTTCAAATGATATACAAGCCCTCTTTTTGTAGTAGATCATCCTTCTGCTCAAGGGAAAAATATCAGAAGGTAAGAGAAAGATTATGGTCTGGAATATTATTTTGACCTCTGTGTTATGCTTTTATTTATAATTAACACTTGAATTCTAATTCCGTTCCGACGTTAAATGAATCAACTTTACTAAACAAATGCAGTCACATTCTTACACTTGACGCATATAACCAAACTTTTAGGAGACATGTTTAGTAAGTAGAACTATTACAGACAGTGAAAGCAGATGGAGAGAGGATGTGCCTTGCATTTTTAGTAAAATAAAATATTGATGATTATTATGTTTTCCAGTGGTTGTAGTCTGACGCATACACTGTCAAATTACTGCAGCTTCATTCCTTCTGTTGTTTGCTGTTTGCTCTGCTGTAGCCATTAATCCCTATTTCAGAGAATCTTAGATCTCTACTGCCAAAAATATTGCACATATCAAATATGATCAGATGATCCAAAACATAAATCTGGTGCTGTCGTAAACTTTTTTCCATAAGGCCAATTTGTCCTTGGGCATGTGTGAAAATCAATGAGCAGCCATGCATTAGACAGTAAAGTTGATGACTATGCATGTTTTACCCTTGGTTACAGCCATTAAATACTGTACAGAAAGTGAAAACTTAGCTGTAACGACAGTAATTCCAGTAAAAGAATGAATATGAATATATCTGTAATGTAAGACATACTTAGATTTCTTCTTCCAACATACTGGTTTTGTTTCTTACCTACATCCTCATCCCTGTTTGACTCTGCGGCCCTCCACCCCATATGCAGGGCACAGGACCATGTGCATAGGTCCTGCTTCCTTGTATTAGCAGGCCCTGAGGGTAGGTAAGCCACTTAACCTGTCGTCTCAAATTGTGTGCACAACAGCAGATAGGTGGCTCAGCTCTCCCTTCATGGGGGACAGAGTGAAGCACTCAGACTGTGTAGGAGCAGCTGAGTGAGGGCCATTGGGATGTTGCCAAATGGGGATACATGAGTGTGTGTGTGCGAGATGAGTGGAGGGGAGATGAGACTGGTGGCTGGTATCACAGGGACTATGGTTATTGTAGTGGTCGCGTCTGAGGGTACACAGATGTGAAAAACCTCAGTAGATGTCACAGGAAGAAGTGACCTCTCAGTTTGCTCTTAATGTCCTCTGAACTGTTTAGCAGCGGGGTCTTGTGGCTTTTGTTTGCTTGGACTAATGTGTTATATTTGACAGCTTGGGCTTTTTATCATTTTACTTAAATATTAAGTTTACAGTAATTCTCTGCTTCTCATACATAGACCCACAGCTATAATCCGCTGCCCAGCATTTTAGTGTAGTTTAAAATGTTTTATTACACAATAATAAAGTCATTTAAAATAGTTGTAAGTTTTAAGGCCTCCATATGTTTATCTTTATCTGTAATAATGTTTTGTGAAACCAGTGCAATGTATTTAGTCTGATGAACCATGTTCGGAAACTGTTAACCATACTTTTTCGCTGTCAACCAGTTCTGTGTACAGAGGAGTCATTTTGCTCGGGCATCTGTTTTGGATGCCTTCTTTGCACCTCCTTGGAGAGGTGTTCTGGGCATATCCCACCGGCCCTGAGGAAGGTGCAGAATACATTGGAGGGAGTGACCCTGGGATGCTTTGGGATCCCCTGGAACAGCTGAGGGAGGTGTTCAGGGAAACGAAGTCTGGGGTTCTCTGCTTAGACTGCTTCCTCTGCGACGCAGCCTCAGGTAATTTGCCTGAAGATGGTTGGATGAGCGGATGGATGGATGGAGTGACATTTCTATGTGTGTCTTGGTATCTGTAATATCCTTCTTCTAAAACTTGACTGGGTTTCTACAAAGTCAAAGTTAAGCAGTTTTATGCTTCTAAACAACCACAAACATGTTTCCTACAGCAGTGCAGTGTAATATAACATCAGTAAATCAATAAAATCATTCCATGCATACTGAGATGTTTGCTTATTGTGGAACTCCCTATTTCGAATTACATTGTAGGATGCACAACTGAAATAAGACTTCCAGAACCTCTGCAGAAGCAAAGCTTGATCATAAGACATTTTAATATAGCATTTGCCTCTTTTAATAATTTTTATGCCCTTTTTATTCTTACTTTCACATTATTATATCTCATTATATTCTCATGTAAGGTCTCTAAACGCTCATTCTATGACTTTTCAACTTTACATGACATCTATTTATTGATCGGGTCTGCCACACAGAGCAGTCTGAAGTAGCATTTGTCTGACTATCGACTACCCTTGCCCTCCACCCATTCTCTCTCCCCTCCTACTTCACCTCTTCCACATCTGTACTTGACAGGTTGACTGACCCTCCTTCCTCCATTCTCTCCTCTCCCCCTTCACTCTGCCAGTTCTTATCTGCATAGCAGAGGACGAGAAATGGGGTCAGTATCTGTCATCCAATCAGATCAGTAAACACCCCAGAGTCCTTCAGTGTGGTATGGATCAATAGCTAGCAGACTTTATAATAGACATGCCCATCTGAAGCTAGGCACGAAATCAGCAGCATTAAGCATTCGTAGGCAGAATAAATGTACTTGAAGCAAAGTCCCTGAAACAAAAGGTTATGACAGATACATCATATTGTTTCTCTAATTGTATGACGACCGTTCATATCAAGTAAATAGTTTTAGTCTAACTTGATAGAATCTTTTTTTCTCTCTCTCTTAATTATCAAGGTAGCTGCAAATATATAAATAAGGTTTACTAAAATAAACCTATGTTAGTCAGGATCTCTTGAGGTACGACAACTAGTGCATCTTCATTTGCAGTGTCTTTCATTTCTCTGTGTTTTTCAAAAGAGGCTTGAGTTTAATTACTGGCTTGTGACCGTTCTGCCCGTACTGAGCTTCTGATAGTTATCAAAAGCTTATTTTTTATTACTTGGCATGACAAACGAGGCAGCTCTGAAAAGCTTGTTAAATATAGATTCATATCATGGACATTGTCCATAATAACACACATACCCAGTTGATTATTAAGTATTTGGGTACTTATTAAATATAGGATCTGTTAAAGGCAGTAAGACCTTGAAGTGAAGCCGGCTTCTGCAGAGCTTAAATTCTTCATGGTTTAACTGTGTATTACCACTGGTCCGTGCTTGCTTTTTCCAGTATTGACATTGTCTCCAGGTGCTTCCGTACATTTCCCTCCCTGTAGCTGCCAGGCCTTAACTCACACCTCAGGGCTAATTAAGGTGTCTTTGCTCCACTGCACTTCATAACAACATATAGACAACATATAGACACACAACCCAGCAGTATTGTGTGCGTGTGGGGGTGGACCTCTCTAACCTCATAGCAATCTGTAGGGCACACTTTTAAGCTTCCCTGGCGGCAGTGGAAGCACTGATGCTGGACATCAGGTAGGGCAGGGAAGCTTTTTATAGTAGCTGTTTGGCCTAAAGCTGTGCTCAGTGTTCAAACATGTCAGAGCTGAAGCCTTTCTCCCTGAGGTTGCTGCTGTGTCCAGTCTAATATTCATATTTAAAAATTTGTTCTAGTAACTTTTTATGTTTGAGATGAAAATAAAAAAAGCTTATTTTAGCCTGTGCTCTACACCGTACTCTAGAATATTTTCAGACAAAATAGGGACGCAATATTAGTTTGTATGTATAGATTTGTGCAAATATTTTCATCAATTAATTGTGATATTGTGCCATAATAATATATTCAATTAATGTGTTAAATGGTAGTTAATCCTAAATTAGTAATTTGGAAAATGACATGATGAAAATGACAATTAGAAACTTGGCTTTTTGTGACAAAGAGGAAGCTGCAACCGTCTTCTGGTATTTAATGAATAGGGAAAACATTATGGAAAGGGCCCCTTAGTTTTTTGTGCTGGAACAATAGTGAAGTTTGACTTAGTGTAAAGAATGCTTCAGCATGTATGACATCCAGATTTTTTATTATTTACCAAGTTACCACCATCAGAATAAGGCTATTGTCTTTCTGCTTGCATTGTTTTCTTCTTGTAAGAATTTTGCTTTCCAGAGGTCATAAACACAGTAAAACAAGGTGTATTTAACATAACAATGTAATGTATTATTACCTGGCTGTAGCCTAAAGTTTGGCAGATCTGGATATTTTATTCAGTATTTTGCATTTGGAGTTTCTAAAGTCATGTCAAGTCACTGGTGGTCACAGTATCTCTTATCATTAGATTATTCTAGGTAGCATTAAACCAAAATGTTAGAGTGACTAGCTTAAATGGAACATTCATCTGGATAGTCATTTTTCATGTGGAGGTGGAAATTATATGTCGCTTGTCAACATAATTACATATGTATCATAATGTATGAGCCAACAGTGATTACAATTAGACACTCTCCTGATTGCTTTGTGTGTGTCAGCATTTTAAGCTCAGGTCAGCAACTGGAATCAGACAGGAGACACACAAACACTCATTAACTTTCTTTTTGTCATGCGCCGTACTTAAGTTAACGAAAGCCCACGCTACCTTCCATAATTACATTGTTATATTGGCGGGGGTATAATTTCCAAGAGATGGTAATTACTTGCGATGTTGTCACAGCGTTGCCATACATCATGAATGCTCTAACTGCGCCTCACATCAATCTAGGAACTGGTGTTTACAGTGTTTAAAGGACGACCCATGGTGCTTTTTTCTGTTTTTAAAGGGCAGAGCTGCTGCCTCCTGGGAGTGTCTAGGTTTTGTCTAAGAGTCTCTTAGTCATAATAGAGCAGAGAAGTTAAAAGGAAAAAAATAGCTACAGTGTGAACATATAAGACAAAAGGAAATAAAAAAGGAAGATGGAGAAACCAAAAAAGAGTGAGGAAGGAGGAACTTCAATTGAAATTGACAGGCAAAATAACAATATTTTCACCCATTCGTCTTTGGTTCATGTTGGAGAACATTTTATGTTGTCTTTAAAGAATTTATGTTATTTGTTGTTAACTGAAAAAAATGACTTAAGTAAACATTTCGTAAAAATACTTAATACTTGTTGCACTGATCTTTGCCAGTTTATCAAACTATTCACAAACCTCGTTCAGCTTTTAGACCCTCATCAGGGAGGATCATGAAGTTGATTTTGTCTTTACAGGTATATTACAGGTGTACAGTCATGTGACCCATTTGTCGGACGATGACCACAAATTGTTAAAACTGTACAATTTAGCAATTTTGTGAAACTAGTATTATGTTTATTGGTCATTATTAGAAGTCTAAGAGGAATTTAGAGAGGCTTTGGCATGCAACAAAGGTTGCCAGCCTTAGGTTATATGGCATGCGAACGGACCGCTAGGCTAAAACGATCCTGGTACTTTGACTTTAACTAGAATGAAAAACACAATTCTAGCTGCAGTGGAGCATCAGTGTTTCCTAGGCCAAGTGGAGGGAATTTATTGTGTGCCAGCTCTATGAAATGAGTACAATTTGCCAGGCACTTCTGCCAAAACATGTCGAGATCCTATTTTGGCCTTTGTGTGCTGTGATAATGAGAGAATTGTTTCGAATGAGTATTATAAACAGCAGCTACTCACTGAGCCGTTTTTATTCATGCTCTTTGTAACCAGGGAAATTAGCTGACATGTTGGCCGTGTGTAACTGTATCCTCCTGATCGGTCATTTTGCATTCCATGCATTATCACCACCACACCACAGGCGCTGGACACTCTCCTGCAAATGTAAAACATCCTCATTCAAATGTCAGATTTGAATATTTCCGCCCCTATCAGATGAACAAGCTGCTTTATTGCTTCTGTAATCGTCCACTCAGTTGAGAATTACATTTTTCTACCTTCTCCCTCTATCTGCACTTACAAAGGTCAGACTGATTGGATTTTATCTGTTGCACATTGTTCCAATGGGAGTGAAGCATGATCCTCGTGATTAGTTTTATAATTCTGTCATCAGCACTTCTAAAGGTTGTACGGAAGCTGCTCTAAACCTGCACCTGTTTGTGTTGAGATGGGAGGTGTTATTGTTGCTGGGCTTCCAGTGAGATTTGAAACAGCAGACTGAAGTATTCTTGAATACTTTAGTAGAATGTTTTACCAAATTAGCTATGCCACACAGAAAGCCAGGCAAGATAAGTGCCACATCCGACCTTCCCCTTGCGGAAAATTTAAAACGAGTATTCTGGTGTTTCGGGAGAAGCTGTCACTCTTGCTCTTAAGGCAGGGAAAAGCAAAAAGTAATCCTTCCCTTTCAGAGAATGTAAGATGGGGCAGAGAACATGTGACTCACTGATAATGCTTTACTCATCATTGAATCGAATGGAGCTTCTCCAACATACAATTTAAAGAGGCAACAAAAACAATAAAATCAATTTTTTGTTTCTTCAGAGAGATGAGGTTAGGATGAGATTCAGTGTAGCAACTCAGACAATGTGGCAGGCTGACGAACACTGTTTTATTATACTGTATGAGCGTGGTTAGTTGGCAGGTGTGACTGGACATTTATCAGTGACATTCATCCGCCGTTTGTAAATGTGTAACTAGGGTTATTTGTATATTAATATTACATGAGTTTTCCTTCTTCTCAGAGACTGCATTAAAAAAAAAAAACAACAACCAAGAATTTCTCTTAGGATACTAAAGGATACTTTTTGTGAGCTCCAGGCTACGTACAGTATGTGTCATAAAAAACTAGAGGCAAAAAAAATTTGTTGATGCTAAATTTATTTTACAGAAAACTCAGTTCTAATATTTTGTGCATTGCTTTTATCATGGCAAATATTTCCAAACAGCAGGAGTATTAGAATCAAATCAGGCAAAACAATTTGCTGCAAAAATCTGATTTTGAAGCATGATGTGACACATCAGCCTAACTCAAAGGGATGTGAAGACATGTAGAAATTTAGTATTTTTAAATGGCTTATATCAGTGAAGAATTTCTCTCCAATGGTTCTTAACTTAATAAATGATAAACAATCCACAGCTGATGCACAATGAACAGGAACCACAATATAAGTTAGAAGATTGACATTCACCTCTAATTCTAGTGTCAAACATTCCCATTCCCTTCTCATCCCCGTCATGCTAAAGCGTGTTTTAAGCAACTCCCAAACACCTTGGTTTCTGATACACAGTGAGGCGCGTTCGACTGTCAGCGTTCCAATTACAGCCGGGCAAAATAACATGAAGGCCAGGAAACTCCAATTAACACTGACACATTGATTTGGTGGCAGGATGATCATTGTCTTAAAATTAGAATTAATCAACGAGGCAGAGGGGGCCAAGTGCTAGATCTGGCTACAAAGTGCTATTCCTTTGGGAAGGTGATACAAGCTGCATGCTGAAGATTATTGAACATTTATTTACAGTACAACCAAATCCAAGAATGATGGAATGATGTGTAAATTGTGAATTGCAATCTCATCAACCCACGCTTTATTCACAGTAGAGTTGTAACTGTCAAAAACAGGATGTTTCCATGTGTGATTCGCATGTATTACATAGTCTAGGACGTATTCACTTGCAAGGATGAACAAACCTCTTTGTCAAAGACTTGCTTGTTTATATGAGGGTAATGTTTAGTCTACAGAAAATGAGCTAAATGTTGTGTATGGTGGTCAATTAATGTCACTGTAACAATAGCACCTGAAGGGTAGCCTACTCTATTTTCTTGCAGCTTGTTGGTTTTCCTTTCAGCTTTCTTCCCACGTCTTACTTCCGCATACATTATTTCCATTTTCAATCTTTCTATCTCCCATTGCCTCTTTGGTTTTGTTGGACTCGGTGCAGGCAGCGCAGCACATTAACACATCAAACTTTGACTGCATTAATGCATCTGGCCTTGGCATCCTGCCAGACACTCCACATATCTGATGCTAACTGCCAGGTGCTGTGTCAGTGAGTGGACAATGCAGAGGATGCTGGTAGGTAGGAAGCAAGCAAGACACTGGTTGACTCTGCTCGAAATGCAGAAACAATGACTAAACAGCAAAAACTGAGCAGTGAGTAGAGTTCATTACTAGAATTCCTCTTAAATTAGTTAATGTTTTCTCAAATGCATTTAGAACACAGTCAGTTCCGTAGAGTTATAGATATTTGCCAGAGTCAGTTTTATTTGTAACCACTCAGCAGATGTCAGTTAACTGTAAAAATCCTCAGGCTAAAACTGAGTGTCTTTGTCTTGTTACTTGACAGGCTCAAACTTTTTTGGGCAACAGAACCAGTAAGACTGTGAACCCAAGTCCTTCAGCAGCATAAATAGAAAAATACTGTGTTTCACTGATCAAAGTAGAATTATTTTAGTGGACCGCATCAAAAGGGAATAAGTAATATTTATGATGCGTGCCTTTGAAAGGAGCTGAGCTGGCGAACTATAATATTGAAGTGGGCACGAGTTTATGAGCCAGCAGCAAGGGTTCTGCGTTCAACTGTGTTGGAGGAAGGCAGAGGCAGCCTGATAACAATGCTGAGGATGCTACTGTATGAATATTGTATTTAATGCAGTACTGCTGAGTGTTGCACTAGCTGCTATATGCAGATGGGTAATTTACCTGATTGCTTTGAACCTGTGTCTTTAGTAACAGCTGTAAAGAAAGAGCAGGTGAAATCCAGATTGTCTTTACATTGAGAATGTCCATTTCCTATTCCTACTATACCTTTTTCTGTATTTAATTTGACTTTCTCAGACTTATACCACGGCTCCTTTTACTTACTACTGCTATTATGTCTTCTCTCTGGTGGCGTTCTGAGGTTTCAGGACATTGCATGCTTTGAGCTAATAGCTGGCTATGTTTCAGCAGGCGTAAGAGAGTTCTACTAGGTTGCTCCCAGTGGTCCCTGTTGAGTCAGCGTTGTCAGACTCAACAGATGTTGGCTGGAAAATAAAAAGTCTGTAAAGCATTTCTTTAATTAAATGTTAAAATGAAGGAAACAGTAAGACATTCACACGCACACACACACACACACACACACACAGAGAAGAGTAGACATACAATGGGCTCATTAAGAGCTTCACTTGAGATATGAAATACAGGTTCATATTAGAAAATAATCGAAACAAACAAGCCTTTAGCCTTTAAATACTGCACAAATCAACATCTGTTGTTTTACACAATTAGCAGCAACTATCACAAGCAGCATCTGGGTATAGGGCCATATAAGTGGTGGAAATGATCTTCCCTGCTGAGATTAGATTGACGATCGAAGTTGGCAAATCAGACGGTTGTCCTTGTAAAGGGAAGTAATTCAGTGGGGAAAACTCAAATATTGAGCAGAAAAGCCTGCAGTAAACATAAATGAACGCGTGGGAATGGTCCATTTAACACAGCATTATATTGGAGTTACCGTGTCTGCAATTATGAAACCACTAATGAAGGTTTTTTTGTTACTGTATGTGACAGGCCACTAATTTACTACAGTGGCTCTGAGAAACAATATAGTAAGTTATGTGATAATAGTAAAGCCATCTGTAGGAGGAATTAGTTGTGGTGCACGCTGCCTTTTACTCCCTATTGATACAGTTTATAGTCAAGTATAATTAATTCGTTTGGGGCTGCTTAAGGAAGCTGGATCCAGTTTTGAAAGTACAACTGCCCGTGCTGATGCGTTCATCTACGGTGGGTTTTGAGTAATTGCTCTCGCGTTGAGTCTGCATAACAGCAATATTTCTTCACAAACACCTAGATTAAATGACGTTTCAGATTCTGAGCACACATTCAAAGCTTAGCTGTTTACAGACTTTGCCACATTTTTCCACTGTGGGTCTCAATAAATATTTCTATAATATAAGTAGCTTTTGGTCTTTGTAGTTATCCCTAATAGCAGAGGATGCTGATAGCATGACTCGTACTTTTTAGCCTCAGTTTTACCCTTTTACGTTGTGGCGTTATTTTATGGGTTTATCAAAGCACCTGCTTTGTCTGTATTGACTGTGGTCCAGCATCGCCACGCTTTGGTTTTTTATTTGGGTATGAAACAAGTGAACTCAGTTTGTGTAGGAGAACACCATGCAGAGAACAGCACGTAACTCAGCCAACAGCTTCTAAAAATGAATCAGTACCAAATTGTGTTTGGTTGCCAGAGTACCATGCTTCTGTTATACCAAAGCAAAATGCAGCAAAACATAATTGAAACTGGCAACTGCAGGGAATAAGTGAGAGGAAAACCTCTCAAAGGGATACCTTGACATTTTTATGGTTTCTTCTGAGCAGGAACATAATCTCCAAATGTGTGCTGCTATTACCTGGGTAAGATAAGTTGTATCAATCTTCCGAGGGTCTAGCTACTTTTTTTTATGTGGTCAGTCATGTTTCTTTTACATAATGTAATACAAAAAAGTGCTCCCCTTTCCAAGATGGTGATCAGTCTCTATCAAGTTGTCAGCCTTTAAATTATTTCCAATACTTAATAAGAAAACAAATCATTAACTTGTGACAATTGGGTTCAACCAGTGTCCAAAAATATGAGAAGTTCTGATGTTTGTGTGTTTTGCTGTCACTAGCTTGTTGGGCTAGAGAGGACAGCCTCAGCAACAAGCTGCAATCTCTTGCTAAAGGGCCCTTTGACAACACACACAGGCTATAACACTAGACAGCAAGGCACAGAGAAATCCACATCTTTCTTTGCCCTGCCTCAGAATCTCTCTTGCTCTCTACGTTTTACAAACCTTGCTGGAACTCACCTTTCTAGTCATCTCCCTCTGAATATTCCCGTGGAGCTCTCTGGATCCTCTGACTTTCTTTTTGATCAGTCTTCTGCCTCCACAGGACCCCCTCATGGCTTTTTTTCCTCAGAATGTATGAAGAATAGATTAGTGTGCCTCAGAGTTACTTTGCCAGACTGTTTTTGTAGCCATGCAAAGTCGTTTCTGTTTCCTTCTTTGTAAATGGGTAAAAAAGTAAAAATGTCATGTACTTTTGGTTCCATGTATATTAGTAAACTAGTTATCTAGTTTTATCATTTATTTAGTATTTGGGAGAAGATACAAATATGCAGTGACAGTGAATTTCTGCTATCAGCCATCTGACAGTTGTTTTGTAGCCACTTTCAGTCAGGTCTGTGAAAAATCAAACTATAAAGCCTTTGAAATGCCCACCTGCTTTCTAAAAGACTTTCAAATCCGTTTGAGCATCACTCAATTTAAGTCTCAGATGCATCCACATGCTCAGCATTCACACATTATTGAAGAAGTAGGGCCTCCCAGTAATCACTGCTATAGATCGTTGATCTCAGGCATGTGACGTTAACAGTGTTTGAGCAGGATAATAAATTGAAGGATGTCTGAGAAGCTAAGCAGAAAGTGATGGTGTGATCACATAAGAGTAGGAGCTTATGACACTACAAAGGACATTTTCATTGTCTGCTTGAATTGCATGGGTGGCTTGTTTGAATCCGTCTGTCAGGCACAGGAACCAGCAGGGTGAACAACATCATTGTTCCTTCAAAAACAACACTTGATTTCAAGATTCATGATATTTTTCCCCTTGGATACTCTTTTACACTAGCTTTCATCTTTCTTTTTCCAGGTGCCTTGATATGCTACCAAAGTCTCAGTCGATTGTTTGATCTCCCTGGGCTTCTTTTTTAATTGCCTTTTGTTTCATCTGTCGCCACCTTACAGTCTTTTTGTTTCTCGGTTTCGCTGCTTTTGTTCTGCAAGACTTATGTCTTTAATCCATCCTTTTCAGGTCCTTTCATATCCTCATCACATTTCCTACTGCCAGTATATATACTATTGTCTGTGCATCATATTTGTGTTTATATACACTTTTCTGTATATGTACTGAAAGCTGTTGACCCAGTGTTAACTGGGTCTTCAACTATTCGTCAGTGTTAAGCTCCCTCCCTTCCCTGCTCTGTTTTTATTGCTTTGACAAGAGCAACAACTATGCTGCTGGCATCTTCTTCTTTTACCTGCTCCGTAAACACTCACACTGTTTTGATATATAAAAGCAAAATGTGAAACTGAAGCATATTCAATACAAATACAAACTTTAAAAATACACAAAGTAAACAATACTGTGTGCCTATTTGCTTGCGAATTTCCACTGCTGACGGCTACTAACGTGTATGTGTGTGTGTGTGCGTTTCCTCCCCGTCCGCTGATGGCAGAAGCAGACTATCCTGGGCATGTGAAGGAGGAATCAGTTTCTCTCTGTTCTTCCTACCACTGTCACAGCTTGTGTAAATGTGTTGTAGTTTCACTGATGCTGGGTTAATGTTGGGTTGGGGGTTAACAGCAGTTTTTGTTTTGTTAGATTAGTTGGATGAGTATTAGTTTAGCAGGGGAAGCCATAGTGCAACAGCCCATTGCATAACACGGTTCAAGGCTCCCACTTAGTTTTGTTTCTTTTGGCAGGGACTCCTATTGAGCCTTTTTGCAAGTGATTTGAACCTGATCAGTGATGTGGAATCTTATGTTGTGGGTTCTCTTAAGCTATGATTACACTTCGGTATGAAAGTCCATGAGTTACAGTTCAATGTGATATAGGAATTATCAAGCTACAGTAACACTGTGCGCTTTGCCCATTGCTCAATCTGTCTTGTGATGGACTTTTTACCCAAATACACATGCATTTTCTGGTCGTCTCTGGTGAATACCACCTAACATTAACAATACCTTTCCTGACGTATAGGACGTCTGTGTCTCCATGCAAGAGAAGAATCCTACTCATCTGTTTGTCTTTGCTGTGTTTGTATAGTTGGGCTGCAGTTTATAATGTGATACTAAAATTAATTAAGGAAGATGATCTGATGCGTTATCTCCATGTTTACTGTACAGGTATAGTGAGTGTTATGTTGTTTTGATTGCAGCAACTCACACAACAAAGACTATTTACTTTTCTATAAATGCCTAAAACAGTTCTACCTCTACTGTGACTGTGGTGGAATAAATCTGTTTTACCCTAATTTAAATTCCCCTCAGAGAGAACATGTTGATAAAGGAATATCTAAAGTGGGCCTTAAACAACCTGAATCAAGCTCAAATCAAATCAACCTCTGTTTGTGTTATAATGAGTCGTATGAATCAATAGGCAAACACAGACCTCACAGGTGCATATTTATACAGACCGAGGGTCACGCATTAGCACACATGAATGCGCGCTCACGTTATGCGTGTTGATGCACACATACACAGAAAGATGGGCACTTCCATGCTCTCATGATCACGGACAGGTGAGGCTGCAGACACACTCTGGTGGCATTTTTGCAATTAAAGTGGGCCCTGTGGCTATCTTTCCACTGAGTGCACAAGCCAAATATCAGGGCACGGTGTGCTGCTGCTTTGCTCCCCTAGTGGAACTAATTAGATGTTCCCAAAGGACAGCCCTGTCATCACATTGTTCTGCCCACAATACAGCCTCCGTGGCCCCGCGAGGGAAGCAGCAGGCTAAAATAACCCACGAATAACTAAATTATACGAAGGGCCTCGCTCCAAAACTCTTTGCATTTTAAAAGAAGCTGAGAGTCAGGAGTCGATATTTGTAAAATAACCTTCCACTAAATCTGACAATCAAATGCTGCGGTCGTTCCTTTACAAGAAACAGTGTAAGATGCTTTCATATAGGTTTAAGTTGATAATTATTTCATATATATACAGTACATACATATTGTTATTATTCATCTCTCTCGTAGCATTAAACACAAGGTGGACCCAATGACAGTGTTGATAGTAAATAGCTTGCCTGTACTAAATCTGAATAGAAGCTGTAGTTGGTACAGGTTAGAAGAATTGTTACAATAATGCTATTTTCAGTTCTTATTCTCATTTGTGGTCATTTAAGGGGTTGCGAATGCATTGCACCTGGTGGGTGGTGCCAAGAGAACCCCCACCTGTTGTCTGATAAATGTCATGGCTTGAGTAGGTAGAATTAAAAACACTGTAGTGAGTCCTTTGGGTCAGTAGACTCATGACATTAACGGAGTTAGAGTGCACACTTCCTCGCTCCATTATTGCAAAGAGAGTAAACAAAAGGCAAAGAGGCACATTCATAGGCAACATGTCACACGACATACAGTCAGTTGAGAAATTTGTTCTGAGTGCAATTGATTAGACCTACAACAGATGAAATCTAGATCACCTAATAGGTGACCTATTGTCTAAATGCTAATGAGGAACTAATCTATGATTTAGATATAAAAAACAGATAAAGCATGATATGATAGACGATGCGCTATTCATTAAATCCACATGAACTCATTAATTTCTCATGAACTCTGTGTTTACTAAGGTCTTATAAGCAGTTCATTATTTTAAGTGTTTCTCATTAGCCTAGTATAATTGGATGCTCCTCCACAGCATTCATGAAGTGACTCTTGTGTTGGCTGAAACAATGAAGCATTGCACAGTGAAAGAGCAGACAATGGGCCTATTATTCCCAGAGAGAATGTTATTTGTAGAGCACCAAGAGGAATATGTGCTCCTAAAGTGATGTATAGGCTACCAACCTATTGTTGGAGTCATTTTCTCATTATATTTCCACAAAACAACCTTGTGCTTCATCAGCCCATTAACAGTGAGAGACAAATGGGAAGCTGAGACACTGGCCGCTCATTCCAGCTGTGACTGCAGCTGATGTTCTAATGAAAGTGAATGTGCCAGGTCACTGTTCTTTAGAGGCCCATAAAAGCCCCGGCCGCAGAAACCAGCGACCACAGGGGAGCTGAGCGTCCACAAAGGAATCAGCAGGCTGGAAGCAAAGGACAGACGGGCATTCACCTCAGCAGGCCTGTCATTCTAATCGCATACACAGAGCATCAACAGGGGACCAGCTGGGATCAAACAGGCTGAGTGTGGGTCACTACAGTGACAAGGTGGAGAATTAAAGGGCAAATAATGTCATCAAATGACGTGCTAAACACTACACAACGGCTCCTAAACACTTTAAGAGTAGAGGGACTATCTGGTACTGGAAAGACATTCACAGTCATTCAATGAGAAAAGCCAATATTCCAACGGACAGTAACATCCCCTGGAAGAACGCTTTCCTTTCTCCTCCCAGAAAGTAACAAAGAGAAGAGATGTTCTGCTACCTGACAGGTGAGTTTAGTGTCTATCAAATCTGTCATATCTATCAAAATACTGAGCCACTGTCAAACAGCAAATGAGTATGTGGTGTTTAATTGATCAAACTAAAAACTGGATGTTTTGTCAGACAGTGTGTAACTTCTACATCTTATATGAAGGTAGAGTGGTCCTTTTTGATTGACAGATGGGCCTTGTATGATATTCCTTTGTGAGATTCCACTACAAAAAAGAAAAACTGCCTTATTATTTCTGCTGTCTGTTCTCATACGGGGTAAGCATAGTTTAGTTGAGCTTTCGGGTCACAGGATATTTCAGCATGTTCCTACTGAGCTTGCATGATCTGCTTTTCAGACCTGTCTTCTGCATACAAGCACAGTGACCTGCAGAAAAATTAAATCTCCTATTTCACTTGAGGAATTTTGTGTTTATATTTTAAAAACATATTCTTGGTCCAGGCCTCTCTTGATTCTTAGGTTTGACCAGCCGCTTTTCTGTGTGGAGCTTGTTCTGCACATACTTACATATTTATCTGTTCACATACTGTATGATATACTTTACACTCAACCAGTGAGCTCTTTGCTTTTCAACAGAGTAATAAATTCACTAATATGACATTGTAAATTACATGGTTAGCTACTCGCTGGGCAGATAAAGCATAGCGTATGTAGGAGCTCATCATTCCTGTGTAAACACCTTGTAGAGAGGATGCTCATTTAACACCCTTTAGCCACTCAGAAGTGGAAGTCTACCCAAACAATAATTCACTGGGCATGTGCTTGACGTTATAAATGAGACGGTTTATTGATGGCACATCGAGGCACATTACCCAGTGGACCTGTTTCACAACAGACGTTCTGACTTGTCATTGCAGGAAACGCACAGCTGCAATTAATAACATTAATGATGGCTTCATTTCACTGACGTGCTTTACATTCCCCGGCTACACAGCGAGCTAGAACTCACGACACCAGCGCCCTGGAACCCAAAGCTAAATCAAATGCAGCCATGATTATTATTGTTATTAATTATACCTGTGTTTATCCTGCTGTTTAAATCTGTTGTGGAAAAGCACTGCAATGAGAGCAATGGATCACCAGAGTCTTTAGAATACAGGGGCCATTTATCCTGTAGCCAGAACTCCCATATTAAAAGGCTTTCAGGGGTATCAAGCATGAAATTCACCCGTGAACGTCTTTTATTCTACATGGGTGCGATTCATCATGAAGGGAAAAAACAAACATCATGAGCATTTATTATAACTGTAGGATGATCATCAGCTGTGAACATGCAGAGCTTATTATATATATAATATATTGCTGGAATGTTAACACCTTTTTGGTCCTTAGTAAAAGTACTTGTGTACATATACTTTACATTGAATAGGCTTGATACTCGGTCCAGTACATGCCAGCGTTGTGATTGAGATAACCTGGGGCCACTGTGTTTTCAGGAGGCAATCAGTCACTTGTGGTCTTTTTGCTTTGATTTACATACTGCAGCCTACATTTACGGCTGCCTTTCAGAATGCTCCTACCTTGCTATTTGCAGGGATTATGAATGCATCAACATGTCTCCTGCAGAGTCAGGAAACTAAAATGTTTCATGACAGCGAGTCCCAGCTCAAGTTCCATATCAGTGGAAGTTTGCGGAGTGCAAAACAATTTTGTTCAAGGACATACAGTGTAGCTGATAAACAAATATGGGTGGTGGTGTGAACAAACAGGAGTTTTTGTTTTAGTATGTAGCTGTATGCATAGAAAGTGACAGCAGTTGTATATTTTGGTTACTTTACACCACATTTCCCCTCCGGCTTGGCCATGTAATTAGTCATTATACAACAGGAACTGGAGTAAACTGTCCTGAATAAGCTTTGCCTCTATACTGTCATGTTGAACAGTTGTGGTAAGAGTGGAGGTTAGAGTTAAGCCTATTTTTAAAGAAACTGTTAGAATGTGTGTGTGTGTGTGTGTGTGTGTGTGTGTGTGTGTGTGTGTGTGTGTATGCACCATGCCTGACCGTTATGATAATTGCCCCACCTGTTAAAGATGTTTACTAAATGTGCAATATCCATGCAGATATGAATACGTAGTATATGAGGTAGCTGTATCTGCACTTCACGTGCTCTGCAGCCATATGCGTGAAAGTACAACACTAGTCAATACTGGGAGAAGAAACTATGAGGAGGAGCAGAGAATCGAAAGAGCAATGAAGGCTGCAATTAAACTGAAAACTTCTGCATTTAGTAGAGATTAAGCGTCATATATAATGTTTTAACAATAATGTCATAGACAATATTAAAGAAAATAAAGACATGCAATTATGTAAAACAATAAAACAATTGCTTCTCAGAAAACAAAAGCCACTGCTCACTCAACAAACAGGGAAATGGTCACAGTTGTTGTGCAATAGCAAGTCATAACATTTTTAATTATTATACGCTACATAAATCATAGTCACGTTAAGACTTCCCTTCTGGCAGGGTGTATAAAACTTTCCATTTATATTTAAAATATAACAAGGGATTGGCTTGTTAAATTCAGTGTTGTTCACATGAGACAGGTGGTAAATATTTCTCATCACTGGTTTATGTCCCTGCAAACTGGATTATGTTACTTAAAATGCAAAAAGTTAACTTCAAACTTAAATCTTTGGAAAGCGCCATCTTTTATGCAAACACGCCCCCTTTGAAGTAAGTGATATTTTCTAAAAATTGTTAGTTCTTATGCTAATTATTGGCTTTCTCTGCTTGAAAGAAGCCACTGTTTGTTTTGCATAAAACACTAAAGAAAGCTACTGTAGTTTTAAGCCTCTTAAGATACTGAAGTCATATTTCACACGATAATTTAAGTTATGCTATATCAGGAGGTGGAAAGAGGACGTCTATCCTTGTTAAAATTGTAAATGTAATTGTGTGATTTTTTTATTTTTTATTTTTTTCTCGGTGCAAATCCAGTGAAAGTTACACCAACTAAGCTAAGACGAACGTTTCTTCAGGAAATTAACAGTATAACGGGAGACTGGGTTCATCTATTAAGAGAGTAGCGGCTTCCTGGACTATGGAGAGGCCTGGAAATTGAGCCACTTCATTGTTTGCATGCACAATATGAAAAACACTACTTTCACAGATACGTGGTTTGTGAAAGTGCCACTGTTTTAGTCCATTTAGTGGAACGTTGTCATGGTTGTTGGATAAACGTTTCCGACCACATGTGACCAGAGCTGTGCATTTGTTCTAATGTGTACCAAGAGTTTGAGCTTCTCTCCTGTCTCTTTCGTTCTGTCATGCATGAAGCTTGCCTGTAGCACCTCCAGCTATACTGTCTGTATGCACTGAAACATTAACTTCCTCCTTTTGAGCTGCTGTCTTTTATGTCACAGCTGGTCCTCATGCTCATATGCAGATATTCCCCTTTTGGAACAGTGTCACACCCCTATGCATCCACTTACTATGTGTTATAGTCTTATTCTGCTGGACACTCAGTTACGTGGTCCAGAAAGGTGACCATATGGTTTTACATACAGGCACCCTGACAACCGTAATGTTTGGGGATTCATATGTGTGACCTTGTGGTTACAGACCAGTTTCTTTATAGGCATTCATAAGTCAAGCTTATAAAAGTTTTATTCCCAATAGTTATACATAAAGCAATGCAGAATAATAACAGTTAATGCTTCAAATTCAAAATTACCGTTATCAAACTTCCTATAAAACCTAACTGAGGTCCCTGAGTAAAGGTGTAAAAACAGGCAAAAGGAGGTGAAGGATCAAGACGAGACGATGCTTGAGCAGGCCATCTGCCCTGAACCCAGATCCAGATCACTTATTCTTCTCTCTGCTTTCCATAGGGAATATTTCTCAGTGGGCTTAAACTGGTGCCAGTTGTTTGCTACATGTGTCAAGTCAAGTGGATATATAGCACTATAATGCAGTCCGTTAATATCAGAAACGAGGATGATTTGAACTTTGACGTTTCTCTGTCGATTGACAGTTTATGTCAACATTAAAAGGGGTTGGTTAATGAGTTATGTGTGTTGTGTTGCATGTTTTCTGGAACCATTTTTCCACGTATTGTGTGATCTTTTCTACTCTGACCTACTTTTGTTACTAGCTGTGCAGTGGTTTTCTCTCCATGACTCCATCTTTACCGAAGACTGTGGATGAAAGATGAACCATGCAGAGTTGCTGTGTCACAGCCCTCTGCTACTCTTTGAGTACAGTTCAGGAGTTCAGTGTTGGGACAATCCCCAGGTGTGATTGGTCTGTTATGGCTGCAGGGGCTGAAGGGTTCAGACTGCACTTTCAGCAGCCGGCCATTCCTCCTCTATGCACTGTAGTTGGTTGTTGACAGGTAACCACTGTGACTTGCGTATTGGCTTACGGGTGTGTGCTTTTGGTTTTGCTATTGTTGTTTGTTGAACACTGAAAATTGTGTCCGTGTTACCCATGGAGTGAAGATGACAACTAGAGATGTGTTTTTGAGGTGGCAGTACTTCATACAAATGTGTTTCATCTTGTTCTAAGAGCTAATGCACAGTGTCAGACTGGACACAGAAGGTCCTGGTGTACAGTACATCCATAATTGCTACATGCAGTATATATTTCATTGTGTGGTGTTTCCTCCATGGTGACAATTAACAGCGTAGATCAGGTTCTCAAACCGAGTCTTCAAGTAAAACTCATTCATCACTCACTAAAACCAAAAGCAGCAACAGTGTTCATGTAAAATGCATAGTACTGGTTTATTTCTTATTTCTTACCAACACTGAAAAAGTTACATTAAGCTGCAAAGCAATTTTAGGAGTCTACATACAATATAACTTAAAATGGTGCCACCTGAGCTCGAAGTGAAATTAAGAGCATGCATGCTCCACGTGCATGTCGGCTCACAATTTAGTGGGAAGTAGACGTCTTACAAGCATCACTATAAAGACAGTGGAGTCTAGAAGATAAAGCAAATACGGTGAAAGAATAAGTGTGGTTTTATGAACCGCCTCATCAGCGCTGCTACCAGAGAGAATAATTTGTAGTTACGACACATTCTCTGCTGTCATCGTCACTGAAGTTTGGCTTGAAAATGTCAAGAGTGGCCTTGTCCAATTAAAGAGCAGTCGTCTACGTTCTCTGTTAATTCTCATTTCAGGCATTGGTTGTCTGAATAGGCTGACAAATTACATTTTGTCCTCTCTGATTCATTCTCTTCCTTCTTTTCTTTAGCCTCTCTCCCACAGTCCCCAGCCCTCCCTCCCTGTCTCTGCCCCTCTCTCCTTGTCTCTCATTATTTCAAATGAAATGAGAAATGTGCATTGAATATTTGAATAAATTAAGGGCTTATTTAAAAACATTTCTTAACCTGATTAGCTAGATCATTAGGGGATCCAGAGGGGGTTTGAGCTGCATGGCTCGATCTGAGCCAGTCTGTGGCCATTCTTTGAAGGTCAGCGTGAAGAAGAGGAAGCACTGCGTCATCTGCTCATGTGTTTAATAATTCATTCTCTTTTATTTCCCATTTCCTTTCCATCTGGCCTCTTCCTCTCTTTATATCTGTCTTTCTATCTGCTGCATACCGTATCTCTTTAGTGGAATTACCAGCCGTATTGTTGGAGTATAGAAATTAAAGTCTTCACTATCTAAGGTTTGTATGCGTGGATGGTTTAACCTTCCTTCCTCAGTTCTCCATAGTCTTTCTTCTGTTCGCTATTTTTAAGCCATTATAATGCAACAGGTAACTTTAGATGTCTGCAGCAGGTTTGACTAAAGGTAAGCTTTAACATCTTGTTGACTCTTGTTGAATATTTATGCTTTGTAGCTCACCTGTGCTTGTGCTGTGCAACACAGAAGGTTGTTTTGCATCAGAATATAAATAATGCCAGAAGTGATAGCTGACCTCTTGTGTAAAGCTCATATATAAAGTTCACCTGCTGCAGGTCAAGGTAAAATAACATATGCTTTGTTATGATTTTTTATCGGAAAGGTCTGTGTAGTGCCATGGTTCATATAGTTTGGTTATAATAGAAATAACCGTGTTCTGTCAGCGTGATCACTGCTGTCCTGAGTTTGTCTGATTTAGAATCTTCTTTCTCACAACCTTTAAGTGACGTCTGTGTTATTATGAGCAGGGTTCTCACCAAGAATCACTGTCACCACATCTCCTGCAAACCTTCAAAATAAATGCAGACTTAAAGGCCAGTTTGAATTGTCTTAAAATCACTTGCAACGGCATCGCTTAAGCTTGTTATGACTGAAATCGGTTCTTGAATAAGCTAAACTGACTGGAAGAGAGAGGGTTCGAGCAACTGTACTGAAGCTTTAATAATCCGTCAAAGGAAGCAGGTTTTACTTGTTCACAGTATTTTGTGCTCAATATTGTTTGTCACATAGTCGCACAGCACACGCCCGAGTGCTTTTTGCTGGAGGGTTAAAAGTGCACCAGAAGGAAATAATACAGCAGCCATTTCCCTCCACATTCTACTACCAGTAGTTAAAGTAGGAATGTCTAACTGCATGGGGACCAGATGGGCCACGTAACTAAACCTGCTATTTTCCACCAGAGCTCCAATTAACGGACAGATGGAGTGACACACCTACAGTATGTCAGGCACTAATTAAACTAGGTTTCTGTATGATCCTCAGTTTTACTTTTCCAGCATCTTTTGAACTAAAGCGTCTTTGCAGAGGTCACTCACCAAAAAAAATGTAAAGCATGGTGACATGGTAGAAAGTCTCTTATTGTAAGCACACCTACAGTAAGATGTCAGTTTGACACCCAAACAGACACAGTAGCAATGCCACGTTTCATTTCAAACAAGCTAACCGACCTACAGGTGTGAAAACAACCAAGGGAAGAATACAAACGACAGGTGAAATAAGATTTGGAGGAGAAATGAGAAAAGCATACAGATCTAAATGTGTGAAAATAACTATTGTGACATTTTATTCAAATTAGTGACAAATCCATCTACTTGGCATCTACGTTGGCAGGGCTCAAGCTGACTCATATTTTGGTTTGGCATGTGAAAAATATATGTAAATGCAGTGGGGATATGGAGGCTCTGCCTGTTTTCAAATCACGCTGTTGGATTCCCTTCCTGCAGAGATGCTAATGTGTCCTATGGCAAAAAAATAAACACACACAAACGAACACACAACCATAATCACTTCTGTAAAGTGATTGTTAAAATTATTTTTATCATGTTTTGGTGAAAGTATTATGAAAATATAGGAAATGTCGATAAAATGCTGACAGCTTCTGTGTGAGATGCTAAAACAGGCAGAGACAGAAGGCACAAGACTTATTATTCAGCAGCTCATTCATGTCTTCTCATGGGGAAGTTTAAAACGAGTCAGTGATGTTTATCTGAAGATGCAGGCGCAGGGATTTTTTCCCAAATCCTCTGAGTTAGTGTATAGCATGGCCACGGCCATTTAAGCACCGGAGGTGTTTTCTCTAAACTACACAGTGAGATCCACAGTAGTTTCCTAGATGAAATGACAATGAAGGAAGTAAGGTTGAAACAGGGACACTGAGCTACCTCACACAACTGTGTTTTATCAAACGTGGTGTGAAACATTGACAGCTTTGCTCTCTACTGTGGGTCAGGGTGCAAATAAACAGATTAATGTGACTGTTGGATGTTTGACTGCTTGTGGATGATGTCTTAATGGTGATGATGATATCAAACATTCTAGTCTTTCATGGGGAGTTTTCTGGCTTTCTGATAACATTGGATTCAACCACAGGCACTAGCATCCTCAGGCACACACTGAAAGAGTCTCTCACAACAAATGACCAACCTCTTCCAGTTTGAAGGATGGATGTTGGGACAGCTAGAAGGACAGCGTTTAACAGGCTCCAGGGTATAGCCAGGCTCAAAGGGAGTCAGAAGGTCCAAGAAGTTTCTTAGTGCTTGGTCTGCATGAGTTTCTCAAACAGACCTTAAGATCAATTCCTGAATAGATGTATGTGAGGCAGAGCTAAAAAGCTACAATTAAAAAATACCATCAGATTTACACGTCCGGAGTTTTGTTCACATAGCTGAGGGAGTTTTACTTCATACACGAAAAAAAGGAAGGATGATGGTGCAGGTGCTGCTCTAATGCAAAGTTCTGATTCACTTCTTCATCATCTCAAAAGGGGAAAGGTCTAATTCTGTCAATGCTTTAAGCCGTAGGAAATAACTAAACCTGAAGGTCTTCTGAATCATGCAGCACTGCCAGGTTTCTAACTGCAATGATTTGTGCCCCCCAAAGTTCAAAATTCAATCTTTTCTTTATTTATTTTTTAAATAAAAGGAAGGTTAGAACAGATTCAAACCATAAAACTAAAGCCCTGTTCCAAGCTCATGCTGCATACTGTATTTAATGTTTTACCTACTGTATGGTGTGTTTGAAATGAACAGCAGGTTATTGTATTGTATCCCCCATTAAATGAAAAACTTGGATTTTTCTTTTTTTGCAGTGATGACAAATAAAAATCCTGAAGAGTAACAAATGTCCTGACACCAGACAGCAGCTGTGGCCTTGTTGGCACACAAGTGTTGTTTTTGGCCAAGCTCTGATTACAGTAAGAGCATAAAAAGAAAGCTGAGCAGTAAACTATTATCAAGCAAAACAAGACATCAGGATCTTATTATAAATAATAATTTAAGTCTTAAAGCATGTTACAAATGACTTGCTTCCTTTAGGAGATACCTGGTCCCACCTAAGTGTAATGATTCATAAATAAACACAACATTAAGATTTTGTTAAACAGGGAAACCTTGAACAAACTATTGAACATTTATGCTGAAAGGTGCAGCTGGCCCTAGCAAATAGTGCTGAGATGCTCTGAGGAGGAAAAAAACATGGTAACAGTGGTGATTTTTTTAATAGTATTGTCATGGCCATCTTCATTATCATCTCGGCAGGCGATTACATGCTATACCAACACGTGCAGCTAAGTCGGTGCCTGTTTGCGTTTGGCGCCACTCCACCGCTCACCCATCTGCTTTCTGTCACCTCCTGATGGAGCGCTGTGCCAGGGTAGGTCTTCTGCAGCACAGACCTGCCCAACCTGCACCCGTGATGCAGCAGACAGGCAGCCCCTGTTAGCCGCAGTGACAAAAGACTCTGCCGGGTTTGTGTTTAATGAGGCACTACTGTGTATGCATTCAGTAACAGCAGCCATATGGTTGTCAACACTGAACATGCCTGCCCACTTTGCTAGAAAGTCTGCGGCATCTCCAAAGGGAGAACAATTAGCATGGTGATGGGGTGAGTGGAGGTTGCTTTCTTATGCTTCTGTCTGTACACTATACACACACACTATATGTATTTCATTTCACACTTTATTTTTCTGGCTCATGTAATATGCTGCGTTACTTAAAAATGGCATAATTTAAAGACAAAACAGCACTGTAAACTATTTAAACTAAGTATCACAGGTATGTTTAAATTACAGAGCAGTAGAAAAGGTGCTAAGTATGATCCAGGTGTCTGCTCCACAGGAAGGTGTAGTATATCCTGCCATTACACCTCTATGGCTCAGCGTGTCTCAGGCCATAAAACATCTCCCTATTAGCACCCCAGACACTTAGCCCAAGAGCCATTTCTCTCTTAATATGCAGACTCAGGCACATGATCATTTCCATTACAATCATTTGGGTGAAAATATGCAGCAGAGACAAACATGACATTAATTTTAATGTGGTGCCACAGCTCCGTTCAATTACATTCCATAAAATATTCACAGGGAATCTCACTCTGATTTAGGTGAAGGAGGTAAAGCACAGCTGGAGTTTCATGGCAGTGCTAATGCAGAGATAATGTACAGTATACAACCGAACCGAGCACACTCCTGCTCAGCGTGATTATAATGGTGGGTAATGGAAAAAACAAATGGATCTCTGTGAAATAATCCAAAGGTGTGCCCCTCTAGTCAGGTGACATCTGAAAACTCCCCTTCTTCCCTGTCCTATTCACATTTAAAATCATTTTGTCATCGTTGCACTGGTGCACCACCATAAGAGCACAATCCCACCTCCATTTTGGTAGGTTGACACATATTCAGTTACTGTGGCGATACGGCTGGTGTCGAGGCCAAAATTCATAAAGCTATTCTACTTTCTGGATTACATTCTTGTTTCTGGAACCGTTTTAACAGGCGTATGTACTGTCATCACATTTATTTCCATAATTTCTCACGAAGATTTTGAATTAAAGATGTTAAAATCCAGATTGATTTGTTTTTAGTCTTCTCATGCAAATCTTCTTAGATTTTCAGTAGGGCTAAGTATATAAATATGTACTGTGCAGTGGCAGCACTTCAAAATGTCATCCGTTTTCACTGCAGTATGTCTGTGTCACTCCCTAAGTTTTTTTTAATTATTGCTGCGGGCAAAAAAAAAAAAGTGCTAGTCTTTGTTTGACCACCAGGAGTCGCAAAGTTGTTCACTTATCTCCAGTTCACAGAGGCCTGTTACTACAGGGGCTGATTTCCTGTAGGTTTTTATTATATAGTATCTGATGAACAATTACACAACTGCTGCGTAACAGGATGGAGATAAGCCTTTAGCTGGATGTCGGTGGAGTCATCCAGCTGAAGTTGTCTGAAAGTTGAGTCATGGCAGCTGGACTTCTTTCTCTAGAAACCATCACCTATACAGGCAGCTTCTTCAGTCAGTCCCTGTATTTGCTTTCATTCACTGAATCTAAACAGCAGTGATGGATTATTTTCTATGGAGAAGGCGTCATACAGAATAGAACAGAATAGTTTGTATGGTTTCTATATGAAGCTTAATTTATTCTTTTCAGGATATAATCCAACAATAAGATAATTTTTTTCAATTACGTCATCACGTTCTGTCAGGTTGTGGGTTCACTTCAGGTCACAAAGCGCAGACGACAATGTAAACAACAGTTTTGTCGAGGATAATGTCCTTCAAACGCACGTTCATATGTCTGTTATGAGTTGATTATAATAAGATTTCAGAAATTAAAATGTAAAACAGGCAGAAACAGAGTCTCGAACTCGGGTCGCCAAAATTAAAACCGCAATAACTAACCACTGAACTACGCAAGACATCACCAGGGTGGCTTCACAGGCGTTCTAGTCTGGATGTATGCAGCCGTCATAGAATGAGATTTTTTTTGTATAAATTGCTATTTTAGTGAACCATACTCATTTATTCGGTTGTAGTAAGTTTACATTATAACGTCTGATAACTACATAAATAAAGAATTCACAAAAATCCTTGGTACAGTCCTTTGTGGAGGACTAGGCATGACCGGCTATGAGTGTCAGCCGATCGTCACCTGCAGGCCATTTAGATGTAACACACGTCGCTGTGCCTCGGCAGAAATGCAGTGGAAATGTGGGGGAAATGGCGAACAAACGCGTTGGAGCACGACACTTTTAACGGCTACCACTGTATATATATTTTCAGATAGATGTCCTGTATATATAAGTAAACATTCTTTTTACGCCCAGACTGCCTGAAGTTCCGGAGACATGATGCTGGTTTCTTCCCTGGTGAGTCTCTGCCTGGCCTTTAATGCCGCCGTGTTCAGCTCCTACTTTTTGAGGGCAAAAACCCTTCAGCAAATAAAATGCAGCTCAAATGGACTATGGTGAGGTGAAAGACCAGAATATTCCACTTCTATGCCTTGAAGAAAATCTCTTGGGCTGTTATCAGAAGATGCTCGAGGCCATTGCCCAGCTACACTGTGATGAGCTATCCATTCATTTTAAAGCATTTGGGTCAGTATAGCTCTAAACACTTCAGGATCCCTCCTACTTTTGTCAGCAGTCAAATTATCAATACATTCAGTACAACCGGTTTCTAGCAGACAAGGCTGTAACTCTACCGTCACCATGCTTTAAATATAAGGTTTGATGCTGCAGCATCTTCAGTTCTTTCCTTCTCCCGACTCTTTTTCTTCCTATTTTCTTCTGGTTTAAGTTGATCATCTGTTCATGCTGCTGTTCTGAACTCCACAGGTGTTTTATGACAAACTAATCGAGCCTTCTTTATCCAATTGTATCATAGAGTATAAGTTATAAAAAATGTGTCTATTTTCAGACCAGTACAAATCTAGAAGATTCAGGAATGTGAATTCCCTCTATATACAGTCACTTTCAGCTCATTTCAACAGAATCCATACCCTGCTAGTGTAAAATCTGCTGTTGTAAGCATCTCAGTATCTCTCAGTATTTTCACCAATGGACGCAAAGTCTAAATTTGACAGTGTCAATCACATGAAGTACATTGTCACAAATATACCATTTATATTAGTATCCTGACAGTGATGGGGGTCTGGTCTTCTAAAATAAGTCTGCCAGTAGGAAGTGCATCAACTTTGCCATTCATTACAAATAAGAATCTGTGACACAGAGAAACGGTTTTTATCTGAGGCTATCGTTGATTTACGTGTTTCGGCACCTTCAAGAGTGTTCAATAGGATTCTCAATTTGATCTGTCAACCACCAGCACAACACAGTTAAATGGAAGAAAATGGAGCTGGAAGAGGAGACAATGGCTTATTCACCCAAGACAAGCTCCTCATAGAGTCTGTTTTCTAAGAGGGCTGACTCACACGGAGTGTTTCAGATGTGCGAAGAGTCTTCAAGGCCTAAACCTGTGTTGTATGTGGTTGGTGTTCACAAATGAATTGGCTCTTGTATTGCATTATACTGTAGGTCTACTTCTATTAGTATAAAGAAAGATGATACCTAACACAAGTAGTGATAATTTATCAGAACAGGTTTATGAACCTCACTTTTCTACCTGGGTAGTTTTGATGCAGAGGACAGTGAATCCACAAATTAAGGAATTTCAGCATTTATGAAATGAAATAAAATCTTTGACACTAAGTATGTTTGTAATGTTTTCAATCTCATTGAAGGACACTGTTTCTTGTGAAAAAATGTTTGTGTAACCCAATGGTGCTGCAGCCTTTCGTCCATCCATTAACTTAACCACTTTTCGTGTTAAGGGTCGCAGGGGTGCTGGAGCCGATACCAGACCTCACCGGGTGGAAAAACTCAATAAAGATGTCAAAAAAAAAACTAGATGGGATTAAAAAATCATACTTGACATACTTGACATTGCATACATGGTGCTCTGCAGGGACCGCTCAGTGCTGATGGTGAGGCGCTAAAAATAAAACGTCCTGTTCTTCTGACAAACTGTCACACATGCAGGTTTTAAGCATAAATCATCTTACTCTGTATAGAGTGGTGTAAGGGTGAATGGCTCTGCTTACTACATGGACTGTAACGTCAGCTAAATCTACCAATTCCCCACAGTTCACCTGCGACAAACCTCTTCTATCAATATTAGCAAGGGCTCACTTCCTGCTAAAAACAGACTTCCTGTTAGTGTTAGAGTCTGTGCCAGCAAGTGACTCCAAAGAGGCGAGGCACCAGGGTTATTCTAGTCATGCTGAGGCGAATCAGCATTTTCACTAAGTAGTAAGTGCAGTGCGGTCAGAGGTCTTGTAAAAATAGCTGTCAAAGGCTGAGCCAGGTACAGTATGATGCCTTTTTATCAAGTGATCGGTGGTCAGCAGTCATTATTCCAATAGCAGTGCATGGAGGAACAGGAGGAACACTGTGAGAGCCCTGCAACTGACCTCCAGCAGGTTGGTAATCTGTCAGAATCAGGCTCCATGAAGATGGCATGAGAACCCGGCGCCCTCTAGTACAACCTGTGCCCCCAGCACAGCACCATGCAGACTGGCATCCAGCAAAAAGCTACAGAATAGCAGCTTTGCCATCAGAGAGTTAGTGTGAATGGGTGAATGAGATGCAGTGTCAAAGTGCTTTGAGTACCAGAGTGCAGGCCTTTACTTGATCTGGGTATGTTTACTAGACAAATGTTCATCAAATAAAACAACCGGTCTGAAAGTGCTTCCAACCATGTGCACTTGTTGTGGAACTTTTGAAACAGAGCTGCTTCTGGCAAATTCCTGTAATTCCTCTGATTCTCACTGAATGAGTTTGTATCGTATTTACTTGTACAGTCATCACATAGAATGCGTTTAAACAAGAGACAAGCAGCAGGTTGATAGGCTTCTGTAGCATAACAGGCAAAACACCAGACGTATTTTACTAGCTTTGTTGACTAGCCATACAGCTAAACTCGTCGTTGGCATATCTCCTTTGGACAAACACATTCTTTGTGTTTATTTCCAGCTCTGTCATGGTTTGTAGAGGATCTTGTCCAGCGCGTCTCCTGACGTAACGTCTGCAGGCCAAGCCGACAGCTTGTCTTTCAACATGGCTGACAGCCAAATTATCCCGATTCGTCTTGCTCCTGGCAAGAGGTGACATAGAGGACACAGCAGGTAGCCAGGCCAAGGGGCACTGGCAAGGTCCAAATGCCAGGCCATATCATGTGTACTCAGACCCTGAGACAGTCACCCCAGCTCTATGAGCAGCCAAGCATGGTTGTTTACTCATGCAGGTCATCATATCAGTGCCTTTCCTCCACGGTGCTCTGCATAGTCAGAACACATCATGACACATTAGAAGGCATGAATATCCCAAACAAAGACATGACTAATGCGCTCTGAAGCCCTGGCCTGTCCTTTATATTCTCTGACAACTCAAGAATAGGTCTAAAGACTATTCTGACACACGGTGACTACGTATGATTTTAATATATGTGTGATATGTTTAAGATTACACACTAAAGAGACCCAAATATTCAACCACTTCCTGACACCTATCTCAACAGTTGGTCATGCCCCTTAAACTCATTAAGTACATCAAAGGAAATTAGTTTGACACCAGATCACTTATTACCATACAGTCCAAGGCAAAATAGTGATGGTGTTGCATTTATTCCTGTTTCAAGATAATAAGACAACATTTTTCGGGTGTTCCGACTATTATGTACAGCAGTGATTACTAAAACAATGTCACGACTCTTTCATCGTTTTGAAGGATATTCTGAAATGCCTTGCAACTGAAAACACAGTGCTGAAAATCACCACAGGCGCAATCTGACTTTGGATTTGAGTTTATTTATGTAGCAAAAAAGATTGTGACTTATGAGATAGGACAAGTGACAGCATTACAGAGAGTCTATAAATCTGAGTATGTCGCTAGGTAACTTTTACCTTAATCATCTACAGTATGCTATAGTGAATAGGGGTATATAACAGCAACTTGTCCGTAGAACTAAACAGCCCTAATGCGGGACAACGTTAGGTAGAGTACGATAGAGCCAGTGGAGGACAGCTCTAGAGGATATGCTTGTTGAGTTAACTGTAAACTTGGTTGAACTGATGCACTTCACTGCAGCGAAGAGTTTCATGCATCGGACTGGTGTGAGGCCTGCTTGCTAACTAACACATGTTAGCATCAGTAAGATAACCAACATGAGGCCGTACTGTAGAAGAGGTTGAAATGGCTGGTGCGAGTGGCGTCATGGAGAACAGCTTGTGGCAGCACTTATCACTCTGATGTGGTTTGTGGTGGTGATGCTGCTGTATGTTCAGTGTTTTGATAAATAGGCTAAAGTGGGTTTGAGACTGTGAAGTACACGTTGAGCCTTCTCAGAGGCGTGGGGGTCCGGTCAGTAATCAGTTTGAAGGTGTAGCGCCCACCTGATGACCCTGTAGACTTTGCACTCTCCACTGGACCCGATAGCCCTACCGCTAAAACGCCACACACACACACATCAATGCTGAGCTTCCATATGAACATTTTATACATTTAATTGTGTTTTTTGTGCAAGAACAAACAAACAAAGAAGACCTGTGGTGTAAAGTTACTAAAGTGGCTGAAAATGTAATGATGACTTAAGAAGAGACTTTGCCAAAGTACAGGGATCAGTAACACAGAGGCCCTTGTGTTGACTTGTGTGCCTTCAGCATTCTGGGCTGAACTTTGGTGTATGTCAGTCTAGAATGAGCAGTACTGGAATGACATTGGAGAGGTGCATTTCCACTTCCTGATTGCTCAGCAAAAATGTGCTGGATGTGGGTTCAAGCTGGCAAAGCAACCCTGTATTCAGACCATAAAGGATCTTGTGTACAGTATTATTAAATAATCCACATGTAAACGCTGGCAAATTCTATTTTGCAGAAAGAGCTGATTCCCTCCTGCACAGACCTACAGTAAGTTACAGTTGTTGCATTATAGACATTAGGCACAAAGGAAATATTTATTCTAACCTGACAGGGAGAATTTGGCGTTCTCCACTTGAGGAATCTCAGAGGACGCCTGATAGTGGTCGTTCAGCATGTTGACAGATATCACAGCAGACAGCCAGCCTGCTGAAAAGCTCCCCACTTCTTTGGCTTTGTAAATATGCAGTTAGGGCTTCTTTAGGTGAATGTGAGTGTGTGTCAGCACCAGAACGTTTGATTGGATCTTTGTGTATTTGTGTGTTGTGAATTTAAAAAAACAAAACCCGTGCTACTATTCTTTGTCAAAACGTGTTTTCAGCAAGGTGCTGTAGTGTGATCATGACACCTTGAACAACCAGACTTGCTGTCACAGAGAGGATCAAATAGCCAACAAACGCTCCAGTGTAGTCCCTTTAACATATGCTATGTTGATTTTGTGTGTAGTTGCCAGGCAAACCCGCAGTATTCTGTAATGATTGATCTACTGAATCTATTCAAACCTTTGCACTTGAAGACAACATACACTCTTACATAGGAAGCACTTTCTTTCACATATTTAATGTTTACATGCCAGATGTTTCACATGGTCACATCTGTACTGGGCATATGCAGTAGCATCCCAAAAGTCATGATGAGTTATATGACTGGTCTGAGTGTGAAGCCAGCATCTGCCGTGTGTACTTCGAGTGAAATTACGACTTATCCACAAGTTGGGTTTTTTTATTCGGCTTTTACAAAGTGGGTTAAACTACCGGATGTCCTTTGTTCATTTAATGGGTGTCGTTGTCTGCCTCAGGCTCACTTTGAATTATAAAATCTTCATTAGTCAAGCTGCAAGGTGAACAGAGCTTTGGGCTCAATTGTCAAATAATCAAATCAAGCATAGAAGAAATCACCTTAGAAACAAAGTCTGTTTCTTTGCCAGCTGGACATATCTCTTTAGTGTTTTGGGGTTTTTTTTGTCTCGTCTATCCAGCCATCCATTCATGCCTACTCTTCCATTCCACTTCTCACCCGCCTCCCATTCACCTTCTATTTCTGTTGCTTCCTTTTAGTCATCCATTTGTGACAACCTACACCTCTCACACATTTTAAGTTTGTCCATTTGTTGCGTTTTTTTTCTCAAAAAACAGACATAAACCACCACTCACCAGTTCTGTTTGTCTACCAGTTTCTGTGTTTCTTTCCGTCCATCCTACACACACTCACACTCTCCGGCCTCTCTTCTAACACCTTTCCACTGTTCTTCAGTACTTACTTTGTCTTTCCACATTGTGGGTGGTATCAAATGTTTGTGTTACTGCTATGAATAAATAATTTCCTAATTTTTCCCTATACAGCTAAAACAAACCCTATATGGAGGCAATATACCTTTTGCGGAAGTCTACTTCTGGGCCGGAAGCACTTGTTATATCACCCCCATCTTCCTTCGGCTTCACATGCTCTAACTGTAGATCTTTCTGGTCCATGTGAAAACACAGGCTAAATGATAGACATGATCCAGGGACGCCTGCTGTCTATTATTCACCCTGCACATGTACTTAGTGTGTCTACGTATTAATGTATTAAGCCACGGATGTGATGCGGTTGTATTTAGTGTGAAGAGGGCAGGCAGGGACACATCAGGGCTCCATGGCTTCAGACGTGAAGCTGGATAGACCTCACAAAAGCCACTTCTCCTTGAAATGAAAGATATGTGGAAATTGGGAGTAAAATGGAAGCATATGAATGTTATTTTCTGGTGAGATGAAAAGGAAGGCTTTATTTTTTTCCTTTTTGTACTCAGTGTGGCTTTGGTGTGTTGGATTGAAAATATCTGGGTGTTATTCATTGGGTTTCAGGACACACTCAGGATAGAAGAAGGCAGGGGGGCCATTGTAGTTACTTCAGAGAAAGAGGAAGAGAAAAAAATCTCCAATCTCTTTCTTTCAGTATTTTCATTCAGTATAGTTTGTGGATGGAAAATAGCAGATGGATGACAAAGCTGATTGCTACAGAATACCCAAATGTGTTTTTTCTGTCCAGTAATAATGTGTTGTAATCTAATTAAATCACTGTAGCTCTAAAGGCAGCGATATGATCTTGGATTCTGTATTTGCATATATGTATGAATAATAATAATTAAATATGACAACAATATAGTTGTTTAAAAGGGAACGTGACATACATTTAAACTGTAAACATGGTCTGCGCAGCAGGGTGTGTGGTATGGAGAAGATGTGACACTGTGTATGTATCACAGGCTGCAGTGAGCCAGTTAGTCAGAAGCTTTAACTGCTCATCTCCTGCAACACATTAAACACAAGCCTCTCTGCTTAATGGCTCCAATATTCCAGTGGAACACATCTACTAGAAATATAACAAAGAGATTAAACAAATAATGATGCACTGCAAATGCCCATGTGGGTCCACTAAAAGTACTGTCTTATGAAAATATACCACTATGAAGCCCTGTAAGAGGATGAAGGAAGTGTGTTTGGTTGCTATTGGAAACTGCCTTGGAAGGGAGTGGCTGTTCCAGCCTCCAAATGTTCTCACACAGACATGTTCTCAAACGGAGAGATCCTCGTTCCACCTGCCTCACACACACACAGACGCTGCAGTCACCTCAGTACAGGTTAGTAAGACGCAGACACATACTGTACTACAGTACATGTACTGTAGCAACCTGACACAAATCAACCAAGTGCGAGACATACACACTATACCATATTGATTACCTTCAACTGAGGTAGTCCAGACCAGTCCAGCCTTAGACCAGACTGGTACTGCACAGCTCATGAGGAGTCCTGTACCCATCCCAGCCTTTTGGCCCTGACTGCTTCCCACTGTGGACAGTCCTCAGTCAGAGGCAGGATAAAGCTGGGAAGGGCGCTCAGTAGGTGTTCAACATGTGTCTTGGTGAGGCAGTGAGCAGTTGACAGAGAGTTCTAGAGTTATTGTCATTGATTCTGTAGTGGTGTAATATTATGGCATATTATTAATAATTATTATTACTCAATATTTTTAATTATGTGCATTTCTCCGCAGACTTGAGCTTAAGTGAGTGAGGCTCAGTGCTTTTGTGGGCTGGCAGTGTCAGGCTGAGGAAGTGCAGACCAATAACACACCTCTTTCCACAGCAGGTTAGAGGTGAGAGATCAACAAAGGGTGAGAAAAAGAGAGACTAATGGGTGAGAAAGAAAAATGAGCAGAGGGCAGAGCAATGGAGGGTAAGAGAGAGACTGACATGGAGAGGGATGAGACCGGCGTGGGAGGCAGATGGATGGGCAGATTGAGGAAGTGTGTAGTGTTAGCATGATTAACTGCCATGCCACGCTCACAGTTCGACCTCTCTCTCTTTTTCTTCTGTAGTCTTGCACCACTTCTCCACCCTGTGCGTCAACCTTTCCGGTGGAGGTCAAACCGCTGACCAGGCTATTGAAGGATAACCCATCTGCTCTCCACTCAGATGCTAGCTGATAGGTTGCATTAGTGTTGTCCATTTCCTCCAACATGGATGAGCCGGTTGATGGAGACTAAAACATCAACCATTAACCATCAACACAGAGTAATGATGATGATGAATTCACTCAAATTTGCTAATATAGAACACTCACACCTCACTTACCTCTCTACTGAGAACCTGTTAGAGCTAACAAAACTTGTATTACTGAAAAATCAGCACATCACTTACAGCACTCTGGGAATTTAGGCATCATAGTGATATCTCTGTATACATATGGGTTGTAGATGATTGTATTTTTATCAGTACATACAAAAACAATATTAATATGCATGCTGTGTAAAAAAAAAAAAATCAGCCTGTGCATTCAGCTCAGTAATTCATTGAAATGAAAGAGCATTCTTTAGTGCAAAACACGCTGATTTGGTGGTTCAAGAACACACGTCAGGGCTTTTTTTGTCATATTTCGTTTGGGAGTAAATTTAAGAGTGAAAATAAAATCCACCATTAATAACATTAATTAAAGATCCTTCCCCTACCACAACTACATTGTACAGTACCACAACACAACGCTAAAACACACAACACCCCCATGCCTCTAGATGTGAAAATGGGACTGAATAAAAGGTTCTTTTTTCCCCACTGTGGATTGGCTCCTGCTGCCTACATGGCCAGACGGCACCCTGCCTTGGCCTGTCTAGCACCAAGCCTTTTCATAGATTACCTATCACATGCTATCACGTCACACATCTCTTCAGCATCTCATAAAGTGGTGATCTGGGACGGGCAGTCGACAGCCAAGTTACATGACGTTCAGTTTTGGTGTTAAATTTATGGCTGTCACTTTGTACAGTAGTTGATGTCCTAGTTTTTCTTAATATGTGAAAAAGCTTTGTTGCTGCTGCTTGATGCTGTATTATGATAAACTGCAACCAGTGAAAGTGCTGTAATACTTGTGATGCACATACTGCGGGTGACTCTTGTTGTTCGTCAGTAATTTGGTTGCTTAGACTTTAGACTTAACGTTCATAGCTATGGGCTGGTGATAAATCTTCTTTATTGTGCACAGTTTCTAAGTGCTACTTGCTGTCACGACATCAAGGTGAGATCAATAAAACCTGGATACTTAAATGTCACTTGATTAGATGTCATTCCTGGGGCTGCTCCCATTACGGATATAAAGTCCTACAAGTCTTTGAGGTCTCAGGTCTTACTGATGCCAACACTGTGTGGATATAGAGCGTTAAACATGAGACTTAGCCAGATGCCTAATCTTTGTTCTTTGTAGGACTTTGAATGATGTAGTTTATATTTATTTTGTTAATTCAGTTCGTATCTAAAGAAGGACAAATGTAAATGATACATTCTATCCATATCATCACTCTGACATCCACACAAGATTGGCTACATCTGGCAAATCTGGAACACAGCTTTGCCAATATTCTTCCACATGGGGAGAGAGATGGTGAACGGGAATCAAGACAAGGGATAGAGTTACAGAGAGAGTGGAACATCTGGGTTATGTTGGCTGCTGAGGAGGTTCCCAGCTGTCAGAGTTACCCAGCTGCTCCGCCGACCTTCAGTGGGTCTAAGAGAGGGCCATGAGAATGACTTTACTGAATCTCAGCGCCTCCATTTGTCCATGGGACAACTGTAGTTGTACAGTAAACTACTCTGTCCTCTAGAGTCATTGGTCATCAGCACATAACAGTACGGGCGACTTGACTAAAGAATTGACTAAGAAATAACGGCTAAGGTCAATTCAAGAGTTACAACCTCAAATCTGAGTGGAGGTGGAATAATCGTAGATTAAGACAAATATACTAACAGCAACCTCTCACGTTGCTCTGACCTGGTAACCTGAACATAGTGGAACATGTCCACTCTGGAATCAGCACCTTGGACAGCGGCCCAAAAAATTGAATGCAGTTATTATGGAGAAAACGAACATAACTACTGAACAAAGTAATGTAACAGTTATTAAAAAGATTTGTTTTAAAATGTGGCTTTCAAAAGTAACAATAGTTTCCTTCAGGTGTTGTTGTAATTTCAAGTCAGGTTGAATTTAAAAGACTTTGATAATAAGCATACTGTAATGTTTGTCCTAGTGATTTTTAAATGACTAAAAACACCACTTGAAAGAGAAACACGGTTTTAACGCTATGGTATCTTCCCCGTTGCTCCGTCTTTCTTCCCCACAGCTGCTGTTGAGGGTTTGCCTCTTGTGCAGGTCCTTGTTTAAACATGAACATCTGGCTCAATTGGCAAACACCATTGTTTCGTTTCTATTGGAGATGACTCACTTATTTGGAAAGAAAGAATATGTCTTAAGCTGTCAAAAAGCTGCAAATATGTATTTATACCCCCTGAAGGTTCTACTTCTAAAGTGTGTAATTTAATCAGTGCCTGCAGTGGCACATTTTCCAGACTATACAGGCTGCATGTGTGGCTGATTGTATGTTGAGGAACTGTGTCTGTGTATTAGGGACATGAATATACCAGTTAGCTGTTTACTTCAATTGAATAGCAAAGTTTAATTAACTGCTTGTTAAAACAAGCCAATTAAAACGTTCTGTAAATGTGTGTATGTGATTATGATTGTAAGTAAGATAACTGCAATTCACCTGCTTCAAGTTGTCTGTGGACCAGCTTTTTTAGTTTGGCAAAAATACAAGGCTAATTTCCGATGGGCCTCTGGCAGGGTTGGCTTTAAGGTCTGGGTTATGTACAGTAATATTATGTATTGTGTGTTGTGTTTAAGAGAGTCATCAGCCCTTGATTGATTGATCGTCAGCAGGTGTACTTACCATTACAAAAGCAAAAGTGTTTGAGAAAAAGAGATAAGCAGTCATGCATCATGACAATGACCTGGAAAAAAATCTTTTACGTCTACATCAGGATGGTTTTAAACGTAAGAGAGCTGTGCACAAGAAGAAGCTCAAAACAGTTACATGAAGGAATGCTGGAGAGAAGACATACTGAAGCTAATAAGAGCACACAGAAAACATTCTCTTCAGGTTTTAGGTGCTGAAGGGGGTTGTGTACGCTATTGAATCACAGGGGACACTTAGTATTGTCCATATGTTTTATTGAATTTTTGGAATAAACCTCAGTCCCCTGTAGGAAAGTGCTGTGTTTCTTCCAGCACAGATTTCTGGCTTCATGTCAGCAGCTGTCTTCCTTGCTCATGTCATGATTATTGATACTAGAGATGGCCTCACTATAATAGTTCTGTTGGTTCCATCAACCTGCTGACACAGACAAGAATAAAGTTGCTCTTTAGAAGAGAATAGTCCACCTGCTGCTGACCGTCAAACCACTACTGAAAGAACAGTTTTTCAAATATTAATATGTCTGAAAAACAAATTTTAGAACGCAGATAAACTCATGGTTTCACAGATCCATTCATATATAATTCATTGTGCACTGGACTGGAAATACCACCTTTATCACATTTGAACTGCAGACATATTTAAGGCTGTGTTCCACATAGAGCCTACAGTATATGCTGTAATACATCTGTACTATTACAAAGCGTAGCATAGTGTGTTCCATCAGTGTCACAGGCTGTCAGGGGGGGAGCAGTGGCATAGCGCTGTGGCTGGCGGTGGGGTGGGTGTGGGTCAGCTGGGTACAAGGCACCCAGTGGGAGAAGCTGGCACAGATGGAGCTCCAGACTCACTGAGCAGCACTCGATGTCAGCTGCACTGCTCAAGAGAGCCCTTGGGATCCACAAGGCCTTTGGCAGACACAAGTGCTGTTTTAGTCAGCAATTAGTCTAATGGAGCAAAATCTAAAATCACTTCAGACCAACACAGCTATAGAAATGACAGTGGGAACAACTATTGGCCATTATTCTGGTCTTAGTCTAATACAGGTTAAGCTTTTTACATGGACATCAAGACAAACTGGCCCTTTTGGATCTCAGGAGTCTCCTATATGTTTTTGGCACCAGTGCTTAAGTCCAGTTGTGTCTGCTTGCTCCCGAAACATTTGGAATAGTAATACTAATATTTTACTCTTCTGTTGGTGGCCTTTCACAATAGCAAATCTTTGTCTAAATGTGCTTGATGACATTCTTTAATCAGCAATGTGTGTGTGATTATTATTGGTTAACAGATTAGTTTAAACAAGGAAATCTTTCATTCTAATACTCACTGTAGGTTTGAGTTGTGGGCTAACAAAACAATGTTTTTTCAAATGGTAGAAAATGTTTCATGCCAGTGAGATTTCCATTCTAGTGACTTAGACTTCACTCCTTTTCACAGCAAGGTTAGTCAGGATGTTCTTTCTATTTGTCCATCTCTTCTCTGCACATCCAGTGCAGCTCTTTACCCCTTATTCATGGTCATTCAAGATCGCTTGAATGACCATGAAAACATGGGAGCAGCCAGTGCAGCCAATTAGACCTCTTTCACATCCCTCTATGGAGGAATGCTGCAGACGAGGGCCAAGTGTGCGTCTGTCTGTGGAGCATGTGTGGCTGTGTGTGTGCACGCCAGGGGCTGCGGTACTGTAGCTCGCTGATATGTTCCACACTGAATGGGAGTCAAATGTATTTATTCATGGGACATTTTTGAATATTATACAGTGTAACATACTGTAGCCATAAAAAGCAAGATACAGAGAGAAGTCAAGACAGTTTTATTTATATAGCACCTTTTCCAAAAAAAGGAAAATAAAACCAGTTAAAGTTAAGAAGCACATGGTGCTGGGTTTCAGGCTGGGTTAGTTGTTGAGTAATGTTTACTTGTTCTGTCATTTCTGATCACACAGACATTGTATGCCCATGAAATGGTTTAATACATTCTTCCATGCATTTTAATAAGGATTATTACCACCCAACCAATGACTGTTGGTAAATTTTAACCAGTAGGACAATTTCTGCTGCAGTCGCCGTTTGTCATCTTCTTCAGCATCTGTGCCACAACAGACATCACACGATTTCGTTTCCGTTAATTGACTATTTTGAAGTGGATCGATGAGAGTTTTCCATCATCATATTGTCAGGAAGCAGCTGCCAGCTGCATAGTAAGCCCATAATGCAATCAGCTACTTTGTGGAGGTCTTCAGATTCTTGTTGCATTACGCTTCGCCTCCACTGCTAATGTCCCTCATTTGGTCAAAACATGCATAATTTCTCTACGATGGAAAGACGCGTCTGCAATTCATCTCACTCTATAGTTTAATTTCATCACTGCTTTGTAGTTATAGGTTACATTTAATTCCGTGCTGTGAAAACCAGTTGTCAGATGTTTGGCCTTGGTCGTTAGCAGATGGACGTCAAACAAGAGCTTTTACAGTTCTTCACCACCAGCCATAGACGTGTAGACGCGTCCGTGCCTTGAACCTATACAGTACGTTGTTATATTCTACCGTCACATTGTGCAGCAGCTTAACGCTTGACGTTCTGAAACACCGAGATGCTTCGCTCTCCACATTCTATTGGTTCCATCACTCAGCACAGCGAGTAATATTATGAATAGACAGAACACACTTCAGTCTTCAGCGAGCGATAATTGGCGCTGTACTGGTTGTCACGTATTGAATGCCTAAGAGAGCTAATTGTTTTTATTTTTTATTTTCAGCACCTTAACACATCTTGAGTTGTCACCACGAGTAGCTGCTTCAGAAAAAAAAGGAGGCAGGTTGTAGATGGCTTGTACTCTAGCAGGAAATGTGGATAATTAGTGAGGCATTAATGCAAGAACTACAGTATAGGCTGAATGTTCTGCCATGATGGCACTGACACCGGTGACATGAACTTAGAGGATTTCACACATTTCCCTACTTGTTCATTAGTAGGTGACAAAGTTGTGGCAATAAATGTATGTAGTATGCATGAAATACAGTTGTGTTGCATTGACCCCTTAGTTTTCTCAACAAGCCTGAATGTTTCGGGTCCATTGAGGGGAAAAGGCTGTTACTGTATATCACATGATCCAATAATCAAGAAAAACTGGAAAGCTGATGGCTCGAAGTGATGCCTGGCGTTATGCCTTCTTTGAAAGCTACCCTGTGTGGATCAGGATAGTACTGAAGGTGTTCTACACTTCCAGCTCTTAAAACCACGAGTGATTCTGGTTGCTGTTGTAAAGAACATGGTGTAGATGGTGATGGTTTACAGTTTGAAGTGGACTTTGGTGGGTCGCAGCATTCAAGGCTGAAGCAGTCGTAGAAGCAACAACTGAACATGATGTTAAATGTGCAGCAGAAAACTCACCCTGTTGGGGTGGAGGATGCCAGTTAACCGACAGCTCAGTGAGAGTGACGAGAACTGTTTGGGTGAAATTTGACCAAATAAGAAACCATCTTTAGTTGGAAGACTGTCTAGTTTTTTTGTTTGTTGTTTTTTTTTAGTTAAATCCAGATGCCCTCGTGCCCCCCACCCCTTTTCACCACGCAGCTTTTCTTCCACCCTATCATCATTAAATCTCCTTTTATCTCTACAAGTCTTGTTACAGCAGGACGTTTAGTTCATTGGCTGCAAGTTTCACAGCAAGCTTTTAAGTCCCTAACCTTAAATCATTGTAACTTTAGGTGGACGTACACGTAATGTCTCTTTGGTTTACTGCGTCTTGCTCACCAAATCTCCTACACAGGATCAGAAACACACCATCAGCAGTCAGGGAAGGAAGAGTGGTCCCACAACAGCCATGGATCGAGCACAGAGGAGAGCAGAGGGAGAGGAGACGAGACATAGACTGTAGCTTGAGGGATCAAACAAGCAGAGCTGGAAGTGGAATCGTTTTAAGATATCTCTCTTTTTGTTGCACTGAACAACTTTATTAGATTAATTACCATTGTTTAAATGCGTTGTGTGCATGTCTGCCTAATGCTTTTACTGTAGTATTTTCTGTAATGAGGCAAGTTCACTCACGATTTTAGTAGCTGCTAATGGTTTACAAACCCACGTGTTGGTAAAGTTTAAAGAAAACACGTTGTGAGGTGGTGTTGTCGGAGCAGTGTGTGGCTACCAATTATCCATTACACAAGACGTATTTATTCACAGCTAGGAACTTTATTAAATCAATCAAATGCTGGTAAATATAATTCAGAGGTAATTACAAAATTAGCATCTTGTGTGTGATGGTGCAGACAGAATGATGAATAACATACATGGCATACCTTTAAATGGTGTTTACTTGACAAGGCTACAGTAAACACAATTTACATCCTTTTTTCTCAGCAAGCAGGATTTGCTGGGGTAGTTTATAATTGAGTCTAGCGGTGCATGAACTTTCTACAGCTGCAATCTGTCTAAGCACAGCTATTTCTCCGGGCCCCGGCTTTCTTTTGTCGACTGTGCTTCACATTGCAACAGCTCCCAAATGTGAGAGATCTTGATGAAAGCAGAATGTAATTATTAGTGTGGTAGTTCTAGGATGGTGGCAGGATCTTTACACGGTTCGGCAAACAACACACTCCGTTTTCAAATGAAGAACATTCACCTCCTTTCAAGGGCAATTATTTCAACCCTCACTCACCCTCCTCCCACTTTCCATGAATGTCAATGAAAGAAAATTGGACTGATGTAGAAGTTATCCAGCAATCTCATATCTTATTGGGAGCCATTAAAGCTGCATCCTGACCTGCATCAACACTGGAGAATACTGAACGTCTTTCATCACGTAGACCAGAATAGCTACATGGGATACATGTCACATGCCAGCTGTCTTTCTTACCTCCATTGTAAAAATGTCAGGTAAAAAAATGTAAAAGGTTTTGATGATTATTTCCCATCCCTTTTTAGCATTTTGGCCAAGAAACCCTTCAGCATCACCTCCTGATTGTGTGATAGATGCATGTTTGCTGTACACGTAAAGGTCTGGGTGTGATGGATGATATGCAGCTACTTAGACTGTGGAGGGTGGTGGCAGGACACAGCAGAACCGAAACAGGTGTCCACCAACCCCCAGGCACCGGAAAGCACAGAAACTAAAACATGGTATCAACATTTCTGTCCGTTTCTCCCCATTGCTTCATGGCAGTGTTCTTTACTTGAAGGCACGTGTTTGCCCAGCTCAAAACATTTTTATCAGGCCTCAGAGGAAGCAGTGTATGATGACAGATACATGCAAGTGCAAAAACAATGACAGTGGCAACAAAGGACGTTCTGCAGGACGGCCACTAAATCTCAGTGGGCCCGTTTTTCTGCTTTCCACCTTGCTGTGCTACTTGAATAGTTGCTATGCATAGCCCTGGTAAGAGCTGGATATTTCACTAAAATGCACTTCTAGCAGCCATGGCACCAATGCGTGGGAAACCTCACAGTTAAAGATGAAACCAATATGCAGTGCAGTATGGAAGTTGGTGTATATACCCATTAATGGACCCCATCATAAATGGATGACAAGAGCCCAGAGAAGTGCTGTCCCTTGCCAGTGAACCTGCCAGCGATAGTGCTCTTAGGAGTAACCCAGTATAACTCTGTCCTCTGGGAACTCGGCAGACAGACGGAGAAGTGGCTGAGCGCCATCATCTAGTCAGAGCACTTCATCAGGCTGTTTACTTAGGGACATGGTCACATGGTCACAAACAACAACAAAATAGGCCTCCCCTCCCAACAGCAAAATCTACAAATTGATTAAGTTAAAATTGTAACATCCTCCCATGTACGCGTAGAAACTGACTATTTAATTCTCATTTATAGCCACTAATATTACACTTAGAGATGACACAGATGACACCCTAATATAAAGTACTTGTACCTTCAAGACACGCCTGTGATCCGTAAATATGTTGTTGCCTAAAGAACTGAACTATATTCTTCAAATTGCTGCTTATATTCTGTTTTTCTTCAATTAAATATAGTCAAGGATGTGGTTTGTTCTGTTTGGCAAAAATCTCAGCTGCTCAGAATCGTCCAATCACGCTGGGTTACAATAAATAATTCACACCTAGCTAATCCATGCCTGGTCTGTGCCTTGAGCTGGGTCCAGCAATGGCAAAAGGTCTGCAGGAGATGGGCTGTTTCTGGTCAAGGCTTAACGTGAAGCCTGTTTTTGATTTAGCAGCGAGAACAGGTAGATTAAAGATGAGTTTAACAAGCTAACTTATTAGCTGCTCCCGCTGTTCTCGTCAACTTTGTCCTCCTCCGGAAGATTACATCAGGATCAACGTGATGGTGATTTACAAAGCTGGTAGAGCCACATCGAAGGGAGTGGAGGATGGGCTTCTCTGTTGTCATCGCCCCATTCGTTCCCGTTTAATAATAAACCAATACTTTTACTTCACATTCAGTTGCTATTTGTTACCTTTTGATATAAACAGAGTGTCAGTCACTGTGTCACTGTGTTACAACCAGCGTGTCCTGTTGTATTGTTCCTGAATTACCGCTTGCTCCTTGCATTATGATTTCCCGCCAAGCTGCCTTTGAACTCAGCATTCCGCCCACTTCTGTGCAGACACTGATGGTTTGCCTTGTCTTATAACACAAACCCTCCACCTTGATTTGATGTTGCAAGTAATTACACCCAAGTGCAGAGAAAGAAATTAACCACTACAGTTATATGATGACTTTAAATGAATCACATGGGCTTCTTCTATCAGCTTTGTAGCTCACAGCAAAGCACTGAAAGCAGTTGCATTCAAATTAGTTCCTGAGGCCTGATTGGCTAGAACACCTTTATTATGTAATAAAACCTATGGATTGTGTTTTAGCATGATGCGCCATATACATCATGGCAGGAAAATGAGAAGTCGAGCTTAATAAATTCCACTTTCACTGCTGAAGCAGTGATAACCCAACAACTGCTATTGTTTCAGGTCTGTAAATTACTTTGTCGTGTAAACACACACCTGAGACCACTGGCCCGAGCATGTTGGGACACTTGATTGCATTACAGAGGCAGTAGCAAGAATTACAAACTGAAACCTCACATTTCTGCACCTGAACAGTGTTTTTATTACAGACCACCTCTAGATTACAGATAGATGATTGGTGTAATCTTAATAATCTTTTAAATTAAAGTAGTCTGGCACCAGAATTAGTAAAGAAGTACAGAAATTTTACTTGAAATAAAATCTTTGCACATGAACCTGCGATTTCTCTGGTCAGAACAGTTTTGAAGCCCTCTTAAGTGAAAGTCTACAGAATCTGCTGCAGTGGAATGTTGCAGGCTATCATACCTATAAATATTTCTAGTAATAATATTTATACCTATTGTTAAATTGTTTCTCATCCTTGTTTTTCATTTTTTAGCAAAATTTAATTTCCTCTCAAGTTAAATGGCTTCCTGCTTCTGTTAATAAACCCCACCAAAAACTAAATGAATGTATGCAAAGCTCCCTCATCTGATCCGGTGCTTGAAATAGCTCCAAAAGCAGCGATGCCGGCAGGACTTGCTTGTTTTGTTCAATGACATTCTGCAAACAAAAGCTGGAAAAAGAAGCCCGTCTTTTTTTTAAGAGGGGAAACAAAAAATGAGGATATCTTCCAAGAGGTGCCAAAGGGATCTGTCTCTCTCTCTTTTCCATCTCCCTGCCGTGACCGGAGGGCTGTTTTCTGTGGAAACAACGGTGCTGTCAACAGCTACAGCACTGAGCGCTACAGGCCAAACGGAGGTGGAAGCAGCTCTTAATGTAGGGGAATGGATTAGAGAGGCTGATAATGCCTTGGAGGCGAGAGCGAAACAAAGTGAAATAAAGGAGAAGTTGGAGTGAGCTTGAGTGAGTTTTCTGAATGTGACGTGCATGTGTTTCTAGCTGGGATATGTGCTGCATGCGTGTGTTTGTATCTAATCACACCGGTGGGCCTGATTCTCATTTATACATTATGTAGCTTTACAAAATAGTTTGGGTGTTCATGTTTTTGTATGTGGATTTTATGAAACTCTGTGGAGACTGCGCTGTAATCAGCTCTGCATTCTCTTATTCCATCATACTATTTTTTCTTATGTCTTGTGTAAAAAAATGGAAATGGCAGACACGACTCTTTACAGACAAACTAGCAAATAACAACCCAACAATGTTGTGATTGTTGTAAGAAGTTACAAATGAAGCTTACCTGTTATTTTTCTTCCACAACGAAACAATTTTTATCATAAAGGCCTGTTCGATATTTTGTAATTGGTGAACTGTCAGCACCTTTCTTTTATATCTAGCATAGACTTTAATAATTTTTATGGCTTATCATAAATCTTATTTTTACTGAACATAACTCCTACATACTGCATTCAGTTGACTGAATAGTCATCTGCATCCCAGGTGCAATCAGCTGTTACAGTAGTAAAAATCTCAGTCACACTCTTCACCCATGTGTTTGACATAATTTTGCTGTTGCTGTTCCTGGCGTTTCTGAGGAAGATGAATGTGTGAGCAGTGGCTTTCCTACTGGATTTTAACTCCTTTCACCATCTGCCATTGTGAAAAACTTTGAAAAGCTCCATTCACGCTGGCCTAGTCTAAGAATCATGTCATAAATCAAAAACTGCTGAATTCTTGCCAAATCTAGCACATAATAAAAACGCCAGACAGTGTAGAGGCTGGGAGTGCACAGAACTCAGTCATGCTCTTTTGTAGTCATGAACATTACTCCACAGTATGAGGACATCATCTCAGGACCACCTAGGGATTTGGTGTGTAAAGCTGACTGAGTTACACATCTTTAGCTCTGGAATAAATAATTGCTAAACACGTATTTCCAGCCAAGGCCTGGCTACCACTGACTTCCCTAAAGCGCGCCTAAGCTATAATGTCATTACAGTGTACATCCTAAATTTGCACACATTTGTAATTCAAGCGTCGTGATTTGAGATATCTCATTACGCTTCATCAAAAAATATGTGTCTTCAAAGATAAAGAACACAGTGCTCCTGGGAAGCAATCATTTGGCACGAGGTGTGTTCCAGGTCTGAAGAATCCCAAAACCAGCCAAATATTACGCAATAAAAAAAGCCACATCAGAAAGTGAGAATTTTGTGTATTTTGTGGAGACTGCATTCCAGCAACACTGCCAATCAAACTGTGTGCATTGTGACAGACAGCTGGTTGTGTCCCTAATGAGCTAGGTATAAAATTGCAATAATGGAATTAAGTGGATGAACGATACAATGTTTTTTGCTAACCTGTTATTGTGAATTTTATTTTTTGGTAACCATAGAGACCATACGTTATTCAACGAGTACAGATCCCTCTATTGGGCAGGACCCTGGCCACGAAGTGTTTACCTTTGTAGCACTTTCCCCTTTTTGAAAGAGAAATATAGACTACTGCCATCTGCTGGCGCAGGAGGTCACTGTATGTCTCGCAGCCACTTTTTTTCCCGGACGAAGGCAAAACATAACAGTCAGTCTTAGTCGCTCCTAGCTGTTTGATGTTGCAGAGGTGAGACTCTAATTTAAGAGACTCTGCAAGCTTGCACACTCACCTCCGCAGATGTCTGTATGTTCTGGTTTGGCCTTATTGCTCTTGGGTTAGCCTTGTCGCCTTCAATCACTGAATGTGAAAAATGGGCTTTTACCAGGCACAGGGGAGCATCGCATTACCAAGGAGGAGACACAGCCAGGCTTGATTGAATGTAATCGCTTCATTTCTTGCGTTGGTGTTCTGGTGGCTGAAGGAAAGCAGATGCCAGGCGCAGATTGGTCCTTTACAGCAGGAACGGTGGTTCCACCCTCATTGGTTTAAACAGTCACTGCAGTTCTACTTCAGTGAAGGCCTGTATGTGCAAACTGTGCGAGATACTTTAGGCCTGTTCAGTAACATCAGTGCATATAACAACAGTTGGTGCAAAGTGGAAATAAAATACCTCATCAATGCAGACTCTTTACTTTATACTTTATATTATCAGTTTAGATGGTTATGTGTCACTGACCTCTGAGTAGTTTAAGCAGCTTTGTACCTGACAACCATGTGGAAAATGATCACATGTGTAATGAAAGTCACAGCTTTTATTTATGCTGAAGTTGACTGTAAGTGAAGTGCACATAGTCGTCTATAATAGGTCAGTTTGCTCAGCTGGTTACGCTACAGTTCATACTTCTCGTGAATGACAATGTTTTCAAATTGAATCGTGAAACTCACAACAAAGTCTGCAACACAAATTATAAGAAAACTAAGCAGCTTATGGAATTGATGTTATGCAGAGCTGTGCTGTTGGGCCCATGTGTGAGATCAACCAGGCTACAGAAAGGCACCAAATCTCCCTGTGTCATGACACTTGTGCCTTAAATTACCACACTCCCTCTCCCTTCTATCTCCCCCATGTTGCTCATTTCCACCTTTCGCTGTTCCGTGCTTACATTCTTCCAGTATTTATGTACTTACAACTCGTGTTTGGGAGCAAACCACTTTTCCATCGTTCATTTTACACTCACGCATAGCTCAAAAGATGGACGACAGGGACTGCGAGTGTGTGTTCGCACATCCGTGTGTGGGTGTTGGTGGTGGTGGGGTGCTTAGGGGGTGCCTGAGGCAAAACAGAATGTAAGCGCAGCATGAGTAATGAAATAATGACTGAAATCTAAAAGGACGAGGCAGGCCATGCTCCCTCTGTCTGGGGCCGACAGGTGTTTGCTGGAGTGCCGCTGCTGAATCCATTAGAAGCCTGTCAAAGGAGAGAGGGTGGTGTAATTACAAGACGTTTACGTCAGGACAATGCCCCCCCCCCATGTGCTGCTAGAAAGAAACTGGTCTGTGTGGTCTGTCAGCTGTTTTTTTTGTCATGTCATTTCATTCTCTCCAACGACAGCTTAAGACATGTGTCTGCAAAACAGGACATGGGAAGTGAAAACTTCGAATTCATCAGAAACCTGGGACAAATCAGACCAAACAGTTCAGAAAGAAATATGCGTATTATATGTGTGAAATATTATTATATTATATTTGCCTAAAGCTGAAAAAAACCTTTTTGATTGCAAAGGAGACACGTAAATGTGAAAAAAGAGGCAAGAAAATCTTAAGGCTTCTGCAAAGATGTATCATCATCAGAAATAATGTTTAGGAACCCCAAAAATTAAAAAGCAAACATAAGCATAGTGATTCTTTGATCCGTTCTTTGCTGAATACTAACGGTAGCAATGTTGATGTGCAGCCGGGGGCCACTGCAGAACGCAGCTCACCCTTGCCATCTCTTTTGTCATTATGTTTTCTGAAATGTTAATGTGCTTTTTTTGTCATTGTGTTTTCTCTGTTGTTGTTGTGTTTTGCACCTGCAGGCTGCTGTACATGTCACTTTGGTTAAAGAAGCATTTTCAAAGGCCAACAGGACTGACTACTTTTAAAGAGCTAATTATAATAATTAATTAATCAGAACTCCTAAAGTAACCATCACATTCACACTCATTTATATTAATGTGTTTGAATATGATACAGCAACACAGTCTTTTTTCAAACAATAAACTCTTTATCACCGTTTCCATTTGCCTATTTTCATGTGAAGCTGTTTTGACTCCAGTAATTTATCAAGTGAGATTATTACCTGCCACTCTGCTTGTGATAATGCTAATTGTTTCCCACCAGCTATTATTTTTCTATCCAGTGCTTTGTGTATTATTGTGTGTCAGGCCAAGATTCTTCATTGCTGATATCTTTGTAATCCTCCAGAATTTGATGCTAATTAAACATTTACAGGAAGGTGCATGAAAACTGCAGCAGAGTTTTGTGCTGCAGTGGGAAAGCAGCAGCTCAGCAGGTGGTTTGGTAGTGAAGCGGTTACACAGAGGATTCCTTTGTGGTATTGGTGTGTTCTCCTCCTGTCTGCATAGCTCTCTATGTTACCTTTAAGTGTTAGCTTTGGTGACTGCGGTAAAGGTGTGATGGTGTCCCTTACTTCTGCAAAACAGTTTACAGACAAGCGTGAAGCATCTGGGATGATAGTGAGCACCTGTAAGGGCAAGGCCATGGGTCTCTGCCAGGATGGCAAGGAGTCCAGGAGTTGAAGTATCTGGTGGGCTCGTCACAGAGCAGAACACCCAGACCATGTGACCATAGCCTGCTTGATCACTACCAGAAACGCAATTACAGGTAAAATCAACATAGCCAGCAGGTTCGTCACCTCAGTGAAATCACAAACTTCACTTCTAAGTTTAGCGGATGTGTGTGTGCATGTGTGTGCAATTGTTTACTTTCCTTGCCCAAGGACATCTCAGGTGGCAAGTAAATGATGAGAGAAAATAGAGCGGCTAATTAGCATTGCATGCATAAATCAACAGTTTGTGATGTTCCTCGCTACCTCTCCATCTCACCTCCCACAACCCTCTTTGTGCCATGTCCATCAAATTAGAAGCATCATTAGCAAAGCCTCTCTCCAGCATATTTCTCTCATATCTGCTGTCAGTTCTTGCCACTCTTTTATTTTAGACAACTTGGTTACATAATTATCCATCAAAACACAATTCATAGCTGCACTAAGCTACTCAGACTATGCTTCAGTTAAGCTAAGATATGCAGGGTATCTCACTGATATGGCAACAGCGAGGTTCCTGTTTTCTCATGACACAGACAAAAGAGAAGAAGTCATGAATTTATATGAGTTTCAACAGCAATGAAGCACCGGCGAGCCTCACCGGTGCCAGGTTTACCAGGCCAAGGCCCCACACAGTAATTTTATGGGTTCATCCAAAGCTAGTGAGGTGTAAAATAGACTGTGGTGATGGACCAAACATACTCAGTGGTAGGCTCTGTGTCTCCAGTAGGCTCTGAACTAACGGTGAGTTGTGCTCTGCAGAAAGTCACAGCAGCCCAACACACAAGGGGCATCAAATGAATTTTAGTTTGCTCGCAGAACAGAGTCCAGGTGAGGTAATGAGCGAGACGCTTTAGTCTTCATGCATGTGCACAAACTGTAGCAATGTAAATCAAGGGCTAAATGATATTTGCTTCTTTCATTTTACTGAGTTACATTTTCTAAAAACCTCCTGGGATGTGGCATCTTTGTGATTTAAAATATAAGCAATTACAGCTAGTCTGCAACCGACTGAACCATCACGCCTGTAGCCATTGTGTAGGTGTCTTCCTTTCACTGTGACAATTTCTAAAATCTGATCAAGCCATATGAAATACTCTTGAAATAGTTTTGCTCCCATTTCACCTGCTTGCATCATAAACACCACCAACTGTCAACAACTGCACTTGGAACCTGAGTGGGTTAGAGAATGTTTGACCGTGGACTTGAAAATCATCCACATTTAGGTGTAAGAACATCACACGCTTGGCTGGTGGTTCGGCAACAGCAAATGTGCCAAACAAGAATCAAATATGTTTCTGTAAAAAGCTAAAGCCCTACCTGCTCCACTGGTCCATCACTGCGGTGGGTAGACCCACGACGGTGGAAAAGTGGCTCTAGCAGTTATCCACAAACCTCAGAAGTTGTCACTTAATTGTAGTTGCATCAACTTTGTCAAATTGCGGTTTGCTGGACTTTGTTTGTGTACTTTCTTTTCCTCAGCAAAGACGTGCAACAAGTTGACAAGCTGGCAGGCGGCCGTCACCCACCATAGCCTCCGCTATCTGATCCACTGAAATACAGTTCTATGGTAATGCTGCCTTGCTCTGCGCTCAGGATGAAAGGATTCATTGCTGGCATCCGGTATCAGAGGGGGAGTCAGACCAAATCCACTGACATAATGTGTCTCAAAGAGGTTCAGGAAGAGTCGTGTTGTTCACTCTTTGAGGATTGGCTGCTTGCCACTGTATTTTCTGAGAGACCTAAAGAGTTAATGCGCTTATTAATGTGTTAATGTCAATTCCTCTTTGAACTTCCTCCATTCTTTCACCTTTTGTTTTTAGAGGTAAATAAATGCTTTCTTGTGAACTTGTGTAGGAGCAGCTATAAAAAAGATTTTAGAAATTGTTGAGACAGCCTGCATCAGAGTAGTTTTATTTTCACTGCTGTGTCTTCAATCATTCACAATATATTTTCAGATATGATATAATTTGCATTTCTATGCTGCTCTATTGAGTTCCTTCATCTCATCGCCTCAGATTTATGACATTTATGTTTTTAAGGAGAGATTCTTTCATACACACCTAGGGTTGTCTTGTCTAACCTTTTGTGAGATTTCTAAATGTGTTAATATTTTCTTGATATTAAAACCTTAAAATAATGGCTCTAAAAAATACATTAAAAACCACTGAGCTGCTTTACTAAAACATATTAAAATATATTAGATGACAACATATACAACTATGAAAGGGCTCATATCTTTATAAACAATAACATCATGCAATATACCCAAAGTTACTATACCTCAGAGAAAAGAGAAAAAACATTTAGGTGAATTAGATTATCTTCAGAACGAACTGGATGAAAAGTATTTGTTCTCTCTACCCCAGTGGAGGGAATCCATAGATGGCTTGAATTTGATTGATTTCCTGTTCCTGTGTCTTCATCATGTCATTTATGTGCATGATTTTCTCATACACTATACTCACGACTGCTCCCAGGCTCCACGTGAATAAGTGTTATCTTTGACTCACCTCGTGATTTCTCTGCTTTACATAGTGCAGTGTATTTAAGGAAGCTTGGCACGGTGTGAAGAGTGGAGGAGTCGTCTTCTGCAACCTGTAGAATATTCAACTGAGCTCTGTGATATCAGCGTCATCCAGAAATGATGATGAATGATGAAACATATAGTTTATACAGACAGCTCCTCACTTGCAGTAAATACTGAAGGATTAAACGCTTAAACACTTAAACTTTCTTCTGGAAGTTTCCATGTTTTCCCTGGTGTTTTAGGTTGTTCTGTGACTCCTATTTGCTTGTAGGTGTGAATGTGTGGTCGTCTTTTATCAAGTTAATAGTTTGGAATCTTAACGTGTAGTGGATTATTCAAAAAGGCAAAGATACCCATTCTAAGACTACTGCTAACAATCGTTGTCCACATGAGTCATGAGGATGAGTCTCCCTGTGAAAATACGCCGTTGTTTTTTTATTTATAGATTTTAACAGCAGCCAAAAACAACCAGCTCATACATTCACCATTTAACGTCTAGTGGTGGTAACAGAACACACTACTCAGTGGTTTTAATCTTCACGTTTTCCAGGATGCAGGAGGAGGGTGTGATGGAGGCACAGGAAGCCACAGGAGTTCGGGGCTGGGTTCCACAGTAAGACGACTTGATGTTTTTGTGGTTCGGCCTTGTTGGGTGAGGCTACAGAAGCAGTCACTCTAAGGCTAAACAGGACATGTTTCATAACCCATACTATTGGATTTAATCCCTGAATTTAACTCAAAGTTATTTGTGCCTAAACAATCTGCTTTGTATAATTGTTGTTCAGTGGCTTTGACCATTTAGGTTTGCTTCTTTGCATAAGGGCTGTTTAATATAAGACAAAGATTTGGGCCACACAAGAAGGTCCTGACAAACAAACAAACATGGGCATTAAAATTTGCAAACTATATATTCAAGACCCCAACATGCTACACTGCAGCAACCCACTGACCAACAGTGGAGGTCTGCTACTAAACTTGTCACAACTCCTAAAAATACAACACACACACTGTACTTTATTATCCTTTCCCAAAATAATGCATTCATATTTCAACTGTTGTTTAAACGTTACCTTTGGCTGCATTTCTAATGATTAAGATCCATCCTACTTTGAAAGTCCAACCATCCAAACTAAGGAGGCTTCATCTACCATATTGATTTCAGTGCTGCGTAACAGACCAATTAACGTGATGCTTGGAGCCAATTCAGGCAGACACCTGGAGCTGTGCTGCTGTCCTCACACACGACAGCCTTTGTTCTCGCATCCACTGACTGTATATTAACTGTCAATCTGCTGCTGCTTGCTCACAGGGAGCATCTTATGTAGTCCCTGCGTCTCTTTGCGATCATGTAGGACCTCAGTGATTATTCAGCTTTTTGCTTCTGTGTGAGTAATGAGGAATTTGATGAACGCATATCCCACTGTCGAGTAGAACAGGCCCCTGCTCTGTTTTCTTTATGACCACTGCACAGATACGTACACGCTCACAGTTTAGCAAGCTCATTATATTTTTAACCTTGGACTTTCACACTGCCACGCACTCTTTCAGTGTCACACGCTCCACTCTCCCACTTTGAACTATCCACCAATTATACATTGTGATTAGGATTCTGTGACGGGCTCTGCTGCCAATTTCAGTTGGCCCTAACATGGCAGTGGTGTAATAAGCTGGGTCGGCTGGGTCAGCACTGAGACATGGGGTCGCGTCAGCCATCTGATGTCATGTCAGAAGTGCTGCCCCGGGGTTCAGTCGCATAAGGACGACTGGGCAGTACCGAAAAGTTCTGTGTAGAGAAGCGTGATGGATGTTCATGTAGAAGGCTGAGCCTGTGGAGATGGAGCAGTAAAGCAGCTGAAGGTAGGGGACAACTCTGATACCATCCACCAAATCTGCCTTTGCACAGTTTGGCTCTTACACTTGGCAGAGAGAGACGCTCCAGTTCAAGTAGGTAGCAGTCCGTAGCTACTCTGCTCTTTTGCTGTTCTCACACGTGGCTGGGATTCCTCTGATTGAAAAGCATGCACAGTTATTTTACTCTAAATGCTGAGTTTGTGTCTGTAAAGTACATTTTGTGAGCTTGTACATTTAGTCGTCTTACAAACCTTTTTACAGCTTTTCACGTCTGGTTCCTTTCATAAGCTCACAAATACAAGCTGTTTACATCAGAATCGGAATCATGCTGCTGTTACTGCCGCATTGTCCGAGGTTACAAAATGAAGAGACCAACTTATGTGCAAGTGTAAATTATTTTGATATCCATAAAATAACGGTTCATAGAAGAGGAGCTGCAACAGAAGAGCAGAAAGCAACAGATGCACAGAAGTCAAACAGCCTCGGGGAGGGATCACCGTTTCATCTCACAGAGACCTTTGTAAATCCAGAAAATGCTACAGACAAGCCGGTAAGTACACCGAAGATCAGTAACATATGAGGCTGCAAAATAATGCTGAAACGTACAACCAGAAATCAAAGCAGTCGGAAAAGGTTGAAAGATTTTAGCCAACAGCTGACGTTTCTTACCGTGTGCACCAACAGCCATGCGAAACACAGTTTAGTCTTTGCTAATGTATCATAATGAAAGCAGTGAGCTGCGATAAATGAAGATCCAAGCTTAAGACATATTGCTCTCTTGTATTGTTCTCTATCTCAACACTTATTAGAAGAAACCATAATTAGAATATTAATATGACTATACGAGAGAAACATGACATAAAGCAAGTACATAATTGTTCTTCACATTTCCACCAAGCTCCCAAACCACAAAGGCACTTAGAACCTGTTAGTGGGAACAGTTAAAGCTCCTCCCTTTTATCTTTTACTCCTTGTGCTGTGACCAACACGACTGAAATGTTGTTTTTAACTTCCCAGGATCCACCCAACTCCTGGACTTCAGGATGCGCCTCTGTGCCATTACCGTGAAGTTGTACAGTATGTCACCACGAAGCTGTTCTCAAACCGCAAGTGAGTTTTCATTTTCATGTGTGCCATTGCTAACCAGCCACTGTTGCCTAGCAACGACCATTTGCTGTTGTGTGACGTCTTGAGGTGATTTGCATTATTTATGTGTCTTCTTGATTTAATTTACATGAAACTAGGAAGTCCTCTGTTCTAATATGTGCACATAGTTGGATACGTGTTTATTTCTAATGATTTCATTTGACTTTAGATCCAAACCAGAATCTTAAATACAAACCTACAGTAAGTTGTATAAAGACTGTGATGTCACATTTGTCAGACCAAAGACTCTTTGGAAAGGAAACCTAGCAAAGAAGAGATCGTCATAGTGATAAACCTCATGTGACACATCAAAGATTTTGGAGGCGATAACGCGGTGATATTCTCACTTCACGAGTCACAGTGCATGTGAGAAAGTCTGTAAGGGGAAAATCATGGTTACATGGCAACAGCAGTGTATGTTGAGAACATGCCCACATTTTTACTAATGTACACGTTTGAAATGAATTTTGAACAATGCCAGTGGGAAAAACCCGGAAGTGCGTGCAAGGTACCATTGATGTAATTAAGCTAAACACTTGCACACGCACTCGTTTGTTGATTTGTACAGTATATTTCCTACTGTATAACAGAAACTGTCCCACAGCTGGAGATGATTAATGATCGGTGACACTAACACAAACAGTGGGAAGCGCAGACCGAGTGAGACAGATGAAGACAGATCGAGGCAGAGGGAGAAGCTCAAGTTAAATATCCCCATATCAACATTGCAGATGCTGTGGATGATGGGCCTCTAAAGGCACTTGTTTTTCACCGCAACCACTTCCCTAAAGAGCTGCAGGAGTTTGAAAGATGCAGAGGAGAAAGAGCGGTGCTATACTTAATGCTTTGAACTTAGCATTGTAATATTGATTAGCTTCTAGTAGTCATTTTATGAGTCGGTCCCTACAACCGTCATCCTGACCGTGACAACAGGGTCAGCTTCGGTTGTCTCGTACCTTGTTTTCCTAAAAATTGTTTAATGTACATTTTTTACATTACATAAACACATCACATTGATAAGCAACAGTTAAGTACATTTAGCTTGTGGGTCTTACATGGAGTTTAAAGAAACACGTCATAAGATCGGTTTTAACACACTTCACATAACTTCTTTCTATTCTGGTAACATGCTGCGCTGCAAACAGATGGAAATGAATGAATTCATATGTAAATCCACGTGAATATCTATTTTTATGTCTGCACATGTGGTAGTTGGCATATAAGGTAGAGCTCCATTGCACGTCGTACACTTTCGATCCCTTTATTTGTCCTTCTGTTGACACGAGCGTCTCTGTATCTTCTTCCATAAGTGACCGCTTTTTCCATCTCCACGTTATCAGCAGCCCGGCTGCTTTATCTGGTGCCATCATAGCTGCAGCACGCACACACACCACTTCCCATTCTTTCAGACAAAGTCCATGTATCTCTTTGTCAGTACTCATCTTAACCTCAGTCACAACCGTTCAGCTGACAACAAAGCAAGCAGCCACTGGCAAGACACTAGTAACTGACCTGTCTTTGCTTGTTTGGGGAAACGGAGCAGAAAGGGCTGCTGAAGAATGAGCACTACTGTTTTATTTCCAACCCACTCTATATGGAGGATTATACAATGCTACATAAAATAGTTAAGCATTTAATAAATGATGTCTGGTGCCTGCTTACCTTTAATAAGGAGTGCGGGTCTATGAAGCAGCCACCACCCATCACAGATGTTTCATCAGTTCAGAACCTAAACACCTCCACAAGGCTCTACTGTGACCTCTGCTGTCCCAAAGTGAATTATTATGGGCTGTAATGTATTCCATCTGACAACTGCTGTCGTATCTGGACTCTCTCAGTTTTTTTCCATTAACTTTTAATTACCATCCCAGCTAAAGAGGATCCATTTAATTTAACATTTTTCAGAATTTCATCTGTTATTAAATCGTTGAATAAAAGCACGTCTGCCTTCATCATTGCTTGTCAGACCCAGAAATATAGAATTGTTAGTGAAGGCTGACGCAGTTCTTTCAAGAATGAATAATAGCTTGCGTTTGTGATTAAACATGTACGTAAAAGAGTTAACGGCTGGAGGTATAGTTCACTTTATATGTAACTAACAAATGTAGCATGTAGAAACGATCCTTTCTGTGTTCTGAGACAGCTGAGATGTAAAAAGCATCAGTCAAATGAGTTAGCCATCAAAACCATGATTCCTCAGTAAAGAAAAACAAATTGTTTTCATTTAAAAAATGACGAAGCCAAAGCTGGTGGGTGAGTCCCTCACCTGACTCACCGTGCCTGAGGCCACGCCACAAGCGTGACTAAAAATGTGTACACGCTATATTAACAGTCCCGTTTTTATTTAGCTAAAATTTTGATTGTTTCAACATTCAAAAGCGAAAATGACGCACAACCAAACGCAGCACGGAGCCCACGGAAGTGAAATGTGATTTTTGTCTGTTATTTCTTCTCCTAACGGCACCATTCTCTCCTGAAGGTGATGTTCTCCGGTTGTGACAAGGTAGTGTTATTGTTGGAGGTGATGCACTTCATCAAGGTTAAGTCAGATCTTATCACAGCTCTGGTGTGAGAAGGATGCTGTTTAGCAGGCAGTTGTAGTGGAGCGAACAGGGTCGGGATGTGTTGGGCGATAACGTCCTGATGAGCTGACTCATCTCTGGTGGTCCTATAGGAAGCTTCTCTGCATAACGTTAAACTAGGTCAGTGTTGTTCCAGCGTTGTTTAGTGAAGCGTGGCGCTGCAGCGAGGGTTAAACATTTATTTCTCTAGTTTACAGTGGAGCTACAGATGCATCACATAAATATTGGTGGTGGTCTTGTAGTCTTAAAGCTACTCAAACCTGCCCAATGGCTTATTTGTCTTATTTAAATGACACTTTATCTGTGAGCATGTAACATTGTGTTCGCATTGAACGGCACGGATCTAAGATCTTGTTAAGTTAAAACTGGTGCTGTTGCGTGGATGTGACTTACTGTAGGTTGATTGCCATGGTAACAAAGAATCTCCTCAAAGTCTTCATTCCTGGTTTGTCTCACAACAACACAACAGCATTTTACTCCGTACAAAAGTACACAACGTCACCTTCCTGTCAAAACATTCACTTCAAAGTTTCAATTTTTCCCCCAATTCAGGTCAACCACCGAGACATGAACAGAGAATTAAACATCGGCTTGTTACTGGTAAACTCAGCAGAGTAAAAGAACAAAGATGCTGAAGCTAAATATTCTTATTAACAAAACTGAGCTCCCAGCTTTGGTCACAGACTTGATTCACAATGATTCACAATACTTCCCACTTGTTAGTGCAGTTTTAGTCCTAACAAACCCACCCTGTACTATTTTGATCAGGTAATGCTCTAAATGGCCTCTAAGCTGCTATGATGACATGCCAGCCTGGCGAAGATCCTGTTTTTACGCAGGTGTAGCCGCGTTTCTTTCTTCCTTTCTCATTCTGACGGATGTTCACACCTTCGCCCACCTGAATGTCCTGTCAGGCTGTTGCTATAGACAACAACGGAGGAAAGGTGAGAAGAACAAGCAAATGAGGGGGAAACGCAGCAGAAAAGAGACGCGAGGAGAACTTAGGGAGAGTGAAACGATGAAGGATGAACAATAATCCAGCTGGTAGTGAGTTTATTAAGAAAGAGAGAACGGGTGAGACGTGAAAAAATAGGGAAAAGATGACAGAGGAAGAGCAGGAGAATGAGCTCTCTACCTGTCAGTGCATCAAAGCCTTGTCATGTCGTCTACTCACCCGCTCACACACCCACTCATCCCCTGAATGCCTCAACCTAATGAGCCAAGTGTCTCTCAATGGCTCCCGTATACAGCAGCACCTCACACAGCCATTATAAGTCTGTGTTATAGCCGATTTATCGCCCTGTACAGCAGCGCTTCTATTTCCATTCACTGTTGTCACGACTTGCTCCCTTCACGCTGTCATGTTACCTACCGCCCGACTTTCTCCATAGGTACAGATAAGATCTGTACTCCTACCTTAGCAGGCTGGATGCCAGGTGTTGGGTGCTTTCTATCCGTTCCACCTTAAACTAACATGAGCACATGTGTTTGGGTGGATGCTTAGCTTTGATGGGAGCAGACACCTTAAGGTGTTGATGCACTGGGTTATTTTTTTTTTAGACCTACCTGCACCAATAGTGTGAGAACAACAGTCAGCAGCAGTGATCGATAGCAGGAGCTGGATGGTCACTGTAGGAAATATGAGACTGAAATGACAAAACTATTGAAATTACAAAAATGCTTAAATTCAGATAGAAATTCACCCAGCTGGGCCAATTTCTACAAAAATGTATGAATTAGATCATTTTACTTGCTTATATATATTTATATATATATTTTTTTTTTTTATTTTGAAATAATAAAGAAATAATAAGCTGGAGTCTGGAGAGAGTGAAGACACGGGTGTTGGTATAGTCACTACACTACGTGGTGCTGGAGTGTTGCTTCCTGTGTGACTTCTGAGTTGGAGCCATTGTTTTTTGCTAAATGTCACAACAAATGAAACACCCTAACCCTAGTAGCACGGTGGGGGATAGATTGGCTGCTACAGTAGATAACAAAGCCACAAGTTAATATGAAGTAATTACAGCAAATTAACCCCAAAGCTAAACCCATATTTTATTTAAATGCATTTCTCGAAAACAAGCTTCTCTAGTTTACATTGTCTGTGTTTTATCAAAGCGTGAAAAAAAATCTGATGTAAAGCAGGACCAGTGTAATGATAATGGATGTGTCTTCAAAATTGTTCAAACAATATACTGACACTCATTAAGTGAGCTGTCACTCATATTTTCATGATTATTCTGTAATGCTGAAGTTTCCTTTAAAAGCATCTGCAGCGTTTTCTTAGTGAAGCTAAATTTAAGTTTTAATATAGGAGAGTGAAAGTCGTGGAATAAAAATAGAACAGTACAGTATATCGTGTTCTAGATGCAATATCAGATAGAAAACTGGGAAGATGCCTCATTTGTTTGCCCCGGCTTTGTTGAAATAGCTTCAGCTTCAGATGAGACAGACAGTGACTCTGCAAATCGGTTACTTCAGAGCTTATCTGAGTGATGAATAACTACAGTGCTGGTCCTGGTCATATGCACCTTTACTGAGCGTCATGCAACACTTGCCTCTTATTAGACCGACAGTCGCACAGATGCAGTAAAAATGCACAAGAGATGCCTTTAACTGACTTTATCCCTAATTGAAGTTAAAGCTCAGCCCCTGTATCATGAAGACTAAGTAACATGCCTGTGACTGCCAATCAGTAAATGGCCTTGTCTGTCTTTTCTTCAAACCAGTGGCTCTTGGTTACCACTGTTGAGCATGAGGTGACAAGAGCACTGCTTCTCCTCTAATTAATCCACTAATCCAGCCGCTGTGATTGGCACGTGTTTCCCAGACGGAGGCAGACGCATTAAGGGAGGAAAGAAAAGGAGTTAGGGAGGGGCAAGGTCAACCGAGCAGGCCGAGGTGGGGGAAGAAGGGAAAGAAAGCTGATCGATGTAAGGGAGGCAGGTGATGGGAAAGATGCTGTGAGAAAATAAGACAAGGTGCAGTCTCTCAGGTTTGTAAAGGCCAGTGGGCGGACGACTTATCTTTATTTAAACAGGAGGAAATCTAAGAAGACAGAAGCTGAGAGATCGACTCGAGCAAACATTTGAGGCACACAGTCCAACTACAGGTGTTATGTTATCAGGACACAGGGAGACACGTTAACCCCTGGGATCTAATTCTTATCACGTTTCCCCCGTCAACTACTATGTGAATCAAAATGTGAGCTCTGCTAAATGTGATGTCATGGTTATTATGTGGCCATCTGATTATTGTGAATCTGCCACTTGAACAACCTCAATTGTCTGATTATAAGTAAGTAACATTAGGTATTTTACATTATATTCCTAGTAGAACAAGGTCCACTCGGGGAAAAACTGTCTCTTCAGATGAACTGAATGACTATATTAGGTTTATATTGGGAATGAATGGATTTTTGGCTGTAACCCTGAAAAACAGCTACTGCGGCTGAGACACACTGTTTTCTATTAATACTCGGTAGTAGGTGGCTTTTTATTACTGTGCTTTCTGATTCATCCACCTTGAAGGCACTGCAAGGTTACAACAGCCGTTTTACTCCGAGCATATTACGTTAACAGTTTTATTGATTGGCATCGTGGATGTAAATTAAATATACAAGTGTGTAGTAATTTATGCTACAGTAATATATTTTAATGCTGGGGCTAAGGGAAATTATTAAAAGCTGAAATGTCGATTTTATTTTATAAAAAGATGAATTTGAACGTTAACGAAAAACATGAAAACAAAGCATATTCACATACACAGGATATTATAACCTGGCAAGCTCACTAATAAAACCCTAAATGCATTGCTTGCCCTCTTGACTTCAGACTCTCAATGCCTCGCTGACCTGAGCTCACATTATCAAAGGAAGGTCCAATTACCTGGAGTAAAGGCAAAGACATCAGGCAAAGCACAATCAAATTATCAGTCCAGAGGACTTACATGCTTTAGGTTGGCTTAAAGGTCACACGCGGTCCTGTCTGGCTCTCTGTGGGTAGAGAAAGGCTTCAGTGCTTCCAAGGTTAAAAGTCTACTGGGATCGCAAATGATGAAATTGTGTGCTCCTCTCTCGCCACTTAATTTATGTACATCCTCACCTCTTTGTTCCACCGGCCCGTGACACGCAAATCGATCAAGGTCTGCCATCCTTAAAGCCTGCACATACTTATTCATTGTGTTTTCATTGTCAGTTCAAGATAACAGTTATTGTATGGGAAGCAATTGTAAAGGTTTACTTTGATGTTTTGAGAAGAGGACACACTACACCCTGCAATTTGTACTATTTGGCTAAACATGCAACAGCAGAAGTATGGTCCACTGTTAGACATTTATATCTTTTTATCATTTATCCCATTCACTGAGCAGCGTGACATCTTCAGCCTCTCTATATGGTGCAACTAAAAGGAACTGGATGAGCGTTTAACTATTCCACCCACGTGTGGCACAACTACAAACATGTACAATGCAGTACATGAACTGATTCCATCTCTCCCATGTATCTCACTCATACTGAGGTGATTTAGATTTTCAACAAGACTCTTTTAAAATATGAGCAGTAGTTTACATCTCTGACTGTTGCTCTGTGGAGTCTCAGAGCCTTGGAAACTGCTTTGTAAGCCCTCCCTGACTGATTAATGGTACCAAAGTACAATTATCATTATTGAACTTTGATTAGTTTTTCAGCTTATCAGCTTACAGTTGTCTTTCATGAGGAACAGGACGCATGGTGTCAGGGGAAACAGGATGTCCTCGGGCAGATCTTTGATTTCTGCACCACGTATGCGTCATTTGCTTTGAGAAGAACACTGCAATAACTAACACTGTTATTGTGAGCTAGTGCTACATTACTTCCACCCCTTTCCAGCTGCATTTCACATGTCCAGACTGTAACAATGCAGCAATCCAAAATCAAGAAAACAAGCGAATTGTACTTGAACTTGGGAAGTAATGACGCGTTCTGTCCTTGCCTTTCCCTACAACCTTCAACCTGAATCCAAATAAGCAGGAAAGTAATGTGCAGACAGCGGGATGGCCTGATTTATGTCTGTTCTAGTGTCCAGCAGTCTTTACTACCTGGGACATCCCTCAGTTACCAAGTCCTTACATTTGGGAGGTGCACATGGCCTCCCATGAGAACACGTGCACCACTATATGGTGCAAAAGAAAAGCAGCTCTGCCACTTTAAAGATTTGATTAAGTAAAAGCTGCAGCTGAAGTTGATTGATTAAATGCACTTGCAGTGTTTTTCTTTCCATTTTTTCCAGCAAGCAGCCGGCAGCAAAGTCAGGATCCAGAAAACAGTGTGTAGCTTACTCACTCATTGTGAGGAATTTAAATGCATATGTGCCACTTTAAATGAGCCAAACATGGGCAGACTGAAAGTTATTCACTGGCCTAAAGTATCAGTCAACTAACTGTACCATCTGCATCTTCAGTAGCTGATTAGCAGCCTGCATCATTTTTATAATATAGACCTTTTTCACTTTAAATTGTATCTCTTTTGCAGGTAGACTTCATGTCTAGACAAACAGCAGCTGTATTACCACACACGCGAAATAAATTTCCCATACACCGTGAAGCTCGCCTGTCTTTCTAATGAGGAGATATGATGCTTTATCTTTAAGAAGCGCCTGCTGCACCGTGAGAGGTAGGCTGCCTCCACGCAGTGCGCAGCCTGCATTGGTCTGTTTCGTGCCGCCTTACCTCCCCTCTTATCCCGGGGAAAGGCAGGACGACGATGCTACTGGAGGATAGCTTGAGTAAGGCGTGGGGAGACGGCATGACTTCATCACGTCAAGCGGAGAGCTGCAAGAAATATCCTTAGAGGAAAGTTGTCTGTCTTGTGTTCCAGCTTATAAGGTCTTCAAACAACACAACGCTTTCGCTGCTCGACAAAAACACTGCGCAATGTTGTGAGAACGTGTTAATGTTTTTACCCGCTGCCGTAAACTCCGATGGAATTATTTTAAACATGTAAGACTTCCATTGTCTTTCATCGGTGTCAACGTGAATAAAACGCACCATAAAGAAAGAGGGGTACGGTGAGAGTAGAGAAGAGGGGGGCAGAGATGATGGAGAGAGCGGTGAGATGAGGGGTGGCTGGAGAGGGAGGGCCGGACGCATGACATCATCCCCCCCAGCTTCCCTGCGCGGACAGAGCTCTGGTTTCTCCAAGTGCGCACGGTGGCTGCTGCTGAGGGAGCGACTGTTCCTGCCGTACCCAGACGCGTCCTGACCAACCTGCGCTCCTGGGGTGGATTTTAAAAACATTATTTAACCTGGCAGAGGAACCTGTGAACCGCTGCTCACTGGAACTGACGCAGGGACGCACAGCTGTAACACAAGCCCGGGGATTATTGGTTGTTTTAAGTATGAAGATGTGACGGTTTATGAGCTGAGGGGAGAAAAAGAGGAACTCCGCGGCTGATTAAAGGTAGGCGCACTTCTTTTTCGTGATCCAGATACTTTTGTTTCCTAAATGTCTAGATTTGAAATCACGCCTTTGCGTAATTGTCTTATATCCAAAAAAAAAAGATAGGCGAGTGGGTATTTGATCTCAGAGCGCACACGCCGTGCGCTATTCTGCCGTTTTAACACAGAGACGCGGGCATGTGCCCAAACACAAGCCCCGTTTTACAATACAGCAAACAAAGCTTGTTCAAGAAAGGCGCTCGATAGTTCCGGACTCAGCGGGAGACCCGACTCTGCCTCCACAGCGCTGCTGCTCGGGCTTCCTGCCGGTGGCAGCGCATACCTGCTGCTCGAGTCTGAAAGCTGTCCATCATTCCGAAAGACCGTCGTAATGGGCACAGTTCCTCTCTAAATCCTCCCCACTGGTACTTAGTACGAATTTTAATCTTCCAAAGAAAAGAAGCGTGGGTGGTTTCGTGGCGGAATCGAGAACGAAGGTCCTCGGGGGGGTTTCTCACACTTGTGTGCGCTGTACGGCTTTAGAGCATAACGTGGTTCTGATCCGTCTCTTTCGGGCGGAGGTGTGTTGGTGGTGGAAGGAGGGAGGGGGAAATCTCCACAGGGGGGTGTTTTCATGAACCAAGTGAGCCGTGCTGTGTAGAATCCACGGATATGCCCGTCGCAGGCATCGATTGGAAATGCCATTCTCGGCATTTCACCCCTCTCTCTGCTCCCTGGCCGCTGAACCGCTGTTTGGTGTGATGTTAAACAGGTGCTTCCAGGTAGTTGCTTGTGGTATAATGTCGGGTTTCGCCGCTTTAAGTCTGCATTTGCGCATCACGCAGTCGAATGTAGATTTAGAAGGGAGTCGGGCTTATTTCAGCGCGCGCCACTCGAGCTTCCCACGGCTCCACTGAGGTGGAATTACAGCAATGGCACCGACTTTTTGTGAGAGCTGATGCTCCTGTTGAAAGCTGCGTCTCCGACTTGCATCAACTTCTCTCGTGCTTATGTGGCGTAGTGCCTAGTGCAACATCTGCAGTCCAGCCCAGAAACTTTTATTTTGAAATGGCACTGAGTCCTCTGTCTTGATTTTGTTTTATTCATGCTACTTCTTCGAAATCACGCACAGACCGACCGCCACATAACACGACTCTCTGACTGGAGTGATTTATTACGACACAATATGAAAAGTTCCAAAGCAGAGTGTTGTGAGCCGCAAATCCTTTTTTTCATTTTACACCAGTCACTTTCATTATTTCAACCATTGGACAAACGTCCACGTTTTGCGCAGAACAATTTATTCTAGCATTTAAGCGAACTAGTGCGTTTTTCATCTTGTACTGTCTTGTTTCGATCACAATCAACGCGTCTCGCGTTTGCAAAGCCCATAAAAGCCAGAGGACAGAACCAGCGCCCGGGTTGTTAAAAGAAAATGGCTTTATTCGTTTCTTCTGTGGACCCGTGGTAACTTAGTTAGAGCTTTTTATGGTGCCTGGAAATGGCTTACAGGCCAGCAGTGCTATGTAATGCAATCAAATTTATGTTGTTGCTGTGTGTTTCTCTTATGCTCCGTCAATGAGAAATTTGAAGCGACCCCCACCCCCCCTCTCTCTCTCTGTCTCTCTCTCTCTCTCTGTCTCTCTCACACGGAATAATGCCTGGAGCGTCAGTGTAAAGCGGGTAACATCCCCGCAATGCACTAGTATGAGAAGCAGCCCGCACCCTCTCCTGCACCCAGCCTCCCTGGAAATAGTGCAGAGCCCTAAATTATATTCAGACTTATGCCACCACAGATTTATTCTGGCAACCAATCATATGCTTCTTGAGTTTTGCCTTTTCCATATTTCATGCTCATTTTTTCAGTAGTTATAGAAAGTTTGACCTCCTACAACTGAGACATTTAAATATGTGGCGTTAAACACCATAGGACTGAAACAAAATATGTAATGCGTGAGTTGTGTAAGCATTAACACACTAGGACACACTGTTGATTTGCATTCGCTCTTTGCTCGTCTTTGCGATGTTACATCTCCTTTTCGTGTAGAAATGGGATTTTAGGCCATATTTATAAGATGCTAATGTTTGTTTAAATTATTTTTGTGCTGCGTGTGATAGCAATGATGCGTCTGTTTCATTCCTCCTGTTGGTGTAAGCATGTACCATCCAATGCTTGCTGTTACAGGATTGAGTCACTCACGCTCTCCCTGCTTTAACAGGCCCGTGGAAGGACAGCCATTACTGGAGTCCTTCCCTCAGGTTTAATGGCCTGGATACATTTTATGAAGCGTCTCTTCTTTTAATGTTTCTTTACGGAGCAATCGCATGCCCATGTTGGACATGCACAAAAGTCACACACTTTATAAGGTACATGCACACAAAGCTGGATGCAGCTGCTGAGAACCTTAAGCTTCTCCACAAGTGATGATTTCTTTAAGAAAAGAAAACACACAGATACTTTGTGAACGTGACCTTTCTCATTGCAGACAGAAGTCACAAGGTCCGCTAGAAATTTCAGGACTATTTAATTTATAGAGTGCAGAGCACCACAGGTCACCTTTTAGAGGTGGCTGTTGAGTCAGGTTGACTTTTCATTCTGTACATTTCGTAATGTACCATCAATCAACCAGCTTCTCTTTTATGTATGAGCTGGGGAATTGAATGACATGCTCAAGCATCCGTTGTTTTCTCCTGCCAAAATTCACTTCAATCATTCAAACCTGTCACCATCTGGACGGCGAGGAGAGAAACCACAGTAAAACACAGGCTTTTAGTGACACACATGCTTGTGCATAGTGCACACGTCCATGAACATGCACCGTACATGTGAGGCTGTGCCATTAAATGGATCGCTGGCAAAGCTGCTTAAGCAAACCCAAACGCGTAAAGCAAGACGTTACAGTAAAGAGAGAAAGAGCGAGAAGAAAATATTTAATCATGGGCGCACTTCATGGAGAGCTTCCCCATGTGCACTGCAGCAGTCTAATTACCAGGAGAGAGCTTGTTAGTTGTTACCTCCCGATAAACAGCGGACATTTTTCCCTCTCATGTTACCTCTCGCCTGTAGCAGAATTTGAATTTCTAAGCAGCAGAATGTCATTTTCTGAGTAACCCATCTCATCCCATCCCCAGCTCACATGCAAACATGCAATCATAAATTTTCACTGCATGTAACTGATGAGGGCAAACAAAGCCAGTGAAAGACTGACATTTACAACGTGACCGTACAGCAGAGGTAATGTAGAGTGAAAGGTAGAATAGTGAAGCTCTGTTCAGAGGTGCTAGTCAACAAAAGGCAACTAAAACTGTATTTAAATGGCTCACGGTCAGTATAAACACTTTAGAGGAAGTCTTGACTGCCAGAATGAGGCCAAAATGCATCGTTCAAAGGTTTCCCGTGGACGTTCTGACCTGGTTTGCGCCCACCATGGAGCTTGACGCTTTAATGGCTTTGATGTGTACACATTTTGCAGTTACTCATCAATATGTCAGGAATGGAGAAGACTAGAAGTAGTGGAGTAATGCAAAAGGCCTCTAGCATAAGCCAACTGTATAGTAAAGGGAACAATGTGAAGTTGTTATGTTTTGGGACATGGGCTTAAAAAGAGGAAGCATGATGTTGAAGGGAATTAGCCAAGACAACCTGTGCTCTGATTTTAGCTGATCTAGAAAAATAAACATGCCAAATGAGCAGTGTGTATTTAGATGAGATGTGAAGACAACTATCACTAAAAGAGTGTTTTTTTTTTCTGATATCAAAGTGGATTTATGGAGGGTTACACACGTCGCATTGTTTCTAGAAACGCTCGTCTAATGACTGTGTGCGACTTCACCTCAGAGAAAAGGTATGAATTTTGAATCGCAGCGTTGGCTTGCGAAGGGTTTTAAAGGAGCACCTTTAATTGGGTTGGGGTTCATGCACTGTCCTCACCTCAGACGTCACCTCCAGTCCTCCTGCCTCTCAGCCTGAAAACCTCTGGTTTACAACAAGTGACCGAAGACATTTTTCAGTGTGTATAGGCCTTGAGCCGTTATGGTTCATCCAAAGACTGCAGAAACCAAGCATATGAATGAGTGGTGCCTGAAATCACTGCTTTTCATTGTAGGTTTTATTCTTATTGGTACTTTAAAAAACTCAATCCCAGTAATTACACCACCCTTTAAACATTTATACCGTAGCACTGAACTATATGTACACAGTCAGTATTTATTGGTAACACAGGTGATGCAGGATACTCCAACAGCAGCGCTGTGAACTGAAATGGATGACATTTTTTATCAAACATCAGAACGCCACAGATCCACATCGCTAACAAGCCGTCCATGGTTGCCAGCCTGGCAGGATGTTTTCCGGAAAGCGGACAATTAGGAAGCCTCTCAGTGGTTGAGACAGATGCAAATCTCCTCAGGGAGAGAAGCTTGCTGAGGGTTATTTGCCACCGTTGTCACCACCCGCCCCCAAGGGTTGTAGCACTTGAAGGTCACGGCAGCATTTCACCCCCCCACCCCCTCCTTTTTTTTCTTGCCCATGACAACTCCAGTGGGTATTGCCGGATGTTTCCCGCCATGCTGGTGAGCTGGGGCTGATGATAGTGGGGGTCTGTGAGGATGATGCATCGTGACAACGAGAGGAATAACAAAACGCTGTCTCGCCTGTTTACTGCTAGTCCGCATCATAGTCAAAAGCATCATAAAGAATGAATGATTCATTTGCTGTCTTGGATAGTCACGTATGTTTAATTCATAGCTGCACTACCAGGCGTCGACCATGGTTCTCGTGTGGTGTGGCCGACCCTCGTTGGGTGGATGTGATGCTGGAGCGGGGCAGAGTTAAGATGGAGAGAGGAGTGCATTGGTGGTGGCCTTGTCCGTTTCATCTGCAGACCCTAATAAAACCCTCACAGGCTAGCATTGATTTCTCCCAGAATAATCCATTTAGACTGAGTGTGCCTGGCCATGTGGGGCGTCTTCAATTATTTATGGCAGAACGCTGCGCAAGCTTCCGTTGGGCAACAATGTGCCCTGGGAAACCTGGGAAACCTGTGAACTGCGGATTGCAGGGCAGTAAGAGAGACGCTGAGGGTGAAGGAAAAGTGAGAACTTAGCTGGAGAGGGATTTAAGGTGGGACTGAAGAAGGAAAGGAAAGAAGGAAAGGGACAGAGCAAGACAGGAAGGAGAGGAGAATGAGCTCGAGAGAAGGATCGAAAAATTATGGAGATTTGAGAGGAAGAAGAATAAAGTAAGAAAAGGTGGCATTAAGAAACAAGGTGAAGGGGGAATAACGATGAGAATATAATGAGAGATGGGAGGCAAGAAACAAATGACTAGACGAGTAGAGAAAAGTGAGGCGTAATGGTATGAAAGGACAGGAACGCAGGGAAGTAGGTGAGGAAGAAAGAAAGAAATGAGGTAAGGAATCATGACAAGATAGAAGAAAGAATTATAGATGAGATGGGGACGTGATATGACTGGAAATAAGCTGAGGATAGATGGACGAGGATGGGCCATCTATTGATCACGGTGGAGTTATGGCTGCTATTGTGTTAAGTGGAGACATGTCAGCTTGACTGCCTATACCATCATTATTTCTGCTACACTCACATTTAATGCTGTGTGTTTTCCAAGACAAAGCCTTTTGTGTGTGTTTCGCTGAGTGATAAAACATGTAAACTACGCGCAGGAACTCCACCTGTTTGAAGGTGTCAGCAGAAGCGTGATTATCCACTGGTGCAGTTCATTCATACTTGGCTGAGTGTATCATGACTTACTGAAGCTAGTCAGGGCTGCATGTTGTGAACCCCTCTTTGCTCTTAACAGCTTACAGATAAACCCAGAGAGATTTGTCTTACCTGATTCCCCCAGCATCCACCATCAAACTCTCCTAGTTAGCTTTCAGCCCGTCGCTTGCTTCCGAATCAGGATGTCTGATCTGTCCGAATACAACCCGGAATTGAAATTTCCCTCTGTACGACTGGATGATTATGTCTGGCACGTTTTGAGAGAGTATACCTTTAATTCATTAGGGCTTTCACTCGTGTGACCTTTATAAAGCGTTTTCTGAAATATAACAGGCCTTTGAAGCTGAATGTCATTCATTTAGATGTGAGTGTCCTGCCTCATGCTGCTGTGTTAGCAGCTCTTTAATTTGTGTAAGGCATTTGTATTAATGGTGTACTATAGAACACTTGCTGCATCTTTAATCTACCTTACATTAATACTACAGACATTTAATTAGGAGCCATATTTAGAGGTGTGATTGTGGATTAAAGCATAAATTCTCGCAGTTCGACAGCGACGTCCAGCTCTCAGCGAGTCCCGAGCGGAGCTGTGCGTGGGAAGAGAGGCGGCCTGTCAGGAGGCTCGGTAATCAGATGGGCTAAACGGCGAAGCCGCTTCGCTATTAGCTAACAATAGCATATCAGCAGGTTTGTGTTTAATTAGTAGAACCTCATTTCCCAGCACTTGTTGTTCTGTGAAGCAGCCACTAAGGATTTACTGTTTGTCCACAGGCATTGATTATAGGATTCTAGTAATTGTTTTGCCTGCTACATTAACGAGCAAACGTTTTCTACAGAGGACAGTTCAATATCAGCTTTAAAGGCAGGACCCCAGTCGAACTAAGGACGAAGGGGAAGGAATGAGGAAGAGACCCCTTTGTTTGTTACCAGTGTGGAGAAGGTTAATGATGTGATGTCCAGGAAGGAGCTTTTACGCCAGCTCCCACTTTGACAGCTAACGTAAGGTCCCAGTCAGCTGCCTTCTGCTGTCGTTTTTACCATTCGTGCTGTCTGACAGTTTGTGCCGTTAGGTCAGAGTAGTCAGCGAGGCAAGGACGGGATCCTGAGGGGCAGCAGGAACGAGGTCTACTTAAAGGAAATTTATTTCTGCTGTCGCTTTGTTGGGTGAAGAGGAAGTGACAAATGTGAGCGGGTTGTTTATGAGGCCTGGCTAAGTGCTTGCTGGGTTGCTTTCCTCTGAGGTAGTTGGCTCTGTGTTTAATTCATGTCCTTGGGAGGTGCATTGCTTTGTGGCAGTGTGTGGCAGGCTGGTTAATGAGAAGTGAACCTACCTGCTTCTTATTCTCAATGTGCCTCTGTTGCACTTTTTCCCCGCTTGCTTTCACTTTTCCTCCGTGTCCACTCGTGTCTTGCCTCAGTCCTTCTCTTTGTACTTTCTCATCCCATCTTTCTCCTTATTTTTCTTACCTTTTCTAATCAGAGAACAGGCCTAGAAAAGCAAACACAATTTCATCATTGGTTCATGTTCCAAGAGATGGAAGGCGTGTTTCATACACTTCTGGGCCGACTGTTAGAGGAGGAGGCTCGTCCACAGTGTGAACGGCGTCTCAGTGTGCAGACTGCGAGCGCTAAAGCACTCAGTGGGCTGGACAGCAGAAGGACGGGGTGAGCTGAAACGTTGACCTCTCTGCCACCTCAGCGCAGCTACATGCTCTGCCTCCTCCTCCTCCTCCAGACCTTTGTAAAGTGCTGTTTTAATTGACACGTGGAAAAAAACCCTTCTCGTTATCTGGCTGCCTGCTTCTGTTTCATGTCAATTCAATTGATCCCCCCCCTCCTGTTCTTCGTCCATCATTTCTCCTCTTGGTGCTTTTGCCTTATGAGCTGTCCTAGCTCTGTCTGCTTGCGTTGCTCTTTCGCCGCATCTCTTTTTTGTTTCCTCGCGCTCTCTCTCTGTCTGCAGCTCCTCGTTCAGCTCAACAGCGTCACATTCCCCACTGATTGCTTGTATAGTTTCTTCCTCTCGCTTCTCTCATTGTCTAGTTATTTACATCTCCCTGTTTTCTTCCCTCTTCTGCTCTCTCCTCAGTTCTGACTTCAAACTTTGTTTTGTGATTATCCAAACTCAACAATGTAGACACAGTTTGGGAAACAAAGCTGCAGGGGTTAATTTAAAGGCTAGTAAATGATTCCAAAAATTAAAAAAAGTCTGTGTAGCTGTGATGTATGGGGCTAAAATCATTAGGATTACGACAGAGCATTACTTTAAAATTAAAGGATTACTTCTCAGTATTTGAGTTCTGACTTTAATCCCAAAATTGTGTTTTTAGTTTTGTTGGGGTTTATTTTTAATTGATCTCATAATTTTGAGATTCAATTTTTTTTTTTTTAAGAATGCAAACTTTAATCTCAGTATTGCTACTGTTTCTTTGAGAATTCAGAATTGGGCCCTGTTTCCAATCATCCAATAACTGTAATCAATGGTATTTTATTAAAATGCTTTAAACACATCCTGACACCACCTGGGATATTTTGTGCACTGTGTTCCTCATTTAAGAGAGAGATGTAATGGTTTAGAAAATACTTTTCAACAACACTGACGGTAAATGAAGTACATGTATTTTATTATTTATAAGTTTGTATGTATCACGTTTAAGAATTCATTTTGGAACGATTAATATTTTGCATCTGATCGCGCTTGGTATAAGTGCTGCTGACAAACATGTACAGCTGTAAAACTCCTGATGTTCACGATGTGCATCCATCTAACGTCACAGAGATATCGCCCGTTGGCAGCGTAAATCTTCCCGCTTAACATCGTCTGCTCCGCCATGCTTCAACTCTTTCGTTTGATTGACATTCCTGCATGTCCTTCCTGTGCTCAAGCCCTTCCAGAAAATCAAAGTCGTCATTCTCACACAGCTCTGTTAAGATAACTACCTGAAACGTACCTCCCTGTCTCTGGACCGTGTGTTGTCATCCATTTCAGCGCAGCCATAAGCAGGTGAATCACATCCATGACTGCAGGCGTCCTTCCTCCTGTGACAGGAAGCAAGGCTGACAGGAGACAGTACGTCTGCAGACAGATTGCAGACGTACTGTACCATGGAACAAAACTGTTTTCAGCCAACAAGCCAAGTCTAGATCAGCTTAACTGTGATACAGTTGTTTGTGTACGTTGGGCTTCAAACCACGATTTACACCATGGTTACATGATGTTAGACATATTTAGGCTAATAGGTTTACTGGTGTCTTCCACTGTTGGTGTAATTCTCTTTATATATTAGCTCCCACAAACCGCTGCCCGGCCTGTCATTGGATCCTTCATGCCATCACTGAGTCTTGCTTAACATGGGCACCTGTCATGTATTTTTAATAGGTCAGTTGAGCCGTTCTACTACTTTTCATCCTCCATTCCCTTCTTCTCCTCCTCTCTCCCTCCCTCTCTCGCTCCCTCCCACCAGCCTGTCCTGTCACTCTGAGATGTGGCTTGAACCTCTGGTGCAGTTTTTCACTGGCGCCCTTTGTTTTCACCTATTGTTCTTAAAAGCGATTATAACCACCGGGGCCATTAAATATTTAGCTCGCGATGCTGCTTTCGCTGGCTTCACAGGGACACACACACACACACACACACACACACTCCACAGATGTTCAAAGGGTGTTTCTCTGCAGAGACGGCGAGCGAAGGCATTTCTGGAGCCACTTTTTTAATTAAATAAAAGCTGCTGCTCAACATGGGACTGGGTGTCGGGCATGTGTGTGAAGGGCATTTGGATACTGACGTAGCGATACTTGTGCATTAATGTGCTGTCTGTGTGCTACTCGTGTACAGATTATTATTGCGAGTCTGCTGTTGAGCATTGGAAACATGTATTCAAGTACATTCTCCACTTCCACTGTAGGAAGTAGAATGATGAGTTGCTTGAGAAAACAATAACAAGCTCTTCTGCTTATCGATTTATCTGAAGTCGGTGAAGGACTTTCCAGACGATCTCCCCTTTGACTGAGATATGTCAAAGCCTGCATTTTATTGTTTGTTTGGTGACTTGCTTTGTTGTTATCGGTATTCAACTTTTTGAGCAATCTTAAGGCACATTCAGGATTAAAAAATCCACTTTGAAATGCTGTAACAATTGTCGATTTTCCATCACGTCCTTGCAGAACAACAGAGCTTTGTTGTTTCAGCTGTTATTATTGGGGAGGATTTGAAGTGAGCGAGCAGCCAGGGCTTCAGAATCTGGCTCAAGGATGTTTTGGCTGTATTAAAAATGAATTGTGATGTGCCAGTTATGAGACGTCCAACCACAAGTCCTCCCTGCCAGTTTACCCTGCCTTACTCTTCCACCGCAAGAGATGTAAGAAGTGCCGAGCTCTGCCAGATATGGTGTTTTCAATCATGGTTGTACAGTATGTTTTCTCGTGTCCATGCTGGTTAATTGAATGTGAAGCTTTCTATACGTGTCCATTTAGCAGCTCTACATTTGAACCAGCCGTCTGCAGGTAAAGCAAAAGGAGTGTATTGACTTTTCCTTTTTGCTGCTGATTCATGGTGAAGCCATAAGCACAACTGAACTCTGAATAAACGAAATCCCTCTTTTTAGTGGTGGTTGTGGTGGAGACAGACGTTCGATCGTCTTACTCTGTCTGGCTTCCAGTGCTCTTTCGCTGGTGCTGCGCACGGAAAAGATTTACTGCCAGAAAACACTTGCAACAAATTGAACATATTCACAGCTTATTTAAAAATAAGTTCCAAATAAATAAGTAAATACCTAACAGACCCAGTGCGGTTTTAAGACTGAACAGTTACGACAGTGACAGCCCATGATATGTACCTGCATGGGGCAGCCAGCTAACCTCCCTTTGATTTCTCCCTCTCTTTGCCTAATGGCTGATAATGAAGAGGGCATCTTAACAAGGATGACGTGCATGTCCTCCACTGGATACAGGCACACGCACTCACACACAAAGGCTTGACTGTCCGCCCTTCGGAATATCAGGCTTGACATTAATCTTTAAATGACTGTTGCTTCTTCCTCAAGACTTTCAATCCATTAGTGACCACGTCTTGAGATGGGGAGAGATTGCAGGGGAGACGAAGGCTGGGGAGGATGCTGGCAGTGTGTGTGTGTGTGTGCGTGCGTTGTGTAAGACTGCGGGTGGGGTGAGACAGTGGAGAGAGCGCAACGGCGACGGATGATGTCAATGATAATGAAGGATGAAAGCGAGATGGAGGGAGGTTGAGGCAACAGAGAGAGAGCAAGAGAGGACACGGGTCACTTTAAAAACGCTGTTCACGTCAGCTCCTGCAGGTCGACACAGGTTACGAAGCGTCCTCACAAACCCTGCTGCTTCTCCTAACTCCCAAGACTTCAGGGAAAAAAACTGGCTCATCATTCTCCTGTGAGTTATGGTTCTCATTCAGCCAGCTGCTTGGATGCAGCCGCTGCTACCACTGTTGGTTTATCGAAGCTGGGAAAGGAGATGTGACAGACTTTGCACTAGATCATGAATCCTTTTTAGTTACTTTTGAGCATCATCACCTCTTTTATTAGTGTTTTCTCATTTCCTCCTGCTTCTTCTCGTACTTTTTCTCATTCCTGCGTCTCCTTCCTTAACCATCTCCTCTACCTCCTCCCATCTCGACATCTCCCTCCCTCTGCTGCTCCAGTGTTGAGCTATAGTGACTCTGACATCATTACCCTTGTTGTGACAGGTTTCATTTGTACCCTGTGGACCTATACATCAGTCTGACTGATAGTCCAGGGCCCAAGGCCAGTGGATCCCCGCCCAGACTGGGACAGAGTAACAGACAAAACGGCCTAAAAACCACTCCAGCTTGGGTACCTTTTGTATTTTTTCTATTACTCCCTCTTCTGTGCCAGATTTAATGCCAAGTAATGATCTGCGACACTCTCTTATAAATAAACATCCACTATGGCTGAAAGTGGAGGAACGGTGTCAAAGTGGCATTTGCACTGTTTGATTGACAGGTGATCTCATGCATTATGGCAAAAATAGTCAGTGCGTAGCATTAAGTCATGAGTTGTTTTTTCCCCCACAATAGTAAGAGTTTAGTGAAGTGATGACTTCATGGAAAGAATCAAGATCTTTTAATCTTAGGGTGAGTCCTGAAATGCCATCCTATTGATTTATATTGTTTCAAGGTTGGTTTATCAATTTTTCTTAACCACCCCAGAGATATATTTCTTCCACAATCGCAGGCTTTTTCAACTCGGTCGATACAGCTCACACCTTAACTTTGCTTTATAAATGTCCCACCTTTGTGTGTTGGATCATATCATAGTATAACTTTAGCTACAAATATAGTTTTAGCTCCCTACTGTTTATATGAGGATTTTAAAAGAGTAAAACTATTAAAGTGAGTTTATCACTGAGCTAACGTCTAATAGTAACCCAACAACTATATTATAATGTATACTGCTCCTCATCTACATGCGTACGTTGGGATTCAGAGTAAGGAAGAATTTAAAACATACAATTATCTTACGCTTTATTTACTTTCCAACACTGTTTGCAGTAAAACTGGTTAGCAGCACTAAAGCACATGAGGTCTTACAGTCGACCATCTCCATCTGTGGAAAGTCATAAATCCAGCCAATACGTGAGCAATACCTTCAGACTGCTCACAGCCATTGATCTGTGGTCATATTAATGTGCGGCTTATGAGCCTGCCGACATTGTTTGTGGTCAGACAAAAATGAATCTGCTTGATTGTGGAGCCCTTAATGGCCGTTCGCTTCGGATCAGACCCACGTTGTGTTCATTCAGCTGCACGGATCTGGGAAGCTTGAAAGGGGCCATCGTGGCAAAATCCGAGGAGCTCTTCAGTTTACAGGCATCTAGATCCTCGTCAGATGTGGAATGGAACAGTGGTAGAGTTCTGGACATACAAGTAGGTTTACATAAGCCAGATGTTAGGACATCACAGTATTTGTGTTTTTCCATAAATATCACAGTGCCGCTTCTCAATACTGTAGTTACAGGTGTTATGTATGTAGTATGTGTATTTAACATCAATTAGTAAGTTTAAATTACACTTTAATAGCGACCTCTGTGTGGGGAGCTTGCAGGTGGCTCAGTGGGGGGCATTTATAGATAAAGGTTGGCTGCCTGGCTGCCTTGTTCAAACTCCTCCATTCACGACAGAGGTTATCCAGAGGAAGGGGTTGAGCTCAGACATTTTTCATCTGCTATCTGCTGCTATAACCTCGCTGTGACGATGACGTGCGCGTCCGTATGCACACTGCTTCTGCTCAAACACCTGCGACCCAGGACATTTTTACACATCTGTGCCTTTTCTTGTGTATATGTGCTGAAGAGACTGACCACACAGAGGGGATATTAATCATCTTGTTTTCCACCCCCCCGTGCCTCATGTAGTGTGAGCTGAGGCCTGATGGATGGCTCGTCTCTGAGTCTGGCTTCCAATAGAAAGGCTGTAACCTATCAACAGGCCAGAGGCTCCTCTGGGAATCCCTGGTTTATCCTACAGCCCATACATCTGTGCACACTTCATGCGGATCCACTGTCCCTGTGTTGAAGTTGCCCTGAGGGCCTGTGTACTGAGCCACAGTCACATGATCACTCGGTGCAATCATACATCATGTGTCTGCCAATAAACTGCAGATTCATGCCAATATTTGCCATCCCTGCCTCTCCAGCAATCATTTTGAAAGTACACAAAGGTGAACCATCGAGGAAGCTTCATACTTCCTCCATCAACAGCAGTGCTGTCTGGAGTCTAGAGCTACAGTGTCTGATACTGGATGGGTCTTGTACTGGATGGGACTGAATCACAGTACACTCATGAAACTATAGTCACAGTGAAAATGCTCCCCAAAAAACCACAGGTCAAGTTTATACACTCGTGTAACTTTCATTGTGGTTGTCTGGTAGCTGTCATAGTATTAATCACAAATATCATATGAGTTCATAACTGTTGACTTGGCATCAAAGAAGGGAAGACATAGACAGTGATTGTGTTGTCATTGCTGCCTCTTTTCAAGCTGCTGGTTCCTTCAGACCATGTGTCATGGAAACGCTGTCCTCTACAGGAGCCGACCAGCCACAATTTCCCCAAGTGGCTCCATTTAGCACGCTGTTAATATCAGCCTATTATTGTTTATGTTGATATATTTGTAAGGAGCATCAGACCCGTCATCACGACTACAGATAATGCACCCAGGAGTTAGTCTTAGTTTAGCTGAACCTCAGCTGATCAGTGGCCAAATAATCCTGTGGTGAATGTAGTTTCTTCTCAGCCTTACTTAATTATAGTCAATATTGCAGCCTTCTGGTGGAGATGAAATAATGCATCCTACTGGACTGACTTTGTGCATTTGGCAGAGTGGGAACATTTAAAGAGAACAATCATGTTCATGTCCATGTTGTTGGTTTTTTTAGGACAGAGGGCAGCAGGGTTGGGTTTCTGGGCCGGCCAGTGCTCAGTGTTTGACCTTCCCTGTAGCACCTGTTGCTCCATGTTGTCTGATGATTAATAATGCAGAGACAGCATTAGCTGAGCCCTTTTCTCAAGTGAGGGAAAAAGATCGAGACAAGGAAGCAAGATGGTGAAAAACGGAGGTACACTATGCATAAGTAAAAAACAGTGAAGACTCTGAATAGAAACGGCTAGCAACCCAAGGAAAAGATGGAAGAAAGGACCGTACAGACAGACTGTAGCCAACCTCCACTGCTTTTTGTTCCCTCTGTAGAAGCGGCTTCCCTCCCTTACTGTCTCAGTAACTCAGTGTTGTCATTCACCTAACCTTGGTGGCAAAGTGGAAGGTTTCTTGGCGCCTGTCACTTGTTCCTGGCACAGCAACACAAGGGAATAAACCTCGGTGCTTTCATGATGAGGCGCTTAGCAGATGTCTGATGAACAGCTTCATGAAACTTCGATCTCCCAAGGACAGGTACCTTTGGGAAATGTGATGAGATGTGCATGTTTGTGCCTGAATTTGAGGAATAAGACTTGACTGAAATATCAAACGAGGGTCTTTGATTACAGGTATTTGGCTTTGTGGCCCTGGTGGAGAGAGAGAGAGAGACAGACAAAATAAAAACCTACAATAAATAAGGAGACGATGCAATCTGAGTTACGCAGGTCATGTACAATGAAACCAGAATTCACAAAAGGCAGCGCTGTCACCCATAATAGGATAATACGTTTCTAATGAAGTGAACAAATCAATTTCAGCCACACAGAATGTGAACATGAGGGATGAGGCTTCACTCATGGCCAGTCATGTGCTCCTCCCTCGTCCTATGTCTCTGCCGCTGCTCACTACAGAGGAGAGGCCACTGGTACAGTTATCATGGCTTCGGATCGCATGCGCACCACCACCCTTATTTACAGTAAACTGTGCCCTGCCTTCGTGTATATGTAAATGGACGGCGACAGCTTGTGTCAACCCAGCTGGACACAACTGCAGCTGACAGCCTGGGTCGATGTGTCCTGAGAGTAAAGAAATGACCATCCAGATTTCCAGGTACAGATGAAGAATTTTCCCCCGGGGATGTTTCAACATTGAGTATAATTGACTCTGTCCACTGCCAAGGTGGTTGGATTGCTACGGAGAGAGCTGTAACAAGCTCAGAATGTGAATTGGCTGCCAAATGCCAACAATATGCAAAGAACGGACATTACTTCTAGCAATTACAACAAAAAGCAACAAAACGTAGCTTTTTACGGCATAAACCTAAATGAAGTCACTTACTGACGTTGGTAACAAAAGGATGAAATGCTTCATCCTTTTTTAGGCCCAAAACACTCTAATGCACATACTTCCTATTAAAACCCAATTGTCCAGTCCATAAAAATCTAATGGCCTGTTGTTGCTGATTACTGTGTAACAAACCAAGCTCAAATCACAAAAAGCTCAGAACTCGACAGTGGAAAAATGTTCAACATCCTCCTGGAATCTGGTGGGTCAGATACAGTTATTTGCTCATTGCTGATCCCTTTTCCGTTGTGTTCATCTGACTGATCTGAGGGGTCAGACACAGAGGTTAACAGCTGGCGTGATTAAGCCTCGTTCTCCACCAGCACATCAGAATGCGCGGCGCTATGAAAAATGCTTAAACAGCTTCTTGTACAGGCAAGTCCACCGTGAATCAGAATGCAAATTGGTCCGGCTCTCGAAGCCATCTGAAATCAGCTAAATGACAGGGTCACACAACAGCTTTCACACGCACACCCACACCTTGCTCTCGCTCAAGGTCAGGAAATATTAGCAAACAGCAGGATAAGCGAGCCCTCACTTCCAGCCATGGAGTGTGCTGAGATAAGATCACCTTCAGCACGACATGCCGCGTCTTTATTTATTTATGCTAGCACCTTTATTATAGCATCCTGTCTTCTTTTCATGATATTAAGAAAAATTGCGGCGCCGCCATGAGAGTTACTCTCCCGATTAACTCCTCGCGGACGGCGTTTTATCTGTTGGCATTTGATGTACGACATCTTTGTACGGGCTACGGTCGAATGCAATCACGGACCTTGTTCATTGCAGGGCCCCCCTCAGATTGCTTGCAAGTTCTCGAGGGAGACCATCCTTCAGAAAATATTGACTGTTGGACACTGAGAGCCTGTGTGCGTATTACGAGGGGCTGCTTTAGAGCAAAATTGCTAATTCCTTTGTGTGAGCTGTGCCTGTCTGTCTGCTTGTACTGATGGGCAAATAGGGGGAGAGAGACGCCCAGAGGCCTAAGGTTAGTCACCTTGTACAAGGGGAAAGGAAATTCCATTTTCCTCAACACATTGCTCCCAAATGCGCCTGCTTTCCCATCTCTGTTTCTCTTCGCTGTCGATAGCCTCAGCTGACTCGCGTGTAGCTGGCGAGCTTTCACCTGCTGCATTCCTGTCTTTCGGCACAACTCTCTGCTACCAACCCGTCTGCTTTTCTCTGCACATTTACATGCCTCCGACGTTTTTAGCAAGGGTTTTGTTTTTGCATGTGAGGATTATAGTTACGACTGATTGCGACAGGGAAACGTCCACAGGATGGCACTTCTTCTTGATCCATACCTGGACAATGCCCACGTGTGACACATTTAATGGTTGAGGGGATAGTTACGAACACACACAACTGCCACTGCACCATCAACATATCCTCTCTAACCGTCCTTCAGCCAAACAGTCTGCTGCCTGTTGTACATTTATTAAGACAAGAAAATTAGCAAAATGCCTGACAGAGACTTTTTCAGGCGGCGTAAAGGACGCACATGCTCCTGGCTGGGAACTACCTCAGCCACGAGATAAACACAGCTGGAGCGACTACGAAGTAGCTGTTTCTGAGACGAAGCGTCAGACAGCTGGTGTAAGTTTATCGCACAAAGACACAGTCACAACGAGCACACATTAATTCCCGCGTGTTCTGTGAGCTCTCTCCTTGAATGACAGTAATTATCGCGTCACTCTTGACATGTAGACACCAACACTCTTGATGTCTTTGTTTAAACCAAAGTGAGAACCGAGGCTCGATGGCCCACGCAGGCGTAACTCAAGTCTCCCAGCAGAAGCACAGTTGTCTGGCTTCTTTGTGTGTCTGCGTGTGTGTAATTTTGTCATAATTGAGGGATGTCATTGGGAGTTCCCCAGTGAATTAATCCTGAAATACTACCAGTATTCACCTGGTTAAATCATCTGCATTTGTGGATTGTTGAGAAATTGCTTAATAGACAACATTCGGGAGAAAATCTTAAAATCACAGAGAAGGATGTTGTCATATATTATATTGTTTTAAACTAAACTGGAGCATTGGTGATCCCTGGAATCCCCAGTCATTAAATGTTTACTATTCATGGGTCATGAGCCTTTTATCCACTTTACAGTGAGCTCAAGGAAACATTATATACACACAGGAATGTTTCTTTATTACATACAACATGATGAATGATGATTTAACCTTTTTCTACTCAACCATGTGGAAATTGAAAGTGGGAGTCATAAAGTGCCATAACTATATATTTATACAGTATGTTTTCGCTCAAACTCTAGCACGGTACACCTTGTCTATGCTAATATGTGATACCTCTATCACGTCATCACGTGAAGAACGATGAAAGATGAAACGTTGAGATGAAACTCAACCTCACATGCCCAACGAGATAACAGGTCCATCCATCTGTTGTCTCTGGAGGAAGGTTAGAGGAAGACTGGGATGGAGAGCAAGGTCACACCGCTGGATGCCGCATCTGAGCTTGGGCTAAAACCACGTCTTTGCCCTGTGCAGAGTGGTGTAGTATATCATGTAGCGAATCTGCCTGGCTCAAATTATGTGACTGTGTCGGGGGGAAAAATCAAGGTCTTGCCCTTTTAACCATGTCCCTCTGCTCTGGGTAACAGCCCCGGGGGGTAGATAATAATGGAGTAATCCTCTTATATGTTGCTGCTTCCCTCAACCTCACAGATCATTTTTCTACCGCTTCAGTGTGTCGCTGCATTCGGAGCCAGAACAGTGCTGAATGTTTTCCCATTTGAGTTTTGTGCACAGTTTAGCTCAGTTCAGGTTACATTGCTGAAATTGGGAACTTACAGTTCAATTTTCAATGATAAAGGCAGAAGCTGTGCCATAATGTAGCGTCTGCATCACCAGCATTGCTCCGTCCATTTGTATAGGTGACATATGGGGACGGACTTTCACATCTACGAGCCACTTAGCGTAACTAGGACAGTTCCCTTCTATTAAAATATCTGAATACCTCCCCTAGAAAAGAAAACTCAAGGGGAAAATCTGTTTCCTTTGAATGTGAAACCTCCTTAAGATATGTGAGATAATGTCAAACAGAGAAGCTAAGGGTGGTTTTCTCTACAGGAACAAATTTGAATTTGTTGTCGACAACAATGCATGTGTTAAAATCTCTGGCAAACACAGACACGCACTCGGTAGCTGACGATACCCGCGAAACGGCACACGTTGGCACGCACATCGGCGCCTCCGTCCAGGCATGTTGGACATGGTGTGTGGAAGGTGCCCCGCTGTGCGCTTGGTGACAACGACTATTTCTGGACTCGCTCTCAGACAGAGAGACAAGCAGGATGTGAAGGAGATGAACTCTCATCACTCTGTGCTAAATAGCACCGAGGGGCACAAACCACACCTAACATTAGCATGCGCCTTTCTAAAGCTGTCGTGCCTTTGGGCCACGAGTCTGCAGCTACTGAAAGGTCACATGAGCTCCATGAATACATGTGCAAATCTTAGTAGCTGATTATAGCTGCATGCACTTTTTATCAGTTCCATATGAAAAAGAACATTTTTTTTATTTAGGAAAGGTCACTTTCTCACAATGCCACATAATTTTCATCATTTTCTTTTGATTTGATTTGAAAATGTGAAAGTGCATAAAAAACCAACTCATCCATGATGAGCTGAGTTCTCTCTGCAGCTGAGACATACTGTAGGTATGCGTACCAGTATACTGAACGTTTGTGCGTCTCGTCTTTTACTGTAACACTAATTGACTGATGTGTTCCAACCTTTGCAGCGTCGCATCAATATGAAAAGGTGTTTCTGTATGTAATATACAGAAACAAACGAGCTCTACACTTCTTCTCCCTTGCTGGTGGAGGTGTTGAACGAACCTCCCTGTTAGCCATCTGATTGCAAGATTAATTGTTTGCACATGTGGTGAGCGCTTATTCTCTCCACAAAAACGTGTGTTTTTATTACCCCCACTGTGATGATGGGTTGTAAACAAAAACTACCCTGGTGTGATCGTGGCTTTCAGCTGAATAGCACCATCAACTGTGTACGTGTACTGTGGGTTTCTATGTGTGCGTGTTTGGAAAGTATAAGAGAGATTAGATATGTCTTAGAAGGAGCGCACCGGTGTTAATTGAGGATTGAGCACGGATTTCTCACAGGTGTGTAGATGAGCACGTATGGGGAAATGGCTGTCCCACAGCTGGATTATGAACTGAATTTGGGACTGGCATTGGCTTATCGGCACACACCAGGATCAGAAATCATCTGCGCAAATAGCTGAAAAAGTGTTTTGGTCAAATACGCCTTGTCTCCCAGACCTGTCGCATTAAAATGATGGCGTTTAGATTCAACCAGAGAGCTCCTGAGCTCTCAATGCAAGGTGCCTGGCTACAACACTAGATTATCATATCATGCCCACAATGCCTTTCTGTTCTTCCCAGAACTTCCTGGTTGTACTCAGGCAAGGTGTGATACCATATCACATAATAGAATCTAATAGAGGTGGGCGACAGGGGACATAGGGAGATGTATTGGTTGTTGGAGGAGGAAAAGCAGGGCCCATTTGTCAAGACGTTATCAGCAGCATCGTGGAATTTGTCAGCATCAATAACAAGACTCGCTGTGCATTGACAGACAAGCCTCCAACATACAGTGAAACTGTAATTTTTCAGCACACATCTACGTCTGCGCATCGGCTTTATATATATCATGGCTTGTTTTGGCAGGGATTGAGGAGCCACGAAAGGGACACCAGCAGCGGGAGCAGAATACCAACTAAGTGTGGCCTGGATGCGTAAATAGCAGGAGAGCAGCTCCCTTCAGACCCAGCAGCCTCGTCTTTTTTCATCATTGGAAGAGCCAATAGTCAATTTGGAGATAATGTGGTGAAGATGAAACATTACCTGATCAGGCTATTAGCTGCATCCTGCCGTTACTTGTTTTAAGTGGTTTTCAGTCTCCTTCCCCTCTTATGTATGCACTTTTAAGCTACTCCTATTGAATGTTGGGAGATACAAATCTTTAAATAGAACAGTGTGTGTAGGAAGGGCACGTGGGGTGGAGCGGAGCAACGGAAAACAAGTGGAGCTTTGATGTCTGTGTTTTACTTAACCCTCCAAGAAGAAGAAGCCTTGATGAGATTCCAGGATCGATAAAACTCCAGGGAATAGAAAAAAATCAAAAACAGGCTCCTTGTTCGCTTTTTTGCTCTTATTCCCGGTTGCCTTGATGGCGCTGCCGTAACCGTGCAGCTGCACACTCTGGCACCAGCTGTGTTCCCGTCCCTTCGCGGCATCCATGTCCATAACCTAATGATTCCTGTTTGATAGAAGGTGTGTGGTCGAAAAATGATTTCCCCACACAATTATATGTAGGATAATGTTTTCTGCGTCTTTGGGTCAACTGACAGTGCGAAGGAGAAAGATGGCCTCCCCTCTGGCTGCAGATCTGAGCTTGTGGTTGGAGTCAGCAAGGTGTGCCAAGTATCACAGCTGTGTACTGCGATCGATGACCTGGCTACCAGAGAGCTGCGATCAATGCTGCTCCCCCTGTCCACACTGCAGGTTTCTCTTGCTTTTTCTCCTCCTGGGCATGTGCTGCAGTCCAGTTTTCTCTTTCCTCATCCTAGGTGGTGAGATTAGTTGGACTAGTAGCAGCATAATTTAAGGCAGACAGATGGAGACCGATAAGTACTCACCGGGGTTTATTTATTTATTCAATGCAGATTTACCGCAAATACCTTTTTTCTGTCTGCCAAATTTTCAAGGGCTGCTCATGAACATGTGGTCACCGGCTTAAAAATATAAAAACGCCTGGCTCTCTCCGATTTGATCCTTTATTACGGGGTTAGGCAAACATGCTCAGCAAGAGCTAATTTCTGCCAGTTTCGAGGGAAATCGGCTCAACCGCTCTTTAAATCGCTGCAAGGAAGGAAGATTGCACTTTAATAGTGGCTGATTCTGTGAAACCCGTTGTGCCGAAGGGGTGAAGATCACAGCTGAGTGCTGCCCTTCAAGATGGAGCTTGCTAGTAAGACGTCACGGGCCCGTATGTGCTGGGTTGAACCCTGTGCTTCGAAATGAGTGTAATTTTCAGCTGTGAAGTGGATAACGTGTAAATTGCTGTTATGTTGTGTGGCACAGCTATTATGTTACTTATGTATTTTTGTAGAATGCACGATGATCTTGAATGTACCTACGCTCAGTCGCACCCTTGCCTGGCAGAGCACGCCACCAGTGCAGCTCAGATATGAAACTCTTCAGGCTCTCGTCTGAATGATAAGGACACGTCTGCAGGAGGGGCCGAGTTCTAGAAAGCCTTTAATTCTCCCACTGCCTCAGAGGTCTTTTGGCGAGCAGAAAACTCTGGAGAGGGAGAGGTTGTGGGAATGCCATCTCCTAATTCTGCTCCCGCCGGATAAAGAGGCCACCGGCACAGCCTCCGGTGTTTCAAGTCTGATTAATCTTTTGATTGGGTTAATCCAGCAATGCTTCAATGGAGGGAGTCTGTTCCACTCTGCACCGTCTCCTTTCACATTTTCTTTACCTGAGGTCTTCCCTACTAGGCCAAAGGTGCTGCTCTATATCAAACGCTCTACCTTACATTCAACTTTTTAAAGTAAACTTTACAAAGGAATGCAGTTCCTCTGTGGATATTGCCGCTTGATTTAGTTTCTCCCCTTGAGACAAACGCCTAAAACCTGTGTTCGACTGAGGCTCGGGGTATTGTCTAAAGAGACAAGAGCTAATGAAAGTCAGGTAGGGGAGAGTGCTTTACTACACACCACTGGAAGGTACAATAGGAAACCATTTCTTGATTTATCACCAGTGGTAGAGCAATGAATAGAAGATGTTAATGAAGGTCAAATGACAAAATGATCTCTCTCTGGGTTCATAGTGAGGTTGGGTCTATTAAACAGTCCCCACCACCACAACCCATCGCACACACTCGTCACACTCACACGTGCACAAACTCGTTTATTTAGCCCTCTGCTGCTTAATGATCGCAGGACATTTACTTCACACAGTGTCTTGTGTTTTACTGGGTAATGTTTTTCGTCAAGACGTCCCACCTAATTAGCTTTTTGGTCTTTACCCATCTCTAGATAAATAGGATGTGCTTAGCTGGAGCCCTCTGGTGTATTTAATAGTCCATTTGTTTCTTAATAATCCAGTATTAGAGATCGCTGGTAATCCCGTTTCTCCTGGCGTTCTGCATTTGTCTTTAGAAGGACAAATGATTTGTTCTTTGTTCGGTTTATTAATTGACTGGATGTGTCACTGTGGTTATTTAGACTAATTCAGTTAAAGTCTGTTCTTCATTTCATTTTAGTGCAACCGTAGCTTCTGATTTGATTCTTGGTCTCTTCATAGTTATTTCAATAATTGACTTTTGAGCTTGGAGTGATTGCAGAGGGAGGTGAGCCAGTCTGGCTGGATTTAAGGAGCCGTTAAAGTCTCATGTTGAACCTTTGGCTACTGGATAACCAGGTTAATCATAGACATCAAATCATGTGGACAGTCAGGGACTGGATCTAAATGCACTTAAATGGTTTCTGCAGAAGAAGAAGAATCAGATTTTGTGTCTGAAAACACTCATTTGTGATGTTTTCACTTATTATTATGCTGCGTGTTGGAGCAGGATGTCAGTGAAACCAGAGAAAAAGTCAGAGAGACTCGTCTTTTTGACAGTAGATTGTCTAAATACAAAACATGCAGTTTTTATAGTCCGTTTTTATAGCACTTACTGTATGTTGTTGCACTTTTAGCCCGATTGTAGGTGGAGTTGGTTTAATACGAAAAAGCCTTGCTTCCTGTAATGATCTCTGCTTTCATCCCGCCACTCCACTTCACTGAACGCCCATTTGCAGCCTTTTGTCATGAACATGCTCTCTGCTTAGAAACCCACTTATGCATATACATGGCAGAGAAAACTGGGAACATCTCCAAACCTCCAACATGATTACTGTAACCAGGTTTCTGGTTCACACAGTCTACAAATCAGCTTGCTTGAAAGAGCTGAGTGTAACCTGGCTGCATAAGTGCGTGTAGTACACCGACGCTGACATGACACGCGGCTGTCGGTACTAAGTGTGCTGTGAGATCAAGCTCGCGACCTTTTCGTTCCTCTGCATTCTCTCTAACATCAAGGCCACCTTGCTTCCTCTGCCGGATGCCAGCCCCAGAGCAACAAGCATCACTACTAAGTACCGCTGTGACACGACTCTGGCTGGATATCACCCCTTGCAACCACACTGCTTCAAGTTACACAGGGCACCAAACTAAATGGGCTTAAATTTTTAATTTGCGCTGGAGAACAGAGATCACATCTTGGGAGGATAGCGTATCTGTAATTTATTTAAGAACCCCACAGAGGCAGAGTTATTTTGGAGGCAGGGAGCTGGAAAGGAAGTATCCGTGTGGCATTTTTTGTTCAGCCCAAGGGGCTTGTAGGTAGACTCCACTCAGCAATGACCTTCTCAGCGGCGTGGACGAGTGCTGCGGATGAACGTTCTATTTATGTTCCAATCCTTCTGCTGAGTGCCGTGCAGTTCTCTGCCATACCGAGGAACAATGGAAGCGGATGAATAATTGATTTGAAGTTTTGCTAAAACTCCAAATCCTTTCACATTTTACCAGAGTAAAGTGATTTTGCAGCTCTGTCACCACACAGCTTGTGTCCTCTTGAATTACTCTCATGTTTAAAGCCCTCTTCTCTGAAGAGCGCAGCGAACAGTGCTCCACTTCCCCTGGTCAAATGCTCATCACCCTCGCTGCTGTGAAATAAAAGCTTTGTCACTCTTAATTAAAGCAGGCCTGATTATCGCTGACAGGTGTGGCAAGTGTTCTGCTTATTCAAGTAGCAGCAACAAACACGCATCCAACAATCTGCAGCCATTTATTAAAATCGCCAGTAAAGCTGACACTTATCGACGCTGGTGGGGCGAGTGTGTATGCAGGGGGGTTGGCAGGCTGATGGTGAGGACATGCTATCACACGGTCCTTAATGAGCGTGGATTAACGCGGATGATCCAGGCTTTGCAAACCCCTGGTCCAGGGCTGGTGGAGGATGTGTTTGTGGTGTGTGTGTGCATGCGGACATCCATCCTGTCTTCCACGCGGCGCATGAGCCGCCTCCTCCCTCACAGATGTGCGTAAGAGCTGATTAATATTCCTCTGCGGTGATTTAGTCATTTATTTAATTATTTGCAGCTGTTGCCCGTGAGGGGATAACCGAAATGTTTGTTGCTCTTTTTTCCCTCTCGACTTCTCAACTTTGCATAAATCATGTCGACGTGAGAAATGAGAATTAGAATCGTTATGATTTTTTCATTATTGGTCTGAGCTGTGTTTTTGGCTGCTTTGTTAATATTGCTACGCCCTAAAGGCATGAATTGTTGAGCGTGCTTCTGCTCAGGGCACAAATTATGCCACTGCTAGTTCAGGGACTTGTGACTTGTGACCATAACATCAGCAGTTTGAATTTGCATGCTGGAAATTCAGTGATGTGTGTGTGTGGTGGTGCATGTGAATGAATAAACCGTGTCCCTTAGCAGATGCTGCTGAACTAGCGAGGTTGGGTTCTAACGGTGGAAAGGTAGAAATGTACTCTATAGGTACTGTATTAATAGCTTAGCGGAATGGATGTGGATGTGCAGCAGGTCGATGCACAACAATCTGCATTGCCAGTAAATTGCGTCCCTGCATAACGCAACAGAAAATGTCATATTGCAACTGTTCTGATAATGTGAGCAAGAGCTTTTGTGCCTGTAAATAAATGACCGATGCTCATGTTTGGCCCACGAGGTCAGGTTAACAAGCTGACTTTTCAATCCGCCCGTTGTCTCAGTTTGACGACAGCCAGTGGCTAATCTAGAGATTTGCAGCAGCCACATAAAGACGTTGCTGTGATATGTCTCCTGTCAGAATGAAATATGGGCCATTGTCACAAAACAGCTGAGGCATTCTCCTGCTCAACGCTGGACCTCTCCTGTCACAGGCACAAACACACACTGTGTGTACATATGCTGCAGTGCACGAGATGGAAATCGGATAGTCAGACAACAGTTTTAGTAGCGGCCATAAACACGCAGCCTGGGAGATGATTTATAATAATTAATCCAGGCTGTCCAGACTGAACGGCCTCTCATTCTAACCCCCACCCACCGATCCACCACACACACACTCATACACTTGGAAACACAGCTGTGATCACCTCGGCGCCTTTCCAACCTGATGTCACCAGCATCGCTGTGGAAGGGCGTCGTAGTGGATGTAGTCCGTCTACTTCTTCCTCTCTGTGCACCTTCACTCCATCATGGCGGTCATATCATGAACCATTAACGTGAAGACTACAATAACATTATTTATGGAGGCGTTAATATTAAAATCGACCAGTGGGCTGTCAGGTGAGCTGATTTACTAAGCGCGGGAATGCCGCGATGTGTAAAGGTGGCAGCTGGACTAATGGAATATCCGTCACTCCACGCAGCTGAGAGACACACACTTATCGCACGCGCCCACATTCAGATCCTCAGACCTAACTCCCAGCTCTACATTGTGTGTAGGTGTACGCTGGACCGGTCTGCCAATAGACTTTAAAACATTTTTGCATGGTAGCAATTATGACTGGAGCTTTGCTGAGCGTTGGTTAGTATAATGGATGCCGTTGCACACTTATCTGCACTGAACAGGCCCCACTAATGAAACTTCAGTCAGAGTGGCTCGTTGCTGGAGTGTTTCATCTTTGAATGGTGTTGTTACTGCGCTTGGAGGTTCTCTGACAGCGCACAAAGGTGCGGGATTAGTTAGTGGCCGCAAGGAATAATGAGGTTGCTAGACAAACGTGCAACGGCTGCGCGTGGAGTTTATTCTGAGGCCAAATCTGGCTAATGTCAGTGAATGCGAACGCTCTTGAGCAGTGAATGATCAGGTAGAGACGTGGTCAAGGGCAGAAGAGCACACGCAGGTGACTACATTTACTGTAGAAAGCCACATATGAAAACACATGAAATGATAATGTTTTCCACATTGAGGTACGGTAATAGTATATAGTTTATGTAGCAGGTTGAGGTAATCAGGGAATGAATGCAGGTTCAGGCATTTGTGCAAACTGCAGTGTGACTATTAAAGTCGACGTCTTGATAATGACCGTTGTCAAAGGGAAACGGTGTCATGGGAACCGGTTTGTAATATTATAACTATGACCTGATGTTTTGACAAACGATGCATTTCTTTCCTAGGAACAGTGTTTCGTGTCCATATCAGTTTCATGGACAATTAGTAAGAGTCCCAGCACACAAATGTCATTCAAGGACAGACGTTTCTCTAGCACTCGCTTTCATTTGTCAACACAACGTCTGGAGGTTTTTCTGTTACCTCAACTTGCCTTATTCCGTATTTGCATCTCCCTCTTCCTGTTCTTCCTTCTCCTCCTGACCATTATGATCATCAGTCACCTTCTCACTTGCCTTTATTCACTTCCTATTTTTCCTCCCCTCCCTCCTGACCACTCTTCCGTCTCGTGGCTTGTGTTCACCTGTCGTCTCCTCACTGCTTTCCTCTCAGTCAACCTGTCTCTTCTTGACTCCTCCTCTCTCCTCTTGACTTATCTGCTGCTCCCCTGTCACTGTGTGAACTCATCGTCCCCGTACTCCCATGTCTCTTGTAGTTTTTCTCCCTCCACACGTCCTGTTCTATTGATTAACTTGACTTCACATTTCTCTCCTCTTTTCTGTTCACACCTCCTGCTTCTCTTTCACACCCATTTCCACTTCCTTCCCTCTTCTCTTGTCATCCCCTCTGTCCTATTCTTCTCAGCCCATGGTGAAAATCTTGTTCGTAATTGCTTCGGGCCATATCAATAACTTTATACACCAGGAACACTGGAAGTGAGGTGCTGGGTCAATGAGGGTGGGTGACAGGACAGAAGTACATTAAGTGCAACCATGGCAACTTTTTTTTTATTCGAAGAGAACAAGACTCTTTACTTTTGTCGCATCGAGGTAGAAACTGTGTTGACATTCAATCAATGTGCTTTTTTTTTTTTTTTTTTTGAGAAGCAGACCTGTTGACATTTGTACAGAATAGATCAGCGGTGTGTTTCCTTTCACTTCTTTGTTCCAGCTGCCTGTACATCTATTCTGAATATCCTCTCCATTGTTCCATAGACCCATATCGGAGCATGCATGTTTTCATTTCCCAATTTGCTATGCACCATGATGCTCAGCCATCTGTCTCTGCACGGTGACTAAACTCAATGCCAATATGTTGCAGGGTCATGAGAAAACAAACCAGAGCTGCTTTCCACATGAATGGACGAAGCACAACTTAATCTGCGTTCCGGAGTTCGAGCGTTGCTCTCTTACCTGTGTGCTATTGTTAGGACAACGGGTGAGGCTTCCACCATCGTACTTGTTGGTTTTAAATACATTTTAGCTTCCGTGCTGTGCGGCTAACCCTTCATTCCGGCTGATTAATGGCAGCTCGCCCAGTCAAGGGAGTGTCTCATGCGACGGAGGAAGCGGCAGTGCAACAGCGTGTGTGCAGCGAATAAATGCTGTACATTAAACAAATTCCCCCGCGCTCGTCTTGGCAGCCAGGCGTGTGGGAGGAGGTGGTATTGTAGAACTGGCCTCACTTCTTTTGCCTCTCTCTCGCTCGCTGACACATGCAGGCGTGCACGCGTATCTAAACAGTGTCAACGCTGATAATAGAGCTTTTGATTATGATAAAAATGTGGTGAGCCTTGTGAATAATATCAGATTATGGACATTGTATTTCCACTGATTTTAGTCCTTGTCTAGAAATGAATTCCTCTGGCAACTTTCAGACGTTGTGTGTCTCATTCCTTGCTCTCGACACAGTAATTTGATTTTACATGCAGAAGTAGCATAGAAATTTCATTTTCAGCTCCCTTTTGTCAACATAAGCTTGTTTAAAGATTTTTAAGTTGCTAATTTGACAGGAAGCCCTGTTGTGCAGCTGTTATGTAGCCTCAGCCTCCACGTTAATCAATCACGCTTCTGTCGTGCATTTCAGCAAAGATGTGTGATCTTGGCTCAGGCTTTGGATGCAAAGTAATGATTAGCTCTTCTGAGCGTTCACTCAACATAACCTGCCTCAGCTGCTCATTGGAAACTAGACTCATGACCCACAGCTTCAAACCTGACTGAAGGTGTTGAATTATTATTGGGTTTATGCTGCAGCCGTGGCCTGCAGACGTGTAGAAGCTCCCATACGCTCATGTCCAGGCACATATGCGAAGAATATATCTCAGCCATAGATCCAATAACTTGCAGGTTGGTACATACAGCACACGGGTGAATATCTGTGCACGCTTGACCACGCACACGCCCACACACAGACTCACACTCATTAGAGATTTGAAGGAGAAAATGATCAAAAAACTCCAGGAGGAATTTCATGCAGATTTGCACTCCGCTGCTCTCAGGCAATCAGTGGCAAGCCTCCACTTCGCCCGAGAACTGTCATCCTGTGGTCACAAAGGGCAAAGAGAGAGGGAGAGAAACTCATCTCAGCATTTGCTGAATTCCCCCACCTACCACTTGAGGAGGCAGTTCATTTAGTAGTCTCTTTCATTAATGGTTCTCTTTTATTTTCCCCACTGTTTTCTCACTCTTCCCCTTTTTCCCCAACTACTTTAAAGGTACGAGTGAACGAGTAATAATAATAATAAGAAGAAGAAGCCACTGGAGCAGCTGAAGATATGAAGCTAAAGAGGTTTTGAAAACAACCAAGTGGTGAGTAAGTCCCTACATGTTTTGCATGGAGCACCGCAATTTACATGTATGACAGTGAAGGTATAATGTTTTTCTTCTTTAGTTTCACCAGCAACGTGTGCAGAAAAAACACTCTTTACTCTACAGCTTCAGTTAATTATAAGCATGTCTGCTGTACAGCAATTGACTCAACTGCAATTACATACGCTGCACATACCCTCCCTGTCTTGGTTTCCATATCATCACTTGATTGTTAGTGCTGCTGGCAGAGAGCAAGGCATGCGAAAACTGTAGATGAGTTTGAGCAAAAGGGCGTCGGAGCAGATGCCTGCCGATGCAAGTTCGCCGTGTGCGGACGCCTCATCAGCTCGCTGCAGGGGCCACCAGCATCATAACAGATGTATTTGGCATATTGGGCCACAATAACAGCGAAGCCTCATATCCCACTTCACTTGACAGCAGAAATTGTCGAGAGGCATGATAGCACATCTGGACCGCCCACCATGGGCTCAACAAGCTGCAAACTGAGAGAGCACAGAGGGAAGGCCGGCAGTCAACGGATGAATTTTACAGAATGTTTAAAGCGTCATTTTAACAGCTGGTCGCTGTCCTGTTGGTCTGTATCCAAAATATGCCGAAACAGAGCCGCACATAAAAGGGTCTGAGCATGTGAGTCAACAATCACTGACCCTTTTGTCATGGCTTGTCCTGTAGAGGCCCGGCACAATGTCAATATCTGGTCCCACGCATTACAATCGACTTTAGTTAAGTCTCATTTACATTCATTTGCTTGATAGATACGTTGTAACAAATAAAAATAGTATAGACCTGTGGTGTTTGACTTTGTACTTTGGCAAAAACAAGTCTGTTCTGCTGAATTCCAAGAATCTGATCGTGAACGATGTCCCCAGAAGCATCCGGTTGGGTCAACTTGTCTTTAGGTAAACATTAATAATATTAGGCTCTGTTGGGCCTCATCCAGTACCAGGAAAGGAAGCCAGCCAACTGTCTCTAGGACGCAGTCGAACAGGTTAAAACTCACTCCCTGGCTCTGAGAGTCAGGAGATCTTGAGATCAGTCTGAGAGACGACCGGGCTCAGGGCTCCTCGCACGCCACAAACATTTTCTTTCCTGCAGGAAACTTGGTATATGTGCCTTGATATGATTTGGGGGAAAAGGAAGCCAGATTGAAGCCAGATTCTGCCAGCTGATTCCGAGGGCAGATAACGTCACAGGTAAGAGCGCTTTGCTTTGTTCTAAGCGTGACGTTGTCTGTGTGGGATCAGTTGGCAGGTGTCGTTAAGACTTTTTGGAAAAAGTCTTGATTTGTTCTGTGTTGCTGGGGTGTTTTGAAGGCAGCATACGGAGTCACTTGTACTAATATTGCTGTAAATAAGTAACTAACTAGCTGCATGTATGGTGTAAAGAGCCCGGAGGTTTGCAGAAGCAACAGGCCCTTCGCACGCTCGCAGCAGGTCTAGGTCCATACGTATTTTGTTGTGCTCATCCAAATGGTGACAAATAACTAATCTAGGAAGAGGTTGGACGGTTCCACTGCGAGTTAATAGTGAGTTGGCTCTGACCCGTCAGCTTGAGACGTGTGCTCCTTCCGGTGATCTGCATCTAGAGCCTGAGCTCCACTCACACCCCCTCCTCCAGCAGAACCATTTGGGTAATCTCAGTCTAGTTTTCTTTTTGCTATAAAATCTGAAATCCACCTCAACTCAAGCTCCCTTTGAGTTTCACGTTTACCTGTTGGGCAGTGCATCAGTTGTGCTGCTGATTTGTCTGCCTCCTCGCAGCGTGAGGGAGGCCGTTCTCTGAATGCACCTGATTTGGGCAAACCCCCAAAGTCCTTTGCACCTGAATGAACACAGGCAGCGACTGTTGGCCGAGCTTTAAAGGCCGTTTCTCAGAAAAGAAGAAGAGAGCGGTATCTCTTAAGTAGCTCCTCGGATGTTAGTGGCACAATTAAACAAAGCTCTGCTAATCTCTACAGCTGGCGTCAAGAGCTGCTGTGTTCCTGCAGAGCAGCGTTAGCCGTGCCGTGGCACCGGGAGTCTGACGGGCTGGGTAATGTGCCCTGCAAGATGCCGCCATCCACAGCTGTGCCGTTCACCGCACACCTCCTGTACAAGTACCAGCGCTAATGTACTGTACATCATACAGAGTGATTATAAATCTCACCAGAGAATTACCATAATTCAATTATGTGCACTCCACTTATTTGTAGTGGCATTTCAAGAAACATAAACTGACCTCAAGTTGGGCGGTAATGGATCTGATTACACCAAAGCAAGTCATTTCATGCCATTTGGAAATGAGAGATTTTCTTCTTATTACACCTGGTGGGACACTGCTGCTGCTGTGGTCCACAGTCAAGGCCTCTGTTTTGACGTTTCGCATTCGGAATTAGTTTGTTACTTGTTCCATGCATGTCAACCAGAAGTACGTCACCTGCGCAGCAACATTTCCTCACTTCATCTTGTAGTAGTTTGTGAAACTATCTTGGCAGAACTGATGGATGAAAATAAACCATCTGGTTACGTGTTAGTGTGTAATAGAAAAGGTCTGTACACTGACTACACTACACTATATATATACTATATATATATATATATATATATATATACCTTTTTTTTTTTTTTTAGGGTGGGGTGGAGAGATGCTATCTTAGGCCTATTAATGCAGTCATTGCTGCGTTGCCCCAGGCCGTAGGACCTAATCCAGAGGAGTGAGGGTGAATGGAACTGTGGCTCTGGCTTGCCAGACCTACTTAGGTTCTGGTTGAGAGCACAGTGCTGTGTGGGCGAATCTATTCTGTCCTGCGCAGGGCACAGCATAAACATTGCCCAGGGAACACAGGCAGGCAACCAGGCAGGCATGCAGGCAGTCAAGCGGACAAGAGCAAAACTATAAGGATGGTTGCCTTTAATTTCCTTTCTACTGACTCCCTTCAACCGTCCTGGGCCTTAGAGCAAAAGAGGGAGAGGGAGCACAGTGTGTGTGGAAATTATCTGTAGACACTATCTATTTTCAGGAGCTTCACCAAACTATGTAGTGTCATCCATCCTTCTCTCTCTCTTACACGCACACACAGGCACACACTCCATCACTCTCTTTCACGGTGAATCCACCCCGATCCATCCACTTGACATCTGTGAAGCGATTACTTGCTCGCTCCCTTACTGTCTTCAAGTGATCTGTGTTTGCTCCATGGCACTCTGGCGCTCTGACCTCCTGACCCTGCTTGTAAACAGACCGCTGCTGCTCCCACATCCCCTACCCCGCTGTCACCACGCACATCCCACCTACCCGCCTGCCGCTACCAAATAAGGAAGGCGGAGGCACTGAGAGACGGCAACCCACCGAGGAGGCTATTAGTGAGCCGGCAAGCCAACGGAGAGGCTGGTAGAAAACCACCTCTGGCATCACTCATCACTACTGGCCTCTCTGGACTGGCGCCCCTCCCGCCTCAGTCCTCCTCTACACAGCGAGGAGATGCAACACGCACTCACACCATGCGCACAAACGCTCGCTGAAAGGCACACTTATGTCAAACAGAACCATGTGCACAGTGACCCGAAATCATTAAAGGCACACACACACACACAGTAAAAAAAAGCATTTGCACCATATTTAAAATCACCCAAAGGCACGTGTACACACAAAGAGCATATTCAACAGACACTACACATACACACAACATGCATGAGTTATTATACATTACCTCATAAAAACTACCCGGACATGCGGCATCACTCACACACTGCAGCTTCAGTGAGGTCTTATCTGCGCTTAAACGTGGATTTATGTGATGCCATGTTACAAATTCTTCCAACCAGCCAGCAAAGAACAGAACAGGAAGCTACTGGTGTAACCCGACGCGTGATGCACATCAGTGGAACTTAACCACCTCTCGTTCACAGGACTGACGGTTAAAACTGCAAACGGTTAAAACTGCAAAACTCCCATTGCAAACGTTCCCTCCCGGTCTTTGTCTTTGTCTCTTTGCTTTATTCCCGCTCGCTCAGAAATTCTTTGGTTTATTTAGCTGCGCTCTTTCACCTGCATCCAAATGTCAGCCGGGTTCAACAGAGCTGGAGGGAAAACACTCAGAGAGAGAGCCGGTTAAAAGAACTGCACGAGTGAGAGACGAGGCGAACGAGGCGAGAGTGAGTGTGTTAGGTAACAGCAAAGCCCTGCAAGATGATTATATTGATTCCTCTGCATTGTACAAACAAATAACGCCATGATTTGGGCTTTTGTGTGATATTCTCTTCGTTGTTGGCCTTTGTTAGACTAGTTACATGAAATTTGTGTCACACAATCATGTCAGGATGCATTCAATGGCAGATTGCTTACACAAAAATGAAGAGGACATTTTCTGATGCCTACAGCTAATGTCAGCACTGAGCGTCAGTGAAACCTGTCCAGACAGGCTGTCGATTAAACACGGCAGCTGCCCACGTGCTTCTGAGCTGAAACCCGTGATCCCCATGATGCTTGATTTCAAATGCAACACAAACTCAGTGTTTGCGCTTCGCCGCTCGTAATTCTGACCCTTTGCTTTATTGTCTATCAGCAGCATGTAAGTCATTGCGATCCCTCCCAGCACGCCCAGCAAGCTCCCTATCTCCATTCACCAACTCCCGTCTATCGCGGCGCTCACTTGTGTATCAAGGTAATGAATTCCTAATCTCTCTCCAGCTATTTGTGGATCTCTTGGTGGGAGATAAGAGGGAGCATCATTGCACTCTAATTGCCGTCAGTCTGCCTCCGTTCCTGCCTGATGGAGGGGTGTGTGCGTTAAAGCAGACCTCTATCTTCCATTTTGGCTTTTAGGTAGAAAGAAAGTACTCCAGCCCACAGCACAGTCGCTCAACAGATAAATGTTGAAGTTGCATATCCACCAACAGCAGCAAATGCCTCTCAGACACAAAAAGCCTTAAGCGCTGACCGCTGGTCCACTTTCTCTCTCTTGCCGGTGCCTTGTTCGCACATAGAAATTCTCAACGCCACTTCCTGACACATACTGAGTCACAGCGAGAGTAAATATCCACGAGGGTGGGGCAGCATCGCAGTAACTAAAGCGGTGACGGGGGTGACACTCGGGGGCTGCCACCAGCTGACTCGTGTGCGTGGTTTTAATTGTGTTTTCAGTGGGGTGATGAAATGCCCTCTATTTGAGCGCGAGCTGGCAGTAAGTGGGCTGTCACCTCCAGGGACAGAGTGAGCGATGGCCCGCCGCTATTGGAGGTGATTGTACCTCAACCCCTCGGGGTGACATAGATGAACGGAAGGAAGCAGCGAGACAATAAGGAAAGACGTGACGCTCGTTTTTAACAGTCTCTTGCGGAGTAATGCAGGAATCGGTAAAGGTTTGCCAGTGGTTCCTTCTCACTGGCTGCGGAGCTGAACATTTGTTGAAATGTAAATGCACTGACATATTAATAGCAAAACTTTCCTGAAATAATTTACTCAACTTTTCGTTAACAAAGTGCCCACGCGTCTTTGACCTTCATGGTGGAATAAAGCTTTGTGATGTATTATGGGGAAGAAAAACTAATTTATATATAATAATATATAATAGATATACTCTATTTGAAGGGTTTTAAAGAGGAACAACAATAAAGCAAAACATTTGTTCTCTGAGTAGATCTACACCCGCCATACATTTTTATTTTCAAACATCTTGTCTTTAAAATTAATTTGCAACCCAACATGTACTTTTCATTCTCGTGGCTGTGTGGCATTTAAAAAGCAGCTACACATTCAAATTTATACTTCTGTGTGATTAAAGATATGTTGTGCTTGCATGAAATGAGTGTTTCCCACTAGACCGCGAGGATCACCAGCGCTGCTGACAGAAGGAGGTCACTACTACAACAAGGTTCACTGGTTGTCTGGAGCGTCTTTGCACTCTACATGCTGTTACACCAATTCAGGAGCGATTAAACGCTTTTCCTCGAGCATTTGCCACATCTTCTGCTCTCTGACTTTACATGGCGTTTATGAACACTCACAAGGAAAACAAAAAAGTGGAGCGGGGTGGTGTAGCAGGGGAAGAGAGAGCTCAGAGTGTGGAGGAGTCTCATTATTCCGTTATGGATTGCACATGTCAGGCAGTAAGTGCTCTTTTTATCCTTCCAAAGCACCGGCCTCGGCCACTGAGCGCATTTCCCTACCCGAGTGAAATTTACCATGTTAAGGCTCCTGCCACCAGGGGAACGGCGGTGAGAGCTCTCGGTTGCCGCTAAGATTTACCGGCTTGATTAAATAAGGGGCTGTAGTGTGAATAAGAGGCCAAGAGAGAAATCTACGTAACATAAACGCGTGTTTTTCACTCACTGGCTAAATTGATTACACCACCCCTCGCACACCTTCGCACTTCTTTATAGAGTGTTACACGTCACGCTGGGTTTTAAACAAAGAGCAGAGAGAGGGCAGTGGAGGATTGCCTGTGGCTCAGGGTGGCTTCCTGCCAAGACACAGCAGAGATGGGTCTTTTCAAACGTGCCTGCCTGCTCCCATCCATTACAGCCTGCATAGCTTGAAAGTTCACGCAAAATATATTGCTGCTCTTTCAGCTGGGAAGCAGAAGCCTTTCATTTGTTCAGCCCCCTTCTCTCCCAGTTAAAGTCTAATTCTCTTCCATTTTCATACGCCTCTGAGGTGACGCAGCCTGTGTTTCTCACCAGTTGTAGCAAAGCAAGAAGACAAGTTTTATTTTATTTTCAAAGTTGCGTGTGATTCCTAGAATCTGCCTCTTTCATTACTTCCAGTCTGGATTTTAGATTTCGGGCTTCGTGCTGCCTGCTGGCCTGGATGATGTGGACACAGGCGGCCTCTGTTCAAATTCAAATCTTCCAAGCCAATCAGAACACTTTTGTCAGCCCAAGCACGTGTGATTGGGTAAAGTCACATTTAACTCACTCCTCAAGCCACAAACCATGAAGGGTGAAAACAGCTACTGAAAGTTAGGGTTAGTTGAAAAGTTTCCTTGATTGTGACATATGAGCGATCGCTAGAGCAAGACATGTTTTTATTACAGTTGATTGTTTGCTTGTTCTTATTGTTTTTGTTTGTAACACGTAACTGGAAAAGTTGTTTAAAAGGTTATTTTTATTATTACAAAAACTAAAACAATTTATTCTAATTAGATATTTTTCGTATTTAAACAAGGACAAACAGGACACCTCGTGGAAGAGAAATGAATATTCATTCAACAATTAAAGTAATTAAATTAATGTTTCCAAATTGCGATCGTGTCACACAGAATTGTTACAAGCAGCACAGAGAGCTTTCACACTGTGCTCTGCAATAAACGTCACTGGAAATGACCTGAGCATGTAAAGAAATAGGCAGATAACAATTCAACTACAGAATTTATCTTTACTGGAATCATATCACGTGTCGTTCAAAAAAATGTTTTTTTCATTTAACTTTTTACATAATTTTATTGTGATATAACCGATGTTTTTATATGGTAAAAGTTCTTCTCTCAACTCAGCTGCTTGGTTTTCATAGTGATAAGAATGTAAGAATCAGACCATTCCAGCGAATCCGCCGCTTTGCTCCGCGGTTGGGTTTAATTTACTCCAACCCAACAACGTACTACAGACCACGTTGTGTTGTAAAACTACACGACTTTGAACGCACCTGGCGGCGGGATTTACTATTCAAGAGAAATCGACAGCCGAAGTTCATGAGGCGACAGTGAACGCAGCACAGGGCTCCGTATCCCCCCTGCTACAGAAGGAGGGAGAGGAGGGAGAGGAGCCAGAGGGGGGGTGACTCCTGCCTCCCCACCCCCAGTCAGTGCGAGGTGGGTTGGAAGAAAGGAATCCAACCTGGGACGCGGAGATAACGAGCGTCACCAGAAAAGAGAACTAAGCTACATTTGAGGATCCGCGCGCGGCGGCGGCGGCGCGCACGGATTATTATAGTGCATTTTCCTTTTCTTTCACGACTGAGATTCCGCTTTGGAGCGTCTGATCCTGGGGAGTAGGAATACAAACGCACGGGGAATAATGGGGGTATACAGCCGCTCTGAGCGTTAACAAGTGACTGTTGTTCCCTTCGAGGAGGTGGAATACGGCGATCGGCTGTCGGGGATGCGAAGTAACGGCTTTTCCTACAGAACCGCCGCCGAACCAGGACGGATTGTAAACGCCGTCCCTCGTCAGCCGTACGGGGGGCAGCCTCGCAGACGCTCTCCCTCGCGTTGTTGAAGTAAGTGCGTGAAACTTTTCTCCATCCAAACAGTCAGAGCGCCTGAGAAAAGTGCGGAGGGAACCGTGTTGGACCGTTGTGTGCGACTTGTGAGGTGTCTTGAGCTCAGAGATGCTGCTTTCACCACCTTCCATGCGTTGTTAAACGTATGGAGTCAGTAGAAATGAGTTTACTGTCTGTGCCGAACCCCCACGGACACAAATCAAACTCTCAGTCAGTATTTAGGTGAGATTTCCCCCTAATAAAAACCTATAAACATGTCCAACTGATGCACTGCGTAAACAGTGATTAGGGAAGTTACATGTGTTTAGATTTGATGTCTTTCTATCTTGTGCTACTACATCACTAGTGTTTCTGTAGGAGTGTATGCAGTAGTGTTGTAATTCAACGGAGTTCCTTTCATCCTTGTATAACACAGAGCTGCTGCATGTTATTTCAATATCCTTTGTAATATTTTAGCCTGACTTGTTTTTACTTAAGGGAAGTCGTCTGCCTTGAGAAGTAACTTTAGTCTGATTGTGTTGGAAAGTTTAGATACAGCCGCAGGCTATGGCTCTGCTTCTTCTTTGTTCAGACGGGCTACACTAAGTCAAGTGAGTCCAATCTGAATTGTAATGGGTCTTAATTTTATCAGAACATTTAAGGCTAAATCTTCCCCAGGCAACCCCCCCCTCCATCCTTACTCCCACCCCAACAGCAGCTGCAAGCCAAAAAAAGATTAGTGATGCATTTCATTTACTGCGAGCTGCTGAACGGACGAGTTCAAACGCTGCTGTTTTTGTGCCTGATTTCAATCAAATTAGCAGAGGAATATATTGAAATTAATGTATGAGTTCAAAGGTCACGATCAGCCACAGCCGAAGATGAAAGTTACTATATTGGCACCGTTGCCTGCCTGCTTTGTACCCGTTTCACACCTTGGTGAGCATGTATGTGCGTTGTGTTGTATTCTTCTAACGCCAGCGCTCATCCTGACATGTTCTGAATGTTTCCATTTGTGATGGAAGTTCACATTTTACCTATTTTCTAACTGCAGCTCATCAGTCTTGCGTTCCCGTATTCAATCAGCCTGCTAGCCCGTATAAATAAACCCATTTGTCTTATGATTGGAGTCACATGTTGATTGTCAGCCGCAAGAAGGAGTCTTGTCCTTCAGAGTAATTGGACAGCGCGTATACCAAGAGGCTTTGCATTCTGGATTCTTAACGAGGCTTTAATTGAACAATTTATCACCTCTGATCACTGTCAAATAAGTGGGCAAGAAAGAGAAAAGGAATTGAAAATGCCAAGGATAACCTGCCAGGCACAGTCGACTGAGCGTGACCGGCATGTCTGTGACAACAGCTTCAGCAAGGTGTTTTATTTAATTTCACCTACTTATTAATTTAATTTATTTATTTGCCTGTGGAGCACGCAGATCGATGCATTTGAGTGCCAAGCTTGTAAGCAGTGATAATGAATAGCGGAGGAACTTCTTTTATTGGACAAAACTTTTGATTTCTCCCTGGAGCTCCTTTCTGTTGACTTGGGAGAAAAGCTAATTGAATTGTGCCCCGGATATGATGTGGGTTTTTTTCCCCCTCCACCAAAGTAGTATGGAGGTCTTGGAGATGCGTCCTCCTTGGGGTTTTGAAATTCATTTCCTTTGCAATTATTACATTTCAGAGCTGTTTTCTTTTATTTCCCTTACCTCAGCAGCAGCAGGGTGTATTCTCTCCATTTTTGACGACATCAAAGCGGAGAGGAGAGGGAGTCTCTAGACTGCCACAGGCCTGACAGACTGACTGTAAGCTTTTACTTACAGTATTTAAAAGAGTTGAGAAGTTGACATCTCTGCTACGCTTTCGTGTAGCGTTTGTGCTTTTGGCCACAGGGTGATAATAGATTTTATGGAGGCAAAACAAACAGATCTCTTGATGCTTTAAGAGCTTTTTGCTGTTACAGACGTTCCAAATGCTGGAATGAAACTGACAACCAGTGAAACACTCCCCTGCCTTTTCATTTGCTCAGTGAATTAAAATGCATAAGCAGAAACACTTGGTGATTTAGCTATGAATGATACAGGCTCAAATCCATTTAATAAGTTTTTGATTCGTATTTTAAAACTTCCAGCTAAGACGTCTGAAATATTTGATAGGCATAAGGAGAGCAACACATTAATCAACAAACAAAGCACTTACTGTATATGTGCATGCTCATTTGTTGGGCCTAAAGGCTTTTAGGCCTATAATTTTGCACTCATGTTTTTCTGACCACTCTGTGTCATGTTCCTTCTATTCACATCTAAATTAGGACCATTTTGGTTGCATCAAGTGCTTTGCAATTAGTCACGTCGCCCTTGATGCAACCACACAGTTAATAACAGCTGCTCTGAAGTGACTATCGTTGCGAAGAGAAATGGAGAAATGTTCGCTGTGCAGCAGCAGCGCTGTTGAACTCACAGCTAATTGTGTTTATTCATTTTAATTTGCTCCGAGTGCTAAATCAGTGCTCTTCCAGCGACACGAGGTGCAATTAGCCTGGCTGTGAAAACAGGAGGCAGCGTGTCTTGTAAAGCGTTCACTCCTCTGCTCTTTGATTTGTGGATTATCCACGTATTGTCTGTCACATTTCTTTAGTTGCTACATACTCTGGTTGGGGAAACACTTGGTAGAAGAGACAGGACATAGAATAAAGTTCAAAAGATCATGGAAGCTACAGAATAATTGGTGAAATGTAGACCAAACAGTGAAGTCCTAAAAACTTAAAACATTATCAGGGTAACATTTACCGAGGCTCATGTGTCCTGTTCACTCCACAGATCTTCATTTTCTCTCTGGTCATAGTGGGTCAAAACATGACACTGGTGTCTGGCAGAGGAATTGTTGACCACTCACTCAAACACCACTGTGGTGCTAAAATAGGTACAGTATCTCTATCCTCAGCAGAACTTGTTGGAGGTGACAAATGGCCACGACCCTTCTAGCAACACCCAAAAGTCATATTTGCAGACCTCAAACCTTCCTGAACTCCAAAGGTCAGCACAACAAGCGACCAAGCCAGTAATGGTTTGGGCCCAAGAAGCAGGTGGAGATGGAGCGTTCCAGATTAGACAAGGCTGTGGCAGGGTTATAGTCGGGTTATAGACTGTCGGGCTCGCTCTTGGTTTTTCTTCATCAACTTTAGCAGTGTGTCATGTCGCTACATCTTCTATTACAGCGTATGCGCCGAGTGCAACCGGAGTCTTAAGCAGAGACTTTACAATCATTAAGTTATTGTGTGCAGAAGTGAATGCAGTGCCTCACACGCATAAACACGCTAATCCCTGCCAAAGGATCTGGTAAAGCTATGGGGATACATCGACACACTGTCACCTCCCCAGCCTGCCACCCATTCCCTGCACCTCCAGGCTTTACAGAAATGCTTCGCACCAACTCCTTCTGATGAAATGACAGGAATTTGCTTTTGACGATGAGCAGGGGCAGACCTTCCGCTGATGCCTGCTACTCCCTCATTCACTCCACTCTGCCGTCCTCGGCATGTAACACACTTGAACAAACACGGTTCGTAGCTGGTTAAGTATTCCAAACACTGAGGCCTCGCACAAACAGCCGTTCACTGTCCTTTCCCTCTGGCTCTGATCCCATCCTCTTTATGGATATGGAGTTAATGTGAACTGGTGTTTCATGGCGGGAAGTAATTAACACTCAGTCCAGGACAAGAATCAAATGGGCAAGTCTGGTCCTGTCTGGCTGTCTGCATCTCCGCTGGGCGTCTCCTGATGCTTGCTGTTGGGCTGTTCCTGTGTTAAGTGTGATTACCAGCTGGCCTCCCACAGATTGACGCACAGAGGTTCGCCTTAGGGCGTCTATCTCCTCCTCCTCTTTATGAAGTAGGTCTGGTTGGAAAGGCTGCCCTGCGTTGTGGCAGTGTGACCCCTGTGAGGTTGCAGACACGTTGGTGTGGTTGCGTGGGGGGGCACAGACCCCCATTCTCACGCCTGAAGGGTTAGAACAGGTTGCAGTGCCGTTCTCGCAGTCAGTTAGACGGACAACGCCAGCCTGTTGAACCATCTGTGTGAAGTGAGTATTTGTGAAGCCGGATGATGCAGAGGAGAATGGTTTCCAAACTCATTTCTTGTTGTGCACACACAGTGCATGTTAAAGTCATGGTGAGTTTGGACAGTAAATAAATGGGGCATCTAGAAGCCACTGCTCCATTTGTCTACAAAGTCCAGGACTGACATTAATTTCTGGTTCTGCTTCTTCCTTTTGTCACCATAGCTCACAACATCCTCCTGCAGCAGATGCAATACTGCAAACAAGTGGTGGTTTGGGTTCTGTTGTTGCTCTGTTACTAGATCCACAGCATCCAGGGGTTACACCCGTCCACTAGTACTGTGTATACACCACATGTTCTTAAAGCAGTGACTGTGCGGTAAAACACAATGGTGTGACCATCTTCGACTAACTCGCACCAAACCTGGGCTTTCCCTGGTTAGTGGTTCAGTATGAAATGGTTACTGTTAAAGAGGCCTGAGTGGTCTCGTCTGTGCGTGTGTGCTAAAAAAAAAAACTGTTAATCTCACGGCACTTATTGTGCGCACGCAAAAAGCCCAGGGCAAGATGGCTCAGCCCATTCTGGTGATCCTCCACGCACACCCATCCACCTCCCACCACCCGGTCCTTTTGTTCCTGCCCTCTGCACACATGAAAACCCTCACCCAAACTTTAGGGACATCTGGTATTAGGGAGGGCTGCAAGGGGGGGGTGAGCTTAGGGGTAAGAGAAAAGGGGAGAAGGGAAAGGAGTATGGGGAGGTCCAGGGGGGGTCACAAAGAAAGATGTGTATGCAGGATAGTGGGGGTTGTTGTCATAGAGCAGAGAAAGGGAAGTGGAGTAGCTAAAGAGGAGTAGGCATATAATTGATGGATGGAAGTAATTGTGTGTAATGCAAGCAAAGAAACATGGGCCTCTGGGTAGGAGAGATATAGAGAGGGAGAAGGAGAGAGAGCTGGTGAATAGGAATACAGAAAGGAGGGGGATAAAGAGAGGAAAGGAAGTAATGAAGAGCGGGAGGGAGCTAGGAATAGGAGCCTAGGGAGACGAGTAAGAGGACGGGAGCAGAGAGGAGAGGGAGATAGGAGGAGCGGTGGGAGGGGGCCTGCTGTTCTGTTGCATCATTCACCGTTAGCTGGGGTTAAGAAGGAGTAACTACCTGCCTGTCAGGCTGATTGTTCATCCCTATGCATCAGGGGATACGCGTCCTGGTTTATGAGAGATGGCGGAGATCCACTATGTGGGCCACTTAACTTCAGAAAATGGCTGCCTGTGCATCTTTGGGAATGAAAGCAGCATTTCCTGCTTGGAGTTCCTGAATCGTTGATGGCTGTTTTATATGCAGATGACGCCATCGTCTCCTTTATTACAAGATGCTTGTTGTCGCACCGTTTTTGGTCTTAGTGTCATTTTACCTTCTTGTTTACGCACTGTCTCTGAAGTGATCTATTTTGTATTAATAATCCTCCCATCACATCCAAAACCCTCTGTCAAAAAAACAGATCACCAGGCCTCCTCAGTAATTAACTCTGGCAGCCGGAGCGCCTTTTTAAACAGCACTCTGGCTCATCTTTCAGTAAAATGGAAACAAAGCCTATGTACTCCAGTCTGCAGACACAAATTACAGTGTATCAGTGGCGCGTAAAAAAAGAGAGAGAATACGGAGAGAAGGCACCAGAGGCAGAACTCATTGAGTTTCATCGCACTTTCTCACTGTGCATCGCAACTTTTGTCTCACAGCAAAAAGGAAAGGTTTGTCAAGTGCATCACGACGGGGAGAGTAAAATCATCCCTCGTCCCTGGAAAGATAGGAGGTGACATTTATATGTAAATAGAGACAGTATTCCAGCGGAGAGGAAACAGAGTGGGCACCTTATTTTTTGAGAAGTTGCTTCTCTGGCATTTGTTTCTTTGAGGAGGGGATGTAGATGCATGTAGAAGACTTCTTTACAATATATTGCTATACTTCATATGCCAAAGAGTTATTGATGCAGCAACTCGAACCTTTCTTTACCCAGACTTGTCCTGTGTGTGTTCTAAAGGTTACAGTGTCTCACTTATTGTCTGCTGCGAGTTTTGCATTTTTCTAATATGAAGATAAAATAGAGCCCAAGAACAATATACATAATCAGAGCATTTCTAAATGGTGTCTGGTTGGCCTCTAATTAACTCTTGAGGCTCAGTGTTGGAGCAGATCATCCTGAAATAAAGGTGATGGAGGCTGGAGGAAGCATGACAACAGCAATCAGAGCTATCAGCCATGGTTGGGGAGATTAAGATTGGAGCCCCCCCCACCCGCTCTCCCTTTTGTGTTCATGAATCAAATTCATGACACATTAATGCCTTTTAACCTCTAGATTAGTCATGATGGCCAAGAATAGACAGAAATGCAGCTGAACAACCCACAGCAGGCATTTTGCTCTTAAACCAACCTCAATTATCTTCGAAAAAACTAAGTTGTGAGAATGTCTGGATTCTGAACAACTAGCTGCACATTTAAAGTGTTGCTTAAATCCCCGTGTAACGTGTGAAATGTGAGAAATCACCTGTTCGTCTGGTGATAGAGGGAACTGGCCAAGCAGAGGAGGAGTTAAGAGGGTGTTTTTAAGGGAAATAAATAAGGCTGTTATCTCACGCTGATCTGAGGAGATAGCGTTGACACACGTGGGGAGTCACCACAGCTCTGGTTATGCTTGTAGCCTAATGCCACCAAGTGGGAGCTGGGAGAGAAATGCACTTAATAAGCAGATAAGCAGAAATCATAAAGACAGTGGGAATAATGTTTGGAAGCAGAGCGAGAAGCAAACTAGACTTAACCACACACCATTGCAAAATGTATCATGTATGATTCAACTGATTTTTTTCAGATAAACAGGATAACTGGTGTAACTATTATACAACACAATGTTTCCAGCAACGCACAGTGAAAGTCCTTCAGTATAAAGAACGATCTGCAGCGTCGCAGGCTCACCATCAGCTACAAAGTAAAAATGTGACCACAGAGCTTCAAACCTGGCAAGAGTTCCTGGTGACCTGGTGATTTAGTCTTCTTTGTCAAAGGGATGGATGGCATGCGGAGGCAAATCCATTTCCCCCCTCAAGGCAGTCCCTACGACATTTGTCATCATACAGCCCCCAATCTGTTGTCTCAACAGGGTGGAGTTGGGGCTAAAAACCTGGGGACAGAAGGAAAGACAAAAGCAGGCCTGGCATGGAAACGGGGCCTGGCTGCTCAGAGCTCCACCAAACTTGCCCTTGGGTTATTGTAGTGGAAAACGAGGGAGTCTGAAACAATTAAATCAAAAAGGACAGCGAGACAGTAAGAGCTGGACGCAGAGGGGAGAGATTGAGTGGGAGAAGGAGGGGTCCTGGCAAGAGGGAAATGGAGACTGCAGCCTAGAAACAGGAGGTAGATGAAGAGCAGAGGGGTCTCCCATTTTCATGGAGATACAGAAGCGCTAATGAATTTGAACCAGTGCCCTCCAGGGATATACCATCAGGCCAAAAATAGGAAGGAGCAGATTGGGGTTTAGTGGGTTTTTAAACCATAGCCAGGCTGACTTTTAGATGCACAGGGGTGCTCCCAATTCAGCAATCACTAAGATGGCCGCTGCCTCGTTTGCCAACTGCCATGGACGAGGCCTGTGCCAGGGCTTAGGGAGGATTCCATGCCAGAGGAGAACCACAAAACCAGCCAACAAGATCGTTTATCTGCCCATATAAATGGCTCTTGGTTACCTTGTTTGCACATCAGTTCCTGTGCTGAAGTGCTGGTTGTGTCTGAACCTAAATGTAGAACGGGATTAGCGTTGCGGGTTTGTTCTGGAGCACGGCGGGCACATAGTCCCGCAGCACATTCAGGGAGAGCTTTATCAAAAGCCACGTGGTTCTTCTAGTACCAAAAGTTTTAAATACATATGCAGCAAATGACAGATGTCTTGGAATCTGTGATACTGGTTCTCAGTAGTGGTTAAACACAAGGCTAATGTTCAGCACAGAGTTTGAGTTTGCCTGGAGCCTCCATCTACATACATTATCTATCATTTTTACAACGTGTTGTTTTACTACATGGACACAAAGGCTGCGGCCTGTGGCAGCTACCCCCATGTGGAGGTAATGGTCTGACCCCAAGGCTATGAGCCTAGCCTGGTATTAATGGAAAGGTCCCTCCACTGTGAATCACAGAGGGGGCTTGTTTGTCAGATGCCTTTTTGAAAAGCGCATGGGAATGGCACACGTTATGAGGGGAAGCTTAAATCAGACACATGATGGATGACGCTTCTGATAAATGAACATTAAAATAAAATGCTCTGATGCAATGAAACATTACTTGTCTTTTTTTTTTTGCATTTGTTTAGGACTTGGGTGAGAAACGTTGTGGCCTTTTGTTTAGTATTATAAAGTATTTATCATATGTGCTCTATAGAGTAACTAACTTACTAAGTTAGTGACTGGATGACTTCTCTTCCTCTCGGCTTGGCCTTCTAGTGGGTTGTTACAGGTTACGCTCAGGAGAGGGGTGAGAAGGCAATTTTTTTTTCCTGCAACAAGCGACGACTTTGCCTATTTGGATGGAATTTTAAGAGTAGCAACTTTACAAAATTGCCTCTTGCACGCTGACAGCCAACCTTAAGCGTCTCGGGCTGAGCGGAGTTGAACATGGTATGTTTATAAAAGGCAGCCAGAAGGAATCTTGAGGAACCTGGGCCATTCTTTGAAGTCAGCTATTTTCTTTCACTTCAAGTGCGTCACTCACTTCAAAGCAGGAATTTCACACAAAATGTACTGATCCCCCCCGCCACCGCCCCTTTGTGTAGAATTTACAGCATATAAAATAGGTCTTCGGAAAACTATCTGTAACCTAAGAGGACCCCATCTTTGTGTATGAGTGTGTCTGCGACAGCCTGCAGAGCTCACATAACTCTGTGTGTGATCTCTCTGCATATCCACATAAAAAGGGCTGCGGACGGCGCTTGGTGGTGGTCCGAGGCTTTGCTTTTGTTAACGAGATGGAATCCAGAGAGCGTCAGCTGTCTGTGCAGTCGTGGTTAGAGGCGTTTGACCCCTGCGGTTAATGGTCAAATGGGGGATTTGGTGGCGTGAGTAAGACTCGGTACTGGTTTAAATTGGCAGATTAAAACACAACTTCCTGTACGGTAATGACTTTCATGTCGCTGTGATTAAAGGCATGTACAGATCAAACGCCTGGCATACCATGAGGACTCAGCTTTTGCTTTCCGGAGAGTTCACACGCATTACACATACTCGACTGTCTGCGTGTGTCCTTTTTCATTTGTGATGGTCGCATAATTAAACTAGGTGCGTTCGCAGGCTAAATGTGAAGAATCGTGACATCTCCATCGTTGAGGTTAGAGAGTGAGAGCGAAGTGTCGATCATCTTCCCGTCTTTCATGTGATTCCTCCACAGACCTTCCCCTTCACCTGTTTTCACCAATCACGAGCTGCCCCCCCAGCAAATATTATTCCAGAGGTGACTTTGACCCCTTGTCCTCTTGGCTTCGCTTTATCTGCTTGCCAACCAGCACTGTTCACTAACGAACAGGACATTTTGCCCCTCAAACATCCCAGGTACAAAACTATTTCAAACTTGTTTTTCATTTGACGCTGCAAATTAAATCCAATGCACTTTTAGGAAATGGAATTCTTGACCACCAGCATTCAAAGACCCCCGACGCCCCACTCCCTCATAGAGCCAATTTGCACTTTGGCTTTGAATAGCAGCCAGATGTCCTAAGATATTTTTACCCAGAGTTCATGCTCTCGTTTGATCTAAGTCTGCGCAGGTTGTTAGCTAAGGTGACTGCATGCACTTGACCTGCTGGCACAGGTGGTGTGGGTGTGCAACGCCGAGACGAGAGGCAAGGGAGAAGAACGCAGTGTGTGTGCCTGCGTGTGCGTGCACGCAAGCTGTAAAGGCGGCTATTTTTCTATTAGGAATGAAGGAGAAAGAGAAGGAAGCCAGGAGGAGGAGGGGTACGTGCAAGGATTCCTTTGAGACCGAGGCTGCCAGCCCTGTCAAGGCGAAGACCGGAGAGGGAGGAATAGTGTGCGTGAAAACAAGAGGGGAGGAAGCATGTGAGCAGGAAAGGAGAGCAAAGGGAAATTAGAAAGTGTGAGAGAGAGAAAGGGGAGGAAAAGCAAGTAGGAAGCAATATTCCAGTGATTCTAAGTATTCAGGCAAACAAACGGAACCGCTGCCAGTTTGATGGGCTTTTTAGTTTGACCTTAGCTTTTGATGTGATCATCATCAGATTTCAACTTGCTCCATTTTGCCGGTAGGCGCTTGCGTACCTCTGTCATATTAGCACGTCAGCGTATTGCCGAGTGTGGGAGCAAAGACACTGGAAGGACACAGGCAGATACTGCACAACAGAAGCAGTCGTCCCCGCCTCCGGTCCGTTTCAGGCCTAATGCATTACATCTACTTGTCCATACTTCAGTCTGCCTACTACGATTCAGCTGCAGTTGCTGCTTTTGTCTGATACCTGTGGTGGGTGATAATGGGCCAAAAGCCACAGATGGGAGTAGTATGAGCTGATAAAGGTGATTGTTTGACTGCTTCCTGTCTGCACCAGATTCAGAGGTTGCATACGGGCTGTTATGGACCTGTTTGATTCTGTTTGAGCTCTGCTGTCGAGTAAATATGGAAACACGGTGCAGGATCATTTGCTTTGTCAGGACATGATGTCAGACCAGGTTGCAGCGTTGTTGACACCAGGTGAACTGTCTTCTCCTCTGCTTGATTCATGGAAATCAGATGACACCTCCTAAAACTACCTTTTGGTTTTTGAATTCCTGTCAGAAAACATCAGCCCAGCTGTCGTTCAACGTGATTTGCCGTCACCAAGCCCCCCACCCCCCTTCCTCAGGTTAGCCTGCCGTGGTTCCTGACAGTTAGGCATGATGGGTAATGTAGTTTGCACATGCTCGCTGCTCATATCCCTCCTAGCATTGACAATCCATAATGGCACACTAGCAGTCACTGTCACCTGACGCTGTCATCTTGTCCTTCACACGTCAGCTCAGATTTCACGGCAGGCCACAGTTTTGACAAACAGGGACTTTACACTGTCGAACAAGTCCGTTCCTCGGAGAAGGCTGCTGATTGGATTAACATTGTGACATTGCTGTTGAAGAAGATGGAACCTCATTGAAGACATTCCTTGCAAACAGCTGGTGTCAATTTTGCGGTTGCTTGTGACGAGAATGTTTCTGTGCTTTGGTGTGGAGCCTTTTTTTTTCTTTACGGCCAACCTCGCTATATTCACACCCTCGCCCTTTATCCCTTTAACTCGGCGCGTCTCTCGAAGCGCCGTGCTCTGGAGCGCTGTACCACAGAATGCCACTACAGCCCTTCATGTGGACGTGTTTTGTTTGGTTTTGGTTCCTCAGTTGTCGCGCTGAGCCTCAAACCACTGTGTCTTGAAGCTCTTAGATCGTAAGCCGGGGTGAGTCGAGACTGGATAATGGCAGTGACCAGACTGAGGAGAGATGTGGAAATCTTTTTTTCAGGCTGCTCTAATCTGTGCATGTTTAAACTTGGATGCATTCAAATGCATAATCTAAAACACTCTGTACATACAGTTGCTTCATAGCTACTTACAGTCTGACAGCTATTGCTGCACCAGTCCCCATGGGCTGCGGCATTGTGAAAGGCTTGTCTCCATTTCTTTTATTTACCTAGGGAGATTTGTGATTGCAGAGGAAATGGACTGTTTTTCAGACCTGTCTGACTTCACATTTATCCAGTTCTATGCGTTGCCTCCCAGGAGACGCCTGTTAGATACTACTTTCTGAAAGAAAATGTATTTTCTTCGTCTTCAAGGGGACATGAAGAAATAGCTGTAACAGAACATGACACCCAAATAATAAGTGTTAATTTGGACATTAACACCTAACAGCAGCCTGAGATAATGGAGGTCTGAGCACTGGATGGGAGCTTGGGGTTGGGTTTCCCTCTACATCTCCATCCCAGAGTCTCTGACACTTTCAGATGTGCATCAACACTTGAAAAGACGTCATATCGACACATTTTGATGAAGATTGTGAACGCGAGCACCAGTCTATCAGGAAGGGGCCGTGAGAAACAAGACAGCTTGAGAGGTCACGAAGACGAGATGAGCTTTAATGTTGAGGCCTTTGTTGCCCTTAATGCCATCCTGCGTTTCTAAAATGGAGCCAAAACATGTGATGCGGGTTAGCACATTCTAAATTTGTTTGGTGTTTTTATACCCTGAAGTCATAATGTTTTAATTTGCCGCCCCCCCCTCCCTTGCTTGTGAAATTTCCGTGGCCTGCTGCCGTGTAAACAAAACACATTTAGCATAATTGCACCTTTGGTGTAGGCCTCTTCAAGGCGAGGTATTGATTTTCTCTTTCTCCTTCTCTGCTCTTTGTTTTTCTTCTCCTCAGCTTTATTTTGCCTTTCGCATTCCTTCGTCGAAGAGCTCCCTCGCATACTCTCTCCATCCCTCCTGCCCTCCCACATCCCTCGCTCTGTCTGTCATGGATGGCGCTAAAGACGAGACTTTATGGTCACAAGTACGCTTTTTGGTTGCACTACCCAAAGTTCACCTTACGGTCAAAGGCCAGATAGCTGGACTCTGCTACATGGTAGAATTGCAGTGTCATTTAAGCGTCTGGAATCAAAGTGGGCATCATGCAATAAAGGAGAAAAAAGCCGTCATCGTGTTCATCATGTTGCATGTAGGTGAAATAGCAGCTCTGCAGCGTGTGGGAGGAATCCTGAGACTGAAACTGGAGACGAGTGCTGTGGAGCTGCATGTGTCCCACAGATACATGTAGTCCTCAGACACACTGGCAAACGTTCCTACTATATATAGACATATGCTATAAGTTATATATAGTGTGTTTGTTAAGACACCCATGTTTATATTACATGCACAGCTATTATATAAACATAAAATATTACAAATACGCACATTGGTGTTTTAAATAAATATCGTCGTCCAAGCAGCTGCTGTCTTATCGTTCGTCAGTGACCTGATTTTCCCTTTACACACCATCTCCTGCATTTTTACACTCTTCAAAGGAGCTCCGTGCCATTTCCATCTGCGGCTCGGTACACAGTGAAGGGGAGCATACTTTTACTACCATATTCTGAATGTAGTAAAAACTTTCTTTCTGAAACAGAATGTCAAATAGCAGGAAGGAAGGACTACTTCGACTTGTGGAAGTTAATGGAAAACTCAGGGAATTCTGTATCGGCGCTACACTGAAAACTGCGGTTTGCTGTAACTTTTGGCAAGAAGATAAATCCGAAATAGACAAAACTCGAACTGAAAACCAATGAACCGTGATTTTGGCTAAGCATCACGGGGCAGTTCCTTCTCTTCTCTTTTGATTTTCGAGTTCTGAAATAGACTTCTTCCAATCCATTTTCTGGCTGCAGGGAAAGGCTACTACCTGTAGCATGTATGGGCCTGTTACCGATTTTCACAGTGCACCTATCATTTCCTTACCTCTTGAATGTGAATTGGGTGTTGAGTGGTGCCGCTGAAGGTGGAGTGTTGGTTGTATCGTCTTTTCTATAAATTCTCAGCTTCTCATGAATGTTTTATTCACAGGGAGACGTTGATGCAACGATAGAAGGTGTTGGTCGATATGAATTTGCTGTCTGCAGTGTCTGCGCCGGAGCAGATCCTTCCACGGTGTCTCCGTGTCAGTTTTCATCTTTCTCTTACTGATGCAGTGTGAATTTTATGTTGAATTCAATAGGTCTTATTGGACAAACATGCCAAAAAACATTTTCAAAACTGTCAAAAGATCTGTAACAGTAGCCCCTTTTCTCTACATCTCACTTTTTCAGTGTGCTGTGAACACGGCTACATTTTTAGATGCAGGGGAAAAACAAGAATCGTTTTCAAACATTTAAATACATCCCCACCCAAAGCCGACTGTTATAACAGGTGAACTGAGCAGGTCAAGCTGTAATAAAGCAGTGATATTTTTTGGGGGGGGGTGGCTTCTGGCTCCTATTCAAGGCCTCCTGCCTGGATTAACCTCCGGACAACTTAAGAGAAGGTTGGCGCTCCCCCTCCGGACTCAGCTGCACAGACACACGTGCACGTGCCCAGTTATCGCTACTACAGGTAGTTATGTCCTTCCTTACGTCTGTATCTAGCTGCCTTGAACACTTGCTCAACCCACGTTTGACCAACTCTTGAGCAACTTCAGTCACAGCCTAATTTGTGGCCACGATCCTTGGAACATATGGGGATGCACTGTGTGCAAACACAGTCTAATGAGTGTGTGTCCGTATTTAAAGTATCCTGGCGCCTAGTGCTGCTACTTTTCTATAAATACATGATTTGCACACTCAGCTCGTCCTGGAGTGTTTGTAAGACAGAAAGTGAGGGGAGCAGTCAGGAAGTCATTGAGGGGCCCTCCAGCCGTCTGGAGGAATGTGGATTGGGGGTGGGTGGGTGAGGGAGGTTTGGTCTTGGAGAGAGAGCGAGATGCTGTATTTGCTCAGACATTTGCTTTGCATTAAAGTGTAAATGCAAAGTCGTTTCACGTCAGGCGATGAAATACGCTTACATGAAGTCCAGCTCCAGACGTTGCTTTAAAGCTAAACACCAGAAGACACCGTCTTTATGAGAAGGATTTTATAACTTGGAGATGTTATCACGACAATAACAGCGTTACCTTGAAATATTGAAAGAGATGCACCATGAATATAGTTTGCGTGCGTGTTTGGCCAGATGACGTGTTGTTGCAGAAAAAAGCGAAGCTGCTTTAAGCCAAATGATGCTGCATCATTTTTGGAAAACCTGCCGTGGAGGTCCTAGCTGCACACTTTCCGTCTGAACACGGCCTGGGAGAGACTTAGAAAGTGGGGTGTGGTTCACGAAATGCAGACGTACACGACACTCGGCTGTAATTTTACAGTATGAATAGGCCCTCACAGATGTTCACTGTTTATATAGCCCTCATCAGCTGCGATTCAACCCTCCCTCTGAGCAGCTGCGGCAAGCATGCACACACACAGACGCACACAAGTGTAAAGCCTTTCTGCAGCCGTGAAAACACTCATTGGCATAAAGCGTTTCATAAGCTGTAGCCACACAGCCCTCACCCCAGTCCAAGCCTGGTTCAGTCCAAATGTCCTCACAGTAAAATAAGATTTCAGCACAGTATGCTGCCACGCACACACGCTGTCAGGTTGGAACTTGCTATTTTTAGTTTTACACCCTTGGGTGATGAAAAAGTGCAGCAACAGGAATAATCTTTTCTCAAAAAAAAAAATCTAATTTGCAGTTTTCTCTGTTCATCTAACGCGTTTCCCTCCTTCCTTCAGCCTCAGTGTTTAGTAAATTCACCCCTTGCTATGGGCTCTGGACAAGGTTTTCACAATGCACACGGCACAGACCTTTGTCCTAGTCATTGTTACTTTATACTTATATTATCATTAATTCTTGATTGTTGGTGCCCTTGATGACTGCCAGGTTTATCCAGCGCTTGGTTGCACGTATACCTTTAGCCACACTGCGCTACCCACTGTAGTGTAGAATAAGCCTCGGACGCGTGAGGGACAGTGATAGATGTGCAAACGGACCAAAACATTAAATCCAGTCACGAAATCATCGTCTGTAAAAAGTGTCGAAAACTGAATGAGATAACGTGAAGGAAACTCTTGTGTTGGAAAACCGCGCGATGCGCAGAGTAAAAGACGAGGTGACTGTGTAGAGAAACAGCTTCTTTTACGTGTCCGGTCGTTTGGCTGCTTGTCCAAAGCTCGACAGCACAAAACTAATAAAGAAATGTGTGTTTTGAGTGTTTTGAATTTCAATGAGTCGCTGATCAGAGAATTGAGGGCGGGGGGGTTGGTCAAATTGATTTTTTGCTGAGTGAAAGCAGATGCATGTGAGCCAGTGAGCGGACACACACACACACACACAACCAACCGCTGAAAGCCTCTCGTCTTCGGCTACCCAGTTGTAACCTTCAATTAACCTTCCTCCTGAATACAGCAGAGAGTGTGAGCAGTCTGGGTGCGTGTGTGTGTGTGATGACATAGTCTTACTGTGTGTGCGTGTGTGTGTTCTACTCTCTTTGCTTGGCCTGACCTCCCCATTTCTTCTTTCTTTCTCTCTCCCTCTGTCCTCATCCAACGCCGAGACAGAATGTGCAGCCATGCAGATACCTACAATCTCATTAATTCAACCCACCGGCTATACTGCAGTGCTAGCTCTCTCTCCCTCTCTCTCTCTCTCCTTGTCTCTCGACCCCTCCCTCCTTCTCCCATATGCGAGCGCTTCATCTAAAAGGTTAATATAATCTGCCTTGGCTGGGGTTAACTATGTGTGGATACACTTTAAGAAATGATGTGACAACACATCTGTCCATGTCCGTCTGTGCATGTATTTTCGTATTCACAGCCTACTTGCTCTGTATTTAAAATAATGCTAGATTTTCATAATATGACCTGATAAAACATCCGATAAACACGCTATTAGTACCCAAAGACAGTGCTGCTGTGTAACTGACCTTGACCTTTGACCTGGGACCTCCCTGAGGAGCAGAATGAGAACGCTTCTCCGATAGCATCAAAACAAAGTAAGCCTGTCATTAAATCTTCTGTATGTACGCACTGACTTCCTGTTGCCAGTCTTGCAGCAGAAGTCTTTCCAGGCAAATGCTAACATGCTGTAGTTATGTGTCACATTTATAGTTTAGTTTTTTTTATTGTTTTGGCCGCTCTGACTCGAGCCTACATTTAACTGCGGACGTGTCAATACAGAAATACTGGACGAAGCCTATAAGCATTGGCAAGTTGTTTGCAGTGATTATTAAAAAATCGGTATGAGGAGGAGACCAGAGTCATTGAGGCTGGAGCCCTGTGTCAAGGACCGGCTTTGCGTGATAGGACGCTTGGATGATTGTGTGTGTGTCTGGTAATGTGTGCATGTGCATAATAGCACTTTGTATTCATGTGTGTTTGCCTGTGAGTGACACTTGCACACAGTACCTCTTTGTATCAGTGTGTACTTGATTGTGTGGCTCCATGCATACGTGCGCCCTTCTATCGTCACCCTCTTAGAGTCTCTCTCCCACACGCACTCATTAAAATGTCATCCTAAGCAGGGCCATCTATTCTATCTGTGGAATGCAGTAGGCTGGGAGGGAGCCAGACGGCAGCCATATTGAGTTTCTGGAAAAACTAAGGAGCTGCGAGTGTTAGAAGACATAATGCATCCTTTTTTCAGCGCATTTCTGTAGGTGTGTGTTGAGTGTAAACCTGAAGCTGTAATATTCAGTCAAATGTGCAGATGAAATGATGCGATTGTGTAGTCAATCAGCAAAAGTAAATAAACATCAGTTCTGGTTATTTCAAAACCAACATCACCAGATTTTTTACTGACTGAATATTGTTGAGTGTAAAAAGCCCAAAACCTCACAGAACCCAAACTAGTGTGTAACAGGTTGTTTCGCTTAATCACCAAAACCAAGTTTAGTTTACTGTTAAATGTGATAAATAAAAGCTTTTCCTGTAACAGTCGAAACCTTTTCCAAATGCTAAATGCAGTGCAGTTAGTGAGGTGTAAAGGATTGTGTTCACATGCATATGATTTTTTTTAAATAGAAAAATGTAATGTCATTTTATTAAGCTTTTACTTATTTAATATTTTTATAGTTCTATATTTGCACCAAAAAGGCAGTACAATAAAAATATTTCAGTTTGAATCCTCTGTCCCTCTTCTATAATGTGACATTTGGCTGCTTGTCTACAGTAATTGGAGGACATTTCTTTAAGGCAGACAGTTTTATAAGTGTCCTCTGTACGTTATAGCTGCTGTAGCTGACGTGTGCTGCCTCAAATATGTGTCTGCATGTCGGGGCCGTGCTGCTCCAGATTCCACGTGGAGACGGTAAGAGAGCTGCTACTGGTCAGCTTACTGCCGGGTTGTTGGTATTGAAAGAGAGCCACTGTTATGAGCTTTCTCCTTTTTCCTCACAGTGTCTTTGTAACACTTCGTCCTGTTTCCCCCAAACCCCTCCATTTCCATGATAAACAGACAGATTAATAATTGAATTGTGATCGATTAGCTTGTTTCAGGCTCAAATGTCAGAGTGTCATTTGATCGCTCCCCATCTCTAAACCCTCTCCACCCTCCCCACCTAGTCATTACTCTACGGGGCCAAACAACTGCCTTTCCTCCCTTGGATGATGTTGATGTGGAGGAGGATGCGTCTTTGGCACCAACATGTTTATAGAAGAGGCCACTGTTGGGTTTTAACTCTATGCACACCCTTGTGTGTTGTATTGTAATCTGTAGGTGTGTGGTTTACCCAACCCAGGAATATACAGCTTTGTGTATCTGTTCTGACCCATACACTGCTCTGCGAAGTCATCATGCTATTTTCTGAAATAGAAAGCCTGGTAGACGGGGGTGGACTGAGGGAAAGAAGTCGAACAAACAAGAAAAAAAGCAGGCGGATGAGTGATGTCAACATCGGAGGAAGGGTCAGAGAAAAAGGTCTGGATGGAGAGCAGCAGGAAAACAGAGGAGGCTGAATGGTAACATCAGGGAGAAACAGAGAGTGAGGCGTACATCCCCTTAATTAAAAGTCAAAGCATCTTATTCAACTGTTTAGAATAGAACATGGTTGTTAAGACATAAGAAAACAACTGCCAAAAAAGTAAGTAAAATAATAAACTGACTCCTCTTAGTCGGTTCTTTCACTAGGATCATTAAGTAATAGGATGTGAAGGATCTAATACTTCTGAATGTCACACAACACAGAAACAAAGTTCACCACTCGTTCCACCACTTTCACGTTGAACAGCTTTGTTGCTTTTTGTGCCAAGTGTAATCGATGAGTGTGTGTCCACGTATGTGCGTCCCACTCGTGTGTTTAGCTAAGATGTGAGGTTATCAGTTTGACAACTGGAAACTAAATGAAAAAAGACAGGGGAGAAAGTTGAAACCCGAGGTGTGTGTGTGTGTGTGTGTGTGTGTGTGTGTGTGTGTGTGTGTGTGTGTGTGTGTGTTGGAGGGGCACAAAGCCCCTCTGTTATCTGTTGCAGATGATGAGGGGAGACGGGGCAGCTGGTTCACATTTCCATGGTGCAGGGAGATGGCACCCAGCTGCACTACTGCTCAGATGTAACCTCCCTCTGCCTCTCTCCAGCTCACAGACACACAGTGTCACTCTGGTGAAAAATGCTGGATATTCCTGTTGTTGCTCTGGGTTCATTCATGAGTCGACCTAGCTTTGAGCTATGCTGCAGTGCCCAGGTGACTGAGGCAGCCTCATGGGATCTTGTTAGTGACAATTTCTCTCTCTCCATACACTCAGTTCACGCCTTCATTTGATATCTGAGGCACAGAGCATCCACTAAGTGAATTTTTGAACCGACTCGCCAAAAGTCGTTCATTTATGTAAAATAAGCTTCCTAAACTTTATTTTTTGGCATCTCTGAAGTAATGAGGATGCTGCCTGATGCTGTCATTCCGTTTAATAAAGTTATGCGCTGTGCTTTTACAAGCCCTAATTAGCTTTAGGTGAATGAAACCAGCTTCTAAAGCAGCCACTTTGTCATGTTGTGGCAGTGTGGCAGCCTCTAGAGGATGAGATATTGGTGCGATAACGATGACAAACGTCATCATCGCAATCATAACCTGGGAGGGACCCCTGAGCCACACCGGTCATTCATCAGTGTCTTTATATATGATATTTAGTAAATACTAACAGCCGTTTTCTGCTGCACTGAGCTGGGAATGAGCCACTGTGCTAATCACATGCGCGTGTGCGGGCCCTGGGTGGGTTTGGGGCTTTGTCTTGTTGACTCTCCCTCCTCTCATTTTGTGTCATTGTCTCTAATTTACCTCAGAGGCCGTCCTGCTATCACGCCAGCAAACACTGGGCTGGAATGAGGGATGAAAGGGTAATAGAATACTGATTAATCTTACAGCACCTGTTAAGCCGGTGTGTGTGTATGTGTGTGCACTGGATAAGTGGATATGTAGTATGTATTCAGGCAAATTGCATAACCCAGATAATGTGCATGTGTTATTCACACTAGTGCACGTGGTGGTGGAATCCATGCTTGTGCACGCCTACGCACTCGCACGCACACACAGACAGCCCACACTCGTACGCGCGGCGTCTCTGGAGGAGACGGAGGAGGGGCGGGTTGACCAGATGGAGCAGCCTGCTCCTTGCTGAGCGAGCTTGACGACAGCTGAACAGCTTGAGGTGTACCGGAGTGGCAGGCCACAAACACACACTCCATGGTGCTTTGACACACACCTCACACGTCCCCGACTCTACAGATTTGTTGTGAGGCTCTCGTGGGCACGCGCTCATTTAGACCTGCTCAGAGAGAACGAGCCCAGTCAAACTGAGGTCTGTATCTCTCATAACACATTCCTGAGACAAGACCTCCAATCAGGCCCTATTTATATATAATCACAGAACAGTGTCACTGCTATTAATCACTTATTGGCTCATTGTCTGTCTAGCCAAGTGCCTGAGAATACATTTCTGGTGATGGGCCGTCTCCCTGTTCTGTCTTTATTTTTCCCTCTTCCTTCCTCTCTCTCTCTCTCTCTCTCTCTCTTTCTCTCCACTCCTCCCTTGCTTCGAATCGTGACTTTCCAGTCAGCCTATTCCCTTAGCTGTGATTAGGGGCTTTGGATCCCAGCCTGCATGCATTTCAAGGCCTGGAGGCTTTGGACAAACCAGCCGCGTTTTTCAATCCAATAAACAACGACGAGCGAGTGTGATCCAAATATGTGAAGCGAACGAGTTGTACGCAACTCTTCTGGTGAATAACCAAAACAAAAGGAAACATAAAAAGCGAGGCAGAATCGGGCCTCCTGGTTGAACGGACGCCAGCGTACGGCCTGGCGCCAGGAAGATGAGCAGCTTGGTGGTACAGCAGCCTGGCTTGGATGTCATCCTCTAGTGCTACTTCTCAGCGTTTGTTAAATTAATTGCCCCGAATGTTTGTGTTGTCGGGACATCATTTATATTTCCTCACATCTGCCTCCCTGATGTTTCGATCTGTGCTGTCAATAAGCCTCAAGTAGCAAGTTGTCACTTCGTTGCAAAGCTTACATCATGTACTTCAGAAGCTGGGAGGTGTGTATGTGTGCTGCTGATTTCCTGTGTTCCTGACCCTGAGTGACAGAGCAGAGTGTGTTCAACAAGTTCAAGCTCGCTGCGGAACAGAATGCTCCTCTCAGTAATGAACAGGACAAAGAATAGCATGTTGGACAGATGCAGTACAGAACACACCAATCTTAATGCACCTCTTTGTTGCTTTCATTTTCCTCTAGCTCTCTTATCCTTGATCAGTTTTCTAATGATTGTACTTTTGATAAATGTCCTACCGTGGCACTAAATGAAATGAAATTTGTGTCTGCAAAGTATAGTTGGCTAATCGTGACCAAAAAAAGGCCCTTATACATGACGCCAGTGGACATAATCTGTATCAAGACTTGATTTAAGACTGAGATCACGCACCAGCCTAGTTTCAGATTCCATTCTTGGAGTGTGGCGTTACCTACTGGATTACACAAGTAAAACATGTCTGGTGTAGAGTCCGGGACGAGCATTTGGTGGCTTCTCCTCCAGCTGGTGTAATGTAAATCACTGAAACTGAAAGGTTTCTGGTCTAATCCTGAGACAGGCTGGTCCTCTGAGCTGTGAGCTACTGATTCAAGGGCAGCCGGAATTACAGTACCTACCGTCACTGCCAAAGTGCTCTTGAGCGAATTGCTCCCTGTCCAAACTGCTACATGAAGCACTGACTGAGCAGTCTGACCTCTTACAAGACTCCATCTCTGAGTAGACGATGTCCTTCGGGTCACTGGCTCCGCGTCCTCGTCCGGGGGGCCAACATGATACATTCATCTGTCTCCATTAAGTCTGCTCCCCTCTCTTCCAATCACAGACCCCAGCAGCTCTTACATCTCTCCCATGGCTTCATCACCAGCCTGCCAGACTCACCTGTCGGTCTGCTCTGTATGTGGTTTCTTCTAACTCCTGCAACCTTTGGGATTGCATATACAAACATGCTCCCTCACGATGTCTTTTCTGTTCTCAAGCCACCTGACATACAGTATATGTACATATGTGTGTCCTCACTGGCTCAGAGTAAGTTCTCTCCTTCTTCCTACAGTGTGTGCAGTGTGGCACACAGCGTAACAATGCACAGCATGAGGGCGCAAAACGGCAAAATGACAAACACACAGAGGAAATAAAAGACCGAGAGGGAGGGAATGTGGTCTTGTTTATGCATTAGTTGCAGGACTTAAGTCTCCCACCCACTCCACCACCTCTTAAAATCTGCGTGGGTACTGCAGGCAGACAAACAAACAAACCCGATACCCCCCACCCACCCCGCTGCTACAGGGGGTTCGGAATACTGCAGAATAAATTTGCTTTTGTGTTCTGCAGTGTCAGACATTTTATACGCGTGCCATAAAATGAGCCTGACTCATACACTCGCGCGCACACATAAGGTATCTGCAACTGACGAGCTTGTGGTACCCTGCTGTGAAGGAATGTGTAGTGTAAAAAAAGAAAAGAAGAACAAAACGCGCATTTAAAGAGGTTTGCCAGCTGTCTGACTTCTGACCTTTGACCCCAACACCGCTCCATCACCTATCCTCTGAAATTCATTCTCACGTCAAGAGCGCACATGCGGTGAGATATGAGCAGGGCTCAAAAGCCAAGAGGTGGGAGTGGAGAGTGAAACAAGACGCAGGAGTGTAAGAACCACTGGCCGCTGCATGTGTGGCCTTTGTACGCCGCCCTTACTACGTGTGTTAACAGATTCAGTGGAAACTCCATTGTGTTTTCACCAGCGCCGTTGACCTGGCGTTCTCCCACATGCACTCTTGTCATCCACAATAACCTTCTGTCTGCTGCACAAGGGAAGCCTTTATGCTCCACATGGGTCGGAGGAAAGTGAGGTCGCTGGACAACACTGGCTCTGTGTTTTAAAAATTCAGTGTGGAGGAATACGTTAATATGGACCGTGCTGGTCACATGCGATAAGTCAGTGTTGAACCAAAAAAGACACAAGACCTCTTCCATGTGGTTGGCTGATGGTTATCTACAAGCAGTGAGGGTTTTTTCTGGGGACTTCCAGACAGATATAGGGAAGCAGGGCTTGTAGTAGAAAGTCCCAAGTCAACGTGTCGCGTTTGCTGCTGGCCTTTTAAAAAGTGGCTGTAAAAACCAGTTGTCTCTCCCAGGCTTTCAGCAATAGTGCTGTGCGGGACTGTGATGAGAAGACTGACAGGCAGAAAGACGGAGTGTGGGTCAACCTCGCCATCTGTCTCTGATCTTTACAGCGCTGCGTGATTGACAGGGGTACCGGCGCTCCCCTGACCTCCAGCCAACCACAGCCCGCTGCACATGCACTTACACCACGATAACTGCTACAGTAGCATGTTTATGCTCGGTCTTGTACATCGAAGCATGTAATCAGATTCAGAATCACACACTGTGCTTGTTGGTCTTAAAGGTAAATTTCCCTGGTCAACATGATGCAAGTTAAATAAAACAAACTTCCTCCCTACTCACACGTGGACGAAGCTCAATGTCTGGACACGAAAGAGAGACGACTGAAAGCTACTTCTAGCTACTACCAGCCCGACTTCAGCATCAAATTAGCCGGATTTACTCTATTTTCAATTAATTCCTTGAAAAGGAGCGTGGAAAAGATGCCAACCTTTGATGAACACAAGGTTTGTTATCAGAGGAAGAGAGCAGAGTTTTCTCCTGTATGTTCGCACATCAGTGTGTCTTTGTATGTGGATGTGCGAGATTGTTCGTGCCTTTCTCTCATTCCCACTCTTCAGACGCACGGATTAATCAAAAGCTGCCACGACAAAAAGAGCCTTAGATATGAACCCCTGAAATTCAGCCTCACTTCAGAAAAGGTTGCAGCCTCATATTGTACTGAACTGAATGATCACTGGCGGAGCACAAAATGAAACCCGTTGCAGATGGCGCTGCTTAATGAAGACCTCTTCCTACAGTGCTTTTTAATAACATCCACACTTGTACATGTACTAAGTGCAATTTCCAGACTAACCCGCTGATCATGAACTGATCGATTTTAAAGCAGAAGTGTAGCCGCCCGCATGCGGTGGAACCAGTCCCCGTAGTTTCAGCATGTTCAAGCTGTTGACTCTGCTCTGGCTTTGATTTCTGGCATGTGTAGAATATTTTTGCAATCTCTATCATATTAAGCAGAAAAAGCAGTTCCCACATTGTGCCACGTCCTTGGTGGCTCTGTGAGGTGTTTATTCCTCAAAGGTTGTTATATCATATTTAAATCTCCTGTAAATAACGGAGAGCGTATCAATTTAAAGCAAGGGGCCACAGATAGCTCCTGTTCCAGTCAGTTGTGAACTGGGTCCCACCTTTTTAAATGGTATGTATCTGTGTTTGGAAATGAAACTTCTCCAACCACACATCAAATGTGGACATTTGCCAGTCTTACCCTCCTCTGCCTGCCCTCGTCATCCCTTACAATAATCTCGTTGCTCCCCATCCGCTTCCTGTCTTCAGAATGAATATGAAACATGCTTCTCCAGCTGTTCCAGCCACCTTCCAGAAACGTCTTTCCCTCCTGTGGCAATATCTGAAGTGGGTCTGAGCCTCTGGCCGGTCAGCATGATGCGTGTCTGACTGCATTGGCAGAGTGCCAGAAGCTGATGTCACCGTCCAGCCTCTCCTTTCCTCCGTCCCTCACCTCACTCTCTCTACCTCACACTGCCTGTCTCACCTCCACTCTCCAACTTCCTACTGTGACCTGTGCTGTCTTATAATTAAATGCCTCCCCGTACATAGTGCTTTATGTAGCTTTGCCCTTCTTTCCCAGACTCGGCCACGACAAGGTGACGGCTATCGCCAGCACCTTTGACCTTTGCGATTGTTGGCAGACAATGCAAGAGACCTGGAGAGTGTTTTTCGGTTTGTGAGGCATGTGTCGATTTCACTGCCAACTTGTGGTGTCACAGTATGGTCAGGTTACACAGGAGACAGCGTGTCACCCCTCGGTGTTAAACAAAATGGCTGGGCAATAACATTCGCATCGAGGAGGTCAGCTTCGTTCCCGTCCATTTGGCCCCCACTGCACGACCCTGCCATTGTGCGTCCAACCTCCTACGAGGTGGATTTCATGCCTCACAGCTCACAGGGTGCATCCCCTTGATGTCCAGAGTAAAACCACTTCCTACCAATCGAACAGCTGCAGAAAAAGGAAAGGTTGAAGATTCAGTGGGACTGTGGTAGTTTGGTCTCGAATGTGAGGATGATCTCAAAGCTGCGAGAACATTGATTAGAAAATCTGAAGGGGGCTCCTAACTTCATAACTTTAGACAAATCAACGTCAGGTGTTTTTATACCACAAAATCTCTTTCAAAAGGCAAACTTTAATTTGGGAGGCTCCTAAGATTTCAGAGAAAGGTTATGGTGCTCCCAGTGGGATAGCAGATGGCCAACACAAGGTGTCTTTGAGTGTCAGGCAGCCTTTCTGTGCCTGGTCTGGGAACAGTTGAGAACAAAGACTCATGGGAAAGCTACTCCAAGGAGAGGTTGCTAGGGTAGGGCGTCCTGCAATCCCTTAATGAGGTCACGGCGGTGCAGCTCTTCTACCTATGCAAACAGCCTTTAAGCAAAAAACAGAGGCTCATACATCACCATGACAGAAAATACTGGTGAATTTGTTGATGCAAGCATCCAAATATCAGCCGTATTTGTTCTGATTATTTGCTTTTGATTATTTACTCTCGCTGGTTAATGGCAGGTGCAACTGGCTTTAAATTCCTCTTACATAGAGAGCGAGGCTGGGAGGTAGATACATACTGGGACATTTACATAAGTCCTGCAGATCCATGCAAATTCATGTGATTCACACCAAACATCTGCAATGCAAGCACAGTTTAGTATGCATGAGTTTGAGGGGGGAGAAGGAACGAAGGAATGAGGAAGAGAGGCCAGGTGGGGGCTAGATGGGCGAAAAGAAAACAGTGTTTGGATTCAGATGATATATTTAGGAGCCAAACGCACCTTCTTCTGCACAGGCGCACACAAACACACTTAACCTATACTGTAATACCCCTTTTGCCCACCATCCCCACCAGGCATCAGCGCAGCAGTCATGGCAACATAAAATCACCTGCACGCATAAGGAAACAAGACAAGATGTACAAAGCGCTAAAACGCATCCTGTTCATTATACACCTAGTCGACACACATGCACGATAAACAGTGACACTAACAGTACACATACAAATAACTGGTACTAAGGCACAAACATCGATGAATGAGTGGACCTTCGTTTTACATCTTTGAGTTGTTTGTCTTCCGTACGGTATGAATCAATGAAAGGCAGTAAACTGGTCCGGGTAAAAGCCTGCAAGCCGGGAATGACACATAAAAACTATCTGAGGTGAAAGACTGCGGAGAAAAACGGCAGCTGAAGGCTGAACATCAACAACAGAGAGCAGCGCCTGGAGGAGGCCGTGAGAAAGACGGCTTTTACCTGCTAATTAGTGTTTTTCCGTCACTTAAACAGCGTCCAGGCTTATTTACTTGACACTTAACTACCGCATCAGCCTTGTTTGAGTGGAATTTTTAAAATTATGATGAAGTGATTACATTAATTAAATCACTTAAAATGGTCTATTAAAATAAAATCTATCCTTCCATCTGCCACAGTATGCTGTGCTATTCTCAGCTTTCTAATTCTAGAGTCACCTTTTCCTTTGTCCTGGACAGAAACATCTTCCATTAGCAATTATTAACGTTATCTATTTGTAAGAGATAAAAACAGTTAAATAAGGGGTATTAGAGGTACATTAGGCTAATTAAAAATCCTCTGTTAGGCTTTTGCTGCACATGGGAGGCACTGAACAAGAATATGAATGTCTTGTCATTAGTGGCCCTTGTTGGAAATAATGACCCAAACGGGAGAGAATTAACCTGTTTGGGCCTGTGTGCCCTGTACGAAAGCATTGCCCTTTGCTGGACGTAGCATTTACATTAGCGTAATAGAGGTTCCTGAGATGAATCTTTGCAGTTCCTATAACCGTTATCAAGTGAAGCATTCGTTATTATCATTAGGATTTGTGGTGACTTTGTTTCTCTAAAAATAAATAAACAGAACTAGTATATATCCGGTGACATTTGGACTCGTCTGACGTAACCTCCTCAAACGTCCTCCCAGAGTTGAGAGGCTAGAATCCATCCCTGGAGAATCAACAACTACCCTACGAGGCAGCAGCAGGAAGTCGCTGTGGACAGGGCCCGTCACATTCCTGGAGCCAAAAATTAGATGTTGCTGAGGCACATACCAAACAATGTACGAAAAGCACACTCCGCTGGAAAGTCCAGCATTTTTTCCCAAGCCAAACCTAGAAAATGTTATTCTATTTGAAGTTCCAGACATCAAACACTCAGTTTTGATCATCACGCCAACCAAAACTGAAGCCTGTGTGTGTGTGTGTGTGTTTGCGAGTGTGTAAACTAAGCTACTACCTCGTGAAGGGGATTTTTAATGTGCTCCCTTAGGTGATAAGTAATCAATGTATTCTCGTCAATGTAATTTCACATTTGTAGCGTGAAGGAGCAGGGGTGAGTGGACGAATACAACTAAACCACCTATTGTGACGTCTACTTCGCTTCCTAGAATTCACCTTCTTTTAATTTCTTGCGGCCTTCGTGTAGGCGAGGATGTGCACACTCTCATTTCATGCTTACGGCACGAATTCCCATCTCCCCCTTGCCCCCCGCTGTCTTTCTCAATCTCCGTAATCAAGTGCATTAGTACCAATATCGCATGGGGAAATGAGCTAAATTTAAAGCTTGACCATGCCAAAGTGAGAGACGCTGATAGCCAGTGGCTCCCACCACATTGTGGAAATGGGGCCGTCATTTTGGCTTTAATTACTGAAGCCTGAGATTGTCTGCAGTGATGTGCTACTTTCACAGGGGGAAAGGTTTGAGCTTCATAACGTAATCATTACCCTAATAGCCTAGAGTTAATAGCCTAGAGTCTAATCAATAGACTTTAGCATTGTCAAGGTTTTAGTTTGGATAAAAAGAAAACAAGCAAAGCTCTTGTCCCAACGTATTTATTTGCATTATTTACAGAAATTAAAGTGCAGATTAATGTGGAAGTCGTCGAAATTCAAACTGTGACAGACAATCACTAGAAATGTACTGACTGCATTCAACATTCCTAGGGTGTGCGCAGTTGGACACTTGGTAACTTTATCAGAAAGCTAAACACAAAATTATCCTGAGGTCGTCCATGAAGATGTTAAGGGTTCGCAGCGTCTCTACTGTGTCATCAGCTGGTTGCGTCTCTGCTCGGTCCTCAGATCAGGGAGGGCAAGTGTTGACTTGTTTTCCTGGGGAGGAGGAGAAAGGTTGTGCTTTCCGTTCCACGAAGTCCAGGCATCTGTGTGGAGCTGCGCTTGCTACAGTTGTTGGTTTGCTATAGTTTTGGCCATAGCTCAGCAAAGCACGTGTTTAGGTATGTGCGTATGTTGCTATCAGAGGCTCCATATTTTCTCTGCTTTCTATTTACAGATGGGAGCATTAAGCAGCACAGAAGCAGACTCTGGTTAAACTGGTGCCCACACTTGGCCCTAGGTTATGTTTGACAAGGTCGTTCAACAACAATACATGTTGTAATTGTGTTGTGAAGTTCGTATAGCAACCAGAGGTGGAGATAGAAAGCCATGCCCTAAGGGGAGGGCCATAAATCAAAACCTAGGCGTCTTGTGAGCATAGATAGGACAATTCTCTACAGGCATGGCAAGATTCCCACCACCTACACCAGTGTTTACATTCAACACAATACCGGCAACTTTCAGGAGTGTGCTGGATAATTTGATAGCCCTTATTCTATTCATCGTCCTGCATTTACCTCTGTACTGACATCACTTCTGCTCCGGGCCAATAAAAGAAAAGAAGACGCATGTTGGTCGTGTGCGTATAGTATCATGTTAAACTTCTGAAAGACACCCCCTGTGCTGCATGAAGACCTATTGTTGAACTCTCCCTTTGTGTTTTATGAAAGTACAGCTATGTACTGCACTTCAGCCTTTAACAGCTTGATGTGCTCTAGAAAAACACAGTTCTTTTCAAGACTGATTGAAGATGTCAGTTGATTTACACGGAAGGAGCGAGTTGGTTAACCTCATAGCTCAGACAAGTGAGAACATGGTTTAATATAAAAGTGGTCAGGTTATATGCCCTATTTAGTTCATACAGGCGATCTCTGTCACCTTGGCACCAACAAGGTGCTTCTGATGACGATTGTGTCTGAGAATGAGATAATAACTGTCTCTTCATTTCTGAAGTGTGTTCAGTTCACATTTCAGCCACCGACATTGCTGTGAGTTGGCAGGGAGGGATGTGATGAAGCATTCAGTGACACTTTGGAAATGGCAGTTTCATGGATCAAAAGTTGTGCTGACAGAAAAGTATCTTTCACATCTTGGCAGTCCTGGTAAAAATGGCTTCTGCAGGGCATCCATGGTGCAACGGAGGGAGCTTAAATGCATGCTAGGACGTGTCGTCCAAATGTCTCACATCGTACGAAAAAAGCAGGAAATCATTTCCCATTGCATCGGTGCCGTGAATGTCTTTGGTTCTCTTTTTAATTAAAGTGTATGTAAAACCAGTCTGCGTCTCTGCACTGCACCGGACATATCAATGAGAGGAATCGTGCGTTTGCGTGCAACAGGAGGCATCCTTGGCCCTTCTGTGTAGCTTGGGGGATTAATGGCAATTTGACTTAAACAAAGAGACGGTGCCTGGAATATCATTGGGTGCCTGTGTAATTACAAGGCAATGAGATAAGCAAATAACGACAAGATCGCGAGATTAGGAAAGAAAAGAGGGGGAAACAGAGACTCCCCTGTTAATTAAGGGACGCGAAAAGACTCTGGCTGCAAGAGGAGTAGGTCACAATGTTTGGGGCGGTTCTCCCCCTTTGGAGTCACTGACACTTTTTGACCTTCCTTTCATTCATGGCTGAGCAGCATCCGAAATCCTTCAATATAAACTAATGTGAGATGTATTTTTCTTTGTGTGTCTTTCCAGAGTGCCAAGCTGTCCTGCGTGAAGACCCCAACCACCCCTGTGCAGTCAGGCCTCGGCTGTCCGGCCCGGTCGAGGATCCGTCCCACCCCCCTTCCCAACAGTAACAAAGATGGCCACCGGTGGTGCCCCTCGCTTCTCCTTGGCACTTCTGCTGCCCGTCACCACTCTGCTGCTATCACTGCTGCTCACCAGCTCCCACGCCTTATGTAAGTCTGGAGACGCTCAAAGCGTTGCTACCGATACCTTGAGTGATGTGGAGGTTGACAGGGATTTGGTGAACAAGCTTTTTCCCTGCTGCCCTTTAAAGTTTACTTTTACTGAGCTTGTAAACTGTCTCATGTTGATGATACCTGTAGGCTGTCACGAGCCGGATGAGTCCTTGCTTCCTCCGGTAGAAAAAAAAACAAATAACTTGGCACCTCGATGCCAAGAGCTGGTTTTGACGTGTAAGTTGAACCCCCGGTATTATGTTTAATACTGTTTCACAAATTTTGCAGAAGAACACGGGAGCATGATGGACTTTTGGTATTTTGTTGGTTCAAATGTAACTTTCATTTAATCTTATTTTCTTGGATGCTGTTAATCTTCAGCCAGAAAAACTGACTCATGTTAAATCTTAAAGTACTTACATTTCAGACATGATGTATGCTTCTATAAATCATCCTCCATAACCTCCCTTGTTAGCAACAGCGGAGCGTCACTAGGATCTTATCCTTTTCCTGCTTTGGATTTGTTCTGCACCATTTCCCCATTAAGATGAGCTTAGAGCAGCATTAAGGAGACAAAACAAAAAGCGGGCTCCGCCGAGGAATAGAACCAGAGCGATGGAGAGGTGGGGGGCGCTCCCCCTTGGGCTTCATTGTTTGTAAATCCTGTGTGCATTTCATGTGTGTGGGCTAGGGTGTTGGTGAGGACTGTATAAGTACTGTAAATGTATGCACATCTGGAGGTCGTCGTGGAAACGTGGGCGGATGGGTGTCAGCGATAAGGCCAGGCTTGTTTGCATGAATGTTAGCTGACTGTTCCTGTACTGCGTGAAATGTGTGCCTCTCAAAATCGCAGCACTTTGACCCAGTGTGACACAGAACTGGAATTTTAAGGAAGTTGTGTGAGGATTGATTTTTCTGCCCATCTCGGCCAATTTGCAGGAGAAATTGCGGTTTTGGTCTGGATCTTCTTCTTCTCAGTCTCTGTCGTTCAGTGAGTGCATTGCCAGTGATTCGAGAGAACAGCGAGAGGACTTGATTCTTCTCATGTTGTAACAGAGCTGTCTACTTCTGATTGCATGGTGGTTTGAGTGTCTGGTAGCATAATTTGAGTGTCTTTCAGCTCAGCTGGCTGCAAACATGTGAAATTGCACTCAGGCAGATGTCAAACAGATGTCTTTGTTCTCTTCCTTCTGCCTTTTTACTCATTTTCAGACTGAAAGTAAAGCCAAGGTGCACCAGCTCTGTCTCAGGCAGCCTGTACGTCCTCCTCCTCCCTTTTCTTTCCTGCTGTGTTAGGAATCAGGTTGTGTCTTCCACTTGAATTAATGCACAGCCTGTTTGCTCAGCCTGGTTTAAATAACATCCAGTGCAGTCTGCTTCATATTTGATAGAGATTAGCTCTGTCTCTCTTACACACACACAACCAAAAACACCACCAGCAGCGCTTTCTCCCCATCTGTCAGTCTTTGTCTGCTCGGCCTGTGGATATGATCACTGTTTCTCTCTCGCTCAGTCTTATTGTCCCTGGCTCATGTTCACACCTTTCTTTTTGTTGTGTTGTTTTTTATCTTTCTCGCTTGCTTGGCCACCACTCGCTTTCCAGACACATGTACACACACGCTTCTCTCTCCACACGGCGATGCCCCACTGCTACGCCTAGAAAATATATGCACACACTTGTCGACTGCCTCTGATTGTCTTTCACACCCCACGCACATGACCGCATGCAGCATAGTGTTACAGTTGTCTAATTATATTCACTCCCACCTGGCGGGCCGGGGACGGCAGCCCCCAACTCCCAGCGACACTCCTCCCCTCGCTCTGTCACAGCCCACGTTTAAAAGCATGACGTCGTCTCTTGCTCTCACAGCCTCCTCTGAGTTTCTGTGCCCTTCATCCTGCATCCTCATTAAAAATATCAGACAAACAGGAACTAAAATCCTGAACAACATTTTAAACAACTGATGATAAGAACCAGCTGAGTCACTGCAGCCAGAGGTGCGTTAGCCTGTTGAAGCTCAGCTATGAAAGCTGGTGTTGCTGACATCATTACCGCGGCTGATTAAAATTTGCCAGTGAATATTGAAACTGTAGGAGATTACTCAGGTTATTAGATGTATGAATAGTGTCTTGTTATATTAGTTTTTTGATTTATGAGGTGTGGAGTGAGGGAGTTGCCAGGGTGTTTACACACACACACACACACACGTTTATGATGATGCTGGAGCTGATAAAGGTGCGTTTCTTAACTAGTGTCACTAATAAATAGTGTCACTAATTATTACCTGTAATTCTTCATTTTTAAGGCCCACAATTATTGCATCTATTCCATTATATTGCAGTGTTTTTACTTCACTTCTTCACAGTGTTTTTGTGCATGTTTCTTTTGTTCCTTCCTGTAATTTCCTTGTCCCTGTGTGTGTGTGTTTCTCTCTCTCTCTCTCATTGTTGTCTCTCTGTCTCCTCCTTCACACTCCTCTTATCTTTTCCAGTCAAATTATGTTGAAGTCAATGCTGTCAAGTTAATTTTGTCTAATTTAATTTTATGTGCACCCTGCTGTTACACGCTTGGCCCCATACTTTAGTCTATAAACATTTTTTTTCTCTCAAATGAGAAGAAAATAAATACATTTTTAAGTGCGGTACAGGAACAAGTTCCTCTTTGTCGTGTCTGTTTTAAAGGTTGGTTTCTGAGATCTGTGCACTTAAATGTAGTCAACTTTAGTGTCCCGCCAGTGTAACCGAACAGGTTATACTATTTTACCAGCAGAAAATAATGCAACACGTTTTAATATTTGCAGTTTCGATCTTTTGTCACATTTATCCTTGACAGCCTGACAAACCTTTTTTGTCAGACTGAAGCTTTTTCTTTGTGCGCAGCATTACATAGATTTAAATACAGAGACAGACGCTGTTTTTCACTTTAATTTTCAATACAAGACTCATCTTTTTCATTCTCTTGCTTTTGTTCTGATTAGACCTAAAACACTTTTGACAATTGGAAGCGTCCTTTTCATTTAATGAGCCAACAAGTGTCAATTGTCTTCAAGGGAGTCTCAATGACTCTGAGTTGTTCCAATGTTACCTCCTGTGTGTGTGTGTGTGTGTGTGTGTGCTCTGTGGCCATATTGAAATCCAGCGAACGTGAGCTTACACACGCACACGCACACACATTCACGTCTATTTCTGAAGAATCAAACTTGTTTATTTCCATTGGGCTGAAGGATACTTAGCGTCTTGTGCTTCTTACTTTAGCCTTCAACAGTGGTTTCACTGGGACCAATTTGTGCATATTACAACAGCGCCACTCTTTTAGAAGTGAAGCTTTGCTGTGACGACAGCGTATTTGGGCGACGATTTTCACCTCCAGGTACAAACATCACAGAGTCAAATTTTTCACTGTGTTCTCACTTCCTGCCACACGTCTGTCATGGAGCATAAAGCCTGAGCCCTGTGAATATGTTGGGAGTGCAGTCAACAGAGATGGCACATGATGCAATGATGAGTTTTTACGTCACTTTTTACTCCTATCAAGTAGAACTGAGCCTTGGACTCTTTGTTTGTCCAACTCACTTCTTTTATGAAATGCTTCGAACATGAGGTCATTTGTTCTTTTGAAAAGGTCACTTGGACCCAAACAAGTGAAACTGTTTCATCCTGACTTATCAAGAAAATTTAGAAGATGTTCTGTTCTCAGCTGTGGGAACTGGCTGCACAGTCCATGCAGGACAGATTCAGTCTGTGCAGCACCACAGATGCCCCGAGAGCAAATCCCAATTAGCCTTTCCTCTTTATAGTGTAATTGGAAAAGCAACAGTTTCATTAACCCTCACGTTTGCACAGTGAAGGTAAAGGTTCCATAGTGATCAAAGGTGGTCTATGAAATATGGCCACAGCTCAGACTAGTTAGAGCTGGAGGAGCCAGCATGTTTATTCAGTTAAATCTCCCCGGTTTAAATCTTCATTCTTCTTCTGTATGTCGATGCCACCAAATTGTGTATTAAACAATTTTTCTGTCCTGTTCTGGTTTTCCAGACTGGCTGAAGTTTCAGTCTCCAGTCTTCTGATCTTTGCTGGCAGCGATTGTGTGTGAGAACCTCCAGACAAGACAAAGCAAGACGAGTTTAGAGTCAAAGCTGCGTTTCCATAGCGATGGCGCTTGCCCAGGCAGCCTTTGAGAATTGGTCCTGATTGATGGGGCTAGGTTGCTTGGGCCTGGAGGGGGTGTGCAGGCTGTGAAAACAGGGAGCGAGAGTCTGTGTCTACGAGCAGGGCCTTTTATATGCCTGCCTGTTCATTCGTCCGCTTGAGCGCGTATTTGGCTTTCTGTGTATCTGTCTGTCTGTCCCTCCATTCCCATACTTGTGTGTATGTGCTGATGCAGGCTGCCAGAGTTTTAAAGCAGGCCCAGGACTGAAGGCGAGGCGGCTGTAGCAGCTTGTCGGCCCCGCTGAGCCTTACGGATGCCTGTAAATCTTTAAAGTCCAGAGGTCCACGTGGCTGAAGTTCAGCATCAGCAGCATCTTTGCCAGTTCACTGCACAGCACACGAACCTTACACCTTAGACCCTGACAGTGTAGAGAGGCCTCAGAAACTCACTTTCACTCAAAAGGAGTCAGTGTCGTGTGTCAGTTGTGTGGCTGGTATGAAAATGACATTTCATCTCAATAGCTGCACATAGTAACACACAGAGGTTCGTACTGCTCTCTCACCAGTCAGTATATAAAGGCGGCTGAGTGACTGTTGAGCAAAGTGGCAGAGAGTAGAAAAAGTTAACATGCATGTCATTCTCATCTGCATCCTCGCTGTGAGGACCCTCGTTGTCCTGGGCTGGCACCTCTCTTAGCACCAAATGTTCTTTGTAGACTGGTTTTAAACAAGGTCCCTATGATTTGTGAAAGATACCTATTTGTAGCAAGGTGGATAACAAGTGCTCTTTTCCCAGTTCCCTGCCTTTCTGCAAAGCGCTGAATGGTTGTGCGTCATTTTGTCTCCCACTTTGCTAATTCAGCAGATAATGGCTCCTATTTGTGAAACGAGAAGCTTTTCTCCATCAATTACTGTATTAGTCATAAAGGCCGGACCCATCCCTCCTCTAACAGCGCCAAACGACAACATTAAAGTACCGTAAATGGAGCCATCTCACATTCACCTACCCGCCTCCTCCTCTCCGCCACCACTGTATAATCACAGTGATGGCGTATTGGGGCTTATCGGGACCAGCAGAGGCAGCGGCCGCTAGCAGGTGGCTGCTGTATTAGTGAAACAAAAATCTGTGGGCACAGTGTGAGTTTCTTTCTCCCTGCTAACTTGTTGTATTTGCGTGGCACTGTTCTTTTCCTGGGGCCTGGGCCCCTGTTGCTGGCTATTTCAGCTCAGGCCGCGTCCCCCTGCCAGGCTGATAAAGACAGGTCTCGTGTCCTTATCGGGGTAGTGCTGTACCTCAGTCTGTTTGAGGAAAGCTTAGGGAATAGAGCGAGACGCCGGCAGAACGGACAAATGGCCACTGCGGGTGCGATGTCCTTTCAATGTCCTCTTTGGTAACATAACAAATACCAGGTTTTGGAGGCTTTGCAACACACAGTTCAATTCCTTGCAGCAATGGTGTGTGTGTTTTTGGACGAGGTGGCACCAGTGGGACAGAGATGAAGCAGAGGCCATCCAGTATGTTTTATAGTCGTGGAAAATTGAATTACTGTAAAACGTTATTGTAGAAATGCTACGTCTACGCAGTAGATGGATAAAGCAGATGTTCCAGAGCCATTACAAATCTGGATTTCACAAGAAGGACAAATAACATCACTATATGTATGTTGAGATGCCTTACAGTGCAGATGCCTTTCAGGTTCTTACTTGAAGCACTGCCTGTCTGTGGTCTATGCCATCACTCATTACTGAGGATTGTTTTAAGTAGTTTACGCCCTAATTCCCCTCAATACGTTCTACCCCTCAATTACAGGCGATATCGCGAAGTTCGCTTCCTAAAAAAAAAGAAAAGCTTAAAGCTTAACTGGTAGCAGGAAGCCAGAGGCACATAGCTGAGGAAAAGTGAGAATTAAAAAAAAAAGAAAGGTAATTACCGTCATCACACACTGGCACACGGCTGCATACCTGTACCACTGCCGGTAGCGGGGCTGCTTGACGGCATAGCTGGATGAAAGCACATTCACATTCCACACTCTTACAGTACGCTCACCCGCACACACTACAGCACATTATACACACACAGACGAGACGCGTTTACTGCATCACCTTGCACACGCTTAACAATTAGCTTTTATAACTCATTTTGACAGTCGATCTGAGTAAAACCTGGAATCTGTTCTTACCTCAGACGGGCTGGTTGTGAGGTGAATTAATGTCGATGAATAAATACTCTCCTACACTCTTATCGTGGGTTTTGAATGTTGCTTTGAAAAAGCATGTTGGTTTCGGGACTTTAAAATGTGTCAAGATAAAAAGACACCATAGTTCAAGCAGATAGTGCACACGACATAATACGCAGCTGGCAGTATCACTTATTCCATTTACCACCACGGCAGTATTTTCTAAACGCTTCCACAGATGAATGAAGGAATCAGGTTTGCAGGTATAAATCAGTGGAAATTGTTTCCTCTTGATGCACCAGGTGAGAGTTGATAAGCGCGTCAATGTAAATACAAAGAGGAAAGACAAAAGTTGTAACACCCTCATCGTTTTAGCTGCCTCATGTACCTCTCAGTCCCTTTTGTCATCTTTTTCATTTCATAAACTCTTCCTTCTTGCTGCTTTGTCTCATTCTCTGTTTCAATACCTCTGAAGGAATCCTCAAAACCACATAGAAAAGTCTGAGGCCGCCATGTGGTAAATTCAGCTTGACGTGTGGACAGGCACATTTTATTGTTCATCTCTTTCATTATTTGAAGCTGGAACAAAACGGGATGAGAAGGTGACTGGGTGGAAATGTCGAACAGTCCTGGGGAAAACTAATCAAAGAGTTCTGGCCTTCAGCAAAACCACTGCCACAGGCCTGCTCTCTGGAAATCCCTCTCTGCCTTGACAGAGGGCACGTTGTAAGGAGAGGTCAAATGCAGAGGAGCTGTGTTGTGTGAGGCTGCACTGTGTAGTTTCAGAATGGAAATTGAAAGTGTAAATTCCTAAAAGGGATGATTGAGTACATCGGACAAAGAAAGCAGACCAGCTCTTTGAAGCTAGAGGTCTATGTGTGTAATACAAGCGTCTGGGGTAAAAACTCAGAGGATCAGCCTCCATGTTGCAGACTAATTTCAGATGCTTTTTCAGAACCAAAAACAAACCGTGTCTTTCGTTGCCTTAGCCCTTTGCTCGTCTCTCTACGCGTTTTGTGAGCTGGTGGCAACAACAACGTGGCCCAGCATCACTGGGATAACAACAGAGCCAGGAACGCGAAATGAACCAGAACAGCTGGGAGGCGACACAGCTTGTGGCGTGTCTCACTTTGTTTGGTAGGCAATGTGTAAAATATCAGTTATTGCAGCTTTAAGTGAGTAATAATTAAGATGTGATCAGATCAGTTCAGATTTTGACAGATGGGTATAAGGTTAGAAAACATTGTGCAAACTCACAGATGTAAGGTACTGTAGGATTTAAACACTGCTTAAGAAATCTACAGCTATTAAGATAGTTGCAAAGTAGGGAGTAAACTAGTTATGTTAGTTTGTAGTTGTAATGCTTACATCAGAAATATTTTGTCGGGGTGGTGGGATGAAGGATGTGCTTCTCCTTTCCCTTGTCTTTGTGTTTCTCCGTTCCCATCTCCAGTAATGAATGCAGTAACTCTCCTTCATGTGTGTTTAGCAGCGCCTGGAGACCGGTGTCGGCCCATGGTCCCTTAATTATTAATTTGATGTTATACGCTGGCCGTTTGATCATCCACACATATATGTATGATTCGGATTTAACGAGTTCCCCAGGAGTTTTCTTCCTTCCTTTTCTTACTGAGCTTGTTGTCTTGAACCGGCTGCATCTGAAACATGAGCAGCGCGCAAATTGCTGACACTTAGCGGGCAGTTTATTCAAATGGCACCAGATCACGTGTTGCGTCGGAACATTACCTTCTGTACAACACAAGCAACAGTTGCCTCTCAGCTTGTGACGTTCGAGGAGCTTCGGTGACCTTCAGCTCTACCAGCCTTGGAAACTTTAAAGGAGCGAATGCTTTTTAGCGATTTTAGCAATTAGTTATTTTTTTAGCCGTTGATCTGTGGCATCTCCCGCTGCCATATGGGCAGCGAAGCCATGCTCCTGTGAGTCGTGCGGCATCTGAGGATATGGGGACAAACAACACACAACAGAGCTCATGTTTACTGCCTCTCTTTAATGGCCTTCGGTGAGGGTTTGCTGCAGCTGCTAGTATCGCCACTTCGTTTCCTTGAGGAGTTGTATTTTTTAGCAACTACTAATCACCTTGGCACAACATCAACATAAATTCACAGTGCTATAATCTACACACAACAGCTACGCAGGTAGCGAGATGAGGAAAGGCGCAGAAGTTGAATTGAACCGGAGTTTTTCCTGCAGCGTGGGTGATACAGAATAAAGAGGTTGAAGGTGCTGCCCTGTGACCTCACAGGCCTCCAGCTCTCGGCCCATTTGGATGTTCTCCGTCTCTCTGGACTGACCTATCTGTCCATGTAGCATCTGTCTGTCAGGCTGCACATTTTGTCCCTTTCCTAAACTCAGCTGGTCGCCTCCCTCCCGTATTCAAGGCTCCTTTCTGCTGTGGAACACTGTGTGGGTGTGAGAATGAGATACAGAAGGACTTGCAACAAGAGGCTGGTGTAGGTTTGTATGACATTGCAGAGTTGTTTATGTGTGTGTGTGTGTGTGTGGATGTGCACACACACAAGCAGGCGTTTGGAAGTCTCTCCTTTCAGCGATGTGAAAATGCTTATTTAATAGAAGCAGCCTTAGCTCCAGCAGCAGGGCTTGTGCTAATGCCGTATTTTCTTTCTTTGTCCTTCTCCCTCTGCCTCCCTCCGTCTGCCCTCCGTCCTCCTCGCTCCTCAGCGCCGCCGCGGTTCACTAAAGTTCCAGTCGACCAGATTGGCGTCTCTGGGGGCGTGGTCTCATTCGTGTGCCAGGCGACGGGCGACCCCAAGCCGAGGGTTAGCTGGAACAAGAAAGGCAAGAAAGTCAACTCCCAGCGCATAGAGGTGAGTCTGTGAGCAACTTCATGTTCAGCAATGTTAACTTGAAACGCACAAGCCTGAGTTCTGTTCATATTAAAATAGCATTTGATTATCCTGAGCCACTAATGTCTTTGCTGCTTAATACAGACAGTGGTAGGAGTCAGTCCCCATCCCACTGCTTTTGGCCTGTATTTGGCCCCACGCGCTCTTTTTCATCAGTCCCCTGCATCACATTCACATTACAAGCTCAGTCTTCTGTTGCTGCCGGGTTCCCACACAGTCTTTTTAAACAGGGTGTTTTTATTTTCTCTCTTCACCCACAGTTTCACAGATAGTTCCAGGCAATAACTGCCAATCTTTTCATGGACTCGCTTCTCTCAGCACTGAGTGATGTGCAGGTCCACCATTAGCCACAGTTGCCCAGTAATGCAATTCAGAGTCCTCCTATTTCGACACTGTTCTTTCTGCACTTGACAGATTCTGCCGTTGTCACAGCCTTGTTTCCAGTGGTGCGTATGTGCTGTGGTGTTTTTTTTTCTTTTTTCCATGCAACGCTGTCTGAGTGAAGTGTGTCTCTGTGTTATTCATGATGTTTGTTGTTCGGTTCTCAGCAGGCATCCCAGATGGCATCTCTAAAAGTCTTGATTGATGCTCAGTGTCTCTTAATTAAAAAGTTGCTTTCGTTAACGATGACAGTCGTGCACAGTGATAGACACAAACACGCTGCAGCGTGAAGACAACCACGGGGGAGGTGACTAAAAAGCAAAAAATGACAACAACATCAACAGGGGAGACACAGCATCTCAACGGAGGACAGAATAAAAAGACACGCAGTGTTTGTGCGTTCTCTGCTTCTGCATGCTAAATGGAAAACAAAGCCAAGGGCGTTGAGCACGCCGCCAGGACGGACGCATCTTTTCCTCCGTTTAGCATGAAATAAAAAAAAATTGTGAAGGGGTTTTGAAGTAGTTATGTTTTTTTCTGTTCCCCCCTCTAGACAGCCGCTTTGATATTGATCACGTTGCTGTGCTCTGCAGTGTTTTTAGCCTAATTAGCGGCTCAGCCCTGAGATGTGCAGCAGCGGAGCAGCGGGGCTGCTCAAGACTTGTTCTTGTATCTCAAAGTCATGCCTTGCTCCCAGATCTCAGCGTGAACCTTTTATTGAGATGCTGTAAGCTCCACTGAGGAAAGACAACAGTGCTGGTAGAGTAGGTTCGCTTTGCGCCTGCCAGACAGGCTGACCACCTTCTCTAACGCTTCCTCTGTTCGCAATTAGAACAAAAGAGCTCGGGTAATAACTTAAAACCCAACTAAAAGAAGTGGGTTTGTTAGCTTCAGCTTTTTAACGTGGCTTCATGTGTCTTTCTTTTTGGGGCGGTCCAATCAGATGCGTTGCATATGCTGGGCCGGTGTAAATAAAGGGGAAAACAGCACAGTCACAAGTAAAAAGTAAATCTGAATGGATGGAAGGATGCATGTTGGCTTATAATGCTGTCTTTATGCATCTCTTCGAACCATTTGTCTCACACCGCAAGATCCCTGATACGAAACTCATCCTCATATCAACGAGAAAACCAGGAAAGTTTGGATGTTTTCAAAACGAACAGAGTGCAGTTTTTCTAACTTGTTTAAAACTCATATTCGGCATCATGTTAGATGTGTAGACTGAGAGATTTGATTGTTTATTTGTGCTCATTTTGAATATGATGCCAGCAAAACATTTTTTAAAAAGTTGCGCCAGGGGCATGTTTACCAGTACGTTGCATCAGCTCCTCCCTTAAGAACGGAGAAGAACTTTACTTTAAATTCTTTTCGTATTTTTGTTTGCTGTCGGACTAAAGTTCTTAAGCGTGTGCCCACATTGTCCGAACTAACTCCATCGCTCGCCCCACAGACCATTGAGTTTGACGAGGGGGCCGGCGCCGTACTCAGGATCCAGCCTCTCCGAGCACCACGTGACGAGAACATCTACGAATGCGTGGCTGAAAACAGCGAGGGCGAGATCACTGTCAATGCCAAGCTGTCCATCATCCGAGGTGAGTGCATGAAGCAGCCTGCAGGGGGGGAACTGCAAAGACGTGCGTGAGCTCCTCAGACCTTTTTTATGATGACATCTTGCCGTTTTTGCTTGGAACTTCTATAGGTAGTGCCCTGTAACTTGTCAAGCTATTTCCACTTGGGCCGTGAGAGCTGATTAGCTGGGTTGCTCTGGATTTGTTCTGTCTGATGTATGAAATAATATTTTTGAGATATGCATCAGAGGAGACGTGTGTGTTCCATACGCACAAAAGTGCATTTCCAGCGTTGTAATCCTCACTAGAGTGGCCAAAGCAGTAGATTATTTTTTTAAAGCTTTGATGCAGACGCACATTACAGTGTAAAATAGATTCATATTGACAATGAAGATGGAGAGTGTCAAGGCTGTTTATCGTGAATCCATCAGCTCTAATCAACGCTCCATTCATAAGAGCTGAACCTCTATTTGCCTGAGATGAAAACCCATACGAACCCTAAATGAAAAAGATTGATTGGTCACCCACTGACAGTCAGAGCACAGCAACCCACACACACACAGAAGAGTGTGCATCCAGTCGAGCTGAACCTTCTGGACCTGTATTGAGTGTCTACTAAAGGTTAAAGTGTTGTTTTAGAAAGGATCATTAGCATAGAGTTAGTTGTGGCCCTACACTACTTCTTCTCTTGTTCTACCTCTGTCTGTCTGCCTTGCAAACACACACAACCAGTGTCTTCTCTCTTCTCTTCTGTTCTCTCCCGCCACCATCTGCCATGTTTCCAGGGCTCGATGAAGCCGAGCTATTGCTGGCTGGCTGGCAGCACACAAACGGGGGGTGGGGGGAGTGTTGGACCAGGACTTGGAAGCCTGGCCCAGCTTCCTGGGTTAGTTATTGTTAGCAACAAACCCCCCACCCTGGAAGCATGTTGTTGGGTTACACGAAGGTGTGAGTGTCTTCGGTGCCATTCAAAACATGATATATGTGCTACCGGAAACTGAAATAATGTTCAATCCTTTATTAAAAAGACAACACCTTTATTTATAGTCAGAGCCATATTTATCTATGGAGTGCTGTTAAAATGAAGTCACACAAACAAGTAATTGAACAGAGGATGAAGCCCAGCAGATTTTTTAACTGCACGCCTTGGCATGCACTCGGTGTGTGGATGTGGCTGTGTGAAATAGCACATAGCAACCGCAGAGCAGGCGACAAGAGGAAAATGAAAAGTTATTGGAATCAGCCCGACGAGGCTTTTTCTCAAGCCCAGAGGAAAACAGCGGCGTCGCTGCCCAGGCAGGACCCTCACTGACGTGTGATGATGGGGCGAAGGTGAAAGATGAGCGGAAGAGAACCGTACATTCTGCCTGTTTTCCATCTTTAATGAGGTCCGGGCCTGCATTAACCCACCAGCGTTAGGAGGGAAGAAGAGGAGAAGAGATGGGGAAAGATATAGGAAGAAGGTGGAGAGTATGAGTGAGGAGAGGTGTCATTTAATTCACAGAACACGCAGAAAGATGAGGATGGAGAAAGGTGATTCAGGTCAAGTGAAGCTAAGGGTTGATGGGAGAAAGATGGAAGCAAAAAAGTTGGCCTAAGATGAAAGTAGGCAACAGGGGGCGGTGGATGATTGGCAGGGTAGCACAGGTGATGAGGCACAATAGGAGAACATAGGTTGTTGGAACAGGGGCAAAGGATTATGGGATATGGGACAAGGCACAAGAGACACATCCTCCGCAAACAGATGGGTTGTGGTCTTGGATCTGGAGAGGGGGGGAAATAGGTTGTCACGATGGGTGACTTGGCCGGAGAGCTGTGGCACATATTTGAGAGAAAATCCAGCTGCACACCGCACATAATGAAATACGTTTCACAATATATGTGCACAGCGAGCTCAGATTGCATCTATCATAACAGCAGCTGGGCTGTGTTTGGAGTTTGAAAGGAATCTGACAGCACGCACACACACACACACACACACACACACACACACACACACACACACACACACATACACACACACACACAGATTTTACAGATACACATTTATGCAAAAAAAACCAAACAAACTTGCACCGAAACTTTTGAACCCCACCGCTCTAATCTTTTCCGTTCTGTACTGTGACAACGTCTAAGCCCCGCCTTCCCCCGCACTGACTGTACCATGTTGGCTTGTGTCAGTGTGCGTGTGGTAGCGTGTCGGTGCGTCTAGCATTGACTGTGACACCTCCTCGGCTGTTGCTCCTCTGCCTCAGCTGAATACGTAAGATGGGGCCATCTGGCTCCACTAAGACTTGCACACAGTCCTCTGGGAGTCCTTGGAGAGGGACCGACAAGCATATGAAGCACACTCCTGAGACCCGCCACACGTTTCAGCTTGCTTTGGGGTTTTTTCAGTCTTGGAACATATTTAATTATTATTTAATAACATTATCATTATTTCTGTGCAGGCCATTGTGTTTAGGTGTCAAAAGAAAGGCTGATGTGAGGACATCATGTGGCCTTTTCCTGCTCTGTGTCTTTTAAACTGCTGGCTTGTGATTACTGTAGCAAACAGCTTCACGCCCTAGGCCTGCCGAGGAACCACAGCTGTGATTGATGATATTTGGTCTGATATGTTCTTCTGTTTTAAAAAAAAATTGTAAACACAATTTGCGAACCCGTCGGACAGATCGCAGCAGCGCAGAGCTGCTCACGTTGGCAGAAGCAATGCGTTGGTTGAGTAAAGCTTCAGTGATGGAGCCATGGGGCACAAATATGCACACGAAAACACAGCCTCAGTCACGTCCCGCTTCGTTTCTTATGCCACTCCCAGCCAGGTGGAACCGATCATAGGAGACTTCTGTCTCTCATCACTCTATCGTCTCCAATCTCTCCAAATATCCATGATTGTGCCAAGTCTCAAACCTGGGTTTGATCCACAGCACTGATTTAGTTAATACAGATTCTTGGAATAAGTCCAATCGTGCTGAGATAAACTATATATTAGTTTTATTTATCTATTTGTATTGTTTGTGTAAGTGGTGTTTTGTTGTTTTGCTGCTCGCATACTCACACAAGTGCTGTTTTGTTTGTTGGTTTTAAATTGACTGTAAATTCCACCCATCTGCTACACAGCCGCTCCGGGCCGGTCACGGCCAGGTTTTAGACTGCGCCTGCAATTCCCCACTGGGGAAGCGAGTGACAGCCACTCAGTTGAAGAGAAAGTGAGGGAGACGGACCTCCACAGAGACTTCAGACCAAACCTTGAATAAATTGACGCATACCCTGAATTAAGCAAAGTTATGAGCACTTCTGTGTTTGCAGTTCGTCTGTTTGCAGTAGAAGTGATGATGGTGGGAGATTTCCCTTGATGTGGGTGATGCAATAGGATTTCAGAACTGTTTGTGTTTTAAAAGTCGGCATTTGGGCTTAAACAGAGGAAGAGGCCGTTTGAGAAAAACGAGACGATGAGAAGAAGAAGGAAAAAAAATACATTTCTCCTCCTTGCTGTTCATTTCATCAGTGTTCCCTGAACACATCTGCAGCATTTAGGTTTGTGAAACATGCCCCTTGAGTTCATTTGTGAGCCCTTGGGTTTTTGTAACATCTTCATTTCTTCTCACAAAAATTATGTACATACAGCCACATCTCCACAAAGTTATTCAAGAGTCACCTTTATTTATTAATTTTGTTGGGTTTGTTTTTGCATTTTTTATATTCTTGCGCTGATTTGATCTCGGTCAGTTTTTCATCTGCCGCTTCTCTTTGTAGTGCAATACGAGATAATACGAGATACATAGTGAAACACAAGCAGGTGCATGTGTGAGAGAGAAAGAGTTTGCCTGGTCCAACTGTGTGTCTGTGGTGTGTTTAGGGCTGCTTTTTTGGATTTTATTTTTCCTTGGCGTGTGTATGTCTGTTTGGACATGTGTGCACAATAGAGGGGAAAAGAGAGCGACAGAGAGCCAGCAGGTTGGGCTGTGGCCGCCCTGTAATGAGACAGTGAAGAATACACTTGGCAGTATCAGCAACCGATCTGGCTGCTCTTCCTCTTCCTGTCTGCTTGCCTCTCAGGTGACCTTTGCCCTCTTTCGCTAGTCTCCAACACCTATAGTGAGAGCAAGAAAGGCAGGAGAATAAATACAGCACAGAGTGGCCGCGAGGTGAATAGAGCAGCGAAGACGTAAAAGGAGAAAATATTCTTGAAATGCTGCAATACATAATATAGAAAAGACAAAGAAAGGACTTGCAGTTCTTATTTTACTCGCGTTGACCAGAGTGATTCCTGAGCAGAGCAGCACTGCAGATTCTGTGTGTTACATAAAAACAAATGTGCTCTTAAACATATTGACTTTGTGGATTCAAGAATCCATATTTAGTGTTTTTATTATGCTGTGTGGATGAAAGCGGCCACAAAATGACACACAAGACTATGACGAAGACGACTGAAGGCACGACACAGCCTGGACTTTCACATCTCCTGTCACTGCGCACGCGTTCGGCTAATGTGTGTGCTAAAGTGACTCTCGTTGTAGTTTTTTTTAATCTTTTGCCAACTGCGTTTCCTCCCAAGCAGCGTGTGCCGCCTCCACGAATCGTAATAATGCATTTGCCTATTGTCGTTGAGATCCGCAGCCATCGGCGGAGGCTATCCGCTGCGAGGCCCTCTTTGCATGAGACACCTGTCGTCAGTGTAAGCAGTGTTTTTACTTGCTAACGCTCTCTCTTTCTGTACACTTTGTTTGATTCTTCCATTGTGCGTCGTATTTCTTGTTCTATGCTGGTGCTCTTGAGCCGCAGCGTCTCACAGAGTTTTTACTGGATGTTATTGATGCATTATACAAAGTAGGCTTGGTACAAACTGCAAATCAATAGGCCCATGTTCACCACGGCACTCATGTCCCTGATTATTATTTTTTATTGACAGCTTACAGATTTTTTTGTGTTTGGACTCACAGGGAAATGTCCTCTTTACAACCCTGAGCTTTCACCTTTTCTGTTCCTTACCATTACCATACCAATATTCTTTTACCCCACAAATTATTGTTCTGACTTTCTTTGACTTAAAACAGACAAGAACTCAGATGAAAGTGTATGGTCTCTGAATCCTTTGATCCCGAGAAGCTGTAATGCAGTAATCATTTGCGAATGGAGGCTGAAGTATGGGAGACACAGGCTGAGTGGTAACAATAATGATAGAAGAAGAGAGAGGGCCAGAGAACAGAAGTGGTGCTGATGGAGCAGGATAAGTGGAAGGGGCTAACCTCCAACCCGAGGTGACTGCCTCATGAACTCTCAACCATCAATTTCATACATTTCCTACTCAAGTCGAGACACCCTGGTCACCTTGGACATCTGGCCAAAGAGATTATAAGACACAGGAGTCGAGGAAAAAGGAGAGAAAAAGAAGAGATGAAGAGACAAGGAAATGGACTGCCAGTGGAAACGCAGAAGTGGGCTCAGGCTCCGGCTGATTGGTTTATTACTTGCTAGAAGGTTTAGATAACTGGATCCTTTGTCGCAGCAATGAGTCGGCCAGCAGACTAAATTGAAAGATCAGTGTCTCTGAGACGCTTTTTGATCGTCTCAGTGATTCAACCTGTGGCGGGGGAAACATTCTTATCGGGTCATTTTCATAAGCTGTTCCTAATGAGAAACCAACAGTGAATCTAAATCTTTCCTTTCTAAAAAACATCCATCTTCCAAACGAAAAAAAGAAGAGCAGGAATTTGACAGGGCACCCAAACAAAACTACCAATATTCATAGTGCATGTGCAGCCTAGTAAAACTGTTGGTAGTACTGTGCTGTGTACACAGCAGGGAAGGAAAGAAGCAGCTCCTGTGAAACCGTGTGCACGACGACCTCTGGAGCACCAGCCCAGGTGACTCGTGCAACGCAGAGATCGGGCTCTGGGGCCCTGCAGGAGTTGATAAGACTTAAAGCCCAGCATCCTTCACAGTGTAGCGTGTGTGCCGCCTGCACTAAAAGCTCAGCAGCATGGATATTAGTATTTAGTGGTTATTATGTGGGTATTGATAGACCATTAACGTTCTGAGTGAGGTGTGCTTATCAGAGGGACAAATAAAGAGCAGGCATGTGAAGGCAGTGGTCGGAGAGAGGCCAGTTGGAAGATGCTATCCAGGACCTCTGTGTGATTATAAAGCTTGTGTTCTGGAGTGCAGCCCAGATCCTACTGGCTTCAACAGCAGCTGTTCATATTTAAAGAACATTGTGCTTCTTGGCCCTTAAAGGGCAACACCACATCCCACACTCCCAAATTCTTTTGCAGCCGTCATTTGTAATAAGCGTCTCTTCCCTGGCTTTCTGTAACTGACAGGCCTTTTTCTATTTGCTATTCTATGTGCTGCTTCTGTTTTTCTTTTCATTTTAAGTTTTTGCTTTTAGTGACAGAAGAGAACGTTTGACCACACACCAATTTCTCTGTCAGATGTTGCTATATGCAGCAGGAAATGATGGCGAAATTGCATTTCTGCTCCTCTGTTCCCTTTTCATCCTAACATTCCTGCTTGCTGCCCTGCTTATCAGCATTCTGCCCACAGCCTGTCTCGTTTGGTGACTTATTTATCCAAGGCTCCTAGTGTTCTCGTCCTGGTGGGGGCCAACAGCCTCTGTGACCCTTAATGCCATGTCTGCTTGTCATCCCCACATCTCATATTGACATTAAGCGAGCATGCACTAAGCTAATGACCCAGCAAGTCAATGATCTGGCGCAGCCCACCCCCACCTATCCACCGCCCTCTAAATCCTTTTGCAATTATTGTCAGTCTTTGTTTTGAGGCTTTGTGCTAGATTTGTTGCTCTGGCAGGAACAGCCCCGTGCAGCCGCCCAGGCCTCTTACTCCATTGTTGTTTTGGGCCCTAGTTGCTTGGCTGGAAATACTGGAAGTCTTGATTTTCACAGATAAACAGTGTTAAATAAATATCACGTAAAGCATTGATCTTAACGTTTGAGTTATTTATTTCAACCCGAAAGACTTAATGTTACCAGGTTGTTGACCTGCATAAAAACGACCATTGACGACAACACACTGAGGGTCACGCAAGCAGCTGTCCACGCCATGTTTCGGCCTACGGTGCCTTCAGGCTGTGTTTTAGTAGAGCAGAGCTGTGATTGATGGAGAACATTATACTTTCATTTGCAGAATGTAAACATTACCTTCAACAATTAAACAACAGAAGAAGTCCATATTTTATAAGGTTGGTAAAGTAGCCCTGCCAATTACACACACACACACACACACACACACACACACACTAATCCAGACCTGGCTGGTTGATGTTTCTCTACACTGAGGCACTTCCTTTAATGGCCCCGGCCTCATCTCTTGTCTCTCCTGGAGTTCGCTTGTCTTACCCCAGACGCCTCAGGAGTCTGACGAGCGAGAGAGAAGGAAGAGAGAGAGAGAAAAAGAACTCGATAAACTTCCACCGGCTGCACATAAACACATTTTTTCTCCCTTTTATGTTTTTTTTTCTCATCCACCTCTTTCTCTGCAGGCAGGGGATCCTTGGAGCTGCCACTGACAATTATTTCTCTCTCTTGTCTGAGCTGTGTCTATCATGGTGGCTCACTACATCAGGGAAGCAGCCTGTCCTGTATATTTTACCTTCATAGGCTGGACTCCAGCATTTGAAATTTTAAATGGGTAGAGAAACAAAGGGTGTTATGGTTGAGTGGAAAGTAGTTAGAAAGTGTTTTCATTGGAAATTGGATAGATATATTTTAATCAATTTAAATGATAAAGTGATTACAGTAACTGAAAGGAAATGATCCCTTAAGGAAACGTACTGGTGCCCTGCGCCTTTATTGTTGTGGCTTTTACCCAGAATTTCCTTCCCTTGGCTGGTTCTGCTGTCTTCTTTGGCAAACGTACTCTCGTCTTTCAGTTCAGTTCAGTGCCAGTGATCGCTTTATAAACGTGGCCTAATATGGAGTCCAGGATTAGAGGTGCTGTGGTGTCAGTCTGTTTGTTCTTGTCAGTCTCAGACATTTACATTTCAGCCGTTTACCCATTCATCCACACCGTTATCTAAGTGCAGGGGCCGTTTAATGCAACACCCTGCAGCTGCACGGAAGGAAGAAAAGCGTCTCACTTTTTACTGGACGTTTTGTTGCTGTCTGCATAAATAAAAAATGAGCTTGCATAGGAAAAAATGTTTACAACCCAGTGTTTTTCATCGGCCTCAGAGACCCAGCAGAGCACACAGTCAACCATTGTTCACCTCAACCTCAAAAGAAAACTGCTTGCCAACAATGGACATAGAAGACTAACAAGAAAAAGCAACTAGATGGTTTATTTGTAGTCAGAAAGCTGACCCAACAAACTAATTTGCTGTGCAGTATGCAATGCTGCAGTCTTCTGCATTGCTTCCCCTCTTTCTCTCTCTCTTCATTTGTCACTTCTCTGCCCTTTCTTTCATCTGGCTTCTCTCAGGTTGTATTTTTGGAGACGTGGATGTAAATGTTGCCCTTGGTGGCTGCGTGTACTCGGCGTGGAGAATACCAATGGGATGTTAGCCGTCTTTTCGGGAACAGAGCAGAGGGGAAGAGGTTGAGTGCTGGCTGTATAATAACCATTATTCAGCTGAGATGGCTATCCAGAGAGGGCTATCGGTGCTGGGGACAGAGACACTGTGATTAGATTTCCCCTGTGTTGCTATTCTTCTCTGTCTCTGGATCTTTCTGTGTCACTGTTCCCTTCCCTTCCTTTTTACTTTATACTATTATATTGTATTGTATGCTGCTCACAGAATTCAGTGCATGTCCCAGAACCACTTACTTTGGTTAGACTATGCTCTATACACCGGATACAAATATTTAAATGTAAACTATCATCTTTAATCCACAAGGAAACTGAGAAATGAAACAGGTTTGTGTGCACTTCGCCTTAAACAACCCCTGGTTTCATATTATCATATCAGACCAACTCTTTTACAACTTGAATATAACGTAGTGATGTTGAAAGTGCTTTGATTTAGTGTTTTGTAGCTGAGCTTATATGGACTCTGGAATGACAGCTTTTTAGTTTCAGTCAATGTGGTTCACATTTGTGCTGGAACCTTGTCGATGCTGTCATAAATCATAATCTTTGCACCTGATGCAGAAGCCATGCCTGGATTGGGATCTCAACCAGCTAGTGTGAGGTGAAGGCTCCCTCTTCTTCTGTGTCTGACTGTGGTGTGGGCTGAGCAGCTGGTTCTTCCCATTACTTAAAACATCCATTTGTTGAGTCTGGCAAAGAGCGTGCCATCAGTATTCTTCATCCTCGCCTTCGCGCTCTCTCTCGCTCTTCCTTTCCTGCTCTCTCCTCCGTTCGCTCTGTGGCATTAATGCACAAACCTGCTCAAAGTCTATGTATCTGTGCTGTGGTGCTGGGTAATCAGTTAACCTGATTACACAGCTGATGAAATTAAATCATTTCAGTAAGTGAAAATAATAATAGTAATAGGTGCGGGGGATGGCGGCGCACCCCACAGCATTTATTGCGGTCCCAGCCGCCTCTTTTTTCCTGTAGCTCTTTACACTCTGTGAGATAATTGAGGGCTCAAAACAAGCAGCTTTGGAACCGTGATGTCAGAGATTTTTGCACCAGATGATAATGGATGACTTGCAGTATAATTATAAAAAAAAAAAAAAAAGTCAATACACAGTCAAACATGCTGATGTTCAGGGCCAATGTTGCCTGGGTTAGTGTAGCCTAGTAGATCAGAGCACAATACGCTGGGGTTAAGGCTCAGCTGCGACTGTATAGACAAAGACCTGAGAACATGGGTATGTACGTCAGTATGTTTATACCCAACCTTGGTTAGTTAAAATTCACTAGAAATGGGATTAGTCAGGAGAGTTTAATGAGTCTAAAGGACAGGTCAACGCAACAGCAGGCCCGAGTTGGCAGATTAACGGGCGCGCGGTGGCTAAGCTAACCGCAGGCTGATTAAAGGCTTTGCACCTGTCACTCGTGTAATGATATTAAATGGCGAAGCGAAATGAAAGACAATAATGGATAATGATGGCACTCAGCCCATCACAAAAAGCCAAAGAGAATGGCAGAGCTCAAAATGTGGCAAAGGTCACAGAGAGTCTGTAGGAGGCTTAGCTCCGGAGCCGTGCTGATCGAAGCAGCTGTTGCCTGCAGTGGACATGCAGCGCGTCATCACAGTAGCCCCAGTTTACTTCTGCTCAAAGGGAAACAACAGGTTGCAGATATAATTACCAGATAATACTTTTACATGCGTTACATTTATATTATTATAAGAATTCATGGATGTGGCGCAGGGTGCAGTGTTCCACATGGTCCCCTGCATTTACTCTGCCTCATCCCGCTGAGTGTTCACTGTTGACCTAAGAGACAAAGACTCATTGCAGCTGAATTAGCAGTGAAATTGTCATTGACATATGAAATTTACACTTCACTACCATTTAGCATGTGAAGATTAGTCATCACAGAGAGCCCCCGGTGCAGATCATAGTGCCTTTCCTGTGCCGCCATGAAAGACCGGCCCTTTGGGTGTTCTGGGCTACTATCAGCATGTCATTGGCTGTCTTCTCCCCTTCGCAGCCAGGCTAACCCTGAAGTTACACTCCCTCGATGAGTGATCTATTTATTTTTGCATGGTCGCCTTTATCGACAGAGCCTGTAAGCTTCAGGGGGAGCGATGGTATCAGGCGCTGTAAGTAACCAGCGTACATGTCATTACTTCAGGAAAGGCTCCAGGTGCTGCATCAGGTCAGAGCAGCTGCAACCAGAGCACGAGCTCTCGGTGAATCCGGCATCTCTGCCTTCTGTTTACTGCTGCTTCGGTCGGTGTGTTTGTTTGCCCACCCTCTCCCCGGCTCCTTCAGGCACATTCCCTCTGTCACTTGCCTAATGTCATTAGTTTCAAATCCCCCTGCTTGCTTTCAGACCATGCAGGCAGTGTTAGATTGGCCTCAGCAACATGAAATACAACAGATAACACTCAAGGATCAAGCCAGACCTCCCGTCTGCAGATATGCCTCCCCAACAGGCAGCAGGAGCTAGAGGGCTGTGAGAGTGCAGCACCATTTATGGCATCTTACACATAGATCATTGATGACACAGAAGAGGCAGTTTATGAGAACACATTACTCTGTCTTGTTCTGAAGTTTCCAGAGTGAAATGTAGGCTTGCCGTTGCTTTTCTGAGCTCAGGGAAACCTGGTAGAAAGAGATTATACAGGGGTGATCATTAATAATCAATGGGGAGGATACAGCATGGAGCATAAAACGCTGTAAATGCGTGTACTTCTTTGAACCTGCCATTGAAATATTCATCATGTTCTGCTGATGTCAGCCTTAGTTAGAGGTAACCTGGCTGAGCTCGGTTGACTGAGACCCTCTGGTTCTTCCTTCCATCCCCTCTGTCTGTGCGTCTTTTCTTTTTCTTTAAGATTCATATATTTCATAATCTGAATACGCGTGACCTTGCTGCAACTCTTCCTATTATTGCATAAATCAACACATTTCTTTGCTGATACATTTGTTGTTATGATTGATTTTTGTGCAAGCTCAGTTATACATTTCCTTTTAACTAAACAAACTGAAAATAATAAAACATCTGGATTAATTGTCAATTTATTCTAGTATGCCATTATGTGTTATTATTGTAGAGTGAAGCTTACTGGCTCTCCAGATGAACAGTGGCCTTGCTCAGCCAAGCTTCTCTGACTTGCCTTGGGCTTCTGATGCCTATCACAGCTCTGGGTGCTGCCCCCTCGCCTCTCATCATCTGAGAATGAGTCACTGTTCTGGCTGGAGGAGGCCTAGAGGTCAAGCAGTATGACCCATGCGATTCATTTTACCAAAGGAGCAGGGGGTCTGCAAACGGGGAACAATGACCAAGAAGAACACGACGTTAAATCGATCCATTGTGGAAGATTAGTAAATGCACAGACGCCCATACATCTAAAAAGCATAAATCCTAGTTGTAGCTAGTGTGATTGAGGTCTGGTGGTGGTGTAAGAGCCAAAGATGTCCTTTGCCTTTTGCACGTCTCTGCTGGAGTTCAGTCCAAAATGGTGCTTTTTAGAGAGCTGTGTAAACACAAATTGGGCTGGATGTCAGTGAAGCAGGCTTTTCTTCCAATATTACTTCTCAGCCTATTGCCTCTCTTAGCAATCTTCCACTTGTATTTAAAACTATATATTTAGCCCTCGTTAAATGGAGAACACATGCAGGGGGACAGCGTTTTCCGTAACGACATTTAAACAAGACGTGCGTAATGGTTCCTAAATGGACAAACCAGTTATTAGTGTGAATGAGAGCGTTTGCTTACAGGTTCGCTAACAATTAGAAAGCAATCTCATTATCTGAGGAAGACAGTCGAAGAAAGCATCCTGCGTGGTTCTGTTGGCTTTTCTTCCTAGACCTCTCCTGTGCCTCAGCTCAGCCCCCCGGGAAAGCCAGCCTGAAATGCACTTACATGTTTATTCAAGCTCTATTTTCTCAGCTGGTTTATTTATGTGCCGATCCGTGGCTCGCTACTGTATAATCTCACGTTCCCAAGGTGCGTTTGTGTCTGTGGTCAAGGCTAAACTATTAGAAAATCTCCTCAGATAATACAAAACATCTGATACAACTGCGTGCTTCAGCTCTGTGCTCAGCATTTTCCCATTTCCAATTTGTGGGTATAATATACTGTAAGTGATGAGTCATTATACATCACGGTTATATTCTAACAATAATGCCTATATTATATACAGTATACATTCACCAGACTTCCAAAGACCTTGTTCTTGTTTTCATAGTACACAAATATCATTGGTGTAAAAACAGAAAGTGAATTTCTATTTAATATCACAAAGACAATATATAACAGTAAAACCATGTTCATTGTAAATGCGCCACTTACCCATGTGTGTTTTTGTTGCACAGAGGATCTGCTGCCACCGGGGTTTCCTAACATTGACATGGGCCCTCAGTTGAAAGTGGTGGAGCGCACTCGGACAGCCACGATGCTCTGTGCCGCAAGTGGCAACCCTGACCCGGAAATCACCTGGTACAAAGACTTCCTGCCCGTCGACCCCAGTGCGAGTAATGGGCGAATCAAACAGCTGCGCTCAGGTAATTAAAGTTATTCCGTAACTTTTTCATTTAGCAGGACGTTTCTGGTTGGAGCTAGCGTTGGTGCTGCTGTGCTTTTCTTCTTGTGTCTGTATCACAGCTATGAATAATTGTAACTGAGACTTGTCCGTCTTCCTCTGAATTTTGAACATTTTCTATACTTTGAACTGCACTTTGCTTAATGTTCAGGTAAACATGAAACGTTTCTAGTCATGGATGTCCATCCAGTAGATGCAAACAAATTCTGTTCACATGTGTAACACTACTTAATGAGGTCAAATGATTCACAGCATCCCCAGAAGTGTGTCATAGGACACAATGAGAGCAGGGTCCACACTGTACTGTAATAACTCAGTGGCAGATATGTTGTCTTGCTCCCATTGATTAAACCCCACTGAGAGACCCAGTAAAGCCAAGTCTAATTATATAGCTAATTAAGTGCAGGCCCTGGAGTGGCCCCGGGCAGAAAGTGGTAGATATTTTAGGTCGATGATTTGTCACCATTCGAAAAACTCAATGCTTCCTGTTTGATTTGTTGCTACCGATGTAAATCAGATTAGACTCCTCTAAAGAAAGAGTCTGGTGCCATTGAGTTCCTGCCCCGTATGGTCATAAATACAAATGCCCATCTTATCACAAGAGCGTTTTAATTTTGGACATGTGTGTTTAACTTTTAAAAACATTCCAGATTTAAGGTGGAGCTTTGGCTTTTCACTCTGTAAACCATAATATGTGGATTAATTGCTTAGAAGCTTTCTGGGTCAAAGTGGCCCTTGAACACCTTCACAGGGTGCAGCTGGCTTTGTGAGTCAAAGCTTTATGTCAAATATTTGCATCATCTTGTTCATAAACGTTTGCCTTTTATATTAGTGCTCGTATACCAACAAGAAGACCAATAAACATACCTGCGTCCCCTTTATGATAAGCCTCTTACTGCGCCATTGTGCATAATTTTAATGTTGTGTAACATGAAGAAGGCTATAGAAGATATTTGGCCGTTTTAGAGGATGAGATGTAAAGATAAACATGTTAACTCTCTAGCCTTTACCTGATATTCCTGGCATCCAAGGTAATGATTTGCTTTCGTCGTCATTCATGGTTCTTCTCCTCGTCGTCACGTGGTTGTGAGTTTTACACCCACTTTTGATCATAGACAAAGAAATCCAGCTGTTGTGTGTTGTGTGTGTCATGTCTTTAATTGTTTCATGGTTTCTGAACTGCCTTTGTGTGTCTAAAGTGAAACAGGCTGCTGTTTCACTGTCTGTCTTTCTATTTTAAGTGTTTTGTCTTTACTTGTGTCTGAAGCTCACATGTGTCACATTGCAGAGTCTTCAACACATTTCATTTGGCTGTGACCCATAACACAAGCTAAAAGTGAAATACAGTTAGTAGAGCAATAAAATGCAACTAAAATAAACAGGATACATCTGTCATATTTTTAAAAAGATTTTCACAATAAATTAAAAATAACCCTTCAAGTTTGACGCATTCAGCTAAACTGTACAGTGCCTTTAATTTTTGGGTGGCAGTCACTACAACCTAAAATGAACTGTCTTGTTCTTCCCCTTCTTTCTATTTACTTTCTTTTTGCCTTATCATTTTCAGAAACCTTTGGTAAGTGTCTTGCAAAGCCCAGCAAGCCCACCCACTCTCCTTGAATCAAAGGCACATTTAAACCACTCTCCAAAACGCATGCACCCCCTGCCCTCCCTCGCGCCTGCCCTCCTCTGCAACGTACTTATGTTGTTTCTATCAATCATTAACTTCTCTTTTGTTTCGCCCACACCCATTCTTATGTCAACATTGTTTCACCCTCAAACCCTGGACGTTGTAGCAGAAAGACGAAACGATGGCGAGCAGCACTGCGAGTCGAGGCAGGGATGATTCTACACAGTTTACTTTTAAGCAACGCTTTTTACTAACGTTATGGAAGTCCTGCTGAGGCACTAAACTCTTTCACGTTACTGCTAATATGCATAGTAAGACTTGAACTGTAGAGTTAGACCACATTTTTACAGTACTTTAGCAAGTTCACTGGACAGTTTGGGTTTGTAAGTACCTTCTGCAAGGTTACCTTGAAAGTAGCTGTTATGTACTTCTCCCTGAAAATATTACAACGCTGATGCCCCCTGTCACGTCTAGTGCTTTCTCTCTGCTGTGTTCCACAACAGCAGGCTTTGAGGAAATAATTGGACACTGTTTGAATTCTCGATAGTTATTCCTGGGCTGTCAAGGCCTGGAGGATTCTTGGTTGGATACAGTAGGTAACCAATACACGTGAGAGGACATTTTTATATCCAGACATAAATGTCTGAACCTCATTTTTCACAAAAACAGCTTCGCTTTCCAAAAATACCTTTGGAATGTGCAACAAATATTGATAGGGCCTGAAAGAATTTTGATTTCTTTCCAGGTAAAGGCCACTGCCAGACCACTGCAGACCTGACCCCTCCAATTCCACTACTGGGCTGGGGCAACCCTCTGGTCTTGGCCAAATACTTTCTCTGGAGCATTTTTATTCTCCTGCCAAATTGGCACACATACCCACTAACTTATAAATCTCCAGCTAAGGCTTGTTCGCCTGTGCTACGGAGTGAGGGCTCAAGTGAGGCCACGTTTTTTGCTTCATCTGACTTTCTGAACTACTTGCAAACATATACCCAGGCACTTAAAGCTGGTGTTTTTTCTCAGTGTTCAAGCTGTATGTGTATAAAGGAGGGCAGCAAAGTGACTGACTTTGCCTTGTTTCAATAGCAAGGCTCTTGTAAGGTAATGTTAGCTTTGGGGCCTTGCCTTTTTTGTGTAGTGCTTTTGCTGGAAAGCGTTCAGCAGCGAGGCAGGATTTATGCTGATGAGAAAAAAGCCTGCACTTGCAAGCCCTCAAGGCTGCCATCTTCACATGTCCTCATCACTTCAAGTAGCCATCTCGACTCTGAAGGTTTTAATATTTAGCATTTGTTCAGATTCTGCTGTTGATCAGATTGCTGTTGACGGGTTCTGGTGAGACTCCTTGGGATTGATGGGTCCTTTCTCATAGATGGTCGTGCAATAGAGGCTACTCTGACGAGATGGGTGGAAAAACAGAGGGTGAAAAGCTGTTTGCTCGATAGCTGACTAAATGGCTGACTGGTTCCTTATGTGCCAGCTCGTGCTGTGTTGGCAACGCAGTGATATTTGCAACACAGTCCCCTGAGGAGCTACTCTAGGTGTGGAGGGAGTCTGACATTTCTCCCTAAGTCCCTGTGGCTGCAGATCCCAGGCCCTTGTTGGCCTTGTCAGCCAGAATAGATTAACCAGAGGCCAAAGAGACAACGAGAGAAAGTGGAGGAGTGCATATGCATAAAGATTAGGGTCCTTTTTAAAGGTTTATAAAGGTTGAAAACCATGACCCAACATTGGATGAGTCTCTTATACACACAGATTTATGCACATTCCAATCTGAATCGTGCTGAATCCAGTTGGACTTAATCTGCAACTTAAGTGCAAGAAAATGTTTGCATTTGCTGGCTCAGCGCCTGCTCTGCAGGGAGCGGCTTGGTCCAGAATCACAAAATCTGGGTGTGACACCACCAGGATCAGACGGGTGGCTGCAGTGATGAGAAGGTCACCCAGACGCCCTCTGGAGGCCTGACAGCCTCCGTCAGCCAATCACGCGGCTCCACATGCAGATGGGCAACATCTCTGGCCAGATTGTCTCTGGCCAGACGACATCCTTCAATAATATTTTTAATATATTTGAAGGATTGTTTACCAACAGCTGGGGTGTTCCTGTGGAGCAAATAATGCCACATTTGAAAATGTGGAGAGGTCGACAGCCTATCGGGGTAAATTTAGGTCATTGTCGTCCTAATCTGATCAACCCCTGGCTGACCAAAGCTCAGAAGAGGAGCTTATGGCCATGAGGTTACAGGTAACTCTGTCAGTGTAATTGAATACTGGCTGGCCTCTGTAGATTTTTTATTATCTCTACGTGCTGCTTTATTAAAGGTTCACAGTTCCATCACATTTCCTATTTGTGTTTTGCTTTTCATGTAAAACTGAACCACCTTTATCTTTGGTTTTGCTTTCTGTTGTCACACGATAGCCTTCCCTTTTACCAACCTGCTTCATTAACATTAACCTAACCTAAACCTAACGTTGGCCTTAACCTCTCCTAACCTTTAACTGGTAACCTCTCAACTCCCAACTAAAACTCATCGCCGCTAAAGCTAAATAAACTAGCTTCCTGCAGCCTCTAATCAAACTCTAACTCTGTAATAACCCTCCCAGAGCCCCTGTCCTTTGTCTTGTGATAACCTTTGATCATGTGGTCTCCAAAATCACTGCAGAAATAATTAAAATGTCACTGTTGTTTTGCCTGGTTTTCCAATAACTAAACTGTCACTGTGTAAATATATGAACATTGTGTACTGACTGCTTATGGAAAGTAAATAATAATTGGTCAGATAATTATTCCAGGATAAATTTAACTTGCTCAAATTGTTAAACAGAAATGACTTTTATTTGCTATTTTTCCAACACAGTGTTACCTTAACTTATTCATATCCATACTATATGATCCATATATTGTACTTATTGACTTTGCACACCAAACCACAGCGCAATCCAATATGTAGCAACTGTAGAGTTAGGGACCATCCACCTACGTGCATCGCAACCAGGCAGAACTCAAACTCGGTGACTGGCTCCTACCTGCTGATATCACAAAGGACACGTTTATATACAGAGCTGCAGCTGCAGTCTGGCCGCAAGGTGTTGAAGAGTTCATCCCCACGACACTCGATGTACTGTATAGCAGATCGAAAGTTTACAGCTTAAACACCAGCGGGTTCTCTTGATTCAATTTTAAACTGAATAAGCCGGTGGTGTTCTGTCAGTCGGGTTATGCTGAGTAAAATGAAGCCACTCTGTAGAATACAGGCTGTTAGTATTAGACGGCATTAGTCTACCTGTTCCACCTGAGCCCACACAAACACATTAAACACACAATCCTCAATAACAACTTAACACCATATACCACCATCTTCTTCTCTTGTTAATTTGTGTAAACAAATGATTAAGGTCCACCTCTGTCCTCGACTCTTAGCTCCACTCCTGCAAGGCTGTACCAGATAGGGCCCTGTCTCCTGGTTTAGCACCACTCTGTTGGCACTCTCCAGGGTTGGCTAAGGATCATGCAGTTGCCATTAGTATTGGATTTTAGGAGAGTGACTAAGAGAAAAGAAAGGGGAAGGACTGTGGGAAAGGCTGAGACAAAAGGAGAGAGTCAAATGATGGAACAAATAAAGTAAGAAAAGAGTTTGGAAAAACCCCTTTGAAAACAACAACAACAACTGGAATAAAGCCAAGAGCTGGAGGACAGTTTTAATACTTAGTAGGGAGAGGGCTGGAGTTAAGCTGCCTCCCCTACATCCACACCCGAAGGTCTGCCTGTAAGGGATGTCTTTTAAATCGCAACAACTTGGGCTACGTTTAAAATGCCCACCAGCAACTGACAGGATAAGCTCAATATTTTACTGTCCCTAATGGCACGTTTGGCTTTCAGTCAGGCATGTAACACAATACAGACTGACGGTAAACAAAGAACAGACATGCAGCTCAACCAGGAGACTGGATGACCGGGGGGGGAAGGGATGAAGCTTGAGGTGAGGACTCTATCTGTCAGAGTGAAGTAGATTTATGACTTGTATGATGATTTTTTGATAAATAAGAACTTCGATCTGGTTGATTTTACCTGATGTTCCCTGAAGGTAAAGCCTGAAATTCTAGCTCAGTGAAGAGTCCGTTCCGCAATCAACAGTTTGCTTCCATGCTAAGCTGGGTCATCAGTAGAGAATGGTGGCGTCCTTGACCGTTGCACTGACCTCTCATTGAAGGTCAACGGGACAGGAAAGGGCTCGTGATCCGTGTCGACTTAAGATCAAACCTTTCGTGCTCGATCAGCCGAAGCTGCAGCCTTGATAAAATGTTTGCCAAGACCTGGAGGTGCTACCACTCTGCCAGTGAAGCACAGCATTTTCTCGCCCAAGGCATGTAGGGGAAGTAAAGTTAGCAGCAGCAGCGCAACGGAATGCACAACTCCTAAACATCCGTATTCCTTTGTGATACCAGCAAGCAGAGGGACTTTTCATTTGTTTGTCTGCTACAAAAGAATCTTTGAAGTTACCAAACAGTTTGATAATCCAGTTCGAATGATTCACCTTCCAACCCAAATAACTCCTAACTATTACTAACATTAACCTTGAACTAAACTGATGTTGTGTCTTCGTTTTTGTGTCTCCTCCAGAGGATACCCCAATCCGAGGTAAGACATTTAACCATCACGATCCAAAAGGTGAAAAAACAAACAGACTTTAACCGAGACATAACAAGACGTGCGTTCTCCTTAATCCAGTCACCTGACCAGCATTCACGTGAAAAAGATCAAACTTAATTTCCACTAACTTCATCTGTGTTGATGTGTTTTGTGCGATCATTTCACATTGTGAGCTTAATCACATGTTTCGCACTCCCATGTCATCATGTGTATATTTCTTCGTTGTGTCTTTCTATTGTCTCTGTCTCATCATCAGTGTCACAAAACAAATTAGTTATAAATAATCATTATCATCAGAAAATTCAAATAACTCCGATCTAGTTGCCGACTGGGTATGATTTGGGAAGGTCGAAGGCGGAGTGAGGCATAGAAATGGTAATTTAGGCCAGTGTGATTGTTTTCTATCTGGTCTATTGAGTACTGAAAACCATTCAGCACAGTCTTAGCTTTCTTCCTTTTCCTTATCTGCTTTGATATCTTCCTCATCTCTTCATGCAGCACCAGAACAGTACCCACATTGTGTATGTTAATTTGATAAACCATCCTTCCGGTTATAAACGCTAAACTAGGGAGGCCTCTCTGTGCAGCGACGGCCTTTTCCAAAAGGGCAACGTGTACATATTTTACAGTAACATAGCAAAACACAAGGCTTTTCTAATGTTTGACAAAGCAGCCATGAGGATGAACAGAAGGATATCAAGGTGGGAAGTGAATGGCACCAGTAAATCACTACAAGTCCCATGAAGTATACAAGCGCTTTGTTCTAACTATTTTTTGTCCCCTCATTTGTTTATATCCCAAGATAATTTAGCTTTAACGCGTAATCATTCAGGTTGTGTTGCTGAATCGCTTACTCGCAGTGAATTCATTGTGCGCTGATGTTGTGCAGTGCTTGTGAAATGCTTTTGTTCCACAGGCTGAGCAGGTAAGTGAATATCTCAGTTTGCTGCGTATGTCCCTGTTTTCCTAGGATGGAGCCAATGCTTTTGCTTTTACGATTACTGGTTACAGATGGGTGATTGCGACAACAGTATCAGGCGCGCATCCATTTACCTGTTTAGCATCGAGCGAGACAAACTGCAAGCCTTTCGGAGTCCTCACTCCTGACCGCCATTAAGCCCAGCCCTGCCATCATCTCCCGTCGCCGAATAAGAAAATCATAAATCATACTGTGGTGAACAAAAGCAGCCGTGACTTGAACTTTGTATTTGCATAATGAGATAAGAGGCCTGCAGAGGCGATTTCTCCCACCGCATTCCCACGTGCCAACGCTGACACGCCAGGACTGGTTGACACTTACGGACAGACAAAATAAGCCGCAGGAGCTCGGAGTGGGAGGAAACATTAACAGTCGACACAAAGTTGAGCTTTTTGACACTGTAGTCGTCCAACTGCTGAGTCGCTCACTTCATAGACCGGAGACCTGCTTCCCAAATCTGCATTATATATACTTATATACAAACTCACCCAGGTGCTACCCTAGAGGTAGGCAGTAAGGTCTAAAAGAAGCTTTGCTCCCTACCTGCTTCATTACTGATTTCATGGGAGCGTTACAAGCCACCAGATGGGCTCTGACAACAACGGCATCGCACGTGGGACCTCATGCTGGCGCGATCGCAGCTTAATGACCTTGGCGTGGTGGCAGAGCGTGCCCAAGTGACAGTCAGGATGCAGACAGAGGAGAGAGACTGAGAGATAAGGGCAAGTCCAGACTCGGCTACCATGTGGCCACATGGTGAGCTTTGTTATCTCTGTGATCATGAGGGTGAACCCGGCACAAAAACTGGACGGGCTCTTTGGAACGAGCTGCTGGAGAACTGGATTTGATGTTTATGCATGATGCTAGACAATGCACAGTGAAAACACAGTGTAAAACGTGTTACGTCTGGTTTGTGTGCAGTTTATCTTTATCTGTCTCTCGTCCCCTATCATTTGCAGCGTCTAGTTTTATTCTAATGAGTATAAATACTGGTATAGAAATTCAACAAGAGTTACAGGTGCATTTGAACATCTGGTAACATCCAGTTAGTGATGGTGTCTTTTACTGTGTGGGAGCTTTAGTGAGTGGTAGGACTGAAAATAAAAGGCGGGAGAGGAATGCGAAATAAGAGACACGAAATGAAAATGAGAATTAACATGATGAAGGGAACCGTGTTCCAGCAGCAGGTCTAAGTGGGCTGCGGAAGGAGCAGCAGAGAGAGAAAGAACGAGAGAACGTGGCCATCCATTTTGTTGATCGCCTAAACAAATCAATCAAGACCCGCTGGAGCACACTAATTGAATTACACAAATGGGACCGGGAGGGGGGCACACATGGCAAAACTGCTACAAAGCAGCAACAGCGGTGGGCAGACTACTGCTTCAGGCACTTTCTGAAATTAATCACCCTGCTGGCCCCTCCTCACTTCTCTTTCGTCCTTTCTTCCTCTTCAGCTCGTCCTACCCCGCTGTCATTGTTCTGTTCTTCTCTGTCTTTTCTGCACCCGTAGTCCCTCCCAGCCACCAAAACCTGTTCACCCATGAGGGTTGGACACTGTTGAACTAAAACTGAGAAATGTCATATTTGTTTACCTTTAGTGAAATATCTTAGCGTCTTGGTAAGAAAATGTCAAAATTTAAATATATTAATGATGCCGAGCTCAACACACCTGCGTAAACAGCTTCTCTACCAGACTCAGAACTCTCCTTCTCTGTTTTCACACCTTGGGACCTTAACGCTTCTCATCAGGGCGGCCTGCATAATCCAGCACTTTTAACCAGGGCGGCCGTCACTGATGGAATAATTGTGTGACACCCGCTGCCCGTTACAGTCTTTCTCACTGAAGGAGAGAGGACAGAGAACACGCGGCATGGCTGCCAGGAGTGTCCAGCTGGAAGGCTGAGCATGTTGGAAGGAGGAGACTAATTGGCTCAGACGTTCTGTTATTATTGCAAGAACTTTGTTTTTGCCTAAACTGCAGCCCTTGTTTCCCACCTACTGATCACCTGGCTCAGGTGTGTTCAGCCAGTCTGAAGCTGGAAACGAGGACGTCGCTCTTTGTGCCGTTATGGACATTTCAGTACTTGTTGCTTTTCCTCAGGCAAAATGTTTCACAGCCAAATTGTACTGTGAGCGTATATGAGCTGTGCTCTGAACAGTTGAACTTGGATCAAGCAACGTGTTTCTATGTAGTTAATGTAGCTGTTGTGGCTGTGATAAGACTTTGTAGACAGACTATGTAGGAATCCCTTCATTAGCCCAGTTGGCTATTTTGTCGCGCCATTGTAATGTTTTATTTGTCAGTAGGCACATCTTTATCAGTAAACGCACATTGTGTGAACAGACTGGACCCGTGGTTTCATTGGGCCTGTGAAAGATAATTTCCAGCATTTATTTTATTACTTGCGCTTCCTCTTTTCCTGATAAAAGAGAAACGCCAATGGCCACTTGCACCCTGGTGATTCACAGGCATTCAGGGTAGAGAGAAAACAATTATGCAAAACACAGAGCGTGCATGAGATGGTGGGAAAGCGATGCATGCTGGTGACGGTGGTTTTCAAAGAGCGCGGCCAAGCACGTGCCTGCGGCTGCTGGAAATCAAAGAGGGTCCATTCTGATTTGTGTGTTAAAAGCCCTCAGAGGTCCGGTGTTTATGAATGCTAATGCTACTGTACCACACTTTAAACTGACTGGTCACCAAGTATAAATGGTTTCAGAGATCATTAATAGTCTAGACCGAGCTACAGAAGGAATAGATGAAAACTGGAAGTATACAGAACGGAGATGGGCACAACACGTAGAGCACTAGCGGGATATTGCATCTCCACTATGTGCCAATCTAACAGAGAGGAGCATAAAGCGCCTTAAAATAGAAGCAGGTTCTCGTCTCGACCCCAACCCTCTCTAGCCTTCACTGGACTTCCTTCATCCACCTTTGTTCATGCGCACTAGGTTTTCTACTAAGTCTTCAGTCAAATTTTCAAGAATTCAGTTGCTCTAAATCCTCTTTCTATGCAAATTCGGTAGAAAATAAATGTTGACCATGACTCACTTTTTTTGAAAGGCGGAATAATTAATAAAAGAAAAATAAAAGGTTGAAACAGAAATTAGGAAACGTGATGAATGAACGTTATTCTTCCTTGTCTCTACATTTGTTGTCTCTTGCTTCTCTTCCTTTTATTTCTCTATTTGGATTTCAGCCTCTCTGTTGGGCAAGTAGATACCATTGGTGGGTTCTTCACAGCTTCACTTTGAAATAATAGCTGGAATATGTAATGAAGCCAGTAGGGGCTTGCAAACAATAGATACCATCAGCGTAGCGAGGAGCCTCCACCATGACTGACGAAGAAGAGATGAAACTCTCTATCCCCTGAAAGACTCCACTATCTTTCTCTCCTTGTTGCTGTCTCTGTTTTGCCGGGAGGTACAGTTCGCAGCAGCCAACGTGGCCTTTAATTGGCTCTCAATTAGTTTTATTTAGCTCATTATCTGTCACCCATCCGCATATTGATGCTTGTGTGTTGACCTTCAGCTGACATTTGCTAGCTTTCTTTTTTTTTGAAGACATTTGCATTTGTGGGAAGCGTCTGGATCTGTGAACCCTTAGCAGCTGGCAGACCTGGAATAAAAACATATTAAAAAGAAAAAAAAATCAACAAAACAGCCGCTCTGGCTCAAACTGCAACAACTTCAGACTTTTAGAGGTTTCATAATTTAGCACAAGAACGAAAGCTGATGAGCATGCTGGCACAGATTCCTGGAGTTGAACTTCACACAGTCCTTACTCTGTGGTCTCCCTAGTGTTGAGGCACCAGGCTTCTGAGCACATTCCAACCCACCTGCCACCAGGCTGGCATTTGCTGTTCCAGGCGCGCATCAAACGGATCTAATTCAGACCCCTGCGTAAGCGCAGAGCGTTGTAGACTCCACCACCTGCACTGTGCAGGTAGACGTTCTCACTCAATTCATGAGCCGTGTGTCCAGGAGACGAGGGCGACGGAAGCTGTTTTAAATTAATAAATAGAGAAGTACAGTACAGATTGTAGTAGGTTCAGGTCCATTTTCGTGTAAGAGTAAATATCTTTGTACTGGAGGTGTATTAGGCCAATGCCAAGGTTGAAGCATGACTAATCTTTATAATTAAGCAGGATCGATGGGCACATTTGTGCGTTCCAGAATAGCAACCTTGTACAACATTGTGTTAGAGTGGGTTATGGTATATTACAAAGAATCCTGCGCAGCGTATTGATGCTTCCTGGCTAAACGCTAATGAGCGATGGTGCTGTGTTTGTCAGGGAGGCCCGGGCTGCAATCTGTCTGCTGAGCCAGCCAGGAGCCCTAATGATATCATCAGGAAGTGCCGTCACTGGCGCTCTAACGAGGAATGATCTGACGCCCATTGTTTCGCCTCCCTCCCTCCTCCGTCCCATCCCTGCTGTTGTTGCCAAGCATTTAGGTTGAGTTTACTTCAACATACAAGATAAAATCAAGAAAAGAGATAAGAAAAGCAATCTACTTGAAACACATAAGCCCTAAGGGGTTCACATAAAAAACACAAAAACAAAACAAATGAATGTAATAATCCCTGTGTGTAGCTAGTTCATAGCTCAGTTCATCTCTGCATAATGAAACCGTATAAATTTGTATCATAAATTGAATTTAAATTCTTACGACCATGATACCATCAACAGTTTTTTAGACTGCATGTCAACACGCCCATAGGCCGACGCCAGAGCCACAGTGAATGTTCTTGGTTCACGTTATTCGGAAGGGCTGGGACATTAAGATTACACCTTGTTGTGAGACTCTTCATCTGGAGACTCTCCGTCCGGAACGAACAGACTCTCCCTTGGTTAACGCTGTTGTATGTTACGTTATAACCATTGCTTTTTTCACACTTCCATCAATAATGCGTCCTTATCAGTTACTCTTAAAGGTCCCTCACATTTAACATAAGTTGCACACTGCACACCAACATAAGACTGTGTGACTGATTCAGTATATATTTAATGGTCCCTCTTTATCTCCGGATGGCTGAGATTGGAGAGAAACCCGGTTTGTCATGGCAGTCGGCATCATCATTGCAAACAGAAGCGGTTCTCGAGAAGCTCGAGATACCCTCCATTAAGAAGACTGTCTGACTCCTTCATTCACAGACAGATCGACTAATCATTTCCTCTCTGCTTTCTCTCTCTCTCTCTCTTCTTTGTGTCTCTCTCCTGGACCCCCTCCCTTTCTGTCTTTGCCGGATGTTTTCACTCCCCAGGTGCCTTGCAGATCGAGAACAGTGAGGAGACCGACCAGGGGAAGTACGAGTGCGTGGCGTCTAATGTGGAAGGCGTGCGCTACTCGTCCCCTGCTAACCTTTATGTGCGAGGTAGGGAGCAACCCGGCCGCAGAGCGAGGCCACAAAAAATAAAAACATGCGCCCAGTCTAACTAAAATGTCTGCACAGTGCAGCTCAGCTTTAAGTGGCATTACTGTTGAGCTTAACAAATGATAATTACTTCAATTCTAGCCCAGCTGCACAAAATGTATTTTGGAAAATAGTATTATCCGAGTAACATAAATCTTTTAACACTGATAGTATTGCCTGCCCATAAATGTAATTTCATATGCACTGAAAGTTCCAAACTAACGTTCTTCTCTGTTATGATGTTATGCTCCATTTTGTCTTTCAATGCCCTCCCCTACTTGCTCGGAAGGAAATGTGTAGCACAACAAGCCGTATGTCTTTATCGGTTGTAAGACGCCTTTTACTTTACTTTAATTGTGTGCCCGATAAAATGTTTTCCCTCCGTCAAAGTTATGGAACACAAAAAGAGTTGGACAGGACGCCTTTTTTTGATTAGTTCTTTCCAGGTACGGGAGCACAACGGTAAGTCTTCGTTTTGATTGAGTGGCAAGGTATTAATGCCGACCAATCAAACATTTAAAGCCCTTTAGTCTTCTCCAGATTTGGGGGTGAACAGGATTTCCTTGTTGTGAGTTAACAGGAAAGAAAACACGTAAAACTATATCTATAAATAGTAACTTCATCTGCTTTTTCTTCACGGTGTTCTGGACTATAAATCTATTGTATTCCCCCGTTTCTTCTTTGGGGTATTATCTTTAAAGCCTTTTACAGTCAGCAGTCATTTTGGCTGGCATGTTCCAGCAAAGTGGAGATATGAAAAACAATCAGTCACAGGGAACATTGACTTTCATAGGAAACAGGCAATGAAGACAAAAGCCTAGCGTCTACCACTAATGCTAAATGACAATGAATCCCTGTTGAGGGAGCTTTAATAAATTGAAGCAGATGCATTTTCCACATGTATTATTTATATTGTGCATATTAAATAAAGATGCTTCGGTATTGTTCCCTCTGCTGTGTACCAAATAACATTGTTCCCAATAAATAATTCACCACTCTGACATTATAAAATGGGTCAGGGAGCTGCTTTTTCATTATTATTGCTATTATCGTAGCCTGTGAAGTAGCAGCATAGGGAAGAGAAATTTACACTGTAAGGAGCTGAAGGTAAAACAATGGTTCAGCAAGATTAGTGTCTCTTCTGGCCAGCATTCATCCTGGAGGATCGCGTCGTCTCCATTGTGATGCCGTGACACTTAATGTCAAGTGGCTCTTCACCTCGCTCACGTACAGCAGGGTAGAAATTAAAAGGGCTTGTGGCAAATTACAGTCAAAAACTCTACAGGAAAGACGAAATAACAATAACGGGAACATTTTGTTGACACAGCACTGGGATGTTTTTCTGGTCAAACACGCACTTATTACCCTGATATCATTTCCAACAATTCATGCAATCTCCATGAACACTGGCTCCATCAGCATGCTTTGAAACGAGTACACAAGGGCCATAATTGCTTAGGTACTTTCACGATATGTAACACACGTGTTATGCCTTGATGGTGTCGACCTTTGTCTGTTTTCAGTTAACTTTTGTCAATCAATTCTGATACTTGATGTTGACTATGTTTTGTTCACAAAGCGAAATGCACTTGAGGTTAGCAGCTGTGGTAAGGATCGATTTCTCCTGGAGAAAAGCAACACTAAATTCTTCTTCTTCGCATGGAGACTAGCCACCGTGACAGCGCTGCTGATTGGCTTGTAACAACATTCTGTAACTGTCTTGAACTGCAGCTGCTAATCTCAGCCCAAACTGTGTCTTTTTTTATTTTCTATCTCTCATTAGTTTTTTCTTTATTTTGTCTTTATTTGGTTTCCCTCTCTAACAAAAGCAAATACAGCCACCACAGGAGCTTCTCCTTGTGGCTATAAGGAGCTTGTGAAATTTTGAAGAATGATTATGGTACGCTTGATTTGACTCCAGTGGCGCCTCACAATTTTTTTCCTACCAGGCGTCAGGGGTGGCCACTGGGGTGAATCTGATGGTTTTGGTTCAAAGTTTATTTAGGGGGGTGGGGCAGGCAAGTGTACTTTCAAGACGGGTGTCACTGATAGCAGGGACAAAAGGGAAAAGGACAAAAAACAGATTGAAGAAAGGGAAATGTAGCTGCAGCTAAACACCTTGAGGTGGCTTTTTTTACTCTCTCTGTGTTTCCCCTATTTTTCTCTTCTCCTCATGTCATTGTGTTCTGCATCAACCCCTTTACATCCCCCAGAGCTTCGAGAAGGTTGGTGTGTTTTTTCTTTTTTACTTTTTTTAACCCACATTTGAAAAAATGGATCAATTGATTACTAATTTGAAAGAAAGAGCAAATACTAATCAGTTAAACCAAACTGTTAAATGATTATGAAAGAATTTTTTTCTTTATTTCAAAGGAAGAAATGATGAAAGCAAACCCGATTAGCTCGGGTCTTGTTAATTTACGTTTATGTTTGCATTGTGGGGCCTTTTCTCGTTTTGCATCCTTTGGTATTGCTTCTGCACCTAAACGCTTTCTTGCACATGTTGTCATGGAAACCCAGCACGTGGAAATAAGGATCTATTGCATGATGGGAGAATGTAACTGCGCTTGCATGCCTGTAGAGAATCCCTTTGGCCGTGATGTTCTTTTTTCTTTTTTGCCTTCCCTGTGTGTTCCACCGTTTGTTTCTGTTTCATTGGTTCCTCTACCAGTCTTTTCCCTAAACAACTCTGTCTTTTTTTGCTTTCCTCATTTATTATTTGTGTTGTGATTATGGTGTTGTGTTTGTGTGTTTTTTCCTTTGGTTTTGGTTCTTTTCCTGACCTTACTTTGCTGTTAAACATGTCTTTTTTTGTGCTTCATTTATTTGTAAGATTTGTGTTTCCTTTTCAAAATGATGCTGCTCTGCTTCTTGAGTCTCAGAGTGCACATGCAAATGCCGAATGAAATAACAACTATGTATATAGCCAGTGTTCCTGTCATCTTGTTTATAGCAATCCATTACTGAAAGGAAAAGAGTGATTGGCCATGATTGGGTTCCATGGTGATTCAGACAGCCATTATGAGATGCCATTTACAGCGTCGTGTGGATCAATAATGATATAATGACTCTGACATCACATTCACTGTTGCTTAGCAGGTGCTCAAAGATACTTTTTCTTTTGAAATGGTGTCAGCTAGATGTGATTGGTTTTGTTAAATCGATCTAAACTGAAGTGACATGTCTACCTAAAACACAGGACCCTGTGTTCTGTCAGGATGTCAACTCCCTGAGACTGAGAGATTAGACTCGTCTCTGTAAAGCATCAGATATTGACTTATAAAGTCTATCATTTAATTTATTTACAAATTTCTTTGCTTCCATAATATGTATTAATCCATAGAGTGCATCTGAAATTATATCCTGCCTTCTGTTTTGGGCAATTTGGGAATCCAAAAAATTTGGCTTGACAGCTTTTACTCACCTACCGCGCCAGATATGCACAAGCTAAATCTCTCCACATTTAGCAGTTATTGTGTGCCAGCACCTCTCAACCAACTGGCTGTCAAAGGACCTATTAGTAGCTGTGGCAGTAGCAGCCGGCAAAACCAGCGAAGCCCATAATCTGCCCTTGCTTCCCTCTGCAAAAGTGTCCACAAAGTGCGACGCAATCCCATGATGAAAACTGGATAATCTCGACATATACATAACACCGATGCAGAAAGACTGTGCTGTGATGTGCGCATGTGCATGCTTGCCCTCCTTCAATGATCTTTGCCTGCCTTTGAATGTGCTCGCATGCCCTGCTCTGCATTTGTGTGTAACGTTGGGAAAGAAAGCTAGATTACACCTTAAGTTCTCACTGGCCACAGCACAATCCTGCCATCTCTATTAGATGTTTGCCTCAAGGAATCCTTAAACTTATTGTCAACCCTTAAAAGAGCAACACCGGTAAAAATATCAACCTCCTATTCTAATGCAAATACATGAATACACCCCTTTCACGAGCTGACTGGTTATATTCTGTCCAAGTGATGGCACATGGATGTTTTGGCTGCTTCTCATCTACCTGTTAAGATAACGGAACTGCTAATACGCGCTGAAGTCCGCTCAAATCGCTGCTTACTATTATTAGACACCGCTGCCATGATCCTTGTCAGTTGCCTTTAGGTAATAATTTCCATTTTGATGAGCCACCCATAGCGACTGTTTAGCATCAGCGCAGCCAGGGTATGTTAATACAGGCTGACCCCCGCGGCTTATATGTAAATGCCCTAGGCCTCATCCAGCAAGTGTGACTAAAGGATCTCCATACTGCGCCTGTGTCCTCAGGCAGCAAGAGGGTGTAATCTCAGCTTCAAGGTGACACTAAAGGCTGCACATTATTTTGGCTTCCCCCTTCATTTTGGGGCAGGAAACACTGCCTCACCAAAATGGCCAATAATGTCCACCTTCTGACCTCTGTTTTGGTTTTTTGGGGTTTTTTCTTTTTTGGCACAAATCCCTCCACAACACTGCCCACTATTAGCGTTAGCGTAGTACTCTGGCGTTCTCTCTCGACTGCCTTTCACCCCGTCCACTGTAAGGCTTCTTGTCTTTCTCTCCACATTGGGGCTTGAAACAAGATCAGATGTTGTTACTAGTCCAAATGAAGGGTATACGACCGTTTTATTTGCTCTCGATTCCAAATGGGCCGGCTGGGCTCCTGGTCTCTGTGAATGAGGAGCCTGTCCATGCAACTGGGATTCAGTAGTTTCTTCCGCTGGCACTACGTAGTAAACGGAGGATGGAGGATGGGATAGACGGACACTTGTGAGAACCTGCCAGTTACAGTGCACTTTATTATGTAGCTATGTCATATACTGTAGGCGTGTGTCCAGTTAATGATCGGTGTAATATTTCTCACTAAACTGTCTGCTCGGTTTTAAGATCCGTGATTTGTCCTCCTGAGATAGCGTAATGTACTGTGACCATGACTTCTTGACCTTCTGTTGTAGTAAAGACCCAAATTACTTATGTATCAGAAAGCGGGTGCATGCTGTTGACAGGTAAACATTTGATTGTTAAGTACTCCCGCTTTTCAGGATTTTACTTGTGGATGCATGACGGTGTAGTTACTCAAAGGTGAACAGAGACTTTCTGTGGGGAAACCTCATTCACTCAGCCATCACAGCTCCCGGTCCATTGGCTGACCTGAGCCCCAGGGAGAGAAGAGCACAGTTACGATCAGAGATACTTTCATTGAATGTTTCCCCTGAAAATCGAAAACCAAACAGACCCTGTTCGCCCTGTAAAAATGTCTACATTCTTTTGAATTGGACGTAATTTGAAACAGACAAATTGTAGCCCAATAAAAACATCTAATAGCACTGATGCACACAGCTGCACTCTGGTACTGTCTATGCTGTTTGGACTTAGTTCTTTTTGTGGATTTGTTCAGTTGTCTGACTTGTTTCCTTTCTTTTGGTTTTGTGAGTGTGTGTGTCTGGAACAATGCTGTATTTGGGAATGGATGGCATGCTTGGATGGGCTTGGGTGACATTTTTGTTGGATTGTATTGGTTCTTCGGTGTCTGCCCGAGTGGATGGGGGCGCACCTGTATATGTCACTCATGCCATAGCCACACCCATGCATGTCCGTGTGAGCAATGGGCTGCCCTTTCACCTTTGTTATGTAGTGCCACTTTTTTTTTTTTTTGGACAAATTGGACTACAGAGAAATTTTCTTTAGGAGCTGTTGGTTTTTGTTTTTATTTTTTTTATTTTTTTTTTTCAACCTTTTCACGACTTTGCAAAAATTGTCCTGATGAAGCCAAAAAAACAACAACTAAAATTTGAACAATGTTTTTCTTCCCAAAAAAAAAAATTGACATTTTTAAATAGGCTATTGACAGTTTTCCTGTGTGTAATAACAAAGACGCGCTTCCTCAAAGGTCAGCGATGAACTTCGTGCTCTCAAGGTCAGGTCACATCTTGCCCCAGGTTGTTACGTAATTGACTTTAACAGGACTGAGAGGAAGCATGTAGAGGTTTTTAGAGGAGGATCAATCAAAAGCCCAACACAGGCTTCAGAATCTGAGCTTTATTCCGCCTGTAACATTCAATTGTAATTGACTGTTTTTTAAATCTTTTTCTTAGTATATACAGTATGTGGACATGTGCAAACAGTGCTAGCTTGCTTTTACGTGCCAGAAAGCGTTGCCCCTGCAGCCTGCATGTCAGCATACCGTATGTACACCTTAGAGTTCATTTTGGTGCTCAGGTCAGTACATGTTCTCAGGTGAGATCCCCCAACAGTCTGTGTAGGTGATATTTGTGCCCCTAGTTTGTTGAAAAGTCAAACTGTTCCATGCAACGATCATATGAATCCCATTTGGATCGACACGGTGTAGTTTGGAATGTTTCCTATCCCTGATCCCCCTCTTACTCCCCCCCCACCCGACCTCATCAATCTCCTCAGTTACCACCAACACACACGCTTCACGTCTGCCAAAGCCCAAGACTCCCCGAGCTTTTATTGAGTTGCTCATGTTTAAGGCGGGGAGGAGGGGACATGTAGTGGATTCTTGATTTGAAGCCCCAGTGTGTGAGACCTCCAAACTCACTTTGAGCCATGGTCTGTTTTTCTTTGTTTGTTGGTTGGTTTTTTGTTTTGGTTTGGAATCACAATCTCCGTACTCTGTCCCCACCTATACCCTTCTCCTCCTTCCCTTCCTCCAACAATCCAAACCCCTTTTCTACCTTTTGCGCACTTTGCAGTACGTCAGCGTGCCCATCCGTCACCGTCTGTCTGCCCGTCTCCCTCTGTCTGTCTTTCTGTTTGCTGTATTGCTGCTTGAGTCTGTTTTGTGCCTCGTTCGTGTCTTTCCTGTCTTGTCTGTCTCTCTCTAAGTCATCTCTTCCATTTAGTTCCACATTTTTACTTCTTCTATCATTACGTGCGTGTTTGTTTTTGACCTGCTTTGCATCCCAACAAACATTTTGACCAAACATTTGTGTCCTGCCTTAGCTCAGAGCCGTTGCATTCTTGTTTTGTGTGGCTTTTAATATAATATATTAAAACTACATTCATTAATGGCAAACCAACGTTCTTATCTGTCAAGTGTTTGGTGGGATGCCTTTCATGAACACAGTGTTTTTGCAAACGCATACACCTCCTGGCTCTTGCAGCCTGTACACATGCACAGTCACGCCTACACAAAATTCAACACATCTGCTGTATGTGTATGCACATACACACAGTGCACAGTCTCTTTCATGCTCTTCCTCTGCTTTTCGGACTCATCGTCAACATTTTTCCACTCAAATTTCAACTCCGACACGAGTTTCGAGGTGCTTTCTCTCTCTCTCTCGCTCTCGCTCTCGCTCTCTGCCTTAGCTGTCATTCTACCCTTATTCGCTTACTTCTGTCTGTCCCTTTTCCTCTGTCTCTCTTATTTGTTCTCTGGATTTCTACTCCCCGTTGAGTTCTGTTCCTTGATTACGCTGTGTGATGGCAGACTCTCTAGCTATACAACCTCTATAGTTCTTTTTCTGTGTTTTTCTAGACACACACCTTGTTCTTCAGTACTTATTTTGTGTTAACTGGGACTGCGATGTGACAATGTGCCACCATCACATTTTGTCACATTAGCTGATGAATAATAAAGTTTACACAGCATTGAAGTGGGTTCCCCCTCCTCCGTTACCCTCCTCCAGTCCTTCCCTTCTCCTCTGCTTTCTCTGTCTCTCTTTGCTTTTCTGTTCCTTTCTTTCTATTCCTCCCCCAGATGCTCTAGTCTCTATCTTGTCTTTCTTCTCCAATCGTCTTTTGTCTGGGCATGCTAGCGACCCTTCAGTTATATTCCTCTATGCATTTTATCTCAACTTTTATATCTGATTTTGTTATAATTTACTCCTTAATTTACCTCGGTCTATTATGCATGCTGTCTGTGAAACTGATAGCTGCATCTATCAATGGAACCGTGTCAGATCTTAATAAGGCTTTGTCCAGTGGATCTACCCTAAACCACAAAAATCTGATTAAAGTTTCTCATCTTTAAGATGTCTAGGTAGTAGAGACAGGTGTCAAGTACCAACTTGCGCTAGAATGTGTTTAGAGATCTCGTAGAGCTGATCAATAGCCCAGTAACCCTACACTTCCTGTTCTGTGGGAGAAGCCTGTATGGCCTACTTCCTGTTTGGCGTGAATGCCTGAGAGGACAGGAAGTCCCAGGTCGCCACACAGGCCTTATGTGATAGCATTATCACATGGCCATTACTGCTCACCTTCCTACTCTGTGATCAGGTTCTGTACACACATCAGCAGCTCAGTTTCAAAGATGAGAAACTCGTAATAGATTTTTGTGTCTTTAATTGTGCTGTGATGGGTCAAATTTTGGTCAATGGAACCTTGTTGCTATGAATCGTTGCTTTATTGTTAATCTATATTGTTGTTAAAGCAGTTATGTTAGTTTAGTTCTTCCTCTTTGTTTATATATTTTTTATGTTTTGAAAAGTCTGCTTTTATTTTGTATTTTAGTTTACATTTACCACGTTAAACCTTTTTTGTTAAGTATCTCCTTGAGAAGGGTCAATTTTCATCGGCCTCTCTTGTTACCTCTCTTTCTCTTTTTCTTGACTCCCTTGCCCTCTTTTGTCGTCCTCTCCCCTTCCTCGTGCTTTCTACCAGTCCGGCGGGTTCCTCCTCGTTTCTCCATTCTACCAGCCAATCAGGAAATTATGCCCGGTGGCAGTGTGAACATAACATGTGTGGCAGTGGGGTCGCCCATGCCCTACGTCAAGTGGATGCTGAACTCAGAGGACTTGACACCAGAGGATGAGATGCCAGTGGGCAGGAACGTTCTGGAACTGAGCGGCGTCCGTGAGTCAGCCAACTACACCTGCGTGGCCATGAGCAGCCTTGGCATCATTGAAGCTGTGGCACAGATCACGGTCAAATGTAAGAGATGTGTGTGAGGGATTAAAAGAAGCAGAAGCTACAGTTAAGGCTGAAATGTGCAGGAAGTTGCATTTTCAAAGTGTAGTGTTGCTGATTCACGAAACAACTGTCATGTTTTTGTTTTTCACTGTCAGGGTGAATAATTACCTTTTCTTTTTTATCACTGTAACAGCGCTCCCCAAGCCTCCGGGAACCCCTGTGGTGACTGAAACCACTGCCACCAGTGTGACTATCACCTGGGACTCAGGCAACCCAGACCCAGTTTCCTATTACATTATTCAGTACAGGGCCAAGTCCCCAGACAGCAAGTACGAGACAGTGGATGACATCACCACTACACGTTACAGCATTGGTGGACTTTACCCAAACACAGAATATGAGATCCGTGTCTCGGCTGTAAACACAATCGGCCAGGGTCCCCCCAGTGACCCAGTAGAAACCCGAACTGGAGAGCAAGCCCCTGCCAGTCCACCACGAAACGTCGAGGCCAAGATTATTTCTGCAAACACCATGATGGTACGCTGGGAGGAGCCTGAGGAGCCCAATGGGCAGATTAAGGGCTACCGTGTTTATTACACCATGGACAACTCCCGGCCTATGAGTGTTTGGCAAATCCACAATGTCCAGGACAGCATCATGACTACTATCCAGAGCCTGATCCCCCAGGAGACCTACACAATTAAAGTCCTGGCATTCACCTCTGTGGGAGACGGCCCCTTCTCAGAAGCCATCCATGTAAAAGTGCAGCAAGGTGGTAAGGACACAAAGACTACTACTACTTTACATATACAGTAACTTACTGTATATGTACTGATCTGTTCAAGACTTGACAACCAGTGAACAACTTCTTCACTTTCAGTTGGCCATTATCAGCCATTAAGAGCACATGTTCACCATCACATCTGCAGCCACTGCAGAGAATGACAAGGCCCGTTAGATCATGGCAGTGGGAAAGTGAGAAATATTACGCACAATTTTATTCTAGGGCTGCAGCTGAGGTGAAGGCACAGTTGACTGTTTTAATCACTTACCTTTCAAAACCTCAACTTTTAAAAACCAGCCACAAGTTGACACTGAAATGAGATCCAAAATATGACAGTGGTCAAGATGATCAACCTCACACACCACAAACTTCATGGTGACGTTTTTGAAATTAGACTTGTCACTGCTGTGAGTCTGTGAAGTGCTGTGAGCTAGAATACGACTAATCCACTGTTAATAATAAAACACAACACAATACATCTGCTAAACACAAAAAAACGCCTCGAGCGTGTGGGCGCAGCTATGTGCTGTGTCCAGAAACAGATTTGATTGTAATAGTAACAGATTCTTAAGACTTTTCCCGTAGTCAGGCCGACGGTACCTTCTCAGATGTGTAGAGTGTAATAGTAACGTTGATGTCCTGTTCTCCAGTTCCAGGTCAGCCATCCAAATTCCAGGTTGGCGCTGTATCTGACACAAGCATCGAACTGACATGGGAACCTGCTTATGAAAAGGAAGGCATTATAAACTATGAACTCCGCTATAAGGAAGGCGATTCGGCCGCGCAGGTATAAATTTTAGTTTATTTGCCTGAATGACCCAAGATTGAAATGCATTTAAAGTCACCTTAAACTAAACAGAGCTTTCCCCTCAACAGATGAAGAAAACCTTTGGTCCTACATCTTCGTATGTTGTGGATGGTCTCCGCCCAAACACAGAGTACCACTTCTCCTTGGCCGCCATCTCTAGCAAAGGCATTGGAGCATTCACTAATGAAATACCACAGAAGACCTTGCAAGCCAGTATGTAGCCTTTTATTCAGTCCTCCTGTTGTTGTGCACTAACAAAGGGATTTTCATCAGACAAATGTCTTTTTGGATCGTTACTGAAGTAACTTTTAGCAGCTGTGTTTTTTTACTCTTCTTTGAAGCTTTAATTTTCTCTTCTCTAGCGTCAGATGAATCGTCACCTTTTTACAAAGTGTGTTTTTAGACATAATCAGGGTTCAAAGCTGGTTCACAGTATGTGACTGACTTACATTTTAGCCTAAATGTAGATTGATCTGCCTTCATTTGACCTAACTATGACTATGATATTTTCATCTTTTTTAAAGTGGTATTTACTCTATGAAGTGTTATGGCTGGATTGTCAGGCTACAAATGGATACAGAGGCTGCTTCACAGTTACGTAGCTTTTCTAACTTGGCTTTGGTGCCTAATATGTAGGTAACAGTCAAACACGCTAAACATGCGTTTTCAATTCAATTTTAATTTTATAAATGTATGTTTTACTTTTGTTCAAGTTTTCTTTTCCTGTGTCAACAGCAAGTGCACTTTCTTCCTCATGACAGAGACACAAAAAATGTACGTTCTCCTCTAAGATCGCCAAGGCTCTCGAATGAGCTGTATTGACTTCAGGGAAATTTGCAGTTCATTACGCCAAGAAACAAAGAAAACCAAATATACTCACAAACCGCTGCTTCGATTTATTCCAGCATCAGTTCTGTTCTGTGTCTTCTTGTTTACAGATGGCAGCAACACAACTGAATTATTTAACCTAGCCAGCTAAAAATAACAGGAATTAAAGCAGGAGTGATATCATACTGTAGCACACGGCAGCGGGAGCTGTAGAAAAAGAAAATAAACTACTCTATCCAAGCAAATATCCAGCAGTAGCTGAAGGAATGCTGGGATGGCACAGTCTCGGACCACGACTACACAGGATGTTGCTTATTCATGATTGGGTCTGAGCTATCCATTGATACACCATACACACCTAGCACTCAACCTTTATATAAAACCAATCTTTGGTGTTTAAACGAGAGCCGTGGCGACGGGGGCAGACTTCTTTTAACACATTTTCTGTTTCTACCAGTGCAACTTGGCTGTAGCCACCCCGGCCTGTGGGGGCTTTGGAACAACCACGTCACACTTGTTTTTGTTAGCAGAGCCACTGTGGAGAGCGCCAGCTGCATGCGACACTCACTCCGGGGGGTGCTGTTGAGAACCTATCACTGCACTGTTGATCTCTGATCAGACCGGGCATGAAAAAGCTTTGTGTTCCCCGCTCTTGTCTTGGCGTCTCTCGAGTGTCTGTGCACATCGTCACCTGTCTACGTGTGTCTGTGGTTTCCTCACCTCTGTTTTTTGCATTTGCTCTTAAACCGGTAAACTGCAAGCTGACTGGATCGAATACACTCCTCTCTCCCTCTTACATCACCCTGTTCCAGCTCAGTTTCTCTCTCCCACTTTTTCCCTCTGTGCAATGGAACAAAGCTCTCCTTGGAATGGCTTGACATCACCTTGCTCACTTTGTGTCCTTTTCCTTTTATGTTGAGTCTTTTGAAAAACGAGTTTTGACTCAGACCTTTTTATTTATTTATGATTTTCTACTCCTTTCTGGGCTTTTTTCCGAAATAATGTTGGTATGACCTCACTCCAGACAGTAGCTGTTGTCGTCTTACACCACAGCCACCGGCAACTACAAGGCAGCTGACGAAGCAGCATGTGCAGACAGTATTGACACACTCCTGACCCTAGAGCAAATACGGTGGCGAACAAGTGTAACTGATGGTTTCTCTCACGTTCTTGCTTGGGACTCTTTGTTTCATTTGGCGTATCCATACAGTCACGGTGGATAGGCTGATAATGGCCAACCATAGAACCGTATTTGATACTTCTGTCCTGGAAATGAATATCAATTTTTCTGAGCTATGTAAAAATTGTGCCCCACTTACGGGGGACTTTCCATGGCAAGACTATCAAATATTCTCCGACTGCTGTTTCAGATTTAACAGCTATCTTCACCTTCTATCCTCTCTGTGTCTATGGTTTCCCTTTAGAGCCTCATTAATCCTTATTCTTAATAAAGGGCCTTTATTATACGAGTCCCTGCACAAGCAAATGTGAGACACAGCCATTGGTTTCTCACTGCGGAGGTCAGAAAAGTAACAGAGAAAGCCAACTAAAGCAAAATATTCTGTCCCCACACAACACAATAAATAAGTTGATCTTTTGGATGCACTGAGGTAAGTGATTGTGTGGTTCAGGGATTCAGTCTGTCAAAACCTTTCCCAGAGGCATGTCAGGGATGTTCGCATGTTTATCCAATTAACCACCACACCACACAGAATTTGATGGATCAAGTAAACAGTATTTATACATGACACGGTTAAATATTAAGTTGACAGGTCTCCAGCTTGGCTACACATACAGCACAGGAATAGCAGCTCTGGCATTTATAGCTCGTATGTGGTGCCTTCACAACTCAGCTGACATTGTGGGAAAACACTACGAGAGCTCTATGTATGTACATAGTCTACATATTAACACACAAATGTCCAGAAAACGCAGTGAATTAATAAGCAACAATTTGGCACAAGTGTCAGAAAACAGCCAATATTCAGGTTCAGTGGTTCCTGAACTAGCTTTACATGTTTAGAAGACAGGCAGATTTGAATTCTCTACAGTGTTTGGCAGACTGAAACCCTTTGCCAGTGAGTGAAAAGACAGACAGTCAACATGAGTTCCTGTTTGCTTTGTTGTCCATTATCCGTGGTACAAAATGTTTAGACTGTTAAAGTTTGTGCTCAGTCCAAGCAGCAGGACCAGGGGCTGCTGTCATGGGGGTCACTCTGTCAGGATCACTGCAAAAGCTACAAATACTTAGTGTTATTATAATAAATGGTCAAATAAAGAAATCAAACAAATCCATGTGATGTTTGTGGCCAGAGTTCCCCCCTTTCAGAAGCAAGGCCTCCTGGACTATGCTGCCAGTCAGATCAGGTTGAAAGACCATTTTTGTGAGATCGTTCAGACGAGGCTGGAGTAGGTCCACAACCCGAGAGCTGGGAGGGCTCCCATCATTCCCTTCGCTAACGCCAGCCAAAGCCGAGGAGCTGGTGGGCCTGTAAGGGCCCCGGTGCCGCAGATAAGAATCCCATTTCATAGCGTCAGAATTAATTTCATGCTTTGCAATGAACTACAAGCCAGGCCGCTGGATTGTCAGGCTTTGTTACACATTTAGATTATACCTAGAACCTGCCTATAACCAGTCAAGTGCTGTCTTTCAAATTAAAGTGACAGATTCTAAATCCTCTGTATTTAGCCAAACAAGCAGTTTAGCCCCCCCACTTACTGTAATTGCAGGAGCTTTTTAGATGTATTGGAATACTTGTGTAGGCCACAGCATGGCCATTTGGCATCAGCGGATTAATTTTATAATGATGTACAAATACGAACATCGTGTCACTCAAAGCTTCACCCATGTGCTCACTCTGACAGCAAACGCATTGGCAATCTGTGCCATGAGAAGACTCGACAGCGGCGTTGAGTAACGGCCTGTTAGCTGAACTCTGTAGTTGACTGCGTAGCACTAATAGCACGTTTAATCTCAAGGTCGTCATAATGATCAGGTGAGCTAGCAGCACTTGACTCTGCAGACTTTGTACCCAGACCTGAGAGTCGTATGGCAACAGATTTAAAAGGCAAAGTGAAGGATGTGAATACAGACATGGCTAATTATTTGTCAAGTAGCATTCAGGAAACTTTCAGCGAAGCTTTATAAGAACCTCAAGTGAAGCATTAGCTGATTTTTATTTTTTTCTTCTTTTGTGGTGCGTATAGTTCTAGTATCCGTAATCCCACCACCGGCCTCCATGGGATACGCACTTTATCAAAGCTGTGCCCTGGCAAGTCTTAAACTGTTATCAGGCTGAGGATGCCTGTGCACTGTGATAGCCCAGCCCTGTCAGATTCACAGGCCTTTTCCACAGCACAAAGATTGAGAACTGAGCAATCATTCTTGACGTGGAGAGTTTGCAAATACAATACGAGCAGGGGAAAGAAGCTGAAAGGCTCAAAATCCAGTAAGACCGTAAGTAAATAAGCCCATTGGACACAGAGAAGGGCTTGGGAACTGTGGCTGAGGTCCTGTCCTATTTGTTGTGTGCTGGAACAGTCAGTCTTCAGCAGGAAGAGGCCTCTCAGATAGTTTCTATTTGTTTAGTTTTTTAAGCTGTTCTACCCAAAGTGACACTGCAGTCAGAACACTATCATTAAACTTTTATGAATTCAACAATGCAAGCGTTCGTTCTCGCTTCGTCTTCCTCTCGTGCGGTGGCGTTCTCAAAATGGCAGTAAGCTGTAAGAAGATACACAGACACGGGGCTATGAAATGGGATTTATTTGAACAAAGTGTTAACAAGAAAGGAGGTTCCTTCATAACAAGCCTTCCCCTCTCACAGTCTTGTGGACCCTCCGGCCCAAAGATACCTGAATACGAAGCAGCCCTGGCTACAGCACAATGCCAACTCCCTCCCTTTCAGTAACGGGTCCAAACGCCTCGGCGGGTCCAAGTTAAAGGTGCGGTTTACTAATTACAAATTCGATTTGAACCCAAGGGAGAAACGGTGTCGTCTTACTGACTGTAGAGTACGCACGTTCTGTAGTCAGGTGCTGGTGGTAAGAAAGTCTTTCAAATGTAGTATTTGTGGGAGTCAGGTACGTATGATACAGATGATGCCTGTGCTTTTTTTGTTTTGTTTTGTTTTGTTTTTTGAAGTTAAATGTGTTTTATTTTTCTGTTTCTACTCAGTGTTTAGTTTTTCATGTTTTATTCATGAGTTGTCATTTTGAACCTTAACTGTTGTTGTGGTTCTTTCTTTCGAGTCACCTGGGTTACAGAGAAATTCATTTCCCAGTACCCTCCTTCAGCTCATCATTTATTTCTTAAGTCTTTTGTTTGGGAATAGGAACATGCGGCTTGTTTCTATGAATTTTATTTGCGTGTCTTCTAAGTTGCTGTGTGTGTAACGCCTTTTTTTCCTGATGGCATTTCATTTTGATTATTGTGCTGTTTTCACTTTACATAACCATTGAAAATGTAATAATGAATTGGGTTTGTCACACCAAGATGGAACCAATATATTCTTACATAAAACCATTTTATGGGACAGAGGAAAACTCGATTTGGGCAGAAATATTTTCACGTGTGCCCTCTTATAATGTCGAGCTCTGCGTGAGAAGTGATACATTTTATCGCTCGTTGCACAGCACAGGCTGCGGACGAGTGCGAGCTGTGTAAGAGCTTGGCACAGATTAGAAGTGAGAGGGGCCGAGTTTGAATCAGAAGGTTCACGGATATGGAGGTTTTAAATAAGTTTTAGAAGAAATACAGAAACAACCTCCGCTCGACTGACAAGCCTTTATACTGCTGTCAGTAAAATTAAAAAGGACCCACTACTCCACCTGCCCTAATAAATACAGCTTATTTGTGTGTATATTAATTTAACTTATGGTTCTCGTGTAAAAGGGTACAGTGGGTTCAACTCACTCATGAACTGTATTAATTGAAACTATTTATTGTAAGATAAAATCCTCTTGAATGCACAGCCAAGTGGATAAAAGTAAGGTTTCAGTGTTATGGCTGTTGTAAAACCTCAAGAATCATGAAGAACAGTAGAAGCAGTTCGGCCACTTCCTGTACATGACTGAGGTCACATTCTGATAAGCATTTCACGGTGATCTCAAAGTGTCTAACCAGTGTAGCCCTCTTGGTTCATTATTACACAAGTGTGTGTCCATTTATGACTTTTTTGTTGACATGTGCTTCATTTAATTTTCATATTTAATTTACATATTTTGCCTCTGCTTTGATTTGCAATTTCTGTTTAGTTTTTATTTGAGTTTTGAATTTTCCTTTTAGCATTTTCTTTATCTCTCCCATCTTTTTATTTTTTTGTTTTTCAACCCCTTCCTTTCCTTCCTTCCCCAACCTCCTCATCCTCGACCCCCTTCCTTCCTTCCTGTCCTTTCCGCCTCACCAGAGCCCTCAGCCCCCCCTCAAGACATTAAGTGCAGCAGCACCAGCTCCACCAGCCTGCTGGTAAGTTGGCGCCCCCCGCCTTTGGAGAGTCAGAACGGTGTCCTGGCAGGATATAGGGTGCGCTACCAAGTGGTGGGCCCCTCAGAAGTAGGCAGTGATGACGGGGAGCCCACAGAGGAGCCAACGGTGCCTGCTACCGAAGAGCAGGTGCTGCTGCAGCGACTGGAGAAGTGGACCCTGTACCGCATCACAGTGACAGCCTTCACTGAGATTGGGCCAGGTCCTGAGAGTGAGCCCCTTGTCTGTCGGACGGATGAAGACGGTGCGTAACTCTAGCAAAACGTTATGTAGAGACAAGTAGTTAGCTTGGTGTGTGAGCAGTGTGTGCTTTAGACAAGCCTCCGTTGATGGAACACGAAAAGTGCCTTTGCAAATATATTCTGCCTTAAACTAACCTGGGATCACAGTGCTTACCTGGTAGGTTGGAGTTTATTGGAAACTTGTGCTTCTTTAAAAGTTGTACCACAAATCCTTGACAAAAGAAATGAAAATGCTTTCCCTGGCTGTACCCTTAGCAAAATGTTGTATATTTAAGTGTACTACTAGTAAACTGTTAAACTTGTTGTTTTAAACTTAAAGTGTTTTATATACATATATACTAAGAGATACCAAACCAAAGTGTAATCAAGTGATCAAGTATACGTAGTTTATACTACACACATTTTTATATCACTCTGTAAAGACGTGTTTTGTTGAAATGTTTGTGTTGTTTTATTATACATTAATACATTTATCACAGTTATCGAAAGAATACTTTCATAAACTTAAGGTTTACAAGTTGTCCAGTTTAGTTAGTAGCCTAAAAGTATTTAGTATGTAGAAGCTTACTGAAAGTACACTTTAAAGCAGTTAATAGCATATTAAAGTAAACTAATTCAGTGCTTAACATTTCAAATATACTTCAAAATAACATTTGTATACTGAAAAGTGGGCCAATTTAGTCCCAAAAGGTATTAAAATAGTAAACTTAGTAAACATTGGCACCATATAAGTGTGAACCAATGTGAAGAAAAAAGAAAAAGGTCCAGTTGGCGAAATGGTAAAATACTGTGTGCAGACGGATTCTGGTTGTGTGCACTGCTGGTAATGAAGAATAGCTAAATGTAATGATCTGGCTTGGAAAATACAAAAATAATCTAAAATGCTTACAAAATATCTTAACCTTAAAAGAACAACATACATATACATTATATTCGATATGCAATAAATATTATAGATGACTGGAGAGAAGCAGTTGAACAATAACATGTATAAACTGACAAGTAAAGACGTGAAAATGTCAGAGTGCATCTGAAACACTGACGGATGTCTGACGCTGGCTGCTGTTCTCCACCAGCTATTTCACATCCATTACCACAGCAGTTGAAGCATTTTCTAACGCTGATGTACAACCAGGGCAACGGGAGAGTCAAGCTTACATTTGTCTCATACCTGTTTTAAAAGTCACTGGTATCAGGCATTGCACCGGTGAAAGTCACAACAGTCTAACACATTTTTGGCGTCAGCGCAATAATAACATGTGACGGAGAAGTGCAGCGTAAAGAAATAAGTGCCAAGGCTAAAAGGTACAAAGAAGTTTGGCAATAAACAAGATTGGTGGCTGATTCTGGGCAAGGTGGTGGAAATGAGGTTGTGATTTAGCGATGAAAGAGGGTACTTGAAGTGTTTGTTGAGGAGCAAATGGAAGCAGCTTTGAGTGGAGGAGTTTTTTAATGGCATATCCATCTCAGAAAAGGCCGGTCCATGGCCCCCCAAGCAAGGCCTCCCATAAAGACCTGTCATTATGACTGAGAGACGAGACTTCCCACTGATGCCAGACACGGCAGACGCGTATTGAAAGGGGAGGGCACGGAGGAAAGTGGGGCGCGTTGTGTTGAGTTGTTTTCGTTCTTGCCAGTCGTCGTATTTTTAATGATATGGTGCGACTATCGTGTTTCGTTGTGCTAGCAGTGTGAACGAGTACCGTGGTGAACTGTTGTCTTTATACCCATAGTTCCTGGGGCTCCTCCAAGACGGGTGGAAGTGGAGGTCCTCAACTCCACAGCACTAAAAGTGATGTGGCGCTCCTTGATACCAGGCAAGCAGCACGGTCAGATACGCGGCTACCAGGTTCACTACGTGCGCGTGGAAAACGGCGAGTCGAGAGGGCTGCCCCTCATCAAGGACGTCATGCTGGCAGACGCCCAGGTATGATCATGTCACAGCTTCCTTCGTACACATCACCTGAAATCCTGCTTAAGAGAACTTGCTAATAGGCTCAGGTCTGCCTTTGAATCTGTTGTCACTCTGATGTCATGATCAAAACCTCAGGGAGCATTTCAAAGAAACTTTAACCAACCTTTTGTGTCACACTCCTTTCCTGCCTGCTGTGGCTGTGACTAGAACTATGGGAAGTGATGTGAATGCTCTTCTTTCTAGAATCTTATTATCTATTACTGCAATATTCGTTTGCCCTCAGCCCACAACATCCACCACCACTGTAATCAAAGCTCCACTCATTTTGTTGTCCTTCTTCAGCCTCCACGGCTTTTATTAGGATGTCTACGGCCTGTCTTATATGTCAACGGCAGCATCCAGCATAAAATGTTGGATTGTTTGCTTGTACAAAATGCAGAGACCCAAAGAAAATGCTGATTATACTATTCTGTGCCTTGGAGGGAAAAGTGAAATTGGCATGAAAACCTTTTACCAGAAGTCAGCAACCACCATCAGCTACAATTGTAATGGAGCCCTGTGCAATAGCCTTTATTTTGTTCCTTTTTTTATGAAACTTCTCTCAACACAATAGCGGATGAATTGGGCCACAGTGAGGCTGTTGTCCACACTAGTAATCATCCAAATGGAAATTACAGCCTTGAAGCAACAGGGTAACCAAAGTAGAAAAGAATAGTTTTGTGCAATTGTACATAGACTACATATTTTGGGAATAAGTGAATCAAGCTCTATTTTTGCACACGAATGAAAGGCCCATTCAGGCAAAGTGCCATATTTACGTTTTGGGCATTTAAAGAGTAAACTGAGCCTAAATAACTTAAATTATAAGATCCATAGCAAAGCATGCTACACAAAAGGAGGTTTGCTTCATATCGATGCTGGTATGTTTGAAAATGTCCTCGTCACACATGTAACACAAACTCCAGAACTATACACCTCACAATACAGGATTAAAACCTGACCTTGCAAAGCAGTGATCTGATTCTGAGACTGTACCAGCCCTCTGTACACCTGTACCTCACTAATGCCCCCATCTCTCATAATCCTATTTCTTCCCTTTCTTTTCTCTTTCTCTAAAAAACCAAAACAAAACAAAATATTGCTCTCTCCTGCACTCTCCTCTTTGATGGGGGGGTGTTAGTGGGAAACGGACGATACAGCTGAATATGTGAGTACGAAGTTTCGCCTGAGTGCTTTGTGTCGCCGAATGGGTACAAACAGAGGGTATTGCATCAACCTGATCTCCATGACCCTCCAGTCCAAGTCTGGATAACAAAGTGGCTGGAAGGTTCAGCTCAGTTCTCTGTCCAGACAACCTGCACGCTACCACTATACAACACAGAACTAAGGAAACGGGACAAGCCTTTTATTGCCTTCTGCAAAACTGTGGCTGATGCAATATCCACTGCCCTCTGTGCCTGAATGCTAAAGCTATGGTGCTGTGTTGTGTTGATACAGTATGTTTTGTCTCGTGCTCTGGTGGTGTGTGTGTTGTTTTGTGTGTGTGTGTGTGTGATTTCATCTATTTTTCATGTGACGCGTTATAGTGCTGCCTGAAGTTTCTTCATTTGTTTGTCATTTGTTAATAGTGGCGTGACAGAATAACAATTACAGTCACAATTACATATTTGTTTTCAGTCAATTGTCAACAAATCAGGAAACCCTTTCACCATCTCAAGCGTGAGACAGTACTTATGGCTCATTTTCCTTTATTGACCTCTCCCGTCCTTCTGCCAACAAGACAGTTAAGAACCTCATTCTGCATTCGTTCAAACCCGCTCCTTTGAAAGATTCATTAGAATTGATCGGAAGCCTCTCTTTGAAGAGGACTCAAGGAAACTTAATGGCCAAGGTAAAAACTGCCAGCGAACAGCAGCGTGCATGTATCACAGCGTTAAGCTGCTGACTGGAATATTGCTAAAGGAATACGGAAGGTACTTTCATTTACATATCCAATGTACCCCTCCACAGAATTTACTTAATGGAATGGTCTCCTGAAATTAATCAAAAGGTCCAGGAGACACTTTGCTCGGATTAACATTCTGCATAAGGCAGTTTGAGCTGCATGAAGTGGGGTCAAATCATAAAAAATTCAAGACATATCGTGACATTTTCCTTTGTCTTCCCTGCCTCTCATAGGAAATGGTCATTGGAGGACTCAAGCCAGACACCACCTACTCCATCACAGTGGCAGCATACACCACCAAGGGTGATGGAGCCCGGAGCAAACCCAAACTGGTGGTGACCAAGGGAGCAGGTCAGTCATTTATTTGTTGGCTATTTTGAATGAAGGCGTAGCTGCTAGGCTGCCACCTCTGTATTTCCATAACGTCACTGAATTTCCTTTACATTGGAGACTTTAAACTTATCAAACCTTGTCACCAGAAAGTTAATTCTGCAACCCTATTAAATTTATACCCCAAGTGAAGACTTCAAAACAGAAGCTTTTTGAGTCAACATCTATTTTCAGACATCACTTTTATCTTTCCCCCCAATCTGTGCAATGTACATCTGGATCCAAGATCAGTTCAGTCAAGCAGAGCTGATGTTTGCTTCTATCAAGGCAGCATTTACTATTTGACTCATGTACAGAAGACTATCCAAAGATTTTTAGAGATCAAGGTGGTGGTTTTAGCTACTTGGAGATTTTTCGGACAGATTATGACAGCTTGGAAATCCCTGCCGGGGGTTTGGTTGGCACTTTAAGGGTGAAATACTGGAGGCTAATATCTACACACTACAAGCCCTTGTTGCCACTGGTGTGTGTGTGTGTGTGTGTGTGTGTGTGTGTGTGTGTGTGTGTGTGTGTGTGTGTGTGTGTGTGTGTGTGTGCGCATGCTCTTAACCTTTACACATAATCATAAAAAAAGACACTGATAGCTGAATACATGTCGCATGGTCGCAACCCAACACACAATAAATAGGCAGATCCCCAGATTGTGACAGGTGTATGTGTTACAGGTGTCAGGAAGTGCGACACTGCCACAGGGCTCGGCTGAGTGCTGTCACTCTCCATCCTCCTGTCAAGGACAGCGGACTGATATGCCAGTCTAGCGCGCTCTGTCTGTCCCCCAGAGGGGAAGCCTCTTTTTTTTATTATTGGAGTGCAAGGATCGGTTTATACAAAATAAACAGAAATGTGGAAGAAGATGAGCATCAGGAGTAAAGAGGTTGTTCTAAGGATGTCAGGACGGCTTAAAATAAAGATTCTTGATACTTGTGTTGCACAGAGAAACAATATATCAAATGTTTAATGCAAATATGTTAAATTTGGCCTCTGCAATGATTTTGCTCGTATAAACTTGTGCTAAATCCCTTAAAACCTTGTTATAGACAGGCGTGTACTTAAAGCGAGCTGTTGCCCTTAGAAGCTACGCTATGACATCATCCTCTTGTTTTCTGTCTCTCTGGAAAACATAAAGGCAACATCACTATAGGACATCACAACAAAGAGGCTCTTTCTTTTATTGTGCCACTTCAATTTGATTCTCATCAATGGCTTTTTTATATTCCAGCCTTTCCAACAAGCCTCTGTGGTAGTTTGGTGTATCAGAACAGCCAAAAGACTGTCTCAGGGTTTCGTGGGATATAAAAAGCAGCAGAGCTGCGCACCTGCAATATCTGTGAGTCACAGATAAACAACATTTATTCGGTGGCTGGAACTGTGTGTGGCTGAATGAAAGCCAGGTTGGAAAAGTGACTTGTCATGATTCATACTTTCCAAACTCTCTTGGAATATTTGAGAAACCAACTTTATTGTGGCCAATGACGCTTGTGAGACAACCAAACTGTGGTTTTTTTGTGTGCATGTGACAAAAGATTCTAGTATGCGAAACCGTCATTCTGCACGTCAAGAAGTTGTTTTTCGTTGGGCTGAATGGAGCACCAATCGATGACCGTTCTTTCCAACTGCTATTCTTGTTCAGGTACAAATGGAAAACATATTTACTGCTCTATAATGAGAGAGTAAAAGCAGACAGTCAAAAAACTCAGACAAAAACGTACAAATACTTAATACTACGCAGGCAGATATATGGTAGATCACCTTGATACCGTCTGGCAGGAAGTACATGAAAAATACGTAAAAAAGTGGAGGGTTTGAGGTTGTGCAGGATTGAAAGGCTAAAGCTCATCTGTTACTGACTGCAAACGTCGTCCAGATCCCTCATTGCTTGACTAGTAACTTCCTGATTATTATTTTGGTCCTGTGAAAAAACATCAACATAACGACCTTCCCTCACCCCCCAGCCTCCTCCCTCCTCTTTTATTCCTCCTTCTTTAATAGCTCCCGCTCTTCAAATGCACCATGTGAAATTTGTTGCAGATTTGACTCCATGACATTTTATACCCTACCAATTACTTCCCGTCATGAATCCTTACCGCACACACACGCACACACACAGGAAGCAGCTTAAATTAAAAGCAGAGGGAAAATGAAGATGGGAAAATGATGAATTAGCTATGACCTTTAAAGTTAAAGAATAGACCTCTTACCCCCACATGTCATTAAATATGTGGAGTCTCCATAGGCAGGCTGGAGCCACAGGTTAATCACTGGGAGAGCTCACAGTAGAGATTATTAAGGAATGTTACCCTTATATATTGATGAATATGTATCCTTACACGATCACAGTTTAATAGGTTTGTTTGTATGTATATGTTGGTGCTGTACGTGCAAGCGTTTGCGACACAATAGAGAAGAAGAACTGAGTGGAAAAACCTTATTGCCTCTTCCTCAATCAGGCTGCGCGAGTGTCAACAGCCGGCTGTTAATACTGTGGCCTGATGGGAAACGTGCTGGGAGGCCCACAAGGAGGGATTGAACCAGGGTCGATCCTGAAATGGACATAGAGCGGGGGTGGGGGGTCGAGGTGGTTGAGAAAGCGACTGAGGGATGAGGGAGGAGGTTAGGTTAGGAAATGAAAAGAGAGGATTGGGCGGTGTGAAAGAGGACAAGGGGAGAAGAATAAGGGAGGGTGTGGTGCTGAGGGATGAACGCTGAGGAGAGGCAGAGAGGCACAATCAAGGTGTCCACGAACCCCAGAATCACTCATGTACACACACACACTTCTGATTCCTCGTATGCCTGTTGGCCATCTCTGCAGCAGATTGCTCCTTGTCCCCAGTCACCTTCATCATCCCTCATTCACTCATTTTTCACCCCCTCACCATGCCCTCGTTCTCTCTCCCATCACCCTGTAGTACCACACACACGCTGTGCGCGCCATGAACAACCCCTCCGTGCTCTTTCTCCTCCCAGCACCAATCTTCTGGCTCAGTACCTGTGATCCCTCTCCCTGACGCACAGTACGCCACACTTTTAAATGCACAAACAACACAGGGCTACACAAAGGTAGTGATAATGTGATGCATGGATTTAGTAGGCTGGTGAGGTTTGAAGTAAAGCACAGAAATTCAAAATGGAAAACAGTCATCACAGCATCATTATCTCGGATTCTATTTCCTTGATTAGCGGGGAACGTGAAAGCAGAGTGTGCTTTTAAATGACACCAAGCCCAGCTATCGTATCCAGCCAAGGAGTATTAGGAGCATTCATTTTACCGAATGCTCAACGCCCCCGCCTTTCCATTACCGGCAAAGGCTCAGCTGACTGGCTACCCAGTCTACCCACCCACCCCCATCTTCTCCTAGCAGCAGTTTTCTGAAAGAGGACCATTAACAAACGGAAATGAATACTATGAGCACAGGTTGGGAACCCGGTGTAGTGGATTGCTTCGTGTGTGAACGTGCGAGTGTTTACCACGAGCACAATAACATCTTGGCACAGAAGTACACGTATATATGATATGTAGGCACATGTGCATGGACACAAATACATGGTTATGGTTTTCCTCTGAGATGGAGCAGTGTTCAGAACACACTGTGCAGCAGGCTAAATAGCTCAGAGTGGTGCTGGAAGACTGTTACAGTACATTCAGGACTACACGCAAAGCACACACAGTTACACAGAAAGATCCAGTAGAAGTCAGACAAACCCAGTCAATATTATTACAAGACTACTACAGTGTAACACTGTAATATGCTAATGAAGAAAGCAAATGTATCCATAACTGGCTCCTTAAGGTATGTTACAGTAAATTCATGTTATAATTTAGCAGCTTATTCCATAGTTATACCTGCTGAGGAACAGTTTGCTAAGCCATATGCAGATTTCCAATCTCCTAACCAGCATTTTGTTTATGTTATGTACTTACATCAAATTACATTCAGAATAGTAAAAATATATGCGTATCACTCTTCCTGTCAGCCTTGTTATGAATAAATAAACATATTTGCATCTGAGTATATAATCGATACTGCACGTTTGCAGTTTGCCCGTTGTCTGTCCTGCCTTTGTATTTCTGATGGGGATACAAAGATGAGTGAGTCCAAAGAGATGGACCTCAAGTGCTAATCAGCCACATTTATCTCACAATGCTTTGACGGCAACTTGAGAGCTGAAGGCTTCCCATAACTGCTGCCGTCTCTGTCTCACTGATGGGGCCTTAAAAGGGGAGTTAAGATGAGACGTGTGTCATCTGTAAGAGCAGGGAAACTGGGCCACGCTGAAGAATGGTGTATGGATCCCAAGCACAGATAGGAAACACATCCATTTTGCAAATGAAGATGGCTCTTAGGCTGAAAACAGTTCTGTTCTTCGCCTAAAGTTTTAGTGATGCTTTGCAGGACACAAAAGATTCTAGTTTGAGCTTACGTGTATCTTGACAAAGTCGACTTGTGTTTACTGATGGATGGCTGAGTCTTCATGTACACAATCTTTTTTTTTCTCTGTCTGCACAGTGCCTGGCCCTCCCTATCTCAATGTGGCTCAGGAGTCAGAGACATCCGCTATGGTTCGCTGGGACCCTCCAGACCTCACCAATGGCATGGACCTGCAGGGTTACCGGCTCCAGTTTGGCCGGAAAGACGTCTCTCCTTTGGCAACACTGGAATTTGCTCCCCAAGAACGATACTACTCTGTGGGCAAAGTTCACAGGGGGGCCACTTATCTCTTTAAACTCTCAGCCAAGAGCAGGGGGGGCTTTGGGGAAGAGGCTGTGGTGGAACTCTGTGTGCCCGAAAATACCCCAGGGGGATACCCTCAAATTAACGAGGACTCCAATGTGACATGCTGCTCAGTGCAGCTGTCCTGGTCTCCACCAGTGCTGGCAGAGAGGAATGGGGTAATCACAGAGTACACACTGGCCTATAAAGAAGCCAGGACAGGAGGAGATCTGCGGGAGCTCCACTTGCCTCCCAACCTGTCTAGCTATGTACTCAACAGCCTCAAACCGAACTCAGTGTACGATGTGAAAATACGTGCGCACACCAGTGTAGGTCCAGGGCCCTACAGCCCACCAATCCAGTATCGGACGGGGACCTTTGATCCCACAGGTAGGACTTGTCTGTTACTTTCCCAGCCTGGTTGACAGGGGCTTGGAAATGCGCTAAAAACTGAGAGACAATCTGCAAAAACACAAAAGTTAAACGCACCCCTCCCTGCTTTAAGCACCTTCTCTTCTCAAGAAAGAGACAGATATATCTATATCATAATTGTTTGCTGTTGGATACTAACCCAAACAAGGTAACTCAAGGTAAAAAAAAGTCAGTAAGTGAGAGCCAGTCATTTTGAGAAAAAGGAGACCGGCCTAGAATTGCAAGGTAAGTGCTGTCAGTCATCCTTGCAGCCCTTTGCCAAGCACACTCATGCAGCTAATGCCATCTCACACCCCCAGTTTTAAACAAGGTAGGACCTCAGTCAACCCCAGTCACAGTGTATGTTTTGACTTCTTTAAGATGACAAGTTCTTTTTTGTTTAGTTTTTTTTTCGGTGTTGGGTTTCTTTTGAGATATGACTCTCTTCATAAATATATCCCCTCCCATTAATTCCTTCTCCCTTTTCCCCCCTTATCCCCTTGTCCATAACCTGGACAGCTTGTGGCATGGCATCCCCCAGATGCACTGCAGAGGTGTGTTGGCATGCTGTGTTTTAGGTCTGTCTCTGTGTCCACCTGGCAACACGTTGGCAGTGCCACCCCAGACTCAGTAGGGGTGTAGGAACAGTTGGGACCACATGGGTTGGTTGTAAACCTCAGCTGGTCTGGTGTTGGCACTGCTCACACTGGTTTACCAGTGGACACACCATTGTGCTCCATAGGTTTGTCGTCCACGAGTCTTACGTGTTGTGTGTCTTAACCAATGGCGTTGCCCTTCTCACAGCCAATCACAGCTCACCGTTACACTCACTCTCCAACCCAGAGGAACGTTGCAGGGGAACAACAGCAATGTCGTTTCTTTATTAGTTTTTCTTTCCTTGGTCCCTCTCCGTTTTCTGTTATTAAAATACATTGTTTTGGTTTTTTTTTCTTGCATGAACAGATGTTCCAAAGAATTTCACTGTCAAGTGGGCGACCAAGACCACAGTGGTTCTCGCATGGAAGTTTTTTGAAACCAGGACTCCATACAAATGCACAGTGAGTACTCATTAACATGTGTTGTTCTGAAATAGAAACTTAATTGAGATTCGTTTTCAGATATGTGTTTTTGTGCCTACGTCTTTGTTTGTTTCTAACCTGGAGCCAAATAAAAATCTGTAATTTTTGCATTAGCTTGAACCTTTATTTTTTCCAAAAAGCAAATTGACTGTCACACACTTTTATGTACGACGGTAGGACGCGACCAGGCCTTATTTAGTATAGACATTGTGCGTGCGCTTGACCGACCCAAATGTGTGAGACACGAATCAGACAGCGGTGGCCACAAACTGTTAAGCAGCTGTGCTGTATCCAGCAAATATTCCACTTGCATAATTATAATAATTGGTATCCTCAGTTCCCAAATGATTAAAAAGTGTTGCAGGCATCCAACGCGAAACCTATTCATAAAATACAATTATGTTTAGTAAAAAGACTTTTTTTGTACCTTTGACAGATAAAAAGGGTTTAATGGAATAACAAATCACTGATTTAACGGTTTTTATTGCATTTTAGAAAAAGTCTCAAATTTTCAGGAAATGGAGTTTGAATCCCAGCCTATTAATTCACCTTCGTATTATACTGGCTCTCCACTTCCCCTTTTCCTCATTCATAATGCACATAATCAAAATGCACATCCATTCCTGCACACTCCTCCTTACTTTTCTGTCCAAGTCTATTCAACAAACAGTCTATTGACCTACCACAGTAATCAACTTCTGGACCGTCTATTGAACTTTAGATTGAATACAACCGTCAGAAGATGGATGTGGATGCCAGGCAGATGAGGGTGCTCATCGCTGGGCTGAGGCACAACACCACCTACGAGTTCAGGGTGACCTGCCAAGAAAGCATAGATGGTGGGCCAAGACACCGGGTGGTGGCCAGGACCGCGCCACTGATACTGGGCAAGAAACCCAAGCTGGATATATATTCTGAGACTGACATGCTCACCATGTCCTTTCCACCGGTCGATAGCAAAGACGTCAAGTGAGTATACAGCCTGCTGAAAGATGGGCTCTGCAAGCTCTGTCAGAATTCTGTAGGGTCGGGTATTTACGTGTTGACATGTGGATTTGCTATTGCTGCGATTCAATCAAAACGTCAACTGTCTTGTTTTCATATAAATCTCCATACAACACAGGTTTTTGGTAACGTCGGCATGTGTTTTCAGGAACTTCTATGTGGTGGTGGTGCCACTTAAGAGAACCTCCGGCACTGTTAAAAACCTAAAGAACCCCGATGAGATGGACATGGAAGAGGTGGGGCCTCTCGTCGCGCAGATCGTTGCAGACGCGAGCGCACAAAACACTGACATCAGTACATTTCAACCATGCTAATTTATCTCCCCAAGCTTGCAGCAGAGATAATTACACAGTCTTTTCCCACACTTCCTCTAAGTCCGGGTCACCTTGAGTGCTGTATCAACGGCAGCTATCCCTGCTGGATTTCATATTGCACACATTGCTTCTGCATCCTACCTAATGTAATATTCTCTGACGTTATTCAGCTGCTGCGGGAGGTGACACCAAAGCGTCGCTCACGGCGTCAGCTGGCTCAGCTGGACCAGAGGAAGCCCTACATCACAGCCTGCTTCAGGCAGCTGCCCTCCACGTTCACGGTGGGTACCGACCACCGCCACAGCAGCTGTGAGAACAAGCCTCTGGAGCCTGGTCAGGAGTACGTCTTCTTCCTGCTGGCGGAACTCAATGTAACAGCTGGGGTGAGTTGTTCTTCAATCAAAATGCTTTTTAACAGGTTGTGGTTCCACAACATGCGATATCCCAGTTTAGATCCGCTCAGGTGATGCTGTAATTTCACTCTGCTTTATTCTTCTGCTCAGAAAATGTTTGCCACCAGCCCTTACACTGACACGGTGGTGACTCCAGAGCTGGTGGTGGACCCGCTGCCGGTGGAGACTGGTGACGGACTCATATGGGTGGTGGGCCCAGTCCTGGCTGTGGTCTTCATCATCTGCATTGTCATTGCTATTCTTCTGTATAAAAAGTGAGTTGGCTTGGGAATTGTAGTTCATTGTAGTGAATGCAGTTGAACCTGCATTTAGACGAGTATCGTTCAACCTCAAATGAGAAATGAAAACACATATCCAGTACTTCCATCAGACCGTCCTCACGTCATGATCCGACACAGCAAATTCAAACCAGTAGTTTAAAATTTTTAGTGCATTCTTTCATGTTTTGCCGGGTAAATGGTGTCGAGCAACACACAAGGAATATTTTCTTGTCATTTGATGTTGAACCACTTACTTGTGACTGCAGTGTGACTGGGGAAACAGGGCTATTGGGAAATAATTGCATGTTAGGCAGCATGTTGAAAGGGGGGCTTATTTTGTATTCATAGCAGCATGATATTGAAAAAACCCAACAATATTTTTGCATGTTTAAAATAGATTTTTTTTGTGGGAAATGAGGGGGTTGGAGAAAGAACAAAAGAGGAGATTCTTCGAGATGGTCTACCTGGTCTGCCATCTGCCTAATCTATGGATTAAAGTGTCCGTTCAGTTCATTTGGTAACAGCACGCCACGATTCGGGGCCTTGTGAGGCCAACCTGCATCATTAGTCCCCCCTCGCCGTATCGATAGCGGTAGCCTTTAGCTTCATTGGCTGCAGGTTCCACCAGAAGTCCCCTCACACCACGGTGGGTCCCTGAACCATCTCAAGGGGTTCTGGGCTGGTGTGAGCAACACGAGTACAGCTTGCTACTGTCAGATGATCCCTGACTGTCTGACCTTGCCTTACCTCCGTCTTGGTGGTTAGGGAGAGTAACATCTCTCCTTGGATCTCTCTTTTTTTCTCTCTTCTCTTTCTCTTCACCTCACTCTCCCATCTCACTCTCCATCTCTCCCTGGTGAATAGTGCTTCCCGGTTGTGCCCTTGGCCCTGACATTCCCCCTCCCTGTGTATCTGCACCTTTGTGCGCTCACACACACACGCACACAAGCTCACACACATTTGTTGAAGCAGACAGTGGCTCACAAATGTATGCACTCAACTACACGTTTCATTGAATCCACACCTGTTCTCTCTCTCACACACACACACACACACACACACACACACACACACCTTCTCCAAATGCTGATGGGCTTTATCTGAAGTTTTGCGAGCCCAGCAGCGACCCCTGTGAATTTTAAACTGCTCTCTATTGATTTGTCTCTCTTCTTGCCTCCCCCTCTCCCCTTCTCCTTGTGTCTTGTGTTTTCACCATCTTTATATATTTATTTGACTCCTATTGCTTTCTCTGGAAGCAGCAAACCTGACAGGTAAGGCTTAGCCGTATTTATTGTATTATACAGGGGAAGACAAATAACCTTCCTCAGCAAAAAACAGATGCATTTAATTAGCGAGGTTGAAGGAGAGTTTCACGTTATTCGCGTTATCATCTCAAGCTTTCTCAGCCTGCGGTGGCTGGTTAGGAATTGTCATTAGTGATGTGGTGACTGTTTCTCTAGATAAAGTGTTCACTCAAAGTTGTTGTTTTGTTTTTGTGTTTTTGTTGTGTGTCTACTCTCTCTACTGTTTGTGTGTCTCGCTCACCAGCCGCAAAAGAAAGGAGTCAGAGCCGCGCACAAAATGCCTGCTAAACAACGCAGACATTACCCCCCACCACCCTACAGACCCTGTGGAGATGAGACGCATCAACTTCCAAACTCCAGGTACAGGAAAGATGCACAATGCACGACGCAAATTGAAACCATGCAGTGTTTCTGTTCTCAATAACAATACACAGCAATGAATGTGTAGAATGAAATTTATTTTTCCTGCTATAGAACCAGCAAAAACATGGGCCTCACCTAGCCTCAAGTAGCATTACCTAGATTACTGAGATTCAGACCTATATGTCCTATTAAAAAGCTATTTAAGTCCTCCATTCTAAAACTATTTCCAGAGTGGTGCTCATGCTGGATGTTTTCGTTCCTCCACAGCATCGACAGGTTGTAATAGAAAAAAGATCCACTTTGCTACTTAAAACATAATGGAGCCTGTGATGGAGGTCTCTGGTTCATAAGCACAGAGGTCTGCAGGCACTTACTTTAGTTCCGTAGTTTTAGAAGCTACTGAAATGGAAAGCAAATTTCACAATTTGGCAAAAATGTTAATTAGCTGCCACTGTGATCCAAAAATACCATCACTAGACTTTCAAAGCTCATGGTGACACACACAGTGGAAGAACACTGAATGGTTTATTTATAGGGCAAAGCATTTCGTATTCATGCAAGACAATATGTGCACTTACAGTATGTGTATAAATGACACATGTAGTTACAGTGGCACAGGCGTTGATACACACAAAGACTAACTATTCCCATACTGATGCAATATGAAGTTACATCTGAACAGTAAAACATGTCCATGAAGTCATCCCTGCCTTAATGTCAGCCATATTCATCTGTTTGTTGTCACTATATTAGAGTTAACAGCGATTTATGAATAACACTAAAAGTCACATTATAAATGATGTTTGCTGTTGTAACATGTTTTTAAGTTCTTCTGGGTTTTTACTGCTTTGAGTTGTTTTTCTCTGGCGTTCAGCTAAGAGCCTAATGGCACCGTAACAACCGAGTGCAGTCAGTTCTGCTCTCATTCTTGCAGGTTTCTCCGCTAAAAGCTTGTCTGGCGTCTCCCTCCTGCCTCTGTTTCAGTCTATTGGTCTGTTATCCTGTTAGTCAGCCTTTTGTGTCTTAGGCTACAGTGGCATCAGTTTGTCCTTGAGACCAGACCTGCATATCAGTGTGTGTTTGAATGTGTTTATATATTTAATTTGTTACAGTTGTTTCCACAGCTCATGTCAGTTTTGGAAACAGCTGCTCTTATTGTCAGACTAACTAAGCCAAAGCGCAACAAGTATGTTTAGTTTTTCAGCAGAAGTTATAATATCCTTCAAGATTTCTTTGCCTACTTGAAATGGCATTGGTCTCACCTGCAAAAGGAGTAAATGACGCTCCTGTCTCCTCTTCACCACATTCTTTCTTGCCTCCCGCCTTACTGTCTCCCAGTCCGGGTGTCTGTCAGCCATCTGTCATACATGGACTGTCTGCTCCATCAAAAGGCTCTGATTTCAACTCCTGGGCGTCTTTGGGAACCCTGGCATGTCTTGGGGGAAAAAACCTGATTTCTTTAGATCGGAAAAGAGGAATGTTGGGATGAATGGTGATGCATAAACCCACTTCCTGTATGCACAGAGATGTGGAAGTTCAGCTTGCTGCGCTGGTCTTTGTCTTGCCCTGCATCTGGAGGATCTATAATGAGAAGGACATAATGGCTATTCTTGCTAGCTTCTCGTAGCCTTAACGATCCGCCCTTCTTTAAATCATAGACGCTCTTATTAGAGTCTGTCTTTTATACAACATCCACTAATACATGCTGAGATTTATCTTTATATATGACAAGCATTCTCTGGCGACAGTCCTGCCATTGTTATGCAGAATTGGGCAACGTTGTTATCTCGACACCCGGGAAATTTAATTTGAATGGACATTTTAGCCCAATTAAGTGGGCCGGTGAGCATTTGCGAACATCCCCATCAGCTAATAGCAACCACTGTTCAAACGAGCAAACTGCCGTTGCGCTTATCTGAGGCCCCTTCAATCCAGCAGAGCATATGCCACATTAGCAATGTGTGCTCGCTGACCCTTAGTACGGGGAACAAAAAATATGTTTTCGATTAGGCTTCCTATAGGCTAAGCAATTGTTTGTCACGTGGCAGCCTCACTGTGACATCCCATATCTCCTTGGGCACGGAGTGGCTCATTTTGTCATTATCTTCATTGGTGCCTGGGGTTTAATTGGCAAATGGGGCTAAAGTAATGAAGCAGCACGATTCAGTGGATATCTACTGTCTCTCTCCAGCCGTACCCCTGCAACACCACCGCCATTAGCGCTCCCTCTCTCCTCCTCAGTTTTTCAGTGGCTTTCCAACGTACTTTTCCAGATTTGCAGTTGAAGCTGGTAAAGTCTATATATAAATGTGACACTTCATGCCCCCAAAATTGTGTCAGAAAAAGTGACTTTTGTATTTAAGCTTGTTAAAATCATGAACGTTCGTGCCGACAGTGTCGACCCATTGTAAAAAGCCGCAGACGTGAGCCAATCACTCGCATGCATCACCAGCCTACTTATTTCTCCAGATTACAGGAACAACTGTGCCCTCCTCCTCATAAACACTTCCATCACAACATGCACATTAGGCACAAGCTTGAACGTAAACAGAATCAGACATCCCTGCACCTCCCTCCTGCTGTGATGAATGACACTTGGAGATAGTGGATCAGAGCACCGCCCGCTAGGTTTAATTAGTCATTGTCACAAATCAATTAGTGAGAGCGGGGACGTGTGATGTCTTCATCTCCCGCTGCAGTCATCTGGCACCACTGGTGCAACGTCCTCTCTCTCTCTGATTAGCAATAGGTAGACTCACCTCAGCTCAGGATAGTGACTTTTATTTTACAGACCTTAAGTTATTTAAAAATTAGATGATGCTTTCATATCTCATAATAGGAATACATATAATAGATTTTTTATTCTGTTTCTGTGGATCAGACTGGGTGGTGTGATCCTTACTTATCGCTGTTGTGACCCTAATCACATTAGAGCTTCCAATCCCCTAAAAGTACGGAAGCTGTGTGAAGTCTACATAAAAACCTTGATATAACAAATCCCATAAATCTTCATTACTTCACAATAGGTTGTTATGTTTAAATGGAGGAAATGAATCATTCTACAACAGGATAAGTTGTGACAGAGGCTGTAAAAGTAAGTAGTAATAAAAAAAAGATTATGCAACTAATAGGCAATAGGTGAGTATAAAAAGACTCTTAGACTGTCACACACAGAGGTTCACCAGTCTCTGATCAGCTCCATCTACACATTTTGTTAATGTAAGATTGAGTCAACGTAAATATAAATGATATCATCATCTGCGTAATCATTCTGACAATCCGGAGAAATGTCGTATTAGATGTTCATTATTTTTAACACAGTTTTCCGTGCATCCAAAAACACAAGTGAAGGCTCTCATTAAGAAGAAGCCACAAATGTACCCACTCCAGAAACATCTTCTCTGGACTGTTTCATATGGTTTGCCCCAAAGTAGATTCAAGAGGGGAAGCTACACTGTGGTAACCACTGCCCTGTCAGGGCTTAATAAACCACAGCATATTTTTTTAAGGTAGATGTTACGCAGCATCACAGTTTTTTGGAGAATCAGGGTTCACTTGGTGCAGAGGTTGGCAGCATCCCATCGAACTTCATCTCTTAGCCACCTGTCCATCTGTTGTGGCAGCTGGACTCTTTCTACATGAACAGTCGAGGAGACCTGAGTCTTGCTCAGACATTACACCGACTGGCGGCAGCCTAAGAGGACTTCTCCCCTGGAACAGATAAGACTATCACTATCATTTGAACTATCACCACGCTCCTCAGAGCACTGACTCCCATTAGCGCTGGCTCTGCAGCCGTCAGCCAAGAATGCAGACACTTTTCCACACCTTTCACTCCTGGTGCCTCACCACCAAGCCATGGACAAAGAAATCTCTCAGAGGCCGTTTTCACAAGGAAACATAAGCTGTTCTTCTTTTTTCTTCTCCTTCTTTTTTTGCTCCTGTCAGTGGTGTTTATGAAAGCTTAGACTTATCTAATCAGTCTTCTTATCCCGATCTCTCTGAGCGTTGATATGGGGCTTAGCAGACAGGAGTTCTCAGCAGGGCAGCAGGGGCTAATACCCATGGCGAACCAGACTGTGGCGCTGACTGGGTCGTGGTAGAGGAAGTGAAGGCCTGGGCTCATCTGAAGGCGTTTGCCCTACTTTTCCATGTCATTGTGGCAGTCTGGTCTCAGGCTTGTCATTGCAGCTACCCTGAGAGAGGCCTGATGGGAAAGAATGCCTCATTCTTCTGTTTCATGGCTTTTTATCATTATATGTCATGTTTTACCTTTTTCACAACAGATTCTGTTGCTTTACAGCCTGTACAATCATTTCTCTTATGTTTGCTGTTCCTTACAGATTCTGGTCTGAGCAGTCCTCAGAGTGAAGCAGATTTTGACTATGAAAGTTAGTCGCTGTGTTTTCAGCATTTACGCACCAGCTTTCTTTATCTTCCTTATCTTTTATTCGCACTGCTTGCCTCCATTTACAAATCCATAATTTGCATTGGTTTTGTTTTTTTCACATGATGCAGCAGAATTTCAGCACTAATGAATTTGATGTTTGTATGAGGGCCTCTCTTTTATTTTTTCTTTAATTGGATGTCAGCCACAATATTCACTTGGGCTGTTGGCTGTGCATTAATCCACCATGCATAAATAACCTGAGCGATCACTTGTGATGATGTAGCAATGGTTAAAGGATTTTTTTTTATTTTGGAAGGTTACAATCTGTATTATCTGTCTTTATTTCCCACTCTCCCTCACCTCCTTGTTGTTGTTCTCCTTATCCTTCCTCCTCCACCACCTCTGCTCCATTTCCATTCTGAACTAACGGGATCTTTTCTGTGCTTCGAGATAACGAGCAGAATTAATTAAAGCGGTGGCAAACAATGGCTCGACATTTGATCACCCCACTCTCTCTGCTTGCTGCAAAGGGATCATCCAAGAGAAAAAGCGGAGTTTCTGGTTTTCCTCTCTCCCCTTGTCTCCACCTTCATTTTCTTTGCTTACCAACTGAAAGCTGCATTCCTTTTATATGGAAATATGCAACATCACAAATAGGCTTTTGCAGACACACTGGTTTGCTGTATCAAAAGCAATCATATTTTTCAGCCATATAGACGGTGGATGGTGAGATTGGAAATGTTGTAATTAGATGCTAGTTTGTTTTTCTGTTCATTGATCACGTTGTTGATGGAGATGGAGTCTGCACAGGGAGCCAAAAAAGCTGTGAGGGGAGGGTGTTGAAGAAAAGAACAAGCTTTGGATTGGGGTTAGGGGATAAAAAGAATTTGTCCTTGAGTGACTTTGCTTGACTACGGGTCACGGCAAAGACTGGTTTTAAAAGTAAATCATTTTCTTTAGAAACACCACAGTGTGCAGGGCACTGTATGAATGACAAACGAGTGTGAGGACAAATCAGGGGTGATTGACTTTAGAAACATTCTGAAAGTTAGAAAAATGCACTGTAAAAAACACTGAAAGTGCTGGCAGCAGAGATAATGAAATATTGTTTAAAGTATTCGACTAAAAAGAAATTACTTAAATTTACAGCAACATGGGAATGAAGTTTTCACTGTTTACTGAATAACATGGACCAAATTTAACATTTCAGAATATCCCAAATCTCAATATTCAGTGCAGTTAAAATTAGACTCGTTATGTGGGCTAAGTACTTAAATAATCAATCAACAATTAACAAAGCATATAAACCACACAAATGTTTATTAAAACAGGCTACGTAAACATGAATACAGCAAGCCAAGGATTGTGTGGAACCTTACAAAGGAGGTAGGTGTTTATCTTCATCTGAGTAGATTCAAAAAGAATCTACTCGGCAAGGAGACATGATTGTCACCTTGCAGATTACTGTTCCTCTCGCTAGCTGCCACTGTAAAACAACAAACTAAATAATCTACATAACTCAGGGATGTACTATAACATAACATGCTTTTATAGCCGCTAATATCAAAATCATTTATGGTTTTATGTTGCAATTCATATGAATGTCATTCTGTCAGAACAAGATGTGGAGCAAGAGACAAGAGAGAGCTCACTGACCTCGTATCAAGTCCTACTCAAAGTCCATGAGAGACGTTTTCAGGACGATCGTACCCATCTTCTTGGAAGCTCCACGTAAACTTAAACGCCATCACCAGACAAAACACCCATCACCCATGTAAAGTATGTGTCCTGGCTCAAAAAAGTTGGGAAACACTACCATAAGGTGATGCCAGCTGAACTTGTGAGCCAAATCACATACACGTCAATTGAGGCTTATAGACAGATATGATCAAATATTTTAATTCTGTACATACAGGATGCTCAATTTACTGTATGCTGTATTCTCTTTTGAATACTTTTCTGAGTTTGTTTGTCAAAAAGTAAGTAACAAATAAGCAACATATGTTGGATAATTATTAATAATAATGATTTATATTTTCAATAAATAAAATGAAATAAATCTATAATGGTGACTGAAGGAGTTTTACCTCTGAATAAATTCCAGTGTACAGACTGCATCTTCCTGATACTGGAGGTTGAATATGTAGTAGATCACAAACATAGCAGCTAGTCCCGATAAAAAGGATGGTGTGATGCCCGCAGGTGTTACTGAACCCTCCAGAGTCACCATCCAGCATCTAACAGTGACTTGTCCTGTTCCACCTCAGGGTAATAGCAACATTAGCCACATTGTTTCCTTTATGTCCACATGTATATAGTCTCATAACAGTGACCAGTTTGATGAAACAATGAAAATGAAAGGCTTACCAAGCAGCAACCCTCACCCGTTCCAAGTAGTTCAAATTAGGCTTAGCAGTATTACGTCGAAAAAATAATCACCCACAAATACGTAGGTAAGTGGCACTGAAAATCACAAACTCACTAGCTAGACAACTTGCTGCACAACGTTTATGTTTTTTGCTTTCAAACATAACTTACTAAAATGAATTAATTCGCCTGACAAAGAAAGGAAGTTATAAATGGGAGGAGAACAAAACTTTTCAAACCAATTTTAAAAAATAGTTTACTGTGATTTACAAGACTGTTAGCCCACAATGCTTTGCAAACTACAGTGTTGTCGATTTCTACCTCGTTGCAACTGTTGTAAGGGTCACAAAACGCTTGTAACACTCAGGTTCTAGAAGCAGACGCCCTCTCTACTTTTAAAACTAGGCTTAAAAGCTTCCTTATAGTTAGAGGTGGTTCTGGTCGGTCTCTTAGTTAAGCCGCTTTAGCCTTAGATGCTGGACGTCCTCCATGCACTGAGCCCCGCTGTTTTTCTATTTATTCTATCCACTAACACGCCACCATGTCCACGTGTGACCAACTGTGCCTCTGTTTCTCCCGTAGTTGTGCTTCTCCCTCCTCTGTCTCTGTCCTCATCTACAGGTACTGTCAGACTCAGAGCCGTGTGTCTCCGGTGTTTAGTTGCTGACTGTTGTTGTGTTCTTTTCTCTCTTCTCTATCCCTTCACCCCAACCGGTCAAGGCAGATGACCGCCCACATTGAGCCTGGGTCTGCTGGAGGTTTCTCCTCTGTAAAGAGGACGTTTATCCTCTCCACAGTTGCTATTAAAACATTTTACAATTCATTGTAAAATGCGTTGTATGGGCGACAATAAAAATTTTGCTCTATGTGGGATCTGTTGGGTTTAGCTGTGTATGGTCTTAAACCTTACTTGTAACTTGCCCTGAGATAACGGCTGTTGTGAATTGGTGATATATAAATAAAACTGAATTGAGTTAAATTGAATTAAATTAACAAATTAACATTTGCTTACTGTGTATATTGAGAGAGGGAAACAGTTGGTGGTCATGTAGGCAAAGGACAAGACAGTATACACATAGTTATAATTATTACTAATTATTGATAATTATTATTTTCACATACATTTGTGTGATTTCACCGCCTACCAAGGTGAAATAGGCACTAATGTCCCTTCATGCAGACCATCATGGCTTATATCTTGCCTTTACAAGCAGATCGCACAGGCAGTAAACACAAAAAGATGGATTTATTGGAATTTGAGCATATGTTTAACTCCTGCACTAATCCACATAGACACGCATCAAAGTAACGCACACAGCTACACACCAGCATTCTTTGATGTCCCCTGAAACACTCGCTCTTGTTCTCTCAAGGAGAAGTCAGAGACCCTCATTTGCATACACACGCATTTATTTCACTTATGATACTTTCTGATACCTTTTCCCTTTGACTTAGAGGCAAATAAACTGACAGCGAATTTTAATGTGAAATCTTTCCTCTTTTCTTCCACGCTCATCTCAGTGAATTGCCGTACCAGTAGTGATTAATAGCTCTGTCTCCTTCTCAGACGGTGCAACTGCATCTGCATCTCAGTAACTGTAGCTGACTGAGAAGCTCAGCTGTGGCTAAATAAACACACGTTTTTGTACAAATACGTTTATATAATAAATCCAATTAATTTAGGTTTGTTCGTATACTAAACTAAGAAAGAAATTAAACCTTGACTTTAAAAATGCATTGTTAATTCACTAAAATGACCCATTAGGAAGAGCATAGGTGTCACAGTTGCACAGCTTATGTCAAGCAGACTGTTAATGCAGTGTGTCCATTCATTTTCTGGGGGATGTCATGCCATCTAGTGTCATCTCCATTTGTCTCATAAACGCTGCGTAATCTTTGCTAATCTTCATGTAATTGACGTGGCCACATTGTTCTCTCTGTGTAAAATAAATTAGCATCACTAATGAGGACTGTCAGCTCAGAGAGCTGAGCTCCCCTCCTAAGCACAGCGAAGCATCAGTGACCCCCCCGACACTGGAGGGACAGTAAGTGTTTTTGAAAACGGAACATTAGGAAAGGTTAATGTGATGTGTGTCGTGAAGCGATGTCAACATTTTGTTGACTTTTCACAGACATGAAAAGGGGCCTCATACTGAAAAAGTATCGTCAGACTGCATTTAGGGACAGAGCCACAATCCAGAGCAGCAGCACATCCCGTTACATGGCCTCAGCATTATGCTCCTAAATGGATTAGTGACCGGAGTGCACGGCTGTTCTGATAGTATTGAAGCAGCACAGTACATAGATTCAGATTTGAGCAATAAATAATAACAATAAACTCTTTACAATGAAATGGATTTGGTTGCTTTATTTTTTGCGGATGATTTGGTTGTTTTCTGTGGAGCCAGTGTGCAGCAGGCTTTAGACTTGCAGTAGGAAGGCTTAGAACCAGCAACCTGCTTGTTTCGCACTGACTGGCCTGCAATGGAGCCGCTCACTGTGTCACTCACCGTCACTCACATCCCCCCGCACCTCCCACCCTGTGAGCCTCCAGGTCAGGGCTCCATGAGAGAAAAGCTCATACAATAAAAGCGAAGCCTGTAGGATATGCTGGGTCAGATGCAGATTGGTTTCTCTCACGGTCCCTTATGATTGAGGATGGTGCTGGACGTAATAAAGTTTAAATGCTGAAAATAACAATAAACAGTACTCAAATAAGCCCACTTGTCTTTAAAGTACAACCCTCACCATCAAACACTAATAAATACTAATTTCTACTGTTCAACTGTCCTAATAACAGCCACAATAAAAGACTAAACATTACTTTTGATTTTCCTAAATGAGAAGAACCTGGGTTTTTTGTCGTCACACACATTCTGCTGTTTCAGGTAGTTAAACAGTCGTTTTTTGTCTTTGACTAACCACCAAATCTTTTTCATCTTCATTAAAATCATTTCTCAAGCGATTATAAACGATTGATGCCTCCTGTTGGTCCCATTGGTGCTTCTATTTGTCCACATGGCCATAACCTCTTCTTTTGGCAAATAATCAGTCACCTGCTTGTTTTTGAGCCCTGGCCTGGTCCAAGCTCCTGTAACATCCTCACTCAGTAAACGTTAATTGTGTCTGTGTCACTATGTTCTGCACAAGCTTCCTGACCACTAAATTTCTCCTGCAAGCGGTACAGCAAGAAAATCACACTCACAAATGTTTGCTTGACTTGATTTGTTTTGTTTTGTTGTTTCGTCCTTTTATGTCTATTGAACTAATGAACTTTGCTTCTTGCAGGTATGATGAACCATCCTCCCATCCCTATCTCAGAGCTGGCCGAACACACGGAGCTTCTCAAGGCCAACGACAACCTCAAACTCTCACAGGAATATGAGGTGAGCCCGCTACAGGTTCAAAGGCCAAAGTTTGTTTTGAGTATTGATTTCTGTCTGATTGTGTTTTCATTGTACAGGGAACATTTTTCCCGAGGGAAATATCTCCTTTTTTTCTCTCTTGTTGACGATGCCTGCAGTCAGTGGTGCCTGAGCAATTAATGAAATATCAGTTGTGCACTGCCTGTTTTTTCCCTTCATAATATTCAAAACCTCAACATGGCAAAACAAGGCAATTGTCTTTTTCAATTATATAAAATTTCCCTCAGCAGGTTGTTACAACTGCTAAACTCCCAAATGCAATTTCCTCAAATTCCTGGCTAAATAAAAGAGTCATTCTACTGTAATGCATCTGGTGCTACATCAGGAAACGTATAAAAACGCTTGAATTTGTCAGCAAAATAAACACATTCGTCTGTGGCATCCCATTCACTAAAACATGCATTTATGTACCAGAGGAAATAAACACACATGTAAATAAAAGACTGTTCCTAAACTAACTACCATAAAATAAAGATTAAAGACTTCACCTAGCTTAGACAGTTACTCAAGAAAATGTGATTAATGGCTCAGCAACTGTTTGGAGTCTTCGTGCACAATAATAAATTGGATTTTCATCCACAATGGAAATACAGTGTGGTGTTTTGGAGGGAAAACACTCTGACAGTCAAGGCTTTAACACAGTACATGCGCGGATGGTGTGTGTGTGTCTGTGTGTGTGTGTAACTGAGCTGTCTGAGCTCTGAGGCCATGGCGGTTATAAATGACACCAGAGTTGATTAGAAATCAGGACCGCTGAATCAGCTCTCGTTTGCATACAAGCAATATCCCTCCCTCGCCATCCTTAAATCAGTGCCTGTCGCCTCGCCGCACGCCAGGCTAAGGTGGGAAGCGGGTACAACAGCAGAGATTGCCGTTATCATGCCTGCCGGTGGATGCTGGTGGATAATGACTTCTCATAGCGATCCAGTATTTCTTGGGTATCTATTATTCATAAGTCCACATCCGGGCTGTGGACCAAATGGACAAACTTGTTCCATTTGGGAGTAAGAGACTCGAGAGACGTGATGCCAAAGTTGATGCTTTGCTACAACTACAACTTCTAATTACTTGGCTTTGAGAGAGCATTAAACCGCTCACTCATCTCTTTTTCCGGGTCTGTCGTCTTCTCTGACCCCCCCCTGCCCCTTCGCACAACCACCGCCCAGGAAAAATAAACGAGCAAATTAAATAGAGAAGTGTAATTTTAATTTTGTTATGTTCTTGATGAATGGCTGCTCGTCCGGGCGCCCCAGCTTGCCAAGTGCAGCTCTACGGGGCTTTGACTGATTGGTTTTTAGCCGGGCAGGATGTGAAGGAGGAGGAAAAATTGAGGGACGAGAGGTGAGGGAGAGAGGAAGATGAGGTGGGGAGGCCCGGTTAATGATGAGGATTCAGCGAGGGGAGAGAGAGCAGTGAATCACAGCTGGAGAGCGAAGATGAAGACGAGATAATCGGACATGCAAACAGCAATAATAAACTAGACCTTTACCTGACAATACTGAAGCTGCAGAGTTTATCTATCTGACATCCGGAGCCGTCGCTCTTCCTCAAACATGCCAGGAAAGAAAGAAGGAGAGCATTTTGAAGTAGATCTAAAATTCACCACCTGACAGTAAAAAAAAAACAAGTTTGGATGTGGTTGTAACCCCAATGCACAGCTAGCCTTAAGCTAATGTAGAAGGAAATGGCAAACAGAGAGGGGGAGTAAACATCAGAGAGGAGCACAAAGGAGATGGAGAAGGAGATAAAGTTTGGACAAAATCGGGGAAGACTTTGAAGATGAAGTGTTGCAGATTAGGAAGCCGAGACAAAGAAAGATGGATAGAGCGAGAGAGAGGGAAAAAGAGATAACACAGAAGGAAGCTCTGATTGCCCTCATGATTACAAGCATAGGTTATATGAGGTTTCCAGATCAGCCTCCTTCTCCAGCCCCTACCCTACACGGAGAAACCCCAGCTGCAAACATTAGACGCCCAAAAGCAAACAATGAATCTTAATGGAATACTTTATTATCCTGAAAAGGGAGCAGAATGTTTATGTGGAATTCTTGTCGGGCCTCGCTCAGTTCCCTGCCCTTAACGCAGCCACTGCCTGCATTAATATTGTTTTTTGTCATTATGTACCCGCTACAATAATGATCGTGATAAAGTGCCGCGTGCAGCTGCTGTGAATATTTAAACCAGTCAGCGAGCAGATTTCCATGCTACTACTTTCTTTTTTCCTTTGGGGAGATTGCGTTCTCCATCTCCGCCGCTCCCCCTCCCTCTGTTCTCTGTATGATAACATCCAGGTCTTATTGTTATTGCTCAGCTCGTCTCACGCGTCTTCTGATTCCGTCTTTGTGTATCTTCTGCCAGTCTATCGATCCCGGCCAGCAGTTCACCTGGGAACACTCCAACCTGGAGGTGAACAAGCCCAAGAATCGTTACGCCAACGTCATCGCCTACGACCACTCCCGCGTCATCCTGGCTCCCATCGAGGGTAAGGCTCACCCAACCTCGCGCTCTGCGCCACCTCTGGCACCTCAGACTTGGGCTCAGCTCATCGCAGATCATCTGGGAAATCACCTAATTACAGACTCTGTTTCAAATTACAAATGTGTACCCGATAGACACATACACACCAGACCAGATAGGAGTAGACAGCGGAGGCCGAATTAGCACAGTGCAAAGCAGTGTCAGTCAACGCAGTGCAATGATGTTTATTGCACTGTGGAACAAAATGGGATGAGATTAGAAATCTAAACTTAGAGCTGGGTTACATGTGTGTACGTGAGCGTCAGTGCAGGGGTTGATCTCTGGGTCCAGCATTCAGCCAAATCTCACACTCACAGAGCTCCGGGTAATTCGACCAGTGTTTTCACCATCCTATTTGTCTCATCAGGTCTGTCTCTCTCTCATGACTTCCCTCTAACTGCTCATAGACACCGCACTGAGAATCTCAGAGCCGGAGAAAGTCTTCCTCCAAATCCCAAATCTTAAGGGACGTTGTCAGAGGTAGTCACCCTTCACCGCTGACATTGTTCTGTCGTTGCGTCACCAGAAGAGCTCTCGACTCCTCGCAGTCGTGGCAAACGTCCCACTCCGCAGTACTCTACTGTTCTGTGCGAGCTAACGGCTCTGACTTGATTTCAGCATCTCGCAATAGTCAGGCCAATCTGCGGGTGCAACAACATGAATAACAAAATTATTCCAGGAAAAAAAAATGGCCTCGTCCATAAATACATAAATTAATCAAGTCTGAAATTTCTATTTTACACTGCAGTGGTTTTGCCATTAGTCGCAGCAGTAGAACAATTCATGCACGCCGTCATTCTCTGTTCACTTAGCTATGACTAAAGCCAAGGCTCTGCAGTCGGATTGTGCAACGTGGTATCCGTTTTAATGACATTCTCCTTTTTTTCCCTCATTATTTCCATTCTTTCTCTCAGTATTTTGGTCTTTTTTGCAGCTTCCTCTCTCTTGGTCTTCTCCAGCCCAGTTGTTGTCCTCACTGTGTCGTCCCTCTTAAATTAGCCCAGTGGTGTGTTTCGTAGTTTGACACTTGAGTGAGGAGACGTCAGTCAAAGAGACGTGACTGTGCAACACGGAGGCCATCACACTGGAGTCTCTATTCATCTGACAGGGCTGTAGAAGTGGGTGAAATCAAGATGGCTGACGCTGTGTCTCATGACTAAACGTCTAAATGCTAATTGGAAGATTATCTTGTTGAACATTTTTAACACTTTTTTTCTTAACTTTTACGGAGCCTGTCTCCATTTTCCTCCAACAGATCAGAGCTTGATGACAGACCACATACTGCACTCGATGCAAACCAAGCCATGTTTGATAGTTACACGACTGTGCACGTCTGATATCACGAGCAATCCTGATGAAGTGAAGAACATATTTTAGCTTTGAAGTGCTGAAGGCGGATTAAAGGGCGCCTCCGAATAATTTGATAGCTCTTCACACTCAGTAGAAGGTGAATTGAGCGCATTCGATGGATCTTACAAGTGCTGAACACAACGCCGTTGCCATTAAAATGTGTCCTGTGCGCATCCGTCTATGCTGAAACACAGACTAGATCAGTGGGAATGCTGCGTAGCGGAGCATGGTGCTGGGCTGGGAGGGGTGGTGGCCAGATCTTCCTCTGCGGTGGCTGAGTGGTTGATTTACTTCATGCTGTCCTCCATCTTCACACACACTACCAGCAGTGGTAGAAGTAACATCAGGGTGTAATGAGTAATGCGAAATCATCATGTCTTTATCCAGGAATCACGGGTAGCGACTATATCAACGCCAACTACATCGACGGCTACAGGAAGCAGAATGCCTACATTGCCACCCAGGGTCCATTACCAGAGACGTTTGGGGACTTCTGGAGGATGGTGTGGGAGCAGAGAGCAGCCACTGTGGTCATGATGACCAGGCTGGAGGAAAAGTCTCGGGTAAGACTGCTCATCCAATTTCTTTGGGCTGATGCTGGCCAAAGCTTTTGTCAGGTTTCTTGTTAAAAGCTTTGCTCCTGTGACCTCAGAGGGGGAAAAAAACTCAAAATCAAATCACAGCTTCATGAAACCAAGTAGCAGAACTAGCTGCTGAAAATGGCACAGCTTCACACTGATTTCCCAGTTGCACACCTGAACTTCATCTGTGCGTAATCAGATTTCATTTTCCTGAGATGGATCGCTTTCAGAGAAATGTTGAAATTTAAATGGGCTGGAGAAAGCAGCCCAGCGGCAGAGAGCGATAAAACAGAGTTAACTCAAATGCCGTCTACCTGCGCACATCTGATAAGTTAAGCTTGGTGTCCGCTGAGATCGCCTTTACAAACAAAGCTGTGTTTTATCTCTTCATTTGCAGTGGAAGCTGCTTTTAGCTGTCAGACTGCACACAGACCAGACATGAAATTTTATTTTACGCAACAGAGTTTTGGAGTTTTACATCTGTGCCTCCCGCAACCATCCGCTGGAAGTGGAAGTGCCTGCAGAACACTTTCAGTACGGATGGATAAGGTGACAGGGTGAAGTATGAGACGCTCCTAATGTGAGAGGAGTGGATCATTGGGTTTGTTCTGGAAAGTCTTGCTGTAGTTTCTTTGCGTGGAATATATTTGCTGTCGGGCACTGAACTTAAATGTCAGAAAGCCAACAGCAGTGTTTCTTCCTGTCAACTCCAACATGCTTGAACATCAGGCTCACTCACCCCGGGCGTCCCCTCTCCCTCCCCACGACCCACCTTCAGTTGTTTACCTATTCTCGGGCCTGACATGCGCGTTCTACTGCTGTCAAGCGGCATCAGGAGTAGCAGGAGGTACAACCTGAGTGTCAGCGTGAGCAGGAAATGGAAGAGAAAGCAGGCGAGCGGCACGTCTCCCTCACTAGCTGTCACATCCCATCAGATGTCCGCTGGCACGTCACACCCCATATTGAATGAATCTTTATTAAGTGGGCTGACAGGGGAGGGCTGTGAGAAGCAGGTGTTTGTTTTTGGATTTGCTGTAAAGCTGCTCGACAGGACAAAGCCAAGGAATTTAGTACAAGTAAAATAATTCTCACTGTTCCTTCTGTCCTGTTTGTCTCTCCCCCACTTTCAGATTAAGTGTGACCAGTACTGGCCCAGTCGTGGCACTGAGACCTACGGTATGACCCAAGTGACTCTGCTGGACACTGTAGAACTGGCCACGTTCTGTGTCCGCACTTTCTCTTTGCACAAGGTAGGACGATTTCTCTGCTTCTCTTTTGTCCCACGCATAACACACTTCTACGCTCCACCACCAGCAAGGACGTACAGACATTTCTAAAGTACACACTGAGCCATTATATTTATTTGCAGGTTGGGTAACCATGAATAATTCTTTTATTCAATGTCAGCACAGTAAACATTAGGCCATTTAAGACACCTTGTAAAAACATACAAGCTAGAAATAGAGGCATAAAGTCGATGCTGGTGCTCAATGTAATAAAAGCTCTTCTATACACGATGCGCGTTGTGTAACAACCATTTGTCCCCATTGTCTGACCGGGCTGGTTACCTTGTGCAGTTCTCCCTCCCTCCCTGCAAATCTGAGCACTCAGGTAACGTGAACAGAGGAGAAACAACACAAGCATTGGAAAGACTGCGGGCACATGAACAGCAAACAATGCATTTAGATCCAAACCAAGTTCACTGTCACGTACGTCCTCAAACACAACTTGACCTTTTAGAAAGACAAACCTGCCACTGGTAGGATTAGACACCATCAGGTTTAGCCTCTTAACCAGGCAGCACCACACAGTGATCTCTGAGTTTTTAGCTCAGGTGTCAAGCGAAACAATGAGCACTGGAGCAAACCAGCCGGGCTAACGATAGCAAGACATCAACAGTCACGACGCTTTAAAGCCAGCTGGTTGGCATTCAGGGCCATTTGCATTCTGCTGCTCTCAGCCTCCATCAGACGCGGCGATATCATTCTTTTGCTATCTATCCTCCTCCTTCAGCTGCTGCTGTGATTTCTTACCGAGCTATTTTCACTTTTTATCTCGGAGGAAGAAAATTGTTGGATTTGTGTGAAGTATACGTTAGCAGAAGCTGGGAGCAGACACATAAACATACACACACACAGCATATTACAAAACAGCTCCCATGGTGTAAATCCAGCAGCTGAGCACTGATCGCATCCATGCAGCCTGCCTCCACCACAGAAACTGAGAATGTCCAAAAAAAGGAAACTAGATAAGAACTAGGTCAGTTTGCTTTTAATTACCACATTCATTTATTCATTTATTCAGCAAGGAAGCGAAGGCACTGCATTGAAATGCAAACAGTACCTCCATTAGAGGATCTTCTGAGAGAAGAGGAGGACAGAAAGAGGGAGATGCAAGAGATTCTTTTTTATTTTCTTCTCCTTCTCAGAAATCTTGCTCTGGATCCAAGCTTGTATCTTCGGTGCGTTGAGAGTGGAGTTTGAGATGGAAGCTGACAGACGGCTGTGTAATGTGGGCGTCTGCTGCATGTATCTGTAGATGTTCTGAGCAGCAGAAACACGAAGCCTGTGAAGATATAAGCACCTGTACTGCCTCGCACAAAATTATCTTCGCTATTGTATTATGTTGACTCCATCTCATCAGGAGCAGTGTGCTCAAAGGCTCCGGTGCAGAGGCAGCCGTGTTCACAGAGTGCAGCAGCGCCTGCCAGTTTGTACTCGTGCGCTAGTTTACAGCACGAGCAGGCAAAAAGGAAAATCAATAGGAGAGATACAAATAGTGAAATTTAATCCGAATAGCTCGAGTTGCACAAATCAATACAGAGGTAGCTTGTACCGAGCAGGACACCTGCCTGTCTGCGCATGAGAATCTGTTGTCATCATGAGTGAATTGCGAAGCTCACCTCTCTCCTTTCCTCCGTGTTTGCAGAATGGCTCCAGTGAGAAGAGGGAGGTCCGTCAGTTTCAGTTCACAGCGTGGCCTGACCACGGCGTGCCGGAGTACCCGACCCCCTTCCTGGCCTTCCTCCGCAGGGTGAAGACCTGCAACCCGCCTGACGCCGGACCCATCATCGCCCACTGCAGGTCAGCAGTTGCACTGTTAGGGTCACACAAAGCAGGCTTTGTTGTGCGATAAAAAGTTTCTTGGCTTTAAATTTTAATGTAAAACCGTCTTAGGGCAGTTTGCTTTAAGGGCAAATGGTGCCTTTGTGCCCTGTGGGGTGAATGCGTACACCCATGAGCAAACACAATAGCAGAGCTTCTTTCTGTGTATCTGCTCTCCTACATTACATAACACATATTATACAAAAGCGTGCACTCTTTCCCACCAGCCCTCCGTCTTTTCTTTTCTCCACTGGTCACATCATCTTTCTTTAGGGCCTTTTTTTCCGTTGCGTTCATTCTCTCCACCCTCTGTCTCTCTTTTCCCATCTGTGTGCAAAGCCTAGCAGTAATCCCATCCCATCTTCCCTTTCTTACTCTTTAGCCCGTCCTCCTTTTTACAAGCTTATTCAGCGGCTTATTCAAATTGAAGCCTTCCTTTTGTCACGATAAGAAGACATCAGCGAGTCCAAAGCGCTACACAATAAACTGAAATTTGACAGCTTGCTTCACTCAGTCTCCATCGCTGCCCTCTTGTTGTTCTATCTGTCACTTAGCTGCCTCTGCATCCGCTCCCCAGCTATCGCTATAGCTCTCTGTTTTTCTCCCCTGCTCAATTATTTAAACTGTAATGCCACAACAAATCCACAAGCATTACTGGACATACATAATCACCCCGCAGTTTAATATTTAAGGAGGGAGAAGAACAATAAATTACAATTAAATTCCCGCTGCCCAAATGTGACGGGCAGTTAGTATTAGGAAATTAAATATTCAGCTGCACAGCTCCCTGAGAGGATAAGACCCTAGAAATAAGAACACAGAAGAAGGAGTGACTTTCTACTTAGCAGACCTCTTAACCTCAAACTGCTCTTTCTTCCCCTTCCTCCCCCCTGCAGCGCGGGCGTCGGCCGGACAGGCTGCTTCATCGTCATCGACGCCATGCTTGAGCGCATCAAGCACGAGAAGACGGTCGACATTTACGGCCACGTCACGCTGATGCGTTCGCAGCGGAACTACATGGTGCAGACGGAGGACCAGTACAGCTTCATTCACGATGCACTGCTGGAGGCGGTGGCCTGCGGCAACACTGAAGTGGCTGCCCGCAGCCTCTACTCCTACATCCAGAAGCTGGCGCAGGTGGAGAGCGGCGAGCACGTCACCGGCATGGAGCTAGAGTTCAAAGTAAGCTGGTGAACTTAAGTTGGAGTTTGGGCTCTGTTTCTTTCACAAATGAATCATAACTGCAAGTTATATAAAAAACAGCGGGTAACTTTTCACTCTGCACCTAACTACTAATATAAGGGAGTGCTTTGACCTTTGACCTTTGAGACTCCTGAATGAGATTCACTGCCAGCTTTAGTCTACCAGAAGTTTCTTTGGTTGCAACTCTGCGTTGTTTGTTTTTCACACTTGTGCTCCCCATCATTACTATTGTGCCTAATTGTAGCTTCCAATGATTGCTTTTTGATTTGTGAGCATACATTTATTTGCATTTTTTTATTCATCAAGAAATCAAACTGCTGTTTATAACCAACAGCAGTTGCACAGTGTCTGGCAAGAAACTGGAAAAGGCACGAAAAGGATGATTACAGAAAGTGATTGGGGGAAATGGGAGAATCGCAGTTTAGTGATGACGTGGAGGAAAGAAAAACCTGGCAAATTGAGTTTGGCATTAGACAAGACACTGACACTGACCATGTTTGCTTAAAGACTTCAGCATTCCAGCAAAGATGTAATACCTTTCAGCCAGTGTAGAATATATATGAAACCAGCATGGCCACGTCTCTACATGCCGTACAAGTAGTAGAAAGCAAATTCCCTTCATTTTTTGAGCCTCACTTCAGTATCTTAATCGCTTTGGTACACACTATTAGAATCATTGCTGTATTTTTTTCTCAAAGCTATATAATGGAAAAGTTAAAGCCCTTCAGAATTTGGCCACAGTGTTCATTCTTAAGGATTTGGAATAATATGCTTAAGCAAAGAAACCAGGATTAATCTAGCAGGCGAAAGACAAAGGATTTTTGGTTCTAGGCAGCACGGATGGAAGTTTAGGTTCATGAAACAGAGAATATATGTTGTCTGATATGTTGTTGAGAGAAAGTCATGCCGGAGCTGTAGGCGAGGACGGACCCCCAGCCACAGCGTTTACATAGATCTCCATTAAAGATCACAGCATTACCCACATCACCTCTACGTCGGCGCTCCACTCTATATCTGCTGACCTTAACTTGCACACGGGCTCGCTCTCAAATCATCCGTCATCTTTCCATCGCCATTCATCAACACCACCCACCTGCCAAGAAACAATAATAGTGCTGGTGTGTTTCGACCTTCTTCTTTTTACTAACTGGTGCACAGCGATGATGGAATCTCCATTGCCATCTATAATGCTGAGCTGGCGTCAGGAGTCGAACGGGGATTAATAACGTCTGCGCTTCAGGATGGGGAAAAGAGGTGTGTGCAAGAAGAGTGGAGAGGGAGCTGAGTAATTAATACTTGATGATGACAAATGGAGGTGGACGGCAGGGCAAGCGGAGGTAGGGACGTTTGGCTAATGAACAAAGGGACGACTGTATGCTAACTTGGCACTAAGGGAGCGGTTTGACAGAATGCTGCTCCATAGGGACAGGTGAGAGGCCATTGTCGTCCTCAGGCTGGAAACAGTGTGAACTGGTGGGATTCATGGGAGTTCGGCATGGGAGCAAAACCAAGAAGAAAGACTTGTGAATGAAATTCATTCATTTCTTCTGTTGGACAGAAGAAATGTGTTGAAGCAATTCAGCGCGTAGAAAGCATCCGGCCCCATGCTGGACACAAATCCCAGTGCAAATATAAAAACTGCTACTGGGGATCAGCAAGTGATGAATTCTTAATTTACTTAATTTGTGGTTTGAAGGTAAAACTAAAGTAGGAGTAAGACAGATGTGTGAAATGGCTAATATCAAATGTCAGCATCCTGCTGATGTACCTCCCTAACAGATACACAGTACTGTCAATGCGAAGGAACTGGCAACTCTGACCAGACGAACCCCAAAGTGCCTCTCTAACCTGCCGGATGACGGGTTGCCAGGTTTGGCCCTGTTCCCTGTATCCTCTGGTGTTTGGTGGTGTCGCTGAGGGCTTCTTTAGTGCTGCCAGGCTACCTCAGCCCCTTCTAGGTGCCTTTGTGAAAGCCAGATCAAAGGAAGGACAGTAGCAAGGGATGAGAGGAAGGGCTGGACCAACTCCAGTGACACAGATACTAGAGCTACAAAATGAAGAGAGACTTCAATTGGAAAATTGGAAAATCGAAAAATGGAAAGTTGCACAGAGCAGAAACGTTTTTCCTGTTTCTGTGAGACAAACCCCACATTGCTTTTCAGCAGGATCAGTTGCTGCCTTGCCTTGCCTCTGTCTGAAAGACACACTAAACAATTTGATGAGGGTGCCTACCATCCGCACGCAAACGCTAACAAGCAAGCGCCCGAACAGATTCTTTGTTGAAGCCAAGAAGAGGTGATTGCAAGACTGACCCACAAAGTCAAACTGAGGACGATGATGATGCAGCAGGACAGCTTTTTAGTTTGATCGTGTGTGTTTATGTTTCTGAGGAACCCTGTGTGAAACTGTGCTTTATGAACACATACCACTCAAAGGCGCTGGTGACCCACTTTTAGACGGGTTTTCTGTTTTCTGTACAGACTTGATCCAGAGGCTTGTTAGTCTGGGTGTGTGGCATATTTTCCTTGGTCGTGTCTGACCCTACAGGGACCCACAAGCTTCTGAATGTTTTTCCTAATGTATATTTTCTTATATTCTTGACAAAAAAATGCCCTGATTGGTAAAGCTGCACGATGGAGCTGATCCCTTTCTATCATTGCTAATCTTTCTCGCACCCGTCCTCTGCTCCCTGCCTCCCATTCCCGTCTCTCCCTTTCGCTTCCAGCGTTTGGCCAATTCCAAAGCCCACACGTCGCGCTTCATAAGTGCCAACCTTCCTTGCAACAAGTTCAAGAACCGTCTGGTCAACATAATGCCCTACGAGACCACGCGTGTCTGTCTGCAGCCAATCAGAGGCCTGGAAGGATCTGACTACATCAATGCCAGCTTCATTGATGGATACAGGTAGGCAAGCGAAAAATGTGCGTGAGGACGGTATCACAAACACACAGCAGGTTTCTAGGCATTGCTCACTTATAATTCTTCATGTTTGCATATTATTTAATGTTGTTTTATTCTATAAACAGGCAACAAAAGGCCTACATTGCCACCCAGGGCCCTCTGGCAGAGACTACAGAAGACTTCTGGAGAATGCTCTGGGAGAACAACTCCACGATCGTAGTCATGTTGACCAAACTGAGGGAGATGGGACGGGTAGGACTGGAACACGCGTGCAGAAATCCCGTTTTTGCTTTCCGTTACCGCAGAGGTGATCATGGACACGATACTCAAAGTAACCAAACATTTCACCTCTGCTCAAATAGGAAAAGTGTCACCAGTACTGGCCGGCAGAGCGCTCCGCCAGGTATCAGTACTTTGTGGTGGATCCCATGGCTGAGTACAACATGCCCCAGTACATCCTCCGAGAGTTCAAGGTCACAGACGCCAGGGTAAGACATGGACCCGCGCCTGACTGGGCTACGGGGAATGTAAAGACAGAGATAAAACAGGAAAAGTAGGCCACATGAAGACTGAGTGGTTCACACTGTGTAATCTGGTATGTGATTGTATGAGACGACGTCCACACCTTCTGAAGCAAACATAACCCGGAGCTGAATGTTCCCTTATGCTGTACCTGTGTATGGCTGATCTGCCATTGTCACACATCTGTAGACACACATGTATTTTATATGACACACTGTGACACATGCATTAAGCACATGTTTAAAATTACCCCCTGCCCCAATATGAAAAACTCCGTTTCTAGTATAATGTTATGCGAGAACAGGCCTGTGTGTGTTTGTGTCTGCGTCGCATGCCACTGTGCAGTAATAGCATAGACTCCACGCCTCAGCACTCACATCTAGCGAGCCAGTCACGTATTTAATCACACAATTTGACACGCCGCGTGGGCCCCCAGGTTGTGTGTTAAATTTCTGCCTCTCTTTTTTTCCGCCCCTCTTTCTTCAGAATGCTTGGTTTATTGTGCTGTTGTGTTTGCCCCTCTTTTATTTTTAATCCCCCTGCTGAGGAAAAATGTTTTCGAGACGAAAAACAATGGCGGCGAATGAAAGGGAAAACATGCAATGCGTCATAAAGCAGCGAAAGAGACATGCGATGAACAAAGAGCGTCGGTATATAGAGCTTAGCTGCTATTGTCTGGATCAGTGTGTTTGTCATGTACAATGACATCGATGCGCGGTGTTAAGACGAGTCGTACGCTCACAGTGATGCACAGGAAACTAGGACTTCACAGTCACAGTTGAGATTACAGACTGCATGTCCATCATAACACAGTAGATGCACATACGTCCGTTTAGTCTCCTCCGCTTTCTGCCTGTAATCACTAGAGGGAGCAAAAATCAGCATTTGTAAGTGATGTTGCCATTATGACAACGCAAACCCCATCCACAGACTCCTGAGGAAAGGTCGCTTACAGTAGCACATGTACAGATAATTCTTAGATAAGCTTATTATGGTAACTGCCAAATGAAAGGCCCTACGACTAAAAACAGAGAGGACCAAAACAAACTATCACTGTAGACCTTACCTCCCACTGACTTGTTTCTGCAACTGCATATTTCTCCATATTGACGCTAAGCTACCATTAGCTGCTACCTCTCTCTGTACAAAACACTGTCCAGCCTCTTCAGTCTCACATCCAGCTTCTCACGCTGGTTTCCCTGACTCTGGTTGCACCGTAGCAACAATACATCCCAGCGTCACTGGTGTGTACGTTGAAATTCTTGCTTACCCCCTGCCTCTAGACCATATTGCTTCACACATCACTTTAAAATCTATCATTTTAATTCCACTATTGCAAAAAATAAAAACACAAACATCCTACTTTTCTCAGCAGCTCAGTATTTGTTAAATTGTGCCTTTCCAGTGTGAACAAGTGGGCAGAGAGTGAGAATGAGCATGAAAACAGTGTGAGATTGACACATCCTGCCTAAACAAGTGAGAAACAACTGGCGAAACGAGCACTTGCTTGTCTTAATTGCTGGCAGGGTTGAGTGGACAGCCTGTGTCAAAATGCAGAAATGTAGGTCTCTTGCAGACAACTTGAGTCTCAGACTTGATAATCAGCTCTCAGAATGAAGCCCATCGCTACCGTTGTCCTAGCGTGATGCCGCCCGATCGTAAAAATGTATCAAGCCTGTTTTGTTTGCATCGGATGCCAGTTCAATTATCTCACAACCTCAAACCTGCACTTCTACGACAAGATTATAGGAATCAATATAAGAGTAAATTGTTAAGACTAACATTTTGTGTAGCGGCCCTGTCAGGGTCTTAGTTTTTCACTTTCAGTCCTGGTTCCTGCTTCTTACCTCCCTCGCTCTGCTCATCCATCAGGTCGCCCCATCGATCGCGTTGCAGGATTATCCTATTCAACATGGTGTCTGGGAGAAGATGCTTGTCATGGCAGATACACTATTGATTATCTTTAACTAGGACCCACTTGTGCCACACACACACACACACACACACACACAACAGGGTGAGATAATAGAGACCAATGGGTTGGAGGTAAAGAAGCAGGATGGAGGAAAAGAGGCCAGGTGTGTGTGTGTCGCCATACATTTAATAATTTGGCATCTACAGCGTTGCCATTGTGCAGATAAAACACCAATAGATACACTTTGATTTAAAGGAGCAATTAGTGTGAGTTTTACTGCCCCACAGAGCTTTTATCAGTGTTGTTAATTGGCGTTATGTTCTGAGACATTTCCATTGACTTCCCCCTGGTATTTTTATCTTGTATTCTCCACGATCCCCATTCATTGTTCTCACTTTTCTTTTGTGCACGTGAAGGACGGCCAATCCAGAACAGTAAGGCAGTTCCAGTTCACCGATTGGCCAGAGCAAGGCGTTCCAAAATCTGGGGAAGGCTTCATCGATTTCATCGGACAGGTGCATAAAACCAAGGAGCAGTTTGGACAGGACGGGCCGATCTCAGTGCACTGCAGGTAAGTTGCCGTAGTGTAGCGTTGAAGAATTATTTAATACATAAATGTGTTCTTAAAAGGAGCTGCAGCGTTAGGTACGTTTTGTTTTGTAGCACAGCACCTCTTGCGATGCAGCTCAGAATGATCAGATGATCCCTCCTCTCCTTTTTTGCTACCATGGTACACTAACTCTGCACAGACCCAACCTCTCCATAATTGATAAGGCTGAGATGCAGCTTGGCATTTCCAAAGAGGAGGTGCATGAAATGATACAGCCGTTCGTTTTTTATGATCACTTCGTGATGCATTTTTATGACCTCGGGTTCATTTTCCAAGGTAACCTTCATCATTAACTCGACAGGTGGACACCGCTCTTTGGTAGACTCAGATTATTCTTGGAAGTAGGATACATCGCCTTCCCCTGCTTCTGTATGTAGTGCAAGACTAGCAAAGGGAAACACAAAGGCCTGGAAATTGTTTCAGCAAAGACTCCCACCTGTAGGTGATCCATTCTACATGCTTTGACTGGCATTCAGGAAACACTTCCTCTGGATGGGACAAAAGCGATGTGATGGTTTTAACAAACAAGTGTGTTGACACATTTCCCTGCGGTCTCGTAAAGGTGTTTTACAACAGGAACAGAGTGGGCTCCACCTTTCTATTGCCCTGGCACCATGACATCACCAAACATGACATCACCTCGCCCGTATTAGAAAGAGATGATGTCACCAGCCATCAGATGGCCCTCTGGGGTTGTAAGACGTGTCAGGGAAGCTCCAATAAGACTGAATTATGTCTGGCTTCGATGAGGCGATTATAGCAGGCGAAGAGAGCAGTGTTCAGTGAAGGGTCGGTTATTGCAGGAGGAATTACAGGACTGGAGTAATGAACTAAAAGGCTCAGAGCCTGTTAAAATGGGCTGCAGAAGTCACATGACTGCAGTTTGCTCAGCGGCCAAATGCAGTTTATACATGTGTGACACATCACAGTGAACTTGGTTTGATTTTCGGGGCGTAATAAGAGGATTAACACAGTCTTCAGCCCACAGTGGAGCAAATCATTAGAGCTTTGTGCTGCTAATGAAGTGTTTACACCACCTGCAGATCGTCTAAATAGTCTGTGTTAATTTCGCACTTTTATGAAGTAATTTTTCGGAAACATGTGTCACTTTGTCTTAAGGCAAACAACAAATTTTGCTGGTTTGACGCTACCATAACAATATCCTGCTCCACCCTATCATCATCATCAGGAGCCTCCTCTTCCTCCCTCCCCTGCAGGCTTTGTCATCTCAGAGCAGGAGGCTTATGCCTTACTTCTCTTACTCTTTCGTCGTCTGTCACCGGCCCTTCCTTGCTGTCATCCCTCTGTCTATTATTTTAATCCCTTCCCTCTCTCTCCATCTTTCCATGGAGTCATTCTCCCTTCCCCTCCTTTCTCCAACAGCCCTCTTCTTTCTCCTTCTCGCCTTTCCTCAGCCACTATCTAATAGACCCACATGCGTTTTGTCATTAATTGCCTGATTACTTCCTGTGAATGGGGACACCAAATCCTCTCAGTCTGCAGCGGCTCGGCGAGCCTTCAGATTTGGAGAGTGGATCTTCCTGGAGAAGGAGACAGAGAGAGAGAGAGAGAGGAGCTCTGAGGGAGTTTAAGAGTCTGTGTGACAAGCTGTGACCGACTCCCAGGAAGAGGCTTTGGGTGGGCTAAGATATACTGCAGCGTGTGGGTTGGTAGGGGGTTGTCGGATTCCAGTGTACATGTGTTTAGGTGGGCATATGTCCCACATGATGAGCCCAATAACAACCATGTTTGATCATTTCATTTATTTTCAAGTGATACAAGTGACCTTTTGTCCTCGGTCTAGCTCTGTGCTTCAACACACACACACACAAACAGCCGTCGCTTCCGCTCTTCATTCAACAAAATAACATCGGAGGCTGGAAGAAGCCCAAATAAATCTGTTGTCATATCAATTATTGTTCCATTGGTGAAGTGGAAGTCATTTCACAGCAAAGCAGCTTAGAGAGGCAGCTCTCAAGTATTTCAGGATCGGAGTTAAGACTCGGCCTGTATTTCTGGAGAGCAGCAGGCTTTTTCAGCACTCAGGAGGAGGGGCTTAATGAGACTAAATGTTTGCTTGCTTGTTTGTGCGCACGATCTGGAGTGTGCCCGAGTGTCCTTGAAGGCTCGTTTTCTGTTGGACAAGGATGTGGTAGCACAGACTGTGTCCTCGCCAGTGTTTCTAGCTCTCTGAGTGCAGGTAAAGCATACAGAGGAGATGACTAACGTATGCCTTCGTTAGACGTAAATGTTGTGTCCTGTATTTTCATCCTAATTCCCTGTGTGATTATCTGTTGCAGTGCTGGTGTGGGCAGGACCGGAGTCTTCATCACCCTCAGCATCGTCCTGGAACGAATGCGCTACGAGGGCGTGGTTGACATCTTCCAGACAGTGAAGATGCTCCGGACACAGAGGCCAGCGATGGTTCAGACTGAGGTCAGAGGTCACACAAACACAAGCACACATGCATGACTTCTTGTTTTTGGGAACATGTAGTCTATGCGGTGCTGCGATACTTTTCTGATGTGCTTTTCTGTGTGTGTCTGCTTTATCCTCTACAGGATGAGTACCAATTTTGCTATCACGCAGCCCTGGAGTACTTAGGAAGCTTTGATCACTATGCAACGTAAAAAGCCATCTCTTCCCAGAATCCTGTCACCCCCCCCCCCCCCCCCCTCCTCAACAGTCTCCTGAGCCATAGAAACTTGAAATTTGAGACGACAACAACAGCAGACGACGATAACACAGCTGCTAATTCAGACGCACCAAACAGGATCCCATTGTAGATTTACACCAAACACCCAACGAATCAGTTTTAATTCCAATTCGACAAGGAGGCCGTTCTTGAAGAAGTGAGGACAATTTGCCCATCATCACGAAAAGGATTGGCAAAGTTGTGGCTCAAGTTGTGGGGCAGGAATCGATCAAAGTGTCAGACTTCTTACCTTACCTCAAGTGTTTCAATGTGGAGGACATTGTAAACATTCGTGGACATTTCTCTTCTCAAAATATCTTTGTGATACAACAGTAACAAGCAACAGATAATGAAGGAGAAAGCAACTGCAAAAATCAGAGAAAGGCAGATGGATGTAGCCAAGACGGGGATGACTTTCTTGTTTTTTGCTGTCTGAGTGTGAAAGGGGTTTAAGTATTTCTATCCACACATTTTGTGAGTGCTACCCAGAGAACTGACCAAATTGTGGTTGTGTGAACGAACATTAATGGTTTTCCCCAAACGAGAAGAGACAAAGAAAAAAACGAAATAGTGGAAATGAAACAGCAGGATAACACCCACATCTGGCATCCAGCAAATCTTCAGTTTTACAAATCATGTATGTAACAACAAGTACACACCATGTAACTGGCTTTCTCCAGCACGAAGAGCCTTTAGATGCACTGTCAGTGCTTGCAAAACAGCAATGCATATGTTAACATCAGTTAGTTACATAAGTTGTGTATCTCAAGCCAGATAATTACAGTAACGGTCAGAGATACCTCAGTGTTTAAACACTCGCGTCACTAGACAACTGGGAAAACCTCGCCTGCTGCAAGAAGCTCCAGCTGGGTCGTCTCGCGAATGATCAAGATGGGAGAAATGGCAACCGTGTCCCATGATTTTATTTCTCTTCGGGAACCATTGCATCATGGGAATTTGGCATTAACAAGAGATGATTCTGATGGGCAAGAAGCTTTGGAGCAAACAGAACAACCAAACAAGGATTCGCCGCAAACTTGGGGCTTTCCTTGTGTACAGTGACCAACGCTCATCATCATGGTTTAGAACATTTTTTGTCTTATGACGAACCTTTTTGGTTGTTTTTTTTTGTCTTTTTTCTGTCAAAACCAAACATGCTGCTTATCTTGTGTATGCTGTACGCGTGACTCTAGGGAGCGAGAGACAAAACTGACGAACAAAAAGGTGCCGGCTCTGCTAACCGCTCTCGCACGGGCAGGCACGATCGAAAGCGCATCCATGTAACAAATCATCGGGTGTTTCCGACCCTTCCTGTTTCCAGCCTCCTTTAAAATCATCAGTTTCATTAAACACAACAATCAAAGGCTGCAGAAGCCTCTTACGAAGCCGAATGCCCAGGTGGTTTGAGAAACTGGCCTTTAGTTCCGCTGCGTGTGGATAAACTAGGTAGACGATAACACTTTTGTTCTCTGTAGATGCTGGTGACAGCTAAGCCAGGCAGCCATGATGGAGCTCAGTGCCACGATGTGATACTGGTAACGGTACAAAATACTTTACTTACACATCCCTATCAAAGAAATATACCCCAAAAAGCAGATGCAGGAGATGAGTACTTCAACGAACGCGAGTGTACGGATCCTGCAAATGTTTGTGGATGTGCACAAAAAACGAGCGATGGACAGAACTGTGTGTAATCTTTTCTTATTTCCAAAAAAGCCTTATTGTTATTGTAACATTATGAAAACATTAATGTTGTATTACGACAACGTATTTTACATTACATAGTTGACTTTTTACTTTCTTTTTGGTTTAGTTTTTTAACAGAGATGTTGTATTGCATTTTTTTTTTAAATTAGCAGAAGAAAAATGCTTATTTGTTCATATTATGTTAAAAGACATTCTATTTTTTCACTGTAGAAATGTTAAGTATAACATGTCTGTGTGTATGTGTGCATATATGTATGTATATTGCACACTCACACATGCATATATATTTAAAAGCAGAATATAAAGATATATCCAAACGCGTAGTATTAATTCAGCTTTTCTCTTTATACCAGCCATTGATCATTTTTAAAAAAAAACTCTCTTTACTTTGTCTATATTTTTTTGACCATTTCAGAAAAATCGGAGGTTTTGTCAGCGCCGTGTCTGGATCCTCTGCCTCCGCTCACCGGCGGTTAACCTCTACCACAGTGCTGATGAGCAGATGCCATTTTTAAATGAAATAGTTCTAGTTATTAAGTGGTCGGCATTATTTTTGCAGCCATTCATGACCTGGTCTAAAAGTATCTAATCCAATCAACACTTTCATGGTTGCCTTGGTTTTTGTTTGTAGCCCAGTTTGACATCCTGTATCTCGTATGGCCGGGTACAGTCTGACCCTCTGTTTTGTTTTTTTACATGATAATTTCCAGACATTATGTTGTCATTCATTTCGTTAGATATCCACTATGATCTAGATTATACCTGTAAATAAACAAATATATAGATTATATGTATTTGTATCATTTGACCCTCGAGATCTCATACTTTACACAGGGACAGAGTTACGAAGACTGAGGTTCTGCTCATATCCGACTTCCTGGTGTTTGTAAAGTCTGTTTTCTCTTCTTTCTCCAGTCCTGCTCCCTTGTCTTTAATTACCCCATGCTTTTTTCTGCCTTTGATTTCCCCTGCTAGCAGTTAAACTGGGAAACATGCCAGCTTCTCACACCTATAGCCCAGCGAGGGCATGAAATCAGCATCAGTGATCTGCTAGTGTAATTAAGCCAAGGCTGGGAGGTTACTCCGCTAACTAACCATTTGAATTGCTAATCAACTATAAAGTTAGGAATCAACCTTCTTTCTCTTTAAGTGGACAAGAACTTTGCTTGCTGTTTTGTTGTGGGTTGCTTTGATTTTGTCTAGTTTTTTTGCCCTGGTATTACAATGAGTATACGAGCCACACGATGTGCTTTCTTCCACAGCAGGAGACTAAAGCAAACCAGAGGTTTAAAGACCGACAGTGTTCAAATCAGACCTCTTAAGTCTCTCATTCCGTCTAAAAGTCATTAGACATTTGTAGGTGAATTCCTCTGCTACTTAAACAAACCATAGCTCCCAAAGGCACTATTCATTCCTTAAAGGTTTCCCACAAACCCCGAAATGGTCCCCAGCTGTTTAAACTGGCCCATGTGTTGACCTTCGGTTGGCTGGTGGACGGATGCAGCTATGCTAAAGGGCATACGTAGTTCAACTGCAACATGAAATGACATGTTGATTCATTTTCTACCCAGTGCATTTTATTAAGCCTTGTATTGATCCATACTGTGTTTTTCGTTTGACCACGCTTCATCATGGGATGCAGAGAGACTCAATGACACAGAGCAGTGCGGTGCATCCACGTGGAAAACCGTGACAACCAAAAACTTGCTGCAAATTCACGTTTCCAGCACGTCATTACCGAACAGCGGGAACCTTGTGATGTTTCGTAACGAACTGAAGATCTATGAACTCAGAAAGACTGATAAAAGAGGCCCATGTCAAAACCCTGGAAGTCTTTGGAAGCTTGTGCAATGTGTTACTCTTTTGACTTCATGTAAAGATGCTAGACTTTTGAAATCAGCCGCCAAACTTACTGGAATATGTTGCTGAGTATGTGGGGAGGGGGGACTAACAAAAAAATAGAAACAACACTAACAAAAAATGACATCAAAAAGAATAGATCATGAACACGCCGACAAAATGAAAAGAACCCAAACTCAGCAAAATAGTTTTTCCTTTGTATGAGGGCCAAGTGCTATCACTTTCAAACTGTTACTTCTAACAGAAACAATAATTGGTTTAAAGCCACTGTGTATGTAGATATGTTGACTTTGTATTAAAGAAATGTTGTCTGAAAACATTTTACGTCGTTTATTTTCCAGGGTCAAAGTCATCGGGTGTTTATATGCGTAGAGCTGCGTAGCACTAGCTTTTATTGTGGTATTGTATCATTATGCATCACACCTAGAAGCTGTGGATGCGGAACATGTGATGAAGCACAACATCTTTTGCCGATTAATTGCTGTCCTCCTTTATTTATCCTCTGGTCCCTCAACAAGCGTATCCCAAAGTGTCCATAAGCACGTGTTTACGTTTGATGAAAGCCACGCACACAGGCCTGGGTCTGGATCCTCAGCTGAATCCCCTCAGATGTTAGGAAACATCTGTTTCAAGTGAAATTTGTATTGTATTCTAATGTATTAAGAGCACGACGGTATGATTATTAAACATACGTGCTGCGTGTCTGCACCAACGCAAACGTGAACATGGCAGGAGGAAAAACTTGAGATGGATTTAAATTTGAATTAAACACTTTCTGTGTTTTAAGTGTGACTGAGAAAATCTCATTACAGAGAAGGTTCAGGATGTGGAACCTTGTGGGGTAGTTGCAGTGTTTGAAGCCTGGAAAAGGAGTCAGTTTGACATGTAGTTATGTAGCATGTCCAGTATTATATTTGGGTAAAGTACTCAGTGAAGATTCGTATACATCTGTTGTGACTTTGACTGTTAGACAGAATGTAGAAGATCCACCCAGTGGTGCTGGACTGGGTGCAGACGATGTGGCACAAAACTCATTCACCTGAATCAGGAATGTGTGAAAACCTTCTGCTAAGCTGCAAAAGAACTGTCATTGATTAAAGGGTAATATAAGCAGAATGGCTCCGTGTTTCAAGGATGATGCTGCTAATTGTCTGCTCACAGCCGTGTTTCGGCCCATTTTTTTTGTAATAGTGGCGAGCCAGCAGACCAAGTGTAAGGGTAGGCGAGGAAGTGAATTAGGGCGGTGATTATGCAGTGATTCAGACAGCAGCTCATTAGGACCCAGCTAAGCAAGCAATCAACGAATCGATGTGACAGTGGACCCAAAAGCCACAGAAATTTGTAATAAATGGCAAAGCAATAAATTGGATTATCCACAGCCCCGTGGCCAAGCTCTCTCTGTTGCAAATGACAAATCAATCCAATCATGCCACGAAAAAGCCAAAAGAGCCAGAAAAGGAAGCCCCGCGTTGCCCCGGCTGGGGAGGTTATCTGTCTGAAATGCGCTTCGCCTCCTCCAGAGGTCATTTCTGTATGATATTCAGGCCTCTAAAATATTCATGACACGCCATTAGGTGTTTACAGCCGCCTTTTATAATAGGAGATTTACTGACGTTTGAACCGGAGCCAGAATTGTAAAGGTGTCAGACCTGTACCACGGCACATGCCTACTGATACACAGAGGAGAACGCAGCCCCGCCTTGAGATGTGCACAGATGTAAATGTGCAGCCAAGGAGCAATAAGGCCTGTGTGAAAAGTAGGCACAGAAGGTTCTGTAGTTACCTCAGAGTAGTTTCCAAGTGAAAGTGATGGATCTGCTCCACGTAGCTGTCCAAGCCTTATCACGTCTGGAGTAGTGACGCACGATAAACAGAACATAATCATGGTAAATTGTTGAAATACACTTTATAAAATATGGGAATGGTAATGAAATTATTCTAACTTGTGTTTTGACTTAATGCGGAGTGGCGCCTCCAGGAAACGTGTGGGGCTTTGCTGCCATCTGCAGGACGTTATTGGCTATGTCACAGCTTCATAACTCCTCTCTGCGCTGAAGAGCAATTTTCTTTCAATTAAAGAAGAGATTAACATGGATGATGTATTGAAACGTATTGTCTTCTCCAGAGGCTCTTGCTTTCTCTAGGCTAATTAGACCATTATGAGATATGCTCGCTAATGCTTTTTAGCTTTGAATTACACATTTCATTTCTATACGACACGCCGTTAAACATGAATGATGGGCTATGCGCTGTGCGTCTATACATAGACAGGATATTAAAGAAAGCCCTTCATGTCCTGCCGGCGTCTGGCTGAGCTCAGGCCTCCAGTAAACTGGGACAGGTCTGTTATGTCCTATAATCCTCCTCTCTGCATCCACGGCTCCACCACTGACTGCTGCCATTCAAGCTGGTCCCGTTTGCAAAGGGACGAATAGCTGCTCTCTGGTTGACCTCTCTACCAACCATTCCTATTACCGTTGGTCAGGAACTAATTGCTCATGTGAACATCTGCATCGCTGCTCATCAGTGAATTATTAAGTAAAATTTGACGTCTATGATCAGCAGATTTATTCATTTTCATATCATCCCAAAAACATATGGACATTAAGACGTTTGGTTTCCGGTGGTGAGGAACACGCAGCTGAAATGCCTTGGCTTGTTTTTCAGTTAGTGAAACCCATGTGTGGGTCCTGATGCATCATCGTCATCATGAGGTGGGCTTCAAAGCGTGGCTGAGTGGGAATCGTCTTGTTTTGCAGATATGCACATACAAGGCCAAGGAATGTCTGCGGTAAGTATTATTAGACGAGTTAGTGAGCCATGTTTTAAACAGATGGACCGCGGCCACGTTCAGCTCATCAGAAAAACTGGCTCCGTTCTGTGACGGGAAGAAGCTAATTAATGGCAGTTTTCAGGAATATTTAACATCATCTGCAACAAGTGAAGCCTCCCTGTACACAGTGTGTGAAACCATGGGCTCGATTTTCCCTTCTACACGTTCAACTGTGCAACCTTGTGAGATTTCGGTGCTCAGTCAACTTAAACCCACAAGTATGAGCTGCGTAAAAATAGGGCGTTCACCGCCCAGCGCATCTGAAGTCCACCACATAATAAAAGGCCTCTGTCTGTGTCACTTATATAGAGCAAAACAAGTCTGGCCACGAGAATGAGGTCATTCACGCCACGGGTCCATGCGTCTCAGCTGTGGTTGCAGGAAGGTGCGGCGAGCTGAGGATGCTGCTTGTGTTTGTTCTCATCGCTTAGACCCACTGTTCTCTCATTTCTGAGAAGACGGACGGTTCTAGTTAGCACGGCGCTTTGACTGGGAAGTCGGCCTGTGTGTCGTGGTGGATTTTTATTAGGGACACTTGTGCTGCTTTTGGTCTTCAGGCTCCGAGCTGTCTGCCTTTTTCTTCACTGTTTTTACTGGCTGACATGCTTTAACTGACATAATTAGATCGGCGCACTGTGAATGGGCCGAGTGCTATCTTACCACTTACATTTTTCATTCAAGGGCCCTAAAAACGGAGCACAACAGTGACCAGGGGGACCTGTGACACTTTCAGTGCTCGTGGCCTTTGTGCTGTTGAGCGGCGAAAGCGTGGGATAATATTGGGAGCTAGGGAGCGTGTTGAACAGCTCTTCAATGGACCCACAAAGTTACTTCAGGCGTAGAAATGTAAATTACTGTTAAGTGGATGAAAAAGGGGAAGTGCTGGTTTACTGTGACTATGATAATGATTTTTTTGTGTGTGGGGGAGTTATCACAAGAAGCCAGAGCAGTAGATGGTAAATAACTGTTCTACACTTCAGGTGTTTAGATTTAAACTTTATTCTGTAATCTGATTCACTTCTGGGCTGCTGCTGATTGGTTCATGACCCTGTTTTAACTCAAACGTGCACCAAACCAAAGCACCATGTTCATAAAACTCCACACAGTAAGACAGGCCCGTGATTCATACGCAGGTTGTTCAGCAAAAGTCGCTAAGTGTAATGAAACAGGTTTGTCAGTTAACTCTGTCCACCTGCAGTAATTAGGTTGACACTTGTGACGGCAGGGAAAGAAGCGAGACTTTCAGCTGCGGCTCCATCCACAGCTCTCTCAGTCTTCTGGAATATATATTGTCACTGTGCATCTATGTTTATAGCAACAGAACAAAACACATTTGTTAAATTGTTATTATTGTCAGGAGTTTTCTCGGGCAACTTTGCTGGTGAACTAGGTTGATTGTTGTTGTTGTTGTTTCCTGTATGTTGTTAGAGTTTCTTCACCCCAGATGAAGCTCCATCCAAGATAACAGAGCATTAATGACTGTTGCCTGTTGTCTGTTTTAGACCCTGCACTTTTGGGACTGGGAACTGTTTTCCATTTCCGAGATGGCTTCACTGCAGCACTCTTATAGTCAAAGCTCTTTGCCTTTTAAAGACACAGAAATCAATGTGACATTACTGGTTCAACAGCAGAAAGGTGGTTGGTACAGCCTTTAGTCTCTGGTCTGAAGCAGCTGCTAAATAATACAGCCAAGGCAAAGAAACAATGTCAACGTCCTCTCTCCACAGAATGCTGTGCACAAAGTCTGTGAGGAGTTGGAGTTTTACAAATTAAAATTAAAAAAAGTTGTTGAGAGATCAGTTGAATGGATAAGCTAAATTTGGTCCATGGGCACTTTCAGTCATGGGTTTGTTCGACACCAATCACTGGTGCCTTGATAGTAATTCATCTACCGTGAAAGGCTGTAATGAAAAATTAGTGATATTTGCTCATGGATTAAAATGCTCACACCTCTTTGCCTAGAATTGAATTTAATGAAATATTTGTGGGAAATGACTGAAAGATTTGTCTCCTGTAGACAAATATCAGATTCTAATTTGATTCAAGGATTAAATCTGCCTCACTCTGCTACGCCGATCTGAGCTGGATTATTAAATGTGATTAAAATGTCCATTACTGCATGTGAAATACTTGAAGGCTATGTGTGAGCGTGGTGGTCAAAGAATGTTTGTGTTTGTGAGAGATGCGAGTTCAGTGCCAGTTGTCCTACTATGGTCTGCCCTGAGTTTGCGTAATGTTGAGGAAACCAGTCAGAATCCTTTTAAGGTGTTAGCAGCAGCTGAGTGTAATAGAATTGATTAGGATACGAGGAGCTTAGAGGCCGAGAGCGGGTCTAAGCAGGTAAGCTACAAAGAGAACAATGGGAACAGAGCTCGTACTTTATACTGCGCACAGGCGGTAGCGACTCATGCAAACCAAGCTGTAATGTTAATGGGAGTTTCAGGCTGGTCTGTAGTTAAACAGAGGCTCCAATATTTGGCTTGCGAGGCCAAATAAGAAGTAATGAAGTTTGTGTGATGAGATCATGTGCTGCATGTTATATATGGATATTCGGAAGAGGAGTGGGAGGAAAACGAAGTCCAGCAGTGAGAGCTGGTTATTTACAGAAAGTGACAGGTGACGCTCAGAGAACTGTCTTTCTAAAACTATTAGTTTTCTTCCACCTCCTTTGTTTGTCCATAAAGTCACAACTGAACCTATGTCTGCTCACAGTTAATCACTGTTAATGATAGCATCGCCTTGCTGAACGTTACTTTCAGTCCCTCAGATGTTGAGGCTGAGCCGTTGCTCAGCTCTCACTGAGGGAGTTGTCGGTGTAGGGATCTCTATAAAATGTAATTCTGGACTTTATATCTGTGGATAGAGTTTATTGTTGTTGATGCAGTTTCAAGAAACATCCTTTGTCGGTGCCGGACAACAACTCTGTATCTGGAAACACTGAAAGATTTTCACATGATGTTAAATGACTTGATTAAAGTCTGTCACCTTTGACCTCTTCCTCTGTGTTTCAAAAACACATTTTCCTTCCGCTGAGAAAGTAGCAGCGACCTGAGGTCATCAACACTTGACCCTTAACGTAATTACCTGCCAAATGGACCAGACTGGAGTTCAGCCGCCCACTTGATTTCACAGGCAGGAGGGCGCGTTCAGGCCTTGTTGATGTTGACTCGTGTCTGTGTTTTAGGCCCTTTGTTCTCTATCCTCCATTGAATAAACACAGTGAGACAATGTAAGGAAAACGGCAGCTGACCTGCCTTTGACTGTTAACGCTGATTCTCTGGCTCGTAGCTTCCAGGGATAAACGCTGGATTTCTGACACCTGCACCTGTGTCTGTCTGTTCATTATTACTTGGGTCTGTGGCTGGGAGGCTTGGATTCCCATCCATCCTGTGACTTGACCTCCCATGCTAAAGTAAGTTACTAAAGTACTCACGCGTTGGTATAGAACATCCATACAGTATTTATATTTAGGCAGCAACACACTGTCACCTAACATACCACTGGTTGATTTAATGTTACATCTCTGTTCTTTCACTCTGCACCGCATCTGTTTTTCCTCAAGTCTCCGCTCACATAGCCAGCGTACAAAGCCCAGACGATTGTTCAAGCATCATAAACTGCATCCACACTGACACACACCATTTCATTCCTTATCGCAAACCCTTTCATCTGCCACATGGGAAGCAGTGAGGGAATATCAGTTCCTCCCTTCAGGAGCAGGACATCCACACTAAGCCAAAGCTAAGCTTGATAAAGTCCGTTCAACCCGTGTGTTGCACTTCAGTCTTTAGATTTGCTCCACTGTGACTTAACATAAAAACCCTTCACTTGTGTCTCTTTGTTATCTGGACATAAAGCAGCTGATGTGACGTCGTGAGTTCGACATGTTAATGGAACCATGTGAAAATGGAAACATTATTGTAAAAGGACAGGATCAGGAGTAAATGCTGCTGCAGATAAATGTGTGCTGTGCTGTTGCTGTAATGTTGTTGTGATCTCACGCTGCATTATGTGATCTGGTCACAGATATCAACCATCCACCGGTGTCCTCTGCCCCCGCATTCATAGAGTCGTGCATGTTGAGTCTACATTTTGGCAAAGAAGCAGAGGAATTTGACCCAAGCCTTAAATGGAATCATGACCTTCCTGTCCCGGAATAATTTAAAACTACCTGTTTCTGCTACTAGTCAATAAAAACAGAACAACACAGTAACCGAGAAGAAACAAAAGTGTAATATAATAAAATAACAACATTGTGCCTAAGCTGGCGTTTGGCTTTGTCACTCGCACATCAAATGACAGGTTTGTATCAGATCACAACATGATTACAGATGTAATTTTACTGAATCAAAGCTAAAAACCATGTCTGGAACAACTGCTGTCACTTTTTTTCTTCCTTTCGCTCACAGCTCATCACTTAATATTTTCTCTTTGAGCCTCAATGATCTTTCTCTTTCGCTTCGTCTCCTGCCTAAAATACATTTTGTTGACTTTTCAGAATACTCCCCTTTGTCTTCCGGGGAGGGGTCAACGGAACAAAAGGCAAGCGCGGCTGGTGGGGGCGACATGAACGCTGGAGCCGCGGGAGAGGACACAGCTGGGGGAAATGAGCAGAGATGAGCTGGTAGCGCTTTCTGGAGGAATTCGTCTTTTCATCAGCTGGTACTTGCTGAATGTGGCATGTTTCCTATTTGTTCCTGTGATTATTGTTAGTGTTTTTTCTGTTGATTTTCCATGTGTGGAGATGCGGTTTGGATAACAATATGAATAACAAGTATAAAATAGAAATGATGAAGGTTAAGTAATGGTTTAATGAAGCTGCACACGTACCTAAACAGTATAATGCACTTACAATATTAGCAATATGCTTCTTTTAATATTGCTCAATTAAGTTGTTTATTTTTTTGTGCTGTTTAAAGTGAATAGTTAAATGAAAATAGCAAATGAGGGTTTGTTTCCCACATGCTTTCTTTCTTTACCTCGCAAACCTCTCTTTTTTACCTCACAATGATTTGCTGACTGCTGATAGTTTGTGTTCTAACTCTTAATGGCACTTTTACAAGAGCTGGCACCGAGCACCGTCTCATACTGGTATTCATCTAGGACTGGAGGGACCTGGTAATAGCGAGGGTCGATTTTAGCAAGATGCAGTGTGAAGACTGGCTAATGGGTATAATGAACCATTTACTGAATATCCCCTTTCAGATGCACCCTCTGCAGAAATCACAACACTCATACATATCAATTTCACAAAACAGACTCAATCGTTGCTTTTTCTTTCGAAGCATATTTACAGTGCAGGGAATTATATTCAATCGCACCAGTCATGTACAATAGCTAAGCATCCCTTCTCCAAACCAGCAACAGTGTTTGTTTCCTGCTGGTGTCATTTCCTGCCAAGATATGCCAGCGCTTCTTCTGTCCGATTCAGTCTCTGCGTGACTTTGCGTTGTTATTGTTGTAGCTGGAATGAAGTTTAACTCTTCTCTTCTTTTCTTTCTTGAGGTTGAGGATCTAAATAAGATTCCTTTGATTGATGTCTGTACATCACAGAGTCTGACATAAATCCAACTGGGACCATGAATCTCACAGCCAGCAACGACACCGTATGCTACTCCATCAACAGCCCTCCCTTCAAGTACAACCACACCATCACCTCGGTCAAGTATTCAGCCATCTTCGCCGCTCTGGGTCTCAGCTCCAATCTCATTGCGTTCATAGTTCTCCTCCAGTCCTTCCAGCGGACGCACAGCCGCTCACGCTCCTTCTTCCTGGTCTTCCTGGGTGGCCTGGTGGTCACTGACTTCATGGGTCTTCTGGTCACAGGCTCCATCGTGCTCACCTTTCACGCTACGCAATTCAATTGGCGCAAAATAGACCCCGACTGCCACTTATGCAACTTCATGGGGATGTCCATGGTTTTCTATGGCATGTGTCCACTGCTGCTTGGTGCTGCCATGGCCATGGAGCGCTTCATAGGCATCAACTGTCCATTTACACACGCCGGCATGCCCAAGATCCGGTCCATCTCCATGGTGCTGGCGGTGTGGTTATTCGCTGGCTGCATTGCGTTGCTGCCGCTAACAGGCATTGGGAGTTACCACATTCAGATGCCTGGCTCCTGGTGTTTCTTCAACATCAGCCACCAGGGGAAGGACCTGGCCTTCTCCCTAATCTTCTCTCTGGTCGGGTTGACCTGCCTCTTCGTGTCATTTCTGTTGAACACAGTGAGCGTGGTGACGCTGATCAAGGTGTGCTGCGGACAGCAGAAGCACCAGCGACGTCGAGACCACGAAGTGGAGATGATGGTTCAGCTCATTCTGATAATGGCCATCGCGTCTGTTTGCTGGTGCCCCCTTCTGGTGAGTTGACCGTGTGTATACAGTAACACTGTGTAACAAAGGCTCAATTAAAAGCTAATTCATAAAATCTGAATGTATGTTTTCTGAGTAGTGTTGCCCCAGGTTGGATGAATATGGCAATTGTATGAAGTCTCCACAAGAATTATTTCCTAAAATATTTAAAAAAAGTAGATTCCCTTGTTTTAACCTGTATAAACACCTTTATACCTAAGGAGCTTTATACCTTTAAATTGTGCTCTGTGACAGTTTGTCGCATGGAGATAAGACTCGTTGGCCGTGTGCCTTGTTCTCACTGCATTCTGTACGGTGTTAGAAGTTGACGGATGTCTGAATACCCAGCTGTCCTGAAGGACATCTACAAAGACTACAAGTGTTTGGACCATGATGAGGCATCACAAGGTCTTAAGCTTTTTCCCCACATGCTTCATTTCTCCATTGCAATGCAGCCTCTCAGGCAGCGTAATCAGTAACCATAAGTCAGTTATTCTGGTCCAGATGAAAGACCTCATCACACATGAGTAAAACAGGGCCTTTAAAGGCAAACTACTGCAAGGTGGCTTTTGTAGCTTCAGCATTTGGTTAAGTTGGTTATCACAGTTAGATTGGTAAACATCGCAAATATCAGCAGGTCCAACTGGACAAAAAAGCCCAAGGTTAGACATATTTTTAGTTGAAGATTAAATTGAGGTACAAGATGAAAGTTTAGTGCCACCATCCATTGAAAACATTGTCTGGATAAAGCCTGACTTTCTGAAATTAAAAATATCAAGAAATCGACCTTTACCAAAGGCACATAGACTATTAAAAGCATAACTGCAAGGCTCTCTTAAAACATCTGTAATCATCCTGTCACGTCTATTATAAGAGGACACATGCAGGGATCACTGATCCCGTTTGAGGACACACATTACAACGGTTGATACGCTAACAAATAAATCTAAAGTCTGAGAGAAGGAAAAGTCCTTTAGTAACATAATGTAAAACACGTGTCTGTGGTTAAAACAGCATGTGTTGACCAGGCCACCAGACGCACGCGCCAAAAGGACCATAAGGCAAGAGGCCCATCGTTTCCAACCTCGTGTGACAGCCTGCACAGATCCACAGTATATTCTGATGATTGTAGTGACTGATGTCCGTGTTCGAGCTGAAACTGTTTTGTTCTTTGTACGAATGGCCACCTGCAATCAGATATCAGGCGAGTTAAATGCGAAACAAAAATGTTTTGAATGAAAGTGACGCAGCTTCCCCTTAGTAACCACTCGCCCCATCACACTGTAACCTCGTCGTCAGCGTCTGATCCGTACGTCTCCGAAAACTCAAAGCCTCGAAGCTTCTAATTTATAACCCATAAGCTTGTGGTGTCATTGGAAACATGCCCATATATAGCAGCCAGTGGCTGTTTGGGAAATCGTGGCTGTCTGGGAAATCGCTCCAGCACTTTCTTATGTTTATTGCCCTTGTGCCTGCCTTCATTCTGTAAATCTAACACACACGGTTTCATAGTTTCTCATCAAAAGTCTGATAAGCTCACATTCCATAGTCTGCAGGTTTATTTAGTTGTAAACATTTCTTGAGGACAGAACCCAAAACAAACATAAACATCAACAAACCTCAGTAATTACAATGGTCCTAAAAAATGCAGTCTAGCTACAGTGCATGTTATCTGCACTGTGCTCCACCCTAGAAACTGATGCTGTGACGTTTTCTAGCCGCTTGTCTGACTCTGCTGTGTTTGATAACGACCATCATTTACATTTTCTACAGTTTCACTGTTTACCCAACTCCTCGTCATCCTTTCTTCTCTTCCCATGTTACTCCTCCGCCACCAGGTCTTTACTGTAGAAACTGTGCTGTCCAGAGCCAGTCTCCAGATCAAATACCTCCTGCTGTATATACGCTTCGCCACCTGGAACCAGATCCTCGATCCGTGGGTTTACATCTTGTTCCGCCGAGCGGTTCTTCAGAGGTTCTTCCCTCGCCTTAAGTGGTCTCGCGAGTCCATCATGACACGTTACTCATCTTTCAGTGACAATATCCGCAGATTCACACGCGCCTCCCTCGGGAACGCAGACGCAGATAAACACGGAGAGACTGAGAAAGCAAACGCATCACCTACATCTACCCTAAAGGCAGCACCTGACTGTCCATGATTACTTGGATTTGAATTGAAGGGATGTAAGTAAGCTTCATTGTTCGTTCTGTACAGGACATGTGCACTTTGCTTATATGTCACAATACACTCACCAATAACTATTTACCATAAATGTGTTTTGAGGCTGATGATAAACATTTTACAAACTTTACATATTTGTGTGTTGATGCTTTGTGTCTCTGTCTGTGTTATGTAAACTTTGTACCAAACAAATAAAAGTATGTAGATCATTCATGTAAACATTTAACTCGTTAAATCTATCAGATTGAAGGTTTATTAATGGTATTTTTAGGCGTCTAAACATGGATGTCGATGTAAACGTATTTGTCCATTGTAGTGAATGATCACAGATTCCAAACTAATATGTATATCTGTGGAAAGTGCTCCTTTCTCTAATCCTCAAATTATTTTGACTGGACAAATGAGAAGGTGTTTATAATAACAGGAAGCTGTTGGTATTGTTGTGTTACAGACGTGCAGATGTGTGCTCATCTAATCTAATATGTGATCGTCGATTGAACATCCTGTGGTTGTGTAAAAATAAACAGTTAGTGAAATGCTTCCTGTTCAAGTTAAGTAACACACACTGACAGCTATGACTTCAACTGCTTTACTTACATGTTCAAAATATTTGTAAATAATATCAAATGTGCCATACAATTTTCAGGTCTTCATGCAGAAATGCAGTCACATACAGTTCAAAACAAAACCTCACGTTACTTAGTCAGTTACCTCTTTGAATGTATGGAAACGATGATTTATTGCCCTTTTGTGCAGTAGTTTCCAGAAGTTTCCTTCTTTCCTCTGCAGACTCACTGAGAGTCAAACACTGCTCAGTGCTGTGTTCTCTTGTTATGATATTTTGCTGTTGGTGACTGTGAAGACCTTCATTTTTCAGGCAAAATCAAGCCAAGTAACTCGAGAGAGACATGGTTTGTTTGATAGTATTTTTCATTGTGTCATGGTCTGGATATTCAAAGTTGTGATCAAGTGGTAAAACATGAACTGCAAAGCAAACCACCAGTCAGGTTGTTAAATATTACTTTTGATTCTCTTAGTACTACCAGTGTCCTGTGTTTGTCAAGAAGAAGAGAAAAAGCTGTTTACTGTAGCTTATCTGACTTCCTGGATGCTTGAGATGAATGACTGATTCACCGCTGCTTCGCGTGCAAGCTTCAGAACAAATGCTTTGAATTTCCTTAAGACAATGATCTGAAAGTCTGGGGTGGAGCCAAGAAAAGAAAGACATCTGTGATTTCAGTATGAGTGAAAATGAAAGTTGTACTGCAAGTGTTTATTATAAACACTAGTCAGAAGGTGGGTCTGGGAATATTGAGTGATGGTCTGTTCAAAGCAGTTTTCCACTTCTATTCAGCAAATATCTACATTCGCCCATTTTTTACATCAACAATAGCCCCCCATACATCAAACAAAAACACGTCAGGGAAAGCGAAGTCTCCCAAAACTGAGTCCAAGGCCTCGGCAAAGTCATCAGGGCTCTTCTTGTCTTTGCCCGCTTCCACAATAGTGGTTGCTGTGGAGACATAAAATGAAAAGAGTAGATTTTCAGTGACTAAAGGCAAACGCTGCGCTGGATGTGTTCCTTCGTTATTAGCTATTAGCAGAACAGGCATCAGACATTCATAATTTATTTAATTTTGTTATTTTATTTATTATGTCTCTTACTTTGTTTTAAATATTTTGCCTAAAATTGCCAAATACACTTGTCTGTGCTCAAAGAAAAATATTCCCTTTTATGGTTTTAGCTGTAAAAAAGTTCTAAAGTGGAAAAACACCCAGTGCAGCCATGTTGACTTTAAACCCTTCAACAATTGCTCACAGGCCAAGATTAGATTGTTTGGTTGTAATGGGATACGGCCAACTGTATGTTGTTTGTCTATTCTAAGACTGTTGAAATCTGCCCATCACTTCCAAGCACAAGTCTTGAATCTACTTCTATCTGGCCATTGACCTTGGCAGTGAGAGAAAGTGCAAAGTATGTGACCCCCGGGAATCATCTTTCTGGTGAAGCTGATGTGATACTACTGGAAACAAAGAAACACATTTACAAGCGATCATTACAACATTTCATGCATATTGCTCATTTTAGTGTGAAGCGTAATGCACAACATCTGAAAACCGAAACTCCTCCAGCTGTGAAAGATATAAATGAAACCTCTCACAAATGCTGCCTGTCATTTATTTTCATTGCTTCTTTCACCACAAAGATGCCAAAATGATGACAGAAGGTTAAAGGTAATGTCTGCTTCAAGGATGTACAGTAAGTGTCTCACCCAGGTCCAGGTCTCTGATTCCCATATAGCTCTCCAGTAGATCGTCCACCTTCGTAGTGGCGTGTTCTTCAAACTCATTCTGCTGGTGGAGGAGACAGAATAACGCAGAGGTTGGTCAGTGATTACTATGATTGGTTGATTGATTCTTCATCATGTGATACAGATGCTGTATATATTGCCCCACAGTTAACGATGCATTTTAGGACATAAACCAGACTGCAAACTCTATAATCTAATAGTGTCTCTATCTCGCTTCTACAGCTCTGAGAGTTTCCAGGAGCGTCACAGAAATTCGCCCACAGTCAACAGTCAAGTTTAGGTTTTTTGTCTCAACGTAATTACCCAAAGCTTCAGGACAAGTCTCCAAGTTTGCAGGTCGCAGAGAGTAACTGGTGCTAAAAGGCTTATTACCAAGGTAGGGCCGTTAGCATTCAATTACGTTTTTTATTTAATTTAACTTTCTAAAGTTTAGAAATGATATTTTCACTCTGTGTAATTGTGGGATATTGTGTGTAGCTCAGGCCTGGGTTTATAGTGAGTTACGCTTGGGCGTTCACGTCACATCATGTGAAACATCCTGCTCTGTAGTGTAGGAGGTTAGAAGGACGTTATTTGTTGGGTATTGTTAGACTAAGTGTGATTTTTATACTCATTCTGATTACTTGAAGAATGTCGGCTCAGCTCAAGTCTTTTGTAACCAACATGGTTCAGTGGATTGTTAGTAGATTTGTCCACGATATGGCACAAACAATGAAAAAGCAAAGGTTGATTTGAAGATCAAAGGATTTCTAAAAAAGCCACAGAAGTCGACTTGTTGTTGTTACTGCGTCTCACGACATCAGTCACTGTGCAGCAGGTCGTGTGAAACTCACCACTTCCTGAACTGTAGCAGCGCCCTTGGAGCGAAGACGCAGCGTTTCCCTCCCGTTCACCATCTTGCCCTCATTAGACTTTGGCGCTCTGGTCCTCATTCCAATCATGTCTAATGACACACACACACAAACAGGAAGACAGCTATTAATAATGTTTTTTCCAAGGAAGCGCTGCTCTTTCCTGAAATCCCTTCTCGGCTGTGTGTATGTTCTATGTATGTTATATCTATCTATAGGACTACAGTCTGCTTCACACGCTGTTGTGACACTTCGGGTGTTCATCAACACGGGATGTTGCACTGAAGAAAGAGATTTCTCCGTTGATCGTGTAGTAGATAGTGATGTTTCATTTCATACACCAGTGTAGGGGTGATTCGCGTTATGATTCCATTAGCATCTTCTTTGACGAGCTGGCTTCATCTCAAAGGAACGGTTCAGTGGGATGTCCGGTCCAGGCCCCACAGCTTAGGTTGTTTTCATAGCAAAGTTTCTGACAGGAACTGATCACCACGTCATCACCAGGATCGGTCAGCTGGGCCGCAACTTTGATGTAGAAAAAATCATCAACAAATTTTTTTACAGATATTCCTGATCTGGAAGAGAATAACTGGGAGTCTGACTCGCCCGTAGCGAGCATTCATGACATTTTCCCCTGCAGGTGTTAGTAATTCTCAGTAAAATGGTAGTAAGTCACTTTTCTCCAGAACCACGGCTGAAACTTCTGTTCTTGAAAACTTTCAGATGTATTTTCATGATTCGGTATTTCCTCAATCCTTTGCCTGATCGTAAACGTTTGTACACCACCATATCCAGATCTAATGAACACTTAAGAAACTAACAGGCTGAAATGAGGTTATGCAGCTAAAGCACTGCCTCAGAGAAGCACTGACGCGACTGGAAATGTGAAACATTAAATCTCTTCACCAGAATGCAGGCCCAGCTAATTAGAAACCAGGATTAATAAATCATTTACTCGTTAAATCTAATCCAACTCATTCAAATGTGGCAGCAAGCTGTCAGGTGTTGACATGGATGAGAACGTGTTTCTGAAACTGAGCGTGCTCAGTCAAACTACTGGACGTGCAACTGAAATGATTGTGTTATTTTGCTGTTTCCTAACATACTGTCTGGCAACATTATACTGATGACATACTTGTTAACAGGATGTCAGTCTGTGGACCATGGTTTTAGGTTCCTGTCTGATAAGAGAAGCAGCTGGACTTGAGCCAACACCCAGGACTTTGCTCTTTCCTCACCATATTTCAAATCAGATGCATTAATATTAAGTATTATTAAGTGCACCTACTTCTTGTTTGGAAGAAGATATGGAAGGACCGATGGACTGAACTTTGTCAACCTGAGGTCAACTGAGGACAACAGACTACTAGGAAAGCTGTTTAATGCTAATACAAGCTTGAGCAGCTTCTGACACTGATTATATTTACATAGTGATGTGCGTTTGATCCCAACCAAAAATGTTTGAGTCAGAGATCTGGGTTTGTAATTTCTCCTGTCCATCTGTTTTGCAGACAGCTCTAAAACACACACACACACAGTAGAAAACATGCTCCTCTCACCAAAGGCCTTCTTGGGCTCAACCAGGCGCAGAGTGAAGGGGATGCCTCGGGGTTGCTCTTTTAGCATCTTTGCCACCTCATAGTGTCTACACCCAACAATACTCTGGTCATTGATGGCCTCAATGTGGTCCCCAATGCATACGGTCTTCAGACGGTCAATAGTGCTGGCTTCCTTTATCCTCTAGAAAAAGAAGCACGTTGTCTGGAACTACTCCAATCAAATATAGATGATGCTATAGACATATCCACCTGTTCTTCGGCACATTATGTTAAAACATATTCACCTTAATGAAAGCGTATCCGGCACCGTTGTCTGTGATGGTGAGGCCCAGCGCGTCTTCCGTCTTTGTTACCTCCACCTCTTTGGTCTCTCCTCTAACGTGAGCAAAGATGAAGTCTTCCAGTCCGATCTGCCCCCCCAGTAGCTTCTGCATGTCCACTTTATGAGAGTTGAGGGTGCAAAACAAGATCTGAGGCAGGGAAATTGATTTTAAAAATTCATGTCATATGATGGAGTCAAACGGAAGAACAAATAGAGGAGGCAAAAACAGTGGATTAATCAAATGAATAAATAACAGATGACCTCGATCATCAGCAGCTGCCTTGAACATTCTGAGCTTTGCAATTACAGTATTTGTTACTGGATGTAATTTATGTTGCTTCTCACTGTACGCGTTTACCTCCATAAACAAACTGAAGACCACATTTGTTTTGTGTTTTTAGTTGCATCATATTAGTATTAACACAGAACACACAGGCAATAAGTCAGTTGCACGTTAGCATGGTCGGACATTTGGAAGGTTTTATGGCTTCCATAAACACGAGACAGTCTTTGCATGTGATATTATTTATTGTCTAACTGAGCCCATCAGAATTTCTTTAAATGTGCTGTACAGATATTAAACAGCAGGGGGTGATACAATCAAACTATTTGATATCCGTTTGAACTTGTGTGTACTCTGTAAAAGTACAACTTGTGTATCTCAAGCCAGGTGTTTAAGATGAAATATCCCCATCTCTGAAAATGAGGTTTGAGAATGTTTGAGAAATAATAACCAGAAGCTAAATTTTTGTCCACAATCACCAGTAGTCAAAAGTCTGTTATGTGTTTGTGAGTGAGTGTCATAATGATCAGCATTTGCACATTTGATATTAAGAATATTTAGAATAAGTGTATTATTCTGAAAACCAGGAGTTAAACATTAACTTTACAATCTATAACGGAAATACAAGATGACTTGAATGAACTGTTATCTCGCTTGGCGCAGTTGCCACATATTGCTCAGATATTGCTTCTAGTTATTGTCTAGGCGGCTGAGAACAAGCTGACTGCAGTTCAAGGTCTCCGCTGGCATCTAGCTGAGCCGTAACCTTACACTGCTGCTTGTCAGTCCACAGCAGGTCAAGGAAACTGCTCGCTATCACTAAGTAATTGCCTAATAGTTCTCACTGAATGTCTTCTACCTATAAGTCTGACTGCAGTTCAAGGTCTTGTATTTACAGGACATAGAAGCGGTTAGTTATTACACAACATTTTTGACTTTTTCAAATAAATGAATAATTACTGCATCATTTCCTGAGAGAAAAGTCCAGAAGGGCTGTAACTGTATTGCTTTTTAGTAAGTAAATAGTTAAGTAAATCAAGTTTTAAAACATATAAGATATTAATTTCAGGGCACAGAGATGCTCCCAGCTTTATTACTTATTGTTTTTAGTAAAGGAGGGGTTTAAAATAATGGAGTGATATATAGTAATTGAATCTGTTTGAGAGTGTTTGTATATGGAAACGTGCATTACAAATGGAAAGACACAGGTCCAGACACAATCACAGATGGTGCAGTTACCTGATAAGATCATCAAGGTTACATTCTGTGGATTTCACATCAGCACACGTTTCTAGCACATCATCACTAGTTGTTCACATCCAACAGGTAGCAGATAGGAAAACCTTCACAGAGGCCTTCACGGCGCTACTGATAAGCACTAGATAAAGCCAATGTCAAATATGAATTGTTGTGTTCCTGAGTGTGTTAACATAATATAGTGGACAATGCTGCATAATTCAACATTTAATATCTTGTTTTAATTTTGCATGCACTAAAAGAAAGCAAACTAAACAGTATTTTGACTGTTGAACTGCTACTCGTATTGAAATGTGCTTTAATGTCTCAGTTATCACCGTTTAGTTTAGTAAAACCATTTCTGCAGACAGAAAGAGGATCTTGTGTCCGTTTCTGCAAAGGTATCAGGCTGCAGCGTGGTTGGGCAACAAAAGTTCAGTAAACAGACGTCCTCTAAGTATTGTGACCTTGTGAGGAGCTGCAGCAGCAGGACGATATTTGATGCACTGAAGTGTATAATTTTTGTTTTCTTTATATGAACGTATACCCACCTAAAGTGGCTCTGCATGTGAGAAAATCACCCCACTGATGTAATCAGGACATTATGTTCGATTTGTCTTTACAGAAAGCCTGTGTTTTACAGGTGTGGCCATTCATTGTGGCTCAGAGGGTATTGAAGGTTCCTAGTATTTACAGTGTGAGACGTGCAGGATCCAGTAATGTAATCTAAGAAGCTGTGCCTACATTAAGCCGTTGCTGCTTTTTTATTGGACCAACTGATCAATCACCATTGTTTTTGTATAAGCTTATATAAGATCCCTGTAGATCCCTGTATGTAGTGACATACAGTATGCTTAGTGTTTACTTACTACAGATAACATCTGATTATTTGTTTCCTATATTGATCCTGGTTAAAGCACAGATGAGTACAAAGTCTGACAGACAGCACGAGGCCCAAAGATCATCTATTGTGCATCATGAAAACCCCCTAGAATGGAAAACTAGCACCCATTATAATATTACACATGCCTGTCAGACAAGAAATGCAGGAAGTTAACACAAATGGGTTTTTCAGCCAACGGAGTATCCTGATTGTGCTCATTGGCTGGGTTTGTTTTGTACCTCTGAAGGAGAGATGTTGAAAACTTCTGCGATCTTGGCGTACAGCTCCTTGACATTGGTGAATCCATGGATGCGGCCTGTAGGACTGCCGTGAGCCAGCTGGGTGTGGAAGATGAGCTTAGGTCGTGGGTATTCCGGGGGCCCTGGAGGCGGCGGGGAAGGAGGAGGAAGTGGAGGCGCTGTGGGCTCCACACATCCATGATTCTGGGGTTGAGTGTGGTCCTTCTTCTCCTCCATCTCCTCAGCCCCTGCTGCCTTGGGGTCCTGCGGGCTCATAGCCTCGCCGTTGTGCATTGGGCCCAGTTCGGGTGTGGAGCTCCTCTGGGAGTCCTCTTGGTACACTACTCTGACAGAGAAACACTGTCTTTCCCCACCCTAAGCCAAGCAACCTCCAAACCACCCAGAGGTATGAGGTGAAGAGCACGGATGAATTAGTGATGAGAGCAGCCTGGTAACAGTAGCTGAGAAAGGCCAGCCAGACCCTACCAGGTAGAAACCCAACACCCTTTCAGCTGGGAGTTACACCTGAGCCTCTGGCTGCTCAGGCATAGAGAACACAAACAAAACGCATCAGGCGAAGGTTTCTCCGTAAACATGCTAGAAATAAGGTTCTAATTCCCCCAATCAGTCTGGCATTGGGACATGTTGCACAAGCCTGAGAAGAAGTTTAAATGTGTGAGCATCCATGCAAAATGGCTTCCAACGTGGAGCGAGACGCAGGCGGCCTCAGACAATGTTCCCATGTTAGCTGTAAGATGATATAATAGGGAGTAAGGTGTCCCCCTTCGCTGGCCTCATTGAATGAAACAGGCCGTTGCTGGCGTGGATCTTTGGTGATGCACTGACCTTTCTGACCCACACGACAGCCCACAAACACACAAGACCACTGTCTGGGCAGGTAAACAGATGTTTGAGTCACATCACTGCTTCCCGCTTCTAATACTGGACACGGTTTTGTTCCACCATGATGCATATTAGCCTAAAACAATTTCCTTGTTTAACTGGTGTGAATCAGGGGGGGTTCATAACACCCAAGCCTGTGGACAGTAGTGGACTCTCTTTCAACTTGGAAAATCCACAAAATCCCATTGTTTTTCCCTTCAATTGGGATTTTTTCCCATATTCCAAATTAATTGAATACATTTATTGTGGCTATTGGTTTTGATGTGTGTACAAACCCTCCTGCAATTTGAGGATAAAATATGTGTGTGAGCTGTGCTGCTCAGCTCTCCCACTGACTATACTTATCCCATCATTATATTGTATAGGTGCACAGCCTTGCAATGCTCTTTATCATTCTGCTTCATAAGCATTTCTCTACACCTGTGCTGTATACGGTGCTGCTGCTCTGTGCGTCATGGCCTAGTTTTACAGGCCAAGGTGCTTCAGTGATCCCAAGGTGGGAATATTTACTCCAGCAGCTCATAATAAGGATCTATCTAGTGAAACATTCCTTCCGCAATCTATAAAAATCAGCCGTTGCTTTTTTCCTTGCTTTCTGAGCGAGACATGATCATGTATAAGAAATGAAGAGAGTAGGAAGGAAGTAAGGAAGGCAAAAAAGAAAGAAAGAAAGACTGAAAGAAAGTGTCTAACATGTCAGCAAACACTGATGAGTCATTCAGGGTTGATGAATCATAAAGTCAATATTACTGATCACATGCTCTTGACTTGAAGCATTAACCATCATGTTCATATTATTTATTATTTTCTTACAACGCAAATGTGAGTTATTTAAAGTGTATGTTATATTCCTCTGGATACTTACTGTATCTAATCCACTGTTCAGGGGATTAATCACATTACCTGAAACCAGCTACCGCGCTACTTACATTAGTCCATCCTGTTCATTTCACTAGTATTTTGTAGATCTTGAGTTTCCGATATTGCTTTACCGTCACCACACCACCTTATCTTGTCATAGATTCATCAACACACAAAAGTGTCATAACCTACACCTACCATTGCTTCACATTTTTCATCACGACGTGTGATTTCCACTCTGTCTGCTTTGTTTCCTGGCAGAAGGGAAGCCTGGGGATGGCTGGGGTAGGCCAGATTGTATGAGGGTGGCGTGTTCGCTGTGTCATGCGATAGTACACTGCCTCCTCTGTTCCTGGTGCTGTAGTCTGCCTGGTGAGAAAACAAGGCTTTCATTGCTGAGATTTGTGTGCCGTTCTCTAAAGTGATGAATGCGATTTTTTGGGGGTTTTCTGTTCGTGAGACGTGTTCAAGGTCTCCAGACATCATCAAGGCATAAAAGAGATGGGGACTGTACCATCTGTCATGATGTGACACATTAGTCACATCAAATGTCCTCCCAAATGTCAAATGTAGTAAAACATAACTATATCTGCCAATGTATGATCAAAACCAGATGTCATTATCCATCCTTTATGTTATGACTTTTTTATTATTAAATCTGCATAATGCCTTAACCCTGATCCCTTAAGATTACTACCAATAAGTGATGTGGAGAAGCTAGTCACATGTCAAACAAATCACCCTGTGTGACTTCAATGTGACTTGGATGACAGCTGTAAACGCCTGCCTTTATGGCCTTGGTCTGCTGATTGTACAGTATGTGACTTTGCCATTTGTTCTCGCAGGGGGAGGGTGACAGAGCGGGTCCTTTATCGGCTGGGTGAAAAATGAGGTGTTTCATGCTGTGGTGTCAGAAGAACAGCCACCAACTCAGTAAGTGACTTGCCTAGTGAGTCACTGGCCTCTGCTCCCCCATAATAATAGTAATACATGCTCACTGTGTTCCCATAAATGATAGTGCTTTCACGTTTTATGTTTATAGATTATATTATTATTATCTAAATGTGATATTTATTAAAAGCTAACAACGTGCTTCATCTGGTTGAACACGAGTTCAATATTATTATATTACAAATATTATGGTGCAGCATAATATATGTTTTACTTTCACACTCAGCTTAGTCTTCCAGCTGGTGGAGCTGAGGCGACCAGCGGCCGCCCCACCCTGCTCTGATACAGTTATGTGGTCTGTCACACCAAGAACAGTGTGAAGTGAGACTTGAAACGCTATTGTTAAAGATCACCTGACATCTCGTCTTTTGTTTGCGCCTGAAATGTAAACGTTACAATGTAATATCTGATCAAACGGACGCACTGGCGAAAAAATAACACAGGCCCTGCCTGTGGTAAAGGAGGGGAATGCCCAACTACCATAAAAGGCAATGGGCGGTCGTTGAGGGCCAACTACCCGATTCTGATTGGAGGAGTTGCCTGATATGACCATTTTTCCCAAGTCGTCGGCGACGCTGATTGGTCGGCTCACTTGGTCCGATTTAAGCTCATTATCCTAATCAGCCGTCGGAGAAGTAAAGAGAGAAAAAAAAAAGCAGAAGCCCAAACAGGAGCAGTGGAAGCTGGCGTGGAGCGTCGTTTCTGCACGAACCGACCACCACTGGCTGAGGGAAGGATGCTGGAGAACAAGCGAGAGAGGCTGAAGACCTTTCTCAGGAAGATCGACGAGAAGGCCATTGTCAGAATCAAGCATTTCATGAAGGAGAGGTGAGGATGAACGTGGCTAACGGAGCCGCTGTCTGCCGGCGAGCATCCCCAGCAGGGTGGATGCTAGCCGCTAGCCCGGTCTGCTGACAACGGCCTTTTCGATCAGATGTCTTGTCGGCGCGTTAGCTGACAGGGGACACGAACACAGGGGTGTTTTCATATAAACGTGTTTAAACGAAATGTACGCAGCAAGCGTGAATACACTCCACCGAGTGGGTAGGCAGCGCTAGCAGGCTAGCAAGTAGCCTGTAGCCTGTAGCCTGTAGCCTGGCCGAACTTCCTTTAATTAACGTTACTGAGCAGCTTTGTCATTGCTGCCTTCTATTAAAAGCCACCCGTGTGTTGTAAACCACGTTGTGTTGTTGTGCCACCCCGCGGAGTGATCCATATGTTAAACCATTGTGTCACCAGCTCTATTCTATATAGAGGGAGATTATCACGACGTCACTGACAGACCGCTGGTCACTGTAGCACCTGGAGCAACGTTGGGTTTAGTTTACAGTCGCTTGTTTATATTTTTATTGACCTTATTTCTTAGGAGACAGTGATTGACCCACTTGAATCAAGCCGACTGTCTGGTGTGTGTCTATCCCAGGCAGTAAATAAATGTCACAGCCAGAGGAAGAGGAGCAATAAGGAGAAATGGTCCAGATCTGGTCTGTTCTTAATCTGGCCTTTGCTTTGCTCGTCTTAAAATCATGACCTCATCATCCGCTGGCCTGCTGTATGTGGGTCACGTTGGCATTGCTTGCTGTTCTTCCTGTTACAGAGACGTTTATGCACAGCCACATCGTTCCCCACTACCTCCCCACTATCCCAAGGGAAACAAGTGCACATTTGTCACACATGGCACTAGGAAGTGTGTTTTCTAAGGAAATGCTAAATTTAGCTCCCATGAGTTGCCCACAGGTGGTGCGTGGTGTCATGTGAATGTTCCCTGTATCTTGTTGTTATTTCTCCTAGTCCTCAGAGCTTCGCCTTTCACTTTCCTCCCCATACATAGCCATTCGGTGGAGCACAGGAGTCCTGTCATCAGTCATGGCCGACTGGTTATCAGCATAGCTATGGCGTTCTGTTGTACGGTATGTGGGGTGACCTGTTCGTTTCCACAACACATCCAAACATCTATAGTAGTGTTTGGGCCCCATCAGGCTTCAGGGCTAATTGTCTCGCCATGTAAGTGCAACATCCAACCGTTGCAATTTGTTCCCACTATAATTTTGCATATGTTTCATCTTTGTATAGTTGCTTATTCTTAAAACTCAAAGTAGTTTGATGCGGAGAACTCGCCTGACATCAGTGCAAGTGCTTTGTAAGTTACTCTGCTCATAGTCAGAACGTTTAAACCTATTTTGCAGTTTAAGAGCGGTTTCAACTGTTGTAGCTGCAGAGCGTGTAGAGATGAGGAGCCTGGAATAGGCTGGGTGGGGCTCCTTTGTAGGCGTCCTGTTGGCTCCAGGAAGATACTCCAAGCATAGTGCTTTCTCGCCGCTGTGGGCAGCGAGGGCTGGGTTTCCATCGATGCCTATGGCACATTTTATAATTTAGACCTACGCAAACCACATCACCTAATTAAGTGTTGCATCCTAACCAGTGGGTCACGGTTGAAGCTGTGTGTTGCCTAAGTCAGACTGATGCTAATGACCACTTCTCTGCCCTCGTCACAAGGCCAAGACAGAAAGCTGTATTTAGTTTGGCAGTTTTACCCCTTGGTAGTAACAGCAGTTGGTGGATTCCCCCTAAAGTGGTTGCCACAGGTCAATCTAATTTCAGACACAAGGCTTTTTTTTGGCCTTGTCTAAACGCACAATTTATAGCTGGTCAGTCTTGAAGTTTCTCTGCAGAATGACACGTGGTGCTTTTCCAGCAGAGTGTTCTTTCTCTGGTGATTTAGTCTTTTTTTATCTTTTCTAATATTTGATTGAAACCTCAACCAAATGCTTGAAAAGTGAGAACATTGTTTTGGTATGTGTGTGTGTCAGGATAGCATGCTGCAGGCTGAATATCTGTAGGAAAAAAATAGAAATGGGCTGAAACGAGAAATGCAGTCTACTCCTCAGCCTCAGGAGGGTTTTTCTGTCTACCACAGCACTACACTTCTGCTATCTATACAATACATTTGCCATTTTACAGGAAGAATGCAGTGGGATTATTTTAAACTTTCCCAGCTCACTAATAAAAGCCTGTAAGAAAAAAGAAAAACCTCATTTAACAGCGCTAATATCTGACGTTATTTGAAGGGAAGCATACTGTCTCTTTTTGGTTATAATGTTAATTTACCCAGACTGTTGACAATGACATTTGAAGCCAAGGCCTACATGAATGTTTTCAGGTGTGATGTCTGTTCACGGTTTTATTTGCTTTTTTGAAAGAAAGACCTTCTTTGTCTCTGTAGCCAGTTAATGCGAATGGAGATACAGGACCTTGTGACTTCTCACGCAAATACTTTTTCTGTCACACATGAGTATAGACTTCTTGTACATTTGGCACATTTACACAAACCACAGTTTCACTTCTTGTTCTTCACTTTCTGGGAACATTCACACAAAAATAAAAACTTCTAAAAGTTCAGAATAAAATTGTGTTTGGATTGTTCTTAAACTAGATTAGCACGGATCTTGTGGCTGTTTTTATAGCCAGGGTAAAATTTTTGACTGCTGTTCAGATCAATGAGGTGCAACTGCAGGAATCTGTTTTGCTTTGGCTTAATCTGTTTTTGATTGGCTGATGGAGAATCAGCCCTTCATGTGACAGATTAAATCATCCAGAAGATGGTGCTGTCACGTTGTTTTTTGCAAATTCTCATGTATCATCCCTATAATGCTTGTGAGCAGCCACGTGTGAACATTGGTCCCATGTTACACAAGTATCACTTGCGATTAAAGCTTTGACATAAGCATTCTGTACAGAAGCAATCAGTCAGACCAGATGACGTATGGCTGACTGCAGCAGAACTCCAGGGATCATGTCTCATCCTGGGACAGCAAATGAAAGCATCATAACTCTATACCCTTAGGACTTCTCCAACTGGAACATTGTGTGCTAGAGAGGTCGAACCTCACCTATGTAGCGAGTTTAAACATAATTGAAAAGCTACAAATATTACATTAGCTTGAGACTTTTTTTTTTAATGTTAGGGGTGAAGTTGGCTTCTTCGATTGTTGGTGCCACAGCCCTTGCACCTCCTCAGAAGCATTGTGAGTCTTATCTGTAGATAAAATAGAGAGTGACAAATACACTTATCACAGAAAAGCTCACAGTATGTAGACACGCAACGTGTGTGTTGCCTGAACAAATACCACTGGTCCTGGGACAGCATTGTGATGCAAATACACTATGTCTTTACTTTAATCAGAGGCAAATGCTGGATAAATGTAATCTTTTATCAGTAAATACACAAGGATGTGATGGCCCTCAGTGGTCATCCGGCAGCTCTACAGGTTGGTTGTACTATGGGTGATGTCGGATGGGATTGAAATTCTGCACAGGTATTTGCAGAGAAGCCAAGTAGTGATATAAGGTGTCTATATTAGGGTGATATCAAGACTGCAGCTAGTCTTTATCTGGATGAGTCTACTTACTGATGAGGTCATGGAAATAGCCTAATGAGGCACAGCGGCTCCACATAGACATTTATTTGCTTCATTTACAGTACAATGCATTAGTCTCTGGGCTGTTTCCTTTCAAACACAAACGCCTAAAAATTGTGTGTGATGGCCCCATTTAGTCACCCACAAAGCCAGCGAGCGAACTATTGTTATGCGTATTGAACAGACTCTTTTCAAACCTACAACCCTGTTGTTATTGAGAACAGTCTGTTGAGCATTGTTGTGAGGCTTTTAAAACAGAAAGTAACCTGGCTGTGTTTTTCTCACCCCCTCCCACATTTCCATTGTAACACCAACTGGCTCAGACTGCCTTAAAGGGGCTCAGCTTGGGACGGCCTTTTGGTGCTGAAAGCTAACTACTGTCTTTCTTTATTTGGCTCCTTCTCAGTCTTGTTCCTGCTGGCTCTAATATTGTTTTCGTGTTGATCCATTCAAGGCTGTAAAACAGACCTTTACACCCTTTTGATTTGTCAGTCATTGCTGAGGTTCTAAGTGCAAAGGGACCTTCCTGTGACAGTCTCAACCAGTGGTGACTTCAAGCTTTTAAAGACAAGGCGCAAGGATTTGGTCATGGAGAAAAAGAAATCTTTGAAAAAAGGGGACGCGGAGGTTGATTCTCATTGCTGTGAGGATTTGGAAAGGTATGGCCAGCACACGTGTAGACACTGATCTTTCTCTTCAGCTTTCTGAAAAGACAAAAAGCTTTGTTACGTTTTCCACCAACATAAGGGCGAAGGTATTGAGTTTTAATAAGATATTTGTTGCTGTTATGAGATGCAAAGCTTGATATACACACCTGTAAGTCTAGGAAAAGGTGGCAGTATTGCACATGTGAGCTAATAATCATCAACATTCTATGATACAGAAATGCATGAAAGGGCAACTTATGATTCATAAAATATGCATCACATGAGGGCGACTGATTGTCTCAGAGTCCTTTTCAACACTCTCTTGGAGAAAGTGTTCTGGAGCAGGTCCAGGCGAGCGTTTGTCGAAGTGTTTGTTTTGGTACTGCATGGTGGGTAAACTAAGGCGAAAGGTTGCTTTTTGTCAGGCGAGGTATAACACGGTGTTCAACAAATAACCACGGCATAGGTCAAGGCCACCTCCTGCTTCATCAGTTTAATTCAGTTCTAATTAGGACTTTTAAAGCAGTAGAGTCGTCCTAATGGTTCTAGAGGTTTATAGGAAGCCGCTTCATCGCGAACATGTTAATGGTTATGGTCAGTCCTGAGTAAAGAGGAGGTTGTTGAGAAATATTGCCTCCAGTCTTTGGAAATAGGTCAGGTTAGCAAACATGATCACAAACATCTGGTCAATGGAGGAATATTGTCTAACCCCAGACGACATTCAGCCGACTTGTTAAATGTAAAAGGAAAAGAGCGAAGCAGCTACAGTGGCATTTAAATAACATGGTTAATAATTTTACATTCAAAGTAGGCCGAAGCTCCCTTGACACTTAAGAATGTAAATAGATTTTACTATGTAAACTTGTGAATGGTTTTCAAAGCTCTTTATGAGGAGGAGCTTTAGTTCGCGGTCTCATTAATGGTTATTCGAGTCTAATGACTGTTGGGATCGAGCTGAAGCTGCATTTCAGCTATTTTTTGTCCTCTGACCTTTAGCCCAAATACTACGTGATCGGGAGATCATTCACTTATGAGATGGTTTACTGGTTGTGTGAATTTGGTGACAACTTAATTGCGAATTTCCTGGTTGGAGGGGCTGGAAATGATTTTATCAATATTATGTCTGTACAACGTACTTGTTGGTCTGTAAGTAATATCGATTAAGCAGAGAGGCTCACGTTTATCAAATGGAGTGTTGTGTGACTCTTTTGGGTTCATATTCAGCCTTGTACTGGTTCAATATTCACCTGAGCCAGTCTGAGCACCTCACAATAGTTTACTATTGTTCTCTCTCTCACACATACAAATGTTTTTAGAAGAAGTCAGGCCCTGATTTCATTCAAACAAATGGCAACAGGGCAAGATTTTGATACTGGGTAGTCCTTGTTAGTAGGAGACTGTAGGATGGGATTGTGTTAAACATGCCAGCGCTTGTCTTGCGCTTCACTGGCTGCGTGTGATTATGTGTTTCTTTCATGCTTGTTTGGCTTTAGGGGAGTGGCTGAGTTTGACGTCAACACTACGGAGTATCACACCATTCTCTGTGGCTTCCTCTTAAATAGGCGCATTCAAACAGCAGGGTTTTTTTCTAGCAGGATGTTGGTGAAGGCTTGAACAACCTATCGCTGATATTTACAACATTGAGAGGAGTTGAAAAACAAATGTGGGACTATTTAGATTTTATTTTCTACTTTCCAGCTTTGATGGCCTGAGACCAGTGACTGTAGTTTAGTCAGTTGTGCCTTTGAGTTTTTTCTCTTCAAAAGAAAAGGAAATGCCTACTGTCAGTAGATATATGAGCTTTCGCTCATCCGCGCGTTTGAAATTTACCAGGTGGGTGTTCTCTGCTTTTATTTCAGTAATTTTGAATTCACTGTGTGTGTGTTTTACTGTAGTTTGCGTCACTGACCTGTGTTTTAGAAATTAGCAGACACTGTCTTGTCTTTAAATGAATTTGTCAAGGACGTCCAGTGGCCTTTGAAAAGGACATGCTGATTGCTGATTCAATTCTGTGGCATGAGTCTATGTGGAATTGCTTGTAAAATGCCACAAGGTTTATTTGCACAGCCACGGCGCTGATGGAACATGCGTCAATAAAACTTTATTTTTGTAAAGGGCAACTGTTCCCAGCACATCATAAAGTTGCTACAGCTGCGAAATGTGAATTGAACATTTTGCAGCAGAGCAGTGATTGTGATAAAACAGAACAATGAGTACGTAAAGTAACCCAGATCTAATGTGATGATTTTATCTGTGCTGTTAAGAGGCAAAGAGCAGCTGTAACTCAAATGCCCCTGTATTTATAAAACCTTCATAGATTACAGAATACAGGATATTGCTACCAGCATCTTTTAACGTTCTTGTGTGTCACTAAGCCGATTTGAAAATGTATATGCTGCATGTTGCTGAATGTTGTTTTGTTTTTTAATTCAGCAGCTACCCAGTCGACAGCAGTGGCGTGGGGCTGCCATCCAAAGTGAAGAAAAGCAGGAGCAGTTTAAGCAATGGCAGCATCAAAAAGTTGGAGGCCAGGAAAGCCTTGAGTCTAGATGCAGCCCAGCTCGAGCTCCAGCACAAGACCCTCAGCAGACAAGTAGCCATCAGGTCGGTACCTCAAAGGGAATCCGTATATTAAGCCCTAAAATGGCATTTAATGATATACCTGTCGCAGAAATCCAGAAAACTTCATTACTATTCCTTAATTCCAGATTTGGTTTAACTGTGACTGTGCTATTCTGAACATGCATCACAAGACTTGACCCAGCGCTCAGCTGTTGTTCAGTCGTGACGCACACATGACTGCATAGCTGTTATGAACTGACCGTCTTCTCACATGATTCCAATGTTTCAGATGTGTGATACTTTTGTGAAATGAAGCCAGTTAGATAGTCATCGTATTGTGTGATAACCTCTAGGTGACTCACAAACCTGTGCCAATATTTCTATTTTCTCTGTCCTGTACTAAGGTCTAGAGTCTGTTTTTCTAACATCTATATTGGTTTTCTTGGACTGTCGGGATTTAATTGGCACTTTGTGGTTTTGAAATCTTTCATCCTCTGCTACACACTTGTTGTGTCTGTGTGTCTCTTCATAACGAGTGAGTCTACTGACTTGATCTTTAAACTGTGCCTTTTGTTTCTGTAGGTCACAGACGTTTGATGATGAAAACGGAGGCTTTGAGAAGACTGAAAGAACGGGCACACAAAGTGTAGGTCTGCCAGAATGTTTAGCTTTTAATATCTGAAGAAATTGACTACTGTGATAATCAGTTTAAGGTGTGTGGATGTGATCCAGGCTCTCACATTTGTCAAAGGCTACTCTTTCATCAAGCCAACACGTTTTCGTCAGCTCACCATTTATGGGTTGATTTTGATTTCATGTGTAAATAACTTTTGTTTTCTTTCCTTTTTAGAGTTTTCTGAAGCACAACAAAACATTCCACAGATTGTTCCCAGACATTCCCGAGAGTGAAGACTTGTTACATGGTGGGTAAACTTGGGGAGGAAACAAAAGGGAAACGTGAGGCAGAGTCTCAGGCAGGACGAACCATATAAAACTAAGGTGTTGTTCTTCTTGTAGCATACATCTGTGCCCTGCAGAAGGAAGTGCCCTACCACGGTCGGCTGTACGTAACAGACACGCACGCCTGCTTCTACTCCTCAGTTCTACTCAAGGATACCAAGGTAGGCATCGGCTCTGCTGTTGCCCTTCATTCTTGATTTGCCTAATTCGCACGTCTGACACCTTCTGTCACTGTTCTCTTTTACAGCTGGTGATTCCAGTGTCCTGCATTCACAGAGTGAAGAAGCAGAACACTGCTTTGCTGGTCCCTAACGCCTTGTCAATTCGCACAACAGATGGAGAAAAGGTCAGCTGCTGTCCTTAGACATCCATTAATTAACTCCTGATAAGGGCTCACGGCCTGTTACCTAGAGGTGTTTAAAGTCTATTGTCTATTGGCTTGCAAACGTTGACCTCTTCTTTAGATGTAATTTAATCAGTAAGGAAGTTTCTTTATGGTTCAGCTGTGCCAGCGGGGGAGATGGCTAATAATCCTTCCTTTGTTTTCTGTCTCCAGTACCTGTTTGTTTCACTGCGTAACCGAGAATCGTGCTATCAGCTCCTGCGGTCAGTCTGTCCTCAGGCGGAGGTGAGTTATTCAACATATAAAAGTTCTGCAGTAGATTAACTAGTTAAAACCCTGCTTCAAACCTAAACCCTGTATGTAGTGATTAGCAAAACAAGAATTAGAAGGAAAAAGTACAGGGTTTCATCAGCAGTAACAGTGAAGGTATTGCTAAAGTACGTCTTCCTGTTACTAAATCTCAAATGTGAAAGAAAAGTTTTACGGTGCTGTAAATGTTGAAATTAGCCTGTTTTTATATTCTTTAATCAATTTGTCTGTGAAATCTACCAGAACTGCCAACAAGTGTGTGTGTGTTTAAATGATTTTTTTTCCCAAAGTATAACTTTGATCTTAATCTCTTTACAGGATGGCAGCACAAACAGTAGCCCCCTCTTCTCCTCAGCTGAGCACAGCTTTGATAAGAGCAAACTGGTGGTAAGAGACCACACGTGCTGTAAAATGCAAAATCACATCCTGTTAGAGTTCAGAAAGTGACTTCACCTTTCAGGTTGGTTGACTTGTTTGTTTTTTTGTTTTGTTTTTTTTAATCTCACCAGAATTCAAGCCAGTCCAGTCTGGATGACAGCTTGGACCAGTTTGATGGTTCTGAGTCTCAGTCTTTACAGGACAAGCTGCTTCATGGACCACACAGAGGTAAGAAGTTGACACAAAGGTGTTTTATGTAATGTTGATGAAGGTTTGTATATAAATGTTAGGTGCAACTAAACATGTGTGATGGAGGAAAATACGACTGATTTCTCCGTTCCTCATCTCTCCTTCCTGCAGATGAAGTGCCTGATAGAAACGGATCTGCTTTCAGGAGCTTGCACATGCAACAGAGTGACAGCTCATCTTCAGACGACTTGTCTATTTCAGGTAGGACATTTACACATGTACAGGCATCACGAGTTAGCAGCCGTCTGCCCACTGACACGTAGCCCATTACAGCTACTTTGGGAACTACTGTGCACAGTGATTCATCTTTTATGGTAGAAAATCCCCATTTTAGCAGGTTGCTGGTACTTTAGTAGTTAAACCCGAACTATGTGCACAGTTTTGACAATCTTTCAACCTTTGTTTTCTTGACTTAGGTGGGTCGTGGGTTTGGAATGTGACGGAAAAGGCCAAGTCCCTGCTGGTTCAGAGAGAGGCCAGCACCCTTAACACCCTGCTCTTCATTTACCTGATTTTGTAAGTGACTCCTTCCTCATGTCTCCCATTGTCTTTGAACCTATACCTGGATGTGCCTTGTGTGAAAGTGGAGGAATGTCAGATGTTATCTCTGTATATTGTTAGTTCTTTTTTATTTGATTGATTTTAAAAAGTCAATAAATGTGATTTGCTTTGTCACAGGGTTGTGCTGTTGCTGCTGTCGTCAGGCTACATTGGTTTGCGCATTGTGGCCCTGGAGGAACAGCTGACATCTCTCGGGGCACTGCCTGAGTTTACGTTACAGAGCGGGTACGAAGTCTTTCATTTCTGTCTCTTTCTTCATGTGAATCTTTTCTGTAATTCATTGGCATGTTAGTTGACTTTCAGTTTTAAAAAGCCAGTCGTTAACTCTTGCGAAATTAGAAAACTGAATTCCTGTAATAGGTGCAACCTCACTGCCAAGTCACTGAGTACACGAGTGTAGAGTTAGGTGTGTTTATATCGCTATTGAATCACTTCTTACCTCGTGTCCTCTCCGCTTTCTAGGTACCACCAAGACACATAACACTCAGTGACTGGAGGAGAGATTGGTTGACTTATGATTGGAGGATTATTTCGCCTCTTTCCAGCAAATACCCAGCAGGAGAACTACTCTACTCAGCCTGAGCTCCCCACATGGCACGTGCTGTTGGCTCAAGGAAGAGGGGGGCAATTTGTGCAATTTCAGAGACAACGCATCAACTTGAAGGGCTAAACTTCCTCCTAGTGCAGTAAACAAAAGAACTTGGTTAGGCCGAGCCGAAATGTGTATACGCAACTGCCCGGTTGCAGCATCTGACATTCCAACCAAAGCCAAGCGGCTCTGACTTTGCAAGGTGCCACGCTAGCCAAGTTTACCGGCGCTTTCCCTGAGAAACTGATGTTCTTTATACATTCTCTTATCCTTGAGCATGCAGTGCAAACAGGGCTTCACTCGTCATTGGCCTCCTGTTGTGTCCGTTCCTGCGCCACAACGCCAGAGAGGCCGTGCTAGCCAAAGATGCACACTGTGCACATCTTTTGCATGAGTGCCCAGAAAAGACTTTATAATCAGTTTGTCTCTTTCATACCCAGGTTACTCAAATCACTTGACCTTTTGAGTTCAGTCCTTTTTGGTACGTCCTCGAATGTTTCTTATCTTCCTAATCAGCTGTGGGTTGACATGTAGATGACTGAAATGTCAGACCTAGATCAGCTCCTCAAGCGTGATACACTCCAGATGGTCTTATACTTTCTCTCTCTTTCCAATCCTCGTCTTTGGCATGATTTAAACCTGTTTAATGATCAATGCTCAGAGGTTATTCTCATCCAGTCTCGGCTGGGTGAATGCATTATCAATGCACAAATGTTTAAGTACAGTAGGAAACGGTGAGATTATTTAAAATGTGTCTGTTTTTGTGTACGGCTTTTCTATAACTGGTCTTCAACTCTGTCTGGTTCCGATGTCTCATGTTCTGACTCCCAGGAAAAATTGACCACATTTAACAGGACTGTTGAAGACCAAGTGGTCTCTGACATTTTCAGGTTATTTAAAGTAGCACTGATAATGTAGTTCTGCTGTTAATGCATGTGTCTGCAATACTGACACTTGACTGAAACCGTATATGCATTCTCACCTTTCTCCCCCAACGAGGAAGGTCCAAGATTCCAACAGCAAAAACAGTGGTTCCAAAAAGAATAGTCTATATGCAAAAAATGATTGTGCATGGCAAAAGTATAATTTATCATTGTGTGCTGTTTTTAAATGAAGCGTGATGTTTGTGTGTGAGGGAGGGTTATATAGAAGAAAGTTGATGAGTGGAAGGAGTAGCTCACGCAAGCGAGTGCACTCCGAAAAGAAAGCGTAGTGACGCCATTGGCGCCATTTGTGTGGATTGAAAAGAACTGGTATGTGATGGTGCTAAGACCTTTTAACAATTAATTTCACTCAGGGGTGGTGGGCAAAACCTTGCACATGGTTTTAGGATTTCACCGTTGTCATTTCAAAAGCAAAGTGCTCATGGTGTCCACTGTACATTTTGGCTTTGGTGGCTTATCCGATGTTTATTTTTAGCGTCTTTCCATCAACGTTCACTTTGCTAATTGATATAACTGTACTCACCTTCTCAGAAGGCATTTTTGTCCCTCCAGCTTTTAAACTAAGCTAACAATGCATATCCAAACTGTGACATCACGCTTGTTGTGGAATGTGTTCTTGACCAGATGTAGTGACTGACTTTTACTTTTGCTACATCCTTGTCACATTCACAGTGGGGTTTTTTGTCAATATGCCTTGTACTGTCAGTTCTTACGACCCCCGCCAGGGGGCAGCACACAGTCCTTGAATGGACTCGGTTCAACCATTTCAGTGATGAGGGCAGTAAATGTATTGCATTGCACTATTCGCTAAGTGTTGTAAACAGTTTTGTATGGGTTGTTAATGTCCTTAATCCTCATATATCCTATTTATTTGCATTCTGTGTAATTCAGAGTAGTCTCTGTGAGATGGCTTTGCTAATGTTCAAAATAAATCAAAGTTTGCGAAGTTTGTTCTTGCTCTCAACTCATTCTACACATTCCTTTAGCAAAATAGACTTTAGTTCATGAAGTTCATGTTCCAACATGGTCAAACATTCTCAAATCTACAGATCCGGCCTGGAGAAGCCAAGGTTTCTAAGAAAGGGAGAGTATCTGCCCTGTCGCCTCCAGCGTCTCATTCCTAATTAATCAGGACTGATTGGTTTTCCTGTGCTTGCTTGTGACCTGGTCTTGATTCTGAAGCTCTCAGCTGAGCTCGACTCGGCTTTAACTAATGTGGATGTAAATGTAAACTAGAAGACAAAAGGTTACAAGAAATCTAATACTTGGGATAAAAGCAAAATGATTTTCATGTCAGTGGTTTGAAGGAAAAAGTTTGGTCTCCCATGAAAAATCTTTGTTTAAAAGCAAAGAAATATATAGATAATGTTTAATTCACTAACCTCCTATAAACGTGATATAAAAAAAACAAACAGGCAAGACAATTCTCTAGTTTCCATTATACCTACAATTAAACACAGCTAAGGTGAACTGTTGTGGCATTCGACCCCCACCTGGTGGACAGTGTGTGTATTTGTTTTCTAATTGGTTACGTTATAACCAAACTATTCAAATATGTAAACAATGATTCTCAATGTTGTTTAAGGCTAAAGACTAATGTTAGAACCTGTGGATTAGTTCTGGCAAAACTATAAAAACACGCAGAGGAGTTTTATCATTTCTGTTTATTCTATTGCAGGTACTCAAAAGCAGCAGCTAATGTGTGGGAGTTGATTAGGATTAGTGCATTATGTTCAGCTGTCAGGGTTATTTGAAGGAGCGGGTTCTGCGCTGGTCCTCTGGTAAGCACAGAGCTGAAACACACCTACATGGAAAAGAAATAACCGTTAGAGTAAACGGTGGGAGAAGGGACTCAACCTGTGCACTTACACAGTCTAGTCCAAAATAATAGCAGTCTAAAAAATCTAATTTTTACCATAGGCTCCTGTACAGAGCCAAAACTATTTTGTTACTAAAACCTTTCACTCTGTTCCAATTAACACAACTTCACTCCAAAGATTCACCCATAAGAAAGTGTCACATAATGCAAAATACATGTTCAGAGATGGGACATTGTTCATTTTCTTTGGTTCATATGCCACAAATTATTGCTTCAAGTAGAACTCGGTCTGGGCTTTTATGGGTTGAATGAAAAATAAATGAATACCTGCTGCAAAAGCCAGGATCACGGCCACCCAACCGATGATGTAGGACCAAGAGAAGCGCCAGTCCAAGAAGCGTTTGCCAAAGAAAGTGACCGTCACACCTGTGTAGATTGCCAAAGCCAGCAAAGCCAGGAAACCTGAGAAAAGGCGATGAAAAGGCTGAATCTAAACAAACCAGGCAGTTGAAATAAAACACGTATATAACAGCTCTTTCTGAACAACAGTGAGGCTGACGGTGTGTTACCTGAAAGCACCAGTGCGATGCCACCTGTACGGACCCTTCTGTTCTTCGTGCCGTTGGTAAACGCGCTCAGGCCGAGCACCACGCCAGCAAAGCAGCTCAACACGGCCAGCAGCATGAAGGCGCGTGTGGCATCCCAGAAGGCTGGACGCAGGAAAGTCAGGAACACACTTCAACAGTGCCACACACTGGGACGTTCGCCTCACCGTGGTTTATGGAACCTCAGGTACTCACCTACGGTTATGGTGTGGGCATGGCATTTGTGGTTGATGCAGAACCTCCACAGCCCCTGATTGGCCGAGCTCCCCGAATATCGGTACTGCATCCAGAAATCGGTGGCTGTCGACACGATGAGAAGCACGAGGGCTGCTACACCACACAGCGTGCCTCCCCCTGCTAAAGTGTACAGCATCCTAGAGGACAGGTGCACGGTTAGAGCTGCTCCCACATGGCTACATAAACAAAACCAAGAAACTCTGTGCAGCTAAAAGATAAACAAGTAACAGGTTAAATAAAAGCAACGCTTTCAAATCGATTTAAATAGTCATGGACTTTTTAAATTAAGATTTATCCTCATGAAGCAGTACAAGTGCCTGAGTGGTTCTTTAAATCGCTGTCAGCTCGTTGCCGACCAGCACAGAACCTGACCCAAACCACTACATGACAATGAGCTTGCCTATCCGGCAGTTCAGGGCTATTGTTCAGCGCTAATTCCCCTACATGTGGCACAAACTAATCTTCCAGTACCAAACTGCTGAACTGTCAGCACTGTAGCGCTGTCACGCAGCCAGAAACCACTGGCTTCATAAACTCAGCACCTAGTTCAGAACAACCCTGTCAGAGAACAATCCCCACCAGGTCTGAGAATATGACAGACACACGACTTTGTACACATGAAAGACGTCCACACTCGTTTGTGTTGAAGGTCAAATCTCTCCTCCAACGCAGAAAAATGTATTTTCCGAGGCACAGAGGAAAGTCGATAAAACGTATTCCTGGCAGAGCAGTAAATTTACGTTCAGAGTAATTCCCAGTTTTGTGATACCTCTGGTTTGGCTGGTGTGTGTCCAGGTTCGCCGGCTGAAACGGAGTGCGTTTCCTTTTTAAACCCTGCACCCCTGGCTCCCATTGTGTGCCTCACAAAAGAGGGAATGATCGAGTGCAGCATGTGAGTGATGCTAAATCCCCCCTTGCTCTCGTCCCTGCCGTTAGCTCCATCACCCGCTGTCTCTCTAACCTCTAGCTCTTGGTCCACCTCTTTGTCTCTGATGTGACCTTTTGTCTTCTTACACGTACCTGCACCAGATCTGGCACCAAGAGTTAGTACGTCATGAGATTTCTTTGGAACAATGTCCTAAACTCCACATTGTGCTTAGTTATGAGAGGATGCAGGAATCCGCCTTGAGCTTTTGTGCACTCGGCCTGCAACTGTTTGTGTTGCACATACCGGTTTGCTTAAAGCTGTATAAGCACGTTCATAACCGGCTTTTAGGAAAAATATGTGAAGACCAAGTAATGAAGAGACCATCTCACTTGAGTTAACACTGCATTAGTCTGTCCTGCAGGCGATGGAGGTAGCAGAGCAGCATCTCGTCTCAGTTCTTGCTCGGTGACGGTGGTAGCAGTTAACACTGCTGCTTCACAGCAAAGAGCTGGGTTCAGTTCCCGTCTGGATGTCGTCAGCGTGTTTCTTCTACAGTTTCCAGGTGTTTAAAACAGGTCAGTTTCTGAGGATGCAAGTACCTTGACAATATTTCCTGTAAAAATGAAACCCAAAACATGCTGATTGCATCACAACGCATCTATGCACCACGTGTTCGTATGATGCAGGTAGAAATCAATCCGTTCGAGTGGAGTCTTCATCAGAAATGAATCAGTTCTGAGATCACTCCAGCTTTAGCAGTTGGGGCAGTTGTGGCCCAATGGATAGATAGTTGGACCTGTAGCCCCAGGTTCGGCAGGGCCTGACTGAGGTGACTCTTGAGCAAAGCACTGAACCACCAACTGCTCCGGCGCCGTAGCATTGGCTGCTCACTGCTCCAGGTGTTTGTTCACTGTGTGTGTGTGTGTTTCACTACTGTGTGTATTCACTCAAGGTTGGGTTAAATGCAGAGCACAAACTTCCCCATTGTGGGACTGAAGGGTTCACTTTCTTTCTCTCTTTTTCTCACTGTTGTTGGAATTTTATTTTTTACTTTCCTCACATGATGTCAAACATTTGCAGTTTCACAGGGCTGCACTTCTAAAAGGTCCTTAGATGTTAGAAATATTTCAAGTGTTTCCTGATGAGAAATGTTTTGGTTTAACCTGAATAACACTGACTGTCAGTCCTCATCCAGTGTCTGCTCAGCCTGGGAGGGTAAGGTCATCACCATAGGCCCGTTTTGTTACACAACAGATTAAACATGTTAAAGACATTTGAATATGCCTGAATATGGGAAATACTTGGCAAACAGCCTACGATTAACTGTATGCAGAAAGCTCCATTTCCATTTCGCTGAGCCTTCTGCAGTTGAAAGAGGGAACGACGGGACTCGTTCCAGGGACTGGCCGAAGATGTTAAAATTGCAACCAAGATGTTCTCAGCTGTCCCTGTAGTTTGCTTAAAACATCGCCCATTTTGACATGAATCAGTCAAAGCCATAGCACGATGATAAAGGAAAAAATCAGAATTTCGCAACCACATCAAAATGGAACAACTTCAAATTTTGCACCCAACAGCACGTTTTTGCTGCAGAAACTTTCTTGCACTTTGACAACCAACCTTTGTTTTCCAAACATTGCAAAGCAAAAAATAAAAAAAGTTTGAGCATTGTGTCTTATTACCAAATGAAATGCACCATCTCACCAATGAAAATTGTACTTTGAATTCCAATTACAAAGAGGTTTGTTTTTTGGGTTATTGTTGACAGTGACCTTGTTTTATTTCTCCCAAATGTTTTTATGAACATTCCACCAAGTGACTTTTAATGCAACAGCAATAGATATTTGTACAAACCTGCACAAGAAAAGGAAGAGCAGGTAAAAGTAAAAACAAAAAAGGCACAAAGATTTCCCACACAAATATAAAAAATAAGAAGAATCCACATGGTTCACCCAAATGGACACCTTTTGAGGAGCTACAGGAGTAAGAAGCTATTGTTTCAAGCTAATCGGATACAGGACACTATGGTATCAAAGGAAGAGGACAGAATAAAGACGAAAGGTAGAAAAACGGCAAGACCTGAAGAACAAGTTTGATGAATCCAATGACAAAGTGCTAGAAAACAAACTAGACAGAGGAAATCAAATGAATAGAAAACATTGAGTGCAAAAGTAAAAAGTAGTGATTAGAGAAAATAAAAAAGATTAACCTCAAAGATTAACAAAATAAAATAGACAAATCAAAACACCAGACACCAAAAACAAACCAGTTTCCCCTCACAATGACCCATTACAGTAGTCAGATTAGATACGGTGCGAGTCCGAACCAGTAGCATCTACTTCGTTTCCAGCCTGAAAAGGGGATATGTGTCTGATCAAAGCACCGACTCCTGTAGACAACCTACACTCCACTCAACCAACTGCCCCAACTCGTATAAAACTGCTCGGTTCACACAAGTGATAAACCCATTACAACAGCCTCCATCACCCTGGCAGACCAACCAAAAGACCGAATCCCCAGCAAGCATTTAAATTCATAGTTGCAGATGGTCTACAGCAAACAAGTGTTTGGCCCAATCACTGCCCTGGGGTTTGAACTAGACAAAGGAAGAATGTGACAAAGGGAGACAGGCACAGAGGCAGAGACATGTCAGTGATGGAGCGGCAGCCAAAATACCATTCACCATATATACATACATCAAAATGCTGAACAAAACCAGCCTTGCAGAAGCTTTGATACTAATACCAGAGGATTTGAGAGTCATAGTATGGCTGCCATGAGACAGACAGAGGTCATGGCTCGATCACTTACGGTTTAAAGATCTCAATGGTGTGGTTGTGATGAACGAACGCAAAGTGGGTCAAATGAGTAAAATGCTGGCAGCCACTTACATCCCACCACACTTTAACTTACTGTGTGGTACCATCCTGGTACAAAATGGACATGCGACATTTCCTCCGGGGTCCAGACAACTACTACTTTAATCGAATGACGAACCTACAGCCTGGCAGCCACTGATGTAGCGACAGAAGGAACGTAACGCACATACAATATATTATATTACAATAACACTCCTTTGAATTTACACGCCGTATTTCTCTATGCCATCACACAAAAAAACAACACCACACACACACTCAATACATAGTGTGACTGTTAGTACACGTAAGTCTATTGGACTGTTGCTCATCACCCCGCTTGATGACCACTGGGATGAAATGTGGCGTCACTCTGAACAAACAAAAAACCAGAAGTGCGTTCGCAGAGGATCCTCGGGAAAGCAGGGCACTGCGCCCCCTCGTGGCCATCAACCGAAGGCGCAGTTGAAAAACAAACTTTAGATTGTGTTGTTCATTAGGTTGTGTTTTGTTGTTTTGAGCTACAGCAGCTTCATTGGGCCTAATCACACATATTCACGTTATATTCACCTTCACGTTAGTTCACTTGCGGCTCCAAAGCACAACTTAATGTTTATTTAAACACCAACACGTGATAACAGTCCTTTTTTAATTCAACAGTTTAAACTCCATTAACATTGTGGTTGCTCCATTACTTTACATTTGTGTGCAGGCTTTGTTTAGAACCACACAGGTGGGCAATGACACCGTTTTGGTCACTGAACTACAGACAATGTGAGACGCGATGCATATTACGATGACGGTGTGTGTTCTCTCCTCTTCTCTCTCACACACACATCCAGGCTTCTGCATAGGTTTTCAGTGGAGTCAGGGTGAAACCTACTACTTTTAAAGTGCATCATTTTGCACAGGGTACATTTTGTCAACTCATTACACTTACATTTGAAAGTTTATGCTACATAAAATTCACAACTTCATGAACCACATTAGTTACCTTTGTTTTAAATGCTGTGTGCTGAGGGCTTTACTTTTACTGTGCCAGTGATCCTCAAAACAGAAGAAAAAAAACTATTAATTGTAATGTTTTTATTCTATATTTTCACCCATTTGCTGTAATTTATTTGGGCCTATTTGAAATTACTTATTTAGAACTAGAACTGTAATCTGAACATTGTGTATTTTCAGAAATGTCATGTGCGAATTACAGACAAAAGGGAAAAAACATTTTTATACAGGCCTGTACAAAACACCGGTGGGTGATTATTTGCTGTGGTTATACATGACAAGGTGCATTAAAAATATAATAAAGCTGCAAATGAATGCATCAATCTCTCAATCAAAAAATATCCAAAAAAGCTCTACAAATGTTACAAAAAGGCACATTATGATATGCATAACCAATAAGATGCTAGGTCCCCAGTTACCGTGGAAGCAGTGGTGCTAATGAGTCATTTTAATGAAGCTTGATATGTCTTGTTGCACCAAATATCCCATCTTCTCTAAGTGACCTTCCTGTGTTTTACCACCTTCTCATGATGTTCGTTTGGCAATTTGAGAAAAGTAGTAGTAAAGTGTGCTCCCTTATGAACTCAGTCGTGCCTACTGCTGGCACTGAGTCATTGGTTTTATTCTTTTTTTGTCCCTGCTTATAAAAGCCAAACACATTTAAGCAAACATTAAACACTAAAATATCTGTATTTGTTCTTTTCATGGCATTTGTAAAATGTACTTTTACTTTAATTTAACCTTAAATACACCAATCGCAAAGCCAAATGCACAATAATGAATATTCCTACGATGCCATGTTGCTGGTTGACACATTGGCACAAACTCACATATGTAGCAGTTAATGTAAACTCTCTCTTGCACAAACATCATTTTGTAGTGACTGGACTTTCTGCTTCAAACACACTCACCCAGTTAAACATTTAAAGAACATGTTGCTCACAGTGACTGTGTGCACATCTGTGTGTGTGCACTGTGCGCTTGTGATTGCTGCTGCAGTTGCTGTTCTTGTTAACTGGTGGTCTGGCTGTGGATTTTCAGGGGCCTGGGGCCCAGAGGACAACAGTTCGATCTGCAGATGAGGAGAGGAAGGTCCGGTCACGAGGGTGCCACCTACACTGGATCACCTTGTCCCAGTGTTCCCCCGCCACCGTCTGAGGGAGGGACTTCGTTAGGTCACCTGGGGTAACAGAAAACGAAAATATAATTTGGCTAATAGAAGCTTTAAAGGAAAGACTGGCACCAACACTGTCCCCTCACTCCAATAGACTCAGATGTCAGAGATGTCAATTTCAAGTTATTTTGTTTCAAAAATCCTCCTAGTGAGCCGCTATTGTTATTTGCATCACAATGCATTCTGGGTTCTGGCGTGACATGGGGTACTGGTCTAGAGGGAGAGCCCACAAATGAGCAAGGACCAAAGGGAACAAAACCACTTTAATGGCAGGATTCACGCAGAATGTGAAACCGATTCAAGCCTTCAAGTCCAGTTACCGTTGAACAGCAGCTCTGAGGCTCTAAGCGACAGTTACCTGTCAGGTCACTGATGATGATTTTGTTGTCATAGGAGCCAGTCAGAAGATGATGCGCACCAGGTGAGAAGCGCACGGAGCGGATGTCACTGCCGTGGGGGCGGTATGTCTGGACTATGCGGCCTCCTCTAATGTCGTACAACATGCAGGTACTGTCCTCCTGACCAGTGGCCAGCAGGCGGCCGCTGGGATCCACTGCCACCGAAGCTACAGCACTTCCTGTGTGAGTCAAAGCGGCGAGAAATCACAGGTGTGCTGCAGATCCAAACGACCAGCTGTTACAGGAGTCCTGACGTGACTCACCTGAGCCGTGCAGAGTCGTTCCCACCACCCTGACACAGCTGGGCACGCGCAGATCCCAGAATCGGACTGTTTTGTCCTGTGAACCTGAGGCGATCATCCATCCTCCCCACGTGTATAGAGTCAAAATATGGCCTGTTGAAAAGTTAAATATGTGAAACCAATGTTGCTGTGTTCAGATTATATTGTACAATTAACAGAATTGCTCAGAGTAGGAGAATAATTTAAAGAGAATAAAGACAGGTCTACTGCATGTCACAGCGTTTTGAAATTAATTTCCTATACAGGTTCCTGAACACGTTACTTTCACGCACCAGTGTGTCCACTAAGAGCGTGGAGACCTTGTCCTCTCTGGCAGTCGGTGGTGTAGATGTTGCAGTCTCCAGCCCCGGCGCTGATCAAAATGGATCCTCCGCTCTCTGGGCCCTCCATGAAGGCCAGGTCCCTGATGGTGCCATCGTGCATGCTGAACTCCAGATCTGGGCCTGAAACAGAGGCGTACGTTAAGAGATGCAAGGAGATCGGCCTTCAGTTAACGGGATTCAACTTGTGTTTGACTCTGAACAGCTGAACAATGAAAGCGCATAGACGCTACCTGTGGCATTACAGCTGTCCGCATGGAAAGGCAGCACTTTGACAAATTTATCATTGGAGCCGGTGGCCAGCAGTTGTCCACAGTGGCTCCAGGCTACACAGTAGATGGAGCCCTTGTGGTGTTTGTTCCTCCGGAAGCGCACAACTGGCTGCTTGACAGCACCAGAACCGCTTAACGAACCAAGCAAATACAGAGTCAGAATAGTCAGAGTCAGAAGAGAATGCGTCCAACTAAATGACTGTTTCTAAAGCGACTGTGGACACGTCCTACCTGGTGGTCAGGGCTTCTGGGTAGGCGCACACTCGCAGGGTTTTCGAGTTGGAGCCGACAGCATAGAGCGCCCCCGACGGGTGGAAGGCCACTGCACGTACTGCCTGCGTGTCCTCCAGCTGACTCAACCTCACAAACTGTGCTTTGGACTTCGGCGGCTGCTCAAGTAGCCAAACATTGTGCTTAGAAATATGACTGTTTCAAATTAAAACATGAAAATAAACTAAAATAGAGTCTAAGAGCCCATGAGGGTCTGCAGACTGACTTCATCTCACCTCGTGTGCGTTACGTGTCACGGAGCAGCCAGAATCCTCCTGAGCTGTGGGACAGGATGCTCTGCTCTCAGTGCTGGCATCCAAAAAAAACATACACAGTCACTGCTGACCAGCATCTAGCTGAAAACACAGCAGAGTCGCAAAGTATATTTACTCTGGCGTCCTACCTCTGACTGGTCGGAACTGGAGACTCGCTGAGGCAAGGCAGTCCATGGCTCCCGGACTTTAACGGGGTGCTGCTGCTCACCCCGCCTGGCTTGTCCCTCTGTGACACCGTCTCCGGTGTGTGGCGGACGGTGGACGCGGCCCTCGGGCCAGAAGTGCCGTTGTTCCCGGTCAGGCCATTCCACTGTTGCCCCAGATGTGCTATTACCTCATCTGCTCTGTGATCAAAGCCCACATTCATCTCCTCCAGTTTCTGTATGGATCTATACAAAGACGAGACCTCTGAGGTTATATGTTACACTCTCTCAGCCACTGCCGTTGACCGTTTTACCGCGGTGTCCTCACTTGCTGAGAAACGTCTCAGTGAGGCTGTGCTGGGCTCCGTCCTGCAGCTTCACTCCTCCCTCCAACAGCATCTGGTTGTAAAGCTGCCTCTGCTGCTGCTTCTGCTCCAGATGCTGCTGCACGCGGAGTCGCTGCCTGTGATACTCCTGGATGTGCTCTGTGGAGTCTCGGCGCTTGAACAACACAAGCACACAGTAAATCATGGTGAAAAAAAGTCGTCTTTGCACAACCTTCAGAATAGAAATTACGACAAGATGTGTTGGTTTTTATTAGTCTCTATCACACACAAATCAGATTATAATAGACAAACTCACTTCCAACAGACACTACCGACAACACTTAAACCCTCAGGGCCTTTTTCTCCATCAACCACCCTATAAAAAGTTTTCAAGGACCTCATCATCACTGCGTCTCCCTCCCCCTTGCATACACACAATGCGATCCAATCTCAAGCTCCTCTAGATGAGGCACGGGATGCATAAAGATGAGTGATTACCTAGTGTGGTGTCCGCGACCTCCATCCCTTCACTGGGATGTTGGCATGAGGGTGAGAGCAGCCGTTGGAAAGTTGAAGTAGAGAATTAGGGAAGAGTTTAGGAGGCAGTGGGGGTCTGGAGCCATTCAGGGGGAAACTATTCAAAATCTATTAAGTCTGGATTCCCTGAGTCTGACTGACGAAAGTGTGACGAAACAACCGCCCTTTGAATCCAACCCAATATGTGAAAGCTTCTGAACTTATCATTGGTCTATAATGACCAACGCGTAAAACATGCAGTCTGCGGTTCACATTACCTCATTTGTTTCAGCGCTGCACGGTGGGCCTCCATCTTGTCCAGGAGTCAGGGGTGTGCGTGTGGTGGTGGGACCATGCAGCCCTTGTGGGTGATTCCTACGAGTGACCACAAATGTAAACGTTTTTTAAACTGAGATCTAAAATGAAAACTAATATAACGTACAGAAATCAAGAGAGCGGTTTCCACCAGACGAGTTGTTCTGCACGTTGTGCAGGTGTAAACCACAGCAACTAAGCTCTTCCCCATCATTACTGCTGCTAACGGCGTAGTTCAATGCGTTATGGAAACACTTACTGCTTTTCCCACCAGCTCTTTGAATGTCTAATGAAATATTGTGCTTGTTATTTGTGACTTTGGTGAATCCATTAGAACTGAACCGTTACCTCTCAGGCGAATCATCCGGCTGATGCAGGTTATTCTCCACCAGGCTCCGACTGAGAGCAGACTTCCCGTGTGTCTCCATGCTCCTCTTGTCCTGCGCTGCCAGACCGTGAGACAGGCCGTCCAGCGCGGGGTTGAGAGATCTGGACATGTAGGTGTCGGCTGAGTGAGGCCTCTCTCGGAAGGGGGAGGTGGGGCAGGGAGACAGGCGGTTGATCAGCGGAGTAAGGAGGTCGGCATGGCCGGCCTTGCTAGGCTTCACCAGCCGGTCCACGTGGATGTTGAGGGTTTTCTGCTGGAAGGCGCAAGAGAAAGCGCCCGGAGAGAGGTTCTGCAGCCAGGACAGCAGCGACAAATCCAGTTCATCGCAGCCGTTCCCACTGAGCAAATCCACACCGAGCAGCACCTCGCCCTCTGTGATCTCCTCCCCAGTTGCTTTACTCTAGAAAACAAGAAGTGGGATCCAGCCATTATTGTAGCTCACACCTGCACAGGAACGGGCTTTGAGATACACGGTCACATTTACCTGACAGAACTCAACACAGCACTCGTACAGGATGCCTTTAATGAGCAGCTGGAAAAGGCGGTTCCTGCTCGCCCTGAAGCCCGCCTCACTCAGCTTCCTGTCTGCAGGGATGAACTCCGCTACCATAGCACAGGCCTCCTCGAAGCAGTGGACGCGCGCCGTGCTCGGGTTCCAGTCTTTGAACTCGGCGTGGTGGGTGAGGCGCGGCAGCGTGAGCAGAAGACACAGTTTGCTGTAGTCGTCCTTGGACGGGCAGAACTCCTCCAGATTGTGGAGGCACTTGACGGCCTCCTGCATGGTGAGCTCCAGCTACGCGATGTGTAAAAAGGTTCGTCATAAAAATGGAGACAAACGGTTATAAAAATGTCAGATAGGAAAGGAAACACTGAGCTCCTACTCTCAAGTATATAAATATATTCCTACATTCTGAGTGTCTTCAGCAGCAGACATCGCATTATTCACACACAGAGCTTCCAGAAACTTTTGCCTCAAAATGATGTAGCGGAACCTGGAAACACAAACCTCAGAATTAAGAAACATAACATCGCAGCACTGAACTGAGATATTTTCAGGACTTAAATAATGTCATTAAAATAATGATTCATTCCTATGGGGCTCAATGCCTGTGAAGCTCGTAAAGTTTGTGTGTCACAGGATTTGGTCACCGTTTCTTGTCAAACTTGTCCATCCCTTCTAGAGGCTGAATGAACTGCATCACCTCGTCCCATTCTCCGTCCAGAATGAGCTGCCTGTAGAAAACTGTATTAGTGACAATACTGCTGCAACGTGCACCGTGTCTTGCCTGTGTGTGGCGTCACACCTGAGGAAGAGCATGTCATCGGAGTACAGCCCGTTAATGACGCCGCTCTCCTTCTCCAAGGCCAGCATGCTGATGTGCAGCTTCCTGGAGCTGAGGAAGTCCAGGATCAGCTTGGTCACCTCGGCCTCCTTGATGCTGATCGTCTCCTCTGCTGTCATGTTTACAGCTCGGCTCGTAGATGACTGGAACACAGAGCGTGGGACAGTCTGGTCTAATCCTATGTCAGGTTGGAGACTGTTACACTGGCTGACAATGTGCTGCTCCTTCATGACTCATGTGTACGCAGACGTGTGTCAGTGTCTCTCATTCGTAGGGTTTAGTTTGGTTACTCTGAGCAGCACATTAACAGCTGCCTGACCCGGTCGTGGCATCTCCATAACACTGTGCCATCACGGCTCATACTAGCGGTTTGTTTGCTGCGTGTTTAGCGTCAGCACCGAGCAGCCGAGGCTCCATCTCCAGTGTCTGCGCAGCCGGTGGCACCGCCCTGGCTGCTCCTCCGGCGCACGGACTCAGCATCCAGCTCCGGTCCTGGATGTGCCGGACAGATTCGGATACACCTCGTTTACTCAAGCACGAGCGGCGGCACGTAGCTCACGCGGACGCGGTCACTCACTCGGGAAAACAGACGCAAGCGCCGCCCGTCACCCCCCTCGTCATAAATGCGCAAAGCCTCACACGCCGCCGCGAACTGGTGCCAGCTCCTCACCTGTCAGTGCGAGGCGGCCGCATTAAAGCAGCTCCGCGGGGTCCGCAGGCTCCAGACGGGTCGCTGTCGACGCAGACGCGGGCAGAGACGCGTAGGTAACCGCCGGACGTCTCCCAGCTCGCAGAGACCTGCGCCGTCACCTTCGGGCTCGTACACAGCCGGAGGTTGCCATGCGGACGCTGCCGCAAACCACCAGTCAACTGTAGTGATGACGCCCAGTGGCCGCAGCTGCTGCGACAGAGACACGAGTTTAGCAATTAATTAACGGTGTTATGACACTGAGGATAAATGAAAAACGGTCATTTCCGTTTACCCCTAAAAACACAGAAGTTTACACCGTGGTGGTAGTTTTCAAAGCAGGACCACTGTGTAATTTTACTTCCTTATTATTTATTCCATATTTATTTGTTTATATTATGAGCTCATTTTATAAAGTCTTGGGTATAAATGCAGTGAAGGAACGGACCCCTCGGTTCTCACTATGCTGTATGTGTCGACTGTGATCGTACACAGGTGATTTAGTCTTATATACTAACAGCTGGTCCTGAGGAGAGACCTTACAACTAGAGTTTGATGTTTCTTTGTGTTTATTTTTGTCGACTGTGGTCTCGATTCATAAAAGCACCAGAGCAGGTTTTATGAAGGAGGCTGTGTCTACGCTCTTTCCACTGCTGTAATAACAATAAGAATATTATTATGTTTCCCAGCTGAGCCTACAGTCCTACACACACTCGGTAAAAACTTTGTGTTCTCTCAGTCAACACATCATAAATGCTGTGGCCATGCTTTGTTTTATTAAATACATAAAAAAGAAACTACATGTTCAGCAATACATTGGATGACAGCACAGCGTCTGACAAACTAAACGAAGTCGTAGTGAATAAGTATGAGCTCACATGGACAGACTGTACAATATCATTACAGTTTAAAAGATCTTGGCCTTAAACAGCCAAACACAAATGGACAGAGTCCTCTGAGGTCACGACCTTCCAAATGACCCAAAGAGAAACACTTCTTCCCTCTGTCGGACTATTTTACATGCATACGCTCGTTGCTGGTCATATTACCCCTTAGCTGAAAACACAGCTCCAGCTTAGCGGATTGGTTTTGTTGAACAAAAGGAACATGATAATGACACTACGTGAAACCCTGCAGTGAGTCCTCTACCCGTATGCAGCAACAAGGATCTGCACTACTACTACTACTGCCATTATTACAGCATGTGAAAGTCCCTCACCCGACAATAAAACAAATCTAACTGAATCACTGGTCTATTTATGGCATGCTGCGATACGATGCTTTGCACAGACACCAAAAAATTACGTTTTGTAACACTGAGGCCATTTTTATGATTCAGGCAGTAAGTTATTAAAAAAGAACTTTTAACTAATCACTGGTATTATACATGTATGGTGTTATTACATTTTGGTGCTTTGAAGCAAAAGTGCCTTACAGTTCCTCAAGTGACTCATTATCAAGATAGTCCAAGTGTAAATTTGAAATCTAATACTGTCAAGAAAGCACTAGTATTTTAAATTATATAGACAGATGCCATTATGTCGTACTCCTGATATCAGTGGGTGAGCGTGTGATTGTACATAATCTTATTCTTAAAATAACAAAGACATAATACCCAGCTGTTTTATTTGTTCACAAACCTGCTGTGAACCAGCAGCAAACAGACCTACAACACTCTTAATGTCAGCGGGGGACACATTGCTGTAAACAGATCGCTGGGGTGAACACTGACACTCGAGGGATCATTTATATTTTCACTGTCGAGTCGCTTCACTTGATCTTGAGGTGGCGTCAATTCTGTAGATCGCCACAAAAACATCTCAGATTTGGTCAGATTTGACCCACATGTTGAGAACCAGTGATCTGTAACATCAGTCACATCTATAAATGTATTGAGAAAAAGCTGAGACCGCTTTGCTTTGTTGAGCTGCTCACACATGGACGGTGTGGCTGAAACTAGCTGTATGCTATTAGTTTTTTGGCCCTTTTTAAGTTTACTGTACGTCAATATACATGTTTTTTTACCCACAGAGTTAAAAAATGTTCTTCCAAATGCTAAAGAAGCCTCCGTGTGCATGTTACCTTACAATCACTCCATTGCACTCACACGCTCAAACAAAACACACGTAAGGCCTCACATCAACAGGATAATGTACATAATTAGAAACATTCAGTGCTTCAGTGTACGGAGTAAAATGTCATTCATACTGTCTCTTTTTTGACGTTTGGCACATAGGACACTCACACATGCCTTTGGAAAGAAATTGATTCCACGTAAATCTCCAAAAACAGAAAGCATTTACATCATTCTTCAACAGTGGCATACATTCCACTGTGTCCAGCTCAGAGTAAGTAGGAAAAACGAGGGCAGGAATGCAATGAGAGGAAAAACGAACATGAAAAGGAACAAACAGTCGCAGGTGTTTGAGGTTCATGGATATGTACAGTGAAGTGCAAATGGATGTGTTCTACCCGAAGGAGGGAAAAGGTGAAGTCTGTGATACCAAGTTCAGTTAGCACTGGGCAGGCACTACTTTTTTAGGGGTGGCTGGCTTCTTGGTTTGCCATAGATGGTTGTGGATTGTCACTGCATCCACGCTGGCCGACATGGTCTTAGCTGGTATCTGGCTGAACTGCTTCTTGTCGGAGTTGTACTTGTACAGGCCGTCAATCATCTTGCGTGTGATGCTCTTGGGGCCGATGCCTGTCAGCTTGTTGATTTCTTCAGTCTCTGGGCAGTAAGTGTAGAGAGAGCGGAACTGGCAGCCGGCGTCACGGAACAAAACCAAGAAGTTGTTCGCCTCTGACTTCTCCATTTCCTGTTAAAGTGAAGGGGAAAGGCTCATTGGACACAATTTGCAAAAGGAAAGCAAAGTTTAGTTGTACCTGACTCACTTTTTAGGCTCTTCTAAGCATCAAGATTTTTTAGGTAATAGTGCGTATTTTTCTCCTGTTTCTGGGTTAGATTTCACTAGGTCATCTCTGACATGTTCGCATGTTTATTGTAAGAAAACAACTTAAACAGTCGGACTGAGTTTTTGGTTGCGGCTTTATTTAATAGCAGGAGGAGTGAGGGTGGTGTTTGCCATTGTTTTTGTAAATCCTCTAGGACACACTGACCTCTGAAATAATTTCAGTTTAACAGTTGCGTTACCTCCAGGATCTTGTTCTTCTGCCCCTCGTTGACCTTGCCTGCGAGGCAGCAGTGAGCCAAAGCATTCTGGATGATGTGCTTGTTAGATTTGGCACTGGGCTCCTTGTACAGCTTTGGTCCTGAACGAGAAACAAAAGAGGGAGACAGCGTGAGGATGTTGTCATGGCAACTACTCAATTTACGTCAAAGAGAAGCCTTCCTTCCTATTTGTGAACTCCTTTGTGAAATCATGTACGAAGATTTCCACTGGTGGCTGTGTTCTTCTGTGATCCTCTGTCTGACAAAAGGAACAGCTAAAAAGGCATCATTCATGTCATACGTGGTAGTTCTCACAGTGAGGAAGGACCCCGACCCTCAGGATGTAAAACACACTTAAGACACTTATTCTCCATCATTTATCACATTGTTGAACGCGCCTGTTGTTACTGACCAGTGTACTCTGTGTTGGATGTAACAGAGGAGGTTGTGGATGCATTTTCCCAGTCTTTCTCTCCGTTTCTGCTGCTGGAGCGACTCGGGGACAGGAAGCCGTCTGCAGAGTCAGGCCTAGAACACGCATACGTTTACCAAGTATTAGATGGAGTTTGTGATGTAGCCTAATAGTGCGAAAAAGTGTTTGATTGTTTTTTCATCATTCTTCTTTATTTCTTTGAGTTTGGGCTTAGTTTGGTTTTGGTAACTAGTAAAGCAGCAATAAAGCTCAGGCAGTGAGTGCAGTGACATGAAGCAGTCTGGTGCTTTGAAGGTCAATAAAAGAGGACAATCAATAATAGCCCAGCACTTGGTATTTACTTGCTCTTTGTATTAACTGGACCGTTAACACACCTGCTTCACTAGGATACAGCGTATTATATGTCAAACCAGTGAGCATGCAACTGTGCAGTAAGAGCAAATAAAGCCAAACCTACATCAAATTTGCTGAAATGTGCTTTTTGTGAACGTGAACTGTCCATGTTAACAAGTCATTTTAACTTGATGTCATTCATTAAAAAGGCTGAATCGCTGAGTCTTCATAGAGTATATCAATAACACATTTTAATAACAGCAATGTGGTGACACATTATAGGGTTCAATGACTTGATAAAATGGATGCTCTGTGCGTAGTGGAACTAACAATTTGCTTAGATTTGATTATTCAGGTGTAATAACATTGCAGTGTTAAGCAGAAAAGAAGGCACAGCAGAGGGGAGAGTGGAAAACGTGTTGCTTTAGACAAGCACCTGTCCAAAAGAGAGCAGAGATGCAGTCTGTAGCTTTCCCCGTGAGTGCTCACCCGCTCGCTAACAAAATCCGGTGCAAGGAGAGGGTTTCAATGTTAGGAACGGAGAGCGTGAAACACCTTACGGTTGAACTGCCACTAACCTTCTCCTTCTCAGTTTAGGAGAGCTCAGAAAGTAGAAGAGACTGCCAGAGGCTAAACTAGCACTTCTGATGTGTGAAACAGGAGGAAAGAAAGTTGTAAAAAACCAAAATAGGAGAAATGTTAGCGCTGAAGAGGTCAGCATTAAGACAGTTGGTGAGTCTGTATGAAGTCTTGTGAATAAAACACTAGAATATACGACGCAGAGACTGAAATCTCACCTTGATGCTCTCTTTTCACTTTCGCTGTCTCCCAGGTTGAGCGAAGCCAGAGACAAGCTGGAGACTGAAAAAACACGTTGGCGTGAACCTGGATGTGAGACAACGACACGTGGCACAGCACAACACCATTACACCAACACAACAAATGACAACATCACCACACTGACTGCCACCTGCGAGCCTCTGTGCTTTCACTGAGAAGAACATGCACACACAAAAAATACTTTTTAAATTACAATTAAAACAAAACAAACTGTTGAGAAACAGACACACGTGTGCCGCATTGCTCCTTCAGTACTGATATAATATCAATAATCAATTATAATGGAAGTCTTGATTATGAACACATCTCTTTCGTTTCACTGTATAACGCATGTTGACTTAATTGAGGATGCGTGTGGGGTTTGATGAACTAGCTAGTTGTTGTGTAAAACATTTTCAGGTGGTACAAAGCAGACTGGCAGCAGGACACACATTTGACAGATGGGGTGACCATGACCTCTCCTAGTGGGGTCGTTTCCATGGTTACCTGTGGCAGCTCTGACTGGGGTTTTGGGGGAGTCCACGCTGTCGCGGTGGATGGACTTTGGCCGGCTGCGCCTCTGCCTGGCCCCGCTGGCGGGCCGAGGCTTAATGACGGTGTCCATGTCCTCCATCAGTTTGAGCTGCTTCCTCCTGAGATACTCCTGCTTGATAAACTCCCTCCTGGCCTTGTCCTCCTCCTTCCTGATACGCTCCTCCTCTGCTTTCAATCTGTACAGTAGATTAACTTTTAGTTTCAGTTTTGCTTTAAGGCTAAGAGACTTCCTTCCACTTTGTGCTCTGAAAATGTGTTCGGATTTTATGAGACTTGTCAACGTACCGAGCTTCCTCCTTCTTCTGCTCCAGCTCGGCTTCCAGCTGCACCTTCCTCTGCTGGCTCTCCTTTTCCCTCCTCATCCGTTTCTCCAGCAACGCTGCTCTCTTCTGGGCCATGTTCTCCTCAGCCTTTCCACCCTCCTGGGTCAAGAAGGAAACCAAGTTAGCCTCCACTAATTAATGTAACTACTAAAGCAAAGCCAAATTTACACGTATAAAGGGGGAGACAGGTTAAAACCTGGGCTGTTACTATTAAAGCTAAGCTCTTTGGTGCAATGAACTGAGATACAAAAAGCTGGAAGAGGTAATAGTATAAGAAACCACTTAAATGTTTATTGTCTAAATTGTTGCTCTTTTTATATCGATTGTGTTCATTATAAGGTTAAAAATCCAGAATGTCATGTATATTCATGAACACAGCTGTTCATAACAGGAATACTAAGATGCCGATTTCTTTCAAAATCTGTTTTATCTAGATTTTATTTCCTGTAAACTTCCTTTGCTCATCCCTCAGTATCTATTCAGTTTAACACTTCTCCACCCTCATAGCTCCACAGCTGTGCCTGAATTATTCAAACCAGCCCCAGTTTTTCGACCTACATCAAAGCCCAGACTGCAGATAGCAAGCCATCTTACTGCCTATAAATGGGACGATGACGCTGTCCTTAGCCAGCGTGTTTCCTGAGCCATTCCTGATAAAAACAACAAACATGGCTGCTTGGGGTTCACATATTTAGCTGTGCTTTCTAGAGCTGCACCACTACCTTTGTCCAGTCTTGCTGCATGACTGCATCCTGGAATAGTTTCTTTTATGCAAAATCTAAGTATAGTTTATGTAACAGAAGTGCTGTGAAACAACAGTCTACCTTGAAGAAAAAGCCACGGCACATCTTCTGCTCCTCATCCAGGCCTTCTACATTATCCTGCTGCATCTCCAAACCATCATCAAGTGTCAGGTCGTCCAGCGGCTTCACTACCGACAAGGGGACTTCGATTAAACTGCTCTTTGCTTGTCCTGAGGCTTCTAGGTGGGCTGGCATCTCAGTTGGCGTTACTGTGAAGGTTTCTACCACAGGATGGGCCAGAACCTCAGGAAATGATGTTTCTATGGTAGGCTTGACAGCTACAGCAGCCTTCTGCTCACCTGATTGTACGTTAGTAAGCTTGGACTTGCAGTCAACCTCTGGTTTCTTGGTTTTGCCATTTGAGTCCACTTTAATTTGTTCTACCTTTTCATGCAGGCTTGGGGAGGTGGGGTGCGAGCTGGCTACACATACACCGGCAAGTTCCCTCTCTGGGGAAAGCATCTCTTTGTTTTTATCTCCATCTGGAGCTATTGCCTCTGGACTGGCAGTTACTGGTTTCTCCCCCATGTAAACGAAGGAACTTACCAAAGGCTGGCAGGGAGAAAACCGCCGTAGCCTTGGGATGCTATCGACAGACTGCGGGGCTGTTAGGACCCGATTATAGGGAGCAAGCTTGAGCTCACTGGGACGAGCTGTGCGAGGATTACGTGAGTGGAAGGAAGCAGATTTACGTTTTATGCTGGTTGGAGAACGGTGGGTGGAGCGAGGGGAGTCGGCAGGAGAAGAGGGTCCTGACGATCGAGTAACTGCCCCAGTTCGACTGTGTTTCTGTGGCGATGGGTTTGTATGTGGAGGAGGAATGACCCAAGTTTGTTGATGCTGCTGCTCCCTCATGGCCATGATCACTTCCTGTTGTTGTGCTAATCGCTGCATCTCAGTCTGGAGAAAAGCTAACGAGTGGTTGAGCTTTTCAATAGAACGCGTGTACTCTGATAGATCCACTTCAGTTAGCTGAGCATGGGTTTGACCGCCCTCCTCTCCTGTACTGGGCGTCTTTGTCCAACAGGAGCCTGTGTTGCTTTGTTCTGCCCCGTCAGGTGTATCTGCTTTGCTCCTCCCAAACTTAAACAGGGGACTGGTGCCTGCTGCTTTGCCTTCTCCATCGATTTTCCCTCCTTCCTCTCCACTGGCAGCTCCGTCTCCTTTTCTCTTTACCACATTGAGAAATGCAGAATGACCCATCTTTTGCCGATGCCTTGTAAAGGCAGCTTCAACCTTCTTCTTCTGTGCTTCAATGGCCTTTCGCTTCTCCTCCAGCCTCATTCTCAGCTGTACCATCTCTGTAGCCATGACTTGCGCAGGGTCATTCGGTGGAAGCTTAACAGGTGAGGGTGATGCTTGAGCACTGATGGGCAGCGCAGCCTGTTGACGGACGGGGCTGTGCTCAGGTGTCGGTGCCCAGGAAACAGACAATGGGAGGCCGAACTCCGAGCCTTCAGGAGTCGTCTTGAGGGAGCTGCTGCTACCCCTTCCTGAATCTGGCGCTGATGGAGTGAGCTTTTTCATTTTCTGTTCGGCAAAGCTTGTCATCTTTACTGATAAGGGAGATTTGCTCTGGTTGCTTGGGCAAGGGCTTGGCGTGTCCATATCCAGCTCCATGTGCACAGAGCAGTCTTTCAGAGAGGAATCCTCATCCAACATATCCTCAGTTTGAATGTGGATCCCAGTATCCACCTCTGTGGTGTCTGTGGTGCTCAAAGTTCCTTTGGAGTCCAACTCTGACAGTGGCTCCAAGCCACTAACACCCGCTCTATGGCCCTGGCTGTGCAAGAAGAAGCCATTGTTGATCCCCTCCACTGGGGGTCTGCTGGGACTGTGAATGATCTGAAGGGCCTCCTCCATGGAGGGAGCTGCCAGGACACTCCCATGCCCATTGGGGTAAGCTTGCCTTGGAGGTTCCATTCCAGCCAAGCTGTCCGGGCAGCCCTCCTCTTCAATGCCAACGCTCTGACCATTCACAGGCTGGAAGGAGAGGTTACGCTTCATTCCACGGGACATGTGGTGGACCTTGAAACCAGAGCCATCATCGGTGCTGACGGACCTGACCATGCCACGTGTGGAGGAAAATGAAGCAGGCGCAGAATCGTCTTTATCAAAGGGAATGTCAAAGGACACTCCGTAAGGGCCAGACCTAAAAAAGAAACCGATCGAATATACATATAAATGCGATTTGATGAAACTGTATGCCTCCTGAAACCCACTGACGTCATTCATATTCACGTTTGACTTGAACAGCACATTAACAGTTCAGAATTTCATTACTAACCTTTTCTCTTTGGGCCAGGTGCCGAGGTTGCCATCAACAAAAGACATTGAGGTTGACCTCTTCATTTCTCCTGGATGACACAAGAAAGACAAGTGACAATCAAGATAATTGTACTACATGGAAAACAGAAACAGACAAACTACATGGAAAATGTTTGATTGTAAAAAGAGTCACCTGTGCCTCGAGGCTGTGGTCGCAGGGGCAAACTGGAGAAGAAAAAAAACCAATTCTTCATACTACACAAACCTATAACAGAATTCATGGTACAAAGTTTTGCAGTCCATCATTCAGAAGAGCATACCTGGGTCTGTCAGGACTGGGGGGTCTTTCTGAGAAGCTTCTCTTGGTTGCCTTGGAAATGGGGATGGCTGGGAGATTCTTCAGCAATGATGAGGGCTCTGCAGTTTATAAATATTATTTTTATGGTACGATTGACCAACTGGTCAGCAACCTCATAGTGTACACTCTCCTAATGCATAGACCTTTATAGATACCTGCGAATAAGATGCCATGTTTCTACACATTTCACATTAATGATTGCAGGTGAAAACTTGCCTGCTCCTTCATTGTCCAATGCTCTTGGTTTCACAAAAGATGGCTTGACTACCTCAAACCACCAAAACAGCTCGGCCATGAACACCAGGTAGTTATTCTAGAGAGAGATTCGAACAAAATTAAAATGAGACACATGAGGTTAGGTTACATTCAATCTCCTGAACAGCTGTTTCCTGGAAAACTATTTCCACATGCCTGTCAAGCAAATGCACTGTAGCGATTGGTCCAGCAGGTGTCTCTGTTTATTCCTACAGAGAACCTGAGGTACTGCTTGTATTTTTCAGTCTGCATATAAATATTTTACAAATCTAGCTCCATTTTAAAACTTTTCATAGCACAAACCACTCTGGAGTGGCAAAATAAAGCAAATATATTGTGTTTTTTATTGTCATACAAATAGATTCACATATATGAATATGTCCCTTTCCTTTCTTATTTAAAAGACTTTATAATTAATCAAATGTAATGTTATGGGGTTTCACCTGCTGAATAAGCTAATCGTCCACCTTCACAGCAACGTCTGTAGTACAGCACGGTAGTGAAGAGAGTTTAAGGTATTAACCTGATTTATAAAATATAGGTCAGCTATTTTTTTCTGGTCGGAAGCATGCAGTCCACCGTCCAAACTGAATGAGATCACCTGAGAAATGGTGGTGGATTGACTTCTCACGCCATTATCAGGTGGAGACACAAAGGAAGGGGCTCCAGGATTTTATTGTGTTAAAACCTATCTATCTATCTTTTTTTTGGTTATTCTTTAAATGTGCACATTTTAAAAGACTTAAGATTTTTGCTGTTTTAGTCAACGCATTAAAATGCTTTTGTTAAGTTCAGTTTCTTTTTAGTATTTGCTTTCCAGCTTTGCTTGTTTAAACCCCTTAAGGAAAAAAAATTTCCGTCATTCAAAAACAAATTACATTGTATTTTTCATCACATATTTTATGAATAATGAGACCAATTTAAGCCATTTTTGCAGTGGACATACATGAACTCATTCACAGATGCAACCATACTGTACATACAGCATGGGCTCATTAAAGGAGTGCAGTGACGCAGGAACGACCTTGAGGAAACACGCCCTCTCCCTGCCCTCAGCCCACGGTCTCCAGACAAAGACAGCGCTGCATGGCTCAGCCCTAAACACACCTGATTCACTTCATCAGCAAAATATCACTGTACTAGGCAAACACTAAAATAACCCATTACACTACAGCCTAAACGCACAATAGGAGGAGCAGAGCCAATTAACACTTGCCCCACTGGTCTCCCTTGGGTGTCACTGCAGCATTTCACTTAGATTTTTACACGTGGCAGAGTGTAGAGAAGCAAAAGCCTGAGTGTGTTTGCTGTGGCAGAATCTGCCGGAGATGTAGAGCATTAGAACACATGCTTAAAAAAATAAAAAGAACAAAAGAAAAGGAATCTAATTTTTGTATATGAAAACTAAATAGAAGACTGAGAGATGAAGGTTTAAACTATTTTCACCATATTTTAGTGTAGTGAGTTACATTTGCTTTACTTTGCCTATGGGTTTAAATTACTCTTAAGCATTGAATTATTAACAAACACTAAGCCAAACACCAAAGTGCTGGTTACCTTTAAGTTGGGTTGGTATGCGAAGGAATCCTTTGTTAACAAAAGTAGAAAAAGAAAGATTCACAAAGAAAAGAAAAAAGATGAAGCTCTCGTATCAGTCGTCCTGATGGCGACGGCCCAACGTGACTTCCCTCTTCCCATCTGTCCAACTGACTACTACTGACACGCCAGGTGTGGGTGTTACCGCCTAATGCCCTCAGTCAGCAGTCACACACGCACCACCCCTAAAAAACCCACCATTGCACCTCCGCTGCATGCGTCTCCACACGAATGGTATTACTCCTACACAGGTTCCCAGGTCTGCAGTTTTGCCAGAGCTGGCTGTTTGGAGATTTGAGTGTCAGAGTGTGTCATCTCAGGATGAAAACAGGAACCTGATTGGTGATTACTAGAAAAGCACTCTGGGTTAAGGAGGTGGGGGCGTGGGGAGCTCCACTCTGCAGAGACGGCTCAGCGCTCGCTCTGACTGCGTTACACACACATACATATAACATGTAAATGTACAGAGTAACATACAGCATAACAATGCACACAGCAGGTAACACATTCACACTATACAAGTTCCATTATACACTGCAGCAGGACTCACGGTCTAGATGAACACTGGGTATTACTGTCAACAATCATTGACCCAGAAGCTTGATTAAAGGATCTAGGTCCTGCAGACGGACAGACGGACTCAGTCCAAGCTGGAAAACCCACTCTCCTGGTTTACTCCCAGATTTATCAGAGTACGCTCTAATGCCTGCTAAAAAAGCTGGGCTTGCATAAAATGTACAGTACAAATTCTGAAAACAGCAAAACCCAACATACATCAAAATTTTAAAGGTAAGAAAAGAAAGATTAGCAGCATAAGATAAGCTTAGCTAGACTCTAATACAGAGCTCACCTGCATCCGACTTTTCAAAGATCAACCCATGCAGCAGAACAAATATTCCTCTTTGACATATGAATCACTGAGAGAAATGTTGATGAGGCAGCTTATGAATTCCTGCAGGTAAGGCCAACCTCAGCGTGTCTGCAGAAAAAAAGGCCAGGAAAACGACAAAACCCAAAGCTAGTGAATTTCATCTCTCTTTCTTGGACCCTCATATGGTAATTAGTGCTCTGAATTAATTAAATGAAGAGCCAATAAATGGGTGTGAGTTGGTGTGATTTAATAGCCTGATGTCCATTAGGAAAGTAATGCACTGTGTGTATTCTGTGGCTTTGGGGGTTGGGAATTATCGACTGAGGCCCTGTCTCTTAATTGGGGCTAAAAAAAACTGCTTTACAAGAGCTTTATATACATATTGTAAATAAATATTGTAATAGAATACAATAGGATTTGCTTCATTTTCATTGCACATACTGGTCCTTAATTAACAATAAACGTTGCTGATTGAAAATTCTCTTCTTCCGGTTTCTCATGTTTGAAGATTTATTGCTTCTCGTGGCCTTTTATGATGAGGATACTTGTGGTTGTGTTCATGCCTCTGTGTTTGTCTGTGTGTAAGCTTCAGTGATGCTCATGCCTAGTTCCCAAAAGACGCCGTCCAACATTATCTCTTTTCTGTCCTCAATGTCCAATTTCAAACTCTGTTATCACTCATCCTCATCTCCTCTCTCCCGTTTCCATTTTCTTCCACATCAACACTCCTCTCACTCCCTCTCCTCTCCGATGTCTCGCTTCAGCCTCTATAATAAGGTCTCCATCAGTATAACATGCCACAGCAAACAGCTACTGAAGATGTGACTTCCTGGAAACTGGGTCAAGGTTAGTGAATCTGGCTGCTCTGCACTGCTGCTCTGAGGCAAAAACTCTTCCCTGCTGTAATGTTTCAAATTCCTTGTGAAATTAGTGTCAGTGAAACGAAGCCACAGGCTGAATCTCAAGAGTCAATTATTATTTTCCAGTGTTATTCCTTTATTTCAATTTTGTGCTGCTTGTAATGCGAGATGGATGAGGTTTTAAGACATGACTTCTAAAACTCATTTCTGAGTTAGCATTTCAGCACAAAATTCACTATTACATGTACTGTTCATGAGAGCTTACAGTGACTGACTGCTTCTCTACGCTCCGATACTCTAGTTATTTTCATAAAATTATTTGCACTACTGAAAATAAATATGAAATACAATGATGATAAATATAATGACATGTACTTTTCACAGCCAATAAAGTCCATAGAATCACTACACTCAGCTGACTGGCATTCAATGTAGGTATGGAAACAGATTCGACTGCACAGCAGGTTTCTAAGTTAAAGTGCCTTAACAGCTCATTACTGTCTGTCTGCACAGTCAACTGACGTATGTCCTCTGAGTGACATGTGTTTGTCTGTGCTGCAAATAGTCCCTTGTAGAGGACACGCTGAGGTGACAGGCAGCCGAAGTCAGACTAACTTAGACTCATCAGGTTTTTGCTGCTTATACAGCTCTCATGTAAAACACACCAAGAGCTGGACACAAACTCACACACGGAGGGGAGGCTGCACTGAAGCCTGGGGAATCATGAACCCCACTAACCATCATGGGTATTAAATGAAAAGCAAGCAGCAAAAAATACATCTATAATGTCCACAGAGCAACTGACCAAAAACCATTACTGTGGACTGTTTCTGAAGCATTGTGGATCTCTTAAAGGAGCGGAACATTAGACAGAGGGTGGAGCAAAGAGGGTGTGCATGCACGCCCACAGAAACCACCAAGTGTGGTACGGGTCAAATTAAGATTGACTACTGTTACCTCTGTTTTGGAGAAGTAAGGGTAGAAGTAGAAGTAACGTTAAAATACATCTGGAACAAACTGCTTGTTTCTTGTTTGAAGATGAAAAGCAACCAGCATTGAGTCAAAGCAGCTTTCTGACTTCACATTATCACCTCTAAATGTTTTTACCAGACCTGTGGCTGATGTCACAAGACCATGTATGTTTTCATTGCAGAAGAAAGAAAAGTGGGACAGAGAGAGAAGCAAGCTGCTATTATGACAACTCCACGGCAACAGATGCCAAGATATTACACTGTAATGGCACATCAGCAGTGTGCAATCTCTATACAGCACACACACCCTCCCAGGGAGGTGGCATGGATGTCGGAGGAGATGTGCAAGCATGGAAAGAAGACATGGTAGCAGAAAATAAGAACTACCCCTAAAAAAAGACAAGGGAAACGGTAAAACAACACATGCGTGCATGTTAGAAACGCAGCAGAGTGCAGCTCTCCAGGCTTGTGGTTGACGAAGACATAGTTTAGACTGAATGGTTTTTCCACAGTATGACTCACCACACTGCTGCTCATTTCTCTGGTTTCATTAGTCCTTTCTGACTGGATCTAACGTCTCATGATTTTCTATTTTAGTTTCGAAAAAAATGAATGGGTACGACCTACTGTGACATTCCTTACTGTTTACTATGACATTTCTTACAGGGACGTATTTTACCCTACTACTACTATATCTACTAACATGGCTACTATCACTGGCACTTAACTTTTCCAACACTGCAATGACGGTTACAGAACAAGCAAAAGAGCAATTTTACAGTGAAGATTAGTTTTGCAGATCAGGATCACAATGCTGAAGAAGCCTGCAAGTTAGAGCAGTACCTTGATTGTGGAGGAGGCGTAGAGCATGTCCTCCAGGCTGAAGTGGCAGCAGCTGTTCAGGTTGTCTTTGCAGAAGTCCTGAATGAGCTGTAGGTTGTACATCCGATCAGCCAGTGTCATGTTCTCTTTCAGACACACATCTAGGAGAGGAGAGGGAGCCATCAGGTGCCAGGGTGACGTCAGCGCGAATGTGATGAGTAAAGTAGTTCTGGGGCGTAACGGCCACCTCAGGGATTTTTGTGCCACTGTGCTGATGGTCAGTGTGTGTGTTTGAAGCAGAAGGTTTCAGGTGACATCAAAATCATAACAGAGGACTAAGTGTTAGACTGTGGGTGGAGTTTTAAACGATCCTGACTGATTGATCTTTTGTGTTCGGGTATGTGTACTGTAGGAGGACCTGTTATCACCACACCTCGTCAACTAGCTGATGGGATTACATTACATTACGTTTGTTCGTGATTGATCTTTGCTCCAATGAATCAACCATTAAGGAGACTGACAAAATCACTCAAATCTGTCCCCACTCACTGAAACTTTACTTAAGACTGAATGAGAACAACCCAGAGAAGTTTGCCAGACTGACATTACAGGACATTGGTTTGGGCCAAACGTCCTTCCCCAAAAGACACAGCTCCACCCACACATATTCACCCACCCTCCATCTCCCTTGGCCTTTCCTTACCTTCCAGTGGTAGCAGCTGAGGGCAGTAGAAGTGAAGCAGGGCACCCACGGCCGAGCCATCTGTGCTGTCTTTCAGTAAGTTGTCCACTGGGGGGATCCAGTGAACTGACTGGGTCTGGGTCTGCTCCTTTCTGTACCGAGCCTATGCAACATGCAATGAAGTAAATGCATAAACCACAATGATTTGGAAACATCACCTGTCTACGTCTACAGGGTCTATAGGTCTAGTCTAACTAATAATTCATGTGCAACTCAAACAATGTTGTACTTTTAGTGGCCGGAGTCAGTGTGTAGGGCTGAGTAGGCGTTATTAGTAATTATTATTTGTAGAGAATAACACTTCATTGCCAGCAAAGTAATTCAGTAAGTCATGTAAATACAGCAGAAAGAAACAATAAGCAAAAGATGGCAACTGCGCATTTGGAGAGTCAGAGGTTGATGCACACATAACAATGGCAATCAAGACAGAAAGAGGAGCAAAGAAGATGAGGCAGCCACTTTTTATAAATGAATGAAAGCGTGTAGAGCTGATTAGTGGACTTACAGGCACAAGCTTCATGTACCACTTCGTTGGAGACTGCAGCAGCACATCAAAAGACACAACCACAGCAACAAGGACAACAACAGAGAAATACCAGTTAGTGAGATTAGTTAGTAATGCGATTAGTAATACAAGAAAAGACATCAGTGAGACCGAGGGGAAGGAACCTGTGCGTATTGGTGCAATACAAGCAGCCTACGCAAATAACCATGGTATAGGGCTTAGTGTAATGTGGCATTAGGTGTATAACAGGGCTTTTACAGAATATGTTTAAAGAACAGCTTAAATGCTACGCTGATATTTCTCTGCTACAGTTTCACTGAAATTAAAAGCTACAATGCAAAAAATCGAATATTTTGTAATTCTGAAGATTTTTACTAGTAGTAACTATAATAAAGTCTATACTATAGAGTCTATAGTGTCTATTTTTCCTCTGTGAACCTAAATCAGTTCTTAACTGTAAAATCTGTGAACTGAATCAGGTCACATAAATATGACAAGGGGACACTGGCTGACACATACACAATCTAAAATGGGCATTATTGTCACTAAGATGAAGCGCATGAGACTGGAGCCTACAATAGCTATGAGAAAAGGAATAATATGATGCAGCCAAACTGTCAGCGATTCACTGAAGAGGTAAGCTGGTTCCGGGAGTGGAGACGGGGCTTGCCTCAGTTAAAAGCTAATTCCCACAGTACCTCGAAGCATCAAAGAACCAAATGTAAGTGCCAGTCACACTCGCTGGCAAGTCTTCCACTTCAAAGACAAGCCACGACGTGGAAAACCAGCACTTCGTACTGTAACCCCCCACAAACGTACGGAGGCAGCGGCAGGATGAAAAGGTCAATCATCCCTTGGCTTTCTTGGATTTTCCTGATTTGATTAACATCAGAGCTCTGAGTGGTAATATGAGTCACCAGCGAAAGCATGACGCAATCAGAGAAACCACCTGATGTAATCTAATCTACAAGAAGGTTGTTACTTAGTCAGTTTGATCTGTTTTCCAATGAACGGACGGCCTTTGAAATGAATGAAGTAACTATAGGCTGTAGGTCACTGACATTCAGGGGCATTACACTGTGCAGTCGTAGAGAGAAAGAGAAGAATTCAATGTGTGACCTCTCAAAGTCAATGCGGACCGAAGAGTGGACTTAAATATTTGATGGCGAGGAAGAGCATGGGAACAGGCAAAGTAGAGGGAGTTTCTAGAATCTGAAACTGGGGGTTAAGCAGGGTCAGACACACTGTCAAATCCGTTAAGACCACCAATCAAACCCCTGGCCACCAGCTTCTCGCTGATGACATACACACACACGCAGTATTTGTGAGCATTTACACACACATGCAGTGCTTTCAGCCCCAATCATCCTGCGACTCCCCTTGTCCCATCAAAGTTCATCCTCTGAAGCCAGACGTGTTCGATCGAGCTGCAGCTCAGCTCCTCCCTGTCCTGATGTTGCCTCACCCTAACCTCACCCCCTGTGGCTAATATAGTACGTTGCCCTGGGAGGGGATGTGCTTGACTGTCTATGCCTGTGTGACTCATGCTGCAGTCATACTGCAAAGACAGAAAGGTAGGAGATCTGTGGAGGTGGGGAGCGATGGAGGGATACAGAGAGGACAAATGGAGCTGCTAGACATCAGCTAAATCAGCAGAGCACTGTACATACATCCACAGGCCTGCAGAGGTAGAAACAGAAAGAACACAGGATCTATTGGCTAAAACGCAGACATAGAAAGTGGTTATTGTGCAACATCTCTTGTGTGAAGCAGCGGTACCTTGAAGTTAAACACCACAGTCAGGTTAAAGTAAATAAAACATGGTCCTGACCCAACAGCATGCATTTAAAACCACCTAACTGAATCCTAATTGTAGCTTTGTGTTGGGTTACGCACTGCTATTTACACTGCAGGGCCGTTCTTCTATTTAGAGACTCCTACAGAGTCAGATTATTTTAGCTTCTGCAGACAGACGCTGCTGCTACAACTGTGCTTTAATTAATCTGAAAACATAAAGCTGCAACATCTAATGACTGTGACTGGCACCACAGTTCATATGGGAATGAGCCATGTGAGAAAAGGCTTGTTACCACGAGGGCACGTGTAAACATCAATCTGCATGAGCCACCCTGAGGATAGCAATGAGTGCATCAAAGGGCCAACGTGCTCTTGCCTGGGGGTCCAAACAGGGCAACAATGTAGATGAGCAGGCGTAGCTCTGCATGTGAACGTCTGTCTGTACTGCTGCCTGATGTTGCGTCTTCCGGTCAGTTCAGTTCGGTTCAGTTTTCTTGTTCAGCAAGCATAAAAAAATCGAATGATGCAATGTCACTTGATTTTTTGATTCAGCTTCCCCAGCTGTGCGTGGCTTCACGTATGTCTGTGTGAATAGCTGAGGCATGCAGTGCTGTGTCTGCACACTGACTGGTCAGATCAGCGTCAAACGCTGTCTGCACAGCCCTGGGTCTGAGCTGACACACAGACACACACACCAACTGCATTTAAACTCTGCAGGGTAAGACAAATGAAACTTAATTGCAATACTTTTCCTTAGGTAAACTTTTAAACTCTACACATCTCTGCAAACCACATCACTGAATATTCACTATAACGTATAGGTGATGTTTGGTGACATAGAGAAAGCTCTGAAAGGAGGCGTGACCCTGAGGGAAAAAACTATTCTGAAGCTCACAACCATGACTTTCATGGGATCACTTTTTCTCCATTCCTGAAAAACTGCTGATGGAGCATAATAAATATTTTAGAGGGGAAGAGCAGAAGCAAAGCTCGAAGGATGCTTGGGTGTGGGGATATGAACATCACCATCCACCTGCTCCTCCCCTCAGGGCTCTATCTCTGATCACTCCAGTGTCAGATTGGTGGTCTGTAGTTGAAATTCCAACTCTGACCCTACTGCTAAACCATGACAGCAGATGTAGCTTCACTGGTAGCTCAGGTCACAGAGGCATGTAAACACATACAGCTAAAAATGTGACGTTTTATCAGTGTTGTGATATCAATTCTTACAGATAAAATACATAACAAAGAACTGCAATGTTCATGAAAAAGCATCTTTCATCCTTTGCAGTTTTTTGCTGCCCATTTCATTTTGAATGATCCACATAAAATCTGCATTAAATCATAAATACATTTAAAGTTTGTGATTGTGAATTCAGCGTCACATACACAGAAGAGCACACATTGTGTTATGGCAATAGAAATTGCTGCTGATACTGGACTCAGTTATATAACAGACCTCCACTGTGAGCTGGACCCTGAACGTGACTGACCCTGCACTCAATGACTACAGGCCTAATTAGACTAGAGAGCATTGATGTGCTGGTTAAGAGGCAAACAGTGTGAGAGTCGTTGCAAGAGATGAGCTGATTATTATGTTAATGCAGTTTTCATTAAATAAATACAGACGGAGCTTCAGCTAAAGCTCAGATGTGTTGGGGAATTCACTTAGCTCGCCTATCAGACTAGCGATGGCTCTGAGTCTAGGTGTAATGAGTGTTAGAAGAAAGACAAACACCCACCCGAGGACTCCCAGTAGGCTCTGCGTGCTGTGTCTCCTTCTTCTTCTGCTCCTGAGCCACGATGTCTTTCAGATATTCATTTACCTGAAAGCAGAGCAAGCTAAATTGAACTTCACAAAGCAGAAGCTTCTCAGTGAAATGCAGTGTAAAGAACTGAACTGCATCTGAACAATAGCATATGAATAAGGATCACAAGTTAGCAATTTAATTGCAAATTATACAATTGACTACGCACTTCGTTCATAAATCGTTGATAACCAAATACTTTTGTCCCTTTGTGTTGTTTGTTGGTCCTGTCTCTTCCATAAAAGACCATGACAGAATAAGTGAAGCTAAATTGGATTTTATCACATCTAATCTCACTCAGTTCTGTTAAGATGGTGAATTTGGACCTCTTGCAACGCAACGGGACTCCACAGAGAGCCATATGTCCACCCAGCAGGGCTCCACAGCCGCGCCTTGTTAGTGAGTGTGTGTGTGTGTGTGTGTGTGTCAGAGCTGAAGGCTGCTCAGTGTTCTTGCCAGAAGAATGTAAACACACTATGCCCTGTAGCCCCATGTGGACTTTTTATGGAGTTTTATATTGTGTATGTAGGTTCAAATCGTTCCAGCAGCACCTTCTGTTATCAAATATATATCTGTTTTTGAATCTATTAAAAAAAATGTATCTTTGTATCTTTTGCTGTCTCTTCTGCAAAGATGTCTCACACAGAGCATGTGTAGGTTTGTAGAGACTGTATAAGATCTGCATTAAATTGCTCACTTCTCACAGACATAAAATTAATGCGTAACATTGTATGATGTACAAATATGGCTCAATCCTCTGCTGAAGTCTTAAGCAAACTGACACTTCCCTCTTTAGCAGTTAAAACCTGGACCGGATGAAGCCCACCTTGTTGACCCAGGTGGTCACTGCATCTTCTGTATCATATGGCGTCTCCACCTCAGGGTCGACGGATGAATACTGACGAATGCAGGCCATCACTTTCTCCACACTCATGATCTCCACCGTGTACGCCATCATCAAAGTGTCGATCATGGCCAGATGGGCACTCTGGAAGAGAAAACCAGACAAAGATACAGACATGAAATACAAGGAGTTTAGGTGTAGCTGAGGAAAAAATGTGCAGTTTGTTTACTTGCCATTGTATCTAAAAACACACATAACCGTCAAGGGAACCAGCATGATGCTATGAGTGTTTCCGGTGGACTAGGACTCCTAATGCTCCACTGTACACATCTCACACTATTTCTTCAGTCGATTCCTTTGTGGCTGTTGCCTTGGAAACAAGTGCATCCTTTCCTGGATACAAGACCCAGTTAGCTTCTCAAAGACCAGAGGCTGCATCACATGCTACTGACAACTTAACTAAATTTGCTTCCAATATATGTGGTAAACCTGATGAATAAAGGGACTGGAAAAACAAAGCCAATCATTAATAATTGAATATTAAAATTCCTTTAATTTGAGTATTTGAGCTTAGGTTCCTAAATAAAGTACCCACCAAGGGATCAGATCATCAAATGTTTGTCATAAGCTTAACTTTTCTCTTCATTTCATGTAAAAATGCATACACTTGTTGTAATTCCTTTATGATTTCTTAGTCTGTGACACAACAAAGACTTGTGATATCAGCTAAAAGAACACAGGTCTTACACTGATCCTGAGGAGAAAGCATTTCCCAACATGCAGCATTATATATATTACAGTAGTAGTAAGACGGACTGCCAGCCTAGTATCTGCATTTTAGCTCACAAATGACTGTGCTGTTTGAAACTGCATTAGCTTAATGGCTAATTTAAACTAATCTCCGATCTAGTAACCCAGCGGCGATCCAACCCCATTTAATAATACACTGCCAAGATGTTTCCTGTTTGCCTTCATTTAGCTTGTCCAAACACTCTTAAACATTACCCTAGACACACACAAACAAAGAAATGGATACACAACTGTTATCAGTTACCAAACCTAACCTGGGTGTTCATGATGGAGCCCAGAGCAGCTGACCAAGGGACCAGTGTAAATCCTCAGAGGCATCTTTTAGCTGTGTGCCTTTTGTGAAGCAATTTAAGAGTATTGATTTGAATCTGCTGTGGTCTGATAAGATAGATCAACTACAAGAGGAATTAATCTTGTTTACTAGACCACAGACCCACAGTCACTCATCATATTAAATAACAGCAGGGTGCTGAGGATGTTCGTGTAGGACCACGTTCTCATCTCAGGATTTGATTGTTCTTAACGGTGGAATAATGGAAACTTTAACACCACTTCAGAATGTGAGGTAGTAAATAGTAGTAGTTAGAATGAATTTATGAATATAGTTTTTATTTACTTTATTTATTTATTATTTATTCATTTTTATGTATTTATTAGTATAGATTGAACCTTCAAGTGTTGTTCTCTCAACACTACAGTTAAAAGTGTAATATAGACATCAGACCAGAAGCAGCAGAACTGGCTGCAAAGATGAAGGTGATGCTGAATAAGGTTTTGAGCAGTTCTTCACCGTGACCATATGTAAATTCAAAGTCTGCAGCCTCCCAACGTAGCCTCATGGGAAAAATGGCAGTGCCGAAAGAACTCGACATGCATCTATGAATCTCGCTCTGGGGCGTAATGACTGACTCTTGACATAATAAAGCAAAAGTATTTCAGCTGTACGCGAGCTGCTGAGTTGCACATCAAAGCAGTGACTTACAACGAACATGGACAGCGAAAGGACGATGAGACATGTTTCCACTGCAGCGTTTACGTTTTTTACAGCTCATTCTCACTCAGTGTTCATGAAGCGTATACACAGCAGACATTACGCTGCAAAGGAAGCTGCAGCGTAATGTCTGAGCGAGAGCTGGAGAAGCGTCTGATCCCATGTACAATAACAGAAGGGAGGGAAGGAGGAGAGGGAGTAGGGGGAGAACGGGGAAGGGTCAGCCGCTCTCATTAGACCTGACCTGAATGTCGTTTCCTCGGTCATATGGCATGATGTCATCTTTTTTAACCTTCAGGTTTGCTCCCAACAAATGCTTTACTTCACATTCGTACATCTGCACATATCCATAGCTTGGGGCTGCCCAGTGCCCAAGATTTCTGTCTCCAGCTGGAGAGCAAAGGATCAAATGCCCTGCTTGTGCATCTGTGGGTGAATATAAGAGGAGAAAACATTCCTGCAGTTTCGATTTATGAGACTTTTTCTAACCTTTAGTTTTTTGCTTCATGCATGAGACTGATTACATCCATAAATCTTGCATGGATTTGTCTGTATCCAGGAAGATACTGCTTCATGTTCAATATCCTGTTCTTATTATATGGCTAATACAGAGAGTCAACAGTGCAGGTTGACTCTCTATATTTCCACCTGGGGAAATAAACAAACACGGTTCATATTTAACACGACTCCTTGGTGAACAACGAGAGATGGAAAGTCATCATTAAACCCTGATTTAACATCGCGAAAAGAGCAGCAATTCAAACACAATTTATTCTGCTTCAGGTCGCTATTCCTTCATGTGGCTTTATGAAACATCTGGGGAATAATCTGTGCCTGCTTTTATGAGTTGTTTTAATAAACGTCAAGTAATTCATTATAAGAGAAGCAAACATCAGACGTCAGAGAAGCAGTCCACTGGATCTCCTCTACGTTGAAGACACACACACACACTTGCAGCTCTGTCCAGCCTCAGAGGCTCCACGCTGGGTGATGTCTAAACGACTTCACGCCTACGCAGCTGGACATGGAAAAGCACTTAACTGTACCTCTCACTGGTCTCTTACCATGAGTATGTTAAAGAAAAAAGTAGTAGCCTGAGATGTGTTTTATAGTTTCACAAACATATACTTAAACCTTCATTCTGCTAGGATGGTCCAAAGAGATCTGGGTAGTGTCTTATGGAGCATATAGAACATAGGCATGGCCATACAGTGCTGTACCTTACGTGGACAGAAACCCCTGTGGGATTACAAAACCATGCCCTTTACTGTTTTTCCTTCCTCCAACTGTTAAACTCGAGAGATGGCAGGACTCCATTACCAGCCTGACTAATGTGAGCACAAATACAAATGCTCTCACGCACACGCTTGAAATCATGCACCCTTCTGAATGCACAAAATACCAACTGTGAGGTCTGGCATCGGTTGTGGGAACTGAGCTGTTAGGCAGCAGTACCTTCTCCCTCCATATGCTCCGAACACAACCAACAATTACATGCAAACCTCAAAGCTAACCTTAGAACACTATCTGGGGAGCGGATCTCGGCACCCAGCCAGTGTTGACCTGCCCTGGAGAGTCGCCTGCACTCCAAACTCTTCTATCACGTTTGACAAGGCTCTCTAAGCTGAAACGGTTTCATGCGTGGATAGAGATAGAAAAGGGTTTGGGCCTTCCGTTTTTGATTTAAATACAAGAATTATTAAAAAATAAGATTAACATTTAAATGATGGTGTCCAGTGAAACTATTACCTATAAACCTATTACTGTTACCTGGCGGATGATGTCAGAATTATCAGTTCCGGCATTAGGAGTATTAGCATAGTAATGTATAACACTATTATGTATTAACAGATAATAATGACTCGCCAATCTAATCCCAGATAAAGTAAAACCTGTGTTAACCTCTTCACAAGGCAAAGTGTGCAACAGCATATAATATTCATTATAATATTCATTATGGATTAAGTGCCATTACAGCCTCACCACCTTCACATTTCCATCTTATTTCTAAAGAGAAAATGAGGCCTTGCCACAAAAGAAACAAGGCAGGTTTTTCCTGAGCCACATGTCTTTGGACTCTTATCCTAGAACATCCCCTGGGATCAGTTTGCCACAACTAGGAGCCGTTTCTTCTGCCAGACTCACAGGGATGAGCCATGTGCTTTACCTATGAAGTGAATGCTGCTTCGGACGCTGCTGCGAGGTTTGCAAGCAGAGAACAATGCAGACAAACCCATCAGGCACGCTGTGTTCTGTACCATACGTTAACACTAACACAAAGTCTCGCTTTAGTGAAAGCTTGCTGGCTACCCATGCATACTGTCCTGCCTCTGGCACGGCGCACGGACATACTGGCTGTGACTTTACTGCGGCCCATAAGGACACAAAGGGTCTGGATGGGCTTTCCTTCCACCCTACTGTTTCAGCTCGTCTTTGTTCAGAAGATCAAGAGCGGAATAAAAGAATAAGGACAGAGGAAACCAGTTTGATGGTGAGAAGTCCTGTTTTCTGCCTGGCACTGTTTCTAGCTCTGTGTACCTCACCCTGCATGTGTGTATTTTTATATATGGATGTGACGTCTTAGAAATGCTGCCTATGTGAATCCAGCCTCTGACTGTTCGCTGCCTCACAGCTCGTCAGTGCTGCTCACTATTATAACACACCCTACTACACACGCGCAGTGCACATAGCTGCATATACAGCATATGCAAGCATAAGCACCCCCCATTCTTACAGCCACCTACACACATACGCATGCACAGCACCCTGCCTGCTGGAGTGTAACCATGGAAACGGAGCCTGCCCAATAAGGGTGGAAATGAAGGCAGCAGACGAAAAGTGTATCCTACAGAAAAACGGCATCTATGATATAGATTATTATTAGGATATTACAGATATATAAATAATTATATTAACAAATTAATGTTACGTGTTGAAATCATTTGGTGAAAACATCATCTGAATCCAACCAGTGTATTAGTTTAAATTAGTTTCTTTCCACATTACATTTGAACAAACAATTAGGAAGCTTTAAAAAAGAACATTTCTAGAAAACACAGGTTCAGCACGAGTAAATCTGTTTGTATACACAGTCACAGAGGCAGCAGCCAACTGACAGAAGGTGCTATTACTGTAGGTCCCACTGAGTCTTCACTCATATAGTCACGATGTACTCATAATTACATAGTACAGTAAAAGTCTACGATACAACATCATTACAGCTTTAATAAAAATTAAAGCTGTGACATTCTAAATTCAGCAGAACATGGATCCTCACCATGAGATTTCTGGGTAATTTCGTGAGACTCACAGTACGTGTACGTGTATATTAATCCAGTCCATCCACTATCCTGTTCCTCTTTAAGATCTTTGTTCTTTGTGATTTTCCTTGAGTCACGTAATTACATTGGTATCTGGAGTGTTTTATATTCATATACATTATTTAATTAAATATGTATGTTTTTATTCTAGTTGTGTGATCAACTAAGTTCAGCTAACGGCTTGTACAGTCCATCCAATCCAATTCAGAACGTACATCTTGCTGACTGACAGGGAAGTAAAAGAGCAACGTTTGTCCTTTCTCATTTAAATGGCAGCGATGCCCTTGAGCAGGACAACTAACAATCACTGCTCCAGTGGGGCTGATCAGTATCTAGCAGATCAGACTGGGGTTGTCTTTAGCTTTTATGACTGTTAGTACTAATGCTCGAGTATTTGTGTTGAGCTGAATGCTCACATGCTGTTTCTAGACATTAAGCATCTCATTTAGACAAGCTTTGATACAGGGAAAACTTTTGTGCAACTTTAATTTAATATTATATAATGTTACTATTTGTTGCAGCTCCACAGGACACTGATATCTGTTTTTTTTTTGTATAATGAGTTTTAACAGTGAATTATTATTTGATTAGGGTGTGAATATTTTGCAAATGAGTTCTCTGTTCTCCATCACCACACACGAAGCTGACACAATCAGTCTCATACATAATCAGAACACAGTCATGCAGTAGGACGGGCCAACTTAGCAATTAAAGGCTCTTGACAAAGATTGTAGCTATTATTGTGCTCACAGCGGTGCTTCGTGTGGGCCGTGACGCTACAGTAATATTTTCAGACCCGCAGCCCACCTCCACATCTCTCTCTCTTTCTCTGTGTGCACTTCAGGTGCAGGAGAGCGTCAGTGGTACAGAACGTGTGTAGGCGATCGAGTGGGCGGTAGCTGAGATTTGGATCCTGCATCTTCACGTGTGGGAATCCGTCACATGGCCGAATAGCAGGACGAGTGGGCAGAGTAGTGACAGAAAAGGGGCAGAAAAAAGGCAAGGCTAAGCCAGCTTGGCAGCGAAGTGCGCTGAGTTATGAGTTATGTCAGACATCTGCAGCATCTGACAGCTGCTGACTGAGCTAATGAAACAAACAACCTCTAAAGTTGCTTATTTTAGAAATTTTCTTTCCTAAGGCAAACTGCTGACTTAAGATGCTTAGCCAAAATGAAGCAGCACATAATGACATGCTCTTATCCACAGCAGTTTACAGTTAGCACTGCAGGTACTATAGGTGATCAGGCTCCTGCGTTTTCACAATCTGAGGCAGAACCAGTGGTATTTTCAAGCCATCAAACCGTCCTCTGTAACTGTCTTTTTTCTGTGTTTCTCTTCACATTCCCAACAGATCTAAGTCTGGGTGTGCAGCAGGTAATCCACAGAAAAATGTCAATGGAACACAACTAAATGCCCATCTAGCATCGCCTAGACTCCCAAATATACTGTAAATACTTGTATAAACAAGCGTTCATGCCATGTCATCTGAGTGAAGATCCATTTAATGCAATTATCTGTAATCCCCACAGATAATGGAACCAATGAAGAACAAATGAAAACAGCAAACACAAGAAGAAACGGGGAAGTGTGTGGAGAAAGCAAACTAGCCAAAGAGAAGAACAACAAACGAGGAGGGTGGAAGTGTTAAAGCCTTAAGAAGTTAAAAAAAGGGGATAAAGGGAAAAAAGCAGGGTGTGATGGGAACAAGCTAAGAACGAAACAAGGTGGAGAACCAGGAGAGGTAAGGAAGCAGTTTCACACTTCTTTGGCAGCTCATTTTCACATTCACCACAACCTGCCCAGTCACGCAAACACATTAACACACACTGTCGCTTTCTGGCAAGATCCTGATCTGTGCTAAGCTGGAATCAGCCCTATTCAGAAAATGAACACGAGAATCACCAAAAAGCTGCAGGATGCGTAGTTTCCACAAGTAAGTCAGTGCGGACGTGCAGACGCTATTCTATATGAAAAGATACTGTCATCTCAAGACAAATGAGATGTAAACACCAACAAAAGTTAAATAACTTTTGAATTAACACTGAAGGGAAATTAAAACCAGTGAGACTCTACAAACAGACTGCAGGCATACTGTGCGCTAATTGTGTTTCAATTGCAAGTCGCTGAAGCAATAAAGCCTCCCATTGAGACATTGCCCCTAAATAATGAGGATTCCTGACTCTCGCTCTAAAGCACAGTCCTCTCTGGGGTGAGCTCCAACCCAGAGAGATAGAGATTAATTATAAGGACAGTGAGACATGACAAAGCCACGCTGGGCAACTGGTGCCTACAGATAGAAGTCAGGATGGGGTGAAGTGGGTGAGTTCAGTAGCCTTCCATCCCTCTCGTTTGTAGTTTTGCCCTTTCTTTTCAGATTAATGTGGCGTTCTAATGTGTGTAAATGTAGTGATTTGTGCACTTAGTGTGGTCATATGTTGGCTGTAAGAAACCCTAAGTTTGTACAACTGACTTGACAAGCAGCAGCAGTGTGCAGATTTACTGTATGAATGCAAACAAAAATATTACTAATATTATACGATTCCTGTCCCTGTAACCTCTTACCATTTGCAAGGGTCTCTTTCGAAGGTCCCTCTCAGTGACTAGTCTCTCCTGGTCGGTAACGTAGAGTCCACGCTGAGCCAGTGCCTGGATGGCGGCGTCATGACCCAGCAGAGGCTTGGCGGCGTCGCTCTTCAGAATGAGGCTGCCGGCCCTGCAGTAGAGGTCAGCGGACAGCAGGAGACTCGTCACTGGAGGCTTCAGGTGCTCCTGCTCATACTGATCCGTGTAGAATGGCTCCTTCAGGTCTGCTGGGATGCTGTCTGTGTGATGGAAAGGAGAGGGCAGGATTTTAGGTGACAGATTCCACTACTGTGTTCGGTGGCTCTACAGAAAAAGCATCACAACCAATGTGTTTAAAAGAGGTAAATTATAACAGTCATCTGCACTGAGGACACCGTCAGACGTAAAGTAGTAAAGACAGGCAGCAGAGACAGCAGCAATATTTCCAATGCATGTTTCGAAATACAAAATATAAAAGCTCTTTGTGTCGTTCTCACAGATTTGGCAAGGATTAGTTAACATATAAATGCTATGAAAAGTTAAAACGACGATGCACCGTTGTTTGAAATCAGTAATGTTTCCCCTCAGTGTTCGTTCTTACTTTACTTTGACAAGTCCTCTTCATTTGTCTCAGCCATGCTTTGATAATATCTGGAAGTGGTTATGTGTGAATAGATCTCACTGTTGCTATAGCAACAACAGGAGGAGTGGAACCCGATCGATTCATGTAGTCTGTATCTCTGCAGCTCCCAGCTCCCTGGGAACACCCTTCTCACTGCCTGTCTCTTCAAAGAGAGAGCATCCGTGTGTGTGTGTGTGTGTGAGTAAATCACCTCAAGCAAGTCCACTGCATGGAGGCAGTCAACAAATAAATCAAAAGCACTGCATGTTTATTGCTCGTGTAGTACCTTCCCAGTCAGTGTTTGCTGACTGGGGAAGAATATTTTCTAAAGCAGTGCTAGAAAAGAGAAAACATCACTATGGAACATAACACTTTAGGTGAAGCCAGCATTAAGTCCTTCTTTCTCCGTGATTCTTTATAAATGGGATGTTACTGTTGTGGGGTGTGATGCACAGAAAATAATATAGCATGTAGTGACTCACACACCACTTTACCATTGGAACTGTCCATTCTTTAATACGCACACACACAGCGGTCATAAATCACAAGCTTAGACTGGCCATGACTAACAAGGTCCTCTACACATCAACTAGTGCTAGCAGGTTAACAGAAAGGTGGAGCAGACATCAGCTCTAGGGGGTGTTTGGTATTGATTGCAAGAAAGAAATGAATCTGTCCTGTAGCTCTCCTCCTTTATCCTCCACTGGGAGGTCAGAGGTTAAAGTGGCACCAAGGGGTCAGAGTAATTGCAATTTGTTTAAATGCCACTCACAAAATGTCATGTCTGTACATTAAATATTTGCTTATCTAATAATATTTGAACATATTTCCTGATAGCACCTGATTTGCTGTACAGCTTGTAGTCTTGTATGCACCTGACTGCATGTTGCTGATGCACTCAAGCTGGTGTAATGAGGCACATACAAGTGAAGTATTCAGAGCACTGCAGGCTGGGATCAGGAGATGAACTCTCTCTCTCTCTCTCTCTCTCTGGAGGACTGTATTTTTGGAATCAGCCCATTTCATTCACTCCTGATACACAGAAGCTCTGCAGGAGATTTCATGTTTGCTATGCTATTGCTACACTGTGGCTGTAGCAGCTTTGGCTGTAGCAGCAAAATGTATTTTTGTCTGCGCTATTCATGCAAGTTTATTGGTGGATTTAGTGCTGATGTGGTGTATTTAATGCCAAATGAACACAATCACATACGCAGACAGGACTAAATAGTTTTTATGCTGCAGTTTTTTATTATGTTTTATCTGATTTGCTGCATGACAATTTCATAAAATAAATAAGGTAGATTAGTAAGAACTAATTATACTAATATTATATTCACTTGTGGGTAGTATTTGTTTTTCTTTTGGCCAGGAGACAAACAATACAGCTGCAAATGTGGCTACTCAGCTTTGCTCAGCTGGTAAATGGTCATTTGTGATCATACAAGTTTTTCAACATTGCTTCTATATGTGAAGGCTTGTTCTACTTCCCTGTCCAGGTTGTCACCTAATCAGCCATTTTGTTTTCACTAGCCTGGATTAGGAAATTAGAAAAGACAAATTAAGAAAAACAGCCGAATGAAGAAACGCCCAGTCCCCACTCACTGCGTGTAAGCGACCATTTTGTCAATTACACAAAATACCTGTTTTTAGTAAATTTTAATAAGTGCAGCATAAATTGTGTGATAAATGGCAGTATTTGGACATGACCACATCCGCCCATCAATGTATGCAGTATCACATTGATACAGAACTTACAGTAGCTTTAATTGAATCAGCGGTTTTCATCAAAAAAAAAAAAAAAAAGAATTATTTGCATTATTGTTTAATTAAAAGATTCTAAGTAACTATATATTAGAATGATATCAAAGTAATGAGACTAAACTGCCATTTTATATTACTACACTACACTGAGAGGGATATAGGTAACTAATTCACTGGGATTCAATACTCAGTAATAAAGTTATAGCATCAGCATTTAAAAACACATTCACAACATTAGCAATCCTTATTTGGGTTAATGTGGAATCAGTGTAACTATATAACATTAGTAAATTACATATTCAAATAGAAAAAAGTGGTCCAAAAACAATTTACATGTTACAATATTATGCTGATAAAAATAATTTTTCATCAGTTATATATTATATATAAAAGGTTTTGTAATGTCTGTGTTTCTATATGTTAATGAAACGCAGCCCCCTAAATGTGCCATGACGCCTTCATACTGTATCTCCAAATGCTCCATTCCATTAGCAGGACATATTTGGTTAGTTACTGGGGTCGGTAGGCTGCACAAGACGTTAGGATGGTTTTATATTTCCTCATGGGATAATACTTGTAGTCTGAGCAAGTGGCAATTCATTTAACAGGCGATAGCAGCACAACACACTGATGCTTGATGCGCTTTTGTCTTTATATTGGGGTGTTAAATATATTTACATGTGGCGGCGTTATTGTAGTTTGTCCTGTCAGAGCAACACCTCACAACATAATAATAATAATAATAATAATAATAATAATAATACACAAACGTCTAATAAACCATATATTCATGCAGCGTGCAGGGACCTAATAGAGCCACAGTAATGCACGTACCTGTCCCGTACGCTTTGGCCACCAGCCATGTGAGGCTGCAACAGATTTTGGCTCGAGAGAAGTCATAGTGCTCGAAAGACTTTATTGCTGGAGCAACGAAGCTCCTCTTCTGCTCCCTGACGTCCTGAACTTCGCCCATTTCTCCTTCAGTTGTCAGTATTGTTAAACCCTACGAAGCATCCTAAAGCTGGAATTCCTTCAAAACAACAAAGGGCTGTGAACTGAACAGACGCGGTGTCTTTGTGCATTTAATTCAAAGACTCTTTCAGTCATAAACGCCAGCTGGGTTGTTGTTTGTTGCTGCCACGGTGGATCGCTAGTCTTCCCGTTTTCCATCCATTCTCCTCTCGACCCGTTGAAATGGGCTCCGTCGGACCAAGCTAGGTTCCCCGGGAATTCAGAAGAAAAACTGCACCTTGACTGGAATAAAACGCGGATGTTTCCATTCTACAGGATCACAAGGCTTCTCCCTTTCATGTCCGTGCCTTCGTGTTTAGATAAGTCTTTATGTTTTGCTTTACCTTCTTTAATCAAGCTCCCAGAACAACGGTACTGTACTCCTACCGCACTGTGGCTCTCCAAGCCCTGCACCTTTGTTACACAATACGCATGCGCAAAGGTTGCCTTCCTTGGAGGTAGGGGATATTGACATTTTATGCTTGACGTGTCTTGAACTGCCAATTTTAAAATATATTTAGTGACGATGCGTACACTGCTTTGCATTTTCTTGTTGTGTATTCATAAGGTTGAGGACACCATATATAAACTGACCGCACAACAGCTGGTAAAGAGTGAATGTTTTTTTACATTACAATATTAAAATAACATTTCCAGGATAGTTGTTAATTTTACGATAAATTTGTGAATGTAGCACTAAAAGAGGATCGCGCGCACGCTGAACGTGAGTCATAGCAATTTTTTCCAGATGCAGTATAAAATGTTATGCTAAATATGATACTGATATAAGCAAGCACTGAATTTATATTTTTTAAAGCTCAAATTTACGTCCACTGGGTAAAATATGTTAAAGATCTGATAAGGAGAGACTGTAGGCTTATACTACGTTTGTAGTTCCACGAACCACATTTCCCACCGTGCAGTGTAAAATTTCGTCATCAGTGTGCGTTTAGGGTTTCGTTTGGATTTAACGCCTTGTAAGTATTTGTCATGTCGTTAATCTACATGAGATATGAGACACTGTAAGCAAGTAAGCAACTCACGGAGGGACTATGGTTTGAGAAGTTTAATGTAGGAATACGTCAAAATGCAAACGCCATTGATTTGTTTGCATTAGCAGCCAGTAGCTAACGTTAGCTTTTTAGTCTTAGTTTACTAGTAGTAGTTTAGAGAAGGAATCAGTTGGAATATTTGCTAAATATACTCTGCAATCACAAACAAAGACTTCGGCGTTCGGAGAGGTTTGTGTTACGATGACTATTAATGCATTAATTTAACGGAATGTTTATATTTCTGTTCACAGATTAATAATCTACAAAATGTTTATGCCCAGAGCGCTAAAAGTCAAGAGAGCTGCCGAGGGCTCTTCCGTTCTGAAGAAGAAACCTAGGGCTGAGGAGGAAAACCATGATGAATGTAGTTCAGAAACGTCTGTAGAGAAGAAGCAATTGCATGAAGACATCAGAACACAAAATGAGACCACACAAGCAGGTGGAGACTCTCCAGCTTTGACAGAGGACTCAGTGCTTGACGGTGGATGCAGGTCTGCCTCAGGGGATTCAGACGAGGAGGAGGAGGAACCTGTTAAATCATACAGAAAGAACCAGAGATGGCCAGAGCCAGGGGAGCCTGTCTGTGTGATGTGTGGCCGTTACGGAGAGTATATCTGTGACGCCACTGACAATGATGTGTGCAGCCTTGAATGCAAAGCTAAACATTTGGCTCAAATGGGATTGGGGACTGGGGAAGATGTGTTTAACCGTAAAGACAAAAATGGAGATGACAGGACTGAACATCATCAGCCAGCTTCTGACTCTGGTGGAGTAGGTGGGAGTGAGGCTGGTTATAGCTACAGGGAAGATGCATTCATATCAAGCTTAACGGATGAACAAGTGCTGCGGATTAAACAAGAGCTGGGAATCGAAACTCAGGGAAGAGATGTCAGGAGACCCATTGTCGAGTTTGAACACTGTGGCTTCCCTGCCACGCTGAGTCGAAACCTGAAGAAGGCTGGCTATGAGGCACCCACGCCGGTCCAAATGCAGATGGTGCCCATTGGTCTCGGTGGCAGGGATGTGATTGCTAGCGCTGACACAGGCTCGGGGAAGACAGTTGCCTTCATGCTGCCTGTGGTAGTGAGAGCACTAGAGGTACATTCCTTGGAGCCATCAAATCTGTAATGTTAGTGGCTCAAATTGATGTTTTCCAGGCATTGAGATTGTGTAAAAATGTTTTTAGACACCAACGTGCACCGTGTGCCATCCCCTGGCTCTGATTTTGACCCCCACCAGGGAGCTGGCCATTCAGATAGAGAGACAGGCCAAGGAACTGGTAATGGGCCTTCCCAACATGAGAACTGCTCTGCTGGTGGGCGGCATGCCACTTCCTCAGCAGCTGCATCGTCTCAAAAGCAGCATCAAAGTACAGTACTGCTGAAACATCATCATATATAATAACTTGGCTCTTCAGCCTCCTTCGTATCACATAATTCTGTTGTTTTATTTTAGATTGTTATAGCCACCCCTGGACGACTGCTGGAGATTCTGAGGCAGAAGGCGGTGCAGCTGGACAAAGTAAAGGTTGTGGTGGTTGATGAGGTACAGCGAACGCAGTACAGTACAGTTTTACTCTTTCTATTAATCAAAATGTTTTTACTGAGCTTGATTCTGGACAGTAATGGCTCAAATTACAGGGGCTGCTCCTATTAAAATGTTTACATGTGGAAATATAGCAGCAGTTTTAATTCTGATTTGAAACTCTGTTTAAATCGCACAGCTCTGAAATTAAGAAATACCTGGAACCTTCATGTTTTTAATGCATTCTGCAGGTCGACACTATGTTAAAGATGGGTTTCCAGCAGCAGGTGTTGGAGGTTCTGGAGCATGTGCCCAAAGAGCACCAGACTCTACTGGCATCGGCCACTATCCCAACAGGGACAGAGGAGCTTGCTGCTCGGTTGGTCCAGGACCCTGTTCGCATTGCTATTGGAGAGAAGAACCAGCCCTGTGCCAATGTCAGACAGATCCTTCTTTGGGTAGAGGAACCCTCCAAGAAGAAGAAACTATTTGAGATTCTCAATGTAGGTTATAAACCTGTTTTGGGTGATGTGAGTAAAAGCAAAATGCCCATTTCATCAAAGAATCAGAAGATGCTTGGGCAGACAAACATTATCTGTGTGTTAGTTTATAGGTAACTTATCACACAGTCTTAACTAAAGTTGGCATCTTGTTTATTTGGCTGTTTAACGATGGGAATGCCTTCAGCTACAAAGATCCGTTTCCTCACGACACCATATTTAGGCAACCATTGCTGCAGCCCTGGCCCTTGAGGACATGGGTGGGCCCTCAGCCATGGCCCCACTCCAGGAATCCCAGCAATGGCTTGTACCATTTTATCCAATTGTTAGACCACAGTGTGATAACAGGGTATATACCTTTTCATTGAAGAGGGACTCTGTGCTTAAAATAGTTTAAATGTCTCAGTATAGAAATACAGAAATCATGTCAAATGTGTATTTATGTTTTAAAATGTTTGTTTCTTTTTTCCTTGTGACTTTCCAGGACAGTAAACTGTACCAGCCTCCAGTGGTGGTGTTTGTAGACTGTAAATTGGGGGCTGATCTGCTATGTGAAGCAGTTGCCAAGGTGACAGGCCTCAATGCAGTGGCAATTCATTCTGACAAGAGCCAGTGGGAACGCAACCGCATCCTCAGGGTGAGACCAGTGGTGGCCAGAACATGTACAGTCATGCTGATAAATGGCTATTTGGTGTCAGACTGTTGTGTCTGAGTGACTTAGTTGATGGAAGAGAAGAGAAAGCTGACATGTAACAGAGCCATGTGTCTCAAGGAAGTTAATATTTTATGAATCATCAATCAATTGATCAATTTGTTTATAAAATACACATAAATGCTAGCTAAGCTTTACTGCTGTTATTATGAAAGCAACAAATAAGGCATGAGGATTAGCAGGTCAACATGATCCTTGTTTAATTATTAAACATCAGATTACCTGACTGGTAAGAACAGGAAAAAACAAAACTACATGAATGCACTTCATGACACATATGTGTTACATATGTTCTGTGTCTGCTTGCTCCAGTAACTCATTGTAGCTATTTCCAGCTATTAAATCCAGCACAGCTTCCAGCTGATATTATATTTTAATTTGTTAAATTCCTGTACAAAGAATCCACCCGTGTACAAGTCTTGTTCAACAATATAATATTTGCTTTGTGCCATCAGGGTCTTCTGGATGGAGACTTTGAGGTGGTGATCAGTACAGGAGTGTTAGGCAGAGGACTGGACCTGGTCAATGTCAGACTGGTGGTGAATTTTGACATGCCAAACACCATGGATGAATATGTCCACCAGGTTAGTGACCTCTGATGGAGAGAAGTGATCCACACAGAATGGTAGGAAGGAGAGCACCTTCGATTCTAAGTACCTAGATATGTATGTATGTAAATATGTAATTGCACCCTGCTGTGGATGTATATGAAAATGTTTTAATATATTGTTTGCATGTTGTCGTACTGCTTTATCTAGTTTGTTTTCTGTCATTCAGGTAGGCAGAGCAGGTCGGCTGGGACACAGGGGAACAGCCATCACCTTCCTCAACAGCAACAACAAACGGCTATTCTTGGAAGTGGTAAACAGAGTCAAACCCACAGGATCCATCATGCCCCCACAACTTCTCAATTCGCCCCACCTCTATGAACAGCAGAGAAGGGCAAGACAAAAGGCCAAGCTGGGGCCTGAGGACACACTGGTCACCAAGAACAACCTCATAGACATCATAAGGAAACACGACCGTAGCAAGAAGTAGCATGTTCCTATCAGTCCTGCAATTGTGCTATTTATTGAATAAATTAGGTTTATTTTGGATATTGTTCATAGAAAAAAATTTATTAAAAAGTCACTGTGACCTGTGGTACGCATCACGTTATTAATCTCACACGATTTATTCAGAGAAATATCACAATACAAACTGTTATCTGATAATAGCAGACACTGTGTACAGTCTGACGTTATTGTTTATTCACATATATTCATACTACATGCATTGTGGGAAGACAGTTAACCTACAGAGCACTTGCGTTTATTTGCAGCCTTTACAGATGAAGGCTGTCGTTGTCTGTTTTTGTTTAAACCTTCGCCTGTACGTCATTTTAACGGCAGATTGCGAATTTCAGTCAGGAAAACATGAGTAACACACTGGACACACTTCAGTTCGTTCTGGCCAGTAATGAAGGCAAGACTGCTTTGCCTTGTTCGGGTCGCCACCTAGCGGCCGCCCAGCGTAACTAACTGCGCGTCTCAAAGTCAGTGACGTAACGATTCCGATTCGACCAATCAGCTCTCAGTCGCCGGGACGATTTGAAATTGAAGCGGGCGAAGGCGGAAGAGACAAAGCAATAACAAAACCACAAGAGCTGTTTATGCTAGCATACAACTCATTTTATTATAATGGCTTTATATTCGCGTTTACATACAGATATATACACGTGTTGGTATTATTCGTTGGTCGAGTAGTGTATTGTTTTAAGTTGCGTTAAGTTAGAGCAGTTTGCAAACCCGTAGGTCAACGTTAGCTTTCACAGGTTTCTTCAGCTGCCATGTCCTTGTTCAGTGTACAAGCGAGGAAACATACTGCTTATTATGACAATCTTATATTAACATCAGTGTCCAAGACACCGAGCAGGGAGCGCCAGACAGAGCGAAACGCAACAGGCACAACGCTAACCAAAGGTGAGCGAACACCAGGAGCTTCCGTGTGGGACGACCGCAGGTCATCTGGCAAAGACAGACATGTAAACAGGACCTATGTCATCTCTGCCGTGTCAAAAAGCGGCGGTGGCCAGCAGACGCCTTACCGGGCACGACTCACCCTGCAGAGAAGGTCGAGGAGGAAGACCGGGGCCGAAACAGCTGAGAAAACCATGGCGGACAGCAGCCAGGCTACGACGCCAGCACCGGAGAAGAGGCTGACCCTGCAGCGCAGGACCCGGACTCCGTCCATGGATAAAAGCGTGTACGGGCACCGTGGGGTCAGCGGCACTGGCCTGCAGCCGACACCAAAGGTTCTCAGTGAACCGAACGGCAAGACGCCAGCTTTATTTAGATCGGTGAGTTTAAAAGAAAATGCCTCTAGAAGCAAAGCAAGAGAAACGAGCACCCGTGTAGAGACCCAAGGGAGACCAGCGCCAGCCGCAGGCAGGCATTTAGAGGAGCAGGCCCACGGCTTTAAAACCCCCACTAGAAGGACGCCGTTTGAGAAAATCGCTGCCAAGAGAGAAGTTTTTGAGAGACTGGCAGGGAAAGAAGCACCTAAAGCAGTGGCAGTGAAATCTGCCTTTCTAGAAAGACCCACGCCTCGAGCACAGCCTGCGGAAGGCGCTCAACCCGTCGCAGCCCCTCGGGTCAGCAAAGCGCCCGCAGGTGTGCCCAAGCCAAATGCCTCTGTGCAGGTGAAAAAGCCCTCCAGCTCAGGTCAGAAGGGAGACGTGACCCAGATCAGTACCTCCACACCTGATCCAGTAGGGCAGCCTCTGTCCCACACTAATGAGGCTCGGAAGGAGCAGGATTCCTTCAAGATGGAAAACAGTGCAGTGACTGTGGCAGTCCGCGTCCGCCCTTTCAATGCAAGGTGTGTAATAGACCTGGGCCCTAAACGTCTTAAGAACTTGATGTGATTAAATAAGAAATACATGGCTGAATGTCATTATTTCCATTATTGCCAAACATCCTCCAGTTTGACCTTTGCTCTGTTAATAGGGAGAAAGGCCAGAAGACTTCACAGGTCATCTTCATGAGTGGCCAGGAGACCGTTGTCCAGCATCCGGAGACCAAGCAGAGTTATTCCTTCACCTATGACTTCTCTTTCTGCTCTGTGGACGAGGACGACCCTTCCTTTGCCAGTCAGCAGACAGTGTACGAGACCCTGGCTAAGCCTCTGCTAGTGAGAGCTTTTGAGGGATTCAACACCTGTTTGTTTGCCTACGGCCAAACAGGCTCTGGGAAGTCCTACACGTAAGTACTGGTTTTATCTTATTACTCGTCAGACTGTCTCCCTTTTGTACTTTTAATTGTTATTTATTAGGTTAAGTTATTTATTTAATATTTCCGTCTATAAACTGTCAGTTTCAATAGTTTAATATTTCTTGCAGAATGATGGGCTTTGGAGAAGAGGCAGGTGTTATTCCACGATTCTGCAGGGAGCTTTTTTTCAGACTGGCCTCCATGAAAGATGAAGAGGTAAAATGTCACATAATCGTTTAATTTCATTCTGTGTGTATTCTTTCTTAGATATTTGGACTTGAAAGGTTACTCAGGCTGCATCAGCGATTAAAATGCTTGAATGTATTTAACACTTGCGTAACTTCAGATGTGTGATTTTATTTCAGGTCAAATGTCATGTAGAGATGAGCTACTTTGAAGTATACAATGAGAAGATCCATGACCTCCTGGTGACCAGAGATGAGCCCAACCAAAGGAGGATGCCTGTAAGTAGTTTGCAACTACTGAAATTCACTTTGTAAACCAGGGGATTATTGAATCCATGGTTTAGTTAGTAGTATTCATGTCAAAGTCGATACTGACGGTTGCAAATTCGTTTTCTAAAAAGAGATTTAATGTTAAGTAGCAATGGACTGTTTTTGCACTACCCTTCCTATGAGATAAACTAAATTGTACCACACGTTTGAGATGTTACAGTAATAAAGCACTCTAAAAATCTGTCAAACTTTATTTATTTGTTTTTCCAGCTTAGAGTGAGGGAGCATCCCGTCCATGGTCCCTATGTTGCTGAGCTGTCTGCGTAAGACATAATCCATTTTTCTTGAAATGAATGCAAAATGAACATCCTTGACGGGTGTATTTTTCAGAATTGCTCATTTGTTGCTTCTTCACAGGAATGTTGTGAGCTCTTACACTGACATTCAGGTAGGTTGAGTCAGCATTTCAGATCCCTGTTTCTTCAACCCTTCGCTGTTACTGTTACAAACAGCTTGGAATTAGTGTCAAGGTTCTGTGTTGAGTAGAGTTGAGGCCATAATGGCGTGATTATGGAGAGACATCAACATTTGAATAATAATGTCTTGAAAATACACCACACAACATGGGGAATGCAAAGTGTAGTTCATAAAAATATTCATTACTTGAGAATTATTAAACTCAAAGCAGGTGCACTACACATTTTTTCTTTCCAAGGGGTGGCTGGAGCTGGGCAACAAGCAGAGAGCTACAGCAGCTACAGGAATGAATGACAAAAGCTCCAGATCTCACTCTGTCTTCACCCTGGTTATGACCCAGACTAAGGTAAAGCCTCTGACCTGTAGGTTGCAGAAACAATAATCTCTCTTGAAGACAGGTGTACACTTGCTCTGAATACTCATCTAATCAGCTGTTGTGTATTCATGTGTGTATACAGACAGAGTTTGTGGAGGGAGAGGAGCATGACCACAATATCACCAGCAGAATCAACCTGGTCGACCTGGCTGGTAGCGAACGCTGTAACTCAGCCCAAACAAGTGGCGACAGACTCAGGGTAAATACAGTACACATGCCTACATCGGCTGTCATGGTTGGAGACCACCACCTTGCAACTGAATCTTCTTCCTTCCAGCGTCTTTTTTTCATAATTGCCTTTGCATGTACACATACTCAGAATAAGGTGTTTTACTCTGAATTTCTAGGAGGGTGCTAGCATCAACAAATCCCTGCTTACCCTTGGAAAGGTCATCTCGGCCCTGTCTGATCAGGCACTGACGAGGAAAAAGGTTTTCATACCATACAGAGAGAGTGTCCTTACATGGTGAGACGTCAGGAAGCTTGAACAAATGGTTTAGATCACAAAGGTTATTCTGAAAGCTTTGTATACCTAAAGACATTCCAAAAGTATATTTTACTTGTTCATTCACTCAGTCATGAGGCAAATCCATGACCCAAACACTTTTTTTCTGGTTTAGAAGCACGATCCTGACCTAAATGTGTTTTCCTCCTGCAGGCTGTTAAAAGAAAGTCTTGGTGGAAACTCCAAGACGGCCATGATTGCCACGCTGAGCCCAGCAGCCAGCAACATGGAGGAAAGCCTAAGCACTCTGCGCTACGCCCAGCAGGCTCGCACGATTATAAATGTGGCCAAGGTCAATGAGGACACCAGTGCCAAGCTCATCAGAGGTCAGTCAGTCGAAGAAAAATACACATGGTTTGTTTATCTAAAATGAAATAATAATAATAATTGAAGTTATAAAAATAATGCCGGTAGATGAGGTTCAAGTTTTGTAATATTCTGTAAGGTCTTGATGACTTTTGTGATTTGATCCTATATAAGCAAACTGTATTGAGGTGGCCACATCGGATGTCCGTCACCAACACATGCTTGCTTGAAGTCATTTGAAGTGGGGCCTGTCTGTGTCCATTAGCTCATTTCTTTCTGTCTCTGTCTTGTTCTGCTCCTGATTTGTATGTGGATGTCTGTCTTTTTATTTATGGCCTCCTCTTGATCTCCTTCTCTCTCCTCTAACATATCTTCCTGTCCACCATCCATCAACAACTTATCCACCACCCAGTTCAATTAAGGCCTGGCCCTAACCTTGCCTCCAGGCCATATTTATGCACTGTCAGCTGCACATGGCGGCTAACTGTCATGCAAGTATTATTTTTCATAAGATGATTATGCTGCTGTTTGACATTTCAAGCACTAAGGGGAGCTCTTGCTGTGGACTTTTCTTACATCATCTGTCAGTGTGAGGCACTTGAAGAGAATATGACTCAAACATTACAGATCAGGTCAATGTTGCTCAATAAATTGTCTATTAAACTGACATTGTCGCCCAGTTCACTGATGAATTCTGAACACCGCTGTGCATTCTGTTGAAGTCACATCTTAAAATAACTTCTCAGAACCTTTCAGTACTGAAGATTTGTACTGACGGAACCAACGGTGTGTGTGTTTCAGAGCTGAAGGCAGAGGTAGAGAAGCTGCGAGCAGCTCAGATGAGCTCCCAGGGCGTTGAACCAGAGAGGGTGAGGCTGTTCCAGCAGGAGATCACCGCCCTGAGGAACAGACTCTGTCAGCAAGAGAGAGAGATGCTCGAGGCCAACAGGTCAGTATCACCATATAACAAAATGGATTTGCTCTGCTTGTTATATATTTTCCTAACTTTGTTTGTCCTGTTGCATAAACATACAAATATTACATTTAGACACATTTTTGTTAATGTTTTGTTTTGGTAATCTGGAATGATTTCATTTTTATAGTGTTTATTTTTATTTCATTGTCAGAGCATGGACAGAGAAACTGGAACAAGCTGAAATTCGTAAACGCGAAGAAACTAAGGAGCTGCAGGTGATTTGTTCTGAGCAAGACACAAGAAAAATTTGCTCCAGTTATTGTTATGATGTGCTTGTGCAAAGGTTGTGACACCGTTTAAAACGTCACAGACTGAAGCAGTCAAGCTATAAAAAGAATATAATATGCGCTGCCTGTCTCTTTAATAACGTTGTGAGATTGGTTTTGAGTTTTGTTTTCAATTTAATCAACTGTACAATTCGATCTCACCCTGTGTGTCTTCAGAAAGTAGGTGTGACATTCAAAGTTGACAACCGCCTTCCCAACCTGGTAAATCTGAATGAGGATCCTCAGCTCTCTGAGATGCTTCTTTACATGATCAAAGAGGGTCAGACCACAGTGGGCAAGTTCAAGTCAGAGTCTACGTATGACATCCAGCTGACTGGAGCGCTCATAGCTGACCAACACTGGTAAAAAAAACATCAAAAAATCTATATGAATGAATGGAATGGAGACTCGTCTTCATAGCTCTTCAAATAATTATTTTTTCATTTTAGTGTTATATCCAACATACAAGGAACTGTCAGCATCACACCTAGAGAAAATGCCAAGACGTTTGTTAATGGAAACCTCATCTCTAAAGCCACTGTCCTCCACCATGTAAGTACATCACAGGCTGTCCCTGTCCATTCATGCCATGCCACTGTATATGTAGTGTGTGTAGACTAGCTTTGTGAAGGTAAGCTCACTGGTTTGATTAAACATTGAGATGCATCTCAATCTTAGAAACCAATTTAACACTTTTCAGGGAGACAGAGTGATTTTAGGTGGAGACCACTACTTCCGCTTCAACCATCCAGCAGAGGTGCACTCTGGGAAGCGTGCGTCATGCTGGACAGCCGCAGGCGAGGGTCACAAAGACTTTGAATTCGCCAAAAATGAGTTACTGGCAGCTCAGAGGGCTCAGTGAGTGCAACAGACATTTATATATACAGACAAAAAGGTGGAGCTAAGAATTACTCTTAAACAAATTTTATGTGTCTCAGACTGGAAGCTGAAATCGAAGAAGCCCATTTGAAGGCGAAAGAGGAAATGATGCAGGGAATCCAGATGGCAAAAGAGGTGGCCCAGAAGGAACTGTCGAGTCAGAAGGCTCTTTATGAAGAGAAGATTCACGCCCTGGAGAAAGAACTGGTACCTTCACTCCTTTGTACTGTATCTCACTGTACCTCAGCCGGCAAACGGTACTTTGTTACCATGTCCATCCTACTGTCAGCTGGTTCAACCAATAAAGTAACGGCAGCATATAATTTATTCAGAATGAAGAAAACAAGAGGAAGCATCAGCAGGAGTTAGACCAGCAGAGGGTGGCCAGTCAGATGGAGGAGCTGAAGATGGCCAAGCTGGAGTTGGAGCAAGAGGTGGACACTCAGAAGAAACGCCTCCGCCTGCACATGGAGGCTCAGGTAGAGACACACAGCTGCTCCCTCTGCATTGTAATGTGCTCAGTGTCAGTCTGTCTGCATTAGCATTATCACAGGTCTAATTTACGACCCTCAAACTGGCCTCATATCAGAGATCCAGCGTTATAGAACTACATTTTTATTTTTCATGCTTAAAATTCAGTTTACAGGAAATTAGATTATGTCATTTAGCAGTTCTGTTGGTCTAAATGTTGTTTAACTGATAGGCCACTTAGGAAGTGTTCTGAATTATGCTGGAGCTCGGCTTTGGCTTAATATTTTGACTGCTGTGTTTTCTTTGTGTGCGTTGCCATGATAAACTCCAGGCTATGGAACAACATCGTGTGTGCCAGGCGAGGATTGTTGATGCCCTGGAAGCAGAGAAGAGAAAGATCAGCAAAGAGCTGGAGGAGATGCAGAAGAAAAGATCTGTAAGGGAAAATCATGGACCCCGTGATGGTAAGGTGTTTGAAGTCGCTAGTAGATTTTATCTTTAAATCAAAAATAGTATAAATAGAATTGATCTGGGTACAGGGCAAATTATTTACCAGCAATTTGAGCTTTATAGTTTAACAACGATCTAATAAATCAGGATAAAATACAAGATCTGGAAGTTAATGTGTTTTCTTTCTGTATCACAGCTACTCCACAGTGGGATGCCATGAAATTGTCCTTGATGATTGAGGAAGCAAATAACATCAGTGCTAAACTGAAGAAAAACACTGTCTTTACCAGGTATGAAAGAACAAAGTGCAGGTGGATTGATGTCATCGACAAAATATTTTGTTAGCATTTAATTCTTACTGCATGTAAAGTTAATTAAACATACTAAAATTAGAAACAAACAATATTTTGATTGGCTATTTTATGGTGATTTTGGTTTCGATTGTGACATTAAAATTTCATCCTCTACTTTTGTAGACATGAAAGCTCTGACAACCAGAACCTGGAGCAGAGTGGTTTGTTACAGGTGCGGGTTCAAAACACAAAGCTCGGCATCTCCACATTCTGGAGCCTGGACAAGTTCCAGAACAACATGGCTGCCATGAGAGAACTTGAACAGGTTTGCCTTAAATCATTTGCCACAACCTTTGGATTCAATTCCTCTTTCCTTTTTTTACAGGAACCACCTGTTTGATAATCACAGCCCCATGTTTTGGCTTTATTTACAGTCCAGAATAGTTTTGTTTTCCGGGGTCTCATTGCTGTGACTTTCTCATTCAGTTCAGTAAATGAGAGTGGCCGTGTTTGACTCTCCACAGGGGGATTCCACCTGTAAAGATGATGATGTGTTTTATGGCCCTGATGATGAGTGGGAACAAGACATACCATCCTCATCTGCTTCCACGTCCTCCTTCTCTCGCCGAAGGTAACTATCCAGCCTTTGGCCTGTTAATCCTGCTTTTAATGTATTTGTAGTGATGTACATGTTGCTGTGCTAGTACTCAGAGTTTTGATTCTGGTATTGCATCAGGAGCAGAAGTTTGTTGAAGAGCAGAAGAATCTCTGGGCGTCTTTATGAGATCCGGGTCCATCCCATTCAAAGCCTCAACAACGGCTCCTCACAGTCTGCTGGTAGGATACTGAGCAACTTTCACTGTTTCGAGCTTTTCGACTGGCCATTCTCACACCATATTCATGTAATAAGTGATGCTGTCTTTATTTTTTCTGTCAGGCTTGATGGGTGCTGCTAAGCCTCCCTCCACTCATTCCAGCAGCGCAGATTCTGCAATGCCTGGCATCTGCAAGGAGCTGATTGGACAATCGGTGTCCCGTTTGCGGGGCTGTAGTGGAACAGAGGAGAGCATAGCAGACAGACTGGTCTCAGATCTGAACCTAGTCTATGTTGCGGTCCAGAACATATCGGAACTGTACAACAGCCTGGATGACGACAGCCAGGAAAATGGTGAGATTTGTATGTGTAGAAAGCTACACAAGAAGTTCTGTATGAGCTTTGGTTCAAAGGCGTTAACATGCTTAGTGCCATACGTTTGCTTAAATTAGATTTTAGCTTTTGTAGAAATAATGCAAATTCTGCAATCTATTGCTTATCATTCACAAGAAAATATGATTGATCTAGTTTTGATTTTCTCTCCAAATTCCACCGTATCTGGACCAAACATTTTGTATTGTGTTTTTTTTTTATTTGCAGTCTTTGTGTGTAGCGTGGTGGCCCAGACTCAGCTGGTCAAGGCCACCACAGCCATAGAAAGTGCAGTGTTTGTTACCATGCAGTGGCTGACGAGCGTCACACCCGCCTCTGGCCTGCTGTACACCATCGCTGATGAACTCAAGACCCAAGTCAAGAAGATGGGAGGATTCTTCCAGTTGCTCATTCAGGTTAAAATAAATACAACTGCAATGGAATAATGACCATGTAGTTACGTTGTGTTATGGCTTTCATAACCTTGGCAGTACACTAAAGACTATAACTCTGAGAGGAAAAATAATTAGTAGTTTAGACCACACAGTCTACTAGTGTGCTGTGGGAAATTGATCAAATTTTTTGAATTATTGTCTTCAAATAATCTGCCAGTGTGGAGTGCCTGTGCTGTCTAGTGCAGTGATTCCCAGCCTGTGAGTCACGGTAAATAAATGTGTCATGAGAAATTCTCAGGTCTGGAACATTATCCAATTTCACCGGATCATTTCTCTAAGTGAGCGGCGTGTTGTGACAAGCAAACGTCACAGTTACGCTTCGAGTGAAAGCAAACATGAACCAAAAGTTGTCTCGATTGACTTTTACTGGGGAGCCAACCGAGCCAACTCCACTATGACTGGTGTGAGGGAAAAGTTGTCCAACATGGTTCCACGTAAACTTAAACACCATCTCCAGACAAGACACAGAAACTTCACAACAACAACACAGGCTGTTTAGTTGAAACGCGTGAACAGACGGAGAAACAGGCAGCGTTACTGCATATTTGTAGTGGAATATATATTTAGCACATATATATTTATTTCAGGTTTAGAATAGAGTAGAATGTCTAGACTTTACTGGCCAAGCTCCGTCCTTCCCTACGCAGGAGAGAGGTGACTTCATTTGCCATATTTCTCATCTCACCACTAAGAATAAATCCATGTTTACTTATTTGAACCTTACTCTGCGTCTGACTGAATTCATCTTAGTTGGAACATCTCTGACAATGACAAAAAGAGATGCTCGGCCCTGGAGCAGTAAAGAAAGAAACAAGTCCCTCTGTCAATTAATAACTGAGACTAGACTTTCATTATTTATAGGTTTTGTGGCATTTTTGTTAGTTGGTGTGCCGTGTGATTTTTCTGATGTATAATTTGTGCCGTGACTCAAAAAGGTTGGGGAACAGTGGTCTAGACAAGGGATGGCTAATCAGAATGCAAAGTATTAATTGGCGGCTCTTAGCTCTGAGCTGTTTGAGGTCGATCTATGGAAATGGCCAAGCAGAAGGAATTTTAGCCTTGAGTTCCAAACGGACTATATAACCATGAACTACTCTCAGCACTTAAACACATTCCTCCTTTTGCACTCTTGTATTTTAACTGTCAGTGTCTTGTAGTTCTGTTGCATTGATTGAATCTTAACCTGTTTGTTATTTGTGATGATGTGATATTCATTGGCATTATGATGCTCTCCCCATCTAGGGTTGTGAGTCTGAGATCACATCAATGGTGACTGAGGCACAAAGAAAGAGCAGCCGGTGCCTGGATGCAGCACTGCTTGCTGTTGGCCATTTGGCAGCAGTCACAGGTGTGCGGCTAAATGCTGTGGAGCTGGGTGCTCAAGCTCAAAGCAAGGTAGATATGAGGAGGCGTGGCATGACTAAGCTAAACAAGGTTATGGCACGTTTCATTTAGCGTAGCGCTGTCTCATATTATCCTGTATGACAGGGTGTGAAATCTGATGCAAACACTGCCATGATTTGATGCTCAGAAATGGTATATTTTTATACTGTGCTGCTCATTTCAGTCCTACAATATTATTCTGCTTCTATGTGGTCACTTTCAGCCATCAGTGGTCTCGTGTCTGCTGAAGGGGACCAGTAAAGGCGTCCGCTCTCTTTTAGAGGAGAACCTCACCATCACCAGAGAAATGCTAAGAGAGGCTCAGCTGGCTTATCCCAGGAACTCGGTAGGGGAGCAAAAACATTTAGGAAATGATAAGTTTGTCATTTGTCAGTAGGCGGTAGTATTGAAAGCGAAGCCTGACTGTCCAAAATTAAAAGGCATGTCATTGATAATCTTTTTTTACCTATAGGCCCTGCAGAGCCTTAAGTCCAGGGCACTTGACCTGGCCCGTGCGCTGCAGAACTACATCCACTGCCACATCACGGTAAGCACAAAGGCACCATCACATCTGTTTGGTCATTTAATAGCTGGAGCTTTGGAAGAACCTCATTCAGTGTGACTAAGAAGTGTCTTTACAGATGATCTCTTGAAGGCCACTATCAATAAGAGAAACAGCTGAAGCAAAGTCTGGTTTAAATACTGCAGCTAAACTGTCGCTGTATAAAAATGCAATGATTTCCTGGATAATCACAGGTTTAAAACATTTTTCCATCTCGACAGGCTTAAATGTCTAAGATTAATACCCATTCCCACAGCAGCCGCGCTAAAGATGCCACTCAGCCTTTATTGCGCCTGTAAAGCTCGCTGCTGTGTAGGCTTATCTCTGTGCAGTCGCCCCTCGACAATCGTTCAGGTAATGAATGCGTTGAGTGATGTGGCATCAGTCACAGCTAACGGGCTTGTTTGCCGTTATCTTGGCCACACAAACTAGCCGTGTTTTTGTTATAACCAATTACCATGTAGGCACAGGGGCGTTTTGCTGTAGTCAAATAAATCTGAGCTTCCAAGCAGATTTCTGAGTAAAGAGTTCACCTGTGGACCTGGACTTTATTCTGTGCAGCTCTTTTTCAGTTTCAGCTGTGAAACAATAAAAGTAAATACATTTCAGCAAAGTGAATAGCAAATCATTTAGACGCGTCACCGTGGAGTCTCCTTTCAACCGCTGTTAACTACATGTGCGTGTTAGTGTACATCTGTGTGATGTCCTACATAGAAAAACAGGATGGGGAACTAAAGATCCTTAGAGTAGTTGGGTAAATGCAGCTGTGGAATTAAGACGATGTGATGAGTAACGGTCCCTCAGACAGTTACTATTTAGTTGCCTTTAAGCAAGGTTCATAACTGCCCCAAGGTTACAGCAAAGCTACTCTAGCATATAACACTATATTTGCACTATATTTAAGGTTTAGGTTTGCTCTTGTATTCATTTTTCGGGTGTGTTTATGTTTTAATAGGAGAGAGAGTCTGACCTAGAAGAGGTGGAGGAAGGGGAGGAGGACACCTCAGCTGCCCAATTCCAGAGATTAAGCAATGCATCAACCCAACTGTTCCAGATGAAGCAGGCAGTGAAACAGCTGCATTCCTCTCTTTCTGCTGCTCTGCGAGGTGAAGCTTGTGATACACATAACTTGTAGTTTTGACATCCACTTGTGCTGCAAAGTCAAATCAGCTCAATTCACAAACATTAGAGGCTAATAGATGCGTTCCTACCACTGTTATAATTACAATTTTATTTGGGGAAAAGTGGATTTTAGGTTTTCATACTTGCCTTAACATAATTCAAAACCAGTCTTGTTCAGGTTTTCCCATTTTGATTATGACTGTCCTTCCAGGAAAAGACAGAGACTCTGACCTCTTCAGCTGCAGGGAGCTGATCTGCTGCACTGCTAAGACTGTCGATGAGCTGATCACAAGCCTGTCCACAGAGGGAGCATTAGTTCAATCCCTTCGGCTTCCCGCTGCGCAAAGTGTCATGGCTGCACGAGACGAACTCCACGCGGCCCTGCAGCTCCTGTTGTCCTCTTTCAACCAGCTGGGAACAGCAGAGAATCGAAGCTCTGGCGCGTCGGATAAAAGTACAGAAAATGAGATTCTGGCTAGAGAAAGCGCCACGACTCACAGCACTGTTAAGAATCTGGTCATGAGTAAGATAATGTGCTCTGTCCCCGTGGGGGTGTTGTCCAGAGACACTCCACACTGGGTGTAATATGTATACGCTGTTCTTGATTTGGTCAAATTATGAACCATTTGTAAAACTTCTAGTGACATGAAAAACAAGGAGGTTGTGTTTTTCCCTGTTTGTGGACTCTTACATCAGACTTTTATGGACTCAAATATGTAATGGCTCAATATGCAGCTACACTGTTTTCAGATGTTTTCATCTGTATATCTTTTGCATGAAGCTTTGCTCTTGCCTCTTGTACACATACTGTAACAATTTGCACTCAGGAAACGCTTGTATTATATTAATCAGGGTTTCTTCTTAATATATGGACTTTAACAAAGCAGCGTCTATTGACCTGTATTTGTGTGTAACATGGCTGAATTAAAGAACGTGATGAATGGATTCACACGCGCGTGAGTGCTGCATAATTGTGCGCTGGGACCAGCTGTTCCGACCCACGGAGCGTCCTGGAACCGCACGAGCCTGCTCGCTCCGGTTACACCCGCTCCTCCCTGCACGCGCCCAGACTGCAGCTGCCAAGCTCCTCGTGTAGTTCAGGGACCGATAGAGAAGCTCTGACAACAGAACAGGCGGTAGCGAAACGCTGTCCCGGAGTCGTTGCGTGCTGCGTTCAAAGGCGCGGCGGGATTGGAGAGAAGGCGCAGGTTTTGAACGAATAATCCAGGTAAATCAACCGTCCTCTGCTTTTATTCGAGGGTATTTAAGAAATACCATTTAATTATCCGGTAATGAAGCTGTTTTTTCCTTTTTAAAGGATGCGTTCGTTATTTACCAGACTACTCGTAAGTATGATTTTTACACTAACCTGCTGTAAAGCATTTTAAGAAGGCAAAGTTCTGCACAGTACTTGTGTACAACGAGTCCTGAGCTAAAAAGCACAAAACCGAGTGTGTTTACCTGTTTTAGGTGGTTTCTAAACGTTCCACAGTTTAACTGTCCCTGTGTTGAAGCCGTTTCTCCAGTCTATGAATTAGAAGTAGTTAGCAGTTATGACGTAATATCCAACCTGTGACCCCTAAAATAAAATAACTATACTAGTATTTGTTGGCGTATATTTGCCAAGACGTCCTCTTAGATCTTAGGCTAGCGCGGAAGATGGCGGACCTCCCATTGCGCACCGTTTATTTCTAGTGCCGGATTCTGATTGGTCAGAAAGTGCCAATAATAATTATCAATCAGGAAGCTTTAAAGCGGAGTTTCTCTGCCGTGCTGTGTAGCGCTCAACCGAAGATTAAATGACCACAAACTAAGACTGGTATATATTAGTTTATGGTTTGATCGGTGCTCTGATGGCGAACCAGACCGTTTTTACCAGCTTACCTTCTTATTTCTACTTAAGTACGACACCTGCTGTGTTTTTATGAAGATGATGTACTGACTAACTACGAGCTTAACCTAAACTTGTGTTTCAGGTTTGTTTTCACGGATATATATCGGGTAAGTTTGTTTTCAGTGGCTTCTATGACGTCCATAGACACTTTAGCTTAATTGTAACACACCACAGCTGTGTTTAGTCTAGCACCTACTGAATCCAGCCCAAATTCTAACCTGGAGCTTTACATCCCCAAAGTAAGATAAACTGCCTTCAGCTTCCATGATGTCTACAGTAACTGTAACAGGAGTGCTCCACTGGGTTGGGATATTTACACCATTCCTCCATTTCTGGTTTCAAATAAATAGATTTTCAGCCGTAGTTGTTTTGTACAATTGGAATTTGTGTCACTGGAGTCAGGCATGGATTTCTTCATTTATATTACCGCCTTTCAGCCTTTACTCTGGAAACCAGGACCATAGATGCCGAATCCTACTTTGAATATATGCCTGATCAGCTGCAATGGAGCACTGCAGGAGAACTGTGTGTGCAGCGCTCTGGTTTCTTAGCCACAGTCTCCAGTCCACTGGAGAAAGAAGAGCTAAGCAGCTTTTTGAAATCTTTGAACATTTCTCAGCCTGTGTGGATTGCCAAGAAAGTCATGACACGTCATACAAGTAGGTGTAGTGTAGTTTCACTCTTTCTGTCACCTTATTAACCCTTTTAAATAGTAAACTCATTGTATTGCTTGTCTTAACAACATAACTGGCTGCTTACTGATTTAACTCAGTAGAATAATGACATGCTTGGACTGACAGTGCTGCTATACAACACTCTTAACCACTGTGAATAAATGTTTACAGCTAGAACAGGTCCACAACGTGGAACCTTGTGCTTGCGTTCAATCTTTCCTGAAAGCTGTGCCAGGATTTTTCCTGTCATAGTAATGCCTTCCTTCTCTGTGTGTCGGCTGAAACTCAAGGTGCCTCTGAAACTCTGATTCTTGAGTTCACTGGGCGCTCGGACAGGAAGAACGCCCGTCTCCTGCACAAGTTCCACTCCATGGACTCAGTGACTATTTGCACCAGTCTCCGTTTTGATCGTAACAGCTTTGGATTTTCTACTATCTTCTCCTATTCCATCCAGTCATATATCAATGAATTTCAGCTCCGGGCAAATCTGATCCAAGGCAAACCTGTGCAGCTGGCCCTGCTCATCCATGGAACCCATGGGCCTTACCAAGAAGCGTTCAACCACGATGACTCCTGGCACTCGGTGTGTGTTTCTTGGAGCCAAAATGGTGGACGCTGGGAACTATTTACAGATGGCCTGTTAGTGGCTAGAGGTGATGACTTGAGCAGTTCTGACAGCATTGGTCCTGATGGCCTGTTCATTATCGGGCAGGAGCAGGACACCTTTGGGGGCTCATTTAAGAAGGATGAGTCTTTCTCAGGGAGCATCACAGAGCTGCACATTTGGGATCGGGTGCTGAACAGCAGTGAAATTTACATCATGGAAAAGCAGTGCTCACCCATTTCTTCTGGGCTGTTGTTCAAGTGGAGTGAAGCAGCCATGGAAATAGAGACATCCATTACAAAACTGTGGAGGGACAAGCCATGTCAAGGTAGACATCAGAGCTTATTTACAGTTCCACTGCGAAGTACAGCACATAAAACACGACAGAGGAGACTCTCTCTACAAATTCTGAGCATTATTTTCACATGTAGCACAGCTGGGCTTGTTTGGCATCACTGCTGGGTGGGGTTGCACATAAGAACATAGAGATTATTGCACAACAAACTTTTGAGTAACATGCAATTTTGTTGGGCTGGTATAACAAACTCTGTCTTTTAAGTGCTTTGATAAGTTACAACACTAGTTTTCTGTGAGGGCCATTAATGATGAAATTATTAGATAATTTATTAATAAGTGCGTGGAATGAACAGAAATCAGTGGTCCTAGTAAATGTGGATTGTGCTGCAGCGCAGATCTGTGAAGCTTAGAATACCTATAGTGCTTTCTGGATTAGGCATGTGTTGGCAAACGTGTGTACGTACACAGACGCTTCCTTTTCAGAATCGAGCAAAACTGACAGTTTAATGAGTCTGAAGAAAACTGGGAAACCTTTTCTCTTTTGCTCGTTCCCTCCACTGAATGGGGGGAGGGTGACCCAACTTGGCGAGCGACACAGATCCTTATGGTTCTGCTGAATGCTTTGTGGCTCGCGTCACTCTGAATCCCACCCTACAAAATAAACTTTTTCCGTTCTGACATCATGCTCTCCAGTGAGCAATGAAGGCCCTACTCCCTTTAAATGAAAGTCCCCTCATTCCCCTTTCGTAAACACTACGAACGGATGGTGCACTTGCACTCATTTCCAGTCACAGTGTAAGCACTGCCAATTAAAGATGAACCCACATGATTCACTAATTACCAAAAGGTTGATCCTGCATCTCTAGGCCTTAAGTAACACAGCAGTATCTACCGCTCTGTTAGACTCCTGATATTTTCCCTTCCTTGGCCTCATCAGACCAGTTCAGCTCCATCATATAGGTTCCATTAGCTACACTCGAACTTGTAAAAGCAGTAACGGTAAAGTGTCATTGACCAAGACCCCCAGTGTGTTTTCTTTTTGATACGTAGAACTACACCAAAGTTTATAACACCTTCGACCTGTCTGTGGCAACGTGTCCTGTAACATGACCTTATCTGTCATTAATATTAACCACGTGTCGTTGTTGTATGTTTTCTGTCATGACAACCTTTCTAAACTAAACCATACCTTGTTCGTTCTATAATTATAGACATTTGTAATACAGTAAAATACAGTAAAATAACCTGGACTGTTTCCTTCACAAGGTAACTTCTCTTTGTTTGAAGAGTTGTTGAGGGATTCCCTGGTGCGCAGTAATTCTTTGCAGAATCGAACCATTTCCCTGGAGGTGTTCCACAGCTCTCGTTCCAGTGAGGACTGCGGCATCTTGGACCCTGTCAGCAGGAAGGAGGACCTGGCCAAATGTGACTCACTGAGAGGATGTGTCTGCCAGTTTTGGAAAGGTAGCAATCCATAAAACAACCATGTCTGCCATGTTTGTCTAAATCTAAAGTTTTGCGATTTAGACCCTGTTAAGTACAATCTGTTGCATATATTGGAACATGTATGGAAGTAGTTCTTTATCCAGCTGTAGTGAAACACATTCTATCTGTGTGTCTGCAGACGTACCACATGAGCTCAGTTTACCAAAGACACCATTCTTCATTAGACTCGGTGAGGACCCCCAGGCTAAACGGGTGAGTTGGACAGTGTGGCTGTTTGCAGCATATCATTGTTTTAATGGAACAGTGAGAACCTTGCCGTACTGCTGCAGAGGCCTAGTAAAAAGATAACAGACTGGAATGCCTTTGGGGAACCAGATAATGTTTTATCGGTAAAAAATTCTAGGCCGTTGAGGAAATATGTGCTTACGTGGATGTCTTAAAACTAACTCATTATGACATGTCTGACATCAGAGATGCAGGCAGCTGATATGACACCTCTCTCTTTGTCTCAGGTCATGGAGCAAATCAATGTTGGTCGTTTCTGGGAGTTCCTGACGGTTCTTCAGCAGCGGACACAGATTTTTTTGCATATGGTAGAAAGTAATGATCAGAACCTCCTCACTCCCAGTGATGTACTGTACCTATCCCAGATGATTGAAATGGACCCGACTGTACTGGGTGGCACTCACTCTTTAAAAGGTGACGCCGCAGAGTTCATGATGTCCATTGCTACAAACTACATGAAGATGGCAAGTGTGTTGCTGGAACCCCACATGGCTGCACAGTGGATGGGCTGGACTGAAGATGGGGTGAGGGGTGTATTTATCTGCCTTTGTATTGTTTGTGGAGGAGTTAATGGAACCAAACAAAACATGAATTGTTTATCTTAACTTAGAAGTCAACCTTTTTTTTTAAGATTGGAAGTCTAACTTGTCGTCCTCTATATTTCTGGCACAGATCAGTGTGGGTCCATTTACGGTCATCAGGAGCATTGATAATCTCACCGAAGCTCTTGCAGATGTGCTTTTTGCTGAGCAAAGAGGCTTCACTCTTTCTACCAAGAACATTGGTAATGGAAATGTCCTGAAACACATCACTCAGAATATAAACTGCCTGTGGGTGATTATGTCAAAATAAATGAGCCGCAGATGGAGAAACCGAAAGAAGAATAAGATCTCAAGTAGTAGTAGTTGGCTACTAGTGGTTAAATAGATACATGATTTTCACATTTCTGCATTTTATTCATCGTTTGATTTGCTTCCAGATGTGTACTTAAAATGGCAGAATCTATCTGAAGAGATCTGTAATCAGGTATTCAAGCCATCTGTGGTCGGCTCTTACACCGCCAGCAGTGGTCAGGATGAGATACTCATCCCAGACACTGAGCTTCAGAGGGTAAATCTGCTGGGTAAGAACTATGAATCACTTAGCTCTATCTCTGTCAGTATAAAGTTACTACAGATTCTTATACCTCGTATTGAACTACATCTAGAAACTACAAACTGCTGCAGATTATTTGATGAATATTGGAAACGGGTGATATTTTTTTTTTTTTATAAACCATATTTTCAATTGGGGATCAACTGAATGTGAAGGATTTCACATTACTAATTAATTAAAAATAAATATTGTACCTCTTGCTTATTTCTTTACTCAGGATATGACGAAGTGATGTTTATTCATACCCATTACAGTCATTTGAATGAGATCCTGTCTGGAGCACAACGAGAGCCACAGACTCACCAAGAGGAAACAAAGAGGTTGGATGTAGGGTTGTCCTCAAACACAGATGCTGCAAACTTTTCAATAGCCTTTAGTCTAAAGGGCTAAAAGTTTTTAAATATTAGGAAAAAACAACCGTAAAATTGCAGCAACTTAAAGGTTTTAATGTTCCTAGTATTTATCTTTATAATCAGGTCATGCACAGATGTAAGGAACAATCTTTGTTCTTCCCAGGCTTCCAGTTCAACTTGCTTCTGCGGTCATATCAGCTGCCATCCGTGTTACCTCCAAGGCCCAAACCATCCCTGTGACCGTCCAGTACACCCTGTCCTCATCAAACGTGGTACAGCCCATTGTTTAAACTAAATTTTTCATTTCTTTAAAGCAAACTGTTAATCAAGAATAGCCGTGTTATTGTCAAGTCGCTGTCCTCTGATAAACTCTGAAAGTAGAGCATGTCACTACAGAGGAATTCTTGCAGCTGAAATTCAATGGCGTTTGTCCATCTTGATTTTGGCCGAGTGTAGTCCACAGTAATATATCTTTTAGACATGGTGAGACTAGGAAAACAACAGCAAACATGTGTTTTTGATTGTAGGTGGAGTATTCACAGCGAGCATCTCCACTTTGCGCTTTTTGGAATTTCAGCCTCATGTAAGTTTGACCAACAACACACAAACTAAAAGTGGTATGAAAAGCCTTGATACAGTACGTACATATCATGTGGTATTGCTGTTGGTGAAATTATGGCACATTTTTAGCGTTTATCTTTTTTTTTTTTTATTTGTTTTGAGCTTAAGCTGTGTGTCTTGAGCACATTTTCAAAGATAGGTCAATGCAGATGTCTTAGTCAAACCCACACGTTGAGGAAATGAAGCGAAATTCATTATGAAAAAAATGGAAGGATGACGTCAAGACACCTGTGACCCCTCTGAGGTTTTGAGCTTCCATGTTTGAAATGGGGGCATGTCACAGCAGTTGCTGGCGTTCTTTAGTCTTACCCACTAGTCTGATGTTGCACTGTTTAGTTTTAGTCTCATGAGAACCAGTAACCTTCAGAGTTTACCAATTTTCTCCTGGCTAATGAGCTTGTGTGAGAGCTCCTCACACTTGTTGACTCCTTCAGAAGAGTCACAGGTGTCTCGGTGTCCTCCCTCACTAAAACTGAATGTCTCTGTTCTGTGAAGCATATTTAGTGTGTGTGTTTGTGCAGGCATAATAATACCAATGGCTGGTCCAGTGATGGTTGCAGAGTGACCTTTGCCAGCTCTGGTGCAACTTCCTGCCAGTGTAATCACACCACCAACTTTGCAGTACTTATGAATTACCTGGAGTCAAAGGTAACTGATCAGATGGTTTATGAAGTATAGTAGAGAGTATGTTCACATTTTTGAAATGAGATTTCACGTGGGGAGATTGAAACTGTAGGTTACTTAGATTTAAACTTTCATATGATGTTTTTCTTCTCTTGTCCAAAATGTTGACTGCTGTAGAAATTCTGCTGCTGCAACAATCACTACACTGCATTGGCCAACAGGTGTCACCCCCAGTGTGTCTTATTTGTAGAAGAATTCAGTGTCTGTAAACGAGCGAAATCCACTTTGACTTGTGAAATGTGTCTGCATTTAGCTGATATGCAAATATAGCTGAAGTAGAAATTAAGCGTCTTTGAGTGGCGCCACTAGGTGGATCAAATGTGTGGTGGTTGGTGTTATGGGCCTGATGTTTTCTATCTTTCTTTCTCTTATGTTTCAGTGGAGTCCTGAGGAAGAGCTTATTCTAAACAAGCTGACATTCATCGGATCTGGCGCTTCTCTGTGTGCACTGTTGGTGACCTTGATTCTGTTCACTGTGCTGGAGTGAGTAGCTGATTTTTCCTGTCTTTCCATCTGCATGAAATCAGTGTGGATGTAAAGTGTGTGATAAGGTTTTAGAAATATGACACACTTTAAACATCAATAATTACAGCTATTAGCTTTTTTAATATTTAAGAAGTTGAAAGTTGAATACTTGAAATAAAGTATTTTGTAAAAGATGAAGAATCAGAAACCTTTTGATATGACATGATCAATTACAACAATAAGATTCATATTTTTTTTTTTTCTCTCAGTTGATCTGTCAGTATAATTGCATCAGGCAGAGAATCACTAAATTGGACGAAATGTTAATAAGATGAATATGTTCTGTGAAGAACCTCGTTTCTGGTTTCCTGTGTCGCCCATACACCAAAAGACTTATTGCTATTGTAGTTGCTCATGCTCTGCTCCAAAGGCTGCTATGAGTATTGACTGGTGCTAATTCAGTAATTACTGTTGTCTACGTGAGAGTCCACTCTGAAGGTTTATGGCAGGGTTTGGCAGCCGTTAATTAACATTAGGGTCACTGAGGGATCCCAATCAGCTGGAGGGAAGCTGCCCCGGCAATTTATGATGTCCGGAAATCAGGGTGTGCAGCCGTGCATCTCTCTGAGACACACACACACACATAGTTTACATGCAGATGTGCACTTGCACACCCAACACGTGTGATTATGCCCACAAATGTGCACATTACCACACCTCACACCATGGTGGTCGCGAGCATTGATGCATCTGTGAAATGAGTCCAAATAGGCTGAACTCATCAGGAGGTAATGAAAGAGTCTTCAGCTCATTTACTTCTCTAAACCAGGTCTAGCTCACAGTTAGTTACGTAACTGTTTGTCAACCTCCTGCAATGGAATCATTTAACAGAATTTTTTTAATGGTGTAATGGTAATCAAGTAGAGCATGACTATCATGAAAGAAAACCTCCTAGTCATAGTTGTGTTCTTTATGTTACCAAAGTTATCTACTGTGCTTTAAATGGGGCAGTTTATTTTGGGAAACAAATGTGTTGCTATTTTTGACTTGTCGAAAAAAGTGAAACTGAAGTCGTCTCCTCCTCTGTTTACAGTATCCCCAAATCTGACAGGACGTCCATTCATAAGAATCTGTTCGTATCTTTGATATGTGCCCAGGTGATTCTGCTTTGCAGTGGCTCAGCCATTCACAACAAGGTGAAACATTAATTTATTATTAATTGTTGTTATAACAGTAAAGACAAAACATTGCATGAAAATAATCTCATCAAAATAATAGGTAGTGTACTAACTCTGTGTATGCATTTTAAGTGCACCCTATTATACCCGACTCATTTTAATAGCTACCTTAATCAGATTTGACATCTGTATCCATAAAACATATGCCTCTGGGTGAGACATAACTACAGCTGTCGTATCCATCTTCCTGTACACATGCTTAGTCTGTCAGTGGTCTATAGTTGGTTTGAACCCAGGACCTTTGACCCCAGGTCATGTCAGGGTGAGTTGGGGCAGAAGGCTGCTTGTTGGAAATTCATCAACTGGATTAATATGTGTGTATGTAGGCTGGTAATAGACTGACTAACCATCAGGAAGGATGACTTCAGGGTTTTACTGAAGGATGCATCAGTTGCTGCATCACATATCTGAATGCTGAATGTAATGACGTGAATACCATGCATTATATTTTTTTAGGTGGCGTGTACTCTTGTGGCAGCGCTGCTTCATCTTTTCTTCATGGCAGCGTTTAGCTGGATGCTGGTGGAGGGTCTTCTGCTGTGGAGCAAGGTGGTGGCCGTCAATCTGAGCGAGGAGCGACACATGAAGTATTACTATCTCATCGGCTGGGGTACAGCGGCTCTACAGCATCTGTTTTTTGGTTTCGTATGTGCAGGGCTTTGTTGCGATGGTTATTAACATGAAAAAAACAGTAGACGTGTACAGTAACTATTCTGAGCTTTGAAATACAGATGTGTGCACTTTGTACTGTCCCTGAATGCACCAGCAGCTACTGTTGTGCTAGTTTCCTCTCCCTTCTAATTTTGTCCCTTTTTCCAGTTTTTCTGTCTCACTTATTCCCCTCCGCAGTTTTATTTTATTTTTTGTTTTATGTTTTCCTCACTCCAGGTCTGCCAGTGCTGATAGTCACCATCACCCTGGCATCGGCCTCAGGCAAATACTCAGCCGACGGCTATTGTTGGCTCAGTGTGCAGAACGGTGTTATCTGGGGCTTCGCTGGGCCCGTCATCTTCATCATCATGGTCAGCAAATTAAATCATAATCCTATTGTGAGGTTTGTGTATTTGTTAAAAAACATAATGCTAAGCACATTCAGCCATTGTGTGCTTATAATTCTTCTGCAGGTCTAATTTTAAGCGTAGAATCCCTCTACCTCTCCAATTCCCTGCTTGTCTTATTTATGTGTCGCTGATCTGATTTCTCTGTTGTCCTTTTTCACCAGGTTAACATCCTGGTCATGACTAGGGTATTGGTCATCACCATCTCCACAGCCAAGAGAAGGTCCATCATGTTGGCCATGGGCACAAGTCCCGTAGAACAAGCCTATGAGCAAATGAGGTACTAACCACAAGGGGGTGCCATTTGTTCTCTTTTTGAAGAACGTTCACCCCAGCCGCAGCCCACTGGAAGACACTGCACATTAATTAAAACTCTGCTGGAAGAATACATATTGAATTTTTCATTTTAAAAGGTTCAACTACTCTAAAGTTTTATATATATATATATATATATATATATACTTGGTCCAAGCGTTTCAGGTCTTTCAGGCTTGACAAGATACAGAAATTATTCAGATGGTTTTTTTTTTGTTGGGCTGTGTGGATAATTAATCAAACCTAATTCAGTTGCTGTCTTTCTCATCCCTTGCTAAATTATTTGCAGTGTTGTTTGCCATTTTCTTTGCAATTCATCGAATTATTAATATTCTATGAATATTATTCTGTCTTGTAGTGTGTAGTCTGTGTTCTGTGGCTGCATTGTGGCCTTAGGGAGTAGAACACTGGTCACTGTAGCTCTTAAGTTCTGTCACTGTTATTTTTGCCATCACCTTTCGCTTTCTTTTTGAAAGTGATGTTTAGCCCATTACAGTGAAACTCCAGTAGATTTCCTCCAGCAGGCTAGTATACATATCATGTTAAACTGTATATGTTGTTTCTAGTACCTCAACCCACCAGGACACACTGTAGGTGCTTTATGAAGGTCTTCAAAGCAGGCCTTGAACTATTTGGCATCCCTGGGTGGCAGCCGTTTTGGAAACTCAAACATATTCCTCTACTGAATAATCTAGTGCTCACCGCCCGCCGTGTCTCACACACACACACACACACACACACACCCAGCTGGTCTGGTTTGGTGGTCACCTGAGCGGGAAGCTAATTCCACTCTAAACAGAATTAAGGCAGATTTAACATGGGAAGTTGTCACCCCTTGAGTCTTACCAGCCGCACGGTGGTGTGTATGGAACAACCACCATGCCAAAGCCGCTACGTTTTGTCCAGAAGGACTGAAAAGACGAGAGTTTAGCTCTGGACGATCGGGGTAAAGAAGAATTTGAAGAAGGAAATTCTTCTCTGATTTGCGATGTGTGTCTGTGTGCATGAGTGCAGGGCTGCTGTGAAAGCAGTGTTGGTGTTGCTGCCCATCCTTGGATTGACATGGCTGTTTGGCGTCTTGGTGCCTTTCTCCATTGTCATGGCCTACATCTTCATCCTGCTCAACTCTCTGCAGGTACAGGCTCACTCACTCACACAAACACATGTTCGGTGATCACCGTTAATCTCCTTTAGTACAAGCACTAATGTTAGGCTGTTAGTTTTGTTACGAAGTACAGTAATCCAGACATAAATTACTCTCAAAGTTGTAGCAACAGAAACAAACTTTTGCAAACATTCATTAAAAGAACATCCACGGTTTGTAAAGAAGTAAAACTAAATGCCACAACTAAAACTTGTGAGCAATGTTTAAAAACCTCAAACAGATTTTTCCTCCAATGAGAAACAGAAAGGTTTTCCATTATACATTGTAATTCGGCCTTTCTCTGGTGGTGAGGGTGCACAGACTGTCAAGGTTTTTATTTGTCATTGACAAGGCTAAAGCAGAAAGGTGGGAAAAGCATTGTTGGTCTGGCTTGTGTTAAACAGGTTCTTCATTTTAACAATAAAAATCGACTTGTGTTGTTTGTTTGATTATCTCTGCTTTATGTATTCAAAGGTCAACATTAGTGTTGTTATTTGTGGCTTATCAGCACTTTAGGCATCTTCACTGTCATACAGTCAGAAGGAAGACATGCTTTTAATAAATATTCTGTAAAGTCCATGATTAGTAGTACACCTGTGGATATCTGTGCACTGCGATATCAGTACTGTCAAAAGAAAAAGACTAAAGTAAAATAAATCATTACTTCCTGTAATTATTATATAATGTATTTAGAAACAACTTCTGTCTGTGCTATTTTAGTTTACTCAGTCTTTTTTATTTTTTTATTTTAGAATTTTGTTTTAATGCATTCATCAGATGATAACGTGCTTAAAATTTGGTGCAAAGTTTGCAGTTTTAATACAGCTGCACTTCTAGCTCTCAGTGCATACTGGACACTGCAGCAGAATGTCAATACGTTCCTCAAAGAACAAATTATTTATTTATGTTTTTGTGCTGTTTGTGAGTCTGTACATTATTGGGGTTTCTGGAGGCCTGTGTTAATAACCAGCTGCTCTGGCATGATAGACGTATGTGACGTGACCCTTTAGGAGACAACAGGAAACCAACCAGGCTCCGAGCTGCTCTAGTGACACACTCACTGTAATGACCCCACGGCTCCTTGTAGATAAACACTGAGAGTTTTGGAGCAGGAAACAAGTCTGGAATATGATATTTTAGCTATTTTAAGGCATGACTTTAGGAATGAGGACGTCTGCCTGTCGATTGTTCTTCCACTGTGACACTACTGAGTGAATTTGTTTGGTACGTTGTAACTTAAAAAGTTAGCAGGAGATGTAGACTAATTATTGAATGCTATAAAGTCATTACCATCGTTTGTTATGGTTCTAGTGACTCCCTTGGACTGGATTGTTATTAATTTAATACATTTCCTCCAGTTCTTTTTCATTTCGGGTAAAACATCTACTACAGGTTACTTTCTAGTGGTTAGTAGTGGTCCGCATTTAGCTCAAGCACCAGATCACTGAGTGAACACCACAGGGTGGAATGGGATAGTATTTCATGTATGTGTTTTCTTCTGTGTTCGTCTTTTGATTACTTTTGTCTAAACACAAAGCTGAAATATCTGGGCAGCTCTGGGTTGCTGTGAACTTTGTGAACAGTGACACTCTTCTTTGGGTGGGTGGGGTAGTCCTTACCAAATGTTATCTTAACAAACTAAATAAAAACATTAGTCGTCTTAAATACCAGAATGCAAGCGTGAGCTTTTAATGCAAAGCATTGCTAGACTTACACAGTTAACCGCACATTCCCAAAGGATGATTTAGGAACGCGAACGCCATATGCTGTTTATGTGAACATGTTCACCACTGAAGATGAAACGGAGTAAAGTAACGTTGTGGAGCATGTGAGTATTACAAACTGCTGTTGTGTGGCATCTAATAAGCTTTTTAAACACAGGCCATCCCTCCAACTGGACTTCTCTAATTGCATTCCAGCCCCTGTGTTGTTTTACTGCATCAGTCTCTCTGAACTTCTCCTTAGGCTTGTTGGAACATTTTGGATCCATTTTTTTTCTTTCATTTAATGATCCTCTTAATACGTTAATTAGACCTTGCATTAGACTAGATCCCTGTTGTTCTATAGAACATGGTCTCGCCTTGTTCAATGCCATCGATCCCTCTGGGAGGCGGAGAACAGATGAACATAGTTCTACCATCGTGGCAACTCATAAAGATGATGAAATGTCTTAACAGCATTGCATGCAAAAACCTGAGCTGCCAGACAGGAGATAAAAAGGAAGAAATGCTCAAGTTTTTTAGGAAATCGTTTTTTATTTGCAGCTGTTGTATTTTCAATGGGGCCAGCCAAAGCAACATAAAGCTTAAGCGGCAAGCCTTTACTGTTAAATCAATAAAACAGATAATGTTGACAAGCCTTTTTCATTGCCCCTCGCTCCTCTGCTTCCTCCTCCATCGCAGCAACACTGTGTGAAGTATTGTTTCTTTCAATAGAGACCTGAACAGGCCAAACGAACACGCAGATGACCTATTTCTATCTGTTGCTCTTCACGGCTGAACCGGATGTTCATCCTCATATTTTAGTGAGTGTTGTAACATTATACACAAAAACAAGGCTTGAAATAAATATTTCACAAATTATCTCATCAATATCCAGACATGTATCAATAAGATACTTTTTTAAAATTTGCATTAGGCAGCGCAGCCGAAATGCAAACAGTTTGAGGTGGATATTCTAACTCTGCACTCAGGCAGTAGTTTTTATGAACATCTTCACCATAAATACTGGCATGCCTCATCTGCTTCCTTATCAAGCTACAGATAAATAGCATAGGCTGGTGTGTGAAAGAGAGAGAGAGAGAGAGAGAGAGAGAAGGGTTTGGGCAGCCCATAAATCGCTCTACCCTCCGTCATCCAATTTCTGGGCAATGTCATTCAAACCCCACACTATCCATTACCTGGGTATAATAGGCTCCTTGCCATGCAGTGTCCATCTTATTATTAGCCCATAACTTTAAACTATCAATAACTTTGTGCTGCAGAGGAAGACGGTAGGCACGAGAGAATGGAGGAGAGGAAGAAAAAAAAGAAAAGACATGAAGGAAGTTAGGGAGTCGGAAAGAAAATGTTACGTTAAGGGTTGTCCTCTGTAAGTTGTGCAAGTGAGTCAGCTGTCAAGAAAGTAAGCTTTTACTTGTGTTATGCCGTTTTACTGCCTGTGGAGGGCAACCCTGTGTTGGTACATTGTGGAAATATAAAGAAATCAATAGGAGGGTTGATCTCAGCAATTCCATTCATATTGCATTAAGGTCTATTATACTGCAGGATGTGATGACAATAGTGTTTTAGCTTTTCTTACAAAATCGAAAGAGTGTCAGTCTGTAAGACGTTTTTACAACTATTCAGTTGAGCTGTAAAATAAAAAGCCGAAATTTTCATTCCACTCAAGGTTAAATCTGAATTGTAGAAAAGAAAGAATTGGGTTTTATTTTTGCAGAGCATAATTTCAAAAGTAAATGGAACGTGGTTCTGATCCGACATCGCTTTTTGATGTTCAAACTTGAAGTGGGAACGGATTTTAGACACAATAATGCAAAGAACAACTGACTAGTCTTTTACATCTGAGGCGTGTTTTTAACGCCGCTAAAAGTAACAGTGAATATTGTTTTCATTGAAATGAACGCAGCCTCCACTGGCTTCTGTGAACATACGCACGCACACACACAGACATACAACACACTCTTAGCTAGCAGAGCATGACATCTGAGTGTTTCCAAGATATGATCAATAGCGTGTTACTGTGCTTATTGATTTTTGCCATATGGGAGATTTGCTGTGTGAGTAAGCAATGTTTTTATAGCATTTGAAGTTATTGTTTGAAGTAAGTGCTGTTTTGTTATTGTTACAAAACAATACTAGAATAAAAGAAAAACCCTAACTTTTCACTAAATGTCATGCATGTATTTCTGCAACTTGAATCATCCAGCTTCAACTGGAAAAACTGGAAAATTATTTTAAAAATCCGGCTTGTTTAAAAAAATTATTACTCCTAAAAGGAAGCAAGTCCTGTAAACTCTTGCTAATTACATAGTTAGGTTTTTAAGATCAGTCGTGATGGTTACATCTTTCTGCACGAGAAGCCACCAGCCTGTACATTTTTGACAAATCAGATGTAGGATTTTATTATTTTCTTCTTACGGGGTTTTTGCAAACAGAGTAAAAATAACAAAACATCTGTGAATGAGGCCTGATGATTTTCACGCTGAGCTCTTATTTAGGCATTTAATCCTTAACAGGTGGTAGGCAAAAGGGAAAACTTTGCTATATACTAAAGTGGCAGAAAGTGTGCTTTTAATATTACCTTGAGTCAGCCTGCAGTTTTGAGGCTCTTGTAAAAGCCATAGTAATGCAATCTCCATACTTGTTGTTGAACTGGAAAACAAAATAAATCTCATGTTAGTGGATCCATATTTGGGTCTCTGTTTTGCCTAACACTGTCGCTTATTAATCAGGTGTGATTTGCTGTTGCTCTTGCCGAGTGGCAATGTGGTTGGGGCATCTTAAAACGCTGCTGAATCCAAAATATCCCCCAGTTCAAATTAGAGTTTGAACCTTTAACTCTGCTCTCAACTGCTGTATTGTCCGAGTACAGATTTAGAGAGCATTCACTGTAAATTGGTCCAGTATGAATAAGCTGCAAAAATGTGCAGAGCAAACGCAATGAATGAACCAGTGGCATGTGCTCTGCATTAGTCGAAAACCTGGAAGAGGTGATGGAGGGGTTTGTGTGCCTTGTGTGTTTTTTAATGTAATGGCCTCATATTGTAAATGTGTGTGTGCAACCCCCCTTGTCACCAGTATCCTACACAGCAAGGAGTGAGAAGGCATTTTAAATTCTCATTTGGCAGGAGAAGCAGAGCTTGGACGGAGTTTCTCTGTCAGGCATTTCCAGTTCACTCATCTGGAGCTGCACAACTGCTCCATTCAAAGCCACATTTTTCCTTTCCCGCTTCACCACCCTCTGCGCTTTTCCTGCTGTATCATGTTGTAACCGAGGACTGATTTCTGTGGACTAATACAAACGGTCCTGCAAATGGGCTGCAGCGACTGAAATTGTACTGATGTTAAGTGTGTGTTATTTTCTGAAAGGCAGCAACTTCAAACAGTGATACACATACAAGATGTTAAAAAGACATGTGCACAGTTTAATGTTGATGTGAAGTATGATGAAGGAATTAGGATTTAACTGCATGACACACACATGCGATCACATGCACTGAAAGCTTCTCACCAGCCAGATGATGGGGTGGAATGTTTTTCATTTTGGATTGTTTGGTAAAACAAATATGTTCCCTTGATGTACTTATTCAGAGTTGGCTGTCTCTCGCACATCGAGTGCAACTTAACACACCTCTACCAGTGAAGTATAGGTTACTGGATGTACTGGGAGACTTGGACCCTCTGACGGTATAAAAAATGTACTTTTACCTTTGAAAGACAAAGATAAAAGTAGACTTTCAATCTTTATTACCCAATTATACATGTATCTTGTATTATACTCCTTAATCTTATTTACATACTAAATACTTTATTGTAAAATCATTGCATATATATATATTTATTTTTTTTAAAGACAACACAAATGTTTTCATGTATTTGGAAAGTTTTAAAAGAATGTAGCAATAGGTAAAATCAGAGAGATTTATTTATAAATCCATATTTTAATTAGTGTCTCGGATAATTATGAGGTGGGTTTGAAAACAAACAAGTAACTGTATGATACGATTGTTTGCATTCCCATTGGCTGGAAAAAACTACCCTTTGAAAAAGAGTCCACTGTTTGCGCTGCATCCTCAATTACCAGCCGCAGAATTAAAACAATATTCAAACAGGATGCCAAGGTCATCACTGACTCCCACCACGCTTCTCTGAGATGGCACTTATAATGAGAGTGTAGCATGTTTTTTTTAAGTAGTATATTTATAGTGTGTTTTGTCTCAATTTGTACTTATTTTTCTTCTTTGTGTCTTTTCATCTTTTTGCGTTTTGTTGTTGAGTTTTTAACAGAAATAACATTAGATCTCTTCATCACATTTCACAATGCCTTATGTTCATCTGCTCGAAGGAAGACTTTCTTACACATAGAATTAATTCAAGATATTAACATCAAGGTTTCTGTATGGAAAACCCCTCGTAATACGGTCACCTAAGTACCCTTGAAATTAACTGAAAAGGAGTCAGTGATAGAAGCTGTAAAAAATATTAACCTTCATTTTCTTTTACTGTAAACATTAAGTGTGTAAGTGCAGAGACAGACCAGAATTCACGAACAAAGAGTGGCGGTAATTCAGATAAGAAAGGACTGATTTTGGGAGGTGGGGGGTGCTGAAATCCTAGCCTGGATATCAGTTTTAAAAAATTGGCTTGAGAAAATAAAGCTGAGAGAATAATAGGCTTCCTGTCAAAAGAGGCAAGAGAATTCCTGACATTGCTCACGCCACCACCCCTAAGACCTCTCCTTGTGTTAAACCTGCTGGCATTTATTTGCCTTAGAATTGCCTGCCAGCTCAATTTAGTAATAGCCTGTGTCATAAGAAAGCAAACCATCCCCTTTGCCCCTGGCCGATCGTACCTGCCTGTCTGCTCGTGTGTCCGTGGGAGACGGAAAGAGCCACAGAAGAGAGCGTTCAAGTTTCCCCACGTTCACCTTTTTGGGAGTTTGTTTTCTTTGTTTGTTTATCAGTGCTTCGATGAATGCCTGTGCTCTTGTGTATGTGTGTGGCGTCTGTCGCATCAGCTGACTCCCAGCTTCATGACCTCACTCCTCCGCATTCCCTCCTTCCCCTCCTCCGACTGACACAGCCGTCAGGAACTACTCTGACTCTGAAAATACCCATGTTGAAACAATGACCATTCTATTTATAAGGTCACCAACTTGCCTTTTGTATCGGCCGACGCCACCTCGCACATGAACTCACACACATCACTGATGGCTGGTGGTGACTAGGTAGGGATAGTCCTGCTTTCCCTTAACCCTTCCAACCACACACACAGCAGCAGATCTGTAGGTCTGCCTGGCTTTGATGTGTACTTTGTGGGAGAACTGGGTCAACACAGGGCAAGAAAGCAAAACCCTGTTGTTCTTTTAGTGGGTGGGTGGCAGGGAGGTCCGGGATGTTAGAGAGGGGGTCGAGTCAGGACGTTAAAAGGCTGTCGAATAGCCACTTTCTGTTTGCAGCATTAAGGCTAAAGAGAAATAAATTCTGTTTCTAAATTATTTTAAAATGTATTTGTTTATTATTAAGTTTGTAGAGCAATAATTACTTATGGGTGGATTTAAATAACTGTATAATAATGAGTCATTAAACACCTGCTTGCTATGGGCAATTTAATTTCAAATCTATTGCTGTTTAAAAATGAATTAATTATAGAGGATTTTGAACGATATTCATTAAAATATTATTTATATCTCACAGTAACATAATTTATAGAAGTGAACTGTGCATTTAGGAAGTTAAAATGAAAGTGTGTTTTTGAATGTTATTGCATAATCAGATTTGTATACTGTAGATGTTTTGATAATGCAACAAAATATGACTTTTAAAGCAAAGGTATAAAAGCAGGGTACATATCTACTCATAATAATGTCAAGCCTAAGTTAAGAAATTGTGTTTAATCCAAATTTCTGAAACTGAGATTGGAAAATAAACTCACTATAATTTTACCTGTCAATCAGAATCATTTTTATTTTTTGTCTCACAAAGGCCCCTCTAAAACTCTGATTTATGCTTGTAGCGCTAGGCTATAATCAGGACAACTACCTGTAAACATGGGGCGGTCATTAAGAGGCCATTTAGCACAATGTAAATCTCATGCACAGATGATTTATAGCAGCTTTGTAGCAGGATCTGGGAAGCATGGCAGCTACTTGTGTATTTTACTGCCATTATAGCATTGTGTGAAAGTAAACACAACAGCGGTGATGGAAGCTGGAGAACAACAGCTCTGGCAGCAGGACTCTGATTGGGATGTTGCTGTGGATTGTCCCTGTTGGCCTCTTGCCCTTCCTTGTGCAGCCCCTGGCTTGTCCCCGACAGATACCGCAGGTCATTTCCTATGCGCGTCAATGCGCGCAGATATACACTCTTCACGCTGAGTGTTTACAGCCACATGCTGATTCCTATTAATCTGCTTCTTGTCGGTGCACTAGAGGAGGGAGGGTCCTGGAGGGTTTGAGTTGGACTGGGAGGCCATCGAAGGAGGGTAAAACATTCACACACATAACCTAAAAGCCCTGCCTGACAGATTGCACCAGGCCTGGACTTCTTTTACACTGAGCAGATGTGGTCTCCCACTTGTTTTCCTTAGTAATTATCCCTCATTAAGTGAAAGCATGTGCCAATCAAACTGCCTGGAGAGTGAGAGCAGGGCCTGAGCCAGGGCAGAGCAAGAGGGAGGGGGGTTGAGAGACCTATAGTTTCATCTTCACGGGTTTTTTAAAAGCACAGTGTCATTTCAGTCATTACTAGATTAAAGGAAAGCTTCGCTGTGGCGCAAGAGAGCTGCAGCAGCTGGAGCGTTGGCATTATTATGGCTCATTTGACTTTCTAGTGGTTACAAATTTGATGATTATCACATTTAACACTTGCCACGTCCAATTATAGCTTAATGCCGTCTAGACTTTTCAAACTTTAAAGTGGTTTTGTGTCACTTGTTGCATTATCACCTAGGCGTGCGTTTTTTACACCATTCAGAAAGGGTGAAATAACGTTTAATTTGAAGTAAAATAAGACGCTACTGAGATTCAGTAATCAAGTGATCGGGTGGTGAAGCACTTATATGTGAGTCACTCACTGTCATTTAATCATCTGTTAGTTTATGCTAGAGTTCAGTACCTGCTGTGGGGTCATACAGTCCAGGCTCAGATTTGAGATACGTGGTAAATTTAGGTTAACAGATACTGTAGCTCAAACTTAGGTATTTGTTCACAGCTATTTGCTTTGAGCCCAACAAGCTGGCTGTTGTTAACAGACAAGCCTACTGGCACTGGCTGGGAGGCACAGCCAAGCATTTAGTGTTTGCTAAAAGTCATTATTTAATGGTGTTGCTACACTACTAGTTTAGAGATGGTTAGAAACAGCAACCCTAGGAAATGGGTCACTTGTAATTAATGTTAATGTGAGAACTGCATAAACAGTAACTTTAAAAATTATATTCAACAGGAAATTTTTATTAAAATAAACTATTGCCATATTAAGCTGTAATATGGATTTGCTGACTAACTAAACTGCAGCAAGCTCAAGAAGTTAAATATGCATCAATAGTTGAAATTAACTTTGGGCAGTGGTTTAAATTTAAATATCTATGGATGAGGATTTTTGTTGGGACTAAAATGTTCATGATTTAGAAGAACATGCGTCTCAGTGTTGTCACGCAGGTACAAGCATGTTATGACTTTCATTACCATCAGCTGTGGTTACAGCAAATTTAAATTCTTCATAACTGTTTAAACATTTTAAAGGGGGGAAAAAAGTCTTTGAATAGTCTAGAGGGTTGAAATAATGGCCCAATAAAAAAGAAAGATGCAGTTTTTTAAAATAAAATTTCAGTTTTTTGTTGTTCTTATTTCCTGTACCTTTCCAACAGTGTCAAAAACACAAGCGATCCTCACAATGAAAGGGGGCTGGAGAGGAACGAGACAAGTCTCTTCCAAAGAATAAAAGCAAGACTAAGAAAAAAAACGAAGATATATGAAGTCTTCATGTCAATGAACTACCATTCATTTTCACTTTGAAGTCCTGCGAACCGTAGTGAAGTGTGATTGCATGTGACAGTTGCCGAGTCTGCTGGTTTATCATGATGGATACGCGTTGCCACCGTGCTGCTGCTGTATTGCACGCACGCTCGCGGACAAGTCTGTGGTTACAGAGAGTTGCAGAACCGCATGTTCGACCCACGCGTGATAGTCAGACATACGCACACACAGATACGGTTATTTTAGATCCTCTTTCAAATTGAGGATTTTCACAATACTTTTTCTTTCTTATTTACAATTTTATCAATATAATTTGACTTAAAAAGGCCCAACCTATTTATTAGGTTTATCATTTGATTTAAATAGTAAAAACATCCAATTTTAAACAGTAATAGAGACGGATATGCGTCAAATAAATAAAATTAGTTTTATATGCAACTTTTTGTGGTTGCAGTTTCTTTGGTCCTATAAATATATTGTAAAATGTGACAGGCTCACTCAGTGTAGTGAACATTACTACTCACAGTTACACCCCTAAAAATACAAGGTCACAGCAGCACAATGAAAGAGCAGAAGACACCGTGTGACAATCACACGTCTAAATAGGTGAGTTATATTCTGTCTCTGTTTCGAATTCCTCCCCTCTCATACCTGTATGGACACACATCACACGCACTCATCTACACACTTCTTGATCTTGACACATGCCATTAACCTCAGCTCGGCTCACCTCAGCTGGGAAACAGCAGAGCAAACGCATCCCATAATGGAGCCCGGAGCAATCTTTTTCCTGTTTTGTACCCAAAAGCAACTTGTTCCGACTTTGCATATTGCATCCATTTGTCATTGTTAGTCAAGGGCACCGCAACACAGTCTTGTCAGCTGTGCAATTTTAGGTGTTCTGTTCAAAAGCTACTGTGCGTGTGTGTGTGTTTTCGTATGCACATTTATCTGTCAGGTGACTTAAATTTTTTTTTTCATACCTAGGAATACATGCATATGAATAACTGGACACGTTGCTCACCACTTGAAAAAGAGCAAGACCAAGGGCAAATATTCCGCTGTTCCCCAACCAAAGTGTGCACTCTTTATGCAAAAAACATTGTTGTACAAATTTGTTTCCACAGGTTAGGAACACTTGCATGAAAAAATGTTAAAGTAAGACTCTACCTCTCCCCACCGTGGAACCCTGAGTTTACCTGCCACATCCTCACTGCCAGCTGAAACATACAACCCATAGAATATACTGTCGTGGTATAAAAATAAAAATTCAGTGCCTTGAACATTTAATTACAGACTTTCTGACTTTGTCTGCTGTGCACACATGCTGTTTTGCACTGCACTGTAAATGACCTGTGCACGTTGTCTGTAATTAAGTAATTTGGGCTGTTTGTTGGCGACAGTAAATGCCCTGAATTTACCAGGAACAATAATTACACTATTTTATTTTTTCTTTAGATGGTGATCATTGCTGTTAAATGAAAGTAAGTTTGCCTGGTAATTTGTAGATTAACTTATTGTTCATATCTGCGTGTTCACATCCAGTACGTACTGTATATCAGTGCACATGTGCAGTACATCATGTGTGTGTTTCGCTGTGTACTGTAAACCAGGCCCACCACTCGACACTCTTCCAGCATTTTTTCCTCTCTGTCAGTGGAAAACTATGCAATTAGAAAAGACGCTGGAAGATTGACAGCGGCATCACGTACAAGCTGCTCCAGAAAAGCCCGCTGAGACCTAGGTTTTTTTAAATTAAACTCTCTCGTCATTGGCTGCGTTTTCTCCCTCATTGGTTCGAGCAACTGTTCTGATCCATGTGTTAAAAGTTTGTATCAGTTTTCTGTGGCCGTGTTTTGCTTGGCGCTTAAGACACGCAATTATAAATTGTCTTGTGTAAAAGCTATCTTGTTTACAGTTCGCTCTGCTTCTCGCTCTCGCGTTACCACTCCCCATTACGTTACCACATGTGTGCGTTGTGGTCAGGTTCACAGTAGAGCAACTCTCTCCCGTTAGTCTCGCAACGAGTTAATTTTACAGAAAATAAAAAAACAAATAGGTGGTTGTATTAATAAGAGATGCATCCAACACTCAAAGCCGTCACCCCACCCCTTCAGTCACTCGGGTTTATTTAAACGCTAAAACAACTAAAATAGAGCGCTCATCTGTTACTTAGGCACTTCATCAATAACATTTGTCCAGCTGATGTAAAATCAATATGACACACACTGACACAGCTTCAGAGCAATGGCAAATGTGCAGTCATTTGTCATTGACTGGCAATAAAGATATGTCACAATTGATTTTAACACCCCCTCCCCCACTTTATTTATGCCCCCCTCGCATTGCTCTTTTGCTGTTGTGGTAATAGGAACATATAAATGAACAGTATTATAACTGAGGCGTCATCAACTCTGCCAAGCTCAATTAATACTGGAGCAAAGGGCTGTAATGATTTTAGGACGGGGAAGTTGTCAAAGCAGATGCGGGACAGGTGGAGGGATCGTTGGGTGTTTCCTCTTACTTCTACGTTGGGTTCAGCAGCCTAATGTTTAAACCAGCGGGCTGAACTATGTGAATGCAAATTACGCCAATCACGCCACGTTAACTGTAATATTGAATGTTTGCGTTATCAGTGGTGTGTTTCATGCTGACAGCACAGGTTGAAATTATCAAAAAGAAACATTTTGCATTTTAAATAATTAAACCAGGTTTAATTATGTTTAAATTATAATTTCTATGCCGAAGTCAGGTTGAATGTTACTTTGAAAGTCATTAATTAATCACCTGTGAACATGTTTGTAGACATTTTGGTGTGGTTCCCGTGTCTCCACAGTCTGTGTGTGTGTCCGTGTGTGTGCTCCACACTGTGACTGCTCAGCGTGTGTTTGTGTCAGATTTGCCATCGCGGTTTGTTGCCGCTGGCTTGTGTGTACCCAAGTTGCGCCAGTGGTAGTGAGCAACATCTGTTTCGGGCTTGTTGTTCCTCTTGGCTGCTTTTCAATTGGATTTCCTCAAGCAGGGCCAAAAGCTGTCACCTCTGCCAGGCTCTGTTAGCGATCACCGCCGGCCCCTATATTAAGTAGGTGGTTCAGGGCTAAGCTAATAACTCTCCCTCCTCTCCTGAGCCATCACACACCAGTACTGGTGTTAATGCCGGCCTCAGTGTGTACCGGTTTGTGTGTGTTTTCCCCTCTAGTTATACACCCTTTAGAGGCAGCCCGACTTGGGGGTCCCCTCCTCAGTGTGACAGCCCTAATGACTGGATGTGTGTGTGGGAAAGAAACAGGACAAGTCTTTATAGCTCTTCTCAAAGAATGAGTGAGCCACTCTCCATTCAATAATGTACAATAGGATGGAATGAGCAAAATAAGTCTGACCCCCAACCGCATCCTCATAAAGAGCATAATGACATTAATGATGTGGGATGGTCACAGAATAAGACATTGATGAAAATAATCTGTAAAATAAAGATTTTCAATTGACTGTTTGTGTGACACTTCCACAAATGGTTAGTGTGACTAATCTAATCTTTAATTACGTTTAATATGATTTGTATTTTAGTCTTTAACATCAAATTGTCTTTCCTCCTTGGAGTGAGCCCAGCTCATCTGGTTGTTACAAAAGCCCTATAGGGAGGTGTTTACCTCATCAGCCTGACAGAGTGGCAGGCTGCCTGTCTACCTGGCTGTCTGTCTGCCTTCATGCTTCCCTGCCAGCTTCTCTGGCCAGCTGGAGCAGTTACACAGGGCTGGATTTGAACTGAGGACCTGCAAAGTATCAACGCCCTGTTTAACAGCACTGACAGACACTTTGATTTGACATGCCATCAGCAGTTAAAGTGAAAGTTATGTATACATCTTAATTAAACTGTTTATGCGTGGAGGGGTCAGAGACATTAGCAACTCCCAGCGCAGAAGTGTGAATTTCTTTTCTTTTCCCCCCATCACAGCGTTTTAACCTCTTCTGTCTCTCATTTCCGTAATGATTACCAGGTGCGAGGGCTGAATTTTTTCCTCCCCTTTTTGCCAAGTGGGGACGCAGATAGGTCTATTTGTGAAAAGTGTCTCTGTGTGTTTGAATTTAGGCTGGGATATTTGACGTCGGGTCCAACTTGCTCAAATAGCTCTCACTTGTGGCATTGGGTGACACTGAAGCCTGGAATTCTGTAAAAAGACGTGGAGGTTGTGGTCGTCAGCTACCTAAGAGAAAGCAGTCGGCCCCATTGAAACATGTCGTGTGAATAGTATCTGACTTGATTTTTCATGTAGAGTTAGATAGGTATAAATCATTTTGACATTGAGCAACAGCAGTGCGTGTTTTATTTTCTGAAAGCTACATGGGATATACGGTTACAGTTACTCCAAAGAAAGTAACCGAATACAGAAGGCTTCTTTGTGTTTTTGCTCTGAGATGGAGTGAGGAGCTGGCAACGTTTAGCTTTCGTGTTGTACCAGTGGAGGGATTAGTTGTAGTACGACAGCTGCTTAATTTATGAAGTGTAACGTTCCTATATTACTGTAATTTTTGCAGTTGTATGATTATAACAGCTGAATGTATTTCTCCTAGAGGGCAATGCAAATGTTATTTATATTTGTTATTTTGAAGAGAGACTCATCATTTACATTGTGGTTTGTTAAACTGGGTTTTATTAAAGCATAACTCACAAAAAAATGTCTTCTTCTTCTTTTCAAGTTAGGTTTTTATCTCCCTCCCACCATCACGCACACAAAGGACCACTACACAACTTGACAGCGGCAATGCATTTCAGCAGGAAAGAGAAAGCTGCCCTGCTCGTCTCTAGCTCTCTCTCTTTTCCGAGTCAGTCACCGACGTTTGTTTCCCAAGGACAATGTCATAAACTTGCTGTTTTCTGAGATTTTTACCTGCCAACTCTGCGTTTCTCTAACTTCTGAGAGTTTGATTGAGATGGGAAATAAGGGAGGGGGCGTAGATACAGAGCCATTGTTCATAGGCAATTTGTAATCGTTTGTAGCACAGACAGAAAGTTGGACGGGCCAGAAGCATGGATGTGCATTTATTTGTTTTTATTGTTGTAGAGTAAGGGGCACCTGTGTAAAGCAGTTGAGGTGTAATGAAATAAATATTTGTTTATTGTCACAAATTATCAGGCAATATAGAACCATATTGTATTGTACTGTATTTAGGAGAAGGAACATTCTTCGTTTAAACAAATGCAAGTCTGTGTGTTGCATTGCAACAGTGCATTTCTCTGGGGTGATAATGTTTTCGGTCAAACATAGTGTTTGTTGGCTTTAACTTTTTAAACATACAATTGTTCCCTAATTAGCTCCATGCTAATTAATTTATGCTCCCGTGTTTGATGTGCAGTATAGCAATACTTTGAAAGCAACTATGTTCGTTCTTTGCATAAATTAGTTGCATTCGCAGCCAAGTTCAAAAGAAACAGGACTGTGTTTAGAAAAGCACACATGCATTTAAATAATGTGCCCCATTTTTCATCTCTGTTTGTTTTTAGTGGGAATATTAATGAATTAACATTTTAAACAATCCATCATTATTGTTATGCCGCCACTTATTTTTAACTCAATTATATTTTAATAGATCATTTTTCCTAATGCGCACAGTGTGTTCTCCCCACTTTGTTCACTACACAACAAAAGATTGATTACAAATAAGAGGAGTGATCAAAAACATGATAATCAAATTGCAACAATAAGTTGGAAATTGCAATTCAAATGCAATACAGTAGACTACGTGTGTGTGGCAAATTATCCACCCCCTGCTTTTATTGTACGCGTGTTTATGGATCTCCATACATGATAAACAACAAATACTTTGCTTGTGGTTTTGAAAATAGTTGAAGTGACACCGGCCTTACTGTTTCAACCCATTTAACATATTTCTAACCAGTGTCCTGTATTTTCTCTGTAACCAGGACCCGAGATTAGACGCTGCTCCAGGCAGTGATGCAGCTTTGGCATAGTGGCCAAATGACAGCAACTTCCACTTGTTGACCCAGACTCATTGTCATAAACTAAGTGAATTAACTCTTTGTTGGTCCACCTTAATCAAGATTTCCCAATTTTATTTGGAAAGTCTAGTTAGGTTTCTCAACCTGAATAATGTGTATGAGCAGCTGAGGTTGGGTTTAGAGTGGACGTCTCTCTATGGTCCCTAAACACGTATGAACATGCTTTAGTTAACTGTTAGGGCTGGAAACCAGAGGAATAGGGATTAAGTTCTGACTATGCGCCGCAGAGCAGCATTCTTCGGTGTGAATGGGCTCCAGGTTTTGATCTGGTATCTAGTTCTCATACTGTAATAGATCCATGGTACAGTGGTAGCCTTGAACATTTGGAACAGTGAGTAACTACAGTACTTGACTTACTGCAGGGAAGTGGATCGCTGAAGCGTGAACCACAACCACAGGAGATGGTTCGAGTTTTGAGGTAGACATGTCCACTATAGTAGCACTTATTAAATGCAATCACTGGGACTCTTTCAGTTCCCCCAGGTCAGGAATTTTTTTATCAGTCAAATGCTCTGAGTATTCATTGCATGTTACTGGAATTAGATGCAGTTAGTAGAGGAAATTTAAGATCTCAGCTCTAAATGCTTGCTTACATCCTTCAGTGTGTCACAGACCAGTAGAATAGTTATTTTAAAGAGGATGGATGTCCCACGTTGTCACCTGACAGCCCAACAGACAGGGCAGTTCACTCCCTGGAGGACAGAAGAGTAGCCAGTAGGAGGTGAACGGGCAGTAGCCCGGACTAGAGGTTGACATCGTCGACCTGTCACTCTGAATGGGCCACCAAATCATGTTGTCAATGTGATGCATCGAGATCTCCCCCTGCTAAAAATTGGATGCTCTGAGCTCCACTTGATTGATGCAGGCTGTACATGCGTGGCCTGGTTGTGCCTGCGTTTCCTCCGGTTGCGTACTTACGCTCATTTAAAGGTGAAGCAAGCAGTGAAGAGACAGAGATGTACTTTCAAAAACGGTTTTTAATGTTTGCCTCTGTGTGTGTGTGTGTGTGTGTGTGTGTGTGTGTGTGTGTGTGTGTGTGTTCGCTAGACCCGCATCACCATGCGACAGGCTTATCAAAGAATCTGTCAGCCTTGAAATTTATAGGATTTTATCTGCCTTTTCATTTTCTTGGTACATCCTTTGTGGCACAATTCAGTTGGTGCTCTGAGAATGTTGTTCTCACTGTTTCCATTGAAGCAGCAGGATTACATTATGGCCTGAAGGCGAATGCACAGCTTGTACATTCAATGGATGCCACAATGGATTGCAATGAAAAATAGCTGTTTTTCTGTGACCAAAAGTGCAGCCTTTATGCATCCAAGGGCATGGCATTCTTGGACCCTAGGTACTAGCCGTGGAGTTTTGTGAACATGAAATATCTTCTTTTATGTGTCGTTTTTTCATTATGCTCCCTCTGTCTCTTGCTTTCTTTTCTTTCCTCCAGTGGCTTTCCTTGATAGTCTCGTCTGGCCTGGCTTGCTGTATGTTCGTACGGCTGTGTGCGTGGGCGATACTGTGTCTTTTAACGTGACCGTGTTCATGCCGCCTTTGTTTGCTTCTACTTTATGGGTATTTGTGTCTGTTGCATCCGTATCTTCATGAGCGCATTGTGTATGATTTTCATGGCAGTGGGACGTACGCTCTCTGGCCACTTTATTACAGGTATTACATAGGTGCACATGTAAAGTCTCATTCAATACACGTGTTTGTGTCCTGCAACACAGGCACTTGAGATTTTCTATTTCAATAACACTGCGTGAAACCTTGGGTTTGAGCCTCTGCCGGCTTAGCAGGGGCTGGAATGAGCAAGTATTCTAGTCAAGCTTTACAGAGGCGGCCCACTTTGGGAGAGTTGAGACTTTGTCCCGCTTTAATGTCATTACTTTTCTGCATATTTAAGATAGAGTATGACCGAACCTTACACAGCGTGTGGCTCTACTCGTTGCTTTGTCCTTTTCTTTAATATTAGCTTGATAAGAAGGAAAACAATTGTAACAACTTTGTCCTCTTCTGCTTTCTTTCTCTCGCCCTCTCTCTCTCTCTTTGTCTGTGTTTGCAGGGCCTGTTCATCTTCCTGATATATGGGGTGTACAACACAGAGGTAAGTCTGCATTCTGTCTCAAGGCTGTTGGAGTGAATGAGAGAAATGACAAGTTTCTGATGGGCTCCTTGCTTAAAAGGTGTGTGAGGTGTAAGAGTACTCTGTGTGTGTGTGTGCGTGCGCCTGTGGATGGAAGCAGTGATGGGAAGGTGGGGAGGGGACATCGTTTCCACACGAGCGTCCCACTGCCCTTCATGCTTGGACTAACTTATATGCATCTGAGTCCGACCATTAAACACTGACACGCCGCGCTTCTCAGCCACTCATTCCTCACCCACATTGGCTAATATTTCACTGCCTCTTTAAGTTTTTAAACTCACGTCCCTCCATTTAGCATCCTGACAAAGCTGCCGGCCAGCGCTTTGCAGGACCCCGAGCACCATTCGTAGCAGGCAAAAAAAGAAGCAACCAAACCTATGCAATGAAGGAGTGAGGAAATATGCTACTGAGATGCTGCGTTATTACCATTTAGATACAGCACCGCTGTGCAGGGGTGAGCGCTGAGAGATACGATTTAATGGATGAGACACAAGTCATGAAAATCACTCTTGGTCAAATGGCTCTCGTTGTTTGTAAATAGGCTTAACTTTAAATGCGCCACGTTTTCTGAACTTGCGGTCTCTCAATTATTTTTACTACAGTACTTTCCATTCTAAACTAGAAGAAATTAAAAAACAACCTCTGAGTAGTTTTGCTGGAGACAACGACTGTTTCCTCCATGTGTGGCATGAACGAATTTTGAAGTTTTCATATCTGATGAATACAAACATTATCTTTCCATTTGTCTGTCTGCTTTGACTGGGTCTACAAGGTCATCCACAGCATACAAGTTTATATTTGTCTACTTGTCTCCTCAAAGGTAGTGGCTATTATTACATTAGTCTCACTCCTTCAAATTTTTTTTTCTGAACTCCGATTACTTAATATACACGGATCATCAAAGAGGACGTCTCTCAGATAGAAGCTCTGAGAGCATTTCCTGCCTTTTTTTGTTTCCTCCTTTCTTTTTCATTTCTTCATCTATGTCTTCTTCGGAGCATGAAGAGCTGTCCCTGAGTCATATGCAGCACACTAATAACGCAGCGCCGCGGTGAGCTGACCCTTAACACTGTAAAATAAATCAGCACTGCATTCTTGCTTAAGTGGCTTTTTTAGCACTTGGGAATTCATTTTCATACACTCAACTTGTCCTTGACCTTGGGGTCTGTACAATTTGTGAGCAGCTCATGTACATGTTCCAGTTTTCCAAAGGACGACACATTTTTGTTAAGGTTTAAAAAAAAAGAGGTAATTTTGTCATTATTCACATGTACACAGTCTTTCAGTACTACTACTTTTCTGATGAGCTTATTTTGTTCACCCTCGCCCTGCTCGTCTTTATCATTGTCGTTGTGTCTTTAACTTGTTCGTCGACGTGTGTCTGTGGCTTCAGATTTCACCCTCGCCAGCACCTGAAAGAAGACGTTTGAAAATCAGTGACACTGAGTGGGAAATGATCAAAAGTTTCTGTTTCTTCCATGTATTTAGTGTCAGTTAAAGGGCAACGTGAGACAGTGAGGTTTTTGTTCTGTCTGTATTTATTTAAGCCAACCAGCCTTGATGATGGCTCGTGAGGACAACCTTTACTTTAATTACATTATCACTCCTGAGCTGTGTGGATGAACAGTTCCTCCAGAAGTTGACGGTCATCTCTGGCATATAGACCGTACAGGGCGTGAAGGGTCAAGTGAACAGATGCATTTGCAGGAGCTGTTAGCGTAGTACTAGAGAACGAAACAGCCCAGTGTAATAAACGCCACACACAAACAAATAACAGTAGTGGAGCAAATGAGTCTGAGCCAGTCTAGAGAATATCTGCTTTGATATGCTAAAGGAGGGTGAATGAATTAACCAGTGTCTCGAAGTCAGACATGAAGCTTGTTTCCAGGCTCAGTAATTACAAATGTGGCGTGGAAGACAGATCTCGTCGACCGCTATTACACTCAAAACGCATCGCTTTAATTGCTAATTTCCTCACAATAGCTCTCCATTATTCATTGCAATTAGCTTTTCCTTGGTGGTCACCTTGTAATCCTGTGCTTTGATGACCTTTTTATTTCCATCAGCTCCAAGGATGTCGGCAGGTGTTGCTTTCATATGGTAATCGCTTAGCGCCCATTTACATGGGGAACCACACTTTGCATCGCCGCGGAACCTTGAGTGTGCGCAAAACCCCTTAAACACATAACAATCATCTAAAACAATGCCCTTCCCCTCATTGTCAAATGATTAATTAAGTTGTGTCATGTAATTGCCTCAGCATGCTGGCTGCTTTTGATATCAGTGAAATCCCCAGGACTTAGTTTCCCCATTAAATAATACTAGGATGGTGTTGCTTCAGCATGTGCGCTGTGGCGAAGGCCTTCTGCAGAAATATCAGAAATAATCAGGGGGGTGTGGAAACACGATGCTGGTGCTGGTGAATCCACCCTGTCACCAGCGTCGAGCTCTCTTCATTATGTGGCTGGATGCAGAACATCGTCTGTATACATACGCTGTCATAATTTATAACGCACCGTGACCTAATGAAGCCATAAGCTGTAATGCATATTCACTAACGTGGTGGGCTGGGCCTGGGAGGGCTGCAGTGATGAGTGCCCAGCCGCCACCACGTCAGACGTCATCACTAACTTCTAGAGGCTACAGTCTACTAACTAAGCACCTGGCGCTAAATCAGGCGTGTGTGTGTGTGTGTGTGTGTGTGTGTGTGTGTGTGTGCAATATTTAGCATGTTTTAGTAACAAACCCTGTCTTTTTACATAAATACATTCATTCACTCGTAGCTGCTGCTTATTATTAGAATATGCTGATGTTACTGAATCAGACTTTTTAACATTATTTTGTTTTCATTCACTGTGTGTTTTTGTCAATTTAGTTTAATTTTAAGTTAACAAAAACATTATGATGTATTGATGCAATATTTTTACATTTATACAAATAAAAAACATATTTTGTTGAGTTCAGTTACTAAATATACTTTGATTTATGTATTAAGAAATTAAATACAAATTATTAATGTATTTTAATGCAGTTAATCAGCGAATAAATTACTTATATTTAAATGGCATGTTTTCTCAGATAGGAGCATGCATCTTTCGAACATGTGACACTCCTGTCAGGTATTGCATGTGTTAAATGAAGGCGTGCTCTACACTGTTTTATCCGGAGTGTAAAAAGTAATCTGTTCTGCTAGGGCGGTCCCTTCTCCTCCAATAGCTCCATTTGTTGGTCCCAGCGCTCTGTGTTGACAGATGATAGCTTGAAGTCGTCTCCTTAGTTTGCCAGCTCTATGTGTCACTTTCAAGTCCCATTAGCCACTGGGACACACTGGAACACCCGCTCACTCTCTCTCTCTCTCTCTGTGCCTCCCCAGCTGCTGTCCAACTAACTCTCAAAATGTGCTATTTTCGTGTTAAATTCTCTTTTGCCGAATTTTCGTGTGCTCACAGACCTTTGCTGTGAAGGTGTGTTTGTGCCGATTCGCTGTAGGCAGATACTTATCTATTTCTCTCCCGTTGTCTCCCTCTCTCTCTCTCAGGTTCGGAGCACGGTCAACAGGATCAAGGAGAGGAGAAAAGCGCTTAATTTTTCAGTACGTAATCCTCCATTTTCTTTAAATCTGCGTGTGCACCTTTGCGTTCCTTTGTGAGTGTGTGTCTCTGAAATGCTAGTGTGACCGTTTTAATTTTCCTCACAGCTTTTGCTTCACATGTTTAATAAAAATTCAATGAAAGCTGGCCACAAAGCAGCGCAGGACATCTGCTGTCCTCTCACTGCTAGTCGGCAGTCTGTGTTAGACGCCCTTATACATCAAGCCGAGACCCCAGACCCTTCGTAATAGCCTCCCCCCTTTCTCACTCTGCCCATTGCGGGTCCTTCATCCAATGCAATGTCAAGCTCTGTGGTGGGTTACAAGTTTCTAATCCAAGACAGGCTGTCCCCTGACATTAAAGTGTCAAGCTAGTATTTATACCTTGTTGGACACGGTTTGGCTGAAAGGATGGGATTGGTGTAGGTCGTGTGTGCGCTTAAGACACACACAGACACAAAATAAGTTCATAACAATCTGTAGCACACACAGTTATGCACATACTAGCACCTTGACGCTTGCTTTCATTATATCATTCATTATACACTCCGTCTATTATCTCACTCAGAAAACGTATGTTGTCGCCTTTGAGAGATCACATTAACTCTGCTCCTCTTCCCAGGTTGTGTGTCATGCTTTATGACCAGCAACACTCCTCCTCCTCCTCCTTCCATTGCTCACTGACCAGCATGTATGGGTCAGCTATAATCCACACAAACAACCACACTTAGACGCTTCGGTTTCTAAGAGCAGATTGTTTTCTTTCATCAGGATACACTTATTTCCTTTTAGCCCCTCCACCTCGAAGGTGAACACAGTAAGGCGAAGAATAAATTAATAGATGATGCATGTGTGTGTTTATTTGTGTCTTTGTGTTGGTGGTAGAGGTGGCCCCTTGGGGCCTGTTGGTACCAGGTGCAATCTGATATATGGGCTACTAACCCCCCCCCCCTGTTTTTCCGTCATATTTACTGCTTCCTCTTCCATTTCGTTGTGGCAATTTTCCAATCTGGGTGGGTTCCGTAACCAGAATGGGTCTTTTAGCCATCACCTGCCTGACGGTTTTTAGCCGGTGCCATTTTTAGTCATAAATCCAGACTGAAATACTGTATGTACCTGTCCTATGGTTAGATAGAAGACATTTGGCTCTAGATGACTGCACATGCTCCTATATATCCCCTTGTTGTAAAACGTAAGATTAGCTAGTGTGCCTCCCCAGGTGAGGGATAAAGAGGCTTTGGTGATGTTACTGCATATGGGGTCATTTGAAGACAAATGGCACTTGTCGGACATGCAGGGGTTTATATGTTGTATTATTTGCAACGATGGAAGGGGTAACGCAAGGTAATATACTGTAACAATTTAAAGAATTATAATGGCTATTTGAATTTAAACATTTGACTCAGACAAAAGAGGCTAAAGCTGTCTCATCAGTTCTGATCCAATGCCGTGTATATAACATATACATGGCACAAAAGTAGAACAAATTTAAATATCAGGTAGACAGTTATATATTGCTCCTGGTGTAGTGGCGTTACTGTACACACCTCTGACCTTGATGCCCTCTCATATAAATTCTATCAAACCTAATCACACACCCACCCGCGTTTAATTTTGCACTTCTGCCGACCTCCGAAGCCCATTTCCTTGTAGTAGCCCTTTACATGGCCGTGGGTCACACATACAGCTTATTTTATCCCCTGGGGTGAGGTTTTACACACACACGCACACACACTCACTCATATCCACTTTGACCAGTGTATCTTGGCTGTTTGATACAACTGCCTCGTGACCCACCCTGACCTCTCTCTTGTACACACAGCCAGATTGCTTTGTGAAATAAAGCTGTCAGTTCCAGGATCCAAATAAAAAACAACCCCTCCACTACATGCCCCTGACACCACTGAAATATAGATAGAAATTGGAGGCAGATTAGGTTTTTTTTTAATCTTCATTCAAGTTTTAAGAACATACAACATGCAATTTGTTGGTGACAGTCAGTTTTGGCCTTAGAACAAACAAAAAAAAATTGTTTTTGTTCTTGCCTGGTTTGGCATAGCTGCATGTTGTTGTGCTTGTTTCATAAATGTATACAAATAAAGCAGCATTTGTTGGTGGGAGGTCTAGTTGCAGGGGCTTAAAGATGTGTAGATCTGCTTGTTTGTGTCTTTCTGTGAATCTGGACGTGAAGAATACACAAACCTTGTTAGAACAGCAGGGCCAGTTGTTTTCCATGTGAGGTAGTGGTGCCTGATAGAAGTACAGTATGTAATACTAGAGGCCTGCACCTGGTTGCAGCCCACCAGTCTGTTTGAGAGCTGTACAAACAAATGGGTTTTCGGTGATTGCCGTTTATTTTGGTCTGGCTGTAAGATGTGTGTGAATTCACTGAGTTGATTCTGAATTCTTCTGTAATTGCATTCATAGTTATAATAGACCATGAGATCTCATTCATACTTAGACTAAGTAATGAGATATATTCTTCGTAATCAGATTTTTTAATAATGAATATGTAATGAAAACAAATCTCAAAACCCATTGTTAAATATCTTACGCATTATATTTCCCAGTGCTCACTTTAAACTGTGGCACGCTCAAGGTTTTGTTTAATGCATATCTAATAAACTAGTAAAAGTGTAGAATAGGAAGTAAACTGGAACAGACCTGGAGTCTGTTAATTTAATCAAAGCAGCGATGTGCATTACTTATTTGCTTTATTAATGATGAATCAGGAACTAAGGGTGCACATGATTTAAACAGTAAGCGATAAGAATACATGCAGGTCTGCCACCTTGCTATACAATGACATTACCGAGGATAAACACCCTGTGGTTCTCTCCTGCGTCTTACTGTATACTGGCTCCCCGTGTCTTGCAGAACTGTGCCAGTTCCCGACCATCCAGCTCCGTTACCAGCTCTTGTCGTGTCAGTGTCCCGGCTGGCGTTACTCCAAGCCAGGAGGAGGAGACCACCACCACCTCCACTGGCAGGGACAGAGAGGAAGAGAAGGGCAGAGGTAAGATGTCAGATTACATACACTTCAAAATCATACACGTGCACCAGGTTTTGTTGTGTGGCACCATCTTGGAGCTCACACAGTTTTTATCTTTTGACACTTTTTGGAGTGGTTTAGAAAGGGACACTAGACAGTGTACTGTAGATGTGCTTCGGGCCAAAGGCTGCTTATTGATTTGAGACCAGGGACCAGACTCTCCCATGTACAATACAGAGAGAAGCAGCATTGATAGCATGATCCAGGTGTCTTATCTATGCATATGTCTACTATATATATACAGATCTATCCGTCATGTTAACGACCACAGTTCTGTCAGGAGGATTAAGATAAACTGTCCTTAAAACAGACGTCCTGATTAACTGCACTCAAAAGGCTTCCACACCCTGATAACTTAACGGTGTGAATAATTTTGTAAATGGCAGACTTTGCTGTCTGATTTTTATTATATTATATATGTGGCAGACGCAGACGTCTCATCTCCACAAAGCACCAGCTCATCTTACAGTTGGGGCTTTGTTGCTTTTGATCATGGTAGCAAGTGCATTAACTAATTATGGAGGTTAGGGCATCATCGTTTTTCTAGCTGATCAGCTGTCTTTGGAACTGAATAGCAAGTGACATGCTCGATTGCTAATTTGATTACTCTGCCAGCCTTGCTGCTCAAAAAAGCACAACCAATCCACTGTCACTTAAAAAGAACAAGGAAGGCCACAGATTGTCTGAGTATTTTTGAAAATTTGGAATGAAAGATGGCATCTGAATATATAGGAATAAATGAAAATGTGTTTAGTGGCTTGTTTACCTTTTATGTTATTGTACCCCTTCTTTTGAAAAGGGGCAGCACCTGTAGCCTTGCTTTTTTAAATGTTCACTTCAGAAGTGGCTGTTTTCCCTGAAGGACTTTAATTTTCACCATGGTCTAGTGCCTCAAATGCAGTAAAGGCTTTTCACTGCTTAATTCAATTACTGACAGCTCATCCGTAGCGTGTGTTTATGCCTGTTGGCAGACTAAGTGGGCGGACCAAATCATCCAGGTAGCTCCGATGACGGAAGACGAGACTCTGTCTTAAGTTTCAATGACAACTTTCTCTCAGTTAAAATGTCCTTTTCCAAATAAACATTTCATTTTTCCTTGCTTGAATTTATTTGTACTCACATTGAGTTTGCTTTAATTCGTGTTAGTCGGGTGTAAATTATATTATATATTGCATTAGACGCTTTATACAAGGTTTAATCATGTTTAGGAGATGGTCACAGCAGGTCCTCTCAGGTGTTTCCAGTAGACAGTGGTCAGTAGCAAAGTGAGACAAGGAAGGGCAGCTGGCGACAAGGTTATGAGTATCTAAGGTTCATGGATGGGCCTGTGCAATGAATGGTAGCCTGTCTCTGTGACAGACAGACACACAGACACACACACACACGTGAACATATCTGTAAGAAATTTTCATGAAGCACTAAAATATGAGACTGATTCTTGTTCTTGGTTGAAATCACACATCAAATCTCTCCTACACCGTAACACTAACCAGATGCCCTGGCTTCAATCTAGCTGCCTGACCCATGCTGCACTCTGCAGAGTTGGAACTCATTCGGTTGGGGAAAAGTTTGGAGCCAGAAGAGAAAGAGGGAGACGATCCATTCAGTAATTTAAGTCCAGACTTCACCACTTCATCACTCGTTTTGCTCTAGTTAAAATCTGCTTAAATAAGACCTTTATTTTGGTGATTTTCCATCACCCAGAATAACTCTGTCTGACTATTTGTCTCTCTTTAAATGTTTTATTCTTTTATGGGCATTACCATAAAGAATGAATCTAACAGACTGCACATGACATACTGTAGCATGTAGCATTTCTCATGGTAAATAACGTGTGGGTAATGGTTTATGACTCTTACAATAATGATATTCACACTTGAATAGTACATGTGCTGTGTGTTATTGCACATTGTTGCCTCTGTGATTTACAGTGTTTCGTTTGCAGGTGATTTGCATGGCTCCTGACACTGTCTCATTCACTCGGCGCGTAGCAGTAGTTAAATCAGTCCCTACGTCACATTTGCTTGACTGAACTTCCGCCTCGAGCTGACAAATCAAACTCGGCAGAACAAATAACGTTCCTGATGAAACACAATTGGCAACGTGATTATCAGAGGATATTTTTCAGGCCATTTGCTGCCCCTCCAATCTGCTCCACACTCAGTGCTGCTACATGCAGATGCAGCCAGCGCGGGGTGATTGATGGCTGAAGGAAGGGCTTCGCTGCAGTCGCACATGAAGTACAAACTAATGTCCTCCCAGAACACTGTAACTAATCATCATGACTAATTTTCTCACCCACTTTAATCTGTTTCTGTTTCGGTGGCCAAAGGTTTTCCTTTGTTAAGTTTGCAGTTTAATGCAGTTTAATGTATTTGCACAATACAGATCATGTCAGTATTTAAAAAAATACGCCATTTGAATTATGTGTGAAAGATGCTAATGAGCCCAGGTTTGTAAGTGGTGTTAGAATGTTAGACCTATTTGGGCTGTATACTCCACATGCACCAACACAAGCAGGCAAACAAACAGATGGGCCAGTTTCCGTGTTTTTTTTTTCTCCTGTGAAAGTGGTATCTTGCACGTACAAGGTCACCGCTGTCTTGAATGTGTGTGTGTGTGTGCGTGTGTCTGTGCGTGTGTCTGTGTGTTGGTGTGGGTGGCTGAGGGTGGAGCGGAGGTCAGCTTTTGATACCTTGATGCCTTTTCCATCTCTTTGTTTACTCAAGTTGCTTGGCACAAATGTCCAAGGTGCACAGTAGGTTATGCCGAGGGTACATGGCAAAGAAAATGAACAAAGTACGGCACATATTTGCTGCGAGCACAAGAGAGAAGGACAAGTGCATAACACTGGAATAAAAGAAGAGTAGGGGGTGAAGAGCGTGGGGCGGGGGGCGTTTGAATAAGAAAGGGGAAGGGTTTTGTGGGTGTTTATGTGTGTGCGTGAGTGTTGCATTTCTGATGAGATGACCCCTGCACAATGGATGAGCTGAAGGTTGTGGGTCCTTTCAAACGGGAATAATGTAGTAGGTCACCGGTGTTACTACACGTCATGTTCTTGCTTTGTTTGCGCTGTTTTCTCAGTGAGCGAAGACAGACGAGCAGTTATCTTCAATTTACGGTTCATTTTTTTTATTCAAAAGGTCGTTGAGGTTTCATGTGGTGGCTTTAAACACTGTCTGTGGTTGTTTGATTCTTAATTAAATCAGTTGTGATTGTGCAGCGTTGATGACGCAGCGTTGTTTGTGTGACTACAGAGTTCATTCAGAAACACATGGCATCGTTCCGTGTTGCGCAGTCTTCACAAGTTCGTCATATCTGAAACCCTTACTTTTAGGAACCATACGCCAGCACTTTGCTGATATACGACACTTCACTACCCTTGCTCTTTTCCTGACATGTGTTCCTCAGCACCCCTCACAATTAGGGGCCTTGTAGATGAAGTACAACGTCGGTCTATTGCATATGTCTCCCTCAGATCACACACAGATCTTTCTCTGATGATCCCCTTGCGTCCCTCACATCCCCCACATACACCGTCACCTGTCACGCATGTTTAGCCCAACTCACTGATAATCAACAGGATCCCTCTTCTACAAAAATACAGAAGATGAAATATTCACTTGTTTGCAGTAAGTTCATCTTCCTCGAAACCATGTCAGTCTCTCTGCTTGCAGATGCCTGGACTCTGGACCATGTGATATGACTAGGGATATTCAACACAGACTGGGCAGTGTTAGTGTATGGTTATGCATCGCCATGCTCATGCATCAGACTGATTTTAGAAATCTTTGAGCACCGACCTGTGGAAAAGTTCACTGACACAGCTGAGACGCTGCTGCTTAACCTTTGCTTATGTGTAGGATGCACATGTGGTAAATTTGTTCTTGTGGCACATTTGTATCCCAGTCCATACTGAATGTATCAATGTGTGATGTGATGCGTTACGTATATTTGTGAAAGTATATTTACTAGTAAATTCAAGCTGTGTTGAAAGTGGCTGAATCAATGTTTGTTTTTCTATAAAGTCAGATTGAGACATAAGACTGATTGCGTTTTCTATTAGTTTCAGCTGGAGTAACAGGTCACTTTTATTTAGATACATTTGCAGCCCTGAGGATTGACATCATATAGATAATTACGAGCAGAATGGCGGAAACTGCAGACATGGTGCGAGCGTGTGCGTGTTGGTGTGACAGTGAAGTATTTGGCCTCTGAGCGGCTGCTTGTGTTCAGTGTCTCCCTGATGCAAAGTGATGTGTACTAATTCTACATCTGCTCTAACCAAACACGGCTCCAACATTTAGCCATGTCGTGAAAATCACGTCTTCTTCAGATTACGTTTGATGAATCTCGCCCTGCATCCCTCTTATACTTTGAAGTGCTAAACAAATAAGTGGATCTGACTTTTGGGCGCTTGTGTATGTGTTTGAGCACGGATAGCTTTGGCTTGAATGTTTAGAGGATGTGTGGCCCTCAAATTGGCTTTTGTCATGTGGGCTGAAGCTTTGATGACTTGATTGTATCACCACAGTGTAAATACTCAAACACTCATGCAATAGGCAAAATATCAGTTTACAGTGTATTTACATTCCTTTTTTTTCCCTCCCCCTCTCTTTCGCTTACCGTTGCTTTCTCTCTCTGCTGCCGCGTCGCTTTCCTCCCATTAACTTTGCTGTTATAGTCATTTGTTGTTCCAAGTGTCATGACTGAATCAGGATTGAATTGTCAGTTGTGGAACTTGTGTGCTATAGCTCAAATACATTCGTAGGTCATTTAAAACACTTAAACAGCTGCATTTCCGGATCTTGTTCTACCCTGTGGCATTTTAGATTCATCACACCCAGCGAAACAAATCCAGAGATGAAATATTGAGCCCATTTGGTCGTTCTTAAGTGGCTTTAAGCGTAACTGTTTATGCATATTCGCCCAACTGCCACAAAGCGTACCGTGATTTTCAAATTTGTTTTCCCCAGTTGTTCTGCATAAAACCGGCACGGTATCGTGCACAGACAAAAACCCCGTGAAGGGAATCTATTCATAATTCAAAGAAACAACAAGGCACACGCTGTGGCATTGTCAGACATAACAAATTGAGGAGGAAAAGAGTTGAATTTGTATCTGCTTACGGAGGTTGACTGCATTATACATACTGCAGGTGCCGCCGAGAGCGTGGTAATAGGATATATGATGGATGGCCAAGCCGTGTGGGCTCCCATTCCTCTAGGTTATTCATCTATTTATCTGCTTATTTATTTATTCCCTCACCCAGAGAGACCCTCACAAGCTCAGGATTTGCCTAAGGTGCAACAGTACCGAAAAGAGGCCCGACACTGACCCGTATGGGAACGGAGCTGAGCTCAGAGGTCTGGACGTTCTCTGCTTGCGAGGTTCTGATGTTTGTTCTAGGTTCTGATGTTTATGGCTGGCATTTTATTTTAAGTAGAGCCACCTTGGAGATTGATAGTACAACCAACTCATAGCAGAACAGAGGAACATGTCTTCAAACATGTTACAGCCAAGGATTGTTGTTAGCAGAGATGCTGGTGGATAATGCTCCACTCAGCTGGGTTTTGTTTTTTGCTGTCTTTAATGCCACTGACTTCAACTGTCTAAATTCACATCACTGTAAAATAAATACAACATTTAGATTTTGGTCTGATTTATTTGAACACTACTTTGATTGATAACATTTGTTTATGGCTGTCAGCTGATGTGAAGCTAAACCTACTGGGTCTCCTGTGACACCGTTTTAGCTGCCACCGCACTTTGGGTCCCACACTAATGTTAACTAACTGACCTTCATGTTAAACCCTGTCACTGCTCCCTTATCAGCAGTGTCAGTCAAGGACCTTCTCCATGTTCTCCGGAGCAGGTCACCTCCCAAGGGCCAAGCTCTCAGTTTCAGTTTACCACTCCCCTCTGGCCTGGGCCGTCACCCCCAGAACACTACACTTCACTTCAGGAAGTCAAAAGCCAAAATACCAACACACAACGTGTCCATTTGTCTTTCTTTTTTTACTTAGACACACACACACACACACAGGGTCTTAACACAGTCCTAAAGCATCCACCACTAGTACCATCGTGTCGCTGCCAACAGAACCTCTAAACCAATATCAGCACCCCCCACCTCACCCCAGAACATTTCTCCATCCTCCTCATGTCAACAGCCCGTGGCAACGATATAGCCGGCAGCTTACAACAAAGCAAAGTAGGGAAAAGGGAGGTAGGAAAGGGGCAAGGAGGGGAGCTAGGCTGTAGATCAGGGCAGGGAGGATGACGGCGCGACCAGGAGGTGACAGGGGAATAACATCCCTTTCTCCTCAATCGACAGGGACCATAACTCCTGTCTCTCCAGGGACAGATTGAAAAAGGCAATAGCCCCAGGGGCTGTGAAGCACGCATGCTTAGGAGAATTGAAAGTTAAAAGAAAAACGCTGTTTGCCGAGCCGCTGCCACTGATTCAGCCGACAGCACTGCTCTTAGCCACTGGAATTGGCTTTTTTTAAGGTGGTTGTAGAACGATGAAGTGGAATCGTGGCCAGATCATTTATTTTAACAATACGTCGCCGGGGGGTGTTTGGGGACGAGGTTCCCTGATTTCTTTTAGATTTCTGCCCTAATTGAAGTCAGTTGGAGGCATTCTCACAATGAGGTGTGACCCAGATTATCTGGACAATGAGGAAAGAAAAGGTTTCTGTAGACATGAACTTTCTCTTTTCATTAGAAGCTTGTTGTTCTTACACTGAGTTTAACGGCAGAACCCAGTAAAACAGTTGCAAGTTTGTATTTGTGGCCAGTGTGTCCTAGTTAAGCTTTCTTGGCTTCGATAAACATGCATGAAGTCAGTAGGACACTGGCCAGGCCCCTTTTTTAATGCCTGTGTCTCAAAAGTCGACTGTACCTACCAATGACATGCAATAATTCAGCTTCATGCCAATTTATTTGGAAATATACAAATTCAATAAATAGCAGCAAAGTGTCAGTGAGATGTGATCAGATTTCCACTTGGACTTATAAGAAGCATGCAGGCACATTTCTACATTGCTGGTAAAATTGTTTATTTGAAAACCAACAGGAAATTCATGTATAACATATTGTGAATGAATTATTGTATGTCATGGAGTGAAAGTTTCTGGTGAATTTAAAAATCTCGACAAGCAAGTTGCAGTACATGTAATCTCGCTGTCTCTGCCTTTTCCTACTCGCTGCCGCTTCCTGTACTCCTCCACAGCCACGGTTTCCTGTTTAGAGTGGGTGGACATGTTGAGCAGAAGGCGTTTATAGCTTGATCAATTTCACAGTGGCTTATTGAATAGCTTTTAATGCCCTCCTTTATTTTCATTTGTAACCCACAGAGTGTTTGCTGCTGTGGGGATGATGTGATGGCTCACCAGAGAGAGAGAGACAATAAATTTAATACATCATCTGTGGAAAATTACACGTTTAATCACTGACTTTTATTAGCTTATGACGATAACATTATCTTAGTGAATGAGGGTGGGCAAAAAATGGCCCATAAAAGAAAATGTGTTGAGTTAATTATAATATTTTAAAAAGTGAAGATGACAAAACTTAATGTTGGTAACAACTTTCTGTGTCTAATAAAGACTGTATTGATTGTCATTGTCGTAAAAAGTAATCAATTTGATCCAGTAATCATTTAAACAAGTGACTTTTCTCTTCCGGTTGCCAGTAAGTCAGGGTTTCTGTTTTAGGAAGTAACAAATTGGATAACCTGTCCGCTATGACCGTGTCTCAGTGTTCAGTGCAGTAGTGGGAACCGTGTAGAGGAAATCCAGATGGCAGATGTACCACTTTGTCTAGGAACTGCACATAAGTTTAGGTTAAAGTCTCTCTACTTTCTGCACATTGTTGCCAGACATGACATTTTACAATTTGATGTCTAAGTCAAAATGATGGCTAATCACTTATCCGATCACTTGCTCATTCCCTTCTCTTCTTTTCTATCTTTGTCTTGCTGGGTTTTGTTTTAATTATTGTTTAAAAATATTTATAGCTAATTACAGTTGGTATTAAATGAAAAGAATGGGTGCTTTATACATTTTACTTGCTGTAACATCCGCTGTGGTTCCACGTCGACCGCGAAATTTCTATGTGTTTGCACCAAGATTTATCGTCTGCATATTAAAAAAATATCAGGATCGTTAAGTCCTACTCTACTGCCATCAAGCTGATGAAAGTTGGAAAGTGCACACACAGACTTCATAATGTCTGCTGCTGCTGTGTGTGTTTGTAAGGGATATGATAAGGTAGATTGACTTTTAATATAAACGGTAGAGGTGTCTACCGTCATCCATATAGCGGTGCCCTCTGTGTCCCCGTCTGGCAGCCTCATTCTCTCTCTCTTCTCTCCTTGTGTGTGTGGTGGCCTGTCGGAGACCGTATGAGAGAAGGGAGGGACTGTTGCTGCTTGTTTCTGCCATTGTGTGTTTGGCGAAAGCTGCTTAAAGCTGGTTAGTGTGTTTGTGAAGATCTGTGTGTGAGACTGAATTTGGGTGAGTGGACCAGGATACTTGTGTGTACTCTCATCATTTACACACCAGTCTCCAGGTTCATTCTCTCTCCCGCTCTTACGCACACACACACACACGCGATACATAAAACACACACACTGGGGCAGGTTGGCCCTCCTCCACACCGGCACCTGCTCCGCTGAAGGTGAAAGAAGTGCTCACTTGAGCTCATTGAAAAGTAGATGTGACAGTAAATTTTTCAGACCCTTGTGAGATGGGAGATCTTGTTATAGCAGTCAGGATGGGGGTCAGGGCAGTGGCTGCTTGATGATTGAGGAAAAGAGAAGTAAATTCATTCTGCTTCGGGCACTTTGTCAAGTGCCAGTAGCTTACCGTTGAGAGCCACTCACCCATCACCGTGTTACGGCCCCAGAGGTCACCTCCACCACCATAAATCTGCCTCGCCTCCTCGCCTGCTAAACCTATTGCCTTCCCCTGGCTGAGCGCAAGCGAGAAGAGGCTGCGGCAGCTGCTGCTGCTCCTCATACGCACTCAGATGAAAAAAAAGACTAGATTGTCCTTTTGATGCTGCTGATGGTGTAAAAGCAGGACACTGATTGTGCGGTGCCACACTGGGGGTGTGTACACATGTGCTAATGGTTGTATTGTCTGTGTATGTATAAAAGGCTGCTGTTCTTATTTGTGATCACATGAGCTTTGGTATGTGCGTTATTTGTTATTATCATATTTGTTATTAAGAGTGATACTGAGTCTTTACTGCAAAGGGGGATTTTTGATGTAATGTACATTCAAAGCAGAAATTTTAGATTGCATAAAAGTGTGGTTTGAAAGTGAACACGTTGATGAACATCACATGATACAGCCTCTTTTAATTTGATGTTTTTGTGTAAAAATGTAAGTAAAATCATCTGGTAATGTATCACACATCATCTGATAAATACAGCCTCAGATGAAGAAGCGTAACCTAGAGCAGCTTCTGTCTGTCAGCTTTGTAGCGATGTCATTTTCCTTTTTCAACCGGACTCGTGCCAAAACGAACACTACAGTAAGTATTTGCTGGCCGTGATATTAATGTGTTTGACCGTCCAACCCATTTGATCTGAATCTACCCCTGACCCAACACTATGGCCACGCTGAAGGACACTAGAAGACGCCTGGTCTTAAGTAACTTTCCCAAAGGATCATATTTTTGTATATGGTCACTCAAAAACAGACGCTGACATATATAAAACCCAAGAGATCCTGTTCTCAGTTTTACTAAATCAATAATTGATATATAGTGAAGTTGTTGATATTTGGCCAGATGCTAATGTTTTTCTTGGATGCTGCTACGACTTAAGGCAAAGTGAAAGAGGATCTGTGTGTGTTTGTCTGTGTGTGAGCATGTTGGTTTTTTTTGTCTATGTGTGCACAGATTGTGAGCGACTCCTCTTTCTAATGTGTGCCACCATGCACCATAATTACACCTGCCCATCTATGTGTGCATATGCACGCGTGTATGTGTGCGCACGTGCCTTTCAAGCTTGTAATGCACGAGTGCCTGGCTGCTTTCAATATAGCCTCTTATTAGGTTGTGATTATCCTGCCTGGATCTGGCTTCTTTCAGCTGTTGACTAGATGTTGGAAAGGCCAGGGGCACCCTGGGAAGAAAGGAGTGAAAATCTTCCTGAACTTAGCTTTCACCTCTCATCTCTCAACTCAGTGTCTCAAGGAACACGCTTGTGTTTTCGCTGAGTTGGGCAAAGCAACGTGTAAGTGTTATTAAAACTACAGTAGCTTTATATACAATGATCCCTGATGAGGGCAGGTTAATGTAATGCAGTCAGGTAAGTTCACAGTAGGAGGGACATTTTCCAAAGGAGCAGGTCCTGTGTGTTGTGGACAGTATTTAAGGTTCATGGATGAGACTGTCAAGTGAATGGTAGCCTAACGGATTAATAGATAATAGGAAACTCGTGGGACATACGCATGCGTCTAATGTGTCTCTTCTGTAACAATCTGCAAAAACACTGTGTTGGTCCTTAAACGTCATCTTGTTCCTTCAACACATACACAGGTTCCTGTTCCTCTTGTTCTATGGCACCGCTAGGAGAGAGTGCCTACTAAAAAAAGGTGAAGCAGAAAAGGGACACAGAAATGATAACAAAACCACAGGAAGAAGTGGACAGTAGTGGTAGACCTGGTGAAAGCCGTGTGGCAGGGTCCCGAGGGCCTGGCTGGCGGCTTTGTGAAAGCCCATACATCAGCTGTCACCTGACGGCTTCCAAAGAGCCACAACAGAGAAACACAATAGACTGGACAGATGGTCCCAAACAAAGTGCAGTGGGTTTGATGCTATTAAAAGCTGTTTACCTCATGCCAGATGCCAGCAAATATTGTGAATGCATTGTGTGATCATTTCTGAATGGCTGAATGTGTGTGTGTGTGTGTGTGTTTGTGTGGTTGACGTCCAGCCTCCGCTGTGTTTTTAGCTAGAGTTGTTCCTTGAGTAGTTTGTGTGTAGTTTTCTCATTATTAAGATACAATCAAAGACAACATGTAAGGGTGAAATACAAACAGATTGATTTGCACACAGTGGACCTCGGCCAACTCTGTAGGCCATGACGAACTTTTGGCTGATGACCAACAACCAGGCGAACATAAAACAGACTCCCCCTCTTTCTGTTACTCTCTCCCTCCCTCCCTGTCCTCCTTTCGCTCCCCTTCGTCTGCTCGCTCAAATAGCAGCTCTGTCACCTCAAAATGATGAACTCCATCAATGCACTGACCTTTCTCCTCCGGACCAGCCTCCCGCCCCTCTGCACTCTTCCATGTAGATGCGACAGAGACAGATGAAGATATTTTGCAATGTGTGTGCATGCATGGGGATCAGTGGGGGTGGTGGGCAAGGTGTCATGCAGTGACACAGGGAAATTAGTTTCCTGGTGGTGAATAGCACCCGACCCACCTTCAGATCAGCAGTCAAACAAGGACATTAATCCAGTCACAGGAGGCCTGTTGGTGAGCAGACGGATGCTATAAAACTAGCTGATGATTAGGCAGCTGTGGTCTTTAGTGCTTTGATGCAATTTGTGGCAAAACTCCTCCAGTATTCTTAGACATTATATACAAGATTTTAAAATAACGTGACCTTGATGCTCACTGCAAGTAAACCTCCCTAAAGTAATCAGAGATGCTGTCCCATTGGACCCTGACAGTAGCCCTGGTGTCCATCAGCAGTCATCTGGTTCTGAAGTCATCTAAACTGTCCTTGAACAACCCATTCGCTACCTGCTCAGTCGCTCTAAGACAACCCAGACAGGAGCATCACTGAGTATGGCGTCATCAGCCACACATCAGCTTTATTTCCCTGCTATTTATAATCTGTATAATCTGGTTTGCTTCAATAATTGGTTCATATTGATTTGTACATGTGGGAATATCTTGTTATTCTGTTCACTTTGACTGTAGATAAAGTTGTTGATGATTGGGCTGAAGTCTTAGATTTGGGCGTAATGAATAAGTTGTCTGTTTACACTGTGAAGTACAGTAATAACCGAGTTGTACAGGAGAAGTACTGAAAGTTCCTCCTCCCTACAAGACATGAAGGGGTTGTCAGGATCCTGAAAGTTCTACAAGATATTTGCATCATATGAACTAATGCTTCTGTCTACATATATTTAAATATCGTCAGGGCATACAGTGCATGCAAATGGATCAGTAAGACTAACGTAGTCTCAGTTTAATGTTACTCTTGGATGCGGATCGTGTCTTTCTGATAATCCACACAAACATGACAGCGATATGATTGAGGAGGTTTTTGTTGTAAAGTAAGCATACAATTCTGTCATGTCTCATTAACTTCAAATATGTAAATTCTATTGTGTGTTTGTTGGCATTTTGGAGCTGAACATTTTGGCAGCACTGACCTGACCTGACCTGACGCTGTGTGTCTGTCTCCAGGTCAGCTGTCCATTCCATGTGCTCCAGAGAAACTAGAAGATCCCTTGAGCCAGACGTCCAAAGGCAGTCATCCAGACCGAAAGGTAACTTACGCACAGCAGGGTGTGTTAGTCACTCCAGAGAGACACTGAGCCAGTGCAGGGGTCAACAGTGGCGTTTAATCTTTGACCCTAGACAAAAACAGACCAACTGAGTTGGCTCATCTGTTATCCCTCTAGTTTAACTCACTTGGATTCAGTTTCGTTTGATTCCTCTTGTAAAAACTAATATTAAAGCTGTTAATGCTCAGTGTCAGAGAAATACAAATCTTTAGTAAAAAGACTTTTAAATTTGAGCTATAAACAAATTTTACTTCTGAACAATACATAATAATTTTTACTCCTACAGGTTTCTAATATTCTAATTATAATAAGGTAAAAAATAGTAAACCATGCTCTGTCCCGGGCTCTTACAAATGCTCTCACACTGGTGTTTGACTGACTCAGACACCCTGATCTGTTGTGTGCATGTCCACGTCCCCCTGGTGGCCAGAAGCAGAACCACACATAATGTGACTTTTACTAGTTTTACAGTATTAGTCTTTTTTAGCTCAAACTGTATTGGGAAAGATCTTTTCTTTCTTTGGCTCCAGACAAGAAGCATCAATAGTGTTATTGTAAGGAGGCGTTGGAGTGTTATCACTTTATTATTTTTAAGTAACTGAAGGATTGAAACTGGCCGAAAGACTCTTTTCTAAATTGTACTGTCCAGTTGTTTTCAGTCCTGTTTCTTTGAGTCGTTATGAGTCACACCTACGTCTATAGAGTCTTTAAAGTTGACATGGACGTGTATCTGATCATAAGTCACTTTATTTTTATTTTTTCAATTTGACAAAAGATGTGCTGAGCTCTGATGTGTAATCATCACATGAATCACAGAACCACTGCTGATGTGTTCCCTCCGGCGTCTGATAGCACAAAAAGGATAAACCTGTCAGTCATTCATTAAGATTAATTAAAATCTAAACAAGAAGCGTTTAACAGTATCGCACATGCAGGTTTTAAATATAGACAATCTTATAGCGAGTCTCTGCCTTTTTCACCTTTGGCAAACTGCTACTGCACAACAATTTCCAAATGTCCTGCGTCCAATATGATCAAACCTGACTTTGCTCTCCACCCAGTTTTGTTTTTCTTCACAGCCTTTGGGTGGTCCATGTTTCTCTCGCTCTCTCACTCATTGTCAAGTCCACAGCGTCTGTTTCTCTTTGACTGCTACGGGACCCAGGCACGGTCCGAAACTCAAAACCTGAGTATACACAATTAAGTTCACACCAGAGGTTATTGGATGGAAGTGTTTTTTTTTATTCTATAATATGTGCGAGTCAATCAAAGGACAAGAGGGTGTGAATGTTTGTGTGGTTGGTTAGTTGGTCAAGGTTGACGAAATAATGTGAGGTGGAGTTCTTAGGGAACGTCTTTGGTTTCAGCACATCCTGGTTTTAGGTTTGGCCTCGACAGGTTGCTCCATGCAGTCACAGTCAGAGGTTAGCTCTTATAATGAAAAGTACGATGACTGTGATGTTTTAATGTAGCTTTAACGGCTTTATATGCTGTACATACTGTACATATGAAAGCAAGAGAAGACCACATTTCTAAATTTAAACGTAGATTCATTACTTAAACTGGAGCAACGTGAACCAGAAAAAAACCTGTAACAGCTGAACTCACCCCATTTGACCTTTCCAGCCTGTTGAGTGTTTCAGTGCTGGGCCAGTTAGCCACAGCTCCCTCCGAGTGCTGTTCACACGCAACTGGGAGTCCCATGACAGGCCAGCTGGAACCTGCAGTCCACCCCCGACACACGCACGCACACACAGACACACACATAAATCGTCACTGCCAGCCAGCCTGTCAGTTATTTGATGAGAAGGCTGTGAATGTGTGTGTTCGTGTGAGCGTGCTGGGGCTGTTGTTGGGATTCCTGTTTTTGGCCTGGGTGCTTCAGGCCTTCCTGGCAGGGAGGCTGCTGGTGTCATGTCTGTCAGCTTTGGGACTAGCAAGACACATCAAATATACACTAGGGTTACTAATGCGAGGATTCTGCAGCTGCTACTCAGTACATTTAATCTTTGTTGTCATAGACATATGGTAATATTCGTAATTTCTTGTCAGTGCAGAAAATCCTCAAGACCAGCACAGGGCTGGGACGCGGTGTTTAGAAACCCAGACTGATTGTTTTTCTGGATTTGTTAGAAACTATGTTAAAAGTTTATTTATTTGTTTATTAAAATTTCTCCAATATCACACTGGAGATTTTTGTTTCTGGACAAAATTTCTTCCCAAACATGTGGTCAAACAATAGACTGGCTCACACTGACACCCACTAAAGGGCTTTTCCAGAATAACTGTTGTGTGAATTAACATATTATTAGCGTATTATTAGCCTTCCCTATACAAATACTGAACCAACAATTAATTGGTTTTACTCACCTTAACTAAATTAATTAAATAAGATTATTGGTCTGTGTAGTTCATGCAGTTAAACATCACCCGTTTTATTCCACAAATTGGCATTTTCTATAAATATTGCCTCAGATGCTAATGATGGCTATAAAGTGACAATATTGAACTGTAAACATAATCTGCTCTTTAATTCATTTACAGCCAAATAGATTTGGTGTGTTTCTATTACAGTGACACATCAGGCTTAAGTTATTTTATCAAAGTCAGCACAGATGCACATGAGCATGCAGATGCACACCCTGTAGAAGTTGGCCTCTCTCACACACACACTCACACTCACTCAGGCCTCTTTATTAGAAGTAGTTATGTCTTGGGGGTAGAACCACTCATGTTCTATTAATCCGAAGCAACCAGTGGTGATTGATCAATTAGCCCTGCTTAAAGCTGCAGCTCAGGCTAATCAATACCACTGATCACCAGTCGAAGGTTTCTCATTAAGAGCCGCTGCTCTGCATGAGCAGGCTCCATTAGCAAAGACCAAATGGGCTGTGAGGAATGCAAATACTAGTAAAAATATACACTAATGTGCTTTGCTTTCCTTTTAGGGTATTTCTGTGAGTCAACGAGTCAACGAATGAACCATATATATATATATATATATATATATATACATGCACACACACACACACAAAAAAGCTAAATTTGACTAAATAATTTTTCTGGGGACAAATACAAATACAACCTCTTCATGAAGCATAACTAATGAGAGTTGAAGCTGAATTTTAGCTGGAATCAAAGTGGTCAGATATTTAGTAGTAAATCTGATCGACTTACTTGACGTATTCTAATGATTCAGTGATTAAACTGTTAAACAGCATTTTTATACAGAATCACTTCAAAGCCATGTTATTGTGTTGATACAATAGTTGAACTGTGCATCCAGGTGATATTACTTATTCATAGCAGAACTCTGTGTAGTTGTCCATTAAAATAATGGAGCGAAATATAAACATGAGTCACGTTGCCTCCAAATAGTCTTTATCTGGCTGCGTTTCCCTCTCGTCCACTCTACGCATTGTCAGCTTTTTTTTTTCACTTACCTGAAAAACTGCGGATGTTGCTGCGCTACAGTGATATTTTTAATGAACGACCCTGTTGAACCCACGGGATCGTCCGTAGCCTAAAACATAAAAACACTGGCCTGTTACCACTGACAAACTCACCTTTCTCACCCTTTCCGAGCCCTTGTGGGCCAGGAGCCATTGTTTCGCTTAAACAATCCTCATTGAATTAAAAACGGGCTATAAGGCTTTGTTCAGTCGGGGCGATGGATACTGCTGTCATGGGCCCTGTCATTAATGTGCCATCACTGCACTTCACATCCTTAGCAGACACAGGCAACGCCGAGCGCATTTCCTCCGTCGGTAGGTGCGTGTGCACACATGCTGGTAGATGGGGTGAATGAGTAAGACGCGAGGTTGGTGGGTCGGCCGTTGTGCGTGCATCTGATGGCATTAAATCACTCAACGTAGAGAAGAGACACACATGCACGATCAAGCACAACATTAGAATGACCTGGTGGTTTTATTGTGGTGTAAGTAAAGGGCAAACTGCACTGTGACATACTGTAAGTAACTAAAGGACATGTTTTACCAACGACCCCTCTAATAAAACGTTTGTGAGATGCTGGTAAACATGCGTGTGTGTGTGTGTGTGTGGGGGGGGGGGGGGGGGCACGCTCTAGTATCTCCATGTGTTTTACCGGAAAGGAAGGGAGTTGGTCACACAGATACCGAGGCAGACAGGAAGAGGTCGTCCTGCTGTCACCGTGACTGGGGTTGAGCCCTCTGACTCTCCATACACGTGCATGTGCAGGTTTTTGCTCATGCACGAGAACGCCAGTGCACAAAAAGTTCTTTGTGTCGGTTCAGCTCTGATCTTTACCCTCTCAGTATTGGGCCTTCATCGTTTCCTGAGTCTACAAAGAGAAGAACTATGGACATGTTTTTGAAATTGTCTGTACATACAGTAAAGTGACTAAGTCCATCTACACACATCCACACCCACTTTTAGACCATTTGCGTTGATGTCCAGGGGAGACGTATGACTTTTCACGAGGATGACAGGGCAGCAGAATGATATTTCCGTGAATGTGGGGTGGGTGCGATGGATAGACGGATGACACCGTATCCACCCCCACTGGGGAGAGGAAGCTCCCATCAGAACACAACAGGAAAGAGACAGAACAAAAACAAGTGCATGGCTTTTTGGACATTAAATCACTTCCTGTAGGGCTCTGGGCTGCCTCCCCCACCAGCCGCAGCTTCCACCTCTCAATATAGTTTAACCGCCCCGGTGGCAAAGAGAGAAACTGATCAGCTCCTTTGTCACGTGTGCAAAAGTGTGGATCTCTAAGCTATTGTACTGGAGTGAAATGACCCATCAGTAGAGGCTTAGGACCACACACGGACTAACTGTGGTTTAATTTCATAACAGCACAAAACACCTCGGCTACAATCTGTTGCTGCATATATGTAGTGCGGTGTCCAAATATGATTTATCCCACTGACTTGCACATGTGATGAGAACCATAGGATGCAAGTGCCATATAAATCCCTGCACCCTGGCAGATCACAAGTCCAGAGTCTGATTTTGCTTCTTTGATCTTCATCCAAGAACAAAAACAAAGAGAAAAGGTCTATCTGTTTCTGGTGCAGGAAAAGACCTTTTCAATAGCCACAGGAAAAGAACCCTAGTCTTCATTCAAAGTGTAAACACTAGACTCCCTCTGGCCTCAGTGGTCGTTTTTTCAGATTGTGTTTATAGTAATGGAGGCATCACGCGTCTTGAACAGTTTTCATATATAATGAAACTGCAGCTACTGCACAATGTTCTCATCCAGGGCACAGCTGTAAAAAATATGACTTCCTTCCTGTAGCCAATTTCCTGTTTATGTCTGAGTACAGGTCAGGATAGGGGGATAGTGGTCCTTACCTCATCCTTCCCTAGGGGAGACCCCAGTCCCGATGATGCAGGATGCCATGTCATTACTGTGACCAAAGCTCCCTCTCTCCAACTTAGTGGTTCTTGTAAATATTAGTCTTTCTCCATTTTAGTGGATATAGTCACTATCCCCTCAACAAAACCGGTCAAGGCAGATGGCCAGAGCCTGCTGGTTCTGCAGGAGTTTTCTTTCCGTTAAAGGAAAGATCATATTCTGTATAAATGAACTAAATTGAGTCAAATTGAATATGCACAAAATGAAAACTGCTGTGAAAGAGAAGGAGGGCAAAGAGCAAACACATGTTGTGACATTATTTTCATTTTCTTGGCTCCCCAGAGCCTCGCTTTCTCCCTAAAAATGTCTCAATTGAACACACGTGGATCTTCCTGAGGCAGCGCGTTTGCTTTATTTTCTGCTGATTTGCCTAAAAGAGGTGGCGGCTGTTGCTGTGAATGTTTAATTTAACAGCTCATGTTCCGCTCTTTATGTTATGTGGTGGTTGGACCACGGGTTGGCTCGACGAGAGGGGGTTCGGTGGTGGGATGGGTACAAATGGGGGGAGCTTATGCCGACCCCGCTGCAGGTCTCCAGGCGCAGTCATTAAGACAGCTTCTTGGTTTGGAGATGAGAAAGCGTGTCTGACACGCTGGACTCATTGAAGATGCTTCTCTGCCTGCTTGGAGCATCCATTATTTATGGGTTTTTACAAATTTCTACTGACATTAGTGTGTCTGTCCTCCGTCTGACAGGATGAATATACTGGTCAAATACAGCAGCTTGGAACAACAAGAAATTTACAGTTGGCTGCAGGTGTCTCTGTACTTTCATGTGTGTGCTTATTGTTGGTTTTTCTTCCAGTAATTTCATGATCAAACACACAGAAGTGGAGGGTTATACACTTTAATATACTGTTATAATATAAAAAGTATGAAAAACGCTGAAGGTGGAAGTCAGTAATGTAGAGTTGACTTATCGTGTGATGCCGTCAGGATGCCCTGTCACTCTGTTACCTGACCTTGTTCGTCCATGGCTGAGTCCGAATCGATGAAACCCCTGCCCCCTGTTCAGCGTCTGGCTTCACACAGCCTCACCTCACCCTACATCCTTCACCTCAGATTAGAGTTAGACCTGGAAATGCACAGTTAGGCTCTGGTGCGTGTCCATAGAGAGTTAACATGAGCTCTACAAGACCACTGCTCGCTCGCTGTCAGTCTTGTATAGGGTACTGGAGGTCAATGTAGCATTTGTTGTTTTTTTACCTGGAGTTTTATTTGGCAGTTCAAGTATTGTTCTGTTCTGGGTAGAACCATGTTCACTACAAAAGGGGTTTTATATCCTAAGCCTCAGATAAGACTTATTATCTGACTACACCTCATGATTGTCTTTGCTCATCTATTTTATAGCGAGTGGTATTATTTTATTTTATAGCGAGCCAACATACGTTTAGGTCTGTCAGCACCATCCTCACAAACCCAGAACTCCAGGTGATGGGAGGCCTTTGTTAGGACACTTGGAAGTTCCTGCCTTTGCAAAACGGAGGCCCTGTTCCAAGCATATGTTGCGAGGATGTTCCCCAAAGATCCTCCCCGGGGCCAACACTTTCCTTAAGTTGAAGCCTGTGATGTTCATTTACAGGAGCCACTACACCAGTGTTATTGGTGCCTCTGGCAAAAGCCCCAGCATCTTAAGAGTCCTCGGTAGCTTAGAGCTCACAGCTTGGAGTCCCAAGAGAGGGATGGCAGACTAAATAATCACTTTCCCATCGCAGTGACAGTTCGGGAGCAGCTGTTTGTATCTGAGGACCTGCCAGCAATTGTCTCAGGCACTCTGGAACAAAGAGAGGAAGAAAGGAGGTGTGGAAGGAGGGAAAGATAAAAGCAAAGTCTTTCAGGCTTTAAATATGGATCAGACAGATGTGCAAAAATGTGTGTCCACCTCTGGAGATGTACTTTGAGACACAAAAAAAGTTAAGGTGCATCTTTTCATCACAGCAGTGGGTGCTACACTCAGGAATACAGTATTTAATTTCCTTATGATTCGTGGAAACTGAGCATCAGCTCACAGGCATGTGATGGATGATGATGCATGTTCAGTCTTTAGTAAAAGCACTGGTGACTCAGTCATTTGACACTGATGCCTTTCAGTTCCCTGATGCAGATGTCATTAGCTGCATAAAAGGCAGAATTACTCTCATTTAAATGTAGACAACTAACATAGTACACTTTGCTGTGTGTGTGTGTGTGTGGTGTGTGTGTGTGTGTGTGTGTGTGTGTGTGTGAGATTGATGATGGTCCTGCTCTGTGTTGGCCTCTTATCTCACCAGCACTAGGTCATAGCTCAAGGCTGCTGGTGGTCCTGTGAGATTAAATGTTCTGGTTTTATGTGATGGGATCTGGGGCCACCACCTGCCTCTGGTTTACGCTTTTGAATTTGTTTACTGTATCGAATGAACGAACACACGTAGTCGTCTGATGGAATCACAAGCTCTTCACCGTTTTTCACATTTTGCTAATGAAAAAGTAAAAGGCAGTTTTGTTTAGCAATGGACAGAAATGTGAATGAACAGATATATTATCTGAAGTAGAAAGCAGTCGGGAAACAAAATATCTGCTCTGATCAGTAAATCTGATTCCAGGTCATGAACCATTTAGCTTTTGTCATTCTAAATGCTTGGAATGAGTTCGCAGACTGAAATTGTCTGCAAAGTAATAAATAACCCAGGAATGATGGTGGTGTTTGTCTTTCTCTGTCACAAACAACTTCTTCTCCATGACACTAGCAGCGTGTAGAGGCTTCCCAGACAATTGTCATAAAAGAATATTGTAAAAATCAGATTTCGCCAATAATTATATAGATTTAATTTGTAACTATGATATTATTTTACATGTATTGTAATTATTCTTGTGGGGGACTTCATAGGTAAACCTCTCTTTACACCTGGATCTTGCAGCGTTCGTGACATTTGTGACATTCAGGCCGTCGTGTTTTTACCGGCACCTCAGTCCTCTTTCTTTTTCGCTGCTTATGAGCACTCTTTTGACACCGTCGAAGCAAAGGTCAGGATTCCACACGCAGTAAAGCATTCACCTTCGCCACTTGGCTGAGGTCTGGCAAGATTAATTCTTTGTGTCTAGCCGTCCCTCTATGCGCCAGGTTCATTTTTCTTACAAACAAACAGTAGAGAAGTGTGTGTTTATGTGTATGTGTGTGTGTTTTTGAAAGACATCGGTACGACCGTTTTAACAGGGCAACTCTGTTTGAATTAGATGTTCTAACCCCCCACTCGCTAAATGGATTTCTGAAGTGGCTGTAGTTGGAGGCTTTCAATCGGATGCAACCTTGAGTCCTTTTTTATGTGAGCTCTGTAGGATTTAAGTGCCGGTATAACATGAGCACGACTGAATGCATGCTCCTCATTTTTTGAAATTGAAAAATCTCGAAAGGCTCTCCCCATTGTACGGGCAATTAATGGAATGCTGGCAGCGAGGTTCAGGTGCTTAAAAGTTGTATTTTTTTCTCTCTCTCTCACTCTCTTTTTAATGACTAATAAAGGATAATCATCATGAAAAAAACCATCATAATGCTGTAGGCTTCCTCTTTATGCACAATGATGTATAATGCATGTTTGAAATGAAACGGCAGCGGCCTTCGAACCATTCTATCTCCAAACCTTAGTGTATTTGTTTTGCATGCCACAGTGAGGCTTGTGCATAACAATGGTGAGTGTTCCCATTAACAATGCTTGCCTATTAATTTGATCTTTACATTTTTAAAGTTTGTCCATCAGGCTGCTGAACAATGGGTCCCGCGGTCGCTGCTTAGTGTAAGTGATTAGTAAGTTGGGCCGCTGCTCCTGTGAAGAGCTTCCTCTTCCTCCGAGCCTCCACCGGCTGAACTGCAAGACTGAAATGGATGACTGAACCTTTCTACGCATCTATAAATCTATTTTCACGTATGATGCAAAATGTAAGACGACAAAAGACAAGTTTTAATTTTAAGTTTGAAGGAATCATGCCTGCCTATGTAGGAAAAGATCTTCAGTGCTTCTGCCACCGTTTATGTGTTTCTCAGGCACTTTGAGCCTCTGGCCCTCCCTGAAACTGGGCTGAATACCAAACCGACTCGTTTCAGCATTCAGTTGCATCTTTTTCTTGCAATCTTGGAACACTTCCAAAAGCTTTTGTTTTTTCTTGTGCCCCTAGTCACTTTGTGTTTGACTGTGCTTTGACAGTGCAGGGAAACGTACAAGCGCATCTCAGTAAACACGAGTGATGTCGTTCCAGAGTTTAAAAGCTTCACACAACACTGGCAGACACAACTTGGGGCTGTTTGTGTTACGGAAAGGAAAACTAGATTAGAAACTGACAGCACAGCATCTGTGTGTGTGTGTGCGTGTGAGAGAGAGCAAACCTGTGTGTATACGTGTCTGTGTTGCTTTTGGCAAGTTATTCATTTGTGTGTTTTTTCTTCTTTCTTGCTCTGTGTGTGGTGATCTTTTGAGTTGGTTGGTTTGGAGCTGATGTCCACCTTCGGGGATGCACATAGCATGCATTTCTGAGTATTTGCACCTGAGGCTGCACTTGTTAGAGTCTGTGGATAAATGTATATACATTATTTATACAAATTCAGGGTGAATGAAAGCAGGTTTAACACATTTACAGACAGGAGGCCAGGCACTGCAAGCCAAGCTCCAAGTGAGGATTGCACTGCTTTGCGCCAGGGATGGAGTTGGCTGCTTGCCCGGTTGTGACCAGCATCCTTAATGCTGTACCAAAGCACCATTAACTTTATCCTCACCTCAACAATCACATTATCCTTCGCTTTATTATTAATGAGAAAAAAGGCAATGAGAAAAAATATCAGTAAATTTACTGAAGGCACCCAAAGCTGTGTTAGCTGTCATTTATGTTTTTTTACACCTAAAGATATAGAAATATTTCAGGCCTGAAGCCTTGTGCGCACGTTGGAGAACAGAAAGCAGTTTATGTTTCACTTTGTTGTTTTTCAGCATGTGGACTGTTTTTTTAGGTGGTAGGAGAGACAGAAAGGCTGGTGACTGAGTCGCTGTGTTGTTGCTTTGCTGTGGTTCAGTGTCATGTCATGTGTGTTATGAAATACAAAGAACAAAGTAAAAATAATTAATGCTAATCAGATAAAAGGCTTGTTCAGATTATTCATGACCCTCGTGGCAGGAATCACTTTAGCCACATTATTATGCTTGTTGATGGGACAAAGAACAGAGTAGTTCTTTAATTTAACCATGTCAAACAATCAACAGCAACTTATTTATTTTAAATGTGTGTAAATTTGTAGAATTATTTGCAAACTTATGTCAGTCTGTACCTTTTTAAAACATACTGTAAACACCTTATGCTTAGTGAGCCTGCTGCTAGCATAAATAATAACTTCATGTCATGTTTCCTGTTTGCTTCTCTATCTCTCTCTGTCTGTCAATTTATCAAATAAATGCTACAGAATACCGAAAATAACCATTTAAAAATAGAAATGACCCCAATGAATATTGAAGCCCATGTAAAACACATTAAAACAGGACAATGGGTATAGAAACGATTGTTCTACAGTGGTTCAACGGTTCTTCTAACCAATACTATGTTTTATTAAAACCCTCTAAGACAATATTTACAGATACCATGTGCTCTGTTTGGGCTTCCGCTTAATATGATGCGAGATATGCCCTCCTGTCCAAACCTGTGTGTAATCATCAAGTGACTTGACTCTCCCCACTCACCATCTCTGTCTTCCATCCAGGAGCCTCCCACCTTGGAGGTGGCTGCCCTGCCGGCTGGATGTAGTCTTCATGTTCCCATGGAGCTGGAGTTTGCAGCGTCCTGTTTCCATCGCAGCTCGGCGCCTCAGAAAAGCTACAGTCTTGTCTATGTAGACTGAACCGGTTGGTGCGGTGATGGTTTGCACCTTCACATTGTGATTTGCATTTTTTGGCGTCATAACATACTTCATTGTTCCTTTTTGTGTCAAATATGTAGAGACATGGGGACGTTTGCTACGTGTGTGTGTTACATTCTTTTCTCTGATCTAAACCTAACACTGAATTTAAGCAAATAGCAAAACGCTACTTTGATCTACAGTCAAATTCCAGCTGTCTGTATATCGTTGTGTGCAACTATCCTGATGTGCTTTGATTTGTAAAACATTGTAACGTTTACTAAACTGTATGGTGGGACTGCAGTGTGAAACATAACCTGTAGCATAAAATAATAGAATGTGACTGTTAGCTTTGGTAAACAGTAATCGCTGTTTCTCTAATGTGAATTAGCCAATAAAAACAAATGAATGAATAACAATTGCAAACTATTGTAGAGCGTCTCATACCTACAGCATGTACAGAAGTAGAGAATCAGACAACAGGACGGCATTAGTTTGCGCAGGAAGTGAGAATCCAGTGTTATAAGCATAATAATTATTTATTGAAATATGAGGAAAAATTCAATAAGCCTCAGAGAGACACTTCCAGGACCAGGTAAAGATGTAATAGTGGCAGTCAGAATGTCAGCAGGAGGGTCAAAGGTCACAGACAAGCAGAAACGGAAAATAGCTTTTTGATGCATTGTGTGTCCAGGTGGTTACAATGCACAGCACATGAGCATGTGGATGCACAAAGGTAGTCATTGGTTAAGTCCTCGTTAGAGCCTCAGTCCAGCAGCACGTTCACGTTCGCAAGGATGGAGCAGGACTGAGCAGAACATGACGGCAATGACCACTTTTATGACCGTGTGTTAAAGGAAGTCCAAGGCAGCTGCAGAGCCTAAACGTTGCAGAGTTTCAGATAGAGCGTGATGTCAAAGAGCCCAGAAAAACGGACGTCGATGGTAAAGCTCAAAGATTGTCTGATCAGTTGATGACAACATCAGATGGCGAAGCTTCAGATCAGAATTAGGACGGACGGTATGACAATGAGGGATTTTTTTTTTCTTTACACTAAACATGCCATTAAAGGACTCGTGATCGTTTTATGATGTAACCAACAAAATGTCAAAACGTAAACAAACGCCACAGGTTGTTGTGGGAGGAAAGTTATGGGAAGCATCTTCAAAACCAACAAAGAAACAGTAATAACAACAACTGTACATGTGAAAAATATTCACATGAGAATAATTTAGTCTGTAATGTAAGAAAACATTTTAAAAAGCCAGTTTCGTTCATTTTTGGACACAATACTAGAAGTCACAGCTCACAGGGGAAACGATGCAGTCTTTGGTATAAGAGCAAACTGGACGGAACAAGGACGCAAATTTAGAGTTTAGAAGAAAATCAGATGTGGCACAAACATCTTTCACACCTACTTACTTAAATACAATACTCTTCAATGTACAGACTTGCATAAACATTTAAAAGACAGAAGAATTTCAGTGATTTACCTTTTTTTTGAAAGCCCATTATTTTTGCTCCAGACCTGCACCTCAGACGTTTTTGTGGAAACAAAACGAGAATAAGATACAGTAAACAAATTTATTCTGCTGCGGACACCTCACGTCATGTAACACAAAGATGGAAATCCAGAGACGCAATAAATTATCTTCATTACTAAGCGTAACCAGTGACATACTGTACATCAAGAAGGTAAAAGCACTGTAAAAAAAGTTACAAAACAGGTTGTGAAGCGGAAATCTTATACAGCGAGGTGTCAGAAACAACCCTTTGAATGCCAGCAGACACAGAGAAATTAATATTTTAAGTGTGATTCCTTTTTGATTTTAGTGTCTCACGACATAATTTAAGCACTGCCCAAAACAAATATAAAATAAAACACTGTACACACATCAAAGCAAACAGAGGGATCTTTTTTTTTTCATTTAGTCGATTTCATTTTTTAGGAAATCATTGCTTTGCAATTTCTGCTTCATCACAGTTCTCTCCCATATGAGCACGTGAATGTAAACACCTGTTGAATTATTCTTTTTTAAATTTTTACAACATGAATACTTTATATATATATTTGTACATATTTTCATTCACATCTGCACGGTTAGCTAGCATGGTAATGAAATAAGGCAAGACTCACATAACTGTCCATCACTAATCTTTTTTTTTTCTCTTATAATACTGATTATTAAGGTTTTTTGTCATTTCTTTCTGTTCTGTTCTGCAGCAGGCTTTGGTCTTTCTGGACAAAGGCAGGGTCGATCATTCTCTGTCTCCAGAAAACACTTTGTTTTGTTCCAGTTTGAATGAAACGATGTGTAGGCAGGGTGCTTTTTGCAGGAAAATGGCTATAAATACAATTTTTTCAGCTGACATTAGTAATTGAATTTATTTAACACTGGTCTTTCTGAGGTACATTGTTTAAGATGATTTGGAGAGGTGGAATGAGAACCACAAGGTGACCATGAAGAGCATATGACTTTCATTACAAGAGAAAAAAAACATTTCTTTTTCTTCGTATTGGCCTGTTTGTCGTTTTGTTCGTCAAAGAATGTTTTATATTTTTTAACTATCGTTTTTCCCTTCTCAGTCAGGCCGAGCTGCCGCGGCAGGCGTTTCGTTTGAGTTCACAACACAGACGTGATGGTGCTGAAGTCTCTACGAGTCTCGGGCCCTGTTGGCTGCCTGTCCATTTGTCTCTGTGGTACCAGCTAACAGCTCAACGCTGTTAAACGCTGTTCTGTGAGAAAACGCGCCATTGCATACAGTCACAAAGCTGTTTGAAAGATGGCCGACGTTCCCCAGCTTCCTTCCTCAGCAAAAAAGCCTCTCACAGTGTCACCAGCGCTAAAACACTCGGGTTGTTAATTCTTTAAGTTGCAGCCTGCCAGTCCTGATAGTCTGTGCTTGTGCAGACGATTAGATACCATGTAGTGTCAGACGTTAGCTTCAAGTGTTTTTCTTTTTTCCTTTCTATATTGTCTTTTTCTGTGTGGCTGAGGAGACGTCGCTCTTTTTGTTGTTTTTTTTAATAAAGGGATCCACATGCAGTTTTTCTGCACATTGCTAGTCTCTGTGCATATGTTTTTGTTCTTCAAGTTGTAACTTGAACATCAAAGTGAGTTCAATATAAACCAGAGTTGGTGAACACTCTGCGCTCTCTGTCCTTTAGGTCATCTCACGGTCAAGTCTGAGGTGAGGACATTCAGTCTGGTAAAAATGTTGTTTGGAGTTTCCGGGCTTGCAGCAAATCTCGTAGGATGTCTGCACAGCTGCATTATGGGTGCACAGTGCTGTTCTAAGCTCTCTTGGCATGTAGCATCTCAATGAGCAGGTTGTTGCAGGGCACGTCGCCATTCAGGTGTTTGTAGTACAGGTATTCTTCAGCCTGCAGGCTGATGGCCCGGATCTCGGGCAGCCGGAGGAGCAGTTGGCCGAATTTGTCCGTTTGCTGCGGGTAGTTACACATGACATAGTCCAGCAGCGCTGCGTTGACCTGCTCCTGGACGCTTTCTACCAGGTGGAAGTTCTCCAGGTTCTTCACGTCTGCAGGAGGAAGAAAGGGGAAGGTTAGGCGAGCTGACGTTTTCACAGAATTTGAGGGAAAACAGATTCAAAAAAGCGAAACCGTGGAACAAGTGCACAAAGACGAAGCAGCTACGAGTTCTAGTTTCAGTCTTTAATGGGAAAACCAGCCCAGAATTTATCGGACCAATCTAGTGCCAGTGTTACGTGGCCCAGGAACCAAATCAAAACAAAACCATCTGCTGTCCGAATGTCGTGTCAAATATTCTCTAGTCTGGAAACAAATACGGGGAATGTAATGGCTCCTGTTTCCGCCATATATATGTAAAAGTAAGAATCTATGTCTCTGTGTTACAGCTTGAGTTGTTTTGGTGACACATTTTAGCTACAAAATGCAACACATGGTGAAGCGTCTCTCCTTCCTCTTGCTGTTTTGCTATGAACTGTCTCCAGAGACTGTGGCGTTCAGGGATTCAGGTGAAGGAAAAAGGTTCCCCTCCTCAGAGACTCCCTTCCCAGAAGTCAATGAATTATGTAGGGCAGAATTACACTCACACTGGTGCCAGAGTTGCTCCTTAACCCAACGCTTCCCTCACCCTGTTTATCATAACAAAACAAAATGTGCTATTATTGCTGTCAAACTCCATAGATGATGTTTTTTGAAGCATCCGTCTCGCGAAAAACAGCTGTCACACCAACCGTACTGCAGTGAAAGTGCAGGAGTTATTGTTTCACGATTAATTCTTAGTTTACAAGACATTTTGCATGTTTCCAAAATCCCACCTTACTCTGCAGCTATAAGCACTTTTCCCTCACAATAATAAGGTCACTGGGGGTTTGAGCAGATTATTGCAAGACAAGACAAAATTTGTTAAATGGATAATGGTGGACTGGAGCGCTGTGTGTACTTGTCATGATTATGAAGCACAGCGCTGCAGAATATTTAATCAGATAGGAGCCCTGTGTGTGTGCGTGTGTGTGTGTGTGATCTTTTATTAATCTCTTTGACCCCGGGTCGACTGTGCCCGTAGACGGGTTAATGTGGAACGCCGGAGTCGCTGTGTGTAGTTGACACAACCAGACAAGGACACGCGCACACTAAAGTCTACTGTCTTTCTCACTAAATCTGTCAGACACACACACTAATGCACTGAAATACACATATTTATATCCCTTACACAGTAGCCCCCCTACACACACATACACCCCTTCACCCACCCAGAACATTGGGAGGAAGGAGGGGGAGATAAATCACCAGCTAATGAGGTCTAGAGAATGAGAAGCAGGTCCTTCAAGGCACTTCCATCTATGGTGCACTCTACCATGCTAATACAATCTCTATGCATGTGTGTGTCTGTCTGTGTCGTACGTGTGCGCTGGTGTGTAGCGTGTGCACGCTCACCCTGACCCCTGGGTGACACGACGAGGGGCTAAATAAGGCCAGGAGGAGGGCAGAGGAAGGGAGAGGGGGTGTGATCTGACGGAGGAGCATCCAAACAAGCATTACATGTGCAATTTTCTGCCGCCGCTCAGACTGACCCCAGATCAGACTCAGTGTTTCTGCTGTGAACCGTGGCAGACACTAGCTGAATACACGCTGTGTTCCAGCTAAACAGTGACCGTAGCGCCACAAACTTCCGCTGCTACTGAGGAACATCATCTGCCTGCTTAGAATATGTGATGGTGCTGGCAAAAACAAACACAGCATCATAAAAACCTTATGGTTTCAGCCACACTGTTAAACCACAATGAGTATATTGAATATTATATATAACAGTAAGCCTTAAAATGTGATTAGATTAGATAGGTAAGAAAAAAATATTCATATTGTCTAATGTTCATGTCTTGAATGTGTTTTTTATGCATGAATAATAGTTTTACCATCTGTTAACGCAGTTACAAAGTGTCTTCCCCACAGTTAAGTCGCTGTGCATGAAAAAACTGCTGCTAAATAATCAATTGAGGGATGTCAGAGCTTGATTTGGGCAAATTCTGAAGAAACATGACAAGGTGAGCTCAGATAACAGTAAAACATGGAAGCCGTTGCTATGGTTTCTTAGAAAGATTTGTATCTGTGTGTCAGCACCGGCGTGAATGCACACGGAGAGGGTCTGACGGGTATGTGTGGCTGTGGGGGAGGGGGGCAACTACAGAGAGTTAGTACCCAATGTCTCTGTCAAGCTAATTAGGGGTAAGTGAGGCAAAAACACTGCATTTTAATTGCTAATTATTACTTGGTCCTCTTTTGAAAAAATAATGAACAGGGCTTCCAAAAAAAAGCGAAAAGGTAAAAGCATAAATGACAATAGCTTTGTCCTGAACGTAAATGCCAGCAGGCAAAAACCAGACAAAATCTGCACAGATGGAGGAGATTTGTTCTTTCTAAAGAAAGCAGACAAGTGACCAGTGATCACATTCACTGACCAGAAGAAGACGGATGAGAAATGGGGTAAAGAAGAGTTAGGAGCAAAAAAAACACAGGAAGGAAAAACAACTGATCAATGATTCCCAGACAGCGTCAGGTCGAGTATTAAGTGTGCTAAGCGCTCTCTCCTCTTTGCTCACTGCCCCCCATCCCTCCTCCTCTCCCTGTCTCTCCATCTCATCGTTCAGTCACTGTGGGACTAATTATCAACTTTTTTTTCCACATAAAACAGCCACAGTTCGTTGCAGCACCGCGTCCGAATACTCAAATGGAAACCCTGAGGTCCCGTAGAATACATTGTTTCATTTGACGGAGAACCTGCTGAAGCCAGCGACCTAATGCACACACGCACACACGCACACACACACACACCCCACACACACACACACACACCCTACACACACACATCCAGATTAATTCTCTTTTTTTCACACAACCCCTGAAATCACCGCTGCGCTTTTTAATTAGACTTGATCTGTTCTGTGCCGTGAGTGCCTGCGTGTCCGCATGTGTTTTGACTTCTCCTTACAGCCGACCTGCTCCAGGGACACGTGTAGCACGAAGACACATTCACTCACGCAAGCGCTCACTGCATCATTTCACTCTGATCTCAACGATGCCGCACAGAGTGGACACCGTGGCATGAAAAAAAAAACTCGCATCAGAAAAAATAAACATCACCCAGTGTCAAAGTTCACTGTTCGTTGCAAAAGCGAGCAGGCGTCACTTTGTTTATGGCTGTAGGAAGTAAGAGAAGTGGAAAAATACTAAGACAGCTGAGCAGAGAGTAAGTGAAAATGTTTTAAAAGAAGCATCTGCCAGACAGATGTTTTACATGCTCTGCATTATAGATAACACTTTATTTAACACCCTCACTAGCTTTCATACGTTTAAACATAGTTTACTAGTTCACATGTTTGTCTCTCCTGTGTGCGTGTAACCTTTGAGATAAAATGCCAATTAAAAATGTGCCTTTGAAATATTTGGGAGTAAGTTTTGGACCCCCTGCTGTGGCACAGCTCCACCGTGTTCTTTCTGAGTGAGCGGTCCAGTCACATGCTGCTGTTTCCTGCTGGATCCAAAAACAACACATAAAAGCCTCGGTCATAAACGGTTATTGAGTCAAGTGTTGTCGGTAAACTCTGCCAATTAAACGTGAGCAGAGGACAAACTGGTCACTTCCTGTGTAGGCGGGAATTGGGGGCTCGGAGCTTCCAATGGAGACTCTCGCAGGCTTTTATATGGGCCTATCAAAGCTGAAGCCTCTTTTACCACCAATAACCCGTGTTCCTTTTATTGCACCCTCCTGGATTGTTATCAGGTCAAAAATCTCTGCTACATCTTTACTCATTATTCACTTGCCTCAACGTGTGGAGAGGAGAATCCAGTAACCTTTGACCTGTAGGACTTATTGCCTACCACAAGCAACATATAGAGCAACGTGTTCATTGCGTGTGTTTTTGTGTGTGTGGTGTTAGAAAACAGGGCAACAAGGGCAATCAAAGCAAATAAGGCTCATGGGGCAAAGGGCCAACGGCCGCGTGGTCACAGGGATGATTTAAGTTGGCTGATATGTGAGTAATGGAGCAGTGTCATTGTCAGATGTTTAGATTTAATCGAAAGCTTATCTGCACATTTCTTTTTCTTCTTGCATTTTAGCAGAAAGTACACAACCACACACGCACTCACCCACCTGAGTTCACATCAATATTCCACTGACAGCGTTTCGCAGGGAAGTGTGTGTTTTTTCCTCTACTGCAGGCTGTGCTTCCCCATTAGAGTATTACAGTCCTCATCTCCCCGCTTGCCAGCAAACTGCTTCCACTGCTCCCTGGAGCTTTCTGCTTCCTTGTTTTCCTCAAAGTCTCATTTGGTGAATAGGAGGCCTCTATGTTAAAGCTGAATAAGTGGGTAAAGAGGGTTTCTGAACCGTTAATGGAGGTGTAACAGGCACTGTATCTATCTCATGATACCACAGGAGCATCTTTAAGCTGAATGGAGTTTGTTTATTATCAGTTTCACAGGCTGACATTTAATCTCGATTCCTTCTCGCTCACCCTGCAGTCGGGTGCCTGTTGGATTTAAGCTACAAAAACCTACACAAGCACCTTGGGAAAAACGTTGCTGGGGCTTCGAGGTTTTGAAAGCAGTTAAACCGTCTGACAAGCACTTTGGTAGGAGCGTACCGACGGCCTTAGGCTATGGATGGAGCTGGTCAGGGTAAGGCAGCGCGTCCGCCAGTCCGTGTGACAAGAGCTGATTTAGGGGTTACGTTGTTTTAGCGGACGTTGTGTCGGTTGTACATCATCACATATTAATCACCAGTGTTGACGGAGTGAACGTATCCTTTACTCTCATAATATTCATAGCTCATCTAACAAAGGGGCCTCAAGCTGTGACCCCTCATCTTGAAAAGTGACCCTTTATTTCAGCAGCATACAGTAACATTCTGTAGCTACTTGCCCTGGAGCAATGTTGAGCCTCATATCCAGAGGCCAAGTATCCTCTGTGCTAACAATGCATTAAAACTATTGTCTCGCTGTTCTGGGAAACGAGCCACCAATGGGACGGGCTATTGTCAGTGTGTCAGAATAAAGCATGAAGGCTCAATTTGCCCGCCGACTCATCAAACCCTCCCTTCAGCCACTCAAGGGGCCAAACGCCATGCGGCTATGAAAGGGAATTAGGCATGTTCAGCCCGGTTGGGGATATATTAAGTCAAATATAAAACTCCGCCGACAACGTTGCTATTGTTGTTAAGCTAAACAGGTAGTGGCTGGTTCAGTTCTGTTGCCCAAGGACGGGTTGGCGGGCTCGGCGGGGCGATGGGGAGAGGTGGAGGGATATTGAGAGGGAGGGAAAAGTGCCTTAGGTCTGATAAAATAAACAAGAGAAAAGGTGCTCTGAGCAGGAAGGAGACAAGCTTCTCTCATTGCCTATGCTGACTCGAAGGTGCTTGGGATTTTTCCTGAGGTGATGGACAAAACAAATTTACATCCTGTATCAGTTGCTGCAACAGATGGGCACAGCCACGGATCTTAATATTAAAGGCAATTACTGGCAAATGTATCTGTTTGCTGTTAGTGATCTAAAAAATCATCCATTTCATTTATTAATCAGGCGAACGAGCCACATTTTTAATGGCTTTTTAAATATCTAAATCCTTCTGTTTTCTTACTTTTCATTGGGCTAAACAAGTTATTTTAAGGCGTGAACCTGGACCCGACTCAACTAAATGATTAAGCAATTAGTTTAAATTCAGTACAAGTTCTGCTCTTTAAATATTTCACAGATTTTTTAAAATTCTGTGTTATGGCTTAAAATATTTTTGTCAACCGGCTCCATTTGCTGCTCCTCATCTCTGACAAGCTGTGGACTCTCCGGGATAAAAATCATATTGCTGGGGAGAGAAAAAAATCACATTGTCTCAGCATTATGAAAATCCTCTTGCCAGAGGGATATTGAGAGACTTGAATCAGCAATGAACCTGGTGCTTAGCCCTTTGTGGTCCCTCTAGTCTCCCCCTCCTCTTCAGATGTTCCCCTTCTTAAGCATCACTGGAGTCAGACCCAAATGCACCCACAGGTCGATGTGGCATCACTGTGCGTAGCTAATGACGCTAGCACTTGACGGACAGAGTCAAGTCTAACGGAAAGCAGGTGATCTGAGGAAATTATCTACAGAGCAGCGAAATGGAAAATGAATAATCAGTCTGGCTCTACCTGCGTGGTCACCCTAAACTTTGGCTCTCACTTTGTTTGAAACTGCCAGCAACTGTGTGTGTGTGTGTGTGTGCGCGTGTGCGATGCTGCTGTTTGTACTTGTACTTGGTGTGCACCTCGTTTACATTCTGTGCACTTTTGCACCCCGTGGCTAATTACAGCGAGTTTGTTTGGTGGAGGAGGGAGGGCGGAGGCAGTGGAGGGGGCATGTCAACCTTTCTTGTTTATGATAAAGTGACAGAAAATCATTGGGGGGGTCAAGTACCCCCCTCGATCCTCCACCGCCCCGAAAGCTCCTGCAGCAGTACAGAAGGTGCCTGTTGTGGGAAGCCTCCCCTTTAATGAGACCATTAAAGGGCCCGTCTCCCTGTCAATAGATTTCTCTCATTCTTTCTCTGACAAATTTGAATTAATAATTCAGCGCCAAGCGCCTGGGGATGTATATTTTCAGCATGAAGGACAGTTAATCCATAGCGTCATTTTTCCTCCCCTCTCGCGCTCCCTCCCCTCCACCTTCTCGTTTTACATCTGCCCCACTTGCTTCCTTCCCTTTTGCTCTGTTCCCATTTGATGGTAGAAGGCAGCAGGTATTGCTGACTAAAGGCAGCGAGCTGCACGTCTGCTACGCCTCCTTTTAACGTCCATCCCCAGTCTCGTCACGTGACAAGTGGACTCAACGCAAGTACAAACTGGGGTTTAATTTATTCAGAAGCACGGGGTGGGGTTGGCCACTCTCTCCTTCCTCATGGGTGCTAATGTAAGACGACATGTTTGCACACTGCCTCTCGAAGCTGCGCTGATTTAGACAAGCTTCTACTCTGCTAAATGCACAATATGGGCAAATTAGAGGGAAGGAGTCATTTTCAGGATCAACCACAAAGATGCTGAGTCTGTGGTGATTGTTCGTGTTGTGTGGTTTAGATTTTGAACCAGTTTTGGTTATTTTAAGACAGAAGTGGCTGCACAACACGCAGGCAAAGGTGCTTCAACAGAGTTTAACAGTGCACAGAACAAAATCAGCCTTTATTCTACCTTACAACATGTTTGTAAAGTCCTGTGAGGCTGCTGCATTTATCTCCTGTGTCTCAACCAGACAGGAGCTTCTCGTCATTCACCATCATTTGTTTTGACAGAACTGCAGTGCAGTGCCAGCAGCAGCTATGGATATCAAGTGCAAATTCATGCACTGAGGCAGTTTGCTCAGAGAAAGAGTGGGCATGACAAATGGCCGGCAGTGGCCTGGAATGTCCCTAACACTACAAAGCATTATTTTCTGGTGATATACGGGTGAGTAGTTCGAAGACTGATTGATTAATAACCTCTAGTATTTCAACATGTGTTGGCTTCCCGACTCTTGTTTCTAACATTTGCCGGCAGATCTAAATGTTCACACCGCGATGACGTTTTGACCCCTTTTTTTTTAACACAGTGCGAGGAATAGCTATGGTTAGTGTGTGTGTGTGTGTGTGTCTCAAAGGGCTTTGTTGCTTAAAATACCCTGCAGGACAAGAAGGAAGAGACAAGAAAGGAGCTGTGGTGGTTCAGCAGTGGGGGTGTGGGGTCACAGGGTGGGTGGTGGCTTACCGAGGAGACAGCGAGAGCGAGTGGAGGAACTAGAAACGGTGAGGCAGAGCACCTGTTGGATCATCTGTGCTTTAAAACATTTAATCACTGTCTCTGGTTACACACACACACCTCAAAGCTCTGCCCTGCCACAAGTATCTTGTAACCACATTGTCCAAAGGCACACACACACACACACACACACACACAAAGGGATGAGGGGGTATAATGTTATAGCAGCCACCTGACGACCACATAGCTCGCCACCACCGTAGCCCAAACACATGTCGCTGCGCTGGACGCGCTGAAGCAACACAATGGCTGACAGTCCACATGCCAGGCAGTGCTGCGTTCTGATACCACAGGATTCATTGTTACTTCTACTGTCAGTGTTTTCTTTTCAAGTGGGTTCTTGAAGTCATTTATATTAATCCAGGACAGATTGGGATTTTATAATTTTGCATAAATACACCGTTCATTTCTACAGCGGAGGATTTTTTGTAACTACAAAGTGATACGTCTTTATTACTATGCACAATACTACAACTTTTATCTTAGGCACCTGTTACAACAGCACAGCTCAGGCCATTCATTCATAGTAATGATTAGCAATAGTAACGCATTACGACCCAACGCTGCCATAAATGCCCTAAAAAGCCATAAAGGTTTGTTTTGCTGTGCAAACATTAGCGATAGCGCTAATACCGACACTCCTATGGGTACAAGCATTAAAAGAGTGAAGGGCTGCTATTTACATTTACAACTTTACAAATGATTGACAAAGTGGGCGTGTGAGGCTGGGGGTCCATCCGATCCCACTTTGACCCATGATTCAACAGACTGAGGGGCCACATCACCACCCTTTGGCCTAGATCCTATGGCCTGTGTACAGTAAGACTGGTGGAGGCAGCGCGATCAATAAATAATATCAATCTACCGATCTACCAATCCATTGATCTATGGGTTAACGGAGAAGTACTGAAAATCATTAAGGTGACAACCAGACACCAAATGATTTATAGTCAACAACTCATTCAAATCCAGACTGGGAGTTTCGGCAGTACTCCAGTGTATGCACAATTTGTTCTCTCAGTCTGTTTACCTCGACTAATGTGAGCCTATTCTCCATAGGGCCCCGAGTAGCCCAGGCCTGTCCTCCCTGCCCCAAACAGACATCCCACAGCCTTTAATTGGAGAGGAGTAGCTACCTAGCTAGCACAGCGCTGGGACTTAAGCTGTGGCCACTGAGAATGCATTAGCATTAGCATTGCAGCAAACCAGCTTGTACATAATGATAACCTCAAGCTCTGGCCACTGGGAGCAGCCACTGTTCGCACACACACGTGCACGCCAGTACACACTCCCTCGCACATGCAGTCATGTAAACAAGCCAGTGTAATGCAGCCCCAACGGTGGGCTGCTCGACGATCGGAGCGGGGAGGGAGAAAAAAAATCTGTTGCCGCCGTTCGGCTGAAAAGTGTGTGTAATGAACTCAAGTTCCATTGATCGGGACTGAGAGCACAGAACCGGGGGCTGTTTGTCCCAGAAGGGCTGCCATACCGCAGCTCGGTAGCCCCTCATAAATGTTTGAGAGGCCTCAGCCGCTCTAGATCCATGCTACCTGGGCTTAGACTCTCTGTTACAACACACAAACACATCCAGGTTGATGCTGGTGATGGACGGCTGCGCGGCTGCACGGCGCTGGCGGTGGAGGCCATCGATCGCTAGTTTAGCTTAATGACATTTAGGCGCCGTGCTGTGTATGTTTACGGTGATGTTCAAAAGGAACGGAGAGAAGTGCAGATGGTTGGCATTTTGCACGTGTGGGTGAATTCTCCGAATGTGAATTCTTGATAAAAACTTTCCTGCCTGCCTCGCCTTTAAGTCTCCGTCCAGGCGCGAAGGCTGATGTGTACAAGCGTGTGCTAATTTGTTTGGCGAGCTACGGTATACCTTCCTATGTTGTACTGTTCGGCTCTGAGGCCCCCGGCTCACCCTGAAAGCCCCCGTATGCTGCACGCGATTGATATCGCTGCAGATATCACTTAGAAAACACCTGACGTGCTGGGGGGGCCATACGCGCCTCCTTTCGACTGCTAAGTACGGGAGGTCCTCTGTGTTATGCAGCCGGTAATAAAAGTTGAGCATTGATTTTCTGTAGCAGCTTGTAACTGTTAATGTTGAGACATCAATAGCCAAAGCAAAGCACTGCTGCCTTAATAGGAGACAGAGAACGCGGAGGGTGCGAGCAGAGGCTGACTCTAAATCACAGAATCTATCCCTGCCGATCGATAGGACAGTAACTGCAAGTGTCCCTCTGCTTTCCTAATGTTTTATAATAAACTGACAGCCTGTAATAAGACCAAGGGAGAGGGAGAATGAGGAGGAAGGAGGGGAGAGAGATGGAGGGCAACAGTTTCTCCATTGCCTGCTTGTCTTAAATCACCCCACAGGGGAGTGAGGAGAGGAGCAGAGGAGGTGGTGGAAGGGAGGGAGAGATTTTTTTTTCTTTCATAAAAAAATAAGAAAACTTTCAGAGGAGCATTTGTCTAGTTGTGCTTACTAGGGTAGGGCTAGGGTAGTTAGCAGGTGTATTGATGGAGGGGAGCGGAGGTTTAGGGGATACGTCCTGTATTGCTTTGGTCGGGGGAGTGAGTTAAAGCGTATTAAATCCTGCTGCCGTCGCCGCGTTCAGGCTCTGACCGGACACGGTCTTGACTGGTCACTGTGAGAGATTTGTACTGCGGCTGCAGGTCTGAGGGCCAAACGTGGTCATGACCCTACAGAAGCCAGGTCAGGGGTTACAGGTAGTAATCCTCAGTGGCCCCCTCACCACCACAACTCCCTCCAGCCGCTGCTTAATGACAGCATCCTGCGGTTTGCCCAGGTACTGTAATAGTGGCAGGCTGGAGGCTTGAAGCTTTTACTGCCTGATAAAGTCTGAAAGCCTTTTAGGCGGCCTTATTACATGGAATTCCCTACAAAGTGGCAGCCGGCGTCAAGAGCTGACTCCTCGCCAGCTTGGATTTCTTAGGCTAAAATTGAGAGCAAATAGGCAGAAATATTAGCTTCATTGCTCGACGGCCCACTCCCACCCTCTCCTGATGAGATGGAAGAAAACGGAAGAAAAGTCGGGACGCCCGGAAGACTTTTTGTTTCGGCATTGGAATCACGCTTGAACGGAAGCTGATGGGAGCTTAGAAGATTCGTTCGAGAAGTAGATGAGCGTCCAATACGCTTCAATCAGCATGTGTTTGCCGAGCACTTCGGCGAGCTTCTAAACATTAATACACATTAAAAGCCTCAGACCTGCTGCGATCCCCACTACTGCATTTCCCATTACTGCTGTGACTGCACTGATACAGTCACACAAACATCCGTGAGGCTTAAGGGCTGCACTGTACAGGACACGCGCTACACTACGGAGCATAATGCGTTGAGCATTCACGGTGTCGGGATCGTTTCTCATTAACGCTGTCTGTGTCTGAACTCACATCCATATCGTAACACTCTGCTCGTGAAACGGCTTAGAAACATTAAGTGAGTGCGTTTTAATAAAGTGCTAATACGGGACAAATGTGTCTAATCCAAACATACAGAGCTGTATTAGACTTGCTCTGGGTTCACTATCCTAATACCTGAACTATAAAATATTTATTACAATTAAAATATGGGTCTTAACAGGTTCAGGGATAGTTTGTTATTTCTGCTGTTTCTTTATTTCCCATAAAGCAACATTTCCCTACTTTTGGAGTCGTAGTTGTTTATTATACTTTATTTTGGCATCGATCCAGTCAAAGGTACAGTTCTCATGATAACTTTATCATGTTGACTGAACAAAAATGTCCCTGTTATGTTGCTTCTAATTAAGATGTAAAGGGCTGCACCGGTTATAGACTCCATTGTTTGGCCTTTACATCGGTCTCAATGGGTGTAAATATTGAGCAGTCCCTGCCTCCTGATGTTAATCAATTCCTGACTGAATTCTAAATTATTCGCTTCATTTCAGGAAATGAATATTTGCCAGGCTTTATGTGAGGAGAGGGAGAGTCGGTGTGCATGAATTAGCCAGCTCCCCTGCTCGCTGGTCAGGGATCAGGGCATTGATCGTGAGCCGCCTCAGACGTTGCTTAATTAGGACGTACCTGTCTGGGAATTGTGTGTGTGCGTGTGTGTGTGTTGAGACAGACAAATACAGTATGATAGAGAGATAGACAGCGTGATAATACTTGTCTTTTTTCATCAAGGTTAACCGTGTTTGCTGTGTTTGTGTTGTTGTCAGCAGATTGGTGTCTGACCTCGCAATGCACAAAACAGAGGCTACCTTCAGTGTTCAAAGCATACTAATGAGGGAAGCATCACTCCACAGAAATACGGCGGGAATGAAGTCAGGCTCTGAAACGGTGCAGCCCTCCTTCAGCAGGTAGGCAGAGCGAACACCTGGTCCAACACTGAATGCATGTGGAGGGAGGAGACAGGTGAGGAAGCCACAGAGAAAACGAGAAGGAATCAGTATCAGAATCAACTCAGAACCAGAACCTGGTCCCACAAATTGCGTTTTAATATATTTAACTCCAACCAGTTTCAAAACACAAGATTCAAACCTGCCGAGTGTATAAGTATGTTCATTGTTCCCTCATAACGACTCTGATCCAACTTTATTATAAAAGCCCTGAAGGAGGAGTAAAGTTAATAAGAAGTGTGTCAAAGCAATAAAGAAGGATGGGAAGGAAGTAACGGTGTTTTTATGTCACAGTTTAACGTTATTAAGGAGAGAGAAAACTAGAGATTAACCCAAGTTCAAATGATTGCAGTTAAGACGTTTAAGGAAGGAAAGAGGTGAGAAAACACAGAGAGGGAGGAGAGGAGACAGATAGTGGTTCAAATGTGGGTGAAGATGAACGAGGAGCGATAGAGGAGGACGTGAGGATGCCCAGCGTGATGGATGGAGGTGTGCAAAGATAGATGTGAAAGAAGGAGAGAGGGAGAGACAATGCAGAGGGTGGATGGATGGTGAGGCATGAAGGGGGAGGGATGAATGGCTGGGTGTCTCTAAACTCGCAGCTCGGAGCCTGACTAATCACTTGACGGACAGCTAATGTGGTGCTGAGGCAGCCTTCGCATCGCTGCCTGTCACCAACACCGAATCCCGACCCGCAGTCAGATACGACGATACATAGAACTTCATCACATTTACATAAGACGGACAAGATAAGATAATCTCCTGTAAACGTGATGAAGTTCATTCTGAATTTGTTGTTTAATTCTATTTGTATTGTGAAAACTGACTGTTTTTAATACCTCTTTTTTTCTAAGAGAAATAAATGAACATTGTGCCCCTTCACTGCAGCACGAGCCTAAATTCTCCTCTAATTCAGCTTTTCGCTGCCTTTGTTCCTGCTAACGGCTCCAATGTGAGAGCATTATTTAGGGCTATGTCCACAAATCTGCTCTCCCCGCTGGGAACATTTACCACCCCGCGCTGGTCTGGCAGCTACTCTGGTTCTTCTCTCGGCTGACGAGTACTGGCAGCGCCTGTCTCACCCAATTATACCTGATGGGATCTGACCTGCTGTGCTGGGTTAAATGGTTGCTGGCTGAACACTGTCTGACCTCTGTCCCTGCGTCTGCGTTGCCAGCATGGGAATTGCCTGCGTGCTGGAATGCATAAAACATACATCTGTAGGAATTTTAGTTAAAGATTAGAATATTTTTGAACTCGTTATACTTTTTATTTTCCCACTGTAAACGGTACGTTTTGACACAATCACTGAACACAGTCTCTTGTTTCTTAAAATAAAATGTGTTTTCTCCATAATTTTATATTTGAAGCTAACTCATATCCACCAGTGCCAGTTCTCCTCTTTTTGCTTTCCTCAGCCTGAACTTGAACTAGTGAACCGTTCCTTGCTCTGTTACTATCGACTGGTCACACAGACAACAACCTGTCAGTTTTTCTATTAGACCTTTAAGCCTCTTAAAGAAAATCAAACACCCATTAACAGAGATCTGACACCAGACAACTACTAGTAATCCTTCACTGAACTCCAACCCGAGCAGCTCTCTCTGTCTCTTGGCTGTTTTGTGTTTCCTGCTCAATTTCCAACACACACACAATCATTTCTCACAGTCGTACAAACACTTAAGAGATCAGTGCTCTCAGATTGATAATCTCCTCCTCGATAAAGGGTGAGACAGGAAGAAAATCTTCACTTAAGACCAAAAAAGAGAGACAGAGCACAGAGAGAGTGACATAAAAAGAAGGAGTGAGAGAAAATAGAAAAGTAAAGACATAAACTAAAAAACAATCAGGACATCCAACCCTGAGAACAAGCACCCTCGCGCAGATCAGGACAAGTGTCTCCCCTCAGCTGCAGTGACATCTATATATCCCGCCTTTATCGACAAGTGGCCTAACTAAGAGCTCCTCTGGCAGAGACGAGGTGACGAATTGTCCGTCCACAGAAAGAGCGAGACAGAGCGAAAAATACACACAATATCAAGACACGGTGTGAAAGACTGACGAAGGAGCGGGGAAAGCAATGGCACAATATTTTTACTTATGGTCTTACAAAGTTCAGGACAGCAGCAAGTGTAGATGGTGGCATCTGACATGTTTGAGAATAAAATCCGATAAGTGAGAAAAAAGTCTCAACTCAAATATGATTTGTGGCCCAACGTTGATATTGACATTATGAATAGATATGGTGACGTCGCATTGTATTATCCTTTCAGCGGAGTCATAATGAACACGGCTGAGCCGGTGGCCAGTGATAAGGATTAAATAACACTAATAAAGAGTCTGAGCTTTCAGTGTCGCAGTCACCGCCGAGCTACTTTCATGCCTCATTTCACTGTAGCCCTTAATAATTGCCTGCGCTCGGAGGGTCCAGGCAGCTGTTTAACACACACAGATGCATGAGCACACACCTGTTCTCCCACTGCCAGGCACATTATGCACATTCCCTCAGGTAGATGCCGGTACCTCAGCATTTCATCATCTCTAAATGTTCTGGCTGTATGTACCTTAAGCACCGCGCCGTCACTCACTCTCTCCCCCGCCAACTCATCCTGCACCAGCACTGCTCCCCCCCAGCCATTTCTACGGCATCTGTGTCGGGCTTCTTTTGCGGGAGGCCCGGGCAACGCTGGAGAACAGGCACTGCCGGGGGCGATACACATCCCTCAGGTGAGCCTTTCATTATGGATGATGTGTCTGCCAAATTATTTAGACCCAGAGCCCCAGCAACAGCCCCTCCTATAACAAAACCCCCATACAAACGAATGCAATCATGCACGCAGACATACACACTCCATTCCCCACAGCAGCACGTCCTTCTCTCTTTCTTAGCTGTAGCACAAACACAGTTTACTAGTCCCTCTTTCTTTGTTTAGAGGGAGCGGAGTGTGGCCCTAATGGATTCGAGATGAACGGAGGGTCGGATGGTTACAGCATATGACCGTATGTATGCCATCCTTGCTATCAGTGCCACAGATGTTGAGCGAAGCTACCGTGACATTATTGTTGACTTCTGTAATATAAGATGTTAAAGTAGGTTTGGCCAAGTGTGTGTCTGGGAGAGACTGTGTTACTGTGAGACTTGTTAGGAAAAAGACAGCGATGGCAGTCTCCTGGCAGTGTCTGACCTCGGCATACAGAGTGGAGATCAGCTACGGGACACGCACACATTCTCAGTGTTACTTTCCTTTTTGTCCCTTAACACGTTTGGCTACTTATCCCACCACTTCCCTCCTTCCCAGACCTGATGCTCCCCCTCTCCTCTGAGACTCTATCTGCCTTTCACTTGTCATTCCCAAAAGCCTTGTGGTACCTGACTCCCACCAATTACCTGTCTTTCGAACTTCACCATCCTTTCTCCTCCTTTTCATCCTTTCCTTCCTGTCTTCTCCCCTTCCTCAGATGATCTCTATCCCCTGAATTCCCACTTTACCCTCTTACCTAAAACTGAGACCTATTACCGTCCAAAGCCCTTCCCTTACTGTCGACTACCAACCAGCTCACCACTTTACCCATTTCTACTTCTTTATCCATTTGCTGTACTGCACATGCATTGTGAGTTGTACTTGATATAAGGAACCATAAATATAAGAGCAGTGTGTAAAGACCTCGTGACCTTTTACTTCCATCTCAGATTGCATTCCTCCTCCAGTCCTCTAATCTCTCCTTAGATCCTGAGGATCTCTTACCATTGCAAGAAAGTTTGATTTTCCCCCTTCTGTTCTGTATTTCCCTCCAATTTTCATGCCAACCCATCCTTCTTACCCTGTATCTTTTTAATTCACATCTTCTATAACTCCCTCTGGAGCAGGGCTTTTTTGGGGGGAAGCGAGAACAATGGCCCAGGAACCAAAGAAGAACAAGTTGAGGATCAAACGCCAGGTACAGTTCAGAAACCTATAAAGTGGTTCCTGTAATCATTTTTTGAGACTTTTTTTGTATTTGAGACTCACCCAGGCTGAAGAGGACCAGAAACTTGAGGCAGACGAACTCCCGCTGGTCCAGCTGCAGAGAGCGTAGTTTGGCTACGAGCTCCTGGGCGTGGCTCAACAGGTTGTTGAGGGTAGCGCCTGCCTGTGAAGCAATCACTGCAAAGTCCACCTGGAATAAACAGGCAGAGACAGATTTAAGGAGATGTACACTGGGAAAGTCAATCTGTTTGGAGTAGCACAAACACAGTGAGCGCAAAAATACCTTTGGAGTTTTTGATCACTAATATAGCCTCCATGCGGTGCCAATTCATTGATTCTGCAATGTTGCATTCAATGTTGAGATGTAAGGTTATTTAGTTTACCAGCCAGGTCATGTTTCGATGTTATTTAAGCCAGTGAGAATTACTCCAAAACCCAAACACACAGAAAATGACTGACAACTTAACATCGAATGACTGTACCCTGAACGCATCACCACATCAGCTCGTGTAATGATTTTTTTATTCTCGTACCTGCTCCACCACAGTCTCAGCACAGAGTGAAACACCTTAGTCTGTCTGTCAGAGAGACTGTCAGATGAGAAAGAACAGCAAAAATAGGAGTCTGTTTTCTATTAATAATCTTTTGTGTGTAACCATGACAACTTTGATGTGAACAGAAGATTTTGTTTCAGAAGATCCATAGAGTGAACTTTGTTTAGAAAAGTACATTTGCCTGGATTTAAAGACTTGTTGGTCCAAACATGCACAGACTCTCACTCACGCAGTCCTTATACAAGCACACTTCATATATCTGCAGCCACAGCACATTTGTCTGGGAGGCAAGTCCTTACCTGCCACTCACAGTAAGCAGGACCATATTAAATTTTTATATTTATTGACAATTCATTACCATAATTGACTGTGCGAGGGTTTCCTGGGGAAGGTAGATGTTGGCGTGAGCAGTTCCTAAAGCTCGGGGAGGAAGAAGGTCCCTGTGAGCGGCCATTAGCAATTAAAAACAGCCTCGGCTAGGAATTCATTTATTGTGTATCATTCATAGGTGCAAAGCAGGAAAGGGTCAAAGTAAAGAAAATGTTAATAAAGCTCTGCGGTTTTCATTTCTTCTCTACATCCTTGCCTTTTCTCTTTCACTACCCTACCTCTTTCAATTTATCCTCAACACCTTTGCTCCTCTCTTTCCTTCTTTCCACCTTCGAGACAGAAAGAGTTATGGCTTGGTGAAAGGCAGACACTGCCCCCCTTCCAAGATGTCAATCAATTTACATAAAATCAACTGTGCATGAAATAACTTCATTGAAGGATTGGACTGTTGATGGTGATGCCTTAGGTTATTGCCTTCTAGCCTTAAGTAAAAAGAGAGAAGAAAAAACGCTATAATGTCACTATAGCAGACTTAGCACTAACCCTGGTGACCTGCGTATCAGTCAATACTACTTTATTATCCTCTCTGATGAGACATAGAGTAAATATATATAAACCTTCGAATCGTAACCCATCATGAATACGATGATGACTTAACTGAATATCAAAGATGAATATGGAAGGTGAGATTGGTTTGTTAGGTACAAGGCTTTGACGTGGGTGGAAAATGTACCTTGTTTGAAAGCGCAGAAATGTGCGACCGCCTGAGAAAAATTTGTTTTTTGCATTTCTTCGTCATTTGAATTTCATGTACCCCATCAAAATTTCAGGGTTTTCATCCCAAAAACTGCTGGCCAAGCGTCGAGGCCTTGCTTAATCATTCAGCAGTTCAGTCCGAGCGTTGTCATTTCGTGTTTGCACATATTTTGACAAGTTCCATTTTCCATTTGATCCAGTGACAGAATAAAGAACAAGCCTCTTTTCTTCCACCCAAAACACTCATGGCCGCCTTTCATCGCTTTTTGTGACAACATGGGGCAAAACCAAAAATGAAAGGCACGACATTTGAAAACGAGATGTAGATCAACAGCGCGAGGATGGGAGCAGTGACTGACTGACTGAGTGAGGAGGACAGAAGCCTCGGTCGCAGCTTTCCATCTGATCTTCCAAGCTTTCAAAGGCACTGAAACTATCAGCCAGTGTGATGACATTGAATTTGTTCCCAATGGAAACTTAGTCAGCTTTGATATGCAACGTTTTATTAGGTCTGATCAGATCATGGAACTACAGATGTAGATGTATGCCATCAGTGGCATACATCTACATCTACATCTACATCTACATCTACATCTACATCTACATCTACATCTACATCTACTAATTCAGCTGCAGAACAAACCAGGATGCAACTAGAGCACATGGAGTTTATGTACACAGATATAATCCCGTCTTAATGCAAACAGCAATATTATATATGGCCATTATACGGTCGTTATACAGCATAATTTGTTATGCATGTGCGGCATTTGCTTTGGGTGAAGCTGCTCTGGTCTAAACATCCCTGGTGTTATCGCTGTGCTGTCACCTCTGGCCAGGCAGAGAATAATAGGAGATAATGAACCAACCGTTTCAGAGCCTCTCTCTCTCTCTCTCTCTCTCTCTCTCTCTCTCGTTGCTCCTCCGTTCAACACACACTGCAGCTGTTCATTAACCACAATATGCAAACGATACCACTCTCCTGCGCCTCCCCTGACTATCGGTCCCTCCTCTTCCTCCTCCGTTAACGCTGTGGTCTCTTTAAACTGCCTTGTTCGTCATCGCCTCGCTGCTCTTACCTCTGTCCTTCTTTGACGTCTTTCCTTGCTCATTTCCTATTTGTTTCTCTTTGTGATGTCTTCGCTTCCTCCTTGTTACCACCTTCATCACTCTATCTTATCTATGTCCTGTCCTATCGTTTAACCCCACTTTAACTTTTGCGGAGACACCCAGTCAATAATCGATGGCGTCTCATCTCACTGCCAGGCCACTGGTCAGAGGCGTATACACATGTCATATCTCTATGCTACTTTACTGGCTGTGCTGGGTGTTTACTCTTTGACAGTGTGTTGTGTGAAGCAAATAGATGACTACAAGCAGAATCACAGCATCCAACGTTCATTTGGGCCTGAGGCATCAGCTCCCATCAACGTCCTTACACTTTCTGCCCACCCACTCGCTATGATGCAGCCTGCATAACTGAACGCTTTATTTATTAGTTTGTATCTATGAACCTAATCTATTGTTAATGAGCCAGTGACTCCTGTGTGACTGTGTGATCAATAAAGCTTTAAGGAAGTGCTGAGATGTTGAGAGTCCCCTGAGGAGCGACTGACTGGCAGAGGTTTGATGCGAAACAGAAAGGGAGGAGGCAGATGGAGCGATTCAGGGTGGGGTTTAAATCACCTGCTGCCCGGTGACCAATAGGATGGAGCCCTCCTTGGCGTGGACTACCTGCCGGAAGACGTGGTCGAGGATGAGGAGTTCACTCCAGCAGTTCTGCAGCAGCTTCATCTGGTCGTCCACCTAGTTGGAGATAAACACACTTATTCAGCCGATCGTTTTCACCACGGTGGGTCCTTCACTGCCCCATGTTATTGTGTGTCAGGGCTTGTGTGTGTAAAGTAGCTCAGTATGAGTTTAGCATTTAGTCTTAGGAATTTAAAATGAATTAAAGATTTGTTCATAACCTGCTTTCCACTAGGCCAACACTAGGTTAAGTATGAACAGGTTTTGTTATCTGCCACATGGTGAAGTCAAATGTCCCAACCTCAAAAGCTGAGAAACCGTGTTAGTCTGAGCAGCTTGGACATATCACAGGCAGCATTTTGCAAGATAAGCTTGTTCACGGGTCAATCGCTATTGATCAGCTGCTCACCACAGGCTTTATTTTTTCCAGCCTTAAAGCTGAAAAGTCCCTTGAACACACTCCAAAGTGTTCTCGTGTGAACTTTTCCACACCGAGCGCTAAGCACTGTGCTACGTGTCTGATTTACCAATGTTGTCAGGTTATCTGTTTGCCTGTTGCCAGCACTTTCTGAGTGATTCCACAGACGATAATGATTAAGTGGTTATTCCCCCCCTTCCCGAATGCCAGCCGCTGACTCCCAGGAATCTGCCTGGTGAGCTTGGGAAGCAGACACAGGTGAGACACTGGGGTTGTGCACCCAGACAATCCCGTCCATTGTAAATGCTAGTATCTTCCCATGCCTGGCTATGTTAATCATTGATCATGTAGCCACACAGACAAAAAAAGACGAAGGAATGAGGAAAATGTATGAGAGGTTCTTTCTTTCTCCTGCCTTCCAGCTCCTTTCTCAACAACGTGCTCTTTGTCGTATCTTTGGGAATAATGTGTCTTTCTGGGCGAGAATTATTTCGTGGCTTTGAAAGTGTGAGAACCGTCACCAATGTCAACCACAACTCGCAGAGTGAAGAATGCGAATCGATGCTGCAGCTTTGCGACGCGGGCAGGTGCAGCGTCGACGCTGTGAAAGGCGGAATTTCCTTCAGGGCTGTCTGAACATCCTTGCACACGGATCCATTTGATGAAAACTGCGGCCGCCTCAGATTGTGTTTTGATGTCGACGACTTCCAACAAACGTGAAAGGCTTTATTGCCTCGTAGGACACTGTTTGCAGCCCAGTTTGAAGGCTTGTTGGTCAGGATTGTTGTGACTGGTGTCGGGTTATCTTTGCGACAGTCATAACAATAGCTGGGCCAAACGCTGCTAGAAGACGTGAACACTGGGACTACTTTGTTCCTGCTGCGGAGTCGTTGCTATACTGGTTTTGATTTGGTCCTGCATGTGCAACTACTGCAACTGTTTTATTCAGCTGTAAATACTGATTTCTGACACTGCAAACATGGATTAATGTTTTCATAAATAAAATCATGGCCAATTTGGGTTGGTTTAGTGCCTAAGCTTGAAAAAACACCACATTCTCAGTTTCTCTTCTCTTTTATCACTGAAAAGGACAGACAATTCTGACAACGCCGTGGACTCCTTTTTGTCTCCCCCTCCTCCTGCTTCCTATACTGCGGTTCCACGCTGGAGGCGCCCTAAGCATAGGACCAAAGCAAAATTCAAATCCCTTCATTAAAACCACGAAAGCTGTCAGAGGGGGGAGACTCTATACTGTCCCCTAATCTGCTTCCCTTCTCTCCATCTAAGGACCCTGCGAGCACGTGTGCGCTTGTGTGCACATGTGCTCGGTTGGATGGGTACATGTAACGCCAAGGCTCTTCAAAGGAACCCCCACCCACCTCCCTGCATGTCAGTAGTGTCGGGGTCCTCATCAAAGGTCTGTCCTCACGCTGCCTGCCTGGAAGCTCTTCGCTGACAAGAGGCCTGCGTTATCAAAGGCGGGGCGGGTGCGTACATGAGGGCAGGGGACGCGCGCCTGGTGACAGACAGACAGGCGTGAGGATAGGCCAGAGGTTGGGGTTCAGTTTGCCGACCTTTTAAGTGACAGCGACACGAGCTGTTTCCCTGACGAGCTCTTCCTTTGCTCTGTCCAACGAGCTACGTTCGGGCCACGGGATCTTACGAGATCTGCTGCCTGCTCGCTCACAGAATATGAACTCTGTGACTTTGTGACGGGCTGCCTCGCATTTTTTATTTTTTATTTTGTGCAGGCCCAGAAAATATAGTCTGTGAAACATTGACTGACTGGCAGTGGGAGATTACAGTCGTTCAGCTTGATTTATTTTACAATATGACGCTACAAAGTTCAAATGAGCAGCTTGCTGAACTGCACAGAAGCAATAAAAAAGGTGATTTATTTACTTGTTTAATCCTTCCCTCACCACAGCCAGGGGTGATTAAAGACAACGCCGCTAGTTGCTAAATGACTGTTGACATTGTGTTGTTATTCCTTCTTTCCTCATTTGCCTGTTATTACTGACCTGTGAAGCATTAATGACAGTAAGGGGTGAAAAATCTTTAGCAAGTCTATGTTAGACATTCAGTAGAAAAGCTGAAGATGTTGTTGGAGTCACTGTGTACCGGCCTGGCTATACACTATTCTGTAGCGCAATATAAATAAAGCAGCTTTCTACTGCATGTGGACAATCCCAAGGTTCCACTTGTCCTTGGTTGGAGCAAAATTCATTACAAGGATTTAGCTTCTAAATTTCATGCTCAGGTTCAAAACACACTCTCCAGAAAATGGTTCAAACTGGCCGCAAAATCTACATTTAAGGATGCTTTTCAAGGTGTGATCTATTTAATATTTTAATATCATCACCGGTGTTTGGTTAAAAAAAAATATGAGAGAAATTCCAAGCAGGAACTCCTACTTGAAGCAGCCAGCAATGAAAAATACATAGTCTCCAAGAAACCAATTTAACACCTTTATGATCGTTCAGGCGAGTGGGATCAATGCCCGGATCAATCGCTTAGCCCATAGCTTTTGTTCAAAACCACTGGCTGAGATTAATGGGATTTTCCAGAGAGAGAGGTGGAAAAAGAAAGAGAGCAGGGGTGAGAGCGAGGGAATGAAAGTGCCAAAGAGGGAATGAGAGAATGAGAAAAGACTTGGGGGAAATTGAGAAAATAAAACATAGTGATTAAGAGCAGATATTCCCTTCATTTCTGGGCAAATGTAAATTAATTGGAAATGGAGCATTCAGATGCTGTCTGACAAAAGTGATGTTTATTCATAGCCCCCTGCTAAGAGTAGAGCAATTACCATAGTGTGTTGAGTCAAACCAGTCCAGTGTAGTAGAATCTCTTCCCCCTTTCTTGTGCCTGGGTTTTGGTCTAGTGCCACGAGCATTGTTAAGCTTCGTATGCTACGGCGGGCTTTAACGAGAGTACACAGCTGGATCTGATTTTAATAAGTAGTTCCATTTTTGATGTAGCCTAATGAACAGATTAATGGAATCTCCTTCTGTGGAGTCTTAATGAATGGAGCCAATGTGTGTGTGTGCGCGCGTTTGTGTGTGTGTGAGTTTATCGGCCTCACACAACACGAACACATAAAATTAGCCGCGCTTCTATCTTTCCGACTCTCTCTGCTGGCCGAGAATCAATCCTGTCTCTGAGTACTACAGGTGAGGTTTGAAGCGGACATCAATGCTCGTGCGTCTCTAGCAGCCGTCCTTTGGTGCAGTCCCGTCTTGGCATCTGTTCGCCTTGAGCCAAACAGGGCTTGTATTCACCTGGGAACGGGCATTAATTCACCTAGAACAGGGCCTGTTGTGTGCAGATTATTGCAAACGCTTAATTATGTCGCGCTTGAATGTACTGCCGCTTGTTTCCAGTATGGTTTGGTAATTTAATTGAGAAGTGTCTCAGTGTGGGGTTCCAACGCCAACAACACGATTTCGCTCCAATAACTGTTCATCAATCCATCACAAATGCTAAGCTGGTAATTATTCTTTCCCGAGGAAGCGCATGTAGCTCTATTGACTCGAGCCCAAATGTTTTTACTGCTCCTATTTTTAACAAAGGCCAAATTACAAGGCGGGTCAGCTGTCCTTAAAAACACAATCAATAATCCGGTGTTTTGTTTTAGGTCATATGAAACAGCAAATGCCTGCCGGGTGCCCCTGCAAATCATTTTTGGCAGCCATAACTTTCAAATCCACAAATAGAGTTGTATCCATTACACACATACTGTACACACAAAAAAATCTGAGCGAGAGACTAAATCCCAAGGATGCTCCAGCAGTGTGAGAGGTGGCCTTTGGAAGTTCGCGTTGCTGCTCGCGTCTGTGTGGATGAGAATTCAAAAACCTTCCTCCTTCCTCCCCCACCGTCATCTATTCCCAAAGCATCTATTGTTTGTCGTGGCAAACAGTTCATTTGGGCCTCGGTCCTGTGGCTGGCAGGGTGATAAGAATGCTGGGAACACGAAAACAGGTGGCAGGTGGCACTGCGAGTCGGCACAGAGAGAGACGCTTGCTGAACAAAGTCATGATAATACTGGTGATAATATATTGAGCAGCTGACTTCAAACTAAATTTGTCAGCCAGCAGACGAGGCTGATGTTTAAAGCAAGTCTGAACCGCTACCTGCTGGTCGTTAAAGGTGCAGCTTAGCGCTACAATATGTCCAGTACCTATTCTGAGAGACTGGAAATGAGACTGAAGAAGCCGCAACCAGACACCACTCAGCGCACGCTGCACTTCTGTGTGAGGGACCCTCAATATATATCACAGTGAACATGCTCATCAACATATCATGTCACTGGCACCTGTTTGTTGGTTGCGTGTATCTCTCTTGTAACATATCAGGTCGTGGCTGCATGCCTGTGGGTTTATCTCCGCCTGAGTACACAGAAATCCAGTCCTGCTATTATGTCCCCAAACAGCTATAGAGATGCCACAGGCCATCTGCAAGCCGGAAAAATATCACTGTTGTCACCAGAAGGCCTTGCGTCTGGAAAACACGTATTTGGACTTGGATCGTTATTTTACTCAGTCTCTAAAACGAAAGAACACAGAGGCCACAAGTACGGCACAATCAATCAATCTTTAAATAAATCAGAAGGAGAAACCTGGATAAAGTGCACAGCTTAGAACCCAGGTAAGGACTTGTGGGAAGTGTCCAGCATGGGAAGCCGCTGTCCCTCTTCTTGAACCCGGCAAAAAATTATATTTAAACGTGTCTTTTCGTATGTGAGTCCACTGGTTTTCTACTTGCTGCTGCACGGCCTTGGATAAGCCTGAAGTAATCTGGCTTTTCTTAGCCGGTGGTTGTGATGCCATTCGTTATTTCACGAAGAATTTGTCTGTACAGCAAACACTAGGAGGCAAAGGAATGTTAGCAGTGTGCTTTTGTGTTACTTGTAATAGATAATAATAATAATAATTCCGTGGAGGGTGCTGTTGTACAGTAATGATGCGCACTGGCGAGAGCTGCTGCTGGTACAAGTCACAAGCTGTTTCTGTGGGGGCAGAACTCATTATGCAAGGTGTGTGTGTGAGAATAGGAGCAGACACAACCTTGTAAGTGTGAATGAATGCTGGATCGTGTGTCTTGCTATCATGTGCATACACACGTGTGCAGGCTACGATCGATACCGCGGACGCACTGATCAGTTCCCACGGTGACTGCGTTAACAGACTCTGGAGGCTGACCTTTGACCCTGAGAACACTGCTTTCGATTGTCTGTGCTCTCCCCATCTTCACGTCTTGACATTATTTTTCTTGTCCCAGCCTTAAAAAAGGAAAAATTATTTCTCTGCTGATTCGTCAGGCCTTCTTTCAACTCCTGACTCCGTGTTTTCATCCCACGATGCCTCTCGTCCTAAGCCTTGACGACATGAGAGGAAACAAGACATGGGCCTAATAAGGACTTCCAGCAATGCCCTGGGCCTCATCTCAACACACCAGCAGTTTTATGCAAACCAGTGTAGCAATTTGTGTGTGAATCCAATGTGTGAAAAGTAAAAAAACAAACAAATAAATAATGCAGTGACGGTTTTTGCTCTTTGATTTGACAGTTCAGTTGTTACAAAACAGTGGATAACGGGATTTGGGGTTAATTTATTAATTTGTTACCTCAAACCAACGTAAACACACATGCACAGACACAGTTATGAGAATGTGCTGTAGCTCGACACACACGAAGCAGGAAAAACAAAATATCTCTGTGGGTCCGCGTTGCAAGAGAGAGAGCGTCTTGTTTTCTCAAGGTCGCTGACGACGGCAACAAACCCTCTTTGCTGTCTGATATCAGTGTGGGGATTTGAGGATGAAGCAAACACACCCAAACTTTCTTATTCTGTTTTTACTTGATGCATAAGCATATGAAAGATAGAAAAATCAATAAGGCAGGAGAACAGACCAGTGAGAGACATGAATTTCAATCCATCTTCTCATGCATGCAATGTTTATTGTTTTCTGCTACGGGTTGTCTGTTTACTAGAAAATCAAAAACTGTCCGGTAACTCCGGCGTTTTATTAAGGTTGGTCTCAGTCTTCCTGGTAGCACAGCTTTGAGAGAAAGTTGAGACAGGCTCAACATTATCCAGAGGTCATGCAGTATGCGAGGCACCAGAGAAGTAAGTACATAAATACAACTCCAGAAAAGATGAGCTTATGAGAAATGTATGTATTGTTGATTCATTTCCCGAAGAAAGTTAATCCACGAGTGCGCGGCTTAAAGGAGCTGAGGGTTTGTTTTTCAGGATAACCCAGAAGTGGACTACCCACCCTCACCACATACGCACACTCCCATCCTCTCTCTCTCTCTTACACACACACGTGAAATCTCAGGGCTTAGAGCTAAGAAGCTATCAACTAATTATCAAAAACACAGAGAGGCCCTAATCAATTATTCACATGAACATTAGACCGCTAATACACATGCAGCCCGGACGAGAAGCATCTCCCAAAAGAAGCCCTTCCTCCTTCCACAGGCTGACGCACACACTCTTGTATGCAATCAAGAGCAGCGTAGTTACACAGAGACTCACATGCAAACAATTGACAGTAATATCCACAACGCACACATGCAGCCTGCTACGCCCTTCCCGCCACTCCACTCTGTTCCGACTACTCCACTCCAACGTCGCATGCAGACAGAGAAAATGCATGCCGTCCAAATGTAAAATGAGCTGTGCTAGGGTTCCTGGCTGAGAGGTACCGATCATACATATACAGTAATATTGATCCATCACACCCCTCTACACACTCCCCAACACACACCCAGAGCTTAGCACCAGGCGATTCCTGGCCATTAAGAGTCAGCCCGATGGATTTTCATGCAGCAGCATCATTACTTGAGTTAATGCTGCAATTTATGACTCGGTGTTTGCGTGCTGAGTGTGAAAGGGAGGTGAAGGGGATGCAATGCACGAAGGTGACCTGGTGGGAGAGTTGGAATGGAGATGTGGATGCGACGGGCTGCACATGGGTGTTGGTTAAAAGTGGTTGTCAGAAGTGAGCGAGAGGATTTACAGTATGTGTTTCTGTGTGTGTGTGGCTTTTATTGACAGACAGCGGGAAATGACCCTATAATCCTTGTCTGGCTGTGTGTTCGCAAAGAGACAGACAGGACGAGCGAACGTGGAGACAAAGAAGACAACAGGCTTTAGACGTCCTCCTGTTGTATTATTCAGACCAGCAGAGACAGAGACTCCGTACACACACACGTACAGCGCACGCATCCAAAATGCCCCACAGACATGCAGCACACACATATGCAATATACCTTAACACAGCTGAGAAGACTGCTTTAAAATGCAGAGACTGACGCAGTGATGCTTTCTGTCTGAGAGGGCGGGAGACACAGATTCCCATTAAGTTTTGATGCACAGGGATGGGTGTGCGAGTTGTTTTTTTCTTTTTTTGATGGGGCAGTTTAATGGGGGGGGGGGGGGGGGTTGGAGGAGACAGCTGTGAGCTGTGAATCCACATCTAAATGTGGCACGGCTCCAGAGATCACTGGGATCACAGCCTTTGATGCGCAAATTAAATATCTGAATTAACTAATTGAGCGTTTCCGGAGCTTGTGATGTGTAAACAGTGGAAGAACAAGGAACACGAGGCATTTAAACCTCAGCGCCACACAACAGATGGAGCCCTGCTACTCCCTCAAGTAGGTCTCCAAGCTTCATCCAACAGATTCTGCCATAGGAGGAAGACTTAGCTGCACAAGAGCTGATGGTGGTGCCATGATGGGAAAGACAGTGGCATATAAAGTGTTGGCGTTAGTGAAGGTGAAATTGCGGTGTGCCAACTGAAAGCCTTTGTTGAGCAGCCCTGCTTCATTTCTAGAAATTTAACAGTGTTGTCGACACCTTTCAGCATATTTGTTTTATTGCTGGTCATTGTTTCAGCTTCGTGTCGAAGCCTCTTTTTATGCCCCTCTGAGAAACGAGCGCAGCCCTGTAATGGCTATTATTAGTGCCATGCCTTGAGTTCTCATGGATGGAATCATTTATCTGTGGCTCGTGCCAGGTCTGCAGTTACGATGTTTTGGGCGATTCGGAGAAAGAGACGGACGGATTGAGAGGTGAGGAAGAGGGAACGGTGCGAGAGCAATAAAAAAGTCCTGCTGGAGTGTGTAAGGAATAAAGAGGGCAGGAGGAAAATGAAAGCCAGCAGAGAAAAGAACGCTTAACGGGATGAGGAACAGGTGTTTTTGTCCTACTTTGCAGTTGGAGTTGAAGCCGTTTTCTTGGCTAGGCCGTTGTTTGGCACGGGGCCCCGCTGAAATTCTCACCCGTCGTCACAACACGACCACAATATCTCCCGTTATATAGTTACTCCTGTGAACTGCCTGCATCACTCATTCGTGTGCAAATTCAATCACCTGCCGTAGCAGCTAAATATAAACACCCTCCACTCCTTAAGTGTAAAACTAGCCGACAAGCTGTCGACCCTGCTCCGCTGCAGTCTTATCTATTGTCTCCTAGAACCCCAACCCCCTCGAGCTTCCCTGCTCCCCGTCCAGAATAGACGAGCTGTAAATAAGCATCAAAAATAGACATCGGGACACAATTGTTGACAGCCAAGTGGCAGGAGCGGCAGACACAGGCAGGCTGGATTACATGCAGACAAATGAGACCACGCAACATCGAAACCTAAGACGCTGGGCTGATCTTCTCTAAACCTTCAAGTACATGATTCCTACTCCAGCACAGTAGTGGAACGTCAGCACCGTTCTTCTTAAGACTTCAATATATGAACATTGTTCTTCTCGTTGCAAAGTCAAAACCCTTTGCCTCGATGCTCTTTCCGCAGCTATCTGAGCCTTGATACTCCACAAACTGGCGAAGATAAATTACACAACAGGTTTGCATAGCTCTGTATGGTGAGTTTAGTTTAGAGGTGGAGGGTCGGCATAAGGTTGCAGCCGCTACACCTCGGCCTCTTTGACCTCCAGGAAACCATACACCAGGGAGGCACTCGCGTCTGTATATTTACCACCTCTGCCGCCTCCAACTGCCTGGTCTGTCTATGGAAAACCGTACCTTTTACGAGGATAACTCCTAATTCACCCTTCACTGCTGTGATCACCACCTTTTCAGCTTGGAGCTTTTCTGGTGGGAGGCACTTTGGAAAGGCTCCTGAATAAACTGTGGATTTCACGCGGCTCAACAATAAGCTCGGAACAGAGGAGGAGAGTGGAGGAGGACCGAAGTTGCTCTGTACTTTGTGGTGGAGCGTGTAAAGTGTTTGCACGCTGCTGAGTTGATTTGTTAGCGTCCAGGCAACTAAATCAAGCCCCCACATCCACTTTGTTTACCCATTTTGTTTGTCTTTCTGCCTTTCAGTCTTTTCTCGCTCTCCCTGCTGATTTGACTGGCTGCTGCCAACTTGTGAAACAACCACTGTGTTACTCCGGGGCCACTGAGGCTAACGGTGCAGCCTAGTCACCTGCGTCACCATCTTAACAAGCAGCATGACCTGCCAATAAAAAAGGCTTTTACCCTGATCGTCCTCAAACAAGACTTAAACGCAACCTGCTCTTTCTCCTGCCGAATGCCCAAAGTGCTCGCAAATGCGAATCAGTCCCAGTTAACTTGCTTGAAAATGAAAACCTAAGGAGGAGGTGGAGGCAATTTTTGCTTCTCTTCGCTACTTCATCAGCAGCAGTTTGAAGACGGCGAGCTGGAGACCAGCAGGGATGTAAAAATCTCAGCAAGGTGTTGCGGGCGGTTGATCCATGCAAAGCTCTTCAACCACCAGTCGTTGGGGCAGTCGTTGTTAGTGCCTATAGACGCTCCACTGCCTGAGCGAGGAAGAAGCCGTACAAGGCAGAGGAAATGCTGCGAAGGACAGTGAGTCTATCACTGCCTGTCGCTCGGTAAACCTGAACTTCACGACAGCCTTTCATCCCTCATCAAAGCAACAAGTAGATGAGCAGACCCTGTGTACGCTGACCCCCCCAACCCCCGTAGTCTCCTTATTGCTGCTGCTCCTCTGGGAAGGGCGACCTTAAATCTTCTCTTTTAACAAGTTTCCTGTTCTTCCTTCCGGCCTCCCGCTCTCCCCTGGGGTTGGACCCGTGGGATCATTCCAGTGTTTGGAAACGCTGTCTCTTAAAGCTCCATCTACAACCATCAGGGGACGCGAAGAGGACATTGGAAATTTTGATTTGTGGCACATCGGTGGTACACGGAGTCATGCAGTCAGAGGCAAACTTTGGCTGCGCCAGGAAACGATGTGAGGAAGAGAACGAGCTTCTCTCTTTACTCGCAGGGTGCATACGAGTGAAGGCAGTTACAGCATGTGTGTACGTATTTCACCTGCGGAACAGAACAAATGCTCTCAGGCTGCTGACAGCCCACTGTGTCTCCAAAGCAGATCCCAAAATTGACTTTGTTCCATTTTGTAATGTATAAAAAAAAATCAGAAGGTCTGTTTTACAGTATTTATGAAAAAGAGAGAGTGATGTCTTGTGCGATATCAATAATTTATGAATGAAAAGAGGCCTTTGTGAATCCCTACCATCCTCTTCTTCCTCTCTAATCCCCTGTCTCCAACTCCTGCTCCTACCCAGTACCGATCAAACGGATATTATTACCACTAAAATAGCAACTTAAAACGCACACACGCTCAAGCGGCTGGAAGAACTGGTCATAGCCTGGGGAAAGAGCAGGGAGTGGAGAAGAGTGCAGGTCAGGAAGAAAGCACCAGACCTGACGCTGGGTTGACTGACTACAACAACTAGAAACTGTAACTGTGACGGAGAAGTGCGTTTACGGGCACAGGACGGTATTTATACATATGTGTGCTCGGAGGGGGGTGCGTGTCATCTATCACTGGACAATTGCAGGACTGTGGGGGGTGAGGCCTAGGGGGTTTTTGGCCAGAATGGTGCTGCTTCTCAAATGAAATAATATATCTTTGAAAGCCTACGCCCCGTGCCAGGCCCCGGGACCATATATCAAGCCTGCGAGCGTCTGGTGGATCTGCTCCAGGCCCATTAACCTTCCACCTGTTCCCTCTTTGCACCCCCCACCCCGCTAACCTACCGGTCTTCCCCTGTTGTCCTTCACCACGGCCCTCTCCTCCTCCTCTTCTTGCCCTTGGTCATCGCCTCTCACAGCCCCTTGTTCATCCTCCCGTTCACCCCTCCCCTCCTGTTGTTCCTTTCTATCCTTCACTGACTGTCCTTCATCTCCTTCTATCTCTTTGTTTCCCAACGAACTCGTTTCTTACGCGCTCCGTCTCTCTGATATCTCTCTCTGATGCTTAAGTCCATCTCAGACGTCTGCCTCGTCTTTCTGTCGCGGCCACCAAGCGTTTCCGTTTCCCTCTCTCCTTCGCCTTCTGTAAGTCATTTAAACTCCTTCCCTACACGCCTCCTACTCTGTTTGGTTTGTCTGCACTGGGGCTGCAGCCCAACACAACCTGCAGAATAATTCAAATGCAATGGACCAGGGACACAATTACAAATCTCTGCCAACTGCATGCAGCCGCCAACCCAATCATGCTCGCAGTTTGTCAGGATAGGGGTGTCGAGAGGGGAGGTCGTTGCGGGGGGTGGGGGGCATTGACCTCTGTGACAAGACACGCATTGCAGTCTGAGGCTCTGAAGCTGTGTGTGTGTGTGGTGGCTGTGGGAGGGTATAGATACACCACGTCCTAGGGTTCACAGATCACGCCCAAAACGGCTTATTAATTTCCACTCAGTTATGGGGTGTGAAGAAAAAAACGCAAAGGTGCAACCACCGGTCAAATCGAAGTGGGGGCTAAACACCCTCTGTTACACACAAACGTGAACACACACACACTTTGTTGCACCTTGGATAAGTCATGTAGCGTGTGTGCAGACTGAGGATAACTAAGGCTGCAGTAAAAAGGCCTCCAGTCTGAGCTGGGCGAGAGGGTGGTGTAAGTATAATTTCACCAAAGTAAATTCATGTAATATTTATGGATGTAGATGGAGGGGAGGGGAGGAAAGGGGTGAAATTATGCAGCGGGGAGTGGGCGCATCAGAGGACCTTACATTATTCACTCAGGTAAATCTATAAGTGGAGAATATTCAGGTGTGAGATGCGAACATGAGCCAACCCCCCCTCCTGCCCCCACCCCGGGGACCTGTCACACTGTGTGATTGACTGACGTGCATCCGCTAAGAGGAGTCAAATAAACCGGCAAACAGTCAGCAGCATAAATAATTCTACCACTTAAAATGCTTGTCTTATTTCTTAGGTTGTTAGATTCCTGTGGATTTTGTGAGCGTTTTTTAAGAGCGTTTGAAATATCAGCCAGAGGAGAATGTGAAAAGAAGCCAAGTGAAAAAAAATGGCTGTGAAATAAGCTACTGGTGGACGGGGAAGCTGCGCAGGTGATGCATTTTTTAAACGCCACATATATCTGATTTTTAAATCAAATCAATTTCAGCTCAAAACAAAAACATTTTTTCTAAACATTTCTACACATTTTTCATTGTAAAGCAACACTGTCTTCTGCAGTTTATTTGTTCTTCTCAATATTATTCTGAAAAAATAAACCGAACATTTTTTAAACTGAACTGAGAAAAAAAACGTCTTCATACTTGAGATTTATTCAATGTGCTCATCAGTATTCCTATGAAACTGCCCTTGAGCAGGCCGCTACAGCACGTCTGCGTCCAAATTATTATTATTGTGCATTGTTGCCTTTATTTGATAGTTAATAGTGGGCATCTGTGTAAACTGTTCTGCTTTTCCATGTTGTTCTTACATTAACTCTTTGTCTTCCTGACCGTCTGTCTTCTGTTTTTACTTTCTCTAGCTGTCATCGCTCCATTTTGCTTCCTTTTATCCTCTGTCCTCTGGAATCTTCCTCTTCTCTGTTCTGTTCTCACTCCATTACTTTTTATTTTTTTCCTGTCTTACCGCTTCTTCCTTGTTATTCGCTCGACTTCCCCTCCCTTCGCCTCGCTCTCTCCCCCCTCTACTTGTCTCCTCTCTCATCTCTCCTCTTTGTTTCACCTCTGTTCTCCTCGCCTGTCCTTTCCTCTCCCCAGCCATCTGTTTATCCAATATGGCCGTCCCATCTCAGCTGGGAGCTTTTCCAGGGAACAAGACTTCTAATACAGTTCCTCCTCAACTTAATGGCCCTCGGTTCTGCTTTTGCCATTGCTGCTACATGCAGAGAGACAGAACTGAAAAAAGAAAGAGACAGAGAAGCAGAAAACCTGTCTGGATCCCCCAAAAAGCTTTCCCTTGATGACTAAAATAAACAGCGAAGCCACATTTCAAAACGTCATGGCTGGTTTCCTTCTCGCTTTACTTTTATCAGGTGGACGGACTAAATATACGTATAAAGTTACACTTGAGACAAACTCCAAACAATAATATTCACTTAAAATAGACATTAATTGCTGCTGTTAACATTTAGGATTAAGACAAACTAATAGTTGATGAAGGATGATGTCCTGCCATGTCTGAAAGATGTCCAGACAGAACAGATTTGTTGATGCACCTGATTATTTCTGTTGTTGCAAACTTTGATTTGTTTGTTCCATTTTTGTGTCCCTGCCACGGATGCGACTCCCGCACTGTTCCCGATTTCTGTCGTGGTAACTTGCACACTGGTTAACACATCGGTAGATGGGGAAGACTGATCATCTAAATGTTCACCGTGTGACGGCTGAACTCAAGCGGCCAAACTAAAACCCTTTGTTTACTTTAACTGACGCTCTTCTGCATCCTGTGGTGTTTTCCATTCATCCTCTTCAGCCTCTCGATGTTGTGGGTTGACAAGGTACACAAAAGTGCTTGCCGTCCCCACAACGCACACACACGCTTTTTATTAAAGGGTGTAGAGAGGAAGGGGGGTGGGGTGGCGGCAGTGAAAAGGGAGTAGTGTTAGGAAGGTGAGATATAAACACATGAATCATCAATAGTCCCGATCGCCCGGCTACATTCTCCATCCCATTGTGTTCGCGGTGGGAGCCAGGCCAGCCATCCGAACGGTGGAACAATGGAGGAGAGGGTAGTGCTGGACCCGCTACAGCATGAGTCACACAGAAACACATCTACGTCCACCCTACTGTTCAGTAACACAAACAGAAACATTAGAAGAGAGGTTTGTTTGAGGCTGTGTTTATAGAGCTCAAAAAAGCCAGAACTGTTTCATCACTTATTTAAGTCATTATTTTCCTGATGCTTTTAGAAGTTTTAAATGTAATTTGCTGCTTTTAAAGCTTTCGTGAGACCAGGTGTCTTTTCATAGAAATTAGTTTGCATGTCTTCTAGAGGGTTCTTGATAAAGTCGTAAATGTATGACTACATTTCCTCTTTGTTTTTAATTTACTGCTACATTCACAAGGCTTTTTCATGAAACCAGCGGGTCATGTGAATTAGACACGGTGTTTAGCATTTGAAGCCAGGATGTGACCTTAATTACACAAATTGACACTGTTTAGCTGTTGGGTGTCACAGGCTAGGCTTGAGGAAGAAGTAAGGTCAAAGGTCACTTGTTAATATATAATAAACATGCATATATATTTCTTCTGAATCTTCGATCACTCTGCTGCACTGTAGCAACCAGTAGCTTATATCTATATACGGTGTGACTCTTGGATTTGTACTTTAATGGGCTCTATCCCGTCGGGTCAGTGCTTGGCACCCGGGCAGTCACAGGGTTCAAGGCAGGACAGTGGTCAGGGGAGGGCAAAGGAGAGGAGGGGTGGCAGTACCAGCCTTCCTCTCGTAAATGTCACTGAGCGACACACGTTTCTCCCCTTAACACACACTTAACACTGTGCTATGCTCATGAACTCACAAACACAAAACCCAGTAGACATTAACACAATATGTAACTGCAAATGTGAAAATATCTCTGCGTGAATAATTGTGTTTATGAACAATATTTTTAAATACACAGCTGTAACCACGCAGGTCTGGTAAAAAAACATTGTCGTGAAATCAAGAAGAGCCAAGAAATGTGAGCAACTGTAAGAAAACAACAACACAACAATATTTATGCTAAAATTAGAAACAAAAAATAACAAATGCATGTTTATGTGTCAAATGTAACCACATCTTGCATACAAATAAGCGCATACATGTCCACATGCACATGCCCTCGTCTCCTCTATAAATATTATCACCAATCCACACATGTTGCCAGAACCTTCTCTCATGCCTCCACATTTTCTCTGATTTCAAAACCAGTGCACCAGGCCCAAACTTCTCTAACTGTCAATGTGTTAAACCAATAAAAGCCCACCCCTGCCTCTGGAGTCTGAGGTGTTAGAAATAAACGTCCCTCGCGTCATGCCTTATTCCCAGAAGGCAAGACGAGAGAGAAAGACAGGGCCGCATGCCGCTTTGGAAAAGAAAGGGGAGAGCGTTTCAGAAGGTCCTCCTAATGGCAAAAATATTTATGGGTCTCGTGACCGAGGCCAACTTATGGAAACGAAGTCTTTAAACTATTTTTTTGGCAGAGGCCTCGCACACACCCTCCAAGCACAGAAATTCTTTTGTTCTTATGGCGCTAATAATAGTGAGAGAGGTTGTTATGTGTGAGCGGTTACTGTGTCTTAATGTGGGTGTGTGTGTGAGATGGAAGTGTATTTATAGCTTCCCTGCTCTGGTGGCAAACTTTTAATTCGACTCCGCTCTTGTCTTTCTGCTCTCAGCATCAAGCTGATAATCTAACTGTCAAATGGTCAGATGGCAAAAAAACATCATGGTCAGACTTTTAGCAAGATGTGGAACAAACATAAACGGAAGTAAACAAAAACAGGAAGATGAACAAAGGTCAAAGGTCGCACGTGTGGGTTTATACGTTATTTGGTGCTATGGTGCAGCAGCGAGCACATGACATGCACATATCTCAACGCACACTGAAATAAATCCACAGCACATCAGTTTCAATCAAGGGATCTGATTTACAAATTCTCTTCACCAACACTAAGCGTAGCTCCTCCCTATGTTCCGAATGACAAACAAGAGGGAGAAGAGCGAACTGTGGGTTTTGTGGGAAAGACCGTCAACGCCACAGCTAGCACATTATTTTTCTATTTGCTTCAGATAGCTCTTTAAACACAGGGCGGGGGAGGAGGGGGTCACTTCAATTATCTCCCTCACTTCAGTGAACCACGCTGCCACCTCACCTAAACTGAGGGGGCTGTGCAGCAGGATGAGGAGAGGCTTTAGAGGAGGCAAGAAGAGGCTTCTCCCGCACACAGCCCAGGTCATTTTCTACCTTTGTAACAGGCGCCCGGTTCAATTACTGCTAAGCTCCAGTAATATGGGTAGTCATTAGGCAGACATAATGACAGCTCATTCAGCAGAAAATCAGGGAGTGACAAACACAAGTGCCGGAGATAATTGAATTAGGACGAGAGTGCGAGAAATGGATACGCTTCAGATTGCAGCAAAAATTATCAAAGTTAATGGGCAAACCCCACAATTCGAAGAACTGGACACACCCCCAATCAGCCAGTGTGTGCGTGTGTGTCTGCACCATTGTTGCATGAATGCAAATGCACATCTCGAAAATGTCAACAGCAGGACTCCGGCGCGTGCTAAATGTCAACATGTGTTTTTCAAGGACTCTTGTCTGTATAGTAATTAGCTCTGCTTTTAATAATACATTTGTTTCATTTGTTATTCTCCCTTTTGATAACAACAAAATAATGTTAAATATTTTGAGGGAACTCTGCATCAGGCCGGAGCCCATGAATATGCTGACAATAGGGTCAAACAACGAGAAGAAAAGCAGGTGAAGAGCGGACTAATCAAACGCCTTTCATGCCGCGTTGCGTATTAACCTTCATTTAGAGGAAATAAAGCTGTAACAACCTCCCGTGGGCTCTGTGATGAATAATCAGGAACTATCGTTGGTAAATTGTTAGGACTGGTTGTGATTGTCACAGCGTTTTGTATATGGATATATAATAATAATAATGTACGCCGATATGAGGAATATCTGGGATGTCATTTTAGGAATATTTCTGGGATGCTGTCAATATGAAAAGTGCCTGAAGCTCATAGTTTTTATAGATTGTAACCGAATTTTCACAAATGCAACTGGCAGCTGAATCCTGATCAGGCAGTGTATCAGACAACGCTGACGACTATGAGCAGACCCCAGCTCTGCTCGGCGCGGCTCTGTGCTCGGTGAGCACATAAAAAAGATTAAAGGTCTGCTGCAGATGAAGAATTGAACAGATGATGCTCCTGGTCTGTGTAAAGTACTGTCAATTATAGCTGACAACACGGTGAAAGATTTACTATGGAAACAATATGCAGGAGTATTTTTAAATGGCCTATACTGCAAAGACACTTAAAGCTGAAATAGTAACGCGGAGCAGGTGGAATGATCAGCAAAACTATGATCTGATATAGCTGCTGATTTTACTCACATTCTAATAAACCACTCTCTTAGTTGATGGTTGAAACTTACCTTGAGTTCGCGGAAGAAGATGCTGCTGCGTGCCCACTCCACGATGGAGAAGAGAGTCTGGTCGGCCATCTTGCACATGAGGCCGAAGGTGTTGAGCTTCTCGTGCTTGCCACGGCTGGCCTGCTCCTGCTGCAGGTACGCCAGGATCTTGGCCTGAACTTGCGGCTCATCCGGCTCACACTTGAGCAGTTCTACGATCAGGTGGGGAAAGCTGGGTGGCGAACCTGACTGGTACGCATCAACGTAGGCGTAGCCCATGATGGACTCTGGTGAACTAGTGTATGGGTCTGGGTACTCTGACTTAATGGTGCGCGTGCCCTGGAAGTGTCCGTAGGCCGCCTGGTAGCCCTGCAGGCTGCCAGCGTGGGGCGGCATTGCCATGCTGACGGGCGAAGTGACAAACGGGCTGCGGTCGTAGTCTGTGGGGGGCAGGGCGGTGGGGTGGTGGTGGTGGTGGTGGTGGTGGTGACTGGTGTGGTGGCCGGGGTGGTGGCTCAGTGGGAGGCCCTTCGAGGCAGCTGAGTGGATGTTCTGAATGGCAGAGGAGATGGTGAGGTCAGTGGGCACGGCCTGCATCACCTGACTCATGGCCTCTATCTTCAGGCCATTGGCTCGGATCAGAGCTTTCTTTTGCTGCTTAAGGGCCCGATCGCGTTTGTACATTGGGCCGAACTTGTTGCGACCACCACGCATTCGGTCCGCCCGCACAGCTGACGGACACATGGGGAGAGAAATGAGAAAGAAGACAGGACAAAATTAGCCCCAGCATGTAAATCTTATCATTTTACTACTTTGTCACCGTGTGCATGAAAAAAATAGCAGTTACAGTAGTTAAATTTTCCTACACTTAATTAACAAATATTTGAAATCTTAAACTTTTAAAAAAGGGAAAGGTTGGTCAAGCACAGCAGACTAAGCTACTTATATTTGTCTGCTACTTTAGTGTACATATATGTATTTTAGCCTATTATTATGTAGGTGAACCTCTCAGATGCTACTTGTATGTAGATCAAAGTGGTGGTTGCACTGACATTAACCTGTTGACCTTTAACCCCCACAGGTCAAACAGTGGTAGATGACTTGGGAAATACACATTTCAAATGTGCACGTTGGAAAAGACTTAAAAAAAATCTTTCCAGAACCACACGTTTTGCTATGCTGTCTGATTATGCAACTTCAAAATGCCACTGACCATTAGCAGAAACTATGTTTTACTTTGCAAACCCCAACGGGTGAAAGGGGCTGACAATAAGCAAGTTGAGCCTCTTTTTTCTGATGAACCAAACATGCCTGCGATGCCCCCTGCTTCCCCGCTCGGTGCGGGATCCTGTGGTGAGGCTCACAACACGTCTGTGCCATTGGTGTTTCTAATGAATGAGCTGGGCACACAGTGGACCGCTCTGAGGGCCATGTGCGATCTGCCATGGGGAATCTCCTCTGCCGTCTCCCAGTCGGGGGGCGCTGGTGTTAATTATTCATACTTAATTAACTCTTACTCTGACGAGCGCAGCATGCAATGAGCTAACGGACGTCTGGGAGGCGATGCAATAAAAAAAACCTCACTACTACCACCGCCGAACACAGAACGTTATATACTTATCATAACCAGTACGATCTATCCGTCTACTTTAGTGTACATGCAAAAAATGCACATACATTTAGTCTGTTCATACAAACTGAGTAGTCAGATGACAGAGTCCACTCCAGCTCCTGCTGTTTTGACAGATGAATGAAAGAACAGAAGAAGAAAATTGAAGTGGGGGTGGGGTGGGGGTGGAGGGGAGACATCGGCATAAAAACACACACTCGCTTACACACTCTAAGCTGCCTTGGGAGTGATTTTAATGACCTCCGTCACAAACGTGTCTGTCACTGATCTGAGCAAGAGGAGCTGAGAGAGAAATGCACGTAGAAACACATTCGCTCGCTGACGTCCACGTGACTCTCATGCATTCTCGCGTTGAACACACACACCCTGGCTGGTCCTGATCACGGGGAGCGAGAGCCGGGTGGCGGCCAGACACTGTATAGAATTTATACACAGTGATTTTACATACACATACATACGTAGAAGCATTTCCCAACATGCTTGAGGTCAACTCCAGCGCCCACTCGTCCAGGCTCAGGACCGTTCAAAAATTGATCACACATCAAAGGAGAAAAAATAAATCAGGAGCCCCGTGAAATGTATCCATTATACATTATTGTAGGGTGACTTTAACTATTAATGATTTCTCCACAACAGCGTAATTAATGAGCTGAGAAACTAATAGTTGGCTCTACTGGGAAAACAAAATTAGGCCCTGACTGCTTTCTTGCCTGCTTTGGACCCAGGGACCCACATCACATCATGAATATCAGGATACAGCAGGGGGGTTTAGTTCTCACCATAACACACGCACACGCACACACACACACACACACACACACACACAGATACAAATTCTTTGTCTCTAATTAAACAAGGTGATTTGCATGAAAGTAACACGGATTAATATGGACGGGGGAGGGGAAGAGGGGAGGAACACATTGAGATAAACGTGTCTTTGGGGAGGTGGAGAGATGGTAACAGGTCTGGTGCTGCAAGGACTGGGTTTATGATGACGAAGTTCCCGCGTCGCCCTGTGCGGTTTGAGCGTTTTCACGCACTGATCATAGAATTTTTCTTTCGTGACAGACTTTAGTACTAGTAGTAGTATTCATTTTGTGGTTTTTGTCTGAATTGAATCTGCGTGAGGGGATGAATTTGCAGGAGGCTCTGGGTCTAAAGCCAGGCCGAAAGGTTAAAGCCTGGTGCTGTTTCCATTCAGAATTTCCTTAACTTACTGTCTGAGAGCAAATCCACACAAACTCCTGAATTTGAGCGCGTACACACACACCATCTCATAAATTCACAAACTGCCCAAATCAAATCCTGCTTCCTCTTCCCCCTAAAGCGTCCGACGCCTCACGTACAGACTACCTCCAACATGTACAAACAGACACAAACGCAAACAAGAGGACACACACACTCTCCACACACGCAGCCTCTGTGCACACTCAAACACATCACACACCCAGCCCTCAGTACTTATATCCTCTGATTTATGGTTGTTTAATATACAGGAATATTAAGCGTGCGTAGGTGAGGATCCCTGTCGCCCGCCGGCATATTAATGGGTCCCGCGGAGCCTTGCTGACACCCTGTTTGTCATGTCGGGGCCTCAGCCCCTGCTCCGGATGCGCCCTATCCCATGCACACACATGAATACCTATGATGCCTATGCATAAGTAATGGCACAGCTCCCTGGTCTCTAGCACCAGGTACTGGGAGGCTGATGGAAGACAAATCAGAGCGAGAAAGATGGAGACGGGAAGGCAATAAAAAGTGGAGGCAGAGAGAGAGAGATACAGAGAAAGCAAACAACCAGGTTCTGGCACAGGTTTCAGCTGAATGGCCCTGGTGAGGTTTGACAATTAGGTTCATTTCATTCAAACATAATGTGACTTGTTTCCCTAAATCACCCACAGTAGACGTTTTATTCCAACTCTAAGTGATAAGCGCCGATAAATACGCCTGTTGCTCTGTCTTTGAGATGGTCCAGTGATGGAAATATGACTTCTAGGCAGCCACACCAGCAGAACTCTTCAGACCGTTGCACCAACCTGCTAAAGGTTCAGGTTCAAATGGCTTATGAGTGCTGTAGTGTTGAACACGAGGCAAGGATTTTCCCATCGCGTGAGGTTTTGTTTTTTTATTTTAGACATATTGTGTCGTTTAAACCTCATCATCATCGCTTTTGATTTTTAGCAGCTGCATAAAATGCGATGGCAGAGAGACATGACACAATGTTATTCATGTCACTCTGATACGGGGACACCTGCCATGTCACCTTGTTTCACAGATTTCTCTTTGAAACCTTACCTACACTCAGATGAACACGCTTCCTGACTGTTTCTACTGTAAATACTGTCTCCCATTGAGAGCCTAAAGTAAACAGACGGAAATATGTTATTGTGAGCCAACTTCAAAATAAAATGTGCTTTCTCTTCTATATCCTTTAATTCTGCTGCTGTGTCATGAAAAGATTATGCTAACACGACCCTAAAACTCTTCTCTTTTCTCTTTAGCTGCTGTCAAGTCACAGCTTCTCCCTCTTGCCTGTGGCCTTCTGAACAGTTTTTAGGTATCTCATGAATATATGTATGTGTTTATGTATGTGTGTGCGCTGAGGAGTGTCAGGCGTTCTGCGTGAAAGGTCTTTACTGGTCGTGGCAGCAGTCGCCCTCTGGAGCTTCTGGCACGTGACAGAGCGCTGCAGGGCCTGTCCTGCCCCCGAGCTGAGAGCTACCGCCAGCTAAACGAATCAAACGCCCCCCCCCCCTCCTCCCGTGTCAGCTGGAACATGACAGGCTGGGACATTCTGCCCAGCGGCCGTTCACAATTAACAGCAATTAATTACACCGCGAGTGGCAGGTAGAGGGAGAAGCCTCTGGAAAGGTTTTAGTTAGGCTGTCTGTACTTCACCTTCACCCGCCCAGGCTCTTATTTCTTTAACATATTAACTTTATTCAGCTGTAATTTCAGGGGCCTGAGGAGGTTTTACTGCGTTTAAATTGCAAAGCAGATTGAAATTGTATAAATAACATAAGAGCTATTCATATTAAAGATTGCACTGTAAACTAATTTGCCATATTTTTAAATGACGCCATAGTAAAATAACAACCTTTAACTTTCAAATGCTCTGTTTATGAAAGGAAGACCTTCAGGTCACACTATTCACTCTGTAGTTATTGATTTCAGACTCGTTTGTAAAAAAAAATAATCAGTTAAAAATATTACATTAAAAGGTTGGAGGGATGTTTCTTTCTCCGCCGTCCTGTCACTTCTGCACAGCCGTGTTTGAACAAGGTTCTGAGCCATGTTCAAATTAAACAAAGACGCCTCGAAAGGGCTGGCCAAAAGTATCATCATTACCATTCTCACCCTGCTGCCAAGTTTAATATTTTATCTATTGCTCTGTCTGGCACGTTTAACAGCGCAGCAGCTACCAGATAGCCCCCAGCTCCCTCTGACCCCAACTCAAACACTAAGAAGCAACGCTAGGTTCCAACGCTTTGGCAGAACGGTTTCTCCTTGTGAGCAAAACTTAACGAGCGGTTCATTGTTGAATGACTGAATAAATACAATCGAATCATTTTGTCAGATCAGATGTTCACGTTTTTACTGGTGGATTTCTCAATTTAGAGGAAGCAAACAAAACAAAAATTAAAAAACAGCCGAGGTGCCTCAGTCGACTGAGTCAGATTGTGAAATCATGGAAAAACACTTGCTCTGTCATTTCGCTAGAACTTTGGTGCAAGTTTTTAAAACACCTCTGTGCGAGTCTAGAAGCGGTCAACCCTCCAATTTTAGCTGCTCCATGTTCTAATTTTTTCCTTCCCAACTTTCAGAAGCAGTAATTGCAAACAGGCATCATATCTCAAAAAATATATGATGCAGCGCACAGAAGGCAATAACGCCGCCTGGATCTGCTTTTCCACGGCTGCAGATGGGAACTGTAACTTATAGATCATATTTTAGTGACTGGGGTTTACTATGAAACCTCAGAATAATGTTCCAATAATATGATACATGCTACTATATACCACATATGGTCCACTTTTCTGTTATGAGTCATTTTTTATATTGTGAGGCCGTGTACGCAATGAACGCTTACTTTTAATTCAGTGGCACTTTTTATCACATTTATTTGTAGGTTGTATAATGTAGCACTGCTTTCACTCTTTTTCAGCTCTTCTGCTACACACTCACATGTCGCCTTGGTACAATCAGCCACCTGTTCCTGTTTTAGGGTCAAGTGGTTGAAAAATATAAATAACAATCACTGTTTCGGTTTGGACAGGTCAACAGTTTTTCTCTATGCAAAACTGGCTCATTTAAATGTTTTGACAGCCTTCATGTATCTACCAGCGCACTTTCACACACAAACACAAAAACACAACAGCGGCGAAACAGCCAAACGCCTGAGCTATGACACAGTAAAGGTGTTGCCGTACCTTCCAACTTCATGCCGACGGTGAGGCACTTTTGGAAGCGGCAGTACGGGCAGCGCTTCCTCTGGGTCTTGTCAATCTGGCAGCTCTGGTTCTCTATGCATGTGTAGCGCTTGTTGTTCTGGACTGTGCGCTTGAAGAAGCCCTGCGGAGAGAACCAATTAAGACGTCAACCCGCTTGACCCCTGCAATGCGATGGTAATTGGCCCATTCACGCTCCCAGACAGATGGAGAGGGACAAGCCCAATGGACACACACACACACACACTGAAGTTTTGAAAGCTGCACTCTTATTGATGTTAGGATGCTTCATAAACACACACACACACACATAGTCTATTAAAAAAAGTAAATACACACTGACAACAAAAACGCAATAGTTTAAATTTTTCATATACTCACACCAGGAAATTATTATTCTATTTAGACACTAAATTAATTTTATTGATAATTTCTCCACATATCTGCTTTCTTCACTATGTCTCTGCACTATTAACTAACCAACTAAGGACATAACAGCTAATCGGGCTCCTGTCAAAATTACATCCTTGTGCCCAACATTCGCTGTTCGTCCAAAGACTGAAATTTACTGGGAAAGCTTTTTTCCAGCTCCTCACTTATTTATTGAAGAAATATAAAAAGAGGAGTCCAAAGAAATCCAATAAATTATATGTTTCACAGTTCCAGGACCACAGACACTCATACCTGCAACGTGGAATTAATTATTGGCACCGGCAGTGAAAATCAAACAGAGTGGAGACGGTATTAACCTATTCTAGATCCATAACCTAGGAGGGGAATCTGTAAACCTGCTCTTTTAAAAAATAAAAAGAACCTGCTGCTGTCAATATCTCACCAAACACAAATTTAATTGACAATCTGCATGGCCTGATTGCCCCCTCACTGCCTCCCCAAAAAAGACTGCGCTTGCTTTTGGATTATTGACTTCTCAGTGCTAAAAAATCCATGCCTCCGAAGGAACTTTCTCTCCAGCTTTTTCATTTAGCACAGTGTGCTATAAATGTCTGAACCAAACTGGGATCTGCTAACGCGCTTTAAAAACCACACAATGTCACTTATGGAGATTAAGTGGACAACGCCTGACGGAACAGCTTTTATTTGTCCAAACCAAGAAAACACAAACATCAAGGCTCCTTTTAACGCGTAAAGAATTTATTGCACCCGGCGTCTGCCTGTTTCTTTTGTCGTTGCAAATAACAAACATATTTTTACATAAAATATGTCACAAATTGTCAACCTGGTCATATAAAACCATAAGCTTAATTTATGACCTGAGTACAAACAGTCACATCCCAGACTAGTTACATTAGCACTTACTACTAACTACCAAACTGAATCATTAGCAACGAGACCTTCTGACATAAAACTGGATTTCGGACTCTCTTTGCAGATTTTTTTGACCCATAGTCGTTATTTATTATTTATCTACCATTATGTCACTTTTTTATCATCTAGGTTTTAAATCCCCAAACTGGAATTGAAACAGTTAAAGTCTTGCAGGCAGTTTCACCTTGCCGATGTTTTACTAACAGGTATGATGTGGTTCCATCATTAAGTCATGATGACAATATTTGGCCTGGAGGATATAAGCTTACATAATTATAATGACATGAAATAATGTGAATTGCTCTATTTGTGCTTGTGGAGGTAGGAGCATTATGTCCAGGTCACTTTCTATGCGTAGTGTACAGTTTGTGCGTGTTCTACAACCCAAATCCGGCAACGCAACCAAAACGTCCCAAACAGACCCGATGTCAGATCCATCCTGAAACTACACTCTGGCATCTGGAGGGGAGGGGGTAGTTACAAATAGAGAAGAGCGAATCTAAAAACAAATTATTACAAATAACAAGCCTCACTGTCAGAAAACACAAAGGCCATAATTCTCCAGGTCTCAGCTGAGCTGGAGGAACCTGAGCAGGGACTGCGAGATAGCGAATGCTTAATGCCGACGTGAGCCTGTAACATGTCAACAAACTGATGTATCAGTTCAACCCGACGATCATACTTTTAAAATGCGTATACTACCTGCATTTTAGAGATAATCGATGACAAGCTTCAGGTAATTATCAATATTATTAATGTTTCAACAAGGATATACTGCACTTTGTAACAAACCTCCGTCTGCATCCTTCATGCACACAGGAGCGTGCACCGGGGTTCTGCTAAACTGGGAGACTGGCTCTCCAACGCTCGCCTGTGCCGAGGCTGACGAGCAGCAGAGATGCCACTGACGTCTCCCTTCAAACAAGTGCTTAGCATCCCAAGGTCATAATACAGGATCAAATCTATAACATGTGCTTTGAATAATGACCACATAAGCAAGAAATGTGCGCTGGTGCATCGATACCACGAGCTGCAGTTTCACAGCGAAGACTGTTAACACGGAGACATTTGTCTCATCTTAATTTTGTGTTGACAGCTTTACTGCACTAAACAAAAAATGTGGGTGAAGCCTATTAGTGGAGTGTTGAGGACAGCAGTGGAAATAGGCAGAAAGGGACAAACAGGTCGTTGATGGAGCTCAGATTAAATGCACCAACTGTTTACCTTGCTGTAGTGTCGTTATTAACTTTCTCATGGAAACTTTCTGCAAGCAGACGATGTTGCTCTGTGCTAAATGAACTTGTGATGAGAGTTTTAGACAGTGTGGCACAGGCTTGTACAAACAGATTCATTATTACTGTGACTTCCTGGGTTAACCCCCCAACCCGTCCACCTCCTGGCTTCAAAAACGACTAAACTGCACTGCACGCGTTTGAACCTGTTTCTTTCAAAGCCGTTCACACCACCTTTCACAATCCTCTCTCTCTCTCTCTCTCTCACACACACACACACACACACACATACAGAGGAAAGGTTTGCTATATGTGACCCTCTCTCTCCTTTAATGCTGCCTTTCCTGCAATGTTTAGGATGAGCAACGGGATTTTCTCTAGAATGTCGGCTAAGTGCCTGCAGTGCAAATATGTCACTGCAAAAAAACAAAAAAAAAACATTATGTGTTATTATGTGTGAGATATTTTTAATGATATAATCCAATGCACTGTGTCTGCAGCCTTCATATAATTAATGACGAAACACAGAGAGTAGCCACTACTGAGAAGTGCAAACACAGTAATTCAATGTAACTGTGACTCTGATACTCACAGGCTTTGATGCTTTGCAGGAACTTTTATAATTAATTCGACAACTATAAATAACTGTGACCTCGCTGACAAAGACTATTTTAGACTTTACCACTATTTACATGTCAGAACAAACAAGCAAAAGCACACAAGTCAGTCGCTGTTTCTGGTGCGTTTGGGGCGTTTTCTGGATGAAGCCACTCACCTTGCAGCTCTCACAGGTCAGCAGTCCGTAGTGATACCCAGAAACCTTGTCTCCGCACACGGGGCACATCTCGTCCAAGTCTTCGTCATAAGAATAGTCCATCATTTTTAACTGGTGAGCTGCGGAGGAGACACGGACACACGGAGAAAAGTCTATTTCACTGCAATCTGGGCTCTACAAAAAAAGCAAAACACGTTCATCAGTCAGGACGAACCGCGGGGAACCACACGATGACGGAGCTGAGAATATTTAAACGTCTCCCGGACTTTTAGTGGGTTTAATTCGAGGAAGGGAAGAAGATGATTGGTAGATTTTGGACCGACTTAAAAAGACGCAACAATTTATGTCCTCTCATTGCCGTCTTCTCTCTTACAGTCGTTACAGACGGAAGCCAACAAAGTAAAATAAAAAAAAATAAAAAACTGAAAAACCTCATGGAAGTGAACCTCATAAATATGCATGCGCCTAAGTCCTGGAGTCGCTGGGGGAAATGAAGAGATATTAGAGTTAAGGATTGGAGGAGAAGACGTTACCGCCCACAGACAAGCGAAGGCACACAGAGAAGCCCTTATCTCTGCAGGCGAGGAGAAAACATCCAAAACCAACTTCAACCAACATTATGTTTCCCTCTCGCAGAAACAGCCGCAGCGCTGGAGGCCACGAGATTCGTTTCTGGCGCCGCAGTAACAACGTTTTCTGCGACTTTCTGGGCGCTGGAAAAAAAATTTAGCCAGCAAATAGTGAAAATGCCTTTTTGTCCATTCCAAAGCAACTAAACAGCTTAATTATATAATCGTTGCAATTTAATAAATGGCCAATGATTTCCCCCTCCTCTGCTCGTTATATTACCATTTTACGCAGCGTGCACTAAGCCACTGTGGTGGTTTATCTGTTGTAGCCGCTCTTTTGCTTTGTGTATTAGAAATACATCGATACGTGCGGCAGCTACGCAAACAGCCAGGCTGACATTTACAGCTGTTACAAAAGCATTTATGGTTCTAATCATAAAAAAGCAGCCGAGATCAAACAGGAAAACCTCAGTGGATGTGGCTGTAAAAGTGGAAATATTTTGTCAACTAGACGCCTTCCAAGGCCTCCACGCACACACGCACGCACACACCGCTGCTCCGCGTCAAACTCCACTCACTGCTCACTGAGACCTTTTAATTAGACATGATTTCTGGTTTGTTAGCGCGCTGCCCTGCTGGGATCCATCCGCGCTGCATATTCCAGCTGAAGCAACAAGTTCCACCGAGCTGCCCGTTTTTTTTTGTTTTTTTTTTCGCGTTTCATTTTTTCCACAGAAGCTTAAAGCTTAAGCGCCAATTTCAGAACTTTCTCCTATAAAGCGGACAGAGGAGAAGGTTCGCAGGGCCCGCTCGCATGACGTGACACGGTTGGAGAACTGGACTCGTTTTCATGAAGAAAATAAATATTATATTATCACGGGTGCAGGTATTGGATGACACGAAGCCGCAGCAAATAGTAGCACAGCACCTGCATTTGGAAACGTTTCCAATGCCACAAATAACAACTATTTTCAGAAAAGTGTCTCAGCGTTCATCCAGATTTTATCTCTTTATCGTGGAGCGTATTTGCTGCCGCTGTCTGTAAACCATTGGTTCTCATTGTAGGTTTTTAGTGCATCATATAAAACTGGAGCTGTCTTGCACAGAAGAATTTAAAGACGTTTAGCTGCGTCCGTGGTGCCAGCTGGAGACGTTCGGTGTGTGCGGGTTACATGGATGCAGAGGACGCAGAAACACACCGAGCCTCACCTGCTGGCGCTGACTTGGTCAAGCTCCACAACATTTACAGCGTTTGTGAAAAGCGTTGGAAATCGTCTCCTTTCCTGTGTGTAAACGCAGATAACCTGCTCTCTAACGAGCCACTCCTCGCCTCGTATTAGTTATCAGGTCCCATAAACCAACTTCGGGCTAATTGATCGACAGTTTATATGGCAGTGGGGAGAATGAGGAGGGTGCGTGAGGGTATTTTCAATGAAATACCGTTAAATTGTCTCTGGATTTACGTCTAATTTGTGGAAGAAAATATTTCGATTCATGCCACATGAAGCCAAAGCAAAAGTGTTTCGAACAAAGCTGCGTATTTTTGAACGATATATAGCACATTTAAAGTTCTGACGTAATTTGTGAATTTCTTTAAATGTTTATTTTTTTACAAAAATTCGGTTTAATAAAATACAAATACAGCCGAAGGGATATTTGCCTAAAGCTACGTTTGGTACCAATGTTTAATCCACTTTTTAAATGTTTTTTGTACATTTATTTTAGGCCAAGCTTTGACAAACCAGAAAACACAGTTAGTTTGAACGTATTTGTCACACGTTAATGCTCGTTGTAGATTCATATAATATATAAATTAGACGTGAATTAATAGGTTGTTTAAGATAAAGTTTACTGGCTCGGATCGGGCTGAAAAATCAAACCAATAGTTGCCAAGAAAATGTCAACATGCGGAAAAAATCGTGTTTAATTCTACAAGTCAGACAGCTCACACCAGGTCCGCTGGTTCATTATGAAGCGACATACGTGACGTGACGTAAATACACAGAGCTCCTCTGCTCAAGCTCATAGTTTTTACGCACCAGGCGCCCGCACATTTCCAGCATGACTGACAGCTGGAAATGATCATTGTTTGATCCTGGGCCAAACCTTTAAAAAGCGAGTCAAAGTACGCACATCGTGCTAGTGATTAATTACTACACGAGTCTAAAGATTGGAAAAAAATATTCTGAAACCACGGTGATAATATTCCAGAAAGTTTCTATAAACCATCGCTTTAGGTAATGATTTACGCGTTGCTTATGAAATGTTAAAGCTGACTGTCACCGGCTGTTAACCCGGACTGAGTGGTGGATATACGCGTGTTCACGTGTTTTGGTGAAATGAAAGTAACCTACGCAGCGAGAACCTCCAGTGATAATAGCCGTGGAGTCGGTAAGGAAGTGGAAAGCGAACGGCGGGTCTTACCTTGCATGTTCCTTGGCATGTACCCCTGTTCGCCATACGATCGAGAGAGTCCCAGGGATTCAGTCTCGACTTTGGGCAGCATGTCAGCGCTGCCGGCCTGAGCTGGAGACTCCGCACCGCTCGGCGGGACAAGTGGACGTGAGAGGCAAACGTTCCCAAACACACCTCAAAGTGTCCCAGACGCCTTTTTAGCTGGTGATTTCTATCTTAATGCCTCGGGCTGTCTCCAGTTTAACGCACCATGCTTTGAATGTAAAGCCTAGTTCAAACGACACATGTTGTCTTCAAGCGGCTGTGTTGCGCTGGTGCTGATCTGATTTAGTGTCACTAATTTAATTTCTCTGAAGTGCATTTGCGCAAAAAACGCATTAATGGAGCCCCACACACTCGGGGGTTCCTTCGATAATTATTAACGATCGGTGCGCGCAGAGTTAGGCAATCAGTCTCTTACTCAAACGAGAAAACTGTACGGCGTCCGGATTGAAAGGCGGTGGTAATTTTCCCTTCAGCTTTTCCAGAAGTCTTTTAGCGCGTCACCCATTAAAGTCGGGCTGTCAGCGTAACTTTCAGCCGTTAGCAAACGAGTACGCGCCGCCGGGGCCGCTCTCTCCTGTGCGTAAACTCGGATTTGGCGTGTTGGTCGGACTGTCTGAAGATGTGGAGACCTCTTCTCCTCCTCCTCCTCGCGGCTTTGTTTACTCCGCTTTCTCCAATCCGGGGCGCATGCGGTCGTCTGACATCATCGTTGCCTGATCCAATCAGGCGAGAAGACCGGGAAACATCGCCTCAAAGCCTCCAGTTCCGTGTCTCCAAAAATCTCAGCTGTTTAATCCCTTTAATGATGCAAAAGCTGAGAGGGAACAAGGAAATCAAGCGAAGTGATGCAACTTTATGTGAGAGTGGACTTCCCGTGAGCGCACGGAGTGAAAACCCAGCGCGCAAGGTATGCAGGTTGGAGCAGGAGCATATTGCAGCACACTCACGCATGCTGATGCGTTTATAATGGAAAGTTCTCAGCCAAAACTAAATGATTTTAATATCCGGAATCTAAATGTGTTAGTATGCAATTCAGTTAACCACAGTCAGGCGTTTTTAAGACTTTTGCTGTCATTGTGGGCATCTAATACAATCTCAATTTAATGACCTCCCACCGTGAAGTGATCTTTCTTCTTTCTTGCTTGCTTTCTTTCTCGCTTCTGTCTTGCTTTCTTATGCCCCTCTAACCGCGGCTATGGCTATCCCCATTTTATAATGCAGGTGAAGGCCAAAGTAAATTCTGCATTAGGCCTATAAATATTTAAAATATGTAAAATAACCTGCGTTTTAGCTTTTGGGTTTATTTGTTCAGTTTTGTGCAAAATCTGAGCAGCGCCGGCCCCGGGCTTAAAATGGCCTTTATTTTCGGATCAAGCCACCCCCCTTATGCAATAAATTATACCTTTGCTTCTGAATTATTATCCGTAATTGGCTGAGCAGGGATCAATTAGTGATCTGACGTCAGACTCGGGCTATTTAACAAGTTCCAATTTAAATACAAACAACACCACAGACAGAAACTCATTTGTTTTAATTCACCTGAATATAGTGATTTTTTTTTAATCGATCGAAGATTTAAAGATGAACCGTGGGAGAAGAGGAAATGTCACAGGACAGGCTGCCAGACTCACCTGAAGGGTCGAAGAGGGCGCGCTACACACGTCTACTCATTAAAATGATCACAGAGCCCTGCGCATCTTAACAAGAAAGTAGTATTAGAGCAACAATAAACGAGCAAAGACGCACCAGGGTCAGTTAAACACAACCCTACCAATCCCTAAAGTCCCTGAGCTAAATTTTGCACTATAGCTAAGATATTTGTCGGCGATCTCCTGTTTTTATTTCCCATTAATGTGCGAGCAATACTAAGTGAAATCTTTACTAAATCGAGGGCTTCTTTCTCTGGAAGAGCCTCCTCAGCCGGCGTTAGCCTCCCTATCCTCACAGTTACCGGAGAGATAAATCAGCAGCAGGCTCTGGTGGTTTGTTTACCTGTTGCATTCGTTGCATACTTTATGCCTGACAAATTAATTATGAAGTCATGTTATTCACACACGTTAGCGTCTCATTGTGACTTTTAGGAACCGCTTGGTCTATAAGTCGACACTCATCCGCTGCTATGTATTTAACATGTGATGCCTCGTGTAAATCAATGCTGCTACAAAATCACTTAAATCCAGTGGTTATGAAGAATAAAGGCGACATGTACCGAGAAGTGCAGGCGATGCTTTGTGAGAGGCCATACACAGCACCCACAAATTAATTATTGCAATAATAATGAATGAATGGTCAATAAATATTTAGTACTTTTAGTATTTACATCTTCCAACTGATCTTTTCAGTATTTCCAGGTGCCCTCACATGCTCACAGACACACAACTTCTCCTTTTTATGATGGTTTGGTGACCCTCACGTCAACAACTCTTGAGAGGGGGCTCCGCCAATCAGCAGCGGACTCTTAATGCTGGGCTGTGATTGGTTAAAGCGCCGTCGCTAGCAGGCCACGGGGGCGGAGTCAGTGTATGAGAAGAGACAAGAAGGGGCAGAAGGGTGAGGGGGGGTGGAGGCCCAGGTTAGGTTATAAAATGACACGGAGACTGATAAGCCCTTCTGTGGCAAGATAGCACTGCTGGAATGATTAACCTGCACAGAGAGAGAGAAGGTGCAGAGGAGAAGGGTAATGAGGGACACAGGGAAGTAGGAGAGGAGAAGAAAAAAACGTGGCCAAAAACAGACACATTTGATTAAACAGAGATTAAAGGACTAAGGGAAAGCGAGGAAGAGAGTGAAAAAAGCTCCAAGTATCCAAGTTATTTTACTGACATCACGTTGTTACGGTTTGCAGTTTGAGGTGGCAAAAGTCTCTTCCGACGAAAGGCAAAGTTGTGCCGACCATACGACTCAAACTTTGGACCAGTCTTCAGCCACGTCACACTTCCAACTTTGGATTTATTTGACTGGCACACACACAGACTAACGCACACACGCAGACACAAGATCACTTTGCTGCTTCCAGTAAAGGTGCAGAGAACCCATGCAGACACATAGAACTCCACACAGAAAGGCCCGACAGGAGTCAGACCACTGAGCGGACTGAGCTACTTATTTACTACATGTCCATCTTGAACTCACTTTAAATGCTCGTATTGAAAAAAACAGCTGCCACCTGTGGCTTTAAAGCTGACAGAAAACAAGGAATGAACTGACAGGTGTGCCTACATTGTGTGTTAAGTGTGAATGTACAGTACTACTCTTCAGATTATTCAAAACTAAGCCACATACAGAAAAAAGGAATTGCTCAGTTTTTCTGTTAAGTCTCGTTGTAATAAAGTCAGTCACAGAATTACAGTTCTTTTCAGAGACGTCATTTATTTTCTGAAAGCTGTAAGAGAAATTGTGATTTTGATTGAGGCTCATTGTTCAGCTGTTACATAATTACCTAAACATATTTACACATCAGTGACAGTGTGTGTTATCAGTTTGAAGTGGGAATTACTGCTACACAGCACCACATGGTTTCTGTGCTGGTCTGCGTCAGTGTCCTCATTCCTCAATACATCCCATATTCCTTTGACAACCGCTGTTACCTTTCGGCTCCAGGCTTTGGATGTAGAGAGTTACTGGATTATTGGAGGAAACTGAGTCTGTCAACAGCAAGTGTTGACATTTGTGCTTAGGAGATAAACCTCACTGAGGATCAAACAACGACGGGCCCTTTTGAAGACAGGAGTGTGTGTTTGTGTGCGCATGCATGTTTGTGTAAAGAAGTTTCTGTGTTGCAAGTTTGTTGCTGACAACCGTAAGTGGCAGGACGCCAATATTGTCTGAGGGTTTGGTCACCGCCATGTCAGGTGGGAAAGAAAACATAAAATAAGAAGAACTGAACACTATTTCTAGCACATAGTGATTTATATCACTGCAATAATAATAATAAAAATATAGATATCTGTCCTGAATGTTTTCAGGCTCAGATATAAGAGAACACTGTAGAAGTTAATACACAGAAAATCTGTATATCAGCAACATATAAAATGTGTTGCTTTAATATTTTGAGAAATTATAACTACTCCAGTTAAAAGATGGTTTGAAAACTTACACACATGAAGCTCAGGTTCACATTTACATAAGGCTGATTCTTCAACGATGCACAAGAGGGATAAGGTGCCAGGGATTCGCTTGATTCATCTGTTTCCCCAGTGAATGTCTCCAGAGAAACATCAGTGAGTGATAATAAGTTTGGACCTGCTCAAAGGCAGTGAGAGGTTTTAGGGAAATGTGGTTACGGGTATCTACACAAATGTGTCATTATTAATTATATTAATATGGGTGACATGTTGTTTAAAACGCACTCACTTTGGCACCGGCGTGAAGTGGTGCACCGCACCTTGAGGTTCAGCCCGTCCAAGTGTGTCAAACAAGCTGAAGTGAGGCATGAAAGAGGAAATCAGAGGGTGGGAGGAGACCAAGGGAGGAACTCTGTTAATGGTTCTGACAGACGATGGGAAGAGGGGAAAAAAAATGATGAGAGAAGTAGGTCTGCATAGAGCTAAATGTCCTGACAGATCTCTGACAGAAGGAGGGAAACATGGGCTTAAGGTACAAGAAGAGTAAAAGAGGAGGCATGAACCTGAAAGCCCCTTTACTCAGGATGGAGAAGCTATAGATTCAGACTAAAACCCCTCAAAAGCATGTTAATCTCTGCAGCACTGGACACGTGTGAAGACGTGCAGTTGCCAACGGAGGAGTGTATGTAGTCTTAATAAATAATAATGTAGTCTTAATTCTGTGGCAGCTTCATGTACCAACTCTGCATATAACAAAAAAGCAATTAAAAAATGCATGCTGGGAAACGCTAGTTTGTTAATCCAATGGCTGCGCTCTGTCGCTTTTCTTGCTTAAACGTTATAACGTCCATTTTGCCTTCTTTGACAAGAATGTAGTAGTGGAGAAAACGGGATGAGGGTAGCAGTAAACTGATGGAACTTTTTCAATCAAAGCGTTAGCATATGCTAGCGTTAGCAGTGTTAGCGTACTGCCGGTGGCTAACGTTAGCTCACCAACGGCCTCCAGTGCTACAAGCAAAGGCGTAACTCAGGTTGGTAAAATGATTACGGGGCACCGTGGGACGAGAGGGACTCGGCGGATTAGCTGTACCCGCAACAGCCAGCATCAGACCAAGCGTGTGGACTGGAGCAGTGACGCTCATGAGCTTGAACTTCTAACGGGTGAGTACCAGCCAACACGCACACGGGAAGTTGTCTGGATAAACGTGTTGAGTTGCACACGCGAGTTTTGCGTTTGTAGATGACTTAGTTTTGTAGCTGGAGGCTGAATGAATGAATGTTAGCTGAACACTGGAGGAGAGTTTGGAACGACGTGCTGGACGGCCATGACCCCAAAACATGGATATGTTCTCAGCCTGGGGCATCTTTGTTTACAGCAGTATGAGTAATTTAGGGTTTGTGCTTTATTCTGGGGCTCCCTTGAAACACTGTAGGTTCTCCTTTGTTCGGATTGGCCAGCTTGTGGCGGTCTTCCTGTGGGCCAAACTGGGCCCAGTTGGAACAGCATTGTCCAACGACCTAGCGAAAAGTCCTGCCCAGTACTGGGATTGTGAAACAAGTGTTGTGAGTCAGGGCCAGTGTACTGTACACAGTGGACGGTGTAGGAGCAGTTGTTGTCAACCGATGCAGAACTTGAGGATCCCTCCAGTGAATCGTGTCACAACTAACCAGTGTACAAACGCATGTTCATCTCAAGCTTTGAGCCTCTGACTGTGAATAATGTGTCCGTATCTGCTGGACGGTCTGCAAATTATTTTGGAAAACTGGGTCTGTGGTTAAAGCAACACATTGGAAATGTGGAAATACAAACACGAGACACAATCGTCCAGATGAAAGAAATGCGTGTTCGCACTGCACATGCGTCACACATGTAGCCCCACCAACACACGCATGTACTGTACACGTTGTCATCCTTTCTGTCACACTTACCTTTATGTCCTACTCTTTTGCTCACTAAACACACACACACACACACACACACACACATACGCAAGGAGCGACTGCTACATCAATTAGCAGGTCATGTAACAGTCATTGTTCATTGCTTCCTATAAGCTTCTATTTTCAAGAGCAAGCAGGAGGAACAATAGTTGTTGCCAACACTGTCAAGTGTTTAGGTTGTAACAAACACTAAACAAACCATAGGGTAAGGTCGCAAGGGAAATACAATATTTACGTGTGTAAGACAGAGAGAGTCTGTTTTTATGGTGTCATGCATGGTTTAATAACTTTGCTACCCTTTGCACCTTCTTACCTGTGGGTGTTCGTTCACAGCAGCTATTGTTCAGTTGCCAGGTGAATGGTAGTCTGCTCTCAGGTGGACATTCCCATAGGTTAGATGTGAATGTCAAAACAGCTGCAAAAGGAATGAGTGCGGCATTGTTCTCAGACAGGCGTACGGATGCCATCATGCATGCGTGAGTGTGACTCCTCACTGTACAGCGGACGTTTGGGCAGCGCACAATTGAGTCAGGGGAGGAAAATAAATGATCAAGAGGGACATTATATGTGCCCTCTTAGAAATATGACAGTATTGTCAATATGTCAATATTAATTACCAGCTGAATGAATGGTCTAACAACTTGTCTAATAAAACAGCAAAAAAGTCAGTCATGGTTTAGTTAACTCTGTTGATCAGACGGTTGGAATGTTTTTTAATCAAATAAATAATAGACAAGCAAATGACAAGAGACATAAAATGTTGGGAATATGTGGAAATGAATATATTTTGAACAACAATGAATAGTTTCTTTCTGTCAATCACTATACAGAGTGCGTTGGCAGTTTGAGTGCAGGGATACAATTCTTCTCCTTTTGTTACCAGGTGAATGTGCGGTCACTGGTGACTGGTGCACTCATACACACAGGTCTGACTCTATAAAATATCCTGTCACCCTTTGTCTGTAGGTGAATCTTTGGTTTCTGTGGGGGCTGTGGAATTTTTTACTCCACTTTCTGAGACATGCACACTTATTTACACATAGACTCACAGCAGTCTTGGGGTCAGTGTGCGGTTGGCTGTAACAGTCTGGATAGTGAAAAGGTGTGGACGACCGGCTGGCCTGTTCTCTCTCTGCCTGTAGCGCATCTAAAAAATACTAGCCGACTGGTGTCTGTGGTCGCAGAGCGGTCAGTTGTGACAGACACATTGTATCCCCTCTGGCTGACCCTTGGCCACGAACACAAACGCACGCACACATATACAGTGCATATGCACAAACGCACACTGCGGCTAATGGACCATTTCCTTTTCCCTTTATCCAACCCCTGTCCCTTTCTACAAACCTGCCATACCATTCAACACTGCTAATGGCACAGAACAGCTAACAGGCCGGCAAATGAGCACACACCTCCACCTCTGCCAAAGGGCACAACATTAAGATGTCCCCTCCATTGCATTAACTTTTACATATTATGCATTAGGAAAAGGTCTCTACTTCCATTTGCAGTGCTAGAGCTACCTAATTAGGACCTACTGGGTTGTTGATACCTGTCCTGTTGAGCCCCTTCATATGTTTTGGTGGGAATGCTTTGCTTTACTGTGCTGTGCTATAGTTACAGTTTGTATTTGGAGAGACTTGCCTTTTTTGGAGAGTTTTTTTTTCCTATTACCTTTTTAAAATGCTATTTTCAGCGCCACTGTCTTATTGGGTTTTCAATTTTTATAAATTAAAACAAATCAATTATGAACCTGTAGACAAACTTGAATAATGACTATTCTAACCTAACACTAGGATCTGAATTGATCACCTACAGGTAGCCTAAACGACTCATAAAGACTGAGAAGAAATAACCGTTAATGCATTAGAGTGATGACAATCCCCACCAAAACAAATCCTTGCACATTTGCAGCACAGCTTTATGTGAAGATTTCTCATTTAAATCCTCCACCGCCTCCCAATTTGAGGGGTTAACATCTCCAATCAATGTGTTGCTATTCAATTACGGCAACCATTGCGCTGTATCATTCAGAGAATGGCTAATAAAGCCTAATTGCAGCACAGAGGTCCATAAAGTCAGGCAGGTGAAGAGGCAGAGAGTTACTTTATGGGCCTAAAAAGGGGGGTGGGAGTGGGCATTGTTCTCCCGTGATAAAGCCCTGCTCCACTCTCTGGGTGCATGTTTACTTACCTCTCTGTGAAGGTATAATTTCTGGTGGCGTGTGTGCTTCTCGGCATGTGTTTGCCTACCTCTAAGTGAGAGGCCTGGAGGAGTGGGTGATGTTCAGGTCGCTTGTTCATTATGACACTGTGTGTGTGTGGCCTACGACTTAATGGAGAGTAAATACTAAAAGCCTAACCATTAACTGTGCCATAATGTTGACCGTGGAGACACTAGGAAACATTTCTATGACCGGTTCCTCTCTTGGACTGAAGGAATTTGTTCTTCTAAATTTAATCTAAAGCCACAATTAAACAAAGAGGGGTTGAAGTTAAATTCATTAAGTCATTATGTGAAACCCATCACTGATGGGTGCCATTTTAGGAAGTTACAACTTCTTATATTTTAGATGTTACTTTTTTTTCCTTCATTGTTGCCCCTAGAAGGAGGCACACGCAAACTTATAATAGACATAAATAACTGCCCTTTTTTCAATGGCAATGCTTTGTTAAAGCTTTAGATAAGCACAAAACACTTTGTTAAGCTACTTGTCACAATGTAGTTCCTAAAAGTTCTGTGTTAATTCTGCGAACCTGAGCTAAAAATAGGTGTTTTGGACAGATGCTGGACATACAAACATGTATTTGTAATTGCAGTTTAGTTGCATAGAACCATAGAAGACAGAGTGGATCAGTGGCAAGGGCAGCAGGCTCTCTTCAGCTTGAATTTGTCTTGCTTTTATACCAAGGTACTTATGAAACAATGCTTTAAATGATTTCTGGCGAGAATAAAGGAAGTAGCAACCTGCCAGGCAAGAAATCACTTTAATCTTTCAAATCTACTAAATTATATTGTTAAATGAAAGTTAGACTACTATTTTTGTAGAACAGTAAGTGCGTGGTCAACAATCACCTAACAAACTGCTAATGCCTCTGGACTGGAGCCTCAGAATGTTAAGAGAAGATACATGATACCTTTGCAAAATGTAACATTTTCTCCATATTCCTGCTTTCTGGTCTGGCAACAACTGATTTGTGGCTGTAGAAGAAGTGCCTGTAATCTGTAACCTAAAGATTAGTGGGATCCCCAGTAGCCATACTGTAAGTCCTGTTAAACTGTTGGAGTGTCTTCTGAATCCTCACTTGCTCGCTCTTATTAAAGTGGTCAGCTGAATGCCTGAGATCACAAAAACCAGCACAGTCATTTTACAGTGCTGGCCCACATGAGGAAGGGAGAGAAGTTGGCCAGCTAGTTTTCCTACAGATGTTTGAAGTCTGACAGAAAGTTGAGATGTGAGTTAATTTGTCTGGATAGCATCCCTTCTGGATGTAATCATTTCGTCAGCATGCCAATTAGTGAAGCAGCCACTGACAGCAAGCTTGTCTGTCTGTTGATTAGCGTGGCATGTTGTCAAATCTAGCTACACCACTAGACAGCCAGTTGTGAACATTACCTGTAGGACAGAAACCCAGTAAAAAGTCAGTATCTTACTCGGTCAAATCTAACTGTTGATCATGTACTGTAGTGGTGTATTAGTCAGACAGTCATGTTTAGTTTCAGATATCTATCAAATTGGTTTGGTCTGTTCCAGACAGGCTATTCCACCAGTTACTGAACCATTCAGTCAGTCACAGTGAGCCAATCAGTCAGGTAGCTAATTAGCTGGCGAGTCTGTCACCAGTTATCCAGCCGTGCACCATGTTCCACCTCCGAGGTTCCAAGTCAGCGAACGGAAGACTTTTGTATATTTTCAGAACTGTGAAGACGTGTGAGTGTTAAAGAGAGGAAGCACACAGTCCTGCACCATATGCACATACAGTAGAGCATTTGTGTGTGTCTGTGTGTACTTTGGACCACCCATAGATCTCGAGAGTTTCTGGGAGAGGCCTGGGCCCATATTAATTATGGTCCTTGTATAAGGTGGTTTTGTGGCAGGTTGAGGGGTAGGGGGTGGGGTTGTTACACCTGTGAACTCTGTTACCTCAAGCCAGCTACTTGACATGGAATGGTACTGAAAGTATGTCAGCTGGGGCTAAAATGACTCCCAGCTTTCTTCGCTTTGGGCCAAGGGGGAAATCTCACACATATGGTTCATATACACAATTGTCTAAAAGTGGAGAAACATCAAGAAAGAAATCCAGATATGTTTTAAAGAATGAGAAAATTCTAGCTTTCCAGCTGGATAGAGAAGTGAGAGCAATTTTCACAAAATGCACAGTCCCCTGTTGCAGAGATATATAGGAGCTTCCCTATAGTGGGACCCCAACAGATATAAATGGTGCTTCAATATCATCCTCCTAGCAGTGGGTGTCTGGGTGTTACTGAGAGCTTGAGGTGTTTTACCTCGTGTCGATGTCCATAAATCTGTCACCTGGTAGAATTTGTCTCTGGGCCACAATCAGAGGGAACAAATTGTGGCTTTGGGTTGGAATGGGGTGTGAAGAGGTAGGAAGAAGGGTAGAAGGAAGGAGGGAAAATGAGTAACAGGGAGGGAGAGAGACTGAGAGAGAAGTGACCTGTCAGCTCAGACCATTCATCATCCGGACAAAATGGTCGCATTGTCTTTTTCCGCTGACCAGCCAAAACTTCCAGTGGTAAGCAAGGCTTAGGTGACATTTAAATTAGTTTCAGAGTGTTTTCCTTTTGTCCAACTTGCTACTTTTATCTTTAATTGAAATGATTAACATTGCAAATATTTTCCTTTTAAATTCAGTACCTCCTCACTTTTCATCTGGCACAGTGTGGATAGGTCATCTGCTGCATCTTCTCCCAAAGCGTCAGTATTTCAAAACACTCTGTGGGCTGGAAATAAGATGAGGTCATTGGAGGCTGGCACTGTTACAGAGTCAGAAAAGTCGTGTGTGGTATTTATAGAATGCGGTGAGACAGTAATTCTTAATGATTATCTTTTATATACAGCCGTGGGCCTCGCGATCTGACGTCGCACAGTTGTGTGTAGCTATTAAAAGTTGGCATGCAGTGGACCACATTAATTAGGACCTCCAGTTGGAGTGGTCCAGTAGAGGAAGGTTTGTGGCAGCCAGAAAGCTGACAACTTTGTGCCCTAGAGAAAATGGTGAGCCAGTTTTGGGCTCTGGTAATACATTGTATGTGTACGTACGTATGTGCACAATATTTATATATATTATTAATTTAAATTGCCCATTCTAAATTGCATGCACCTTGTTAGACACTGGATTTCATTGAAGGACATTTTGCTGGTGAGCTACTCATGAAAAACGGGTGATCATGTAAAAGGTGCAAACACAGTGGATGCGGCTGTGTTTAATTTTTTTTTTCTGGTGCCTGCAAGAAGGAAATTAAATGCAAGAAGAAATTTGATTCCTAGGAGTTACAGGTGTTAGGTGAGGAGGCAGCTAGCAGAAAGGGTTTGTCTGCCTTTTTGCTTGGTATAGCTACTGCCGTCCCCCAGCCTTGGTCTGCTTGACCTGTGTCGACTCCATTTTATCAGAAGAAGAAGCCTCTGGTGCTTGGACTTTGTGAGTACCACTTCTGAAGGGGGTGCTGAGCTCAACAATGACATGCTGTCAATTGATTGGCTCATCGAGAAACTCACTGGCTCTCGCTTTCTGACTCTTCATCTCAAGCTCATGTTCAGCCAGCAGCTGCATGGAGTATTCTCTGGGTGGATGTCAACCTGCAGCCGTCCACGGGCATCTGTATTTAAAGGGCGGAAAAACATTGGAAAGGCCTTTCTCTTATCCTCTGTGATCCTGGCTGTCCTGCTCAGCAACGTTTTGCTTCTCTGACAGACGCTCCAGAGGCTCTGCTCCTCCTCGCTTCTCCTAACCGATTGCTCTCAAAACCGCACCTCCCCATCCATCTACACTCTCTAAATTGCTTTCTCCACAATTCATATCAGAAACATCCGCGTCATGTTTATCGTGTCCCACGTGACACAAAATTCGGAAGTCACACATCCCAGCTTTAGCCAGTCAGCTGCATATGCTCCTGAAAGTTGATAACTGTCATTCAGGTTGAAATCTCCATGACTCTGTTGCAGCACTTACTCCCAAAAAAACAGATTTTCAAAGACATTTAATAATGAAACCCATGGTCACAAAGGAATGTGATTGAAAAAGATTAAAGCGCAAATTGCAATAAAATGAAAACTGAGCTACAATTTATTGATCCTGAGAATTTAATTCATGCCTGTTTAACTAAGATCCATAGGGACTGATGATATGACAATATATCAATGTTAGATAACAGTTTAAGGTTTTAACCCCTTCATCCAGCATCATATCTGGAAAAAACTTAATTTTCAACCAAATCTTTATTTCTTGTTATTATAGTACTTTTTATGCTGATTCCATATATAATCTGATGAATTTGTTTTTATTTATTATGGTTAAAATTCTATTATTAAAATACCCTAATTAATGGTATTTTATCCCAGTATTTCCAGTGAATAGAAAACGTAGCGGAGTTGGAGGGATTCTGTCATCAGACAAAGGGATGTGACACCAATTCATGACAGCCACGTCATCCTCACATGATGCTGAAAAACTTTATTTGCATGTGATGAACGTCCATCTTTGTCAGATGCATTCAAGCTTCTCAGAGAGGATTAATTTTGACTTCCTTCCTCCGCATGAGACATTTAAACAGTATTTTGTGAAGTAAAGTGATTAAAAAAAACACGTGAGTATGTATAAAATACAAAAATTGCCGTTTGTCTGTATTGACCCATTGGACTACGAGGGGTAAACAACGCTCACATGAGACGCTTGATGCGTCAATTACATTTGTATAAGGTGCAGAATGACAACGAGTGGAGACGTCTGGAGCTGTTTTTGAAGTTTCAGTTCTGGACGCGATGTATGCACTCAGCATCTACAAGTATTGTCGTCACTGTCGGTTAAGGGGTCTATAAATGTTCTAAGGGAATTGCTCCTCATTACATGTCTAATCTCCTTGTACCTTTTATCCCTTATCAACATTATATGACCACTATGGTCTCAGTTCATGGAGCTGCTGTCTGTGAGAGTTAAAATGAAGTGGGCTGTTATTCCTATCAAGCTGCTGCTATCACATCCTCTGGAATAACCTTGCTGGTAACATCAGGATGTCAGACTCTTTTAAATCAAATCTAAAAACTAATGTCTTGATCTTCAGTTGGCTTTAATTTGTTCATTTACTGTGGTTTGTGTTTTATGTATGCTTGTATTATGTACACTGTTCATGTGTACAGTTGTTTTGCAATACTGTGTCACTATGTGCTGTGTCATTATTACAGGGCCCAGTGACATTCATTTGGACATTCATTTACTTTTTGAATGATCACTGTCAAGCTCACCTGATTGTGCTCCTGAGAGCATCACTTGCTTAACATCTGTTTCGAGATTTAAAATTCAAAGATCTAAACTGCTGAATGTGCTCAGTCTAGTTTCTATAGCCCTCGTGTTTCTGCTGTGTGTCCTGTAAGTACCTAAAATGCATAGGTTGATTGCATATGCCAAAAGCAAACAATTTAAATTGCATACAGTTCAAAATAATATGCCGTATATCTCCACATGCATGTACAGTGGGTGATAAATGATGGGCTTTAGTAATGGCCTGTCAATAAGGAGAATGAACAGGAAATAAAGAGACCCCCCCCACACCCCACTCCACCTTTCCCCAGTAGGCAACAACATAGAGAGGTTGGGTGGTGGTGAGGGGGCGCTGAGCAGATAGATCATAGTAACAGCCAATAATAAATGGATCATGCTTCTATGTTTTTAAAGCCGGTGGCAGCTGTATTGAATGGGAAACCTTGTGTGGGGGAGAAAATAGAGGTTTATTGATCAGAGACAGCATGTCGGGTGGAGTGGATGAGGGGAAGGCGGGGTGCGTGGTTGAAGCCCACCGACCTCCAGGAAAATGATGTTTTCTAATTCAGACACAAGCACAAGCAAGCCCCCACCTTTTCACACACACATTTCAAGACACCCCTCTCGCTGTCTTGTCCTGTTCACTGTAGACACACAAACACTCAGGCACACTGACACTGGAATACATGGTTGCATAAGGAGGAGGCCTTCAGGCTATGGTCACATAGAGGCATGGTAGCAGTCATTACAGATGTCTGTGTTAAGGTGTGTTTCTTGTTCTTTCTTTAGTGCGTTTCTTGACGTGATGGTATTGAAATGAACATTTGACATTGCCATGATGTAGCAACTAAACACTACAGAAATGGACAAAACCATATCTTGGCTAATCTATTAAATCGCACCTGCTGTTTAAATCTCTTTAAACAGAATCTCAGGTTTACAGATTTAATGCCAAATTTAACTCACCTTCTGGCCAACATAACTAATGTAACTGCATTTGAATACATGTTCTCCTCTTTGTGATTAAAAAAAGGTTAGGCGCCACTCTCTCTCCTTAGACCATTTGACACACTGATGGTGTGGTGGAGATTTGATTTGCAGAAATGTCCGTATTTATTTTCTCAGTTGCCCCTGCCAGGCTCGAATTCTGAAAAGGATTTTCTCCCATTTGTTTCTCCTTTCTTTTCCTGGGATTATTTTTCGTTGCCTCTCTTTCACTCCTTCACTCCAAAACCCCAGTCGCATGCAGACTGAGTTGCTGACCAATTTAAACAGCGAGGTTTTCGGCAGCTAAGTGCTGGCTAGCAGGAGTGCTGTGGTCTCAGCAGTACTTTGTCTGTGGCCACACAATTAAGGATTTAGGTGTGGTGATAGGAAGAATGTGGAAATCGGATCCTGGCAGCACACACCCTGCTCACTCTCTGTTTCTGTTTTGCCCTTTTTCTTGTACTCCACCACTTTCCTCCTGTCCTTTCCTGTTTTTTGGAGTCTATGTCTTGTCTTCTCTCTTTATCTTTGCTCCATCCTCACAGACTGTCACTCTCGCTTTCCTCTCCTCAACCTCTCTCTTACCTCTTTCTTCTTTTCGTCTCCATGTCCTCATCTCTACATGTTCCCTGTCTGCCAGTTTCTCCCTTTTCTCTCACATTGCACTCCCTCACCCTTTACTCTTTCGCCCTCTTCCTGTTGCTGAACATGGCACCTATGACTCCGCTCATCTGTCCAGAACAAGCCATTAAGTTTTCCTTACTTCTTCCGCTTCCTCTCCCCACAGACACCGGGGGGAGAGAAAGAGGAAGGTGGATGCACTCGGACAGAAAAGGGAGACTGGGAAGTAAAGATATGGTGAAAGGAAACAACTGAAAACCTAATAGATAAACTAGCTAGGCGTGTATTTAAGGTTAATGTTAGTAGCATCTAATGAAGTGGCAGGTAGTTTGGCTGGGTTCAATAAATATTTCACTTATAACTTAGTGCTGCTTGTTTCAGTGCTTTATCTTAAACAGGTGTGTTGTTTCAAGATCTAATTTCTTATATCCTGAAGTTAGGCTGCCAAGTCTGGCTGCAGCGTAAAGTTGCTTGCCAAAATTGACATTATTTGCCAAGTAAAAGGAAGGGAGTAGACATACAAGGCAGTAGACATACAGTTGACATATGTATTTGTGTAAAAGCCATTCCCTTCCATTGTCTGTACTCCATTGAACCAAATACTCACACAGACACACCTAACGAGCCATCTGTAACCTGTGGAGCAGCAATGGGAACCTATCCATCAAACAGGACTTCAATAGAGCCTTCCTGTTACGAGATTTTTCTCTCCACATTGTTCACCAGACTCATCCTGTGTTTAAACGGATGTAAATTGCTGGTTCAATTGTGTATGAAATTTTGTATAGCAAACATACACATTTTACACCAACAAAGAAAGACATGCACACAATGTTTTACGAAGGCTTGAAAAGAACAACTCGAACTGTACAACTCAAATTCATCAATTCCTGACATTATGTTGCCTCGAAGACAAATTTCCGTAGAAAATTCAAGCAGGGACCAAACAATTTCAGCTATGACTTATCATACCCACAACAACACCATTTGGGTTTTTGACCCATAAACTTTCCACATTATCCCCCATACTGTCACCAACTTATGATCCATGCTCCATAAAACAGCTTCATCCATCGCCTCCAATTAAATCAATTATCATTCCTGGGATTGCATCGCAACAAATCAGAGGTCGATGGGCAGGTACGCTCGGACCAGCGGGGGCATTCGGACAGGCAAAATGAGACAGCGGACAGATAGAGTCATCCTTCATGCTAAGTGGGATTGTCCTGACGCAGGATGAGATAGACCCCGAGGTATAATGGACCTCTTTGCCTTGACTTCCTCTGGCCTCAGTGACAGCGTAAGGTGGAAAGCAGAGGTGGGTCAAACAGCGGCTGAATAGTTTAGAGTCCGAAGTGAAATGCCAAATTACAAAATGATTGATGACACAAGTATTAAAGTGTGCTTTTAAAAAAAATGACATTATTAATATTCCACAATAGATACCAAAGTAAACCGGACACATTGACATGTACCTCAGAACTTTTTTTAGCCCCCTCTTTACAATAGTACTTCAGTGATGTTTGGATATAAACCGTCATTGCAACTCTGAGAGGTTGAATTCGCTGGAAAAACAAAATGAAGCAGGCAGGTTTTTTGCTACTCAAACTGTTTTAATAACAGCAAAATGGATATATTCATATTATAACCATCTAACAGAGCAATATACACCAAAGCTTCCATTCAGGTGACCTGTGCTGAAGGTGAACGTTTATTATGACGTAGTTAATGTGTATTAGATGCATAACGAATAGGCCAGTGGCCTGCTCTGCAATAGTCCTTGTGTACTGCCCTTTGAAAACCCAATCACTGTTGTCATTTTCTGCATTGCTATTGACCTAAATGTTGTGTCTCTTCTAAACTACAGGTCCCTGTAAACTGTTTAGTATTATATATTATTTGGTTTTGTGTCATGCCACCGAGACAGCTTCAACTTCACCTTCAACTTTGCTGCCAAATATTGCTGTGGTTTCATCCTAATTGCACCTTTCCAGGCTGTATTTCTACGTAGTATTAAATAGCGTCACGCTGTACCTCACGAGTCTGTTATAGTCCCCTCTGTCTTTTGTTTCAGTTTATATGCTTCTGATTTACAGTTTACCCATAGTTACTTAATAAAAAGGCATACTTGTTTCAACCCTGTCTCCTGGAAAATTAGTCTTGTAGAAATACTGTAAACTGCAACTATGACTATATATTTTTATTTTAGTAAAATATAAAATTTTAATTTAGATTGTTTTTCTATTAACTCAGCCCACAGTCTCTGACCTTAACCCATTGCCTGAACTTAACAAGCCAAAACATCAGATGTTTTTGGACAGATAGACAGAACTTGGTTTTTAAATGCTTTTGTGAGAGACAATGGAACAAGAGATGAAAACACATGGGGTGATTTCCTGATGCAACTGTATCAGTACATTTAATCACCTCTCTGCTTTACTGTCACAACACTGGGTTCTCACCATTCTTCACAAAATAAAATATCAAGTCGTTTCCTTTTCCCGGCAAAAATGCAAAGAGAAATGTAGGTTTGGACTCAAGTGAGATGAGAATAGCTGCTAAAGAAGACTTGCAAAGAACTAAGTCTATTCTTCTTACCATGTGTCCTGGTTTAGTGAAAGGACGGAAAAAAAGAAACAATAATGACCTCTGTGCTGTAGTCATTTTATATTGCAAAAACATTTTTATTCAGACTAACTTGAAAAGAGCGAGCATGGAAAGAATTTAATAATTTTCCTTGACAAGGTTGTTTGAGTGAGGCTGAAAAATGTATTGCATTTAACAGCATTGTTGTCATTTTCGTAGTTCTTTTGCGCATCTTTGCAGATGTTGCACGATTAGGTAGCAACACATACAGGTACTCGTACACTGGGCTTCTATTTATTCTCCACTCATCAAGCCCATCAAACCAAAAAATAAATACAGTGGTGCACATCAACATTAATCCTATAATACATGAATACAAGAAACATGAAAACAAACCATCAGCTATCAAAAGCTTTTCCTTCTCCTACTACAAGACACCTGTTTCAGTATAAGGCAATGTTAACGCTCACCCAGGGTAAAGCTCTTTGAGTCTTTGAACTTGGCTTCACATACTCTATCTGAGACACATTTACGACTAGGAGATCATTTTAATGGATTTCTTTTCCTCAGTCATAATATTTTCATATTGTAAAAACGATTAAGTGAATTAATTTGTAATTATTTTCCAACCATTGCCTGTAATGGGTTTCAGTTCTCGACTAGTGAGAGAGAACCGGAAAAAAACTGACAGAAAGAACATGTTAAAGAATAAGAGAAACTAAAAAGGAGAGAGGAAAAAGAGAAATGGGAGGGAGAGTGAGGTTGAGGCCTGTGGTGGATTGTGGGTTGGGGCTGCTGCTGCCTCAGCATAGTCAGTCGACTGGTCTAGCCTGAGGTGATATGTTTTCCTCAGGAAATATCTGTGGAGGCTAGTGGGTCTAGTACTGGGAGCCCAGTCGACTGTAAGAAGCGAAGGAGGGAGGAGAGTGGAGGTAGTCGAGTTAAGCAACTCCAGGAAAAGACACCCTTCCTAGGGAAGAGACCAACATGACAGAGCTTGGACAATGTTCGTATGCAAGGTGGATGCTGTAGTTGCTGAGTGGTGCACATAAATTAGACGAAATGAACACTTAACTCCTTTCACATTTTTCTCATTAAACTTTTGGCGAGTATGACTTTTTGTGCATTTTTAAACCATAAAACCACAATGTTGGACATGAAAATTTAGCTATTTTCAAATGAATAACGCACATGTGCAATAAATATGTTTTTCCACAATGGAACAAAGAGACAAAAAGAACACTCTTGCATTTCTTAACACGTACACGGGTCATGCAACTAACCCAACATATCAGCGATGGTGTAAACACTCAAAATATTACGCAGGCCTATTTACATACTTTAAGCTTTCTGTCAAATACCATATACTGTGTTTATGTGAAGACTGATCTTGAGCATAGTAAAAAAATCAACACTGAAAGGACTGGTGCTTGCTATTCTTGGCTTAATCCCAATTAACATAAATCAACCTAAAGCGCTTTAACGTGAAGGTGTGTGTGTATTATATATATATATATATATATATATATATATATATATATATATATATATATATATATATATATATATATATATATATAATTTTACAAAACAAATAAGAAGAAACTAAAAGTAAGGTAACTGAAAATCCTGGTTGAATAAATGAGAATCCCATTACAGAGTGAATCTAGATTTGGAGGCAGTAAACACTTAATCTTTGTCAATTATTTATTGTCTTTTTAAATGATGTGAAACGCACTGCTTCTAATGTTATTTAAAAGATTTATTTATTTATATAGCATTTTTCTGATACTGTCCGTTTGCATGTGCATGATGTCAGTGTTATGCAGGAAGTATTGCGATGGTTTATTAACAATTTGCCTCTTAAATGTAGACCTGCTAATTAATAGGCTTACAGAGGACAAAGCATGCAGACTGGAAATGAAAGCTCATGCTTGGCTCTGCAGAGTGTAGTCCATCTGGTTACATGTGGAAGCAGGTGTTTATGGGTGACAGTGTGTTTGTTTATGTTTGAAAATGGCGTGCCTTCGTGTGCGCTGGTATATACACACTATGTAAATTTGTGTGTTTTATCTTGAGAGTGTAGTTAGAACATATGGGGGATCATGTCAGTTTAAAATCTGTGTGACTAGATAAAATAAGCATGTGTGTACATGGGCCGTTGTGTGAGTGTGTGTCCTGTAATTCCACCTCTGTGCAAACTGTAGCTGAAAACCTCCAGGATTCCCATTTGTTGATCACAGAGGGATCACACTGGAGATTATGCCTGGATTTCCATGTTTCAAACTTCATCAAACAGCCAGCATCGAGGAGCGAAACAGGATGCATATGGAAACTAGATCAAACATGGACACACACTCACAGTCACATCCAGTGAACTGCACAGTGCATGTAGAAATATACACAGATGGAGCGTAGAGTGCACAGTGTTAAGGAAGCCTTCGTTGTGTTGACTTTGGGGATATAGTCATAACTTTCTCAAAGTATAGAATATGTGTGAGGTGTTTTGTACAACAACATGTTTATTGTAGAAAATATCTTAATAGCTAATAATAATAAAATAATGTGTCTGTTATGCGTAGTAAAAAGAAAGCAGTCTGACAAAATATGTTGTCACTGTAACTTAGAAGATTTTATGTTCTTAAAGGCAATAGGGTCAACGTCAGTTTCACTTTATATTCATGAATTTTCCATCTAGTTGCAGAACTGGCAGTCTGCAGTGACCACAGTAGAGCTATAGAGCAGTGGCCTGAAACCGGTTGCTCCTGTAGTTAGCAGCTCACACATGTGCAGGAGGACATTGTGTGTGCAACACCCTTATAATGGATCCGCAGCGTTCTACTGATAACGCATACGTCAGTGCACGGCAATGATGAAGAAGCCTGCTAAGGACTAATACAAAGTAGATTTGAAATTCTTTTCAAACCCATTCTTTTTTGTTAGAAGTGAATTTACATTTATTAGGCCTCAAGAATCCCTGCAGAACATCTGAATGGAAAAAACACTTACTGAAACTGGGTCTAGATCCAGCATGCCACTATGCAACATTAATAGACGGAGAATACTCCTCCAGTGGGATAACAGCTGCCAGCTATCGTGACCAGAGTCTCATTTGTTTACAGTCATTAGACGACAAACTCATAATTCAGTATTTCCACTGGCTGCCACATACTTCCCAGTTTTCAGTTGTTGCCATCAAGGAAAACAAGGAAGCAAACATGTTTTATGTGTTGATACATGGTTGTTACCTGTGACATGGAGTTTAGAAGCCAAAGCAGGTGAATGACGCACTGGCTTGGACTGTCTTTGTGTGCTGCTCAAACAATGGAACCAGTCAGCAAATAGGAAATCACTATGAATAATAAGACGGGTCTCTGTCTATGCAGTGCAGAGGTGCCACATGCATGTCTATTGAGTCTTTGGTGTGATTCTATAAAATTGAGTTTTCTGTGGGTAATTCTGGACAATACATTGATCCATTACAGTGTATTTGAAAAACCTGCATTTAAACAAATGTGTGTAGTCCACCAAACAGCTGGCTACTTGTTAGGCATGTGTGTATGTGGTGCAGTTCCTCAGGACTATCTCAGGAAGAGATAGAAAGTCCAGGTCCAGCCTTGATCGATGTGCTCCTGTGTTCAGAGGAAGCAACAAGTGTGTATGTGTGTGTGGGAAAGGGGGGTAGTTATTTTGGAAGCGCCGAGGCGGAAATGGGACCGAACCCAAGGAGGATGCAGATAGGGTTGTCAACTCACACAGAAACACACACACACACACACATTTGCAAGCGCTCCATGTACACCAAAAATAATTTGTAAAGCCGCACTGTGGTTTACCTCCTTAGAGCGTGGACACTGATGCACTCACACGTGCATACTGTAGGAATGGGCTGCAGGCCAGCACTGAAATGATAGAGGAAATAATTTATTGTAGGAAAGTGCAAATACTCTTCTATCTAGACCAACACACGTTTGCTCGGACACCTACTACAGTTAGCGCTGTTTGTAAACTATAGAACTATGCCAGAGATGATATTAGTTTATTTGTTTTGATCAACAAGTTAAAGCTATGTGAGTGCTTTGATACTAACTTCATCGCAACTAAATCTTCAGCAGTCATCTACGTGCAATACTAATACACTAGACCTAAATAGAGCAGAGTAGGATTTATTAAATATTTCTAATATGTAAATGCAAGCTGATAGCAGATCTGCCTAGTTTCCCTCTTTTTTTTCTCAAACCAAAGACTTCTAGAGTAGTTTCTGAATGTTGATACAGTATTTCAAAAAGTAAAGGAGAGATACTAATATACGCACAGGCTCTCCCAGTGTCATTTTCTATGTAGGTGGCTGGTATTCTTAGTTCGTCCATGTGCTACGTTTTATTTGCCTTGAGAGAGGGGATCATAAATCTCTACAAGAAAAGTCAAAGTAGAGGACTTCTACCTCTAAAAATACTCTTGGTTTCCCTTGTCAGGGGTGAGAGGGGCTTCACGTGTGGTCTCACCTTAAAGAAAAAAGGTAATCTCACAGCTGGGAGGAGGGAGGTGGCAAACCTTGTGGTTAGTACACAAACAGAAACAAAATTTGACTTCCTTTTACTAAAGACAACAAAGGCATCCCCAGGAAAGCATTTTGCCAACAGCACAAGGGAAAATGTTTTAAATGGATCTTGTATCTCTAAAAAGTCATGGTGAGCGTTTACTTCCAAGCCTCTTTTCTTTTTGTCCTCTGAGAATCCTCAGCGTATCTTCATATCCAGTCCACCATCGTAAGTGGTGGTCAAACCACAATGTTTTCTCAGGGTGGTTGGTTACACTGTTCTCCTCCCGCGGTTGCTAGACCATGGCAGGGGAAGAAGCTTGTTCAACATGTTTCCCGTTTAAATAAAAAAAAATTGCTCACTCCCTCTCTCTTAAATACCACCCAAGAGCTGGGGAGCGTCCTACGCCAAGTGGGGTTAGGCAAAATGAATTTGTGACATCACATGATTTAGACTTCCTCAAATACAGACGGCTGCTGTACGTCGACTGCCCCAAAAAGTAATTCACGTAAAACAGTGGTGGTCCATAATCTGGGATGCATTAGAAAAGTCCAACCACAGCAGAACTTTGTTCCACAGGAGTTCAGAGAGGTACAAGCATTTCAATAGACATACGTGAGAGTGTTCTTTAGAGAGGATATTCCAGATCTAATGGTTCTGCTATAGTTGATTTTGTTTTGCTTTGTTTCAATTGGAAATGAAAACAATTTTTATTTGTACATGTTGCATGTTGGAAAATACGTATCAGAGTAACTCAGGTTGTGTACGGGCCTGTTTTTCTAAAGGGGGGGGGGCACAGCTAAAAGCTACAAGCAGCACTGCAGCAAGCAATAACAGATCGCATCAGCTGTTGTCTCCAAAGACTTAGCTCTTTTCAGGTGTGGTCGAGCTCGAGCTGGGATCCTCTCTTTTCTCATACACACTAGTCTTTTTGGGGACCAAAGCAGATTTGACTAGCCAAGCCATGTAGAGCCTCCAATCCTTAACAAACCAAAGCGATGCACTCTTTAGAGCAATGCAGACATTATACAGTAGATACCCCCCTTCTGCCTGATCCAATCTGTCACTATGGTTGTTAGTCGTGCCCACAATTGGACTGACCTTCACCAAAATCCAATGGCTCTGTATGACACATACAGTACATACCAATTTATCCACGTCACCAGCTTTGCCGTCAACCAACACACCTAGCTCCAGGAATAAAGAAACCTCCTTTACGTTGGCAATTACCTCAAGGAAAACTGGTTGATACAAATACTGATTACAAATACTACCCAGTGGAATAAAACATTGTTTAATATTTAAATTATGCCACCTTTAGACAGAGAAAACCTGCAACAATGAGCACATGTCAACATTTGACCTGCAGTAACCACCAACATGTCATTACAAAAGACCCCTTTCTATTTATTATAAGAGTGTCTGTGACCTCCACTCCACAGCTCAGGAGATGTTGGGTGGTTTCTCTTATTTGGATGAAGGAAGTCAATTAATTCATAAATACTTTAGCACATTTACAGTAAGGCGAGGGGAAGATGGCTATTGATTGATCCCACTAACACAGCAGCCCTCCCTCTCTACGAGTAGAGTACCTTAATGAAGCTGGGGCTTTTCTTAACCAAGAACGATGCAATCTGAAAAGAGAGGAAAACATAATGATTTTTAGTCTCGGTTAAGTGGAGACAGACTAGAAATATGCATTGGTTTGCTGTAAGGAGGATGTTTGGGGCCAGTAACCGTTGCCTGACTAGTATTTATTATTTCAGAACCAAACATGGGAGTAAAGGATAGAAAATAGGCATAAAATAGATTTTTTTTCCTCGGTGAAATTAGTCTGGTAAAATGAGGTGGAATGGTAAAAAACTATAAACAAGAAGCTGGATGTTCTACAGATCCTCTTGTCCTGACCTCTGTGGAAATTTGGTGAAACAGCAGAAAAAAAATGACCTCATTTTTACAGCACTAAAACGGTCACACCTATGGCGACCTAAACAGACCTGAGCATCACAGAACTCAGCACTTCACAAAAGTAATTTTCACTCCGGTTGCAAACAGGAAGTGATAATGCAGAATCTGTGAAAAATGCTTTTAAACGATAAGAAAAGGTTTTCATCATCTTTCTTGTGTCTGTAGGAAAACAGCCACCATATTTCATAGACACTTGACAGGGAAACTGGTAATTGAATGGATAAGGGTTTTAGCTCAGCAGTGGAAGAGAAACCCCATCCACTGGAAACAGCTTTCCTATCAGAAAAGTCTATGTTCATTGGGCTCTTACGCCTACTTAGGGTTATGAATTACCGGCAGCCCATCAGCCAAGCAATATCTCAATAGAATAAAATATGAATGCACTCTGAAGCCAATTTTTATGCTGTTTAAAACCCCACACAGATAAATGGACGTGTGAAACACTTCTAAGGTCGACTAATGTGGGAAATATTGAGCTAAGTAATTGCAGCAGTTTCATCAATAAGCTCAGGAAAGTAGATCATTACAGAGAAATGTGATTAACAGAGAAATGGTAGGGTAGTGTGTAGCAGCATGTAGGGAAATTGAATAAAACAAGTGTACTACATAATTTACACAGGACAGATTACTGTTGATTAAAAAATGATGAGGATTGTACTGACTAATCGAACATGATGCAGGGATGGTGACTTCAGCGCCGGAATGAGAAAAGGCCTGAAACGCTTAGCATTTCTGGTGAGTGTTCTAGAAACGCCCTTCATGACAAATTTAGAAATCAGAAATCAAATATCAAAAATAAATGAATTAGAAAAAAGCCCTTGTAACAAGGAAAACTGATGCATGAAGCTGTTAAGCTGTCACTTAAGTCCCCATTTAAATTTCAACACAGTAATAATCAGTTATATACCGAACGTAACATTAAACACATTTTTTTTATTAATTGTTGGCACAGAGATGAGTAAAAACTCACTTTTGGTAGAGGGTTTAATTAAGAAAACAACGGACACTGACTAATTTCACTGGATCATTGCATTTAACCATATTGTGGACTCACTGGATTCAGTTTTTTCATTCTACAAGTTATTTTATAAGCAGATTTTTTAATGGCTGTGCCCATTTATAAAATCTGGGTGAAACATTGTGAAAATGTGCCAGAAAAAAAAATGTTTGATTTGTTTGTGTGTGTCTGTGGACAGGCAGGGGCCATTTGTTCTCCTCAGGGCCCCCAGAGCAATCAGTCCGTCAACGAAGGTGGAGTCTGGCTAATTTCCCACCCCTCCTTCCTCCCCTCACTCGTTCCCAAGACGGATGCTTTGGGTAATAAGGCTAATCAATACACTTCCTCACAGTCCTTCCAACCCACACTGTCCCATGACATTATCAGCCGTTTGTCATCAGGAACGTCACTTGTTCTTATCAGTCATCACCATCTTGTTTGCATGGTGGGGCTCCACCACCCGTACACACAAACAAAAGCACGACAGGGCCCCAGCCAAACTATAATGCTAATATATACAGTGGGCACACATAGACCTACTGCCTTGTCAACACAGAAACCACATATTAACACTACCGTCTACGCACATGCATGCATTCACATGCAGACTGGCGACTGATACCCACATGCTTGGAGAGTGAAATGCACTGTGCACCACTTCTTTTACAAACAGACACTGTGACATGACATATGTCTAGTCATACACATATACACAGTCCCTCCCAGGCGGTGATGAATAGACACACGGGTGCTCGGTGACAGGTTACACATGCATAACAGTGTCAGGATCTATACGGAGAAATTAATCAACAGTGACAACAATGTTGGTTCCCACTCCCAGACCACAGATCAACATGCTGTAATTTGCCCTGTATGATTACCCCAGGGTCCTGGAGGCAACTGGCACCCCCTTTTTAATTAATTAAGCACTGTGCCGGCAGGGGGACATCTCAGGAGGCCTGTGTAGAGGCAGATGTATGGTGTCTTTACCTGAAGTCACCTATGTGTATAAGATTGTTTTGATAAGTTTGTAGCGACAAGATAAGACGATGGTTGCAGAAGTCAGACCGCAGCTTTATAATTACAAGTCTAATTGCAATTAGATGCCAGTTAGCATATAATTGTGGACTCAGAAGAACCAACTAGGCAGGTGACTCGGTGGGGGGTGCTGCAGTCTCTCTGTAAGGCAAACATTAAAGGTGATGCTCTCGGCTGTGGGAAGGGGAAGAGGGAAGATGCAGGGAAGCTACTTTCTATTAGTACATTGACTTCTTTAAGTGTGCATTTCCATTTCGTGCTGTTGTGATGGTGCTCTAGAGAAGCCCTTGTGTCCTAAAGGAACCTCACCAGTTGTCACAAACTGTCTAAGTTAGCATGTGGGCAAAAATCTTTTTTGACAAACAACCAAACAAAAACTTGGCTTAATTGTTAAGTTTAGGTTGAAAACGTTTTACATATGAAAGTATTTTGTCCACTAGGTGTTTACTGTCGGTAGTAAAACCAGGACAGTTAACACAGTCAAACGCAGCCAGCAAAGAGTGAAAAAAGAAAACACTCGACGTTGATGCTTATTCCCTGAGTCTTGGACAGGAGCCTTACTTCCTGCTATGAAGAGGTGAAAACCTTTCCTATTTTTTAATCCCCTTGAGGCACGGATGCTGATTGGCTGTGGGGGTGACCCATTCCCAGGGGGAGACAGAGAAGAAGGCAGCAGGTTGACTCCATTGTTTGCCTTCAGTAATGATTTGGGACTCGTGATGATATGGGAGCCTTTGATGGATGACTAATTTATCAGTAGCCTTCTTGGCCTAACGATGCTTAATGACGTCAGTGTCGGCTTGTCGAGGGTTAACCGCCAAAGAGGAGGTGATGTGCAGTGTCAGAAACTTATTGGTGTTTTTGTAAATTTTGTTACAAATATTAACAAATGTGGCATATACCTTACATTTTCAAAAGGCTTATTTAACATTGGTGGCAAAGCTTGTGCTCTGAATCACGATGGAATACATTGGATGCTCAATAAAATCTTTTGTCTCTATTTGGCCTCAAACTGATATTCAGCCTTGTGAACTCTGCATGCCAAAGTATTTATACAGTATATCTGTTGACACCATAGGAATAATACAAAACAACAATACAGTCCTAACTATCTTTTATTGTTAGTAATTTAAGCAAGGGAATACACAGTTTTAATAAGACACAAACAAAGCCTACTTTCAACAAAAGGACTTGACGTCTCTGTGGTGTGGAGACCATACCTTTCATCATACAGTTCTCCCAAGGCCTCGGTGCCATTGTTCTTTAAGCTATTCCTCTCTGATTGTGAACCCCTCTGGAAAACAGGTGAGGCACAACACTCACGCAACCTCCCATCACTCTCTCCACATTCAACAATAACACTCTGACTGTATCTTTCAGTAGTAAACACAGGCCTCACAGGCAGAGCCTGGGCGAACGGCGCTCCGGAAGCAAATACATTGTTGGAGACAGAGTAGGGAAATAAAAGACAGAGGCCAGAGCATATTGGAAATCGGAAAACAGGCCTCTCCTCCCTTTGAAAGAGTCCTGGCGATGAAAATATGTAATATAAATAAAGCTGTGGACGCTTTGAAAGCCAAAGCCTTCCTTCCTGGCCCAGTCCTCTGCGGGGGGAAACGCCCACTCCTCAGCCCTTGCTCTTAAATTCCCAAAGACCACTCTGTCATCAGGGTCCCAACTGCTGCTTTCAGACATGCGATGGCCAGACTCACTTCCTCGTCTTGCTCTCTATCTACCCAGCTCAGAGTCAGTTTAACCCCCTCAGTCCTTTTATGTGTACCCCCCCTCTCTAGACAAGAACCTTTTTCTTGGCCATGTCTGCTTAAATACCCACCAAACAGGCTCCAATTATTTCTCTTGTGATGTGTCGGTGGCGAGTGGGTGTCATGCCAGTCTCTGCGCTGATGCATTTAGTACTTCTGATACTGGAACCAGAATAGCGGATGTGAGGATAGACATGACGACAGATGAATAACTGATTGGTGACAACTATAAAACAGTTCGAAATATAGTTTGAAATATACTAAAGTCATCATCACCATTTCACTTATATTTAAAAAATACAGTAAACATTTAATACTTTAATGCATCTATTAATTTTATGTTTTTATCTTTGTAGGCAGAAACTAAACTTTTGCTGTTTCATCAAGCTAAATGTGGTTTCTCTTAATGCAACTTTCTGGTGTTTGTTTACAAGAAAATACCATCAGGCACCTTAAGTAATATGATGAAAAGACAATTGGGATGTTTACTGAGACCATGTGTTTCACTCATGCATATACAGTACACACATCTTCTGGAACACCATAGCGGGAGGTGGGGGCTTTGTGTGTGTTTCCATCTAGCATCGCCCAAAAATTCTCCTGGATCGTACATCAAATTCAGCCCAGGACATGTACCGGGCCCTGCTGTGACCCTCACTTGCAGGTTCCCTTAATGATATCTAACATCTTGGCTCAGACATGGCAGTGGTTTCCACTGAGGACAGCCTTTTTGATCTATCTGCTGAGCTGGTGAAGTGCACGGGTCAGGGTGAGAGACCTGCTGGTCAGACCTGTGGTGCCCTCCGGTTAATTGCTCTAGTAACCGTGCTCTTCATCATCTCTTCAGTCATTTTGGTCATGAATCACACAGGGTCTTATCACAAAACTAGATCATGCAGAAATCCTTTTTGCATATTGCATGGAAAACAAATTGAAAACTTTATGCACAGTAACTTATATTTATGTTTTCATAAACAAAACAACTTTTAAAATGATCATTTAATAGACTTTTTTCAGGGGAAAGGTCAGGGCATGTATTTGGCTATACATGATAAATGTATCAACAGATCAAGGTGTCGAATAGCTACTCTCGTAGCTATTCATAGTATTTATGATTGCAATTAATTTCACAATTTAGCTGTGTGTGAACCTGTGTACGCTGTGCCTCTTAGTCACATGGACCAAAAAAGACAATAATTTAAAAGTTCTTTATAGCTTCCTGCAAGAAGAAACCATTAAAGTGCAACACATTGTCTGTGGGACTGGCTGAAAATGTGTGAGGAAGCGCATAGTAATCAAGCATAAGAGAGAAAAAAAACGCTTCGTGAGAAACAGACGTAAATAATGGACCAGGAAACGGAAGATCAAAGCTGCTCAGTCTGGCCCTCGTTTGTTTTCATACTCACCCAGGCCTCGCAATAAAACACGCAAGAGTTGCACTTCAGAGGGAGGGGGGTGACGCGAGGAAGTGCTGAAAGCAGTTACGTCCCATCCTGAGGATCCCGTGCCACTATCCCCATGTTAGGGAAAGGCGTCAGGTACAGCACTGTTTACCAGGAAAAGGGACATGCTGCAGAAAAAACGTCCACATCAGACAGGATTCTCAATGGCTAGGGGCCATCTTGTTAAACACAGACCTAGTGTTTATAAAGGAACCCTTTCCTTATCTCTTAATGCTGCTGTAAGTACAAAACACAATGTGTACTTTAAATGGCACAGAAGGATCAAACTCACAAACAGGACTGCGGGATGTAAGTGTTTGCGTGCCTGCAAGTAGGCACAATGGCGTCACTGGGTTTCTAGGAATTGGCACAGGATGACTTTACAGCCGAGACAACAAAACACAATAGAAAACACAGAAGTGACACCTACGCTACTTTCCATTTTATTCTCTCAGCCTCTGTGAAACAAACACACCTGCACACATCTGGAAAGATATTTTGCATGTAAAATACAAGGTTTATTGCAGTGAACGTTTTCTTCCAGACTCAAAATCTGAACTCGCTCATCCTCATCATTAAACTGGCTTAAGATTTTTTTATTCATCTAGTGGCAGATACGGTCGTGTTTCAGGAAAAGACCTGACTTCCTTTGTTATAGCTTGGCATTCAGATCTCCTTCTCATTAAAATGGAAACCAACCATTAGGGAAGTGAGAGGGCAGCTGTGTGTTAAAGTCAAAGCACCTGTGTGTGGATGTTTTCATTTAAAATCCTAATAAAGCAACTATGAACATTTCATCGTCCTCCTCTGAGTATACTAAGTGGTTCATCTCTTTGGAGGTCAAATGCTAAATACAGCATCCTAGCTGGTTGGTCAGCAGATACTCAATAAAGGTCTTTGGTACTGATGTCTCTCTTTCTGTTCTTTTTGCTTCCTTTGCAGTCTTAACGTTAGTCTTCTATGAATAAAGTCTGGTAGAAATGATGCTTTACGTGTGATCCGTAGTCCCAGTCAGTAGTATTAGATAATAAGAGAGTGGCATTTGTGGTATAGTGTGCATGACAATGAAGTCATACAATGAACGCATTAGCAACTTTGAAACTTTAGGAGAAAAGCTGAATGGAATCCAGTTTGACTGTTATGTCTACCTCGTCTAACGTGTGTGTAACGTTCATCTCCCCTGAACGATCCAGTCTTATGGAGCGATAATAATACAATGTCTGCATCATGTCTCTGCATTTCTGTGAGTGTGCATGTGACCTAAAAAATCAATAGCGTTTTGGCCCCAGCTTGACTCTGACTTCAGTCTTTTAATAGTGTTTTGATATGCAGGCAAATTAATTCTCCTTAATGGAGCACAAGGGTCAATGGACTTTGATCCTACTTGAACTAAAGCTGGAAAAGTTCCATTTAGCTCCCTGGAGTTGTGCGTGAATGTGCATGTGTGTGGGTTGTGTCAGGCAGTGTCAGTCCTCAGGACCTCTGACTATTCCTCCTGGGTTTCGTCCACAAACCAATAGCTATTTGATGCATAATTTGAAGATGTGTAACACAGATTAAGTGTTTACCATTACCATGACAATATGTTATACAGATGTGTAAATATTCATCTTAAGGAGCTGAATTTGTCCACATCAAGTACTTCTATTACTCCCCGCAAATAGGCAATGGGGACCAAGCAGGGCGGCTAGATTGATATCGTAGGGAGGACATTGACATCCAAATAAATCCAAGTTTAGGGAAGCTTTTCCGACTGTGCAGTGAATCTAGCTCACCGCCTTCTTTGCCTCGCCAGTCCATTCATATTGATTCCAATCTCTAAGCCTTTTCCAATAAAGCTGGGTTCATGAGTTCATTATTACAAGAATGGAGGTGTAATTGGCTTTCAGGCTTATAAGAGGCCATTTGCACTAATCTATCTGCTGGGGAGATGTTAACGGCCACTTTGAATGGCACAGTGTGAGCCAGCTTTGCTCTGTGGTCGTGTGGTGTTGGAGCTATCAGGTCGGTCAATAAGCACATAAAACAGATATACTGTAAAACAAAGGGTTTACTGATGTGTTCGATTAAGAGCGGTGTTCATCAAAATAATATCCTACAAATAACCAACTTTAAAAACAACTCAAACAGTCTCCTGATAATTATGTTTCTATACAACCAAACTGCAAGCTCATTTGGAATGTAATCAGAAACTCATTACTTTATCTATCTTTATTTGTTTAATTAAAATCTTGTAATTCAGCACTGGGTTGTGGGCTGGCTCACTATAGAAAATTGCACCAGGCACTTCACACATACAGCTGTATTTATATTTGGAAAAAATGGAGTGAAACTCGGTTCACTTAGATTAAAAGTGAAACTTCTTCACTAAATCCCATCTCTCACAGCACTGTGGACTTGAACTTGGGGCTACTGTTTGTCATTCCTGTGTTTTATATTTTATACATTATTTAGATTATATGGTTACTATGATTATATGCACAAAAACACAATATGATATAAAACTGATATTTTTACAGAGCAGAAACACTAATCGGCTTGTTCTGATTTCACTACATTGCTTCAGTCGTGACAGAGACCAGGCATGTGGTCCAGTACCAGTAGTACTCATCATATTGAAATACTCTGGCATGAGGCACTGTATGATGTATGGTTGCCAATAGAAGAAATGTTTGACTAATGAATGCAGATTAGTCACACTGTGTTGGTTGCAATGTCAGAGTTTCAGGTTACATATTTAAGTAATTACATGGATTCGTCGACTAGAAATAAAATACAGCAACTGGCCACTATATCGCAGTTGCATTTGCTGAATATCTCAACAGTCACCTTCTGGTAACCTCTATTCTTAGTGTAGCAACACAGGACAGATGCAGGCAGCTCCCCGCTCATGGCAGCCAGGACTGCTCTGGGTGTTGGAGTCATTGAGAAAGATTCCTGGCTTTCCAGCATAGAGCAGTTTTTTTTTTTTGCTCTGAGAAAGTGTGTGGGTTGGGTGTTGGAGGCACGGGGAGGAGGAGGAGAAATGGATAGATGGATGAGAGCCGGCAGAGGGAGGCCCAGGCGGTTGTGTAGACTTCCTATGATGAAAAGGTCAGTGGCACCTGTAAATCTGAGCAGCTGGAAGAAGAACGGGAGTGGGGGGAGGAAGCAAAAGGAGGTTAGCTTCTCAGCCAGCTCTCTGGCCCTGCTACTGCACACACACACACACACACACTAAGAGAATCAGATAATCAAATCCAGCGTCTCCTCTACCAACCTAGGCTAAATCTTAACTAACTCCTAAAAGTGTCAACTCATTGAAGGTCTTAAACTGCACCCGACAAGGGTGAAAGTATATACTCGCAAATTTGCTTGTCAGCATGTATATTAGAGTATCCTGAAGAATATTTTATCGCAGTAGTGCAATGCAATAGCTTTACCACAGTAAGTGCCTTTGCCCAGTGTAGTTTTACTTTTTGAATCATTTCATTTCACTAGAACTAGATCAAAACCGTCACTTGTACTGTATATCAAAAGCATAAATAAACTTGTGTAATATATAAGAAACAATATTTCTCATTACGAAGAGCTAAACCGTTAACCTATATGACTGCAGAGCAGAGATGGCCTTCATATTGCTCTGTTCATTTACTGCTACTCTAATTTACCTGGACTAAAAGCGTTGTAATGGTTGCAATTAATAGTAGGAGCAAACACAGCTGAAGCAGCTTAGGATCCTTCACTGCCACTGTGAGAAAATTGTTGATATATTTCAGTCAGCGCTTTACACATACACTGAACCACTTAATGCGAGTGCAGGAGCGAACACATTTCTGTGTAATCCAGCCGTGTGGTTGTGTGTTGCTGCCGGTATGGATTTACTGCCCACCCCTCCAGGGCAGCTGGGTGGCGGTGCAGGGGCAAAAAAGGCCTGGTCAAGGCTGCTTCCTTCTCCTGCAACCCACAAGGATACGGCCTGCTGACAGATACCTGCTCTGAGCTGACAGGAAACTTCCTCCTCCGAAATATGTGCACGTTACACAGATCTGACACGCTGTATCCAGAAGGACCTAACAAACCATAATGGCTGTTGTTGCTGCCTTGAACCAGAGATGTTTCTGTCAGACAGTGGCTTCTCCTCTTGTCAAGACAGAACTGAATAACACCACTTGGGCCACTTGAAACTGTATCTAATAATGATTAAAACAACTGCACATCATACAGTATGCTGAACACTGACGGCCTTTGATTATGGAAGAGTGTATTTATGTTCTGATCTTGCAGTCCAGCATTTTTAAATGTTCTGAAGAGAGAGTGATATTTTATTTAGTGATATTTAAACATACAGTACACTATTTTTTATACTATTTATTTTATTTAGCATTTTAGTTTTGCATATTTTCATTTATATTCTTTAATTAAACACTACTTTGACTTTTTAATAAGAATTTCTTTTAATGCTGCTTACAGTACAAGTATAAAATGTCTCACCTAGATCAGGAGAGATCAGATTTAAACCTAAGTATGACTAAGTTTAGGCTCCCTACAGTAGCTACTGGGCTGTTTTATGTCTAGTTTCTAAATTTAATCCGTGGATTGTCCTCCACATGCGGGACTGGTGATACCCTGGACTGAAATCACATGCAGGAGATGCACCCAAGAACAACAGACCCTACACATTTTCACGTATCGGTTACAAGGAGACAATCCCTCCCGACCTCTTACATTTATGACACACATCCCAGCAAGTATTCTGTAGTTGTCACTTATGATTATCTTTAGTGTGTATTCACTCGCTCCCCTGCCTCCTGCTCCTCTGGTGTTTTATTTTTTTGGGGGTTCATACTGCAGGCTCTTGGTAATGCTATCCCCCCACTGCACACTTCAGTGTCAGCATGCCTCACGTCTGTCCAGAGAGCTTTAGTCGCACTCTGTCACAGGAGTGCATTGTTATTTTGGAAGTAGCATGTGTTTGTCTAACCCAGGCTCAGGTTTCCTGGTCTTCCAGTGCAACTCCACTTGCTGTGGTGTGCAAAGGAGCAATGACGTTTCCAGCCGCCGCCATATGACCCCCCCCCCCGCCTCCGTCACATATTCTCGTTCTTATTTATGAGGGCACAGACGAACAAGAGAGGTGTACACTGCTGGTAGCTGCAGCTAAGAGGTCAGATTTCACTTACTTGGATGGGGCTAATTTAAGTTGGAGAAAATATTTTTGATGTGACTGAGGGTTTATCTTTTCTTGAGCTAATGCAACAGCGTGCACTCTTTCACATGTAGGCCTAAATGGTAATAGAAACTTGTAACGACACAACAATCTTGCACTTAATTCTTAGCAGTGTATTAGCCCTTGAGAAGGAAATTGAGTTAGATCTGTCAAGATAGAGTCTTTCCTCTGTGAGTGAACGTGAATCTGCCATGTTATGCTTCATTTGATAATTGATAGAGCGGGTTAATTGCCTTGATCAAAGGTCAGGCGATTTAGTATTCTGAGGTTAGGCTGTAAGATTTGGATTGGACGCGTTGAATGTTTATAAGATGAAAACCTAATGCAGTCATGGGACTCCGGCCAATTAAGAACATTAAGAATGTTTTATTCTAATCGACAGTGATATCGGTTGCAGACATCCACATTAAACCTGATGAATATTCATGAAACCTCTTCTCTGAGCCTATCGAGCGCATATTAATTTCAGAAACGTGTGTCTGGAGTCCAGAGACGTGATCACATTTCCCTCTAGCATCACTGCTAATATGCAGATGAATGCTCTTTTAAACCTAGCGCAAGCCACTGAGGTATATTTGATATTTCATTCATGTGAGCCACTGAGGGAAAAAAGAAGGGAAAAGGAAATGACTAAAACAAACAAAAATACCCACAATCCCCCAGTGTTAACTCTCTAGAGGTTGTGCATAATTACCCTGCGGAACACCTTACCTGCTCACCTCTCGTTGCCTGTCAGTGCTGCATACAGACGCACACAGGACCACAGAAGCACACACTCTGTCTTTCTTCTCACATACACAGTCACATAATGCTTTCTTCTCTTTTCTCACTAACACACACAGACCAGCGCATCAGCAAAGAGCGTTGCGGCTCAACGGCCGACCACAGCATCCACAGGGGAGAAATCTTCAGCTCATTTCTGACCTGGGCTGCCGAGGTGTTAATTGCCCTTCTGAGTTGGCAAAATTTTCAGGGTAAAAGGTGCTATCCTTGATGGATCAGCACTGTTGCCACCAGTGACTGATCTTTCAACTTGGACGTGAACCGTGCATATCGTATATCTCATTAAAAGTGCCTGCAGGATCAGGGGTGCCAGTGGGGGCACATGGGTGTAGATGTACATATCTGTTTATAAATGCACACATAAGCTGTATTTTACACAACCAGACTGTTGTGTCCAGCAGCTATAACTGAAAATGCTCACGACAAACCTTAAATCTACTTGAAACCATTTTCTATGATAGATAAAAAGATTCACTCTTTCCCTTCTACTCCTCCTTCGGTTACATACTGTACTAATTCTAGTGCTAAAGAGACTATAAAGAGTGTACGTAGGATGAGTTGGGAAACATTCAAGCTACTCTTTGAATGGCGCTCAACCAGGTCAATCAATCCAAAATGCTAATTCAAACGTGTTCACATAATGAGCACTAGCTTCCTTCCCCATCATTTTATTATGGATCGGTACATAAGTGCCCATTTCTGATGGTGTTTTGCAGGAAATCCACGTTCTGGACTAATTAAACTCCAATAATTCCAGCCTCTCATCACTGCCATGGTGAGAAGTGTAACATAGAAAGACGTGACCGTAGCGGAGGGTTTCGACGAGGGTAGAGTTGAAAAGAAGTGCGTGTGTACACAGCACATGAGAAGTCAGTACATGACCTGTGTGTGCTTTTATATGTTGAGCATGAATCTTTCTGTACAATATGTGTTGTATTACTTGGGATATTTCATTCACACAGCCACACATCATGTCTGCACAGCTGAAAGGAAATAACCAAGCCCACGGACAACTGTGTCATAGCAACATATGTTGGTCTTTCTGCAGTTGTGACGACATAAGTCATCACCAGGCTGATGGAACACAGGAGCACAGCACACACAGCTACGTGTTGTATGTCAGAGAACTGCCTTGATCCAAAACTCACAGTGGACACACACAGATACAAACTCCGTCATTACCGTTCAGCCCATTTTAACACAGCTTAACTGCCTTCCCGACTGTTACTGTACATGTGATGCTTTGAGAAGCTAACTTAAGGACAGATTCTTTTAAGAAGGCCGTTAAATGGTTTTAGTTCTGGACAGGCAGCAATGCATTCTGGGAGGAGATGAGATACGTACACTTGTAGTGATGTGGAAATCACACGTTTTTTTCCCCAACATTCACCTTCTTAACTTGCACACCTTCACGTCAGGGCACCTCCTAACCCTGACCCTCCACAAGGTTGTAAATATGTACTTCTTCATTTACTGTACACTTGGGATCTGTACACTCTGAAAGGTTGGATTAAATAAATCAATCCAGAGTCTGGCGTTCACCATGCACTTGGTAACATGTACAGTAATCTAACAGAAAGATGATATATAAACCGCGTATTCTAATATTTATTTACATCTTTCATTACATCATCAAAAAACTCAATGACAATTGAGTTGTCACGTGTGACTTAAAGTTGATGTATTTTCATGTCAAGCTGTTTTTCATGCACTTCTAAGACTACAACCACTTAACACATACACACCAGACTCACGTGTGCATTCTCATGCAAACAGATGTTCACATGCACGACGAGGATTGCAGAAACCAAAACTCCACACCATTAGGAGTAAACAGTTCACACACAGAGAATTTACATGACTATTTGTATGAACTGTATTATACACAGTTCATGTTGAAGCCATTTGATATTTAAGAAGACAACCCAGCAGAACCACACATGCTGTATATTTACAGATCAATTATCGCTTCAACAAAAGCACATTCTTTAAATTTTGAGCTTCAGTTTCACATTCTATCAAATCACACTAAAACCAACGAGTGACAACCTTTAATTTAGTTTGATCAGAGTAAAATCCAGCTGTAACAGATCCCAAATGTTCCCTTAAATTCTTTCCCATGACTAATGTAAAATATTAACCTTTGTGTTTTTACCGCCTGAAGCCCTTTTTCCCAGTTTGACAAGAGTCAGGATTTAATAATGCCTTTTCCTTTATTAGCTCCTAAAATATAAAATTCTGTCCAGTATATTCCTATTGATTAAATAAAGACCAAATGCCATTTTAAATTATTTCTCCTTTTCAGACACAAATCGTTCAGTAATTAAATGACGTCTGTAACCAGACACACAAACTAAGCAGAGCAGTGAATTATTTTTAATATGATAAAATGTTCGTTTAAAACCAGTGTGTATGCTGGAAGACCGAAAATGATACATTCACTCAGCATTGACACGCATTCATAAAACATTCATCCAACATTCATTCTGGCCTTGAGGAACGTTTTTGTGTGATACGATTGATTTAAGTAAGAAATGAATTCCACCGTGAACCCATGTTTAGCCTGTAACACGAAATGTTGATAGAAAAAAAGATGAGAGAAAAATTAAGATTTAATTTTAATTGTCCAGTCAGAATTATTTAATTGACCAATCTAGATCTAATTTAGTCATTAATAATTAACGCTTTGCCGTACAGACCCATAACATTTTATCCAGTTTGCTAGAACTATCTAGCCATAAGAAAAGAGATCAAATACAGCACATTTACTTGACAGTTTGGTCTGGAGCTACTGTTACTGTTACTGTATGATGCCTTCACGTTACTGAATGGATTTTTATCTCTGTGCTGTGCATGGGAGGCAAGGACACACAAAATATATGCGTCGTAGCCTCACATACAAGCGTGAGAAACGCCAAGACACAATATATGAATGCAGGTAGATGACAGCTTTAAAAACACACACAAGCGCACACACAGCAGGGGCCTGTGTGAACCAGGGCAAATATATGGCTGCAGGTCCTCTCCCAGGCTCTGTGGGCTTTGGGGACCACACTCGCTGATTTCCAGGCTCTGTGTCTCCCCTGTCATTAATTAAAAAAAAAAAAAGTCCAGCGAAACACATGTTCTCCACATCTAGACGATGCAGCGCTACACAAGTCAGCTATTCCGACGACGTGCTGGGACCGTGGCCAAACGTGCTTGTTGCTTGAGTAGGTCTGTATGAGAAAAGTGCTGCGTAGGTATGTTTTTATTTAATGTAAATCAAATGCCAATAAGCACAGCTTTACTTTCATAACAATACAGCTATTACCGCTTTTCGACATAAAGGCCGTCTCCACTGCAGGAACTTCCTAATCTGTAACCTGGAACTTCCCATGACCTGAACTTGGAGGGTAGAGGTGGCTGGTTCAGGTTTGCTTTTCCACTGGCTTTACAGTACCTGGGCCTTTACCAGGCAGTTAAAGAGCACTTTAATATTTGCTGTTTGTAATCATACAGTGTCTGATTCGTCCTGTAAAAACCTTCACTTTCATTGGAATAAACACAGTGAATGTGTCTATGCTGCAAGAACAACTGAATAGATAAAATGGATGCCAACATTGGAGTTTTAGTTTCATTAAAAAGCAAAACGTTCATAAAGGTAAGCGATATCTATCTAAGGAAGGAGGACCAGCTTCATTACAGTAAAGGGAACGTGTAGGAAGTCACGAGAAATTATATTTTAAAATCATATTAACAGCCAAATACATAGTGAAACTCCAAGTAGACACTGTAACCTGTCAAATATCCATTTTACATGCCTTCGGGGTCTCTGTTAACTAATAAACATCTCAGCAGAGTGAAGTATGTGTTAACAGACTCATTATGGGCTGAGCCTTATACTGACCATGTATACTAACAATGGCATCCCTGCTATTTGGACTGTTCTATATATACGTTAGCATGACTAGCTGTATAAGATCAAAATAGGAGACGCACACAAGGAAATGATTTGGGGCAACTGCTGAGACTATGTGTGACTATGAAGAGCATCAGACAAATGAAAACTACACAAGTGTGCTGAATAGTTTCATAACTGTGACACCAGAATTGAGCTTCACTTTCCTTGAAATATTGGAACAGTAGAACTTGTTCCATTTTGTTATTAATGGGCACAAAGCATCCTTTTCAGATTTTCTGGTAAAGTATAGCTGGATAAGTTATATTTATATGTATGCATAATATTTACAATGACAAAGTGACAATCTTATTAAAAGTGATGATAGAGAGACTGTTCATGTCTGTTCTTTACTAACACAACACTGCCATCTAATGACGGTACTATGTGCCATTAATCCTCTGTTTTATTCCTTTGGTTTATTTCATTGGGAAAAACAAAGGTTCACATTTCTACATACAGTGTAGTGCAGTCATGGCTTTTGATGTGATTTCCGTGCATTTTAACAGAGATGTTCATCTATAAAGGTGAAGCCTAGAGAAAAGGAGCTCAGAATAGAAATAGAAAAATAAAAATAGAAACCCAAGTCAGCGTTTTAATTGTGTTGCATCATTGCCTCTTTGTTCAAACTGGTAACATTAGTTCATATTTGTTGGTAAATGTTTTATTAACCTTTGTCATGGTGGCTGTGGTGATGCCGTTGCCTCTGTATGATGACCTTTAAAGCAAAACGTATCTATTGGTGTAAAAAGCAATAATTCCTCTATTTTAAAACGTTTCTTTTTATATAGCATGACCTTTGCTGCAGTAAACTTATCAGTCCTTAAGATTTCAGAATCTGGCCTCCTCTGCATTTCTGGGTCCTGCAGCCAACAAAATAGATTCTTCCTCAAACATAATCTTCTGAGGGGAGTCAGCCTCTCCCGCTAGGCTGTCATAACGCTCCTGTTCTGTGATCACTTTTCTTTGGATATCGAGTGTTTGAAGTTTGCACGGAGGTCTATTCCTGGCTCTTGTGCCATGGTGACTATTGATGCGCATCACTCTTTTGGTTGAGTTACAATACTATTGCAATGCAGGAAAGACGGTTGCATAGAGCAGGACTGGCCATTACACACTTTGCTGCAGACAGGTCGAAATTTTGCAGACCTTACTTTTTAGTTTTTTGATGAGGACCTATTGACAACCCCCACATTGAATTTAAGCAGGAACTGCAAGATGTGGAGTTGACACTGGAGGAATCTGAGACAAGGAAGAACCACATGAGCCCTTGAGATTCAACAGATGCTGACAGGTCAAGAAAACCACAACGTTAAAGACTTAAAATGTCCCAAACAATTAAAACGCGGCAAGATACCTTAGCATGGTCACAATTGTGGCTCTGTGTATCACATACTACTCGGAAATATCATACAGCATTGTATTAATTAACCGCAATATCCCATCAGAAGAAACAGAACTAATCCACTGTTTCTATACAGATTAGAATAAACATACATGTACACATTGCATGTTAATAAAAAGCAATATTCAACACAAGGACATGGTATACACGCACACACACACAGAGGCAATAAATGAGCAGATTGACACAGCCGACCCCAAGCTGCGGGGTCACTGGCAGGTCAGCCACTCACTGGACCGTCCTCCTCTTCACAGTCATCTCCTCATGCCATTCATCACCTCCTACCATTTTTATTTGCAGTAATATTAAATGCAGATTTTCAGTAATAAAAAAAAAAAGGGTCATAAGGTGATAAAAATATAAATAAAGGTGGGATTTGGAAATTATCAAGGGAATCATAAAACATGAATGTGAGCAGTTCATTCCCATTCCAGTGTATTATGACTGTTTTTATTTTAAAAGGTTAAAACGTAACCTTTTTGCTAACTGCAATAACAGCAGTGATAGTTTGGAAGATAACTTTGCTGCCATATATGTGCGTCGGTATATTTTGCTGCATACCATCACCAAGTCTCCTGAACTTCAACAACTCATCCCTTGTTACCTGCCTCCATCCCTCTTCTCGCCAAAGAGACTGTCCCTCTCTGCCAGCCGGGTCCTTAGGGAGGTCGGCCGCCCATTGGGGACCCATTACGGGGGGTTGGGAGCGTGATGGGGTGAGAGAGCAGGGTGAGAGACTGCGGCAGGTCAAATCGCTTTGTGGCCGAGAGCTATCATTTACTGTAATTCAGGTCCTGTCAGGCTGAAGGAGAGGGAAGGTGAAGTGGTGCGGTGTGTCGTGGCTTTCATCCGTCTCTCCCCCAAAGCCCACCTATCACAGACAATGGCTGGTGGCGGCTGAGAGGGGAGTTGGGTACTGGAGGAGATATTGCAGCTACAGTGAGGTATATCTGTTCGGGCGTTGTTGCTGAGAATTGGTTCTGTATGTCATTTCACATTTGAGGCACTTCACTGAAGGCCTTATTGGAGTGAGTAGATTGAAGTTCAGTGCATGACTTACCAAGACACAAGACTTCTGTTGGCATCTGGTAACGTGTTTAGGCTTTCTTCAAGCTTCTGTTACTAACAATGAATAAGCTGAATCTGTTAGCTGTGACGGACCAGCACTGAATTCCCTGCTCAAACCTGGGCCACCTCAGTTATAGAACAGTCTTAAAAGGCCCTGCTGTCACTGCACGTTCCCGTTCATCACTGGGGCAGGACAAATATTTGTCTCTGTGCATATCGTCTCTTAAAGCCTACAGAGTGTAACATATTTCAGAAAATCAACTGCAGTGACAAATCTCAGCCTGAATAGTATGTTCTTATGTTTGATTCTGACTGGGTCCACTTAATTCGTCTTATGGAGTTAGAACGCACCAAAAATATTCTTTTTTGTGCGAAAAGTTACCCAAAATAATTCATAATGTGGATGAACTGCATCATATTTTCTTTTTTTTTTACTTGATATCTTAAAGTTATCTCATTAATTGTCTGTCTAGTCGTATGAGGAGTAGGAAACAGCACTTGGCACTTGAAAATTTTGTCCTAACAATGTTTAATAAGTCTTTTTCTTTTTCAGCCTTATAATAAACTTGCTAGAGTCTAAAGTACCATCAGCTTGTTCTGGTGTTATACTGCTTATGAGCTTTGTTGTGTTCTTCAGATTGGGGGTTTTATATTGGATGATAAAGTTAAATTAAAATCAAACAGAATGGCTCCTCTGGTATCTGGCTTCTAAAACAACACCAGTCTGTCTTATGATCCAGTAATGACTCATCCTGAGACCTTTGCATGCAAACCATTCATGTTGAGTTGCAGTATTTTCCAAAATTGAATACATTCCCTTTGGATTTAGGACCTTGGATGGTGGTTGAGCTGCTATGATGGAACAGGTCACTAGAGGACAGCATCGTCCTCTTTAATAACGTTTCGCAGGCCAAAGGAAACGCCCTTCCAGTCAGAACCCACGGGACTTTTTTCATCTTTTGCACAATGCATTTTACTGGATGTGACAGAACAGACACACACACACACACATAGAACATTGGTTTTAAGAGACAGCTGTTAAAAACAACAAGCCAGTGCTTCTAAGTCCACTGCACAACATCAGGAGAATCATCGGTAGAAAACGTAGTTATGTTGTTGTGCCAAGTCTTATATGTTAGATAAAAATGGTTTCCCCTATAGATGCACACATAGGGGAAAGTAGGCCATGTATTTAAAGTAATTTAAAGTAATTATTAATTTTATTTTACTAGGATGAGCATCAACATGACAAAACTGTCTTTGATGGAGAAACAGAGAATGGGTAAAACGGGTGATAGTGTTGCAGAGATGTTGGTTATAAACCAGTATCTGCACATTTACACACATGCAGCCCATGGATGGACAATTACACTAAAGCATCGCACAAAGAAACACACTCTCCCAGTGCGACAATATGAAGCCTGCATCTAATTACTGTTCAAATCTCATCTCGACTGACCTGATTTCGAAGCAGGCCTAATCTCTGAATGCATGGCAAGGATGGGTCTGTGTAATGCTCTGTCGTTCCACAGGGAGGCGATGTTGGACTCAGTTTGGATTTCTTTCCCTCTCTTAAAACCGCCACTTTGTCGAATAAAACCCTCACACAACTGTCGCGCAGAATCGGTTACTGTCAGCGCTTAAAGAGTTACAGACAGACAAATGGCTCCGTCTGAATCCCACGTTGCAATAACACAACTCGCGCTTACAAAGCTCTCGCGCTGCAGCCTCGCGACCTGTTTTGTCAGTCATCGAGCGAGTAAAAGGTTTGTGGATAAACCAACACGTTCCCGGCCCAAAAATAAGCCTCTGTGTCTCTGCCTTTGAAATTGGATCTTAAAAACAAGCGCTTGGCCCAGCCCCACTCTCTAATTAGAGAGGCCCACAGATGCTTGCATGCTCCCACACACACACACACACATAGAAACCACACATGCACGCATCCACACACTGAAGTACAGAAAGACAGTGGAGATCAAAGAAATGAAAACACAGCGCAGTAGTAGTGTATTTACACCCATTCCAAAGAAATGACAAGTAGTGACTGTTGTTCTTTTTATTACAGTGAGCTGATGCTGTTTGTGCACTGAAAGCCGTGAATGCTGCCTCTCCCAGATATTATTGGCACACCCCTTGGTTTCTGTGTGCGTGAATGAGCTGGCTGTCATTTTCTATCTATGCGCTTTTTCAGTAATGTGTCACATGATCTCCGCGGCAGCCCTAGCCAGCTTTTATCATGCTAATGTTTTTCAATTTCCCCCCACAAAGAGCAAGCATAGCTCATACAAAAGATGGCTTCAGACAGGCCCGTAACTCTCCGTCTCTGTCTCCCTCAAACACCACGTACGCTGACAGAGTCCCGTTTCAGCGGCCACATACAGTCACGTCTTGTGTGATGCACACAGTGACATTGACACACACGCATCCACGCGCGGGCGAGACGCCAGCCAGGCCCGGGCACAATTGCACACGCTCGTACGCGTCCTCACAGCTGGTCGGCCCTCTGAGTGTGAGCAAGTGGGTCTTATCGCAGGGCAGCACAAAATAGCGTGTTCGTGTCCACATTCTGTCGTCTCTCCTTAAATAACCACAACGTTCTAACGTTCAGTCAAGAGATAAATGTCTGTTTTGTTTCTTCATTTTGTCTAATTGTATTCAGTGACAGTCACCCTTTAAATTTGCCCTTTAGTCCGTAAGTACACAGTCAATATATTAAAACATTATCTCGCCAATTAGCACCGTGTGCAGCTCACTTGCAAAAGCACTGAACCAAGTAAGTGAGGTGTGGGAGGAGTATGGGGAATAGAGAGCCATCCGAAGCAGGCTGTGCATGAATGGACCAGTGAGATGTTTGCTTTTAATGTTGAATTTTTGCAGTTTAATGATCAATCACTATTTAATGATGTACCTTGTAATATAAACTGAGATAGTCACACAACCTAAAAGTGCTTGATAAGAGCAAATTAAACAAGGTAATGACTCTACAATGAGTCAATTCAGGTAGGTTTGAAATTGTATGCACATTGTGAAGTTAAATCTAAAAAAATGAGTCTGGCAGACGGGTAAGGTGAAGGACAGTTGTGTTTGTGACAGTCGACCTAGCTGCAGGCTATTGTTGTCTAATAACAGACACACATATGCCGAATCCCCCTCCCGGTTTGAATAAATCAGCGCATGAACCATATAATTCTCCATGTAGGGGACATTTAAGGGGGCATTATGGTCCATTTTAAAATCTCATTAGCAGGGCAGCTGCACTTTGCACCCCATGCTGGTGATTGAGGCTCGCTTTTTGTTTTGAATTTTGTAGTGGGAGGCCCGAGCAGAAATCTTCTCCTTTCCCCCATAAAAGGACTGGAACACTCAGCGACAGACCATCCGTTTATACGCTTACACTTCTGAAAGTCGTACGAGATGTACCCGCAAATGTGTCTTCATGTCAAGCTGCACAAAGCACAAAAACACGTGACAACAGGAAGAGACAAATAGATAAAGCGACGGTTATGCCTCAGCTAATTGTCATTTACAGTAAGAACACATCACATAACAGTGCTGGGTAAAACCCTAAATCAAGCCTGTGAGTGTTTGTTGTAATTTGGGTTTCAGTTGTTGCAATAGCAGCAGTCGCTCTTACAGTATGCTGATCTGTTATCATAATTACAAACAGATTTTCCCTAATAATTACAGCAGTAATCAGTCAGAAGAGAGGAGGAACATTTCCAGGGGAAAGACGATACTGAATGTGGTCATTTTGCAATCATCAGATTCTGCAAGTCGTTATTGGCGTTTTTCATTGTTCCAGAAGATGTTGAAACAGACATTCTGTGAGGTGTTGACAGACCGGTTCATTTTGTTTTGAAATGTTTTATTACGACAACGACTAGATTTTGACCAAACTTAAAAGAATATCCACTGGAACAAAGACGTTTACAACGCTGTTCTGCCATGTTTTAGAGAAACTAGGGATGAAGCTTTCCCTTTCTCTTTGTTGTCATAAAAGCCTGAACCACACTAAACAGCAGAACTCCTCATATATAAGTGCAACTACTACTCTGCTGTTGTGTTGACTATTTTTACACCGTGCCACCAGTTTCCAGGAGGGCTCGTGATTTTTTCAGGCAATGCTTGAGCTCGATAAGAAAAGATGTGTGAAAATAATAATTTCACACCTTGTCTAAGAGCATTCAGCCAGTTCCCTTTATGTGTATTTTGGTGGAACAATAAATCTGAAATAGAGAGAACTTTGTCTTCCCCTAAAGCTTGCTTTTGCATGATGGGAGTTTTGTACAGCCACAAAAGTGCACAAGGGTAAACATGCGAGGTGGTTGGTACACACCTATGGGCGCTTTTCTGCCACTCTGTCCATACAATATGCAGTGAAGGGTGAGGTAAAAGTGCCAGTGTTAGCAGGAAAGCAAACGAAAAGAAAAAAACCCTCACCGTCGAAATAATTCAGTGAAGTGTAGAATTTAGCGGGGACTATTTTTAAACTGGGAAAACCTCACAGCCTGTACTTTAAGAGAAGGTCATGCAAGGCAAGATGGAGAGGTGCCATGACTGAGGTTCTGGCAGATGTTGAGCCGTCGTCTTTTACTCTTTTTCTCTCTGTTTCCTTTTCTCACCTCCTCCAGATTGTTTTAGTGACCAACACCGATTAACTCTAACCCTTGAAATATAATGGAATACTTTAAGTCTTCAGGAGTAAATGATAATGTTTTTCACAAGTCACACTCTCACCAACTAAATCAGTCCGTTTTTGGCATAAATCAACGTACAAATGGGAGGTGCGCTGTTTGCTCCCAGGCTTTTTGAGTCAATATTGCTTTAGCGGTTACTACCGTGCCAACAGTAGGACTGTGGCAAAAGTAAGCAAATCATGGTTGAAATCATTTAGTGTGCTGAGACCTTGAGACAACTTATTCTGTGTTGAATTCCCGTGTCAGTGGTGTCAAAGTCGTCCATCTTCACAATCCTGACATTGTCATGACTTGTTTGATTAAAAGTCTAGTATTATTTTTGATTTTATTAAATTAAAGATTATTGCCAGTCTTAATGATAATACTAAAGTGCTTCTTCTTTTTTACATTATTACAATACGTCCCATATAAAAACAAACAAACAATTAAGTCTGCCACCCATAATGTCTGTAATTCTATAACATGATTTCTCATCTTATCGTAGCTCCACAGACACAACGAGCTGCTCGGATCCCTGGACGTGGTTCCCGTCTGCACTACGCATATTGCATGTTTTTGTGCATGTTGGCATGATTGCAGTGTTGTTACACATTTGATTTTGTAGAGACTGTGTGTGCATGTGGAGAGAGAGAAGCGATATGTTTGGTGTAAGATGTCTGGGTGAAAGGTGCTCTTAGCTGGTCAGTGTACAATACAATTTATTAAAAACAATACAATTTGTAATAATATTGCAGTACATTATATTTGAAGTTTACATTTTTTTAGTTTTCTTTATTTCTAAACTTTATTTCTATGTGTCTTGTGTCTTCTTTCAGACAAAATGTTCTGCGCGTCCTTGTTGAATGTAAAATCAGAGAGAGCACAAGGAGAACATCAGATATCAGTGCGACTGCATCCTCCCTACACCAGATCCGGCCAGATCCACTGATAGGCGTGAGGCTGACGGAGAGCGTATACGCTCCAGACAGGATATTAGAATGGATGTTTCCTTCTTCCATACGCCACAGGCAGGACTCTCTCCCACTTGTCTTCTCTGTAGAAAGACACAGAGAAAAGATAAAGACGTGAGCGAAGCTGACAGGCAGCCGGAGCCACAGTCTCCCTCTGCGCTGTTTGTATTTTGGGCCGGTTTCTGATTTGATTTTAAGAGGATGATTGTGATGGCAGCTTTTTTGTGGTGTGTGTGGACAGATGGCAAGGGATGATGCACATCTCTAGGTCTGAGGTGGTAGGAAGCAATTTGATGCTGAAAAACAGTATTTGCCTTATTTTAATTTAACCTTCATTTAATCTTGCCACAGTGCGATAAGGGATCTTTTTATTCCTGACAGGGTCAAGAGAACCATATCAGGACACATTTATAGCTATAGACAAACAAGTAGTGACACAAAGTAGTTTTCAAATAAAACCATGTGGTGGGGAAAGGAAGGTTTAGATTCCCAACAAAGGCCAAAGGTTAAGGGTGTCAGACACCAACATCTGGTTACGCACATATCGACAGGCTGTTCTTCCTTTATAAAACAAAACATAAAACGTGTGCAGCTATTACTTTGGCTTGTAGCTGTGGTTTGGTTTTAATGTTTAAAACTATTCTAGTTTTTAGGGACAAAGACAACAGCAGTGGTGAGAGATTGCAGATGTCAAATACCACGCACCCATGAGCTAATCACGGAATAAGCCAATTGACAAATATGATGAACTTGGCACAAACATCAACCCCACATTAATTGGCCAAAACTGTATTCGTAGCTACAGTACAAGTGTGTTTGTGCTCATTTGTGCATCTGAATTGGACTGTATGCATGCCTGTAGCTGGGCATTCCATATGTGTGAGCATGTGTGCACGCATGCATGCATATACCATCACACATGACCTACCGTGTCAGCACACTGAGCCCCTGCTCTCTGCAGTAATGCCATAAGCTGAGACTGTCTTTAGTAATCAATCTATTAAATGTGACTGACCTCCACCTGCATCACCACCTCCTTCCACATCTTCAGCTACTAAGCTAAAGACCCTAATGATCCAGACTTATTAAAAACAAAACAACAGCAGCTTTATTCTGACGTGACCTCATTAGTGTGTAAAAGTGGATCCATATGTGGCCGCTGTGCCAAGCGTGTGAACTGACACATAATTTACATAGTTAACAAGCAGCTGAGCGTGAAAACAACACGCGAACCGTAGCAAGATGGGCAACGTCCTGCTACATATGTCCTGATGGAAGAGAGGCCCTGCCCACTGCAGCTCACCACGTTTGTCCCTTAAGTACAAGAGCTGAACCAGATGTTATCTCTGGTTCATCAGATGTTGTCTTTCTCACTATTTGAATACAATGTTGTTGTGCACACAGCATTTCTGTTATTTAATAGTAGGTACACACATAATGTACGCGGGGGATTACTGTCAGTCGGACGTGGCGCAGACTAAAGTGTGTAAGTATAAACAAGGTAGACTTGTGTTAGACAAGGGTGGGGATTTATGGCAGAGCACAGTCGCACCTGGTCTCTTGCTCGCTCTCCATCCATCCAAACGCTCTGCATATGAAATGGTAATTGCCTGATACGTTGGGAGTTTAATGAGAAAATGTCTGGCAAAGGCAATCACCAGTTTCAGGCTATTTGCTTTCAGCACAGATTATTTCAGTGAGTGAGTGCACAAAATTGGATCATTATAGAGTAGGTTTTATAATGTGAGAATGACGGAGAGCACTACGATGAGTAGGCGTGAGGCTTTTCTTATTTAACTGGTTTGTTCATTTTGCATTCTCCAGCCTCCCTTAGTCATAGTCCTGTCCACAGTTCACGGAAGCTTGCTGGGACAACATTTAATTTAAAGAAAGGTAATTATTAGAGAATGAAAGAAAGTGAGCGAGTGGATAGTTGAACAAAGAATAAATTGGCTGAATGTTTTTTTTCCGTGTCATTATTCTTATCGTTAATGTACTGATAGTTCCAGATAAAGATTTAGAAGAAATAAGAAGCAAGCAGCTGTGTTTTGTTTTTCAGTAGATAATAATGAATATTGAATGTCTGGCGTTTGTCATTGGCTGGTTGTGGGTGTAGTGGGAAACTTCTAGCTACAATATAAGAGACTAAAATCTTTCCTGAGGCTTGGTTCCATAAGCTATTACATTCGTGTGGCTGGCATGGTATGGTTTCCATTTCCTATATACTGTACTTTAAACATATGGAGGAAGGCTGAGCAGACAAAGCCAGTCTATCCACTGCCAGCGGGGCTGTACATAAACCAAGAATCCTGTCGATCTTTCCATCCGTGGCGCTGGAAGGGTTCCCAGAGTCATGGCAGGCTGAGGTCGCCAGTGACGACTTCACCCTGAGACGACCTAATTGGGGAACTGTCATGACATTACAGCTAAATCCCCCTTAAATTAAGCTTTGACTTTGAATCGTGCTGTGAATTATGGTCTCAAGGAAAACGCCTGTTGGGATTTTTTTGATTAATAGTGTCAGGAGACGTATTAAAAAGTGAGCTGGTGGGTCTGAGCATAGAAAAGAGGGGATCTGTGAATGGGTAATCACATCTGCAATGCTGGGCCCTGCCACCCAATACTCACGGCAGGGTCCAAGGTAAACACAGCTGCGAAATGTCCTGAATGACTCCACAAATAATAAATCTGTGCGGTTGCAGCGCACGACTGCTGCACTGTTTCTCCTTCGTCTGTCTGCCTTGTCTGTGCGTCGTAGAAGGACAGCAGCCGCAGAACGCGACGACTGTGTGCGAACGGACGACGGCAGCAAATCAAGATGGATGACAGAAATGGAAACATCTATGCTTTGGTTTTATTGCAGATTTGGCTTCACACATCCATCAACATTTACTGTCAATTTGGACAAGCTGTTTGTTTGCGGCTCTCTGTTCTTTCTATGCTCTCTGCAAGTTTTGAAGCCTTGTGAGATTTATTTATATGAGGGAAAATACAGGGTCCTGTTTAAAGCAGATTATTGTTGCTCTAAGAGGTACCTTAAATATATCACTGTTTTTGTGTACTCATATTTATTGTGAAATACACATCTGTGATATAATATTAGAGTTCAATAAATAATAACAATGCAAAATGGATCACAAATCACTGTTCAGCTAAAGCTAATACGAAACCTAAAACCCACCCCCGCATGGCAAATATGTTTTTTTTTTACTTCAAATCCAGATTTATCAAGTCAGAAGATGACTGCTAGCAAATATGACTCAGATTTTGATGGTGTGTAAAAACAACCAAAATACTGATGATCGCCTGAGTAAAGAGATATATTTGATGCTGGGAGAGAAACGTCTCTTTTTTTTTGAGTCATCACACTAATCTCTTTCCAGAACTTAAGCCAGAGCAAATTCCTCTTGTCACTCATCTTATTCATTTTCCACGAGTATTGCAGTGTAAGTTTGGGCGCTGTTACTGTGCACTAATGTTTGATGTCCGATTGGCCCTTCACACCCAACTCTTGTCTTTTGATTTAACTCTAATCCCATCCATAAAATGTAAACAATCACTGTAGGATGCACGTCTGGCAGGTGATTTTATTACGGGATTAAATTGAACACGAACAAAGTAAAGACCAACCCTTGCTCTTAGAAGCTACAGTGTTTCTGTGAATGCTTTTCTTGGACGTGTGGTGTGGGTGGCTATACTCTCTGTTGCTCTCTCTCCAGCCAGTTGAGGCAGGTGGACGCCCACCCTGAGTCAGATTATGCTGGAGATGGAGTTTTCCCTCTCCACTGTTGCCCATTGTTTGCTCTAAGGGGATTGTCAGGTTTCTCTTTTCATAACCCTTTAAAGTCTTGACTTTAAAATGCGAAGTGCCTTAAGATAGCTATATTGTAAATAAAATAGAACTGAATTGCCGGAACCTGGCAATAACTTACCCTGCCAAAAAAATTCAACACAAACTTTCAGACAGTTACACAAGTAAATAAGTTCAGCAGTGCAGATGGTCTATCGCACAGGCCAGGCGAGCGTTTGCCTAACAAATTCTGTCATTTCTTTGTCACCAAAGTGTGGAGATCTACTGCAGGGGGTTCAAGGCAGGTGTAGACGTTATTGACTTTGTCATCGCTTTTAGTTTAGTTTTTTTTTGTCAAGAGGTGTCGAATGCTCTCCATGTCTCTGGCAGCGAGAGCGTTGGAGGAAGCCAGGGAGTTCTTCCCACTTAGGCATCACAGACACCCAAAGCATCTACCGGACACATCAGCGCTGTCCATGTCAATAACATCAGACTCTAATAGTGTTTGACTGGCCAAGAAGAAATTCGGCCTGACCACGTTCTGAGGTGATTATGCTGCATTTGGGCTCGCGAAGATGTAGATGTATTCCTGTGCCTAAAGACAGTTTCATGTGCACGTCACCAATGGTCCTAGTCTTCCACTGCTGCAACTTATCAGACTACAACCTCATTTCAGTAGCTTTCTTGAACTGAATTGAATTTGTTACCGAGTAATAAATACACAAAACGTTTGCCACCCTGTTAGCATTGTGTGTGTCCATGCCGGGGAACACAGCAGTAGAGTTCGTCCTGGCAGCAGCGTAGAAGAAGCGTCCCTTCTGTAGACGGCAGCGCGTTAGCATCAGCTCAGCCCTTCCTGCTACTTGCTCTCCAGCACGAGCAGTCGAGCTGCGCAGCAATATTTTCAGGGCACTACGACACTTGTGTTATTATTTCATTGCCAGGGATGAATCTGCTTAACTGAATTTCACATGTTGAATTAATTCCATTATCACACTAAATCTGTAGATTTTTTTCCTGCCACTTGCACAGAACCTCCACTTGACCTATGCTGTGGCCAAGAGAAGAAGGCACATAGTGAGAGCTTATCGGAGCCTTTTACTGTACTTCTTTATTACTGCAGCATATAAAATAACTAAAGATAGAGAGATGTTCAGTTCTAGTCAGCTATGAAAGAGGCCGGATCGTACTTAAATTAAATTTAAATGGAATATATAGAAACACTGCAGCTAATTTCCACCTTAATGAACTAGTTTGACGGGCACATCTGCTTTGTCAGGCATCTCATGCCTTTAACTGCACTTCCACGTGGTTATGAAGACGTGTGGGGGGCACCGTTGTGTTGATTGAGTCACATCCAGCAAGGCTGCTGTGGGTGCAAAACAGCCTCCGGTGTTAGCATGTATAAACAGGCTTATAAATGGAGCACTATTTGGCTGTTCATTTTCATCCTTTTAACAGTAAACAAGGCGGAACAAGCCCTGACACCCTCAAATAAATGGAGACCAACGCACGCACATTCAGCTGCAGTGGGGAACCAAGGAGGCTTGTTTGAGTTAAGGTCAATCCTGTTTAGATAGCATTGGTTGCAGGCCCATTTTGTTTGTTGAGCTTTCCTGCGAGGCAAATCATGTATTCATGTATTCTGAAATCTGATGTTGTAATGACTGTGTTTGCTTGTGTTGTACGGCTGTTTTTTGTGGGGAAATGTGTGTATTGTGGTTGGTGGGGTGGAGGGGTAGTTGGAATACAAAGGTCTCAGCGCAGTGGCTGCAGTCTTATAAATAGTCCCAGTGTAGCAGAGCCTCATGGGTGAAAAAGAATGTGCTTGATATCTGAATTTATGTGGAAGTGGATATGATTGGTTGTGTCATACTTTTTGAAAATGAAGGCTGTTCCAAATGCCACTTGACATTTGCAGTAACTGTTCCAGTGCTTGTTCTAAAGCAGGTCATGCTGCTCCAACAAGCAAACAAAACAAGCCTTAAACTTTATATTAAATGCATCTAGACTGAAGTCGCAGTAAGACGAGAGCCATCAGACCCCCCACTGTTAACTGAATATGTTCATTAAAGCACTGGCAGATATACACATATACAAGCTGACTTAAGGCTACACTGCAGCACCAAATGCCACCGAGTCAAAGTGAACAAGTGAGTCAAGAAAGTCAAATAATCTAGATGCCTGAGTTGAACCTACAGTAGATTCATGGTCGTTAGAGTATTTGCCAACAACTTGATTAGTCTACCTCTTTATATCAGTATGAAAATTGTTTAATTAAATTGAATTAACATTTTGAACAATGTTAGACATCAGACCTGTCTATGACAGAAAAGAGAGAAAATACATGTTTGGTCTGATAAAAAACGCTACGAAATTACTACAAAGGTTGTAGGTTATAAGTAACTACCCGATCTGTATTAAGTCTGAAATAAAGTCAGACACAATGAGATATTTTTTCCAGCCATTTGGTAGATTACAGTACATCTGACACCTTTTAGCCAAATAAATTTACAGCATATTTCCGTAGTGTGATATTTCTTGGTTTGAATGATGACACTAAAGAGTAATAGTGATTGTCAAAATGGTGGACAGGTTATATATGAAATCTCCATTCATTAAATACAATCAGTCTTTTCTGAAGAAGCCATTCAGATGAGCGCAGTGGAGACAATACAGCACGTCACAGTGATAGGTCCCATCTTGGCTTTTTAGTGCTCTGCTGAAACAAAGACAGGATTAGGAGCATGTATTGAAATGGTAAACCGCAGTCAGATACATTTGTTTCTCTAACACGCCGTAGTCTCCGAGTGCCTGCAGCAACCAGGTCCGAGTTATTTATGATGTCAAAATTAATCTCACTTAGCACGATGGGTTCTCTCGAAGAGGGGCCCTCCTTCTGAGTCGGCTGCCGAGCGAGGGATGAGAGAGAGATTGAGGAGAGGAGAGGGAGCGCAGAGCCACCGAGGACTTATTCAAATCCTTCCTCATAGATTAGCAATCGCAGCTTGACAAGCCTCCCCGCAACTTATTATTTATTTAATTTTTTGAAAAATCGAAGCTGTTTCTTACTAACATGTCAGAGACAGGGGGGTAATCCGTTTGGAATTTACGAGTGATGAGACAGGAGACAAACTCGCCGGCGTGTCACAAAGTAGCGAGAATGCAGGAAGTGAAATATGTAAATGAGGTCTGCAGGCTTTAAAGCAGCTGTCTGTTTGATTGCTGCTTTGTGGCATTGTTTGCCTATGATGGATTGAGGCTTTCATTGCAGGGGCCCATTAGGAGTACAAATATTATGATTTATTATTAGACATGATCTTAGATTGTGAGTTGATGCGAGGCTCTTTAAATGTATGGCGCTGTTCAGAAGTGTATACAGTGTGTACTAGAAAGTACTTGACACCAACAGTTCTCTTTAATCCTCACAGATGTTTAACTTGGGTTGTTATAAAATGCACAGTGAATTAAAGTTGCACTAAAAAATGCTAAACGAAACATAACTCATGACCAGGACCAGCTTCAGCTTGAACATATCTGTGCAGCCTCTTGTGTCTCGACTAAGACTTAATCTATTAAGATAATCTTTCTGCTCAAACAAACAGAATGTGACAAGGACTGTCTGAGGGAATAAACACAGCTCCTTTGTTGCAGCTTCTTCACTGGGACAGAGTTTTAAACAAATAAACAGAGCGTGCAAGTGAATACCAGTCGCCACTCGCGCCTCCTTCTGTAAAGATTTCTTATAGAATAAATAGACTTTAGCTGCTTGTGCAGAGCAGAAGAAAACAAATATTTCAATAATAAAAACAATGCAAGTGGACAGTGACGTCTATTTAATGTGACAGGCCAAACAGTAGTATGTTAAATAATGTCAGCCAGTGTGCACCAATACCATAATGTATAATTCCAGAGCAGAGTCATGTTGAACTTTAAGTTGAATTGAAATAAATTTAAATAACCAAAAGTAAAAGGTTGCTTTTTTTTAATAAACAGACATTGAGTAACAGTTTAAAAACAGCCTGTAAAATGATAAACCAAAAAAGAATTTATCTGGACAAATGCATCAAATTCTCCCTTTGGACCGATCTTGATTCGAATCTTGGTGTCTGCAAATAGACAGTTTTTGAAAAAGACTTTTATTGTTTTATACATGTTTAAATTTCAAACAAAAAATTAATTGTGCAAATAAAAAAAAAAACCTCCAGAATAAGTGATATGTGTGTTCCAGGTAATTTTATTTTAACAGCTGCTTTTAATCCTGCAAAACATGAGAGGATGGGTTGTCTCATTATACTGTAGCTGCGATCTGAACGTAGTATGCTGGCATCACTTGGAGATCTTAGCTCTGTGACATTTATAAATATTTGACAACAGATGAGTGGGCTCAGTAGGACGCCACTCCGAGCACTACACACGAGTCTGCTAATAAAGCAAAGGCCATGAGCCGGTCTTGTGTTCAGGACCACGCTCAATATCCAGTGAGTGAGAAAGTGGGGAAACAAGCCCACCCCTGCTGACACGCACATGCAGACACCATCAACAAGTGTGGACAGCAACGCAGAGACGGTTGAGTGTGTGAGCCGGTCATCCGAATCAATAACAAAGCAAATGAAAAAGCAATTAGTTGCTTTGTGACCAATTGTGGTTTCAGTAATAATAACACTGTGTGCAGGAGCTTGGAGATTTCACATTTGCTACACGTGAGACAAATAGTAGCGAATAAAGCGGGACCCTGACCTGATGGCCACGCTGCAGATCCAGTCACCTACTGGATGAATAATGCAGTGTGTGTGTGTGTGTGTGTGTGTGTGCGTGCATCAGTCTTTTTCCCAGGCAGCTGTTAACCTTCCAGGTTCGAATGGGAAACAGGTGGTTGGGCCAAGCACACAGTCTTGGCTCAGTAATAGCTGACATGTTGCTAATAACGCACTAAACATTGCCTGCTGAAATGTTCAGTGTGTGCCGCATGCTGTATATTTACTGTAATTTACTGCCACGTTACATGGGAGCTAAAACGTAGCGGCGCTTGGCTCCTTCTACGTGGCCGTCTTCTCTGCCCCTCTTCACCCAGCCGGTAGGAAAAAGAGCCGTTAAAACAAGCTGATGGTCATACAACACCCTGCTCATATGGTGACGCTTCTGTAAATATAGCAACAGAAGAAAATGTGCAGCGGCATCTCTTGTCATCCGTAGCTTCTCATTTTGTCATCTTATGAAAGCGAGGCCTTAATATCTTGATAGTGTTTGTTCAGAGCAGTTTCCTCACAGACGATGTGGATTCTGTGCCCGTACTGTATATATGAGACATTGCGTGCAGTGTTTCCTGCTTTAATTTTTCTCCTTTTATTTCCCTCTACTCTTAGCAACCTCTTCATCTGTGATTACTCCTCCTTTGTTCTTGCTCACTTGTCTCCTTTCACTCCCCCCTCTCTTTCAGTCCATCTGTATACGTTGCTGTCTGTATCTTGGCACGTGCATCACTGTTCCCCACGTTGGTTCTTGGCCAGCTCCCCCGCTCTTCTGTTCTTGTACACCCCCCCAGCCCGCCCCACCTTCCTCTTCCTCCTCTTCTTCTTCTTCCCATTTTGCATGTGTGCCATAGTCCGGGGGGCTCGGCGCAGTGTACAGCCCAGTGGCCTAAAAGTGAATACTTACGTAATTGCCAACTGTCTCCAATCATTAGGGGCAGCCCTTAAAAAAGACATGCTTTGCCGACAGCTGCGTCCCCTCGCCTTTGCCAGCCTTTCAGATCGCATTTGCTTTAAAGGGCTCGTCTATTTAACCCCAGAGCAATGTGTGTACTGTTGATGATGAGGAAATAGATAAAGAGTGCACTGTTTATACAGAGTTCTGAGTATAGATTTTAGTTTGTGAGATGATTGCGTTTAAGTATAATATTACAGCACCTGATTTTGTGCAGTTTGTGACCTTACGTCATAGACACGGGGTCAATTACTCCACAGTACATCAACATGTGTCGCTACAGTACAGTAGTCATTCAGGCTTGAATGCTGCTCAACAACAGTCCTCTTTAGTTCCTCTTTCCTTTTTAATCACAGGGACAGTTTTACTTACACTTTTGATGTGCAACAAGTGAACAGATAAAACAATCAATACCTTGTTTTTGACCTTTGGCATTTCAACGGACATTTTCTTACCAGCAGAATTCATCATACTGCATTTTGTATGTGCAACAATGTATTGAGTGCTTTAACTTCTCAAAGTTCTTCGTGACACTCGCTTTGTTTTTTTTTTTAACTACTGACAATTCCCTGCCAGTTCCTGCTGAGAGATGAACGTACATTTTATTTCCGTGCTTTCTGAGAGACCTCCCACAGTATGGTTAGTGACAGCTGGGTCAGGGCCCCATATATCGGGGACACAGCTGCCCTGCAGACATGTGCTAACACACACACACACACACACACACACACACACTCCTACAAACACTCCCTTGCACCAGGCAAACAGGAACAGGAAAGCAAAGCATCTGAACTGCCTCTGAGCAGCAACATGTGACCACATTTCTGTTGTCTGATTATATAGTTTCATTTTTCTACAGGTTCCACGTGTTTTACAGAAAATGTTATTATTCAAGGGGTAATGAAAAGTTTCATTTCATCATCATTTTTAAGCCAATAATCAGCAGGATTTCTAAAACATCAGCAACTGTAACTCAAAGAAAAGTTTTCACACTAAATGCCTTGTCTAACACAACTGACTTTAATTTGATCAAGAGCAGCAACCTTCACCACTGGAATAAAGTGGCCACAGCCTTCTATGTCTAAACAAAAGCAGAAGTCTGGAGGTAGTGAAGCCAACAGTAGCCACGATTAGTGTGTAGTAGTAGAATAATACAAGTTCCCCGTATTTTGCATCATGAAGGAACTGTTTAGTGTTAAAATGAGACTCATTGTGGGTTAGTGTTGTTCTACAAGCCGTCACTGGGTGAGAGGCAGGATAGACTCTGGACAGGTCCTGTGCATCATGTGCGACATAACGAGACCGACAACCATTCACACTGACTTTACACCTATGAAAACCTAACTGCCTGCCTTCAGATCATGGGAGGAAGCTGGACCTTTAGCGTTTAAGGTTATATTTATGAACGTCACAAAGACAATTATTGGTCAGACAACCAGATGGCTCGACCTGCCTAAATCCCCCAAAACGTCATCTGTGATGGTCAAGTGTTCACGTTACAGCTGCAGCTAAAACTGAAACTAACTTTTACCAAAAGCGTTTGGTGTGTAGTTTGTTTTTGTTTTTGAAAAAAGGTGACGCACAAATACATGTGTAACCGAAGCTCAAGGGGCCATGAATCAGCCATGAAGGATAATCAAATCAAATGCAAATGTGGTTTGTGATTTTTTTCTCTATTGCTTATGCTTGAGGGGACCTGTCAGTTGTAAAGGGAGTGGCTGTACGTAATGAGGGGTCACGCTTGAGGGGCCCTTTGAAAGCATGGTGAGTGGGAGCCCTTCACTTGGAGACGTGATTGTGGAATTTGTCCAAGACAAAGGGAGACAAACAGACATTTGTATTTCAACCACAACCTTTTTATAGTAACAGTAACAAAACGGTCACTATATGCTGTTAACCTGTCATTACTTTACATCTGAATGATTCAGTCCTTAAATTTGTTTATATTGTAAAAAATTACAGTTCTATAATTAAAGCCTCACCATCAGCTATATAAAACAAGCAATACAGTGTGAGGAAAATAACTGTAAAAGTGTCAGAGTAAGGCAAAATCTAGTCTGTCTATCATACATACTGTACAACTCAGTCATGCTGTGACATCATGCTTAATTTTAGACCTTAATTAAAAAAATGAGTATAGGTTATATTTACCATTCCAGAGATTAGACCTGCTTTATTATATTAAATTAAACATTATATGAACATTTGCAAGATACTGTCACTCTTGAACTGTGGCATAATGGCTCTGCAGCATCTATTTCTATTTTGTTGGTCAATAAGTGATACGTACCGTGTACTAATTATCATTTTCATCCCCTCACCTATTTGCATTAGAAAGCTGACTTTATTAAATAAATACTAATAGATGATAATTGAACACATCATTTGAAATGAGCTGTGCACACTTGATTTGCGTGTCCTTGATGAGTCAAACAGGCACCTTCATAAAGTTGAAAGCAGCACAACCAATTTATTTTGCAGTTGAATAGTTAAGAGAGTTCATTTAAATTTGTTTCAGTTTATTTGGTTCATAAAGTTGAACAAAAGCTGAACTAAGGCATGTGACGCAGGTGATTCACATGCAAAACACAACGTGTTCACCTCCTTCAGAGTCATGTGGAGGAAGACATGCATAGTTACAGAAGACCGGTTTCAATAGCATCATAATTAGAGGCAACGCCCCAAGGCTGAACGGGCCCATGAGCCTCTAAACATGTTGGGCTTTACTGCAGTGAACTCCTTGGTGGACTGCTCGTTAAAATCACAGTGGCGCAGAGTGGGAGTGGGACTGACTGGGACTGTGTGTTTGACTGGGCCTGAGACCTCTCTGTTGTGTTTTTTGCTTCACTCCCGGTGAGAGGGAAGTGAGGCATACTGATGACATAAACGACGGGTGCTTGGGAGCATAAAGGGGCTGGTTAATCATGGCCCTAAACTTCAGGAAGTGTCTATTCAATGGAGCCTCAGGCAGCCAAGCAACTGTGAAATCTGGGCAGTGGGGTGGACCAGGGTTTAGCAAGAAGGTGGCAGTAAAGGGAGAATTGACTTATGACAAATGTATAGCGCACAGACCTTCAGGGTTGCTGTATGGTACAGCGAGCTTTCTTTTTTAGACTTCATTAATCCCCATGGGAAATTGTGGGTGGCACAGTGGTGGTTAGCACTGTCACCTCACAGCTAGAAGAGCCTGGGTTGGGCTCCCTCAGTCCATAAACATGTAGTTAGGTCAACTGGCTCCAAAGTGCCCCTAGGTGTAAATAGTTCTCTCCATCTATCTGTTGGCCCTGGGAAGCAAGGCAACCTGTCCAAGCTGTACCCTGCCTCTTGCCCAGTGACAGCTGGGGTTGGCTCCAGCATCTTTGTGACTCTTAACAGGAAATGGAAGGGAAACTGTTGTGGGCAGGCAGGCACATTGAAACTCACAAACCAGGAGTCAAACCTCTGACAGTGCAGTTCAAGGTTGGCTGCTTAAACATCCGAGGCACGCATTATAATGCCTTGGGCCACTTGCAAGCGTTGCCGTGTCTTAGATTGTTTCAGACTATTTACTCCAGACATGAAACGTTGAACATACTCAACAAATACCGTACGCGACATAGTTGACTTTAAAATGCAAACATATAATCCCTCTTTGACTGTGATTCTGTTTCACCGTCTTCTCTGCTGTGTTAATCCTTCTTTATGCCACTGATCCATTTGCTGTCTTGGAGCGCGACAGGACAAGAATGCTTTTTTTCTGCCCTCACCTTCACCCTCGAAAAGTAAACATAATAGATTTAAGTTCTTTTCATCTTTGCGTGCCACCACAGCATAAAACAAACAAACTAGGAGAAGCCCTTTAAAGCCAGTCTGTGCTGTCCAGGTTGGGTGTGCGTCCATCCTGACTAACTGTTAAACAGATTTTCTGAGCTGAAAACATTAAAAACTTTCTGATTCCGCCAACAATCACCGGAAGCTGAAAATAATGAATTGCCTCACATAGAGAAATGCATCTCTAATGAGTAGTGTCCTACTTGTTCAATTCATTACAGAGATTTCTAACGCTTTCATCTTGTGCACACGCCTCCGTGTATGACTACAAAACCTTGTGTGTCACATACGTTGACCATGTGCGTGTGTAAGTACATAGTCCATATTATCTCTTTCTGCCCATTCGGCTGAGAAGCTGCCCTTAATTACAACTGTCTGCCTGAGTCTCTACTATGCTCCCTTACCCACATAAATAGACAGCAACAACAGGCAGCATCTCAAAGGAATGGCAAGAGTGGTTTTGCCTCATAGCCGGAGGGCAGCGTCTCCCTGCCAACGAGATACAAAGGTACTGTGGGCCCACATCCAAATGGCTCCCTAGACCCTTCTCCCTTGGGCCTTGTTGACTTCCAATTGCTGTGCATGGGCTGGGAGTTTGGATGAGCTAAATCCATTGTTTATTTTATTTTTTTAGCCTCTTGGTTAACTGGTTTTGTTCTCCCATCTCTCTCAAGCCTTTTAAAATCAGCTCCATCAAATCAATGTTGAGCTTTGAAATGTTGGCTGAGGGAGTGGTGTAGAATTAGGCTTTAAGTTTAGGGAGACAGTGATCATCCCGGAGGCGTTGTGCTATATCTTGTCCGACTGCTTTGATAGAGTCCTCATGTGTAGGCAGTTTTTTAAACCCACTCCCACTGCCTGAAACTTTTGACTCAAATGAAAAACCTTACATGGGAACTGACGGGCTTCAATTAAACATCTGGAAATGTAAGGCGCAGCCCAGCTTGGGTGGAAAGAGGGTTGAGACTATAAATAAATTCCATACATTTTCTGCGGCTGCAGCCCACCCCAGCATGCAAAGAATTTCATTTGATGTTTCCATAAATTTATAACAAGGCCTGGATTTTTGCCAAGAACTCGTGTTGGCTTCTCACTATTAAGAGTCTTCTTCAAGAACAGAGTTTCATCATCTGGCATCCAACCCACTTACAGTCAAAATGGCAAAACCATAGTCATCTGTGTTGATTCACGCTGATGCATATCCAGGAAATGTACAGTCAAACATGGTTTGCTGCAAACCAAAACATAGCTCTCAAATCCAAACAAGTCAAAAGGATCTTTTCCACCAACAGAACAGCAAAGTGACTTTATACAAGTACACGTAATATGATTAGTACGAGTCTAGTAGTACTGAGCGACTAGATAAGGAATCAGTTGATCACTCGATTATTCTAGAAACGATGTTTGATGACCACAGAATTATTACAAAGGAGGTTAAACGAATGAAACATGAAATGAAAACATGAAATACTTACACTGATACACTGTGAAAGTAATCTGAACATGATGTTATTCATTATTATTCATCAATATATGACTAATGTGTAATAGACGGTTAATAATCAAACCACTGTTTATCCATTCTGTTAAAAATGACACATTTTCAAATGGCTTTACCGGAGACAGAACCAGCAATGTGCAGCAATAATTCAGCCGGTGAGGGGTGAGAAAATAGGACAGTCAAGTTTTTTTAGATTAGAAATACGATTCTGAACACAAAATAGCATTATCAATGGCACCGTTCTGCAAGCCCAGAGCCACTGATGCTGTGTTATTACTGCTCAGGATGGAGTTGGTTCAGGCAGTCACCCAGTGTGAGGCGGCGGCTGTCTTTGCTCACCCGATCGCTTCTGTGCTCCTCTCTCACTGCATTAACAGCAGGGAGCCGACTCCCAGAGCCTGTGAAAGACACACTCCATTAAGTCTCCTACAGGACCCAGACACAGCTCGGATACATGAGGCGAAAGGAAACACCCAGCTCTGAGAAAACACGAGACATGTACACTGGCCTTTTTTATACTGACTTCTAATGTGTGTGTACTGGTGGTTATACACTATAATAGCACAATGCTCTAATCACTACACGACTGTCTCTGACTAGACTTAGTGTGGAAACACTGTGTAAAAAGCTATGTTAGAAATGTGGCCTGATGGAGAGACAAGATGTTAGACTGAAAGCGTATGAATGTTAGGAATGACAGACATCAGATGTGCATCAGCGCAAACACGTGTGCGCGTGAAATTATGGCACTGTACGTAGTCATTTACGAGAATATCTGACCTAACAACACTTCTGACATCCAAATATATTTTTATTGCATTGCCACAGTTTGTTTTTAGTCTTTTTGATCATCTCAGCATTTATGACATGCTGACAAAACTGTTGTTGTTGTTAATGTTTATAAACCTATAAACCTAATTATTGTAATTATTTACAGAACAGTTCCTAAAATTTTCTCCTGAGCCACTACAATGAACACGAAATCGAACACTCGAGATGTAAAAAATAAAAACGTGCCATTCTTCATACACACGCCCATTCTGGGGAGGAAGGATTTTCACGGCCAGGTGTAGCCTGTTCAGTGTCAGATTAGGATCAAAAGTAATGTTGTAATTGTTAGGAATGTTCTGGTCGGATTAGCAACAGCAAAAGATAACAGGTAATAGATAACAACTAAAAGAAGTGACCATGAAATTCTGTACATGGTGAAGAACCCGTTCACAACATCTAGTCCAGTCAACAACTCACCTGAGGCGGCAGACGTCATTGTCAAAGTCCACAGTCAAGAAACTCTTTGTGAATATTAACACAGAGATTTCCCGACAAGGTGCAAGACACTGAATAACAACAAGGCCAGACAAGAAGATTGATTAGACCAGATTTCAAACCAGGAAGAACAGTTCTAGAATAAAGTTTGTAAACAGAATCAGAATGATGAGAAGAGAACAGCACCGCAAAGGAAAGAAACATGGAGCAGGCAACCTCACCTGGCAAACAGTGATGGTACAGCACAGCAGGCTTGTGGCTCATGTACTATATGGAGTCACTGATGTCCATTGGTGATCTGACAGCTTATAGAAGTGTCATAGATCCTGATGTGTATAACATAGATATTGAAACATACAACAAAAACTACCTGAAAGGGAAAAAAAGGGATATTCTTCACTGGTCAAGTCAGTCACCTGATCTGAACCCACTGACTCCCGCCCTTAACTTCTAAGAGAGGAAGCTTAGCATGTTGGTCATGTCCATGGATTCCAGACTTCAGACAGACACTGACTGCAAAGGATTTCCATCCAAAGATTAAGGGGTTAGTTTAGGTGACTTTAGGTGATTTTAGTTTTTACGATCAAGTTTGATCTATGACATTCGAGTCTAAATTGTGTGTAATTCCTAAATGGTTAATGCCACAGTTATGTTTTTGTTTTTTGAATTAAAACTGAACATCTTGAGTGTTTCATTATAATTTCATTGTGGTGGTATCCAGAGCACGTGACCGTACACATGCACACCTGTCTTTATGTACATACCACCACCATCACTCGCAAACCTCACCCTCGATGTGTCTCGAACCTGTATTGTCATGCAGGACTACACACAGCAACTTCATAATGACCAGAGCTGTGTTGATATTGATTTGTGCTGTTTTGCAGGAGGGACGGAATCAACCTTTTCCTCATCACATGCAATGCATCAAAATAATTGGCAGTACCCAATTATCCCGTGATCCGTGTACAGGAGATCTCACAAGCAGCATGAAAACAAATCTGTAATCAGGAAGCTCTGGGTATGAATCACAGATGTGACACTGGCGGGTCAAAATGTTTGGCTTAAATAGGGCAGCCGGCAGAATGGAAATAGAAATAATATAAAAAAACACAGGAACTCGTTTGCATGCTATTCTCAAATGTCAACCGAATTTAACAAAGAAACCTAATGCACTGGCAATCATTTCTAGCTTACGTGACTTCAGCATGCTGTGGTGTGACAGCTACTTACCCATTAGTTATCGTTCATGCTGAAGACCCTGAAGTCATGGAGCTGTGGCGCAAGTAGATGTTACACAAGAGTCCTGGTGTAGTTAACATGGCAGAGAATAGGTCAGAATCACCAGTGTGTTTATGTCACCTTCTACAGTCCTTAATTCATATCATAGTATCACAGTTTGAGTGGATCAATTCGTTTGCTCTCCTAAACCTGACCTACATGAGCCATATTGTGGATTCTAACCTTTTCCCATGATGGACACGCAGATTTTTCCCATAAAGAAACGAAAGTCTGAATCCCAAACCCACAGGTGACATGAAGCATTGAGACAAATGCTCAAACACTTGACGGGGGTAGGACATGGTGATAGGTCAAGCTTGAGACAAAGCTCTCAGAATGAATGCCTCGCAACCATGAAATGTCGTTTCTGTCAATCAGCGGTTGAATGAGATGCAAGCTGGCATCGGCCATGTCACGAGGTGGCTCCTGTATGTGTGGAGCTTTCATCACGCTGCTTCGACCAAGAGGAAATAAATAAAACACTGTGACAGACTATATGGTTCAAATAGCAATCGCTCAAATTGTGTTGGTCTCCACTGATAAACTAAACATATAAGATGGCATCTGAGAAATCACGTCAACCTTTTTACATGTGAGATGTCAACATGATGATGATCTCTAGAGTGAATTCTCAAAGTTTGAACCAGCGTTGGCTTCTGCGTGGACTTCAACAACTCCTGCCTGAGCTCACATGGAAGATAAACATGAAACTCTGACACGGAACAACTCCTGTAACAGTGTTGACATGCTGTCGTGCGTCATTTCACGTCAGCCAATTAGCATTTTTAAATCATTCTGAGTAGATGGTGTGACCTACTTGGACGACTGGATAGAGAGTGTTTTGGTCAGGATATGGTGATGCTACACAAAAAGAGGAATTAAAAATGCCTCAGTTCAGATGATTGACCAATAGATGTAAGTGAAGAATGGAGAATATGTAAAGAATACAAGGTAAAAAGCTTTGTAGGTATGTGGTGATAAATAAGTAAACAAAAAAGAGGTGATTTTAACTGCTTCCTCCATCACTTTCATAACCAGTCATTCTGCAACAAATAATTCATGTCACGCTCCCCCTCAATGCCATCCTTCGCTCGTACGTTCCTCTTCCACCTGTGGTGGACTAAAAAATGCATGTCTACTTTTTTTAAATACAGGTTTTTTTTTATTCGACCACTTCCTTAATATCATGCAGCGCATATGAGGTCGAGCCTATTGTCGCTCGGTTTTGGCTCAGTAGGGGTTTGTGTACTGTTAGCAAGCTAAACAATAGTGTTTGAAGGAGTGGAACCCTCTTCTAAAGGCTTTGAATTGAAATGCATTACAGCAGTTAACACTAATACTTGTAATACATACAAATATCAATTGAGATTGACTGTGTGACCCGCCGTCCGAAAACACTGAATTTTCTTCCAGCGCATTATAAAAACCCATCTGAGATAAATGACAAACTCAGAGTTGCAGCGCCAGGGAGGCAGAGGCTACATTGGCTTATGCTTGAGCGAGCATGTAGGCCGTACGCCATGGATGCACCACACACCCCGAGGTGAGTGGAGCACAGCGTTTTTTTTATATACACGTCAAGCAAGCTTCACTGCATCCTTGTGACACAATCCCTGCCTCACAGAGGAGCCGGGCCTGTGCTGAATAAAAAAGGCCTGATATTAGCACGGAACAGGGTAAATTGTTAACCATGAGTAAAAAATGCTATGGAGGTATTTGGAGAGATATAATTATACTTAGCAATACTGAGGCAGATACATGAACGCTGGAGGATAAGTACTCCAGTCAGTAAAGCACCCAAAGAAAAGAAGCTTATACAGTATGCTGTTTCCAAAAATACATTTCAGTTGAGTTTGAAATCAAAGTAGTGCAATACAATGAAGTGTTGTGGGCTCCATGCGGCACTACAAAACAAAATAACTGACACAAAAAAGCTTCATCGGTACACGGACGTGGCCAACAGTCATATTAAACATGCAGATCTGCTGCTAGGTTGTGACCTGTCTTATTTTCGATGGGAATGGGTGAGCCGAGCTGTTTCCTTGTTAGAATTCATAGTAAGATTAGATGGGACATTTGAATTTGAATAAGGATATCTGAGCTAATTATAACCTCTCATTCTGCTGCCTTGTCAGCACAGAGCAACGTTCAATAGAATCCAAAAACTCCAGGATGAGATGAGGAGGAAAAAGGAAGGAAGAGGAGAAAAGAAAAGAAAAGGAGAGAGGAGTCAAGAGATCAGTCCCTAGTTGGGATTATGTGCTCAGATAACATCCTCCACCCCACCCACCCCCACAGAGATCTGTTTCCTGAATGTTTCAACGCTGCACTGAGTGATTCCCCAACACACGTACACGTACACACACACACACATACAAGCACCTTTACTGATACTCTGCTCCCCCCATCCACATAATGCTGCTGGCCAAGTTTACACCTAGCTCTGCTGCCACGGTCTCCAAATGCGATTAGCGCTTATCTGAAGGAAGACCAAACTACCTTCATCTATTCGGTTCATCATCGTCACATCCATATTCATGCTGTTCAAATCCCCTCTGGAGTAAAACTAAAGGGATTCAAACACCTGAGAACACGGAACGCTTCGCGGGGGAGGAGGATTGCAGATTTCTTTATTGAGGTCATAGCAATGTAGAAAAGAGGCATTTGAAGACTTTGGTTCCGTGAAGAGATATATCACTGGAAGAAAGAGCCAACTCGACATATGCAGTGATTGACTGTAAAAGACAAGGTACATTAGGGTAAACATTAAAATGAAAAGAGTGAAGTATGACTTTGCCTGACAAAATAATAAACAGACTTTCATGTATATTATTGAAATATTTATTGATAGACTTGAAAATTAATTACTTTCTTCTGTGAAATCCTCTAGTGGGCTGGAATATACTGTATATTGTTTCCTGGCAATAGTGATGTAAATTTTTTCAATCTATGAAAGTCTGTAGTTTAAATTGAAAGGCCTGAAAGTCCTGGGTTGTACGTATATGCACAGAGCTCAACACACAACTGCAATATATGACCTCACTGCAGGACAATGAACACGTGAATAGACAATAATTGATGAACCAATGCAGCTTTCAAATCAGCTAAGTAACACACTTTTGTTTGCAACTTTGCCTTATTAAATGTGCAAATTCTGGCAGTGGGGCGAAAAATACAAACACAGGCGAAACTGTAAAACCATTTGCGTCCAGTTGTGGTGGCCAGGATCGCATCTGCATTTAAATGGTTGAAAGACAGGTGGTGTGTGCGTGTGGACGGATGATTGCTGGAATACAGGCAAAGAGGAGGCAGAGGAAAAGAAAAACGCATCGAGAATGTGTGTTTGCCATTTCTGTTGAAACTGCGAAAGAAAAAATAATACGGACGTATAATTTGTCCTGAGATCCAATTTAGGAGCTGTTGACTGAGCTCGACTGGGAGCCAGTACCAGGAGCAAACCACAGCGAACCGTGCTTGCGTCTTTGCATTTCCTCGCATGTGGGTCATTCCAGGTTTTGAGCCGTTTCTTCTGTGGTGTGTTACAAACAGCGACACGTACATCTGCTGCTGGAAATGGCTCAAAGTCCCTTATGAATTAACCGATACTCTTAACACTAACAGTTGGCAAATACTACTAATCACTAATGAGAGTAGAGAGGAATTACTGGGAAACTTTCTGCCCCGATAAGATTCTTGCCCTCACTCGCATGATGCAAGCTGTGGGGAAGCCACAGGGATGTCTGCTCCCCGCAATAAGACATTCACTCGGCTGAAAATGTTGAAAAGTGGGGGCAAGGTCATGCAAATGCCAACATTCACAGTTGAAACCAGAAAAAGACACAGTTACGGTACCTTTTTTCTCAGACTAAACTTCTCCTGTTTTAGGGCAGTTACCAAAATTAATTCTGTTTCCTAAATGCTAAAAATAACAAGAGACTTGTTTTGGATATTTGTTATTACTTTCTTCAGTTTGCACATATTTCCTTAGTATTGACCAAACCAAATAAAACTGGCTAACAAAGGTGTAAAATTACTAGCACGCAGCTTCAACTCTATTGTATTTTCATTTGTACCATTAAAGTAGAAGTATATATAAAAAGCATGTCCTTGGTTATTGATCCAGAAACCACAAGGACCTTGTGGTAGACAATAAAGCTTTCTGTTGTGCTTGTCTTCCCTTCCACTGTGCCTCTAATGCCTCCTCGTTGTCTTCCGATTCTTCTCTGCCCTACTGTAACGACTGTTTCCCATCATCAGCCACACAGGCCTACCTAGAAAACCACGGCCTCAACGGTTTCTCACCCCTTCCACCTCCTCGTTCGCTGTGTGTGTGTGTGGTTGTGCGTGTGTGTGCAGCACGCAGCTGCCAAAAAGGCAGTCGAAACCTTGATAGCATCATCACACAGGAAGGAAAGTAGTGAGCTAGATGCTAGCTGGCGCTGCTAAATGTGGAGGAAAGAGGGGAAGCTGGGTTAAATGCTAATCTGCGTCTTTGTGGATAAAACAGATGTTCAGCAAGCATGGGAACCCTTCAAACGCCTTCACTGCGGCTTCTCTTTGGAGGTTAGGATAGCAGCGCGTCGTTATCTAAAGTTTGCTACCACTACTAATTACTGTAGCGAAGCTGTCTGCAGACATACACTTCAGACTGCAGACTTCAAGAACATCCACCCAACGCGTTCTCACTGCGCATCACTCTTTGTTGTCTGTCCATTTTATTCCTGCTGATTATATGTGAGTATATTTGATAACTGTGAGAGAAATCGTTGGGGGTTGTTACTCTGCCTTAGTAGTTTGAGGATGGCACCAGGTGTGATCTGCCTTTTGCAGTACTTGTATTAATTTTAGTAGCAGCCAGCTTAAAACATCATTTATATAATAATGAGAGCATTAAATGTTCCAATGTGATGTGTAACACTACACCAGAAGAAAAAGATGTTTCATTGAACCGTTTCATATCAGTTGCTAAAGTTGTGCTAAAATTGAAATATATGACTTATATGAACAGCAGAGAACTGCAGCAGAATAGCCTAAATGATTTTTAATATTATTAAAAAGTATATATATAGATTTTTGAATTGTCTGGACACTTAATAAACCTTTGTAATTATAGGATGGATACATGCACTTTCCCTACAGTATATATCTACATAAATAGATGCTGATATATATAAACCCCATGCAGTTTTGAAAGTGCTGCTTTAAGTACATAATGGCAATTTTCTTCTAAGTCAAAGTCATCCTGACTTCTCTAAAGTTTTAATAATTATTTCCAAGGCAAAAGATGCATATCTGTCCACAATCTAGTTTACTAATCAGCTTATCTAATGTGCTGCAAGTGAACTTTGTTCACACTCCACATGTTCCATCTCACCACCATATACCCCTCCTCCACTTTCCCCCAGCTCCGCTCCTTTCATCACTCCACATCCACAGGGGAGATGTAAAGCTTTTGGAGTAAATCAAGGCTTTCTCCTTCATAAACGCCCGTGCAATTAACTTAGCTCTTTTTCCCACTGATTTACGGCAGCCATGTTGGAGACGGAGTCAGCGAGCAGACCCTCTGGGTTTCAAAAGAGAGGGCTAGTTGGCTAGCGTCTCGCTCTGTAACACACACACACACACACACACACACACACACACGCTTTCAACCACAAACGCTGTGTGCACATGCGCAGACTCATTCACATCTGCTTTTCTGAAAAGAAAATGATGAGTGAAAAGAAAAGAGCAGTGAAATGAGGAGGCATGATGGCAGAAAAAATGGATGATTGAAAGTGGCAAGTTCACTTAACAGCAGTGTGTATTTAAATAGTGAAGTTTCACTTTGGGGTTTATAGTTAAAGGAGTTACTGTCAGTGACACGTTGAAACGCAAAAGTCAGTCAAGTCTGCATAAACATTGTAAAAAGTGACAGTTTCTGTATGTTAAAGACACAAAGTGAGGTCTAACCTTGTCCTTACAGTCAGGAAAAACTGTACACAATAAAAAACAAAACATTCATGTCGTTCTCAGAGTTGCTTGGTAGTATTTGGAAAATCAGGATTTATTGGTTAGGTCAGGAATTTTCCCACACCCACAGTCATCATGGCCCCTCCTGTTTAAGAAACAACCGTCTTACACAGACTGGATGCGTCTGCACCATTTAGACGCACACGAATTAGAAAAAGCAAATACCTACAGCATGTAGCGCAAATGTTGCACAACAGCCATTGTGGAGAGAACACCTGCACTTTTGGTGGTTTTCTTTATTGAATTGGAAGCAACTATCTGGTTTTCATGAACTTTGAAGCTTCGCGCTACCGTGAAACCCCCTCGACAAATACATGTGCACAGCTTCACAGGAAAATGTGCTTCTTACTCAAGAGTTTCTTCTTTACTCAACACATCATTCCAGTAGTTTCTCTTGTTCATCAGCTGAAAAAAACTCAGTGTGCTCTTCTGATAATGCATTACTCCGGAACAACACATTTTATCTATACGGGGGCAAGACAAACCCTCACAGCCTCCCCACAGACTCACTCTGAGCTGCGCTGGATAGAGAGCGTCAGTTAAATGGCTTAAAAGTAAAGAAACACTGACATAGTGCAGTCAGATTTAGTTTCGTAATCTTAATCAGAGTTAAATATTAGAGTGAAGCACAACTGTGACAGGTTAAGAGGCTAACTCTAAAGCACCTTGAAAATGAGAGCAGGGAAACAGCAGCTTTAAAGGCACAGTTCATTCAAAGTGAATTTTGATGATGTACTTGGGTAAAGGATTAGCGCTACAGAACACGCTGCCTTCTAGTCCTCTCCTCTGAAAGCGCGCAGGCTGCACGTTACAGCCGCCAGACAGCACGGTGTTCATCACAATGTTAGCTCCTTGATATTCAGACAATTCTAAAGACGCCTGTGAACCTTTAGTCCAGAAATCCAGTAGTTTAGCACTTTCTGTATTTCCCCTGAGGCTGAGATAGACCTATGGCTATTAACACGCTGCGTTCGCAAGTTCTGAGTTTCAGTAGTGTTTAGCAGACAGGAAGGTGGGCAGACAATGACAGAATCTTTATTTTACATTCAGCTTACTTTAAAGGCACTTTTTTTTACTGCTTTTAGATACGCTTCTAAAATTAGAATGGAAACATCCATGATTCATTTATTCCCAAGCCAGTCTGTAAAGGCTCAAAGCTCACATCCTTCAGAAGCTCAGGACCGTAGATGCGACCACAGATCTCCCAGTTTGTCATATTATGCCAGTGACTCCTGAAATGTCTCGGATTCTATTTGTAGCTCTGTCTGTTTACTTAAATATATTTCAAATGTATAGACCGGGGCTCCTCCCAAAACCTACCCACATTTCCAAACCCTCTGCACCCCCAAGGCACAATTTCTCACACACACACATGGCCCTGCTAAACCCCAGCCCTGCCCTTGTCTGCTGGCTGCCTCGCTGCACACTGGCTCCTTTCTTCCAGGCCAGGGATTGGGAGGCACTGGTGTGTCTGTGTGTGCATTTATGTGTGTTTGTATTGGTGCATACAATGAGTGTACTGCAGAGCCAGTGTATAGATGTGCTGGGGCGAGACCGTGCATCAAAGGCTGCTGTGGTGTTTCATGTGTTTTGGAGTGATTATGCTGTTAGCGTGCAGAAGGCACAGGCTGCAGATGGGTTTGATGCATGTGAGAGGCTAATGTGTGCATGAGTGTTTGCATGTGACAGCAAGAGGCAGGGAGACAGACACAGAATGTCAGGATGCGTTCAGGGGTATTCAGGCATATGACCATCTCCCTTCCTCAGAGGCGGTAGAGGGTCATCTGCTGTCGCCGTGCCCCAGCCCTACAACCAACCCATGTTCCCCCAGCATATCCCCAATGTGCCGTGGTTAGGCACAATGTGCAGCATGTGTGACTTTTATGTTTCACTTTCGGCCTAATGATGACATAGTGATATTAGACATTTTAAGGGAGAATCTGTTGCAGAAACAGGAAGAATGGGAAGAACGCCGCTAATACTGGCCATCAGAAATCCTTATGAGCAAGAGTGGGTTTAATCATCTGTTGACGAAGCCTTTAGAGATTTTGGCTACTACGTGGAAGAGTTTGTGCTTATCAAATGGTAAAAGGAAATCGTGTTGAGACAGTTTTGTTATTTCTTACTGCATCTTGGTTTTACTGATGACAAAGGCAGATTCTGATATCAAGGCAACCTGAACTTATATTTAAATATTACCAATAGATTAATTGAACTACCTGTGACCCTTAGACTGTAGCTCGTTTTCAACCAAATAGGATCCAGAAGATCAAAATCTAGTGCTGGTTGGCACTGGCGTAATAGTTGAACCTGCATGTCTTAAATTAACGTATGAATCCTTTTAGAAGCTAAATTTACCTGCAGACTTGAGCACAGACGTAAAGGATTTATTTTTTAATGTTAGGCTTTTGCCTTACGATGGAAAATAGTAAAACTGTGAATACGGTGTCTTTGATCTAAATGGCAGTGAAGTACTTTATCACCAAAACAAAAGAGCACAGCGTGATGCGGCACAGCATGGCGCTGAAAACCTGGACGCGAAAGCTACCTTTGCTTCCCACCTCTTGCACCACTTGGGCACTAAATCACAGAGACAGGAACATAACATCAGCTTAACTTTGTGTCAGCCCAAGGCACAGAGTGCTTTCCCCCCACCTCTACCGCTTCACTTTGTAGCCCATGCCAAACACTGTCACCCCAAATCTCCTACTAACCTGCCTCCTTATGGCAGCAGCGCTCAGAAGGCGACCGCTGTGGCATGGCGGAGCCACGCGGCACCATCTGCTTCGGTGGGGCACAAGCAGGAGGAAAGGGGCGGGCTTCCTCCCTGCTTCACCCACTGTCTCCCCTTCACCTTGCTCATCCAAATCCTCCAGCCTATGTCCCATAGATTGCCTCCCTCCACTCCCTGCTATCACTCTGCTCTCCTCCCCCTAAAATCCTCCTGATAATTTCCAGGGAATGAACAGTCCCTCTGTGCTTGGATTTATGAACTCCAGCAGTAGCCATAGCAACCACGGGCAACTTTGTATTTGAGGGAAAGGAATAATGGGGGTGTGAGGGTGTGTGTTTGGGGTGGTGGTCTTGCAGACTTGTTGTATTGGTATTCAGGGTGTTAATTGCTGGTCTTTATGAAGCTTGTCTCACAGGTACTCTCTAAATACGCCCTGTGTTTGTATTGTCCGTCCTATTTTTACTTGTATTTATGTTTTTGCTCACCAGTAACTGAGGAGTCAGTTCAGTTCAGTAATGGGACATGGCACAGCACCTTTTTTAAACCTATTGTGACGGCGCTTAGCATGCTTTCGGTAGACAGACTTTTATAATCACTCCATGCTAACACCTCTGTATCATTTGCCACATGTAATTCCTACAAACCTAATGTATGTGATCTGTTTACGGTCTCCCTGACAGAGTATCTGCAGCTCACTCCAGGACGTATATATCTGCTTTCAGCTTCTTATCAGGTGCTCGCAGCGTCCCCCATAAAGCACAGAGTCAACCACTATAGAGACGTACTCGCTGTGAAAAGACAGAGCGAGAGAGAGAAGGTGAGGGGGGTGGTAGGAAAAAAGCTCCTGACACCTCAGACTCCACTTCACAGCCAGTGAAGGAAGAAAGTGAGTGAGCCGCTAAGCCTTCCCTCCACACAGCCGCCTGCAAGCTGGAGATATTAACGTTCACATTTGGACAGATGCAAGGATCCCACTGTGGTGTGTGTGTGTGTGTGAGTCTGTGTGTGTGTGTGTGTGAGTCTGTGTGTGTGTGTGTGTGAGTCTGTGTGTGTGTGTGTGTGTGGGGGGGGGGGTGTGTGTGTGTGTGTGTGCGCGCGCGCGCAAGGTGAAGGCCTTCACCACATATCTACACTGTCCCTCCACTGTGCCCCCTCCCTGGGTTTTAACATTTTCTCTTAGTCACACTTAAAGACAAAATGATTTTACTCTTCTGAACGTTGATAAGTATTTCAGTTTTTGTGTGGCTGTGTTTGAGGGAGTCGAATTAACCTCTGGACACTGAATGGATGGGCTGAGTGGTACATATTCGTGTTCAGCTTGTGTGCGGGTTGTTGTGGTCATGCACAGCAGGATTATTTCTTAGTGTGAGCTTTAAAAGGCTTTATGATTAAGCAGCAAGGGGGAACAAAATAAACTTACTGCAGGAGACAAATGGCCTATTGGGTGAAATACAGAGAACAGCTAGACTATAATAGCATAATCAGACATGACATGATCTTATTGCCCTGTAAATGTCAACTGCAGAACCAAACATTTAAGATCACTGACTCCCAGAGTGGCCAAGCAAAAGAGAAAATATTAATCCAGTGTGGATGCGGCTAAAAACAGCTTAGAAAATAAATACAAACAGCCACAGTCAGCATATGAGCTGAAACAAAATGGATAACCAGGAGAATGTCTGAGTGACTTGTCCAGACCCTGCTCTCATGTCTTATGCACTTTCATGTTGCATTATATTTAATTATAGATCATACTGGGGCAGCCCTTAACAGGGCCTGCTTGCCTCACAGGTACAAACAGCTGAATAATTCAGTAGGCGGCGTGTGGGATAGGATGTGGTGTGAGTGCAGCAGGAGAATAAGCTAACTGTTATTCAACCCTCAGCTTCATCTCGCTGTAGGACAAAATGGAGCTTCCATGGGGTTAAATGGCAACGTTTTAAACTGGCAAGGACATATTTAAGGTATCTAACAGAAAACTGAGACGCTGTCAGCCGCTGGTGACTCCTATCTAGGAGCGTTTCCCACCAAACACGTTACTGTTATTTTCCGTTGAACCTGTGTTCTACTATTTTAATGGTGAGAAAGCGAATTGCAGGTGGAGCCATGAATGAGGACAGATTATTATTACGGCTACAAGGAGAGAAAGTGTCTCTGGAAGGTAAATCGGTGGTTAGAGAGAAGTTAGTGGTTCCTAAGTAAATAATGTGCTTTCTGCCCCAAAGTACCTGCTGCTTGAATCAAATGATGAATTAATGAATATTACTTAAACTTAAAAGTTTGGGAGTAGAAAGTAGGTCACGTTGCACGATAGCCGAAATCTGGTTACAAATGCCAGTGTTTCTTCACAGGTTGGACAGCTTTTACAAAGCCTTTTATTTGAACGACAGAACATAATCCATAAGCGAGACACCATTTATGATTTATCATGTTATTAGTGCACTGAATGTTGAAGTGGGATTGGAATGAAAGCAGCTTCTTAAATTTTTTTCAAATATGACCAACTTAACTGAAATGAATCATAGTTTTATTGAGATACCGTAGCATTAACTCAAGAGTTTATTAGGGTTTATAATTTACACTACAGCAATGAAACAACCTGTAAGTTGTCTTCTACTCATCACTCAGCTTATTACTACTCATTTATAGAAAAAGAAACATCCTCTGAAGTATAAATCTGTGTATGTATTCAATATCATTTCACTTTTGGACAGAGTTCTAACACAGACCTATATGAATATGAATTTATTCATTTTAAAATTGAATCTGTTAGAAAGGTGACAGTTCTATTAGGGCTGAACCCAAATATCTGGCTGTTCTTTCATTTGGCCACTAAGATATTCTTTTTAGTATTTTTTCATGTAAGATATTAGTCATAAAAATTTAAATATATAAGAAATTTGAAACTACATCATTATTTTTTATTTTGTCAGTTTAGGCATCTGGCGTCCCTCTCACTCACCTTTTTTTGTGAAGTAGTTGCAATGTGTGCAAATCTAAGTTGTGATGGATAGGACGGTGGATGGATGGATGGTGGCCAGTGCTCACTGATGTGGGGATTGACGACTGGCCCGTGTGGTCCGATCCAACAGATGAGCTACTGTAGCTCAAATTGCTGAATAAGTTTATGTTGGTTCTGTTTGTCGCTTGTGTGGCTGCAGAGCAGTAACCAGTCTGGGTGCCCATGCTGACCCTGAACTGAAACTCGCATTTTATTTCACAGCCATCATATGGTGCCAGATACCTGGAGTCCATACCTTGACAAGCACGAGGTCCAACCCAGGATTAGGCGGGTGGTCTAATCGAGGCATATGCTGCATCGTGTTGGAGGTTGACAGACATGATTGTGACTCCAGGCATATTCCGCTTGTGGACCTGTAACATGCATTGCCAGAGCAGGGTGTTGCTCACATTTCAGGCCATACGAATGCAAGACAATATGATATGATATGGATTTAAGAGAAACTGCATCAATAACGTCCTACACACACATTTATCCACTACCCACACAGAAGCTGAATACATAAGAATAAATATTTGACTTAACTGAACTGTGAGGATCACAGTAATGATTCGTATGTATTTATTGTTGTCTAAGACCAAAAGTACTGCAACCCAGACGAATATTGTGATGTCAACTTATTAGGAAAGTTTCCCATAAAACTCTGTAAAGTTGTGTAGCCTAACCAAAAAGCAGGAGCAGAGAGTCTCCCCAAAGTCCACAGTCAGCAGAAATCAGGCCGCGGATCCACAGGAGTCTACTGTGGCTCTGGTACCGGAGCGTGACTGGTCTCTGTGGTTTTCCTGGTGAACAGCTAGTTCAGTGTGTATGATGTAAGGTTGACGGTCCACAGGTCTGTGAAGAATGTTCCCTGAACCAGCTTTTTATGGGTTTGTAGCACTGGTGTGTGGGTAGTTATGAAAAACACATCTGCGAATCTTCCTAATGTTATTTGGGGGAGTTTTTAACATGGCTGTAATGTGTAAACTTGCTGGGAGAAAATGCTGACCTGTTCATTCTGGTAGAGCACTGGCACAAGCAGGGCATTTTTCACTGGCCTCCATGCCAGGATGGTACCAGTCCTGTTTCAGTCAGGCTTGTCAGGCCCGTACACATTGTTTTAACCACTGAAGTAGAAACGAAAACTTCACATAGGGGCTAAAGAGCATTTCTTCTTTTCCCGCTCAGCTGACACAGCACACGCGTGTGCTGCAGGAACGCTGCAGTACAGGCACACGTTTGGGAAAATAGGCTACAGACACAATGGAATGAAGACGATGCTTGTCGTAGCTTTTTAATGTTTCCAGCTGCTGTCTCCGCTGACTGTGTTGAAAGCCAGCTTTGGAAGCACAGCGGGTGTCAGGAGTGGTGGGAATGCGTTGTGCTCCCCTCAGTGGTTCCCGTTGAAACTTTAAAATGCGAAGGAAAAACTTTGAATATTTGTGCCACCGTCTTTCCCAGCAAAGCCAGTTCCTCATTTCTAGCAGCCAGTGACAGGAAAGGAGGATGTAAATTTTGCCCGCAGCGCATGGGAGATTACTCCACTGCAGGCATTTGAATTTTGAACTGGCTTTGAACCCCACAGCTCAAGAGGAATTTAATACCTTGTGTGAAGTATTCAGATACCATGTGTTTTCTGGTGTTTACACTTTGGGCACTTCAATCAGGCCTTAGCGAAACCCCCTAAGAAATCTTAAATTAGCTAAAGTTACTGCGGTTAATGCAGAATTTGCTCAATTCCAGAACAAGGGGCATAATTTAAACATGAACATGTACGACAAATGAGCTGCTTCTGCATGGGTGTGTGTGAATACGGACTGTGGGACAGATAGCAAAGAGGAAGACGTTTAGACGGAGGGTTGTAGGGGCGGCGAGACAGAAAAGAAGAGCGAGAGAGAGCAGTGGGTGCAATGAACAGGAAGCATCCGGAATGAATTCCCAGAGATGGACACGCATGGTTGGGCTGAACTGGCCTGGATCTGGGAGGTGGAGGCTGGGTTGGGGGTTGAGAGGCTCATGCACGTCCAGCTGGACAGAAGGAGAGAGTCCGAAAGATGACAGAAAGAAAAAGAGAGGGAGGAGAGAGAGAGAGGCCCCCGGGCGCTGACAGGTGTAGCCCTCCACTCCAGCTGAGGCCTCACAGCTGACCTGGATCTCTGTATATTTTTCTCTATGCCTATGTCTCTCTCTCTCATTTTCTCTCTCTCCCCCTGTCAAAACACATGCTGAAATTCTGGGGATAACACACATGACAAGCTACGGTATGTTACACCCTGTTCACTATTCTTCATTTAATATGGCAAGTCTCCCAGCACAGCCACAATGCATCACAAACTGTTAAAACCCAGCACCCACCGCTGAACACGAGGAAACGTCTCCCCTCGTGCAGCCACACTGCGTCTTATTGCAGATAATTATTTCTTGGCTGATATGCAGCAGAAACTCCAAGTATAGTACAGTGACTCCTAATAAGGCAGGAAGTGAGGAAAAATGTTTTTTCTCAAAGCAACCCCTCAAAGCAGCAACAAGCATGTACAGCAATAAAACTGGGTCTTCTACAGCAGCTCGGTGTCTCGCTATGAAAGCGTCTGTCTGAGGAGAAGCCGACAGACTCCTTTAAATTTTGCCTTGGTTGACAGTGAACAGCAACAGGAATGATGTTTTTTGGCTGGATTCACAGCAGGAACATTGTAATTAAACATCTTGCACCTGCGGGCTGAGGGGACACCAGAGAATCGCTAAATGCAATCAGTGTGCAGGAATTGAACTCGCCGAGAGTTAAACCTTGCAGAGCGCAGCACAGCCGTGGTGCAGAAGGCTTCAACGCGAGCGCAGAGCCAGCTAAATAGTGTAACTCGCATTTGTCTAAGCACCGGTGCCGTCGCTGCTGGCGTTTCTGAAATTTTAAAGCACATTTCCCTCAAACTGAGTTGCCTCAAGAGGTTGTCCAGCGAATGTTTCTTTCTGTCGCTTTACTATGGGGATTAATGTGATTTGTGACCTCACTCTACAAAATAAAACTTCAGAGTTGTTGTCGGAAAACAGAGGTGGACGTCTTTTTGCTTTGTGATGGAAACAAATGTCAGATGATGTTTGTATACGAGATGTACTCCTCATAATAAAAACAAGAATTTATTGATGTAAAAAATGTCTTGTGCGATCTAGTATTATTAACCCATGTGACGCAGAGATGCCTTCCATCTTTAAATTCATATTTTACCAATTAGTGTCTCTGTCATCATGCAGAGCTTCTGGTCATGATTTTTTAAAAATCATTAACACAACTAAAAGCAGCTCAGAATTAATTTAATTTGTCTCACTGGGTCATTGCGTGAGGCGACTCTTAACATGACGAGTAAATGAATATTCCAATATGACATGTTAAAATGATAAGGTCAGTGCTGTTGAACAAAGAGAGACCATTTTCTGTCATTTAACAATGGACCAGATTACAGTCATGTTAAATAAACAATGAATTAGAGCAAGTGAACAAGAACAGATTGATTTGCAGTTAGCAGCGCGCCAATTAATCTCACACTGCAAACGAAGGTCCAGGAAAAAACACAAAGAACAAAAAAAGCACAATGAGCTCCATTGTGAGAGCAGCTTTGTTTTGTGTCATTGTCAAATGAAGTAAGTTTAGTGCAGTGTACTTAAAGCTTTAATGCTTTGTCTCTCTCTAACACTGGTTTCATACTTTGTCATACATTTTCATTTACCCAACAGAAGAAAGACATTCTGCAAATTAGGTATTTTCATTTGTTTCAACTGCAGGTTTCTGTGACAATATCAATGCTGAAATGAGGCAGAGAAGTTCATTAGCATAGTGTAATTAATTTTTAAACAGGGTTACTTGCTTTGCAAACCAGACACAATCAAGTGATGTCAGAGTTCACTTCTACATCTGATTGAATTAGGTACACGGACCTCTTGTATTTGTGTCTTTGTAAATGTAGTTTTTATGTGGTGCCGTTTGTGATTCAGAGTGAAGGCATTTCTCATGACGAAACACTTCTGTGCACACTTCTGTGAACATTTGGCGCACAATGGTGCAACTTTGAGTGGTTGAGGGCCAGGCATTTTTGTCTTAGCTGTGATATTTGACTATTTGGACAAACATGCAAGTGTGCATCTGTGTATGCTCTCACCTCACACACACAGACACAGCCACACACACACACGCCCTAAACCAAACCATTCCTTCCCAACACACACCCACCCATCCATCCATCCAACCACTCACACATGTACACTCATGTGGATATTATCAGCAGTGCTCAGCTGAGGCTCCAGGCCTGTCCGGCCCCCATGGCGTAGCGGTGACGAGGGGAGGAAGAGCTTATCTCGGCCCCAGGCCCCTCCCTCAGCCCCGAGCCTTGGCTCCGGGAGCTGGGAGGCAGATGCCATGCAGGCCCCCAGTGTGGCATGTTTCTGTGGCCAAGGCGTATAGCGTTAAATGCTTAAGGGACAGGCTTTTGAACCAGACACGTCTTGTCTGTGTGTTTGTTGGTGCACGGCAGATGGAGGTGAAGGCTTTTAGTATGACCAACTCCCTCTAGCCCACCTGGACCCGATCAGGGATTTTGCTACTCGCACACACAGACACACAGACTTAAACCAGCTGTACTTCCTGGATTATAATAAATGAGAGCGAATGATAACCAGGTGTGGTGCTATTACACAAATGTTTTCTTCCTTCACATTCTTAAGGGCGTGATCAATGGGAAGGGTTGTTAAATCAGACAACGCTGGAGATCAAAGTGATGCGGATGACGACTAGAGATAAATCAGCTGACATTTTAGAAGTGATTTTAGATATTACTCGTTCTCTCATGAGAAACAGAGAATTGACCGTCTCCTCGCAGTCACACTGCAGCGTCACCTAAATTGATATCAGACTATTTCCCTCTTGAAATGGAGGGAATTTCTTAAGACGACAAAGGCGAGAACAGGTGTTTTTTTTTTTTTAGAATACATAGCTGACAAACTCCAAATTAGTTTTGAAGAGACGAGGTTAACAGCTTCGAAAAGCTCCTTTCGTCTCAGCGAATTATGCTAAGTGTTCACAAAACATGGGTCTAAATATAGAGCTGGAACACGCTGCAGATTAGCTCGCACAGTGATGGGTCTATAAGACGGCGGAGCAGAGCTGTCTTCCCTCTTTGACTGGCACCGCTTTGAACCCCATGGCTCAAATTCACTCTGCAGTGGGTAAATATCTGCAAGTGTGTGTGTGCGCGCGCGTCTACCTAGCCTGTCTATCTTGGTACACGAATCAAGGGCGAATGGTTTTTCTATGTTCTGAGCAAATCCTGCGCTCAGATGTTTGGTAAAATTGCTGACGTCTCAGGCATGCGGAGCACTGCGGTAGAATAAAAATGACACTACTAGAATTTATTTTCGAGCGAGGGCGCCTTCCTCTTGGCTGTTTAAAGGTATTAAAGAGAGACTGACAGTTCTGCTCTCGGGGCTAGCTGCTACATCACACGAGCTCGCAACCCCTTCAAAACACCGAAGGGTTAGACCTCCTCGAGCCCTGCTACAATGAAGACACCCGTGCTCTAATATTGTAGTCTCGCCTTTGATGTACAATCACACATGCGCATTTCTACCACTCGCCCAGGCACAATACGTTTGCTGAGATAAAGTGACTGCAGTGTATGACCCATTTTGCAGTAGCAGGGTTTTGCTTTCATAACGATGGGGTGTGAGCCAGCGCGCTTGCGTATGTGTGTGTGAATTCATACCCGGTATTTTACACCGCGACCATGCAGCACGACAGCTTTTTAAATTTTGAAAAGGAAGTGCTGGGCTGGTTTCTGGTAAAAACGCTACTGTCACACGTCCAGTCATAATGCCGTTAGCCATACTCCCCCAGGGCGACAGGCGCGTCAACACCGAAAGTAAAGTTGCAAGAAAAGGGGAAGCATTATTTTGACTCAAAATAAAATAAAAAATCCAGTTCAGGGCGTGTGTTGTGAAATATATTTCATGTTTCTTAAGTGTGGCGACATGCCTCGAAACCCCTGAACATGCTCCTCCAGCAGTTAATAATCATTGTTTCACGGTGCTGGAGGAGTAAGGCGAAGATAATGTTTTGTGTCGAGATAACGCGTTGCCTTATTCCTGCCGCCCCCCGTTAACGCAACAGACAAATGGAATGGGTGCATCGCCTTGGAGCCATCCAAATGAGGGTGTCTGCCGTGAAGTGAAGTGAAGTGAAGGAGGAGGAGGAGGACGAGGGGGGAGGCAAGTGCCACAAAAATCAGGGAGCGGCTGCTCGACCCTCGCGGCGCATCACGGCAGCAGTCAAGTGAATGTGAAAACAAGAGAAAGCTTTGCGGAATATTGATTTAATGCCGCAGCTTGAGAAGGGGAAGATGCGCGCTCCAGATTACGTGCGCTCTATTTCCCACCCATACAGAACCCTGAGTTCCTCTGCCTCCACACTCCAGAGGACCAAGGAGAGACAGAGAGACGATGCTCTTTTATGTGTCGTTGCCCTCTGCGAAGTCCAACTGTGCAGAAAATCAATGTGGAAATATAAAATACAAAAGATGGTGTAAAGATGTAAACTGAGTCCCTTTGTTTCTGTAAATGCAAAAGAGAATATCAATTAGCTCAACTCCCCAGTAGTGAATTATATATATTTATTTGGTCAAAGGTTGATCTAACTAAAGCAGCAAGAAAACCTACAATATCAACTCTTTTTTTAAAACAACGCTGAAGTTTTAAATTAATATCTTTTGTATGTAAACCTGATGCGCTTGAGGCCTACGAGCTGGTTGCGTTGTTGTACGTTCATGATGTATAATTCAGCAAAATTACCTACAAAAATACAGTAAATCACACAATATGAGCAGAAGGATTTGACATGTGATGTTTTAATCCAGTATAATTCCGCTGTTGTTGCTTTTATGCTACATCACATTATATAAGGCTGCGTAATGAGGTCACAGGACATAAAACGTATCTGTGGCCAAACAACCCACTAACATTTGGACAGTATACATGGATCCGTTTCTGGAAAACATTTTCACCTTGTTACAAGAAATCACTCGTGGCCACAGGGTTTAAAGGTCATGTGACTACAGTTTAAGTTCTGACGTTACACATGATCAATTTTCTACCCGAACCCTCCATCATTCTGCGAAATCAAAGGTTAAAGCGTCCACATTTGCAAAGCTCACACGTATTTTCATTCATACCTTTTTTACCAACAGGAAGTGTGCGTTTGCCTTCGCTGCACTCCGTGCAAATCTGTGCGTCGAAGACAAAAAACAGAAGATCTCTGGTACAATTTGTTACTTAATGCCCCCGTCGCCCTCCTCCCCCCTCACACTGGCTGCTGAAAAATTATGAACAGTGACTCGCGCTCGCATTCTTGCACACAGCCAAGCGAGGGGGCGCCTCCGCTCGCGTCCTGGGCCAATGGCGCACGGAGCAGCCTCCTCGCGCTTGCAGCCGGTTGGCCAATGACGCGCCTCCGCTGGGCTCACATGACGCCTTTCTGTGCGCTCCCTCTCCGCTCAGCGCTCAATCCCGGCGAGTGCAGGCATCACTGAAGACCTGACACCGGCGGAATCGGACGCCCGGCTCTCCCCGGCGCAATTAAACCAGGTGTTATCTGATGCAAACTTTGTCGCCGTGACGTGAAGCTTCCCGAGCTGACGACCAAGAGGCCGCGGCTGCGCTGCGCCGGAGGAACCGACTTTTTCCGTGTCCGAACGACCGCAGAGGCGCAGCGGCCAGACAATAACGCCTAGAAGTTATTGAAATGAATCGTAAGTATGCGATATTTCCCCTCTCGTGTTCGCTCAGCCCATTTATTGCTACTGCTGTAGAATCAGTTTTGCTTAACTTTCACAGTTTGTATTACTCTTCAGTATATCTGTACCATCCCGTGTGTCACTTCTGCACCGCACTGTCCTCTCCCCCTTTTGTCTACATCTGCCTTGGAATTAAACGTGTAAAACTCTTCATAGACTTTCGTGGCTAAGCGGCTCTGAGTCGATTTGATGCTTGACCGATCTGCCGGCTTGACTTTGTCCCGGTGACGTTGTTCGTCCGTCAGTGTGGCTCCTCTGGTTCCGTCTCCGCGCAGCGCCAGAGCATGAAATATAGATTAAAAAGCGCAGCCTAAACCCGCTGACCCCAGGCAGCCAGGCAGGCTGTGCAACCGGTCCACACTGTGCAGTGAGTACAATTAGGGGGTTGGGATATAGGGAGAGCGGAAAAAAAGAGAAGTTGAAGCTAAGGCTGCACTTCACCTCAACCCGCCCGTCAGGATAAAGGTGGGTCCTCAGTAACCTTATGTGTTTGTCTCAGAAGAGGACTGAAATGTGTCCCGTAAGTTTAGACTGGCGCTGGCGTTGATGCGGATTCATTTGAAGTGCACTTATCCTCCCAGACATTAGTTTCTCCACCAAACAAGTATTTGTGTCAGTTTCCATTGAATTTGACAGACACTCCATGAGGTCATGTCACTCACTGAACCCTTTTATTGATTGGACATTAGGGGGTAATGGGATCGGAGAGGAGGCAACGGGAGACGCAGGGGGCTGCAAAATGCGTGTGCGCTTCGGGCTCAGAGCAAAACATGGGTGCCCTCTGATTTTTCCCTGATTTCTGCACATTCAGTGGGAACGAGCGGGGGACCGGGGCCATTTGATGTTTTGAAAGCCTTCAGATGGCTTTAATTAGGACCTATAAAATCTGTCTGCCCCATTCTCTGAGGCGGCGCTCTGGAGGAACGAGAAGGGAGGGGTGCTGACCCAAAAAGAAAAAAAGAAAGCAAACCAACACAGAAAGTCACTTCAGCGAACGATTGTCTAATCAAATTTTTATAACGCTCCTTTTTTCTTCTCCTTGCTCCCTCCCTCGCCTCCTACCCTCCCTGATGTTGGTAGAATGTAGGCAGCCCCCTTATTCCCTCTTTGTCTGGCTGCTGTGTTATCTTCTCTCACCCCCCCTCGTCAATCCTCCCACCTCCCTCAGCCTAACTACCGCCCACAGTCGGCCCGACCCTAGACACCTGAAGGCTAGACATAATGATCAAGAGAAGTTCCAGTCTGTCTGGTTCGCGGCCAGGTTTTCTTCTTCTCTGCCTCCTCTTTTCTCGTCCTCCTGCTGGTGAGCCTGGCCCTGCTGGTGCCTCTTCACTTGTCTTCCAGCCACTGTCACGACGTGCGATATTGTGTGTCCGTGCGTGTGCTGATGTATGACGGCCTGCGTTTTTATTGCTGCCGCTACTGTTGCTGCTGTGTGGACGTTAGACGGAGGGTTGGTGACGCACACAGCTGCAATGCACACATTCATGAGGAAACATCAAAGGCTTCTTCTGTGTGTGTGTGTCTGTGTGTGTGAGAGAGATTTGAGCTATGCTGCTCTCGTGAGCATCTGCAAGAATATAGGTATCGTGGCATCTATAATGATGTCTCACTTGGTGTTTTTGATCTTGCTATTGAGGTGTTGTGCTACCTGAGTCTTCATAAGAACACTACAGTAATTGTGCTAAATCAATGATCAGAACTTTTGTAAAGCTACACACGAGGCTTTGAAGCACCGCGTTTTCCGCGTTGTGTTGATTTCCCAGCATAATAATGTAAACTCAATTCAAACGGGCTAGTTTCAATAAGACTTGATGATCCCCTCATTAATCCTGAGCTTCAAATAATAAACAAAAACATGCCGAATGATGAAAATCTGCTTTGTTTTAGTTGGCTCCGTGTCTTAAATACAAAACATGATAATATTATAATTGGAGGTGGATCTGGTGTAATGCTTGAAATGTGTGCATCTATGACAAACAAGTACAAATACGCGAGTATTTTCCTCCTGAGCCGTACACGTCTTTGTCTTCTCGCTGTGTGTTGGTTGGGGATTACATCATTTGGCTTCTGCTTGGTTAGCTAGATAATAAGCTAGCTTGCTTTATGTAAAATGGTGGAACCTACATTGGATGTTTTTGATGTTAGACGCTGTGTATTGTTTTTCTATTTTTTTAAGTAGTCTACTAATTTTTGTGTACAGTCTGATTTGTTTTTCTCAACAGTGTCTATTTTTGATAAACTTGTTTGTTAGAAGATTATCCCCCAACAGCTGGAATGGGCTCTCGCTGTATAGAAACCATATAATCTGCTCAGATATGAGGTTATGAAGAACAAGCGTTTGCAATTTGTAGGGAGATCCAGCCCAAATCCCCCCATTTGTTTGTGTGTGTTTTCTGAAAGCTGACTGTGTTTCATGGCATGAAGGAGATTGTGGATGTGTCTTCCTCCGCCACCACCCTTTGAAGGGGGAAGTAATAAAAAAAACTCAATGGGTGCAACAAGCTGTTCCTCCCTCCTTCACTTTGAGTCTTTCTACCTGGAGATGAATAGGAGGCGCCTCCATAACGAAGGGGGAGAGGAGAAGGTTTTATTGAAGGCTGAGGATGTGGGGGATGCGCCACAGCTTATAGACACAGAGTAAAAAAAATAGTCCAGTGTAGAGACTGGCGCTGTTTATCCAGTGAGGGATGCCAGTAATTATTATTTTGGGTTTCATGAAAACATAATTATTTTAAAACATAACTAATCTGTCAGCGTGTTTGAGTACACGTAGTGCAACGCTTCCCGCGGTGTAAGTAGGCCAATACAGTGTTACGTAAACATTAACAAATTGTCACGGTAAAGCCTACGTAAAGTGAAATATTCCCTTTATAGCACGTTAATGCGTCTTCCATGATAATGACATTGGAGGGTCACAAAGCCACAGATTAGGATTTTCAGTAACCAGATTTATGCGTGAAGGAGTGAAGTCATGGTCAGGAATGTAAATGACGAAGCCATTCAATTACCACCGTGCCCTTTCCTGGGAAAAATCCCCAGCCATGAAGAGGTTAATTGTTTTTGAATCTCCGTCCGAGGGGAGAAAATGAGTGAACGGCAGGGATAATTGAGTCGCTGATAGTTGAGTGGGTTATGGATTACTGTGGCTTTCCAAAGGAGAAAAGAAAAGGAGGTGGAAGGAGGAGAGAGGGAATGGGAAGGAAGGGGCGTCAAAGGCCCGTGTTGTGCAACGCAGCCGCAGGGGTCATGTGGCTGTTTTGGGCAGAGCTGCAATCCTGTGTAGCCCACGAGGTAACCTTTGACCCCTCGCATGCTCCTCCCTGCTCCAGGTGCAAGCCCTCACTGCTGGCAGCTTACACACAGACAAACACCACAAGCTCATTTTTCACACACTGCAAGCACGGGGGGAAACGCCGTATGAAGAAGGCAGATCCTTTTCACATTTCCACCCCCCTGCTTCTTTTTTCTTCATGCCATTGTCAGGGTTAAAGATCCGAGCTGGCTGGTTGGGGTGGGGGAGCGCTGTGATAATATCAGCCCTCCTTTTTTTTTTCTTCTGAAATATTTTCTTGCCAAGAAAATGTATAATTGTCTGTCTTTAAATGGGTGAAAAAACCCTGATGTCTCACATGTGCAATAATCAGAGGAGTGTTAATCAGAGAGATGTCGTGTATAATTACTCCAGTGTTTGATAACACCGCACCGAACCACCTCAGGCCATTAGAGAAAGTTTCCCAGCGCTATTAATGGGCGTTAATAAAATTCAAGAAAAGCCCGGATGGAACGAGCCCTTTGCATGGCCCACTGGTTAAAGCGCTGTAAGGTTAATGAACCAATTTACATACTTCTTTCTGCCATCTGGGCAGAGTGACGAGACAGATGCTCCGTAGTCTGTACTGTTGTGCTGCGCTGCTCAGCGCAGAGGAATGTTGAGTCTGTGGAGGTTTTTAATTTCATTTAACCCGTTTCCAGGCAGGTGATTTTGGAGGATGTTAAATGTGATTGGTTCTGAATTTGATAGTCAGCTGCCTTAGCAACTGTACCTCATAAAACATGACACCTGTGTCTGACTGTGGGCTACACCCTCCGTAATAGAATAAAACCCAAGGAGCCAGGAGTCATCTGGGCCTCAGGCGGAGAGAAACTTGACGGGCCGATCCACAAAATCGCCACAAACGATGCTGGTGACTGGAGGAAAGAAGAGGATTAGTGTCTGTCCACTTCTCTGCCATCCTCATTGGGGCGATCACGTTACAAATAGAGCGTTCTCGAAACGCTCTTTTAGCAGAGGAACAAAATGAGGTCTGTCAGCGATCAATAAAGCCGCGTGAAGGCAAAGGGATATACTTAAAAAATCAAAGGCTCTCGCTGGCATGGCCGTCATCTCGCCCTGTCTGCTGGAATCAGATATGGGATTGGGGCCTCGCAGGAAAGGTTGTTCGGCCCGAGGGCAGCTCTGCTTGATGGATATCCCTCACACTGGCACCCATGGCAGGCTGATTTCATCTGCAAATGGGCAAGACCGAGATGTCCGCTGATCTCTCTGGTTCTGTACATGTAGAAGAACAGCTGATGGGTAAAAGGGAACATAACATTTAATCCCTGCAGCGTGTATGAGAGAAAAATATGCAGCTATTTCTCTAAAGCCCCTGTTGTCCTCCACGGATGATGGCTTTTACCTCATGCTTCACTTACACGATTTAAAGAAAATAAAATCACCTCAGTTTTGGTTTGACAATGTGTCAGAGCTGGTGCGAGTGTTCATCTCAGATTAGCTCTTTGTGCCGTGAGGAAAGCGAAAACCGAGGTGGCGAATGGGGGGGGGGTCAGGGATAGGGGGAACAATACCGCTGCGATCTCAGTTGAAAGAAATCATTTGCACAATTTTATGAAAGCAGTATTTGTCCGGTCGGATGGTTCTATCAAAGCCTAACAGCCATGGTGGAATGTGATTTAAATGACTGGGTAAGCTACAAAGCCGGCAAGATGTCGGGTTAGAGTCATTTCTCAGCTGAACGCTCTCCAGGTAAATGCCGATAATGCACTCTTGAGTTTTTCTTTCTTTTTCTTTAAGAAGTCTCATCTCTACAGACAACTCTGACACCAGCGCTGCTAGAGCGTCTTTCCTCAGAGCTAAGCTTGTACAACATTTATGTGGTGCAGATAAAAAAGACGACGTGGCTAATTTCAACCGTGAAAATCCAGCTCAGGACTCGGTGTAGAGACTGTTTTCTTGCTCTTGTTAAAGTATAATTGTCGAATTTTCGACTCTCCTCTCCAGTTGTGTCTTGTAAAACTTTAAACGACACAGTAAACTTGCTTATGGTGAGAATTCAGGTAAGTGAACAGATGTCATAAGAGGATGGGCACAGTTTCTCAGGCTGAAACCTGCTGCGTTCTTGTGATACAGATAAACTAAGGTCTGCTTCTCCCCGCGTCTCTTGTTGTCTTCAGTTGCAGAACCCCCTACAGTATTTCCCGGTGACTCACTTCTTTCCGAGCCATTTGTGCTTGAAAACGTCCTAAGGATGTACCACACATTTTGGGTTTTATTGCTGACGAGGGAACACTGGGCATAATGAAGTTCTGTTTCCCAGCATGAGTTTGGGAGGCTCATGATTACAAATGCTCTTCTCATTGTCTCCCATCATCTCCTGCCTAATTGAAGACAATATAATGAGACAATGGGGTCTCGCTCATCATTCTGCATCAATGGCATGCTCTATGGAACGTGTCAGGCTGTTGAAAGCGGGTTAATGGCGGTGGGAGGGGTGCGTGTGTATGGATACTTGAACGCACTCGGGTTTGTTTAATTTGGACCAAGAAGATGGACAATTAAACTACAGCTCCCGGGGGGGTTGTTCATTTTGGTCAGCTTCCCCACTTCATAGCCGCCCGCCCTTGTAAACGCTCCTGGATGTGTCTGGGTCATGCGCTAGGGGGTGGAGTGGGATTTGCAGGCGGGAAAGGAATTGGGCGGGGGTCTGCCACTGGAGAGGTTGTCTCAGATGATTAGGGCAGCCAAGTGGGGAGAGTCCCTCAGTGCCTGGCCTCCTTCACCTCCCTAATATGCTCTGAATACGTCCCCCTCCACTGTGCGTTTGTTGTGAGGTTTGGCGGGAGGTGGGGGCATTATGTCTGGCCATGGTTTAGGAGTGTTTGTCATCTGCTCCCTCGAGGCCTGCCCTGGCTCCTTTGTCTGAGCGTCAGGCATCGGTACAGTGTCAGATCACACAATGTGCCTTTGCAATCAGGGCATCTTGGGTTAAGAACGGACAAAGGATTTCATGTCTGATTTTACTGTACTTCACCATCGCACATTAAACATGTATTTAAATACATGTCATTCCAGTCTTCAGTTGCATTTGGTTTGTTATGACTTGCATGGCGTGAATGTGACGTCAGGGTGTTTACTCTGAGAACTACGTGGTAGTACGTTTTGCCTACAAGTAAAGTTTTGTTATGAGTCGCTGCGAATCAGACTCAGATCTCAGCTAGGGTGCTTACACAGAAATATCCATCACGGAGGAGGGGGAGACGCTCATTTCTCTACAGAGCCATCAATAAAGTGTGATGCTTGGCAGGCACAGCTTGCATCTTATCTAATATGATTGCTAGTGTTAGAAATCCATCAAAGTCTTTTAGAGCATTTTCTTCATTTGGACAATGAGGCGTTTTGGTTTGCTTTTGTGTGCGAGAGCTGCTTAAAGAAGCACAACAAGATGACCCCAGTTTGTCATGTATTTATAGTATTTGCAATTTATAACTGAAACAAGCGTCGATATAAATGTGGTGCTACATCAGTTTAACATTGTTTTCCTAATGCATAGTCTGACATTCACTCTGAGATATTTACATGGTTTCACACAGCATTTCTGTATGAAAGATTTATTCATCACAACACAATGGCGAACAAAGGGGGCTCTGAGCCCCAGCCAAATATCACAAGCTACATTGAAAACAAAGTGGTCTTGCTGTATAGTGTGGAGGCAAAACCTCCCGTTGACTCATAACCGTTGTGTAGCGTTTAGTTACTGTGGGAAAAATGGCTTCTGTGGCTTTGCATTTAGGTCATTTAGCCATTTTGAGCAGTACGATTTGACACACATTCCTCCTTCTGTCACAAAATAAACATAAATGTAGCTTTTTTTTTCCCCCTATTTCTGCCAATTTTGTCCAAAACTTCAACGTTAATTACTTTGTTTGAAATCATGAAATTGATTTATGGTCTTCATGTTGTTTCACTTTGGGAACCAACCAGATCAGCTTTAAATACAATGGACCCCAGATTGAAATTAAAGGTTATTTTGTGCCAGTATTCTTCCATAATAACTGGTTCTAGTCATACATTTCCAGGTCAAAATGTAAAAATGTTTTGAGATTTTAGTTTAGACGTCCTAAATGTTGTTTTGACCTTTGGAAACATTTTTTTGCTCTTTAGTCTAATTCAGATACTCAAAGATACACTGCAATGAATGCTTCACATTTCCCCCTATAGTTTCTTATAAAATGCTCTCCAGATGAATAAATACAGTAGAAACGTGATTTATGACACCCAACAAGCTATTTTTGATCACTTGGGCCTTATTTCACTTTTATGAGTGGCAGTTTTAGGTGTTTATGCTGCAGCTGTGTTCAGAGTATAAGGGATGTATTTAAATTTTTTACAAAAAAAGTCAGAAGTGCACTTAAACTTAATCAAGAAGAAGAGACGAGACAGATCCAGTTTTTGTAACTTCTAACCATTTTTCACCTCATCGGACTTAATGAAGATGTACTAAACCGATTTCATACCCCTCAGGACGTTTTTTTTTTTTTTGTAAGGGACACAAACTGTGTGTGTTTAGAAATGAGTAAGTAAGATGTACAGGATAAAAACCTCATGTGACGTTGGTTTTTAGGGTTATATTAAAATAAAAAGTAGTTATCAAAGAAGTGCAATAATCACTTTTTTAGTCACATTATTAACCACAATAATAAACACTCAGTGGACCAGTAGCCACAGAACAGAGCCCTGAGAAGGTAAGAAAAGGACAGAATTTAATTAAATTTAATGTCTGTTTTCTGATGGTACAAATAAGCGAATCCAGTAGAGAGGATCTCTGTGTGTAGGAAGCCTTGAAGGGTTGCATCATGTCTGCCATGTTTTTCCCGAGGGCACTCTAGCCCGTTACATGCATAAACACAACACACACACACACACACACACACTTTTGCAGGAAAGCTATCGTTCTTTTTTTTTTTTCCTCATTGCACGGTAGGAGTCTATCTTCGTCTGTCCTATTGATTAATGAAACAGGAACAGCGGGGTGTCCGAGAGAGGCGGGAGGCTAGATCAAGTCTGCAAGCTGCATCCCAGGCATCCCACTGCACGCGCACCCACGCACACACACACACACACACACACACACACACACACACACACACACACAGTTTCTTTTCTGTCACTGTCATGTTCTTTCTGTGTCTGTCACAGCAGACACTAAATTCACAGGCAGCCATGACACACAAGTGAACACACATGCGTACAGAGAGACATGGCACGCACAGCAGACGATACACTTTGACGTAGCTCACAAACACCGTCTCACACACACACACACAGTGGGAATGAATTATCATGGCTTGGCTGTGCGGGTGCCTAAGCTGGAAAGGCGTTTTCTATAAACATAATGTTTGTAGATTAGTTGGGGTTAATGATCCGATTGCCTCGGAGCTGCCACAGTGTCTGCATGTGTGTGTGCGTGCACATGTGTGTTTGTGGCTAAAGGGAACAGGCGCAGCTCTACTCAGTCTCCCTCATTTCCAAACGAGACGTGCGCTAGGCATCATTACAAGAGCAGTATTTATACTATTAGAGAGCCAGGTTCACCGCACCAGCAGTGGCACCAGAATGAGAAAGCTAAAATTATGCCCCTACTAACCTCGATGGGCAGGTCCAGTATTTTCTTTGCATAAATGAAAAATTATAAGTTGTATACTTTAAAGGCTATTTTTACTAATCTGTTTAACTATCGCACACATTATTTCTGAACTATGTCAATGTAAAAGCCAAGGAACTGAGCTTTTTTTAAAGCGTCTGTTCTTTCAGAGCAGAAATCCAGTCAGTGTTTTTTTTTTTTTTTTCTCTCCCCAATCTTTACTTTGGTGTTTTTAAAATTAGCTTCTTAGTCCACACCAGAAATAATCCACTCCACACGATTCTCTGCAAGTCTCAGCCAACCAGAGTTGGTGGGTTCAGCAAGGGTGTAGTCTCTTCGAACCCACCTCCCTCCTTCCTGCAACGCACCATGAGAAGCCCATCTCATGTAATGCTGAATGGGCAAGAAATTACAGGTCTGAAAGGAAAGGGAGAAAGAATGACCGTAAGACCCCATCTCTTATTTTTTTCCCAAAGCGACCCCCTCTCTCCCCTCCTACATATTTTCTCCTTTCCCTCCCTTCCACTCCCTAGGCGTTCCTGTCGAGGCATGCCTCAGTCCCCACCAACCAGCATCGTCCGAGGCTGGGCGAGGGGGCAAGAGAAGAGGAGGGGAGCGAGGCAAACAAAAGAGCACTGTTGCTTCTGCTGCCGCTGGGGTTTTGGAGCGAGCCGACACCAGGCCGGAGGGGTGTGGATGTAGGGGTACAGGCAGAGAGAGAGAGAGAGACTGTGGAGGTTTATCATTAAGAATAGAGATTAAAAAGAATGGGCTGGGGGCAGGGGTGTCTGTTCTGTTCACAGTAATAAAGAAGACAAACAGTGCCAGTCATTTCTTCACACACACAGACACACACACACAGACACTCTTAGCGATGCTGCCGAGTGCGTGTGAGAGCAAGGGAGGGATGGGGACGGTTCATTGTTTCATGGCCATTGTACAATATTTGCTTAACCCTCGCGCTTTATCTGTGCAGCTGCATGCTACAAATGAGATGGCGAAAAAGTGCGTATGCGCGCGCGACTGTCACAGCTGTTAGCAATTTCATCAGTGTGCTGGAAACCCCCACCGCACACACACACACACACACACAACTTGTCACTTTACAAAGGCCAATCGTTCTGCAAATAGCACATTTACAACGAAGGTGAGCGGCCGTGCAGGCATTCACCATCATCGCTTTGCTCCGTTACATGTTACATTCTTGTTCTTCGCAAAGCTAACACACAGTGTCACTCGTGATGCCTCAGCGTTTCAAGCATGTGTGTTTTTAAATGGTTAGTCAATAATAATAAAAAAACGCAACACAATAGGTTTTGACTTTAAACTTCCCTGTGCTATGTTGGTTCACCCACCGCATCGATTTGTAGTCTCTGCTGCCTTCTTGTTGCATTCTTTCTGGGCCATGAGTGAGAAATTGTTCTGAAAGATAACAGAATTTTAGAGGAAGCAAATGAAATCCCACTGGATCTGACACTGTGAATGGAGCGTTTTAGTTCTGTATTCATTTATTTCTCCTAACGTGGGATGCTGGTTCAGATACTGCCATTGCACTCTTAACAGTTTGCTAATGGCTTGTTTCCCCTCTCTGCCCTCCTCTGTTTCAGGTCATGAAGAGAGCTGGCACGAGAAGAAGAAACAGAACGAGCAACAGCGGCGCTAGCGTTCATCGCCAAGAGGAGGAAAGACGGCGGAAAACCTCCCAGAATGCAACAAGGAAGAGACGAGTGATGAAGGAAGGGTAAGAGAGCTTGTTTTTTCCTGGGGTTAGACCTCGGATGCGTGTCTGTCAGTCCTCTGTTGCTTGTCTACGTGCTGTTTGCGTCGGTGTGTGTTTCTGTTTTGTCTGTGTGTGCCTGGCGTGGAGCCACATCTGCCAGGTGAACATACCACCCTGTCTGAGTCACCTGCTGCATCCTCCTCTTTGGTCTTTTCTCTGTGCTGCATCACGATTAAATCCTAACAGCAACAGTTTTTACTGACATCAGTGGATGTCCTGCGTATGACGTGTTTGTATTAAAATTAATTATGTATTTGTATATTTTAATATTTACGTTAATTGAGCGTCCTATTCGGTGCCACGCGTCAAGCGTCTTCTCTGTATCACTTTCTATGCTTAGCTGTTTTAAACCATTTATTTAGTCATGGCAACAAATAGTTTACTTCTTAATATTCAAAGAACAAACCAAACATTACTGTGGCCAAAGGGCAAAATGCAGGAGCAGCTCAGCTATGTTTTAGTGGATCCCAAAGTGAGCTGCCCTTTGGAGAGCAATCTCCTCGCCGTGCCATTAAATACTATGCTGGCTGCTACCATACCCAGATAATGGCTGTGGGTAAGAAGGGGATGCACTGAGAGGACACGGACCTGCTCGGTTCCTGTCATCCTCCCTTCAGGTTAAACTCTCTCCTAATTCATCTTAACACCCAGAGGCTACAGTAGCAAGTCTGTGAACTTTTGGTGTTTTACTTTTAGACAGACACCATCTAGTGCAGATGATCAGTTTTTCCATGAATTGGTCTAATTTGTGTTGTGTTGTTGTGTTTGCATGATCTGTCTTTTCTTTATTGAACTCGCCTATTTTCAAATTTCACCTATTTTATTTAAGTTCTTTTACGCTATTTCCAGCTCCCATCACAGTTTCATATGTGAATCTTTATCTAAAAGTGATTATTAGAGTAATGGCATAAATTCAAATTCCCCAAAATGACTTCTGATGAACTACAATTATTATTTTTATTGCTTTTTTACATTTGAACCCTGCATCTATCGTCCCTGCTGGTTCTTTTTAAACAGGGCTTTTAAACCATGTCCTTGTTTCATCCTTCTTTTGATGGATGTTCTATGTATCAACCAAATGGGATTGGTGGTGTCACAACAACTGCACGTAAGCTCTGTGTTTTAGGAAATGGTCAAATGATGTTGGTATAGTCTGGGGAAAATCCAAAGGGAAAATGGAGTATGGAGACATGCAACTGCTCTTTCTCCTCCCGCCCCCCTTTTCCTCCCAAGTGTGTCTGTCCTCTGCGTTGGTGGAAGAAGGTTTTTCAGGAGCAACCGAGTCTGTCTAAGCCGTGAAAGCTGGACTCAAGAAGCAGCATGTTTCTCGTTTTGGTGGAGGAGAGGTCACAAGGCTCAGGCCACAATATGTCAAACGGTTTAATGTTTCAAAAACCGCATATGGGAACATGACGGGCAAATGAGTCACTCCGTCAAGTCATACTTGAGGACGGGTGGACAGAGCAAGTAATTGTCAGTTTCACGCTCGTACAAAATGAGCAGCAAATGATAGATGATGCTTTACAAAGTGAGAGGGACAGTCGGGGAGAAGGGTCTAAAATATGGACAAATGGCAGAAACTGTAGCATTTGTGCTCATGCAAAGAAATCAGCAAAACAACAAAAGCACTCTTCCCTCCAAGCCAAGACACCCATCAGCCACCAAAGGATTAAAGACTACAATGGGGAGCTTTTATTGAGTTGGAAGCCATCACAGTTGTCACAGTGAAAATGGATAGACCGATGGGCATGAGGGGGCAGAGATAGGAAAAAATAAAACAGAAGGAAAAAGAGGTGGTGGGCAGGCAGGATTTAAATGAGTAGCAAATGACAAGGAATGGAGAGAGAGTTGTTGGCGGTGAAGGTTTGGGCCAAAAAGAGGAGAGATACTGTAAATGGAGAAGTGGGGGTTAAGGACCAATGGAGCGATGCCTCTAATGTCTTTATAAGGCCACAAAGTACTGCACTTCCTGCCTTTTCTGTAGTTGTTGAGAAGGATAAGAATCGACTCTACCTGCCTAGTAAATGAGGCCCCTAAATCCCCACTGCTTGGCCTTGGGGGGCTCTTTTGGGGATTGCTTTGCCAGCAACATGGTCAGAGAGAGCAGTTGTGAGAAGGAAGGTCTATGTTTGAATGTTCGTCATTGTGCTTGTGCTTCAGCTTAAAGCTAGAAAAAAGGGAAATGCAAAGAAAGATGAGAGAGGGGAACGTTCTGGACTTTAATGATCTCGTAAGAGTTGCAATCTTGCCAGAAAATAACGGAGAACGGAGAAGTGACAGTAGAGGCTAAATCCAAAGGCACGAGTAAGACTTTAATGTACTTATAGGCCATTTCTAACAATAACCACTTGAAAATAAGGCAGAGAAAATAGACAGAGGTGGAGAGAGAGAGAGGATTTTATTGACTCTGTGGGAAATGACCGTAGAAATGGCTACACTGCCCCCAAGGAGCTGTATGCTGAGCCCATAAAAACGTAAAAGGTAGCGCTTGCCATCATTGGAAAAGAAAACATTTTCATTACATAAACTGCTTGTCTAAGGAACCGCGCCCCAACTTCTAACCCTCAAATAAGCACCGTAAGTAACAGAGCTTTCAAAGGAAGAGAGAGGATGTGTTTTTGTTAATATATAATATGGAAATGTGGAAACAGACCAGCAAGCAATGCTCGGAATCATTTCTGTTTAGGAACATAGAACAGAAAATATGTCTGGTTAAAAAAGCCTTTAACTGCATTTACATTTAAAATCATAAGCACGTGTCCACTGATGTGAAAGAGACAGAAGAGACGGCTCATCTTCTGAATTTCTCTTTCCATTCAGTCGCTCTACAAGCTGCTTTTTCCAAACCAATGGTAATTTCAGGCATTGAGCAAGTTTCTTTTCCAAAATGTAAATTCCGGTCGTAATGTGAATTTTTTTTTTTTTGTCAGAGACTTGCAGTAAGTTTATGAACTCTCCACTAACTTTTGCTCATTTTGAGGGGGTAGGAGGGGTATAGTGCCACGCTACAGGAGTGGTACACAGTTGCCTTTTTTGTGCTGGGTTTTATCAGAGGGTGAGAGAATGAAAAGGCGTCAAAGGCAGCCCCCTAAGCTTTCCATAATGCGTCCCTAGAGGAGACAAAGGCCTGCATTCACTGCTGGGTGTCGATAAGGCCTATCATTAGTCTGCCATTTGAGGTATTACCAGCACACACAAACACGTATACGCACACACAAAGTGCCGTAGTGTACTTACCTCTGCCCGTCCTGCTGCTCCACACGCACATGCATACGTAGTCGCATGCGTGCCAAGGACTTAAAGAGGCAGCCAGGCTCAAGCTGAGTTGAATAAAAGCAGCAAAGTGGTCCTCCTGCCGCTTTCCCATCACACCATGATTAATATGAGTACAGACACAAGTAGTAAGTATTAGAACTAGATAAAGGGAAAAAAGATGCATTGGTTTGTACAGTAAAGCCCACAAGCAGGTATACGTGGTTAAATGCAATTTAAAGCTGAGGGAGGCTGAGCTTGATGATAGAACTCTGTTTACAGTACAGACACCAGTGTATTAGAATTAATGTATTATTGACTTATTGATGATAAAATGCTACATGAAGTACATTAACTAAACGAGACAGGAGTAAAATTAGGTCCAAGAATAGAAGGATGGTTTGGTTTCCTATTAGCGTTTGTGTGGAAGGACGACAGCGCTGCTGTCTAGGTCTTAAGTAGATGATGAACCATGGCTCGTTTTCCTATTCCCTCTCATTAGTTCAGCCCCTCTGAGAATATATGAGGTTACCTACCTTCTCTTGCTCTGCTCCCTGCAAAAACGCCAAGTGTCTGCTCAGGGTCATTAGCCTCGCGGCTTGCAACAAATGGCATTCGATAGCGCCACCGCTAATATACAAGAGACACAGATTAACACTTTGATCCCAGGCTGTTAGCGTATTGAAATTATAAGGGGGAAAGAGCAAACTATAACCAGCCTTTTTTTTTTTTTTTTTTTTTTTTTTTTAAATTGGCTCATTCACGTTTGAATCTGCTGGTGTTTTTGCAGCCTTCGTTTTTCTTTTTTTCCAACGGCCTTCAAATCTTATTGCACTTCAGCTAAACATCACAGTTGTTTGCCTGAAAACAAAAAGCGCAGAAGAAGAAGTGGGCAGAGGATCAAAGCCTGCGGAGGATTTGTCTGGCAGTCGCTGGGGTCCTGCCTGTGAAGATGCTCTCTCTCTGTGTCTTCGTGGCTCTGTGCAGCTATGTGCACACCCTGTGTGCCCTCTCACATTGCTAGCTTGAAAATTATAGATCATGAAAAAGAACAGTGCCGTCACAACAACCTCCTCCCTGGAGCAGACGCCTCCTTATTACAGCACGTGTGTTTGTGTGTGTGTGTGTGTGTGTGTGTGTGTGTGTGTGTGCGCACGCGCTGGCCTGTCTGTTGCGCCCTTTCATCTAAGCGCCTGGCGCTGTGCTAGTCCTGGCGCTGGCATTTCATCCCATCTCTTCTGATAATTAAACAGCTGACCCACTTGTTTTTAGCACCCTGCACAGTTATCAAAGAACCTCTGCAGGAACTTTTGAAAGCCTGGAACCTCTTAAGGGGCCTAGGGGTATAGGAGCAGATAACCCAACAGTAAACAATATAAAATCAGATTGTCTTTGTAACCGCAGTAAAAATAACTAAACTAGAGTGTTTATTTCCATCTAAGGTTAATGTGTTCACCAAAAAGTTCTTTCCATAGGGCCTTGGTGAGGTTTTGTGGCCTGTTGTTGGGGGGGTGGTTCAGATGTCTGTTTTGAGCAGAAAGACACACCCAGAGGATGGATATAATTAAGGCTAGTGACTTTTTTGTTAGTAGGGAGATTATATGTGTAAGTGCTCTGGGTGGTCCATCTTTACATGTCTCTACTAGTTTTATTGCAAACAGGCTCAAGATAGTAAAGACACAGATGCGTCGGGACAGAATACAAATACCCGTCACTGTGTGCAATGTTTTCACACTTAAATATGCATTACAGAAAACAGCCGTGCCACTTGTTTCCTCATCTGGTGCCGTCGTTGTTTGTTTGGACGTGGTTCATCCAAAAAAAAAAAGCAACTGTGATCAAAGCAGCTGGCAGACATTCCTGACATTCATAGAGGTGCACTTGCAAATGGCGGCTTTACTTGACAAAGAACAACTGTGAGTGGGCACCTTCTGCATTTCATCACCGAACCAACGTTAGCCTCCGTCCAAACATCTTGCAGTTCCATCCAAACCTTTATTTAAGGCTTGAATAGATGCCAGATGATCCAAAAAGGCCTCAGAAGCTTCTCTTTGAAATATTTTTAGCTTTTCTTTTTACTTTGAGCGCTTTTCGAGTCAGTGCAGGACGTACAGAGATTTTGCGACTACTCGCTATCAAGTATCTTCAGTTTCAACCCTGGGTGGCCTAATGGACGTTTACCTCGAGACTTTGGTGATGTTTATGTTGTCCTCCGCTCACCGAGTCATGCACAACCACAAGCACGCAGTTTGCCTTAAATTGTGAGTGGGTGTTCATTAATTACGTTTAGCTGGGTTTATTTACTTGACCCTGCAGCCCGCTCTGCTTTGTCATCTTCCTGATAAATGCGGCACAGTTTGCCCAAGGTCTTTGTCAGCAATCTATTTTTTTATTTTAATTTTTTTGTTTAACCCAATTGGAGGCTGCCATTTTTACTAGACTTTCTTTACTTCATGGAGAAGAAGAAAAACTGTAAACCACAACAAGCAGTCAGTCCTGATTAATGGCATCTTCTCGTTAATGTATAAACACCCTCTGTACCATCAAAATCTCTGTTAATTTGCGACTTCTTTTTTCCTTTCGTGTGAATTGGCTCATTTAACCAGCAGAGAGAACACAGCTCGGCATTGTTGCATTTTGTTTTGAGGCAGCCCAAACACGTGGGTGGTCCCGGGGGGTTTTCTATGTACTGAGCAGCACATGGATCTGTTAATGAGAGTATAAATTGGTGACGCCGTGCCGGGACCTTAATGCCCTCCGTGGTCTCAGCAAGTCTGCTTACTGGAGCAGCAAGAAGGATGAGAGTGGGAGAGAAAAACAACGTGAGAAATTATGTGGGGGGGGGTTGAAAGACACAGTGATTGTAGGCAGACACATGCAGCACCATAGAAAAGTATAGATGCATTTGCCTGGTAAGACAGAAATAGTAAATTGCATGTATACTGTGGCAGCTACAGGCCGCTGAGCAGAGGAGAACTTCAAAAAGAGAATCAAGGGGGGCAGTTCTTAAGCAGCATAAAAGGTTTAATTTCTTCTTCGACTGTGGTGAGCGGCTTTCCTGCGTTGCCCTGTTTCACTGTATTTAACTTCAAAGTGAAGTATGAACAATTGAGGCGATTTTTCATCCGGCCAAGGTCAATCATTGTTCTTTCTCTTTGGATGTAGATCTGGCTGAGAGGAATTCAGAGGAGCCATATTTCACTGGCAGCTCTATTTTAGCAAGCCACCTCTCTGTAACCTTTTGAACTGCTTCTGTCCTCGTGGATTTCAGTTTGTACCCAGATTACACAACACTTAAAAGTCCTGATGTTTACCCAGACATGGTTAAGGTGCACAATCAGGATTAAGGATTTCTTATTTCCATGATATGACCTTTGAATAGAGCTGTTGCCAGTGACCGAGTGCGTCAACAAGAACCCAAGTCACTAGGGCACTGGGGGGACCACGTACAACAGGGGGCTGAAATCAAATCATTAATACCGAATTTATTTACACGATTGGGTGATTAGTTAAACTGCACCAGCCGCTGCATCGCCAGGTTGTACTGTCATTTTATTCCTTTCCCATCTGGTCAACTTACGATGTTACGCTCAGAAATTCTTTTTGATAATTCATTCTGTCTCAGCGCACATCACTCCCAGCCCTCATCATGCTGCCAGCATGTCAGACACCCAGCTCCATATAATACATTACAGTCAGGGCTGTCATTATCCTGAAATTCTTTATTGTGTTTAGGGCACCACATAAAAGCACATCAGTGACATTTCGGCTTTATTAGAAGAGACACAACAGCCATCAAGACTCACAATCACCAGCATGTTTTGTCAAGATCAGATTTTTATGGAGTGCAAAGTAGCTTCAAAGGCTGATTCCTTAGGTTTGTGTGAGCAGCGCTCTTTTCTTGACAGAGCAGGTTTTTTCTTTTTCCTTTAAACCACCTAGCCAACGTCCAACTTTATTTGTTTTTTTTTAAAGATAAATCATGTGTTAATGTACACACACAATGGCTCTTTGTCAGTGTTTCTTAAGACCACCCAGAGTGTTTATATGAATTGGGTTGTGAGTGGGCTTGTTGTACATATAAAATCATGTGTGGCGTCTTTAGAGAGGGGGTGAAGTGAAGCCATATTAGAGCTAATACTGTCACACGTGTCGATGCCGTCGAATCTAACTGAATAAGGATTGTAGGACTGTAAAAGTGTGATTTGGATGTTGAAGTGTTCTAAATCACTTTGTGTTAAAAGATCACCTACAATTAGATGCAGACACGCTGGTGTGTGTGCGTGCATTACCCATGCCTTCAGTGTGTGTGTGACATTTTAATAACACGGTTTACCAAACACCTGAATTTATTCGGTGCGTTCTTCTCCTGTGGTTTGTTTTTGTCCAGGTCCAGACATGAAGGAGACGTGGAGACACACACACAAATGGCACCTAGAGTCTGTCTGCGGTCTGCCATCAACCCGCCACAAACACACACACACGCCAGTTACGGTAAGTCACAGAACGCTGCGGTTACGCGTCAGGGCCATAATAATGGTGTCAATTTGAGAAAACAAAATTCGAACAATAAAATTACCTCTTTTATTTAAAAAAAAAATTAAATTGGGTCTTAGGTCCTCTTAAGAATTGCATTTCAATTACTTATTCATATTTATAGTGTCTTTTTTTTTTTTTAAATACATAAGTAATTGTATATGTCCACTCTCATTCCCTTTGTCGTGTGTATGCATAAAATCATGCTTTTTTTTTTTTTTTTTTTTTTCATTTTCCACCAGACTTCAAAAGTTAAGTTTAACATCTGCGCCACATGTCCCACAAACCCCTTCATCCCACCCCACCTAACCCACCCTGGGCCCCTCCCAGGCTTCTCAACATCGTCCTATACCTCCCTCTGAAAAAATGCATGCTGGAAATTGCAGTACGAAAGTTTTCCTTTTGGGTTGGTTTATTTTAAAGTCTATTCAACAGTCAAACAGCTGCCAAAGTTAATCTGTGAGTGAAGTTCAGAATGAGGTTAACAAGGTATTATTGCTGATTTAAATAAAGTCAGCATCTTTGTATGTAGATTTTTTTTTTTTATTTTTTTTTTAACTAAGATGGTGGATTAGTCAGTGCTTTGAACATAGTTTGGTTATATGAAGAAAAAAACTTAAAGAAATCATGCATTAATTACCTTTAATATGCTTGATCTCTCTTGTGTCTTTGTAGTTTATCATCATGGGCCATGCAAACATTAAGCTGTACTGAAACAAAAACTGCAGGAAACTCTTTGGTCTTGCTGTATGTCCGTATTTAATAGGTTTAAAGATGGTCTAATGGTAAATATTTCCCATAAACACACAAATCCAATGTAAGATTTATCCAATCGTTCCCAGGGTAAAATTATCCCAAACAGACAGGAGCTTATTTCCATAATATCTTTAAAAATGTGTAGTTCTCATGACACACGCACACACTGGCTTAAACAGAAAATCCAGCCGAGAGGATTTTGTGGTTCATTAATAATGCGCACAAATGTGAGCATGGCTGTTCAGCAGCAAACATGTGAGCAAGGTAACCTGTGTAAATCAAAATAAGCGATTCTGCGGCTGGCAGGAAAAGCTCCGTTAATCATTCCTAGCTTCACTAACTGACGACACCTCCCTCACTGCGACCATGTTGCTAACCAGCTGTAATGACACTCCATTTGGCTTCGCCTGCACGGGGTTCGCTTGCCAAGCAGTCAGCTGAAGTACAGCACCCGCGTGTGTACGCCAGCTATTAAGTCACTTGAGAATCGGCGGCGAAAAGACTCGCGCCGCTAATGGATGTGTCTATTGATGTTCCCATTTAGCAGCACACTGCAAACGATAGGGCAATGATTGCGTTGAAGATGGAAGAAGGTGGAGGAGCAGCGCTTTGGCCAGGAGATGATAATGACAAGGAAGGTTATTATTTGGAACCCCACTGAGCCATATATATATATATGTGTATTATAGTGAGAGAGACTCTTCCTCCAGCTCCCTCCTGTCAGTCTTCCAGCCTATTGGCCATTATTCACTTCTCGCCTTTTCCTCCAGTCTGCTCCTCTGTGACATTACTCACAACTGCTAGGCTGCATCCAATTGTGGCTATCTCTCTTCCACATCCTCCATTTCTCTCTGCTCAGGACCCCTCCCCGTTTTTGTAAATGTACAATGCAGATAGCAGTGGTGGATAAAATGGCACAAAAAAAGGAACCAGACTGAATAATGCAGCAAAGGGGCCAAAATAGTTTCTTGTTGTAAAAATTTTAGAATAGCAGGTTGCCCTTGAAATATTGATCTACACTGTAGTAGATATTTTTCCTACCTGTGTGTGTGTGTGTGTGTGTGTGTGTGTGTGTGTGTGTGTCTTGTCAGTTGCGATCGCAGTGTGTGTGATGAATATGAATACAGTCAGCCGCCTGCAGGTTTGGCAGGAGACCACCTCCAGCTGGACTCAGACCCTGACTCGTGTGTGTGTGTGTGTGTGTGTGTGTGTGTGTGTGGTTGTACGTGTCAGCCTGTATCTGTCAGTGCTGTGACAACCCGAGGATGAAATATGAAAAAATACAATATCATACATGTGCTTGATGGACAATGAATCCAAAACTCGGCACACAGGAAAGAGTCCAGTTTCAGCATCAAGGGGACGCAAACCACTTGCTGTACTTAGTGAAAATAACCTTAACACAGATTAAAATGTGTTATTGAAGAATAACCTGGATGTGAATGCTTGTCTGGAGCATTTTATTGCTTTGGGTCATTTTTGTACCATCCTGTCTGTTCCACTGTAATTAACTCCACTCTTCAATCTACCTTGTCAGTACGTGTACTTTCTTGTTGACCGCATATTGTTTTCAAAAAAATTAATAGTGTTTGAATTTGTAAATATCTTGTCAGTGCCATTAAAGTCCATCTATCTATGTCAGTGGGTGTCTGTAATTGCAGGGCAGCAGATAAAGAGGGAGGCGACGCTATTCCAGCTGCGAGGAGACGGAAGAAGTCGACGCTCACTCTCGTACACAGAGCCGGAGGCGCGTCAGCAGGTGAGTATTAAGCCAGGCATCTAAACAGGTCACGTCGCCGTATGATATCTGCAGACAGGCAGACAGAGGAGACCGGTCTGTACCTGCAGGCAGAGAGCAACAGCTCACAGCACCTTCGCAAGGAATTCCCCCCCCCCCCCCCCCCCCCCCCCCCCCCCCCCCCTCCTGAGAGCAAAGGGAGAATGACTGAAGCAAGCGAGAGCTGGGGCTTCCACTGAGAGCTTTTAAAACGCACACAGCACAGTCTAGCTGGCAAATGCTCTCGGTTCCAAAGCTCTGCTTGCTTGTAATATTTTTTTTTTGTGTTAATTTCAAGAAGATAAGTTTAAACCCAGATATTCCCTTAACTAAACTTCTAGTGCTCGTGTTTCCTTCTCTTCACCACTGTTGCAGTTTGGATTTCCATGTAATATTGTTGGCCATAAAAGCCGTAACACACAGTCCTTTTGTTACTCACGGTAACCTGATACCATCTCTGGTATGATGCGTCTTGCTGGAACTACCAGGGCGTTTTGACAGGGTCCTCTGTGCTAATTCTGCAACTGTGACAGGATCTATGACCCAAACTCGTTCTGCTAGCTTTCTGCTGGTGGTTTTCTACAGAGCTCTGATAGTTTTAGTTTTTATAGCCTTCTTTCATTCACGATCTGCTCAGCATATGTGGCCTTTATCTGCAGCATCCTGTATCACATTCATACTGTAGCACTTCCCCCTTTGGGAGATGCCTGTTACAGCTGTGGCCTCCAAGTTCTGCCCACGTAGCAGCGTCACTGAACTAACTGTGGGTTACGCCGTAGCTCAAGAGAACCTCAACAGGAGCGCTTTACTGCCCCTTAAAGTCAAAAGTGCTAAAGTTGTTTCATTCATTACACAGATCAGCCGTGTTCTGTAATGAACATTATTCCCTATCTGAGGACTTGATTTTTTTTTTATGTCTTTATATTTAGTCTGTGGGGGGGAAAAAAGTTTTGCAAGCTGCAACTCTCCCCAGCACATCTAAAAATGATGCAGTGGTTAAATGTCAGAGCTGTCTGTGCCATTAAGGCCAGCACGTTTGAAAGGAGGACACCCCTGCCCACCCTGTCCCTCCTTCCCCCTCTGTCTCTTCGTATTCCTCTTGCCTTCCCCAACCCCTCCCCCTCCAATCGCCTTCCTCCCTCCCCTCAGCTCTCTCATCATCTACTCCCTGCCAACCCCTTCCTCCACCTAACCTAGGCTGGTTTGAGGGCTGATGTGCAGACCTTGTCATTCAGATTAGGGTCACATCATCAGCCCTCCTCTTCTTTCTCTGCTTGCGTGTCCCGGATCTTTCTTTCTACTGTCACCCTCGTCCTGCGGCCACAGAAGACCTTATAAAGCAACGTTCCTTCTCATCCACTCCTGTCAATTCCAACACTGTCACTCAAATGAGCGTGCGGGAGAGAAGCCGAGTTAGCAGTGTCCCTCGCAGCAAGGACTGTGCTTTTTTTTTTTTTTTGGGGTCCAAGCTCGGGTGACAGTCACAGTCACCGTTTTTTTTTTTGTTTTTCTACTTTGAGTTATAATTTTGCTTTTCTAAAAAATGCTTTTCAGAAGAACACATCAAAACACAAAGTAGCAGCAGTTGTGATGAAAAGGAGAGAAGAGCAGTACTCGTCACTGTCATGGACGTCTTTAACTGTAATCCTCGTGGTGTTGCTACTTAGTAGTAAGAACCATAAGACTGTTATTTTTAACTGTTCTGTGTCAACAGGGCATTTGGCAAGAGATGAGATGTCCACCAAATTATCTTAGTCACTGTTTATCCTTCCATGTAAAAGGTCCAAGTATCGTATTTATTATCCAACCGCATCTTGACTCACTGCCACAGTTTTATTGTCACGTTGTATGTAATTGCTACAGCACGTCTGAGTGTTCACACACAAAAAAGCAGCCCTTTTATATCTCATGATGAGTAACAATGATTCAGCACAGTGTGACGAAATCTTTCATGGAAGGTGGTGGACAGTTTCTTTACTGGTATTAGTAAGAGAAATAAAACAAACCAAAAAAAAAAAAGCGACACCCGGTTCAGCCACATCATAGCGAAAACAACACGCGCTATTGATCTGGGTGAGTCGGCAGTTTCATACCCGGTGTCTTCCTCATCTCCCACCTTGCATGAGGCTCTTGAGGCATGTTGATACCTCTCTAGTGGCCGCACTGCTGTGCTTCACTACAGCTTGTGACGATTGGCTGCAGCCTCCACCCAGGTGGTGTATTTACTAGAACCTGCTATGAGTCATGACTTTCAAGATGACTCCCCTCCTCTAACTGCTGCTCGTAGGGAAATAGTATATTCCCACACTCATAATTACCATGTATCACGAAAGTTAACACATATTTGGTCAAATGGTGCCATTGGCATGAGTCAAGGAGACGCAGGTAAAGGCCTGCAGTGATGGTAGTTGCACAAAGCATAACTCTGCTAGTAAATAGGATTTAATGTATATGGCAACATGTTTGTTCCTTGATACTAATTATGCAAAAGGATGATTTATACTGGACATGTATGTACATGTGAATTGAAAAATGTCCAAATTGAAAAGAAGGCGTCATCGAATATGGTGAGACTCTATGAGAAAGAAGTGGGGGATTTAGTGAGTTAGAAACCTCTCCGGCCACAGAGACTTGCTCCCTCTGCATCACTAAGCAGACTGTCATCTCTGGTCACCATCAGGTCTGTGCTCGCCCCAGTGAACATTCAACGCTGTCGGTGAGTTTGGGCTAAATTGAAAAAACCATCGACCGTTGATTGTACCCTGTGGCCAGCCTTTGTCACTGAGGATCTCCAAAAAGAAGCACAGAGGGAGTCAAACACATGCAGAAACCTGCACGCAGGCTCGGCCAATGGCTGGACAACCGTGTGACGAGCACAGTGTTCCTCCTGCACAAAACTTGCTCCAGCTTCGAAACCACAGCAAAGGTCACAATCAACATTCATTGCTGTCGGTGGGTTTAACTATGTGGAAGAGCTCACTGAACGATGAATGCAACTGTGTCCCAGATTTCATCCAACCGTCACAAGGAATAGCGCTACGCTATGCTGATGATGGCGTCATTTATTTCTCTTCCTCTGTCACCGCTTTGCCTCACACCAACAAAAGGCACAGGAGCAGCGTGAATTGAGAGGGATCCAAAACTGGCTAATGCAGCAGGAGAAGAAGAAAGAAGAGTCAGACGATAGCTGGGTGCAAGGATGTTTAACGGAAAATATACGTGCGTCTAGCAGTTGTAAGTAACACATGAAAAATCACTGAAAATGACATTTTTACTAACTTCTTTTGAATAAAGATTTGTAACAAAAATGGTTTACTGTGTGTGTAAGTTCTTTTTGTCATACATTTATTACCATTCATTCCTTAATGCTACGGTGCCTCATCCCGTTTGGTTGGATGTAGAATCAAATAAATTAAGTTCAGCTGCTTCATCAGAGCAGTTCACTGGTGTTGCACATTGTTAAATACATGATTATGTTTGCATGCAAGAATTATTTTGATCAACACATGCAATCGCGTCATAATGTATATATTACAAAGTAATGCATATAGTAATATAAAGCTGCAGTCACTTGTTCTAAAAACAAGTGGTCCTATATCCTATTTATATAAACATGTTTTGATGCAGCTGTAATCATGTCATATTCGGTTAGAAACAACAGCTGTGACGTAAATATCCACGCAAACGGTCCCAACAAGCCACAAGGCCGTCGGCAAACTGCTGCTGTTGATCTGAGTCGTTTCTCTCAAAATCAAAACAACTTGCAACGGATGACAACAAAATGATGACTTTGATTTTCTATCTGCACTGCCAGAATGCACAGGCCTCATTTTACACTGCCTGCTATGTAACCCAATATTCCTGTTAGAAGTCATTCTACGTAACCCAGAATATTTATGTTAACTTAATAAGAGGATGAGGGAAACGGTGGTAGCGTCAAATTTATATTGAGTTTACAGAGGACACACTAAAACCAGATGTTTATTCAGTTTGCTTAATTGGCAACATTTACCTAATTATTTGTATTTCTTCTATATTTGTTACACAGATATATACACAAACACAACTTACTGTATGTAAATAAGTAAACATTTCCTGAAAACAAGTGAAACCGACTATCACAGTCTGAGACTGATCGTATGCAGCCTATTGCTGCACTGCTTGGTCAGGGAAGTACCTGCAGCATTGAAATGAAGAACTAAAAAGTCTTACTTCGCTGCTTGACCAGCAAAAATACGGAACATTACTTGTTAAACTGGAAAACCCCTGTTTGCGTGTTGTTTTTTTGCTTTCATTTATGTACTGCATAGGTTAAGAGTATGAATTAAAGATTCACAGTAGCTCTATGACATATATGTAGTAATGGAGGTGAATTGTATTATAGAGATGTGCAGAGTTACTTTAAATATATTTAATGCCCTATGTTTAATCTGTAAACTAATTTCATCTCAACTGTCTGGTAAGTGTCACGTCACAGAGCCTTGTGGATGACACCAGATACGGACAGAAGCCATCAGTGCGTTTATTGAATAAACCATGATGATGCTTGTAAGTAAATACTGGCTAACCACTAGCAGGAAGCTGCATCTACGAAACTGAATGAGTCATTATAACAGTAACCGAACATCATTGTTCTAAATTAGATGTGCTGATATTTTAACCGCACTGCCAAGAAACTGCTGCTGAGGCTCCAATGGCCTCGCTGTTGGAGGTAACAACGAGGCGGTAGAACACTTTGTTGGCAAAAAGGACAAACGTTTCTGGGTGGTTTGTGAATATTAAAATATACTCAAGGTTCAGATAAATTAATTTGCTTTGGGTAAATACAGGTTTTAGCCGCCAGAAATAATTTCACCAAATGCTGATCTTAATGATTCATAGTAAATAAACTGCGGCTGCTGCACAAAGAATAATACTAATATTCCGCTTCTTACATTTTGCTCCTAAGACTATTAGAAGTATTAAGTCGTTTGGCCACTAGAGGGACATAACAGAACATGAAGAGAAGCTAGTATACCAAGTCATAACAAAACAACAATTACACTGCGCTGATGTGTTGATGATCAGTCACAAAAGCATTAAAAGGTGCACAGAGACTAAACCAGCACGGTTTGGGAATAGTTTAATGTTTAATAACAGAGGTGATCATGTATTATTTTACCAGGGGGACTGAATGTAAAAAGAGCTTTAAAAAAACAAAACAATGTACCTTTACAATTCAGTTTTAAAGCATTAGGAAAAAGCAAGAACACGTGCAGCTTCCAGATTATTTATCAAACGTCTTACCCTGAGGACACAATAGTTTTAAATCCCAGCTCCCAGTCGTTAATGTTTCAAGAATGAACCAATTTCAACGGATACGCTGAATCTTTAAAGACTGACTCTACATGAAAAATCAACCTAGCTCAAATAAATACAACAAACAACTTCTCCTTCCTGAATTCCTATTATGCTGAAATGTACACATCAAAACACTAATTACTATCAAGATGCTAGTGTGTCATTAGTTGAACACTAACAAAGCAGAAATGGCAATAAATCAATGTTAGAGCAACGTTCAGGAAACACTAAACCTAATTATTATACTAATTAGTATCAGTTAACAGCCTTTACTGATTCAGAAGGAGGTAACTAGCATGTTAACACTCCTGGTCGCTTCTGTTTTACATTACACACTAAAAACGTTGCACTAGCTGCGTTTGTCTGATGATTTGTTTAGAAAAGTGTTATAGCAGTTTCTAAGAAATGGGAAAAGCATTTTTAGAAAAATACTTCTCTTCCTTATTTGTCATGACATACGTACGATTACAGTTCTACATTTTTTTCACATCTGGGGAGATTCTAAGCAACATGTTCAATCTGTATAAAGTAGTCATACAAAACAGAATTAATGCAAATAATGCAATTTTGACATTAACACGATTACAAAAGTGAAATGTTTCTGTAAGAAATTTAAAAACACAACATAGCAAGAATGATGCGAGGTGTTCGAAGCACCTACAGGTGCCAAGTTGATCCACCAAAACTTTAAGTGCAACCGAGAGGTTCTTTCTGTCCTTTGTGTCGGCACATTACTGCTGGTCATAGCTCTCTCCAGCAGGGGTCACTACTGTCTGATGTCTGCTGGTCTGAGCTGTCTCTCACCCTCGGCTAAGAAGATCTGCATGGCTCGATAAAGCAGATGGACACCCAGCTCCCGTTTCCGCTTCACCTGCCAGTTGGACACCACACCGTAGAAATCCCCTCGCTTCTGATTGGTGAGCATCTTCAAGCCTGAGCAAGGGTTGGATGGTTAAGCTGGTTATTGGCAGGCAGTGCTACACAGGAGCAATGTTCTGCGTGTGTCATTTATTTGTTTCTTACTTTATCCAAAGCATGTAAAAAGCCCTGCTGGTGGAGTACGGAAAAAATCTTTTGTATAAATAGATTAACATGCATCCAAAAAGCCAGACTCAGCAGATATCTATTAACATTAAGAACATTGTCACACTGATGAGCTTTCATCTCAGCCATTAAAGGCAATGGACAAGTCAGAGGTGTAATTAAAAAATTATAATTAACACTGAGGCAAGATTCTACTTACAGAAAAGAACAAATACTGTAAATGTGTAGGTCTTGTATTTTGTTATCTTCTTTACTTTAATGTTTGCTTGTTATGAATTTTTGTATGTGCTATATTCTTTTTTTGTACAGTGCATGTTTTGGTTTGTTAATTGTCTTTATAACAAATCAAATCTGATAAATTATTGCCCAACCGGGTCCTGAAGGCTCACTGCTTAGCTAGTTTTCTATCCATGTCCCACCGGTGGCCGATTACCTGGAACAGGTTTGTTTGAACTGAACTGGTATCTTCCAGCTTTGGACTGACAGAACCTGGGGGCAGTTGACCTGGAGGACCAGTTTTATGAACCTCTGGTCTGGTTAGTTAAGTAAGAATTAGGTTTACAGCTAAAGGCTGTCCTCATTATACAGCGCTCACCGATTGCCTCCACCATGCTGGCTTCTCTTGTATACGCCTCCACTGGAATGACGTTCTGGAAACAATGCAGAGAGATGACTCCCAGCTCGGCCTTCCACACCTGAAGGATGTGCTGCACTTTCGGACACAATTTCTGTCACAGCGGAGAAAGGGTTAGTGTTACAGTCGCACAGTTTAATTACAGTTATCTATGACTAATCAGTGTTGCTACCTTGGAGGTCTTGTCCCCTTTGTAGTACTCTAAAGCCTCATATAAGTGGCTGTATGGCCGTGAGCGTTTTCCTTTGCCCACATAAAATATAGCACGGATAAATGTCTGGAAACACTCCTGTAGCGTCATGGTGTGACTGCGGAAAGGGAGGTTGTTCGTCACTCTGAAGAGAAGAGAGAACAGAATTTGCACGTTTTGCCAGTGACAGTATACGTACATTAGGTTTAACAGCCATCAACAGCAGGAAAATTAAATGACACACGGCCAACCTTGGATCAAGCAGGAGATAGTTGAAGCTCGACTTGATGAGGCCCTCCCTCCACTTTCTGTTTTGATCCGGTTGGTCGAACTGCTGGCACAGAGCCTGCTCGTCAGCCTGGCAGTCAGGCAGCACGAAGGTTTGCAGGGCTCGACACAGTTCTGGACTGAAACCTAAATCTACAGAAACTGAGTTATGCACAGTTATTTTATGGTTAACTACATGCCACAAGATTTACCCACTAGCCACTTAGCAATAGCCAAGGTTAAGTAACCAGTGTTACTGTACCTGTCTGTGCCTGGTCCAGCTGCTTCTGGGGATGCTGTGGTTTTTTGGACTTTGACTCCTGCAACAGTCTGGAGAGCCTTCGCATGTAGGTGGCCCTAGTACGACTGTTAATGGGACCTGGCTTCTCTCCCAGCTCCAGTAGTCTCAGTCTCAGCTCCTTGTCAGTGATCCCTTTGATCTCTGGCAACATGCTGTCTGTCTGCTCACCTTTCCCCTTCTGTACCAGCATCTGAGGTTCCTGGTTCTCCTTTCCCACCTTGCTCACCATGTCAGTGTGCATGGACCGCCAGTCATAAAGGATGGTCTCTTCACTGGTGGTAGTGCTCATGGAGGAGCTGAGTGAAGTGTTGGCTGTAGGTGGGACGTGTGTCTCAATCAGTTTGTGGCCCTGTTCAATATCGGTGTACAGGTACTCCACTGGTTCATCCAGATCCTGAATGGCCGGGCGTCCTCCGGGTGTGTAGGACAGGTTAGCCAGATGCTGTGGCCTTTGGCAGCTCGACAGTCTGCTCATGCTGTATCTCGGGGTGCATCCAGTGCCTGGGGTGCAGGGAAGGTCAGAGTCTTCCTTGGACCTCCTTGGGGAAAAGTAGCTGGAGCTGGATGAGGATGACACGGAGCCTGGCTGAGAGCTACAATCCTCAGTGATCCAGTCATCATTTTTGAGGCTGTTCCCTCTGAACAAACCAGCGGCATAATTTCCACCTCCCTTCGTTGACGTCTCATCTGTACTTGTCAGATCATCAGTCAAAAAATCCCCATTTTCAGCAGGATCCCCCTCTAGGCCTTGCATGGCAAGTCTAACCTCTGCAAGGTTTCTTTCATAGGCATCCACTGAAGTGTTGTGGTTTTTCTCTAGTATTAATGTATCGCTTACAGTCTGTGATTCAGCGGCAGTGTCACAGAGAATGACGGTGTCAGCTTGGCTACTGTTAACACTCGCTTCATCTCTCAGGGTGCTGGACTGAGTGCTGAAGTAATCCCCAGTCAAGCAGCCTCCTCCAGTGCTACTCTCTAAATAGGATGGTGTACAATAGGGGGCACGTGGTGACTTGTACTGGTCCTCACTGCTCTGGGACCTGGGCGTCTGGCGGCGTGTTCGCAATGGGGTGGGAAGGGTCTCCTCAAACAGAGAAGACGTGAACAGGAGGCTTTCAGGTGTTCGGCTTGTTCTAAGTGAGCAGCGGCTCAGCCTTGAGCGTGTCCTTCCAGTTACAAACGGGCTCGGTGTTAATGGAAGGTCAACATTTACCTTTAGTGCATCACTCTTACTGTCTGGCTCAAAAACACAGTTTTCACTCTTAGTAATTACGTCACTTCCGCTCCTAAAAACATCCCTGGCGATTGTTTTTCCTTCAGAAAAGGTCAGATTGTCAAACATACCTGGTAAATGCTCTGCAGTTTCAGACTCTGAATCTCTCTGTGGTTCAGTTTGGACAGGTGAAGCACTTTCATCTTGCCTTGACAATCTGGAATCAGATTCCTTTGCTGATTCGGCCCCGACAAAAACGTCCTCTGATGCAGGGATGAAAACATCCCTGGGATGTATAGATGCTTCCAGAGCACTGGTGTAGTGGTCACTCTCACAGCTACTGTAATGGCTACTGGCAGTCTCACTGCTACTGCTGCCCCCACATGAACCTACTGGCTGTCTGGGTTTATTCAACCGAACATTGTCTTCTTCTTGTTGGTTACTCTCTTGCTCATCGTCGCTTTCTTCCAAAGCACATTGGCTGATGACAGTTTTCTCCATGCCCTCTTCTGAGCTTGTGTTGCTCTCCCTGCAGAAAACATAAACGTGGTCTGGCGACGTGACGTCAATGCCCTGCTGGTGTAAGACGGTGGCCATTCGTTCTAGATCCAGAAAGTCAGAATACTCCGAAAGGTCAAAAGGCAGGCTGTTGGTGCAGTGGCTGCTGTCCGCAGTAGGTTGCTGTTTAGGAGAATCAAGACTAAAAACAGGAAAATACTCATCTACATCCCTGAAGGTCACACTCTTACGGCTAGCTCGTCTCGAGGGAAATGCTGGGACATTGTCTCTGTTAAAGGCAGATGTTCTGCTCTCGGCTGTAGCAGCATCTTTGTTAGCGTTTGAGAGAAAAACACCATCAGTACTAAATAAATCATCCTCCTTAAGAACCGGCATCGCAACTGTAGGTGCCACTGCAGACATGCGAGTGCTTGATAGTATTGAGGGACCTTCAGATGCCCAGAGTGAGGAAGAATCATTCAAGTCCTGCCTGTAATGCCTTTTAGTGTCCATATCAAAAAGCCTGTTATATGATACTCCTCTGTCATTTGGCCTTCCATTAACATTAGACAGGTTGAAAAATGATGAGCGCCTTGTGCTGCTCAATGGGGCTTCGCCAAAGTCACTTATCATCGAAGAGTGGGAACTGAAGCTGTAGTCTGACTCAGGATAGCTGGATACGTCCGTTTGGTCTGAATATACAGCTGTAAGAAAGAAAAATACAAAGTAGTAGGTGCTGAGAAAGTTATAAAATCTTATTGGTTTCCTTGTATTTAGGAACTCTTTCAGTCCTATATAGTAAATATGATTATAGCCGTTCTGAGAATTCAGTGGTAAACATTAATAATAAATAGTGATGTGAGCCTTTCTAGCAGCTGAGTAAAATATATAATACACTTGGATAACTATCACTGTAATGCAACTCAGTGCCAAGGCTGGACAAGAAAATTCTGTACATAAATGAGGTATTAAGGAGCAATGACTTTTAAGTCAGTCCCAGACAGACAAGGCTTTCAAAGTGACTCTCTTACAGTACTGGAACTGAGGCAGATCATCATCCTCTGTGTCCACTGAGCTGGCCTGGTATTCCTGGAGAAGTTGGGCACATTTACGATTCTCTTGTTGTTCTGCAAGCTGCCCTGGTGTATTTCCTTCCTGCAAGAAGGAAGAGCATAACAAAGTAAACCAAATGGAAGCAGGTGGTGGGAGGATTTATAATTATTGTTATAATTGAAACCATGGGCAGATTTAGAAATTCTAGACGTGTATGAGCCTCTGACTGTTTACCTAGAACTACTTTTCTGTGTAAATGTAGTCATGCTAACAACAATTCGTACATTATCTTTAATGTGTGGATCTCCCCCGTTCATCAAGAGCATCTTCACATTTTGAAAACATCCCCACACAGCAGCAATGTGAAGTGGAGTCAGTCCCTCTGACGACCTGAAAGAAATACAAGAAAGGAGTACAGAACAGCGTGAAAAAGAGCAATGTGCAGAAATTTAGTGCTTTTTTATTAGGCCAAAAAAATCTATCCAAACTTAAAAAAAGAATATTTAACAGTTGTAACGATTGAATTTCCCCACTGTGAGGTCAATAAAGAATTATCTTATCGTAGCTTATATTCACTCACCTGTATACTGAACCTTTAAATGCTGGTCAATATATCTGCTGTATACTGAAATAAGTGTGTTCTGAAGTTAACTAATGAACACTGGCAATACAATTATATCCATACCTGATATTGGGATCTGCTCCATGTTGCAGCAAGATTTTTAAGCAGCGAGCATTCTTCTCTGTCTCCTTGCCAACAGCTAAGTGTATCGCAGCCACGCCTTTACTGCTGACCAGGTCAGGGCATGCACCTTGTGCAAGAAGTAGCTGCACCATCCTGTCAGTGAGGACAGCTCTGTTACTGATACTGTGTACACTTGTGTTAAAAACAATGTCAAAATGTTCCATGAAATCACAAAAAGGTGGACAAAAAAATCGATTACTGTTAGGGGTATGTTTGTTTGTTCGACTTGTAGCGGCTATAAGTCTCTTGCAACCATACTATAGAATTTTACCACGATCCCTGGGTTTAACCATTGTCCATAGATTCATTTTTACCCAAAAATAAGGACACTGTCTAAATTTCTAGCTGGCAGTTTCTAAAAAACTGTGGAAGATTTTTATTAATTATCATCGTATTATTGTTATCTAGTTGAACACTCTAACAGGATTAAAAAAAGTGGACACCACTAAAGGCTTCTATGCGATAATAGCACATACACACACTGGTAAAACTGCTGGAGGAGAGAATGCACTTCAGTCAGCAGCTGCTGTGTGACTGCTTAAGAATTATATGGTCTTGTTTTTTTATTTACTGTCAGAGTAAATGGCGACTAAGTGAAGGAAGGGGAGTCTCAAACAAAAATACAAACTGCTCCGTAAACTAGGTGAGTGATATGCACACGGTGTGAGTGATAATGGAAAGAAATATACTATAGCTTCGAGACATAATACATGTGTTCAGAACCAATGCCTCCATTAATCATCTGGTAGTTTTTAGTTGCATCTTTTACATCAGGCATGTCTGGACAAAGGATGAAGGGGCAGCGCTTTACCTCGGATCTCCATCGTTCACCGCTTTGCACAGCTGACTTTCCAGCCTTCTTGTCTTTTGATCCATGGCCAGTGTTGTACGTTTATGAATTACCTATGAGCGCCCATCACAATTCTTCGATTTCTTCCACGTCTTGACCCTCGTACCAGTTTATGATGATTACTCGAGGCTAACAACAACTAACATTAGCTAGCGGAGCTAATTGCGTCTGAGATACTATCATCAGAGGAGCTTTTCTGTATGATTAAGCTAACGGTCACGCGCTTACATTGCTTTCATTATCAACCACAAAGGCATCCATCCCTGTTTGTTTGACTTGTTTGTAGTTGTCGATTTCTTTGCATAATTGTTTTGGTTAAACTTCCCTCCAAGCATCCAAACCGCCCCTTGGCTGGCAGGAGGCGGAAGTCCCGCCTACGCGTTAGTATGATTGGTTTCAACATTTAACTTTAGACCACTCACAGCAGTTCTCCCAGAAGCTAAGGGAAGTTTGTTTACTAATGTAGATGCTGTTACTGAATCTTGTGATTTCCTCTTATAAAGAATGTAACCGAGCGCTAAATGTCACGTGGCGACTATGTGGTCAAACACCACGTTACTCCGATGTGGAAGAATAACCACTAACCAATCAAATAAGACTGACGTCACCTAGTTAACATGGTAGCATTAGCGTCAACACAGGTTGCAGTTACATATTGAACATTTGGAGGTTTTAGTTAAAAAACATTTTTAGTAAACTGCTACAAAGTTAAATTTAAGTCTAATAGACGCTAACGCCCGAACTACAGCTGCACTCAGAGGAGAAAAGCAGGTATTTTGACTTTAACGAGGAAACTGATGTCTGCGCAGAGCAGCTAGCTGCTAATGCTAATCATCAGTGGCTGGTTTGACCTTGTCCGGGAAATTAGATGAATAAAAGAAGATAAGATGCTTGATGTGTGTATCAAGGTAATAACAAGTCCTGGTCTAGCTCATTTGTTCTTTACATTGAGTGTACAAGCGGTGAAATACCCACTTTGTTTCCTCAAAGCCCGTTTTAACAGCCCGCACCACTGGTGTTGGTTTAAATCCATTTATTTTAGATGTTTCCTCATTTTAATGTAGCGGTCAGTTAAAAATTATGTTTTCTAAAAATAACATGAATGGGATGTCACAACTCGTGCTTTTATGTTTAGAATGTCCTTAAAGGTCAGTGATGGGAAGTTGTGTGATTTTATGTAGTTTTTATTCCACAGTGAAAGTAGAGTGTAAGAATAATTTATTTTGTAGAAAGAGTACACTTATTCAAAGGTCAGGCCAAATTCCCAGGAGGCTGTCATCTCAGAAACAGCGGAGGGAGAGGAGAACAAGGCCCAGCAGCAGCAGAAGGTTTGGATGAATGACTCCAGCGTGACTTGGAGGAGGCAGCTCACAGCCCTCATAAGGCTCCAGACAGGCAGCAAAGGCCATGACGTGTGCGATGTAGCTCTGCTCCTGGACTCCATGGAAAAGGTGAGACATTGGACCTTTGGCAAAAATGGCTACATCCTCTATCCCATGGGTCTCTGAGTCAAGAGGAACAGGAGCCTGTTGAAGGTAATCATTACCCGCTGAAGAAGAATGAGACAGACGCATTAGATCAACTTGAGCAGAGGTGGCATATGTAACTCGTAACTTCTATGATGCTGGTGTAATGGTGATAACATTTACTGCTTTGTTTGTGTTTCTGCAGTAAGTACACTGTTATACCACAAGGGGGAGCTGCTATATTACAATTTTTTCATCATCATTGCACACTTACATGAAACTGATTCATTCACGTCTGGACGGCTTCCATTGACAATCTGGTATCCTGGGCCGTTGCCATACACAGCAGTGGTGAAATACTTTTTGTCGTCAGCACGTGAGCGAGACACCCCTGCAAATCACAGAGCAGGCTGGTTTCTGCAGGTATGTTCTGACTTGCATCATCTGCAAATCTTTACCTAAAAGTGCATTTTACCTAACACAGAGTTCCCTCTGGCTGATTTCCCTCCAAAGGCAAAGACATGCGAGTGGTCAGCAGTGACCACAGACAGGGTGTCCAGCTCACTGGTGAGTTCACCGGCTCGCCCAATCGCCCGGTCAAATTCAACAGTCTCGTAAAGTGCTCTTTTGGCGTTACCAGCATGGTGCCCATGATCGATTCTCCCCCTTAAAGTCCAAACCAAAGTAAGTAAGTGATCATAATAAAATAATGAATTATGACTGAATGAAGTATTTTAAAATAATGTAGAGTATTTGATACGCAGCAGTATTTAAAGTTGTAGCTCAGCATTTACCTCATACTAGACTGATATACATTAGGAAAGACCCATGTTTAACGATAATACTTATCTTCCACAAAGAGATAATATCCCTTGGGGTTCTTGCTGAGGATCTGTATCGCTTTTTCCACCATCTCTGTGAGGGACGGGTCTGTTTTTGGATCACGGTCCAACTCGTAACGGCAGTCTTTGGGCTCAAACAGACCTAAAGACACAGAACAACTGATGAGTTCCATGATTTAAAAGGTTTTTAGAAAAAAGACACATGCATTGTTTAAGAATTTAAGATTTCTTCTGACCCAACAGGAAGTCTGTGTTTGTAGGATTGACAGCATCAAACTCAGCTTTGTTCCAAACATATTTAGCATTCTGTAGACAAAACAAACAGAAGGATTGAAGTCTTTGGAAGGGCTGGGACGAGGTTCTGTTAACGGTTTAAAAAGGTGAAATCAAACCATCAACCTTTTTGTTCTTTTGCCACTCTAAAACCAGATTTAGCCCGTCATTTCTGGATCCTTTAGAAGATGGATACTCTGGGTCCTGAACGGTTTTGGGAAACATGTACTGACGACCTCCACCCAGGATGACCTGGATTGAAGGACAGAGAAGATAAGTAAAACAAACCTCCTCTAACATGTTGTCTTGGGCGCAAATTGGTTCATAGTGAGAGTTGTGATGTTTTAATGCAGAAAACCATGTCACTTACATCTATCTGTGTGTTGTGGACCAGCTGATATGCAATGTCACGGCATCCGTTGCTGACGGCCTCTTTAGGGAGGTCAGAGTCAGCATACCAGTCTCGATTGGCGACGTGAGCGTAGTTTGCACCAGGAGACGCGTGCTGCACTCGGGTCGTGGTTACGATTCCCACAGATTTTCCTAAAGACAGAGCCGTAATACACGTTTAATGATTACATATTTACATGGCATGTTTGTTTGCAAATGGAACAAGGACTCAAACCTACCTGCCATCTTGGCACGGTGCAGAACAGAACTGACCTCATTCCCAGCAGTAGCGCTACAGTTGTCCCTTGGGGTGGCAGCAGTGACACCCAGGGTGCCATAGTTAGCCTTCACACCACATAAGTATGCTGTGGCTGTGCCGGCGCTGTCTGGCATCTGCTGGTCCACGTTGTACGTCTGCAGGGGTCCGGTACAGTTAACAGTTAAGTTACTTTCAAGTTGGCTTTTATTGAGAGCTGGAGGACTGAACGCTAATAATCCTGCACTAAATGAACATGAACCAGTTCACGTCAGTATTGGAAAAAAACACAAGATAAGCTGACTGCTTGGTTGATTACAGTAGCAACTAATTAAACCTTAATTTCAGCACACTTATGATTGAGTCTAGCAGCCTTTCTCCAGCTTTAGCACTACATGCCAAACATACAAGTTCTGTATGTTGTCAGTGTATTATAAGATTCTCCCCTTATCAGGACAAGGACCACTGGGCAGTGAACACTGTATTGTCAGAAAATGCCCCATCATTCCCTATAAGTACTACACACAGAGTGGACCGACCTTAGACAGTGCCACATAAGGGAAGGTATCCATGACCAGACTGGTTTCCTCTCCAGACTGTTTTGCCAACTGGCCTTTGAGGATCCGGGCAGCAGTCACTGTGGTTATCCCCATACCTGGAAGCAGGTGGTTGCACACCTGGGTGTTAGATAACTGACCAGAAGAGGCATAGAGCTGCCTTTGTTCTCTGTGAACCTCGTTAGCTGATGTGGGAATTCTAGAGGAACGACGGAAGATGTTTGAATAACCGCCGCACATAGTGATTATCATGCAAATATTGCATATTGTGTCAGTGACATTAATCTGATGAGATGATTAAATGTTACTGATCAACGCCGAGCGCTGATAACATTTGTAGGCTGCTATCAGCACATACGTGTGTGTGTGGGGGCTGGGGTGGAGTCTGCTGAAGCAGCAAATCCATAATTCCTTAATCAGTTTTCAACTTGTGATGTGTAGTTGCCAGATACTGATCTTAAATAATGGAATAAACAGAACAAAATGAACAGCAGTGACTTTTTGTAGTCTGAGCTTCAGACCACAGTTACAGTATGATACAGTATGTCAGCACATACTGTATCAGCTTATCTTGAGAGGTGTATTTAACCAGCATATGGTCATATATAAAACTCACTTTTTTGCAGATTTGTTGTGTTTTCTTTCTTACAGATCATTAAGATCAACATTTCTCTTTATCTTGGCAAATTATAAACACTTTTGAGCTTCTTTTTCTAAATGGAATAAACACAAACTAAACTAAAAGGGGAAATGCACGTTAATAAAAAAGACGTGGTGGTAGGAACGCTGCTCTCTTAGACTCACCGTCCCCAAGAAACAGGATGGTGTTCCTGGCTTGTCGGATTCTAAATTGAACTTTCATGGCAGCATCCAGAGCCTGACTGCCTTTATTGTTCCAGTACCTGGCATGGAGCTCTTCCTCTGTAAGCAAAAAAGATAATGTAATCCACAACCAGATGTATTTTACCCACATTACGCGTCTGTTAAGAGCCTGTCGTTGACTTTGCATTGCCCTTGAAATAGAGCCACAAAAGTGACACCTAAAACCCAAAAAACAACATGTGGAGTAACAGATTCTTACCTGAAATACATGAAGCCCATTGCACAGAACTGAAAACCAATAATCCAAACAAAACGAGCTTGTGTTTGCCAGCCATGGTGTTAACCATATGTGAAATATAACAAAGTGAGCTGAGGAGCACTTGTCAGTCTGCTGAGGTCCCTTTATAGTTGCAGCCAGGGACCAAAGGGCACATTAAAGAGCCTTTACGACATGAGCAAAGCGTTATGTACACCGCCGAAAGAAACACACTCCAAGGATATGAGAAGAGGCAGTAAACACAGGAGTATCCCAAAATAAACTATATATCTGCAGTATATTACAGAGGTGTCATGTGACACAACTGCTCCTCTGGTGAAGATAAACACTTGTTCTAACAAAACGTAGGGACGTTTTTTGTGTTTACTTTTGATGTAATGATCTTGTTGGTTTGTTTCATTAGCGTTTATCAGTCAGGGCAGCTGTAACAGAGCGTTGCGTGGTTTTGGTTACTGGTTACGTGTAGCTTCAGTACCTCCTCAACAGCAATTACAATATTTTACAGCGTTACTCAGATTGAGAGATATTTAAATCGCATATAGTTGGCAACCGGCGTCACCTACGTTTACAAGTAACCATGTACAATATTTGAATCTGTGGCAAAATAAACTGATTAAAGTGAGTCTGGGCTTGTCCACATAGCTCTGACTGAATGTCAGTGTTGTGTGGTTCAGCAGGGTAGTTGCACATCTGCAGCACTATTACATTACTGTCTTGTAGTTCGACCATCACAAGGTGTGATGTTAGCAGGCTGTGAACTCAGCGACTGAGCAGACTGACCATGGGAGGAAAGCTGTGAATACACACTGTCATGCGAATAGAATTTCATGAGCATCGTTGCATTTTCCATAATCACCTCCTTGATTACCTGATTGCTTGTTGACTTTCCGGGTTTGGCCATGTGCTTGGATTGTCTGTACTTGAATACGCACATTAAACTGAGCTCTCCAGGATTCACTGAGAAAAGTGTTTTCTTCATTGCTGTTTATGTAAAACTTGCAAAACACACTACAAAAATACATTTAAAATATTTGCTTAAAAAACACATTCATCTACAAGCCGAACTGATTACATACCGTATAACGTGACATAAAACAGGACAAACAGATTTGTACCATTTGTAACCTATAATAATACAAACTTTTTCCATTAACTAAAGAGGTACAGCATCTTGAATGTAATGTCTGCTGGTATTCAGCGCAGCATAACATAAAGCCTTGTAGTGCAGGTTAAGGTCCAGTTATGCAGTCCACACGTGTGTGTTCCACGAGTTGAACAGCGAGCCCTCAGTCTTCTGTCTTGTTTCAAGTTTCTCTGGGTAAAACCTCAGATTAATGCCTAACGTCCTAGTAAGTGTTTTACAGCTCTGTGCTCTGATAGTAAATCTATTCGTTACAATGGACAAAACATTTTATGAGAAAATTGAAAAACTAGTTAGTGCAAGTTAGTAGTCATGTCACCAGTACAGCTTTGCAATAGTCATGAAGTCAATGCTGCCAGCTCCACAGCTCTTTTGACAAACTGCTAGTGTGTGAATTAGGGACGTGTTTGCATATTTGTGCTCTGCGTGTTTGTCAGGTTGCCATTCAATTCATGTTTATGCCTGCATTTTACTGCAATACAAAGTGTGACTGTACGCTTGGAAGTATGTGACTAGACTATTGCTAAAATACAGCACTTTGTGTACATCCCTGCATTCTGAGGTGCCCACCTGTTTGCAGACACTGAGAGCATGCGTGTCACTAGTGCTTTGCGTCTCTGTATTTGCAATTCGTGTGTGTGCGCGTTTTGGGGTCGCGTCATCTGAACAGCCAGAGCAGACAGAGGACGCCAAACAGGAATCTCGATGGTGTGTTCACAAATCCAGCTGAGTTGTTGTGGGGATGAGGGGGGCAGTTCTTGTAGGGCTCCAAACAGGCGGCATAGGCCATCACATGTGCCACGTAGTTCTGCTCCTTCACCCCGTGGAACAGGTGAGCCATTGGGCCTTTGGCATAAATGGCCACGTCCTCCCCGCCATGTGTCTCAGCATCTAAAGGGACCGCGGCCTGCTGCATGTACTCCTCGTCATCTGAAGCGAAAGAGCGTCGACTGTAACCAAACGCTGATTTAATCTCTAGATTAGGAGTCTTTAGTAGGACTAGATAGTTGTAACCTTTATGGTGAAAGTTTTGGCTCATGAGAGTATAGATACATTCATCCAGACCATTTAATACAAAATTGGATCTTGGACAGAGGTACTATGACAAATACACAGTCATGCACTGATTGAAGTGAATAGTAAAGAACAAGAGCGGGAGAAATGGATCTTCTCTGTCCAGCATTTCTCAAAGAAACACAAATAACTTGACAGTATACTAACACAACGAAAGCCACAAACAAAAAAAACAGCTGGAACATCAGGTCACAGTGTCTGCGGCACAGACGAATGACGAAGCTACAGTACGTCTGGAAGACATTAGTTTGTACTTACAGTAATCCACCATTGTAATGTTCTCTCTGGTTCCATTTATGTGGACGTAACCAGGACCATTCGCGTACAGGATGCTGGTGAAAGGCATTCTGTCGTCAGCTTTCTTTGGTGCCAGACCTAAATGTCGACAATGGGCCAGATCACGTTGTTAATCTTCATTTTTGCTCCCTATAAGTTTTCATCTTCATTTTTTAATAGGTCTAACAGGCAAGATTTACCAAAGATTGGATTCCCTCGAGGTGTGTTACCGCCAAAGGTGAAGACATGCGAGTGGTCTGCGGTAACCACAGTCAGCGTATCGGCTTCTCTGGTCAGCTCCGCGGCACGTTGAATAGCTTGGTCGAACATGACAACCTCTGTCAGGGCCAGCCTGGCGATGCCGTCATGGTGTCCGTGATCGATTCTCCCACTTATAGGAGCCAACAGAACAGCTTGGTTAAACTTTCAACATATGATCTAGAAACAACATTCACTCAAGTTCACCTTGCTGATTTACTACTTATCTTCCACAAACAGGAAGAAACCTTTGGGATTCTTGCTGAGGATTTGAATGGCCTTCTCTGTCATCTCCACAATGGAGGGGTCTCTTGTGTTGTTCCGGAAAATCTCAAATCGCATGTCCTTTGGCTCAAACAGTCCTGGAACCACAGATAAAGCAAGGAATTTGAAAAATGTTTGAGAAGCATTAAATGAGGCAGCAGACAGGAATGTGGGGGACATATACAGTGTGGGAGCAGCCAGGCCAGTTGATTAGTGTTTGCTGAGCACTGACGATGTCTAGATGAAGAATTTCAGATTTTATTACATGTGTTTACACACTTGCACATTAAACAACATAGAAAACCTGCATCAAGCTTGTGGCTCAACAACACAAAAACACCAGCAAAGCAAGTTACTGTTTGAACAGTCAACTGGTTTCCATTAATCCATTACTTAGTATAGTATAGAGATATTTTCCATTACAAGCTTAGAAGAGTCATAAAATATAGTTGAGCGCATTTTCATTTCCGCACTGATTGCAGATTGTTCCTGTCATTTGCTCCATGGCCTAATGAACACAGTCTGTAGTTAAAAAAAAAAAAACACACAGCACACCAACAAACAGAGATGCCACAAAACCTATAAATGAAATGAATAAAAATCTAGTCTCAGTTTAATTGTTTCTGTCTTTAACGGCTCCAGGGCCGAGCATCTCTTTTAAGATCATTTTCAGGCCGTATCGATGTCTCTGCTACTGTGTGTAGCTGTTTGGATTTAGCCATTGGTTCAGTAACTTGGTAGCGTACAGAACTTTCTCCCTCGTCTTGGTGGTTTTATAAGTATTTATAACGCTGCCTTGTTTTGCTTGTCACAACACGCCGCTCACTTAGAGAAACGATCCTGTAAAATTGGATAATGTTCCACAGCACACCTGATGATTTCTCATGGCACACTTATGTTCCACGGCTCACGGGTTGGGAATCACACACAGGGTGAGAGTACAAGCTAAATGTTAATTCACGTTATCATTACGTGGTTGTAAATATAACAGCTGCACGTACTGGAATCCTCTTGTTGATAAGGTTTTGTAGCTTAGATAAGACTTTTATCTGTGAGAACTAGGAAAACACAGATACTTCATGTTTATGTGTATCTGCTGTCTGTGTACCCACCCATCAGTCGGTCAGTAGTTTTAACATCTATGTCATCAAACTCCTTCCTGTGCCAGACATAGTGTGACTTCTTGTTCTGAAACACAGACCAGAGGATACATCGGTGAGAATTTCACTAGAATTTAAGTCACAAAATCTGACAGAGGTATGAAACGGTCCTACAGGCTTAGCCTTCAGCCACACGTCAATGAGGTTCTTCTTGTCTTTGCGGTCCCCCTTACGAGAGCTTGAGGTAGGGTACTCGGGGTCTGGAGTGCCTTTTGGTGTCATGTACATCCTCCCTCCCCCCAGAATGACCTTAAAGGGATGTCACACAGGTGCATGTAAGTAAAGCAGCTTGAACCTGCACCTTGACTATCAGTTGAAGTGTAAAAACCGTTTAACCAGATCAAAGTCCTGGTGCCATGAATGCAATTACAGTGTAAAATGAGTCATGTACTTATGAGCCGTTTATTGCCCGATAACATTACACAGCTCATAATCTATAAATCTCTGTTAAACAAGTAGATATAGTGATTGTTAGAAAACAGCCGTTGAATATTCTTACATACATCAATGTCAAAGTTGGTGACCAGCTGGGTGGCGATGTCGACGCAGCCCTGGTGGCGAGCGCTGGCGGGAAGATCTGCGTCACTGTACCAGCTGCGGCTGACTGAGTGGGCATAGGCGGCGGCAGGGGAGGCGTGCTGGACGCGGGTGGTGGTCACTATACCTACAGATTTACCTGAAAGGATAGAATTTCACTTCATTCAAGTCCTTCTCACGCATGTATTTTAATGACGCTGTAGCTTAGATGAAGCACAAACATTACTTCTGCTGCTTTCTGAGGAAACTGGAAGAGTTTAATTACCTGCACATGAAAGACCTGAGATGTGAGCTAATTCTCTGACTTCCAGGATTTCACTGATTCATGATATTGGTAGTAATAATTAGTAATATGACCAAGTCCACATGCAGCTGCCTTTGTGATAAGAGGAGGTTGGGTTAGGTTTTAATGCAGATGCTGTTTTATGCAACCTAACACACACAAACATGTTTGTTTGGTGTCAGGAAAAACAGATGCAGAAAGCTGAGAAGTCGTGACATTCAGGTAGCAGTGAATTACATAATTGTTTTATTCCTCGTATTTTACTTAATGTAGAAATGGTTATTGCACATTTAAAGATAAGACTGGTATTCAAACCCGTTGACCTCTCTGTTGCTCAGCACACACCACTGAGCGTTTTATTCTCCTTACCTTGTGCCTTTGCTCGCCGTAGCACTGAGTAGACCTCGTTACCGAAGGTGGTGTTACACTCGTAGGCCACCGCATTAGCGCTCAGCCCTACAGTCTTGGCGTTGGCCTTCACCCCACAGTGGTAGGCGGTCGCTGTGCTGGCACTGTCTGCCACCTGCTTATCCACACTGTAGGTCTATGGATAGACACCAACGGGTTTAAGTCAATATGAAAGTAAAGTATGGGTATAATACAATACTCAACAGCACAAGGTCCAACAAGCTTCACTTACAATAATAATAGTAATAATAGTACAAAGCAATAGTGATAGAAAGGAAAGGTGGTAAAAGTGAAAGTGTTGACCTGATATTTCACAACATAAATATATATATATATATACACACATATACACACACAGTATATTTCACTGCCACTAATCATGAATTTGTATTCGGACTCACACTTCTTGGCAATTATACTTGAGCCTGAACCTTTTCTTCTAATCTTGTTTATTTATATTGCATTTTGTTTAAAAGCATTTATTCCACGTTAATCTGTTGATGCTTTTAAAGGTTTAAGGACTTGAGCCTGAGCAGGATGGAACATGCTAAGAGCACAGAACATGTGAAAAGTGGATATATACAAAGGTCCACGACCCTCCCTGGGGAGTTCTTTTTATCTTTAGCCTTATACTTTGTCTCCCCTTCTCTCTCCATGTGTCACTGTGGGCTGATTTACTCAGCAGCCACAGACAGTCAAAGATTCATAGTCTATACATGCACCCACGTAAATTACAAGTTTGGCTACGCTTAGCCTTTGTGCTTTCCCTTTCACTGTCTCTCTCTCACACACAGACACAAACACATACTGTACCTATTGATCGAAATGTACAGACAAAAGCCTTTATTACTGTAGCTTCCTTTCTGGGGAAAAACTGGTACAATGCAGCTCCATACTTTAATAACTTGACAATGAATTACCACCAATGATCAGGGGACCACTACTACTACTACTACTGTTGTGTTATCACCTTAGACAGGGCCACAAATGGGAAGGTGTCCATGGCCAACACCGTCTCTTCTCCTGACCTCCCCTCCATCTGACCTTGCAGGATCCGAGCCGCCGACACTGTGGACACACCCATCCCTGGGAGACGAGAGAAGCTTGTTGACATATTTAACAACGTATTTACATTTACAGTTCCAGTTTCAATGACACATCGACCCAAGTCATGATGACGCACACAGGCCACATGAAGTTCACACTGCCAGAGTTCGCTTGTGTTCTCCGTCCAGCTTGTGAGTATTTAGAAAGACCAGAAAATTAGAATGTGTTTGCTTGTATAACTGTCAGAACATATAACTATGGTGTTGTGGAGAATAAAGATTTATTAATTCTGTAAATGCAAACATTGGCAACACCATTAACATCTACTCAGTCTGGAAGTGGACATAACATTTAAGGCAGTGGTTCCAGGCAAGTATTCAGACCAATGTTTGTGGAACAAATCAACAAAAGGCTGCTATATACAGAATTTGTATTACATAAAACAAGCAGTATTTAATGTTTAATAACTTTTCCTATAACAGTTTAGTTTCTTTTTATCTTGGTCCACTTGTGGATTTCATCCCTGACTTTGAAAACAATGTTTGAATAAGCACATGTCACTGTGATATACTTATCCCCCGTAGCGTCCCAGTCATAAAGCTGAGAACAGGCTCTGGGCAGGGCATTAAAGACGAGACACACACAGAAAACTCGGCACCAGCCTCCCAGAATTGTGACTAAGTAGGTTTAATTTAAAGCAGATATTCTGGTAGTTAACAGGAAACAACAGCCAATGTGACTTTAAAGTGTTCGCTTACTTTCATGCCTCACCAGCTGCAAATGTACCACACACGTAACAATTAATGTGAAATATTTTCTGATCAAATCTGATCCAGATGGAAACTTCCCTCACAGCCAGTCGTAAAAAAAAGAGGCAGAGAAGAAGACACAGAGAGGATAGATCTCAATTTGGCCACCGAGGGGTTTGGCCTCCTTTATTATTACTACTTCACTAAAATAAATACAAGTTCAGCTAAATTCAGCTAAGTCCTAATCCCTCAACACCAGCGTTTGATACTACAGCTTCTGTACCACATTACCATTAGTTTACAGTTGTGCTTTTGGCCACGTAATGAATTTAATTCCAATATTTGCTTTTTCTTTTAGCTCTGTGTTGGTCTCCATCACCTCCATTGCTATTCATACATCACTTGCTGTCCAAGTCAGTTTTCCTTTCCATATATTCATAGAACAGTGAACGTGCTGTAAGCGAACACACTGGAGCATTTTCCTCTCATTTCGTTTGGAGCTATGTTTGTCACCTTTTCTTCTTCACCCCCAACCACATTGTTATGTTTGCTAGAACAGGTTCCAAAGTGGTAGCGTGACATACCATCACCGAGGAACAGGATGATGTTCTTGGCCTGGTATTTTCGCGGGTGGAGTTTTAGGGCAGCATCTAGCGTTGCCCTCGCCTGAGCATCCCAATACGCCGGTTCCCTCTCAAGTTTGTACAGTGCTGCTTCATGGAAACACACGTACACAGCAAATGACATGAACATTTATGGCTTGTAGTTCACAGAAACTTCACAGGTAGATGGGTTAGGGTTAGACATTGTACAATGCGTGCGTGTGCTATTGACTGCTTAGCATGGTGGGAGGGTGGCGGACACACGTGTAGAATGATAACGCCCTCTGTGCTGTGAAGATACAAATGAATTCAAGTGTGTCCGCGGGGGCCTGCACACTCATCCATGCCTTTCTCTGACACTCGGAATTATATTTTGGGAGAGACGAGAAAACAGGTTTCTCAAGGTGTCAAAAATAAAAAAAAGCAGACATGAAAACTCCTTGGGTTCTGTCAGTTCATGCCCTGTGAGAGGCTCACAGTGAGGAAAGTCAAAGGAACATTCCTCTGGCCACACACAAAACCAGCGGAAAGACAGGCCGTCCCGCATTTTACATAACCAGGTGGACAGAGGCAAAAATATACTCACATACACTATTGTGCATGCACACCAATATAGACCTTCCATTACACCTACACACCTGAGTTTGCATTCATGGATGAATGCAGCTGAAGTTCAGAAACACACACACACCCTCTCCCAAGTTGAGGTTACCTGCTTAAGTCCCTGTGCACGTCCATTTGCCTGCCCGCAGAGGGCTACTAATATCCCAATAATACCTCTGTTGTCTCCTCACCTTGGCTCTCCATAGCAAGGCAGCCAGCAGCCAGCACCATGGGGCCCAGAAGGATGAGCAGGAGATTGGGGACCCTGCAGTGTTGCATCTGCATCTGTAATCCAAGCAACCTCAAGGCTGGAGGGAGAGACACGCCAGGTCAGAGCAGCACAGCGAGGCAGTCACGCAGAGGTACTGTGCAGGCAGAAAGCGTGTATGCCTGCTAAGACCTCCAGCCCTGCCTTCTTAAAGCCCCGCTGGGTGCGTAGCAAGGAAGGGCCCACGCCAGCTCATAGGCTTAGAGCCACAAAAGAGGGAAGAGAGAATATTAGAGGAGGAGTAAGAGCCGGAGTGGAGAGAGGAGAAGAGAATAAAGGACCACACATGAATGCTGGAGCATCACAGCCACGCTGCTCACTTTGAACCCTGAAAGCGTCACGTTGTTTTCAAAATTTCAAATTTATCCCTGTTTTCACTGGTTCCCCAAAATGTCAATGATACAAACGTGAATGGTCTTTTGATGTGGTAAATATATAATGGCTCTTTTTATCCAGCAGCCCCTTTAAACAGGGAGAAAAAAATGGCTCCCCAATTTGTGTTGGCATCCATCACGAAACAAATCATAACCTTGTCTCTTTCCATTTCTCCCCCAACCCCATTCCCTGGAAAAACAGTCTGAGGGAAGAAAAGAGGTCCGAGCTATTCTTAAGAATATCATGATTGAGGCTTGATGTGCTTCTCGTGTCAGAGAAATGGTGATATTTCCATTTCCCTGCACAAAATGTTTCGCATTCAAAAGACCCCAATATTTTCCCTCTCGCTCCAAGTCAGCTTGGCCGGGTTTTCTGTGGGAAGCAAAGTGGGGTTACAGCATTTTTCTCCCGTGATGTAGTGGAGACCGCCTGCAGAATAAAAATGTCTCTTCTACGCAAACACAACAGTTAATGTGTGAAATGAGGTGAGTCGCGCCAACTTTTCCCCACACGGCCAGAAGAATCAAATTCCCAGTGAACAGTTCTTGCCTCGTGAACCCGTTACAATTCACAGCTCTGGAGGACCTTTGCTTTCTGCCAGCCGCTCGCCCGCTGCCAACATGGGTTTGCAGTTAGTCACATGTGCTTAATCAAGACTGCAATAAAATCATAACAGCAGTCTGGGTACGGAGGCCTCACATGATGCTACCCACCCCACCTGAACTGGAAATACCATGTCTAAGCAGGGAAGCCTGTGAAGGCACGTCTGTCGGTTTTCTTCTGTTATGGTGTGTCTCTAAGAGAAAATCTAGCTTAAGTAGGGAAAGTCTAATTGGTTTTGAGCAGGACGTGGGTAAACACCTGCAGGTTTAAGCCTAGTCGTGGATCATCCAGTCACTGAAAGGTGTTCAGGCACATTTGCTGGCTGATTATATGAGAGGTTTTAAGGTTCTCATGGGAAGGCAGTAAACGCCTGGGAATTTACTAGACTAAAGTAAACAAAGCAATGCACAGCAGTTTATCAGGTTTAATAGTGAAGCCTTCAGTTTCACGAGATGAAAATACGCCTTGTTTTATGCATATTCACTCAGACTTGACCTTCTGTGTGTTTGAAGCAAAGTAGCTATGAACTCTAGCAACTATCAGCATTGAAATGAATCACACTCTGGGGAGACAATATCATCATCCATCCATCAAACTGTTCATGCAGAAGAACACATATGTTATACACTCTGACATTCCAGCACCTGGATCTTGAATTAGACTCTCTTCTTCGTAAATTACAAGCTCCCCTCTGATCAACTCCTTCAACCTATAGAGCCTGTAAATTGTGGGGGCTACCTAGACCTTGTGTCTCCATGTCAACTCGTGAGGGGAAATGTTTAGGTTCAGGTTGTCAGAGTGAGGATCTACACGTGGGTGGTGCAAAACCGCAGAGCCCAGAAAAAGCCGGACCCCCTTCCCTGACTCAAGGAAGGAATTTTTGATGAGAGATTAGGCCAAGACATTTATGGTGTTGTAGATGCTTGGGAGAATCAGACATTCAGCAGGAAAGAGACAGACGACCTGCCAGATCTCAAAGAGAATAAAAACAGAGCGTCCTGGTAGAACAATTAAACTAAGTTGTAATGATGCCTGTGATCTGTTTTGGCCTCGCTCCAAAAATCTTTTCTTTCCCTCAAATGCATTGACATCCAGAGCAGATGAAGAATATATCTAGAACAGTTTGAGGAGATACCATAAAAGATGTAATCCCTTTTTACGTGAAGCGCTGGTGCCTGACATCTCAGAAGGACAGTCATAAAAGGTTTTACTGCTGGCATGCAACGCATGTGAGAGGGAATTAGAAGTGAAGCATGAAGAGACACCGTCAGGTCTGTTACTCACAGCAGCTACAGCGAGACAGCAGACTACCTCAACATCAAACAGCCTGACGGCGTTAAGAAGTGGGCCTGCTCACATTTTAATTGGACACATGAAGGAAACATGAAGGAGTTTATCCCAACTGGACCGTAGCGTGTGTGTGTCTGCAAACCTGCTCTCCTGGCTCTCTGTGATGTGTCACAAGCGTCCACGGTTTGTGCTGTTATGACATGGAAACATGTAAACTGCAGTAAACTCATATCCACTCTTGTAATTCCAGTTTTACTGTGTGCATTTAGGAAAAGAATACATTTGACATCATGTTGAAAAATATGCTTTCATGGGCATATTGCGACCACATCAAATACCGAGTTCTGTTTCTTAACCTTCGCCCTTTTCCTCGCGCTCCTAACTATGTAAACATAACATCCAGACTAACCTGCTTGGCCCCGTCCAGAGAGGATCATGCTCATTAACAGTATCATCTTGACTCCGCCCTTAAAGCTCTTCAGCTGTCAGACCTTCTTTCTCTCCTCTGCTGCTTCCCTGTTTTCTTGCGTTTGTACTGCACCTCCTTACGCAGCTTTTGCTAGTGAGGTTTCCTACCTCTAAGGTGTAGAGAGAGGTAATAAATGAATGATGAATTCAAGGAGTTTTCCCACCACTACTGAACCACGTTGTAGTCTTGGTTTCTGTCTTTTGTTTGAGACAGAGAAAGAAAGGGAAACGCACTGATTTGGACAAACTCACCTTATTACCATTCTGTGTCAGAAATATCTATCAAATCAGATCGTGGCCCATTTCCCTCCTGGTGTTGCCCATCTTTGCCTGGAATCAAAGTGTTTTTCTTTCTCGGTCCTTTGTGGAAACATGTCTGTCAGCAGCTCACGGAGTCTGAGCTCTGTGGGTTTGCTGCAGGAAGTGTCTGATTCGGTATGAGAAGAGGCAGAAAATGGGACAGAGGCTTTCAGGGGTGGAGAGATGTACTCTGTTGTGTGTAAACCCAGGTCATGCGAGAAAATGAAGAACTGCAGAAATCCACAGGCACGTTCATTTTTAAAATGGTCAAGCTCGGTCTGATGGGGGAAACGAGAGACTGTGGTTTACCTGCCTCACATTCCTCACCTCCCTCTCAACTAAGCACAGTTACCCTCGAGCTCCACCACATCAAAGAGCCCTCATTACAGAAGCCATCGCACACTCACAGAAAGACTGAGGGGGAGGGAGAGCAGCCCGTCTTGTACTGCAGAGCTGTCGTTCAAAACAAACCAGCTCCAGCCGCAGTTTGCCTCACCTGGCAAGAAGAGTCACACGGCGGCCGGACAACCACATTCCTTATCTTTCAATTCAAGCTGGAGCGAAAGTAAATTCAGGCTGAGGAAAATGTTTATAAACCATTGTTGACGAATCCGGTCATTGTGGTGGAACAGCATGAATTAGAAGTTTTTGCTTTTGTCTCCTGCTTTCCCTTCTGACAGAAACGCGGGCGAGCGCTCCCCCTTCTCCTGCATGGCCACCCAGGCGTGATCCTTGTGCTAGTGGTAGGAACATTGTGTCAGGTGGTGGGGTCAGGAGATACCACCGCTGGCGCTTGAGGTCAGACGTGGGTTTATTTTCCTAGGCAGGCCTCCATCCAAAAACATCCTCCTTGGTGTCCTCAGAGTCCGCCAGGTGCGGAGCAGACAGAGCGTGTTAGAGCCACTGCAGGACGGACGGCTCCTTTCATTCAGCTCGCTCAGAGCTCTTCATTTACATTTACAGAATGTGCATGCAGGTCACACGCTCATGCATGGGTTACCAAATAAACCATGTGCTCCACATTTCTTGAGAACCGCACTGGACCACCCAGAGGACAGCGTGAACTGGATCGTTCTGTATGGGTGTTTTTTTTATTTAATAGAAGCTTCATTAATGACTTGTAAGCACTGTCATCTTATTTGCTTCCTACTGTATCTGCAGAAACATTTAAAAAAACAAAGAAAGAAATAATCCACTGATTTCCCCTGTAGCATGTCTCTCTCTTGTCTTTATGACTCTTGTGGGAAGTTTGAAAACAAAACATTTCAACTTCTTATTCAAGACCCCGTTACAGGGGAGCTATGCTTTCTGCTGTGGGAAAACGTCCCTCATACCTAAACATCCTGCTGCCTCCAGCCCACTGCTCCCAGCGCTAGCATGAAACTGGTGGAGGGGAACATTCAGGCTGGGAAAAGGGTTCAGGCCATCGTCAGAGCACTTTGTGTGAGGTTGCCGTTTGAAGCTGTGTCTCTGACGTGTGTTTGTGGCATGAACATGCAAATAATGACTGTGAATGCATGCGAGAGCTGGCAAACAAGGACGTGCATTTAAATTTAATTAACTGTGGAGAATCCCAGGGGAGTGCAGACTGTTTCAATCTCTGGCTTTCAACCATTTTCACAAACAAACTTATTAAAACCATCTTGTAATGAGTTGACCTTATTGTATCAAGGCCATGACTGAACTTCTAAAAACTGGAATCACCATAAAGAACCTTTAGCAACAAATATCACATTCTGACACTTATTCCCATAAGACAACAAATGTTTTCATTCAACAACTGTTCCATGACTCACAAAAGCTGCACGGAGACCGTAGTGACAACAGATATATTATCTTATTAACAACATCAGTTATATAAGTTGTCAAAATCTGACAAAGGCATTAAAGTCAAAAAGCTGCAGCAGAGAAACTGGGGCAAAAGAGTCGATTTTGCCAACACCAGTGTAGTGTCAGGTCAGTCAGATGTTATTCAACCCAGCAACCACCTCACTGGTCCTGCTCCACAGCTCATTCTATTCCCAGGCAAGTGAAGTAAATAAAAAGTCATGGTCAGTTTCCTTCCCTTCATTGCTACCTTGTCTTTCACCTGGTTTTCTCAGCCTCTGGTTCAGCTGCATCTAATCTCCAATTAATTAACTCTGCATTTAAACCCAGCGTCTGCATCCACTTGTCAGCGTGTCGCCTGCTGTCGTCATTCTGAGACGTGTCAATGTCAGTCATGTCGTTGGTCATTGCCACAGAGTCCTTCATCCTGCTGTAAGTTACTTTGAGCCAAGCTGCTACGTTGTTTTTCTTATGATATTGGGATCTTCTTAAAGCTGTGTTTTGGCATCTGTGTTTTTGCTGATGTTTGACATGCGTCAGACTGGTGCATGTTCTCCTGTAAACCACCAAGTGATAATTTTCTGGTTTGAACTACAAACGTATAGAAGCACGTTATACTGTTATCCGTCTCCTTATTTAAATCTATTCTGCCTTTATCTATATTGTTGCAGCTATCTCTGTTTATGCCTTTCAACTAATACTGAACTGTACAAAGTCTGTCTTAAACATTTTGCTGCTTGCATGAGCTAAATAATAAAACAACTTTACTATAAAGCTGCACATTGTTCATTTCTCACCTGAAACTGTAAACCAACAAGCAAATTCCTGTGAACTGCATTTTAGGCTTAAATTAGTTTTGTTTGGAGCAAAGCTTCACACTTTGTACCGTTCTCTCTAGTACAGTAACAGAGTTAAATGTGACGTGTGTCTCAATATCTATATGTGAAAAAATAATAAAATTACAAATGCATATAGCTGGAAAGGTCCACAGAGGTTTTTGGTATGTGTGGGAAAACTTTAGCTCTGCAACAAAGCCCGGAACGCTGCATGATTCTCTGAGGGAATCCAGTAAAAAGCCTTTATCTTGTCTGGTGGGTGGATGCAGCAACGTCTCTGAGCACAAGGGGAGAAAAAAAATCAGGTGAAGTGTAGATCAAAGTCCTCTGACTGAGTGGAACTTTAGCTCTGATTATGTAAGACCTGTAATAAGTTCAGATTTCAGGTGTGTTATGGTACTAATCCTGACAGTCGCTGCAGCAGCAGATGGCGAGATCAAACGACCAAAACGGAGGCTGTGCATGCGCGTCTGTTTTTGTGTGTCGCAGTCACAGACGTGATGAGAGCATGTCTGGGGGCCCTGCATCTGTCGACATTTTCCATCTGCCAGTGAGAGTCTGGCTGTCTTCATTTAACCCCTAACTAAAACCACAACTGGTTTTACTGGGAAAGCCATCAAGCATGGGGCAGATATTACCTCTCAAAAACACTTTGAACGGGTAACGTCAGGGATCGTTGCAGAAAAAAGACTTTGAAGCGTACATGCTGGTCTACACATGTCAGGACGCGCTGTACCACCGCTTCAGTTGACCTTCCTGGTCCCAGAGGGGCCGTCGTGGTGGCGCGCTTCCTCGTGCAGTTAGATTAACTGGAGCTGTGGCTCTGACCTGTCCAGGCTGCACCACGCTTCTCCAAATGAGAGCTGGCGTTGGCTCCAGCAGCCCTTGGCAGGAAAAGCGGTTAGGATAATAGATGGATACTCCAGATGTTTACAGCCAGGTAAAACACTTTGACCTAGACAGGAACATATAGGTCACAAACAAGAAGGATACATGTACATAAAATAAGGTGGAGCCTAAATGTTAAATATGCTCCACTAAATTTTCCACGTGAGCATAAAATGGACCAATGCATCGTAAACTGATCCTTTTCTCCGAGCATACTCTGTTTGTGGGCAGTGTCCATTCTCCCTGACCCTGTTGTTGGTGTTTAAGTGGGATATTTGTTTGATTCTTTGCTGGATCTTTAGCTTTTTTTAAATGCCCTGAGGTGATTATTTTGCTGTGCAGTGATTATCTGATAACGTTGGTTTGGACTGAATAGTTAATAGCTGAATTTACATTTTGAGGCCTTCGCAGCTGAAGCGTCTGTGAACGTGAATCATAACGTGAACTTTTTCTCCCGTCCACTAGAGGCGGTAAAACACCAGCGACCGCCAAAGGCGGAGGGGAACCAAAAACAGAAGAAGACGTGGAACTAGTGTTTTCTAGAACATCAGTTTCCGGTCGACGTTATTTAGAGTCGGGACTGGTTTCTCGCGCTCTAACGACAACAGTTTACTTTTCTGGTTTGGTCGTGGGCCGTAGCATGGCTGCCCCAGGTACGTAGCACGGATTAAACGCTCATTTATGCGCTTTTTCAAATTTGCAGATGTGCGTAACGAAGCAAACCGAGCAAACAACTGCATAATATTTAGCGGCGCAGACTGTATACGTCGTTAACAATATGTTCACCATTAATCCAGCTATTTTGTCTCCCTCAGACTTTAATGAAGCACGTTCTCATCTCACAGGTCCTAATAAAGACAACATCAGAGCTGGCTGCAAGAAATGTGGATATCGTAAGTAGAGCTGTGACCCATTAAGCTGCTGTTTAACAAACCTGCATTAAGTTATAAGTAACATACTAATTAGTTTTGAAGCTCTAGTATAACTAACAGACCAGTTTTCTTAAACCTGGGCTGCTTACTTACCGTTTCTTTCTCTGGCTTTCAGCGGGACACTTGACCTTTGAGTGTCGAAACTTTGTCAGAGTCGACCCCCAGAAAGACATAGTTCTGGATGTGAGCAGCACCAGCAGCGAGGAGAGCGAGGACGACGTACCTGTAGCCCCGCGCAGTGAGAAGCTGGGGGGCAGCGCTCAGCACCGCAGAGGCGAGACAGGCAACCCTCAGATTCCCCACCGGGCCTTGCATGGTTTGGATGTTTGTGCGCAAGAGATTTTACAAGTGATGTGTTGGTTGCTTACTTGTTTTAGGGTCTGACGATGATGACAGGAAAAAAAGCTTCAAATGGAAGAAGAGCAGAGATAGAAGCTCAAGGAAGAGGTAACCTTCATTGGTTTTTGTCCTGACATTTAACTGAACCTGTTATATGCTTATATGGCCGCCTGTTCAAAATGTCTTTAAGATGCTGCCTGTACTGTATTCTAACGAGTATGTTATAAACTAATATAACCATTAATTAGGCCGTGACACACAAAGTAGACCCCTACATATCTTTTGTCAAATATTAAATAGTTACTTGATGGGCCCTTACTCCTAATTTTTATTTTTGACTTTTGAATGCTTCTGTTTGATTTACTCTAGGTCTGTTTCATCCTCGAGTGATGAGACTACAAAGAAGAAGAAGAAGAAACGCAGCAAATCTCACTCTTCGTCTGATGAAGACAGCAAGAAGAAAAAGAAACTGAAGAGTCACAAGAAGAAGAGCAAAAAGAACAAAGGAGAACACGGGAAACATCACAAGAAGAGACAGAAGAAAAGGAAGCACGAATCCTCCTCCTCCTCTTCCAGCTCCAGTGAATCCACAGACAGTGACTGAGAAGAACTGAACTGTTCTGGACGTCCAGTATTTATTCTCCAATCCATGTGGAATCCAATCTCAATCTTGTACATTTTGAATGAACAGGTCCAGCCAGAGAACATGTTCTAACGTAACATGTTGTTTTCCATAGCTAACGTTTCATGTTTGATAATGCTTGTAGCCCACAGAGGAATCTTCAGTGACATATTAGTCTTTGTCAACATTATCTAACATTACACTTCTAATTAAGACATTTAATCATAGCTCCTGGATATATTAGCAATTAGCGTAGCTGGTTCCTGTTTACTGTACTTGATTTGGTGGTGACAAACACTTTTTTCCATTAATCTTTGGTTGACATAGATAATGGTGATGCCTAGTTGATCATTTCTTTCTTCAGTGTCCTGGTAAAACAACATGGTTGCTTGTAAATGTGATAACTGTTAAAGAATTTCCTGAATTCACTTTTAGGAAGTAACAGCCTCTCTATACGTTTGTGCTGTAGTATTGCAGTGCACAGTTTTGCTTTTCTTGTTATTGGACCTTCCCACATGTGTTTTGTATTATAATAAATATATATTTGTATTAAGGTGTTACTCTGTGGATAATAACATTAATTCATTTATTAAAATACCTAACAAGTCTTTTGGGAACTTAAATGTTAATGGACTCAGTTCAGTTATATTTCCTCTAGAGGGCAGCAAAACCTAAACTATGTTAATTAGGCTGGAGTCAATTGTTATGTAGGACAGTTTAAAATAAAATCCAGAGTGAAGGTGAAGTTCACATTCATAAGAAGTATGTAACTTCTCTGTCCTCAATCTGATTGTCTTTCAGTAAGGAAGCTGAAAGTTAGATGAGTGTCTTATTGCATCTATTTATGTACAACACTTTGAAGTGAAGAGTTGACCTCTTTTATCGGACCATAGATCCCAACAAAGTATCTAAGCTGTAAATGTTTCACATTAAACAACACATCCTGCTTCTTCTGCTGAATCACATGGACACTGAAGGAAAAGGTACTTTCTAAGGGAGGTTATAATTATTCCCAATCCCGAACAACTGGAGACATTGAACAGCAAACTAAAGAGAGTTTTAATTTAAGAAGTGAGCTAGTTTAGCTGAATTTATTGCATGTAGTGAGTCTTTTCAAATATAAAAGACATAACTGTAAATGCGCCTTTTAAGAATCAAAGCCAGATTAATGGAATATACCTCTCTATCATAATTCACTGTTTATTTACTCCACCTAGTGGTAACAGAATTAACACTCATTGATCTGAACCCCTTAGGTTGCTGCCAGTAACATCTTCTGCCTTCATCAAAGCTACCTCAGAGACAGACAGAACCTTATCAGTGTTACAGAACATCCTGACACGTTGTTTGATTTGCCAACTCCAGAGAAACAAGAGTCTTTGGCACGACTCCCCGGTGGCAGAGGCACCTGTGTCAAACATCAGTCTTATAACAGTACATGCTGTGAGGGGAAGCGCGTTCATCGTGTCCTTACAGGGAGATCACACCATACAGAGGGAATGAGGGAATATACACAATAAGCAATATGTGCCTTTTGAAACACGTTGACCCATGTAAGGAACCTGCGATCTTTCTTAGCCCAGGCCATGGTTCCTCCTTGCACCCAGACATGACAGCAAAAAATCTCAAATCACAAATCTAGACTTTTTGAATTCACTTGTGTTTTGTTGGATCTGGGCTTTGTGACAGGTGTTTATAATAGCGCCATTAATTTCACTTTGCCTTAGGGAAGGACATATCTTTTTAAACATCTGCAACATTCTGACAGCTACACGCATGGCTGCTGATCAGAGCCCAGGAAAACGACAAGACGTATCCCGTTGCTTTATCTTTCCAAGGTTCACAGGGAGCTGAGGTAAGAAAAGAAAAGCCTCAAGGAAGGTGAATAAGATCATTTCAAACACATCCTTCACTCTGACGTGTTTTACTTTCTGTGATGGTAAAACATGCTGTGGAGGGATCATAGAGAAATCACTGCGTGTAGAGCACCTTGCCGTTAAAAGATCGATTACACAGATTTATTTTATGTGAACGTGTGTAATAAAAACATTACACAACACAACATATTAAAACTGTCCATATGCTTAATACACTTGAATTAGTCAGTAGTAAAGTGTTGACAAAAGCAACTTGAGAGAGTGGGAAACTTCATAATTGCCCAGATGGTAAGAGGACAACTTGATGCAGGGGAGTAAATGAAGTCGAAGGAGTGCTGCCGTGTGCAGCCACACTGAGACAACCATATGCTGTTTGTGTAAGACAACAACCAGGTTTTCCTCTTTTCATCAGCTCATTGACTTTTATAGAGGCTGTTGGGCTGCAGTGAACGGAGACTAGATGACTCTCCTCTGAGCCATTTCCATGAAGATGAGATGGTCAGAGTCATCTTTTAGAGAGACTATCAGCAGAATCAGGGCGACTCAGCCTCATGTGGACGTATCTGAGGCACTGATCTTAAACTTAGTGCAAATCCTTTTTGTGAAATCGCTGACCAGAATGAAATAAATGATTTCTCATTAACATAAAGTGTGTTTTTCCAATTTGCCTATATAACGTCAGCGGTTCATTGTGTAGCTGCCCTGTCGGCCTTTGCGCGGATGCTTCAACCTTTCTTTGGAGAGCTGACAACACATGCCCTGCTTTCACACACATCAACCAGGGAGTGGTCCAGCACAACCACGGCGAGAGCTACAGCTCTGTGCCTTGCTCACAGGCACCCAAGAAACACGGGAAATATTCTGTTTTGGTGTTTGCCTTGGGAATTCAAACCTGCAACCTTTCGGTCTTACTCCTGCCTCTCTCAACCTTAAGCAGTAGCCACAGCTACAGAGCAAAGCATAATATCTTCCCAGAAATAAAATGAAAAATCCCTTACGTTTCACTTTGGTGGGAACAGCCCAAGCTGAGAGATGGCGCCGGTTTTTCGTCTGTAACCACTGTTGAAATATTATTTCAGAGGCAAGCCGTCCCCGCATCTTGGAGCACGGTGAGCAGAGCACTTGAAAAACGCATTAGGGCCAAGGGGCAAGTAAAAGGCTATACATTTGCTACCAATTTAGTTCCTGCTTCTAAGATTTCGTTCCTCTCTTCCTGTCCTGGCCCTGAAGCCAGGTCTAATGTAGTAAATGACCTCTAGGATAAATAGACACCAGGCTACATGACCCTGGCGATCAAAAACGGAGGCTGTAATAAATACTACATAGCTTCACAGGAAGTGTGTTCAACATTCTCTCAAAACCTGCAGGGAAAGAAAACGAGGGGGCGAACGGGGTGAGTCTCTGTTCAGCGCTCTCCCTTTGGTAAAAGGCTTTTTTCCTGAGGCCTATTATTACCGACCTAGTTCCTGGGTTCCCATTCAGAGTGGAGCTTGTTCATATAAACCTTGAGGTTTTGAGGTATCGCTGGACTGACTGGGTGGCTTTCACCAGGGAATTAGCACAGGGTCACATTGGATCGCGATCAGTAGGCCCTGCAGGCTAACCTGTGTTGGACCGGGCTGCTTGTTGAGGTGGTGGTAAGGACAAGTTTCCTGGCTCCTGGAATATGGGTCAGTCAGAACATGAGATGTGTATGTGTAAATCATGATTCCTTCTGGTGCTTTTCTGCTTAACGTACAACCTCCAAATAATGTATTTAACCACTGTTTTCCAGATTAGTGTTGATGAGACTGGGAATCTCTTCTGCTGTAGCTTTTTTGTGACAGTACAGCAGCTTATGAAACAATAATGTAACTATTTTATTGGGATCTCTTTGTCAAAAACATTGTCCTTGACGTGCATAAATGAATAATTTAAGCCTGGTGTCAGGTTATGGCGGTCAGTTCTCAAAACAGACTTTTACACACTTTTTTTGTTGCTCAAGTCAGATAGCAGGATGCATAACTGTGGCACATTTGCCACAGATAATTGTGTTTTACAGAGACCTTTGTTGCGCATAAGCACTATAAAGAAAACTGAATAGAGCTGAACTGTTCAACTGTTGATGAAAAACACGAAGTCCCAGAAGGTCCAGAAGATGTCAGAAGTGCCACAACTCCCCAGCAGAAAAGCAGGAAGGCAATATCCACCCAACAGCCTCAGCACCACACAACCTTTCCTCCCTGCTCTGCAAGTGACGATAGACATTTTACACGTCCCCAACATGTGGTTTTTTCAAAGACGAACGACATGGTGTCATCTCTGCACTGGGCACATCTGCTCACTCTTACTCTGTGTTTAATGTTCTTTCCACTCGACATTTATGTGGAAAGTGTTGTGAGCCTTTGTTCTGTTCTGTGGGGGGTTTCTGTCCCTTTGTTTGAAAGAGACATTAAACAGGCCAGAGGGGCGCATGGCTCCAGCGTAATCCACATGGTTATTTTTCTGTTCTCTTACATTGTCACACTCATGTTTCTGTTGATGGAAAACTTTACCATAAGAAACTTGGCATGGATGTCGCCACTGTGTTGCTACAAACGTTAGAAAGGCTGTTAACAGAATGTTTGCTGGTTAATTAAAGTGAGGCTGAAGGTGTTTATTCTGTGGTTATGTTTTTATACTTTTTGGCACATCATACATACAGTTCTTAGTGTTTGAGGCTTATTTCCTTAATTCATATTTGTGCCCCAGAGCTCCACCGGTCACTGACCTGCAGTAAGTGGAGCAGCTGCAGGGTTCGATGCCTTGCTTAGCGACACCTTGACTGTGGTTTAAGTGAAGAGAGCATGTTACTCATTTTCCCCAGACAGTTTCCCAGCTGGCACAGGGACACAAACCAGCTTCTTGTCTCAGTGTTCCGTCTAAAGAGTTGCTGGACTTTAAGTGCCTTGCTCAAGGCCAAGCAGAGGCTACTGTTCAGGACACTGTAAGTGAAGATTAAATATCGATAGAATTTTAGATCTTTCCCTTAATTAATATAATGTATTGTATAATGCATGTTTTTAGTTTTTCATATTTTTCATATCTTAGCTACTCAAAGGTGCAAATCTAGATCCGTTTTACGTATAAAGCATCACCACCACACTAGGGTCAAACCCGGAGCGACCACTAGGTCCCTGCCTCCACATCAGCCACGCTCACATCTGCTTCTGTGATGAATTATTATTTAAACCTTTAACTTTTCATCTTTTCCTTTCCATAGATGAGTGCCCTCTGGTGGTGTTAGATAATAAAACCCAATCCTGTTGTGTGAGTAATATTTTATTATACTTACCTCTGTCGTCTTTCTGGCAGAAGGAGGAAACAGGTGATGCAGTGAATAATATACACTATGTACTGTCAGAATCTCTTTTGAAAGAGATGAAGTTGAAGCAGCATTTATAATCTGTTCTGTTGTTTGAATTCCTCCATCAAATTGTCTCTGTTCTTTAAACCATCATATGGTTCCCAAAGCAAAACGTTTAATTCCTAACTGTCCAAGTTAATGTTTGTATATGTTTGTAAGAAAAAAGAAGAGATGAGAAAGGAAGGAGGAGGAAGCTTATTAGGCGGTGGGAGAAAACTAAGTCCTGTGTGGGTGTGCTGTAGCATGGGGTTGCCTGCTAACCTTCAATACAAAGGATCAATTTATTCAGACCGTCACGAGCTTAGCTTTCAATTCTGAACATCAATGCAGCTTAGTATTCTGGCAATTAATGGGCAAATGCTGGACTTACACTAGGTTTTCTTTTTGCAGTATCACAGAGAGCAGCTCTGTTGGAATATCGTCCAGCTTCACACAGAGCAAGCTGGTTTTATCTTCAATTTCATGTGGCTTTGTCTATCAAAAATGGAAAAATAGGCTTTTAGAGGAGAACAGGACTCCAGTATTACCTGAACCTGGACGTCTCTGTCACTGACTCTATAGCTGCAGGGGAATACAAAGAAAACGTGTAGTAATGCTAAACGCACTGTTCTGTCTATAGATTCACATTAGAAGCTGTGCTGGAGTTCTTCATTGCATGACATGGTTAATGAAATTATAGATGTTCAACTATTTCTCCAGTAGTTTCACTCCACGTCTCTCATTTATTGTATTTTATATTTGAATCACTCTCGTTCTGTCCTAGTTTTTCTAGGATCTTTGTGTCTTTCATTCACCTTTTCACTTTCTCACTGCTGCGGTGAACCGCTCTTCCCATGAACTGCAGGTATGGTTATGTCCCAGTCCGCGAGGAAACGACTGTAACAACATCTCACTCTGGATGTGCGCACTTATTTTTACAACCAGCTTGTTTGAAGTCATGAAGGAAAAATAACGACACTTGAGTGTTTTGTGCTTTGAAGTTTGTAATTTCAGGTATTGAAGCACTTTAGGCCACAGTGGACGGAAACAAAAGCAACAAAGCAACATCAGAATAAGTTAATTTGATTTTGGATGAGGTTGATCCAGGAGCCCAGTATATTGTTGATTCATCTTTGACGTCAGGGTTTGGAAAAGGTCACAGTAATTGGAAACCTTGAGTTTTTTTTTACATATTCCCGATCTCCCAAAATCAATTAAAAACATTTAAATAGATGATGTCACTTTCTTGGCTGCAGCTAGATTTTAATCTTTAAGAGTCGTGCTGCCGACTCATACTATGAAGAAAGTTTTGTTCGTGGTGAGGATTGATTGAATCAGAAGATTAAACCAGTTTCATTTGTACCCCCAGTTTGATAGATTGAAGTAGATTTCAAAGCTGTCGGTTTGGGGAATGATTTGTTTTTGGTAAGATAAACTGAGAACCTGCTTTTACTTGGTTTCTCTGATCTGAGTTCAGATGGTGGGTGCTCTGTCACTTCTATGCCAGACGACTGCAAACAGTTCAAACAAAGGACATGAAGACCCAAGATATAATTACTGAATGATACTGACACAGATCCACCGACTCAAAAGTTAAAACTAAACTGCATGTACGCAGAACTTGCAGCTAAGCAGCTTAATGGATGAATAGATGAATAAAACTACACCCACTTCACCTGCATCATATAATTTAAGAATGTATATCACTGGTTATCCCAAACACAGCTACAGCCCAGGAGCTTGTTCTCAGATGAATGTTCGTAATCAGAAATATTTGTAACCAGGACCCACTGCTTTTTGTTTCAACAATCCCTTCAATGAGCAGAAAATTCTCAGAAAGAAGGGAGGCAGGCAAGTCATCTTGCCTTGTCATACTGTAACCCCCACCCTTCAGATAACAGAGCTTGGGATTTTCCTTTTTCAAACAAAGACAGACGAGTCAAATTGGAGGACACATTAAAACCAACATCGTCTGTAACCCCAAACAATGACTTCACCAAAGGAAACCGCTGCTCTGTGACTGTGTGTGACATTACGTCAAGAACAAAGTCAAGACAAAGTCATAAGACCAGTCTCATCCCGTTAAAAGGAAAAGAAAACTAATTATTTTAGGTAAAATATTCATAACAGATTACTGTTTTTGTTTAGAATAATAATCAATAAAAAGTACTGGTCGAGCAGATCAAAGTTAAGGAGGCTTAGGGCCCTTATTTAAGCTGTATTTTCCATGTGATTAAATAAATAATCATAAGACTAAGCTACACTTAAAGAATTTAGCAACAAACAGTTCTCCAATATCTGTTTCTGTTTCCATCCCCACATCAGCGTCTTTTCTCAAATTCATGGCAGCACAGACGTGCATGGAGAGATGGTGCTGAAGAACAGCTCCACAGTGTCCACTGGCTTCTAACACTACAAGAAGGGATTGTCAGATGATCTGAGTGGACTCCTTTATAGTCATCAGCATTATTTTCACAATGTCAGAAAAATTTTTTAAATGAAAGCGTTAAATTATGTTTTGCAATAAAACAGCCCATCTATCCATCCATCAATGTATCAATTATTCTAACTGCTTTTCCTCTGGGAGAGGGTCACGGATGTGCTGGAGCTAATCCCAGCCATCATTGGGCCAAATGCAAGGTCCACCCTGGACAGGTCGCCAGTCTATCACAGGGCTGACATATGAAGACATTCACAGAGTTCAACCATCCGCGTTCACATTCATGTAGTTTAGAATCACCAATTATCCTAACTGTGGGTTATGGAGGAAGCCGGAGTAGCCGGAGAAAACTTGGACAAGCACGGGAAGAACAGGCAAACTCCACACAGATGGATTCAAACCCAGGTCCTTCTGCATCATATAAATAATTAATGAATATATTATATTACACAACAACAATCAAATCATATTGTCTCTTAAATGTATCTAAAATATTGTTCTTATTAAATAGTTGTGACTGGAATGTCTCTGGCTTTTTCACAATCTTGGACTGAAGGCAAAAGCTCAAATCCCCCCTCCTCCTCCTCCTTTGCACCTTTTATGTGCAGGATTTTAACAAAGTTCTTGCAGTATGTTTTTTTATGTTATGCACTTTAATTGCCTTTACTGGATGGTTTCTCCGTGATTTTAGGTTTCCAAACAGTAACAGGCGTGTTCATTCCCACACTTGCTTGGGACACAATTGCATCAGCTTCTTTCCCACGCTCACTAATCCTTTTACAGTGTATGTCACAGAAATGTTCAGGACAACCTTTGTTTGTCCCAGTTAAATCCAGTGGAACATACAGATTTTACTAAGGTCTTTTAAAGGTGATTCTTCTGTATATAAACGCATTTGCCAGGATCCTCTATTGCTTTAGAAGATGTAGACACTTGCTTGGGCACCGGATGGAGATGGAGACACCGGATTCCTGCCTTCATGCACAAACCTTCTCTTCCTACTGCCCTGAAGCATCAGTTTTCATCTTGAAGTTAACATGTCTCCAGCTTTTCTGCTACTCTGCCAAAGAACAAAGGCTTATTCATCACTACCCTGAGAAAGTGAACAGTGATTTGGCCTCAGCAGTACACAAGCTGTGAGATGAGGAACAATTTATAATGCTTCATCTGCAATCCTGTCATGTCAATATCTTGTACTTGCTCTGTTTTTTTAATCTATTCCTTTTCCTTACCTTCTGTCCTTTCTTCCGGCTCTGTATAAAAGTAATGGCAGTAGAATACGAAGCCAGCAAGGATTTAGATATGACGTCTTGGGAAGGAGACGACACTGACGCCCTTGTGAAATCCCCTGATGTGATAAGTGACTATGTTATTTATGATAGAGTGACTGCTTAGTCTGACAGTTGCTGTTACTCAGCATCGCACTGAGGGTTCACTGACTAATTATAACTGCACATTACCATGTCATGCAGAAGCGATGGGTGATTCCCGAGTGCTATCCCACAGTTAGCAGCATCAAATTACAAGCTGGCAGTTATTAGGTACGCGTAGCTAAAGCTAATGCAATTTGAAAAGTCAGTTAATCCTCCTTCATGCAGGTAATAATGTTCAGTGTGTGTTCAAACGGTTTTAAAGAGGTGTTGATTCAGCTGAGCGGTCAGTTTTGCATGTAGCACAAAAGTTGTTGTTTAAGAAGCCTCACTGGCCCATTAAAGCTGAAAAGGGAAAGAAAAATACAGCTGCCAAAAACAAACAGGCAGGCCTCCAGTGCGTCAGCGTCTGTACAGAGAAACACCCTGAGGATTCCCTGCTAGCATTTACCTGCCAAACACTTCGATCCTTCAGGGAGCTGCTTTTATTGTGAGAGCCTGTGTAAAGACTACTACAGGAGTTTCTATTTTCAGGGGCTCATACTGGGCTGGGTATTGCAATATTGCAACCAAAATAACTCAATAAACTTTTAGTTGGAAAGTTTAATACCTATGCGGCTCTTGTGTGGTCTCCTTTTCATGATAAAGGCCTTATTTTCCACTCTGCCCTGGAAACTCGTGCTCTAACACAAGCACTATAGTAACTTCAGTGATGTTACTTTGTCTCTGAATTCTGGGGCTTTAGGGTTTTTGTAACAAATGTTTCTCTTCAAAAAGAAGAACGCATGATCGTTGAGTGTTATAATTGTGAATACAGATAATGATTTCTAAAGACTTAGCTTATCCAGAGGTAAGGCCGTGTAAAACTGTGTACTGTGATGTATAAACATGAGATCTGTCAGACGTGTCTTTACCTGTTTAGTATAGCAGATTAGGGGGAAAGTTGTCTTACCGTTAGACAAATATACCACTTATCAGCAGCAACATCTAGGCACCACCCACACAGGACAAACCCGTTCTTTGTACCATATCACTGACAGGCATAATTACATCACAGCGAGTTTATCTATTGCGAAGTGAGAAATGCAGGATGTTGAGTGTAAGTTAATTGTTATGTCTTGTCATGAGGTGGCCAAGAAATTGCCTTTAGGACTTAAATGACCTTAATAATAAGCTTAATTTTCCACGGTGGAAGAGCTGTGCTTGGCAGGAAGATGTGAGGTTTTTTTTAGCATCTTTCAAACAATGAAGCAATTGAAAGTACTTTCTCTAAGCTAACACACGTTTACCTCGACACAGTCAACCGAGATGAGACGGATGACAGCTTTACATACTCTTATCACACTTGAGGTGGAATGGTTTTATAACAAAACGCTTATATTAATACTTTGACGTTATAGTTTATTATAGTTACTGTTTACTACTACTTCTAGTAACACCAACATCAGCTTATTGTTGATGTTTGTATCCTCTCTTTGATTTTCTTTCCTGCTCTACTCACCTATGAACATGTTTGCAGTTGCCCTACGGACTGCGACTGCTGCCCACAACACCTCTACTCTGCAGCCTGTGGGGGGTGGTGATACGCTACACAAAAAGTGCGCTGTTTCCACTCTTGTTACCGTCAAAGCTTTCACACGCCAATCATTTTAGCTGATTGTCAGCCTTCAGAAAATCAATGCTCCTTGGATGCATGTGCCTGGTTAAAGCCAGGTACATGGAACAAGTAGAACAAACTAAAAATACTCTCAGGGGAAGATGATTCCCAACTTGCCAAAGCTGTTTGCTCCAAAACGCTCAGAGGGGTAAAGATTTGGGCTTTCTACTGAACCAGTGCTTAGGTTGCAATGACTGCTATACATATATTATAACTCTCTTTGTATTTAGGAGACATGCTGGGAGTCATGGACTTATTGGAGGGCTCTCAGTGCTGCTTTCTGGGGGTTCAGGCTGCCAAGGAAATCAGCGTTCTCTCCTCCGGAACCTTTTAGTGAGAAATACGCACCCACAAGCAATCAAGTTTCAGATGACTTATATGTTGAGTTAAATAATTCAGAAATTAGTTTTGCATATTACATTGCAATAAACTGTGGACTAGTCAAAGTGCATTGAGAAGAAACAGAGTGTGACGACCCACCCCCTCTCTAAAACCCTCAAATTACACTATTATGTTAATGTTAATCACTGCTATCTGATGCACTGACTCCAATTGCATCATGTCATTCTCGAAAAATGACAAGGATGCAGGGATTGTCCACAGTATTTACACTTTCAGTGTTGAAGCCTATAAGGTTGTTTGACTTACCTGCATCAATTAATCCAAATTACGCGTCTGGAGCGATGCCATCCGCAGGATTCGGGATGGTAACAATTAGGTGAATCACACAAGGTAATAAAAAAAAAAAACACACATCCTCTAAAGTGAGTAATGACAAGAATAGGCTAGTGTTATAGTAAACTGTGGAAATGTGGCAGGAATTTAAAGTCTAATTGATAGTCTAAGTGAATGGGTTGCCTGGCCACTGGCAATATACATGTGTTATGTACATACAGATACAGAAAATTGCAGGTTCAACTAGCAAAGTATGTTAACGTGAAAACATGTGTGTACAGTATCTGCAGCATTACTGTGTGACATTCACAATATTTGCATCACAAAATGACAGAATGTACCTTTAACTGTTGACCATTCTACAACTGCCCACTCGTAGGTCTCAGGTCTCAGGGCATGTGTAGAAGTAGAAGTAACTCAAAAACCAAAAGAAAACACCAAAATCACTGCTGTGTGCTTAACTAACAACCCAAAGCATCTGGTTCCATAAAGCTACATATTGTTATTAGTGGTAGGCCATAATTGGAGGTGGAACCTTTACTTGCACCTTGTTCACATGCCCACAGAGGGTGAATTTTTGCATATGAAAACTAGGTTAGTTTCCTTGATCAAATTAGTTGCTGCATGATTGAGTCACAAAGTTCCACATCACTCAGACCCAACACAAAGGAAAATGCCAAAACCGCACAGCTGAAAAGCAGGGTTTATACGACCTCTGATATGAGTGGCCATAGATATTCCCAGCACGCACCTCTTCACAAAAGGAAACAGGCCAAAGAGTCCCAGCTTCTTTTACTTGAGGACCACTGTTTACTGGGCACAAAACGAGGCGGCCAATAAAAATGAATGCCAAAAAGGAAGGGAAAAGGGGGAAAATGCGGAGAATGGGGAAAAATAGCCCCTGACATGTTGCGCCAGGCTAAGAGAAAGTAGCATTGTTTGGATGTTTTTGTTCGCAACAGCGGGGGTAGACTTCCAGCGAGAACTGAGGCACGTCACGTGATCCACTTCAACCACTGAAAGAGCAAAGTGAGGGCCAAAACTCAGCCTGAACAGCTCTACAAGTCTTTGAAGTGAAATAAAGCCACCTCATCGATCACTGAATCAAAGGCCTTCTTTCCTGCCTTCGCCCTCTCTCTCTTTTCACAGTTAGAAAGCTTTTGTTTATTGCGCAAATGAACCTGTTAAAAGACTCTTTTACTTCCCTAAAAACACAAATTCTGAGATTGACTAGATTATATAGATTATATTTGGTAAATAAAATATAAATGAAGGTATGACAAGAAAACACAGTTTAAAGCTGTAACATGAATGTGCTGACCAAGCTTTCGTATATTTACTTCGTCTACATAACACTGACAGTTCTTACTAACTTTGACTGAGGGCAGTGGTTGGAATAAATAGGTTCATGTTTTCACCTCTAATAAAAGTGCATCAAGTTTTCATTTTTAATGCCAAATGTTTGTCTAATTTATAAAAGCTGAACAAGGAGTAAAACTAACTTGTTTACCTAATAGACCCGCTTCAATCGAAGTGCGTACTCGATTTTAAAGATCTGTTACTCAAATTATAAAGATTCAGGCACATTATTTACGCCCAAGTATTTAACACCCCTGTGTTTTATAGGCCTTACTAGACGTAAGCCAAGTCCATGTATTTTTAGCAACAAGTAAACAGCGTTCTGACGACATTAGCGCTGGGATCAACGTGTTTCCAGACTTGTAGAGAATAAGAGTAATTTCTCATGACATCAATACCCTGTTACAGTCTTGGGCTCGTCTCGTTGTTTTCATTGAGGTTTGCGTGTACAAATTACAAGTAACAGACAAAGAATATGCACAACCATAGTAACAGTAACATATTTGAATACAGCGTGTTCATCCCATCAACAGGTCTGTAAGGATCATGTCTAATTATTTCTTGAGCTTAATTGACACCAGCATCAGGTAGGTGTGCTGTGCTTCCATGGAGGGGCCCCTTGTGAAGCATTGACTATGGCCTCAACAGACTCGCCAATGGAAAGCTGTCTGCTGTTTGTCATGCAGTGTGACGTTGTTCTGTGCCAGGGATGTGGTTTAGAGCAGGTTGAAGGCCTTTAACCTGCTGGTTTATTGACGTCAGACAAGACGTTACAGAACCAGGCTTTTAGTGTCTGAAACATCAGTGGAACGGCGCACTGGTGCCTATGTCCTGTTGCACATAATACGCATGAGGAGGACAGAGGAAAAATTGCTCTACACTATCTTTGAAAGCCACTGACTCCTAACACAAGATGAAAGTAGCTGAAGAAATATCATATTAAAGCCAGTCAGCAAATCACTTTGACACAGAAATGTAACATAGGAAAATAACATTGGATGCCTTCCATCACACAGTCCCTTAGACAAACTTTGTTTCAACAGCATATGTGGAGAGCGTTCAATGTGGACGTCTCCGAGAACCCAAGAGCTCAAAATGGTCGATTCAATTAGCATTTAATATATAATGAGTACAACGGATGTAACAAAGGCCTGCACTCACAAAGACGGGGATATTGGGTGATGACCTAATATTTTCCATACTTTCTCTTTAGGAGTCCTCTCACAGGGCTCTAATAAGAAGTTTACCGTCCCAGAAAGAAAACTGAAATTCACTACAAGCCAAGTTCAACTGCAGTGTTTTTACCTTCCGGAACTGCTCTTTGGCCGCTTTGATGACCTTGACTGAGTTGTTCACAGTTAATTGCCTAAGTCATGTTTTGGCAAATGTAAACCTCAAATCATTCCTGTTCAATGTGTCCCACTCTCTTGGTTTCCACTTCTTTCCACTTTATTTCCCCTGACTGTGGCTTCTTGCTCTTTTTCACTCTCATCCCAGTGTTACTGCAGTTTTTGTGAGTGCTCCCCCACCCTCCCCCATTTCCTCTGGTGCAAGCTGAGGGTAGGGGAGCTCAGCCAAGGGTCACTGGTGTCCTGTTGCTTGCTCTGTCCCTGAACACCTCTTTTTCTCTCTCTTCATCTTTCGCCACAATCATCCTCAAAGATCTGAGTAATTTCACCCTCAATCACCAGCAACCATGCTACTAAGGACACACACAGTCCTGCTTGAACAGCACATCAGGCAAGTGAAAAAACTCTGATCCTTTTTAGATTACAATGATACAAACATCCAGTCGTCTCAAGTTTTCACAGGGAACCACATCAAACTTCTCATGTCAAAGAACAAATCAGTAATAGTTTAGAGTTCAAAAGCTACATTTCATGTTTAATAATTAGATGTTTCATAGAAATCACTTGAGATTTGCCCTAAAGAGATTCTGTGTGAATTAATCTGAGAGGCCTGATGCTGACTCAAGCAGTGATATCAGCAATGTGTTTGAAAAAGTGTTTCATGGTATCTGACCTGAGCAAACCCTTTACACCTCTTCTCAGACAGATCACAGTAGACTGTATATTGATGCCATCTACGCTGCTTCACGCCTGCCTCTATGATACCTGTCATTTCTGTCTGGTTCTTTGTAGGCTTTGGTAAATTCTGTCTTTCTGTCTTTGACAGTGGTTACGGTTCTGTCCACTTAACTAACTGGAAAACAAATCAAATTTGTTCATGTATAGTCATAAACCTGTGTAATGACAGACCTTTAATCATGGCAGAGGAAAAATTAAATGAAAGACAGCAGCTGATTTAGGTGTGAAAGAATTAATCACAATAATCTGGGCTCAGTGAAAAAGATTTTCCAAAAACTCAAACTGAGCCTGTAGCTACACAGTGTCAGAATAGGGATTCATTTAGTCCACTCTGTTCTTCAATGGCTGGGGAAATCACCATGTGGGTAAATACAATAAAAGCCAAAAAGGTCAATGTCATATACTTTTCCATGGCTAACAACTGATCTGAGGCTATCTGAATTGAGTTGTCCTACTGTAAATACCAGCCATCTGCTACATTTAACTAAATGGGGAAACAGAAATAAAAGTTACTATTCATATTTGAAAGGTTTCCTTTCCATAAACAATGTTGATTGCTTAAAGGTCAAAGCTAGCAGGGCTGATTTTAAAGAACAATTGTCATGAGTATATTTGAATGTGTTACATTTCCTCTATACAGCACATGCAAAATGCGGACTAACATTTCCACATTATTTTAATTTTCTGTCACAAAGTTTCAAAGACACTTGGCAGATGTATTCCTTGAACATGCAGTATCTTCCAGGAGTGGCTGCTAAGCGTGGTCCTTGAGAGCCACAGCCCTGTTTGTTCTCAAACATGCACTTCACTTACAGTTCAGCTTCGAACTGGCTCAGGTTAAGTCCTGTTGTCAAGCTGGCAGTAGGCAACACAATCCCATTGTCACGTCCAGCAACTCCACTTCCTCTTGCAGGCTCTTATTTTGATACCAATTGACAACACTTCCAGTTCCCTCCCAGTTCACTCCCTCAGCTTCAGTAATCAGCATAATCACTTTCACCCGTGTTTATCTCAGTCTATAAGCAGGTCTCCCACACTCCTTGAGCTGTTTGTCTGCAATCACTACGTGACCTCCAGCCTTCACTGAAGCCTCAAGAGCCCATTACCTACTCTGATCACTACGACCTCTACGGCTTCGTTGGTTGTGAGTTGTACTGCAAACGTTTCTGCTGCATCATGTTCTATGTAGTATGAGTCATCATTGAGACAGTTTCATGTTTTGTTAGGAAGGTCTGGACTTATCGTGGTCTTCAGCCTAGTGGTGTTTGTCAGCCAGGTGTTCAAAACCAAGCGGCCATGTGCTTAGACCTCTCCACGCCATAGCCAAATGTTCCAGTGAACGTACTGGCCTTACTACCAACCGGTATGTTGTCTAATTAGGGATTGGTGCTCACTGGTTGTCGCTGTGTGGCTCTGGATATCTTGTTCATCGAGATATCAAGTTTGGATCTTGTTAAAAGGTGTATGGACTTGACTTTAGGACTTGTTAGAATTGACAAATCGCCCAACCCTCTAACCATGCCAAACCCTTCTGAGTCCAATCTATTTTGATTGATTTAAAGATTTTGTAAATGTGTTTGACACAGCAATAGGAAAATTAAGCTGTTCCGAAAGCATGCTGAGTTTATAATGTCAGGCAGTTAAATAGTTTGTCAAACTACTTTTTTGAACATTATATTAATACTTTTTTTTTTTTTTAGTTCAACCAAGGTGTTGAAATGACAAATGATGATAAATCATACTGTATTGATGATTACTTTCATTGAAATGTATTTTTCTGAAATGTGTCTCAAACATAAATCTGTCATGCAACGCACAGTCACAGGCGGAACCACCGATTTCGTGTGTTGCCCAAGTTTTTCGCTGGCCCCATTTCTGGGTTTGCAGCTGCTCATCTGAAGCTAATAGTGACTGTAATTGTTTCTTTAGCACAGCAGAAGAGATTAAGCTGTTGTATTTGATAAGATTACAGTACGTGCGCTATCCAACATCTTTTGGCAGAGCGGCCCATTCTGAAAACGGGTTTGATGAGGAGTGCTTAAAGTTAATTAAGGACCAAAAGCAGTTTGGAACAACTCCGACACAGGCAAACAAATACATGATGTAAAGATCTACGGACGTACTCGTGCAGTGCAAGCATATACACATTTCAATGACACTAAACAGGGCTGTGAAAAATGACAAAAACACAACATGTCATCATTTCATTTCTGGATGTCCTTCCAGAGAAAACCAAGTTTCCATTTTCAAGATTATTTGTGATGACATATCAGTGGGCACCTGTTTGTATCACCAGTATCTTCATGCTGTTTACGAGCAAAGTATTACAACCCACACAAGATATTTATGCATGCCCCCATTAACTTTAAGCATCACCATCATTTGATAGAAGCAAATAGATGCTTCAGTCAGTGATTCACACCACTGCACCTTCCAAAAACACAGTCGTACCATCCAGAAGTCATTAAACTAAACTACGAACTTGGCAACCGTGGCAGGACTGTTAAACATTACACTTGCCTGAGGAAAACCCTTTATGCCCTTGCAGGGTGAAATACAGTCCAGTCCAGCACACTGACATCTGAGGACGCGCTCCAGAATTTAGTCAACACACTGTAAAAGCCCCAACATTTAGCTACCATGTTACAGTACCTACTGCTTTGTGAAGGTGTGGGGGGATAGTTACTACTGATTGTAAGCAACTCATTATTGGCCATTTTCATGTTTTGTTTACCCAAAAATAGGAATGTTTGACTAGGTGGATATCAGGCCAAACCACCACTTTATTTCCCTCTTCCTCACAGAGCAATGTGATTGAGGTGCAGTAATAATTTCTGGAAATGTTGCAGTAGTCTGGCAACAATAACGAATACATGGCAAAATTAAAAAACAGCATAATATAAAATACACACACTGTCACGGCCATCACTCCAATGCTCTTCATCTTTGGTTTTTACTAATTTCACAAAAATGCACAATGATTTAAAACGAGATTAAAACAAAAATGTGTTGTTCAGGACAGTTTTAGTAACGAGGCACAACTAAGAACTTGGAAAAACTGACATGATTTCTTCTTTGTGTTAAAATCGTAGAATTTTTTTTATTTTTTTTCAGATGCATAAACTCATACAGCTTTTAAATTAAAACACACTTGTATCCTACATTTTCTTCCTTTTACCATCACACGCTAACATGCATCAACCCTTTGTCCTTCACTAATTAATGAGGTGGGTGGCAGCAGCTGATGTGATGGTGGGAGGTTAATGCCTGGACAATGACCTGAAATGCACACGAACTCTTATCATACACAAACAGGCACAAACTCCCCTCTCACATGAGACGACATCTCGGACGTCACTGTGACGGCATCCAGCTGTCTCATTTGTCAGTGCACGGCTTTGTGGAAGTGATGCATGTTCTTTAGGGCAACACCTTTTCTGACTCTTCTGCTCATCCCTGCCATAAGGTGGGATAAGAGATTCCTCTGACACATTCTGTTATTAATTCCTTAGTTAATAGGAATGTTAGTACAAGCCACAGCATTTATTATTATTATTATTATGAGAATACAAACAAATAAAAGCTTGAAATGTACATGGCACACTGCCACCTTGCACTAAGCCACATTACATTAAATCTTATTTATGTATGTATTCTCATGATAAAGTACATTGATGTCGTCATCATTTCAAGTGAAGTTTCTCATTACAAACGAGATTTGGAACACGTCTTTTTCCCTTGTTAGTGTTGCAGAAATACGGTTCAGCAGTTATCTTACAAAAATGTTGTACGAATCCCACTAGTGACAAAGTGTGAGTTAGCAGTCTCTCTTATCCCTGACTCACCTAGAGCCTGCATGGTGCCCTTGCAGCCATTTACCTCTGCAGTCTCCAGGGAGGATCTCTGGATAGCAATGCCTTGGATTTATACTGGGGACTTGACTATTATTCATCTTTGCTCATTCCAGATAGGCAGCCTTTTAAAGGTTAATTGCACTGGCTAATTGCTCTCCCTCCCTTTTGCTAACGAGAGAGCACTCCTCTATGATGTCATTGAGTTGCTGAACTAAAATACTCAAACCACTTTGGTGATAGCTCCTCACTTCAGAAGGGCACAGCAATGTCTCATCAGTTTCCTTGTGGAAAAAGAGCATGTGGCAAATGAAGTAAAACCCTGCAACCCAAAAACATTTTTCTCTGCCGGTTTAGTTTAATGGATAGTCTTCAAAAAGGTCTCAATGACATTTAAACAGCTAGTACATGTAACTCACAATGGGAAAAGGACAGTGTTCTGACAGTACAAACATAGTAACTGCTACTAATTTACTTGCAGATTTATAAATTTTCAATATGATTTAATAGAAGTTATTTAATTTGTTTAATACGCAACGTGACTTAAGTTCCTGGAAAAGGAACCCATTTAGCATTTATGTTCAGCTCCGTAATAAATCGGATTAAAAGTATTAGGCTTCTCTGTCTAATCAAGCAACTATTTCTCAGTCTAGGGTGCATTATCTTTTCATGAAGGGTGGAGTAGTACATGTCAACGTTTTGCTCTCTAATTTGTTGTTATAAGCAGAAGAAATAGGTGAGTGTAAGGATCTGAGCAACTCTGACAAAAGCCAAATTGCAATCAGCTGCAGATCAGCAGCTGTCGTTTGTAGTTCCTAGTCTGCAATGGTCAGTATCTATCAAAAGTGGTCCAAGGAAGGAACCAGCAGTAGGGTCACAGTCAGCCAAAACTCACTGATGCACGTAAGGAGCAAAGGCTGGTCTGATAAAAGAATAGTGTCAGGATACAGTTTGTGATGTATGAGGCCGCATAGCCAGAAACCAGTCAGGGTCACCATGTTTGACCCCTGTACATCACCAAAAGGCACCATGACTATGAAGCAGTGGAGCACAGTGCTGATAATGTGTTGAATGATTGTTTGATAGCAGACTTGTACAGGACCACATAACCTGGTATTCAGGTGCTTCAAGGCCTCAGTATCCTTTTATGATGGTCATAAAGAGCAGCGAACCCTGATGGGCTTTTTCTCTTGCAGATGATGTTATCCCTCATTACTACATACCACATTTATTGCATGAATAGCTGTGTCTTCCCCATGTCAGGCAGCACAGTGGCCTGGTGCCTCTGAGTTCAAGTTTCCTCGCCGCTGAAGTCAACGAGTCCATCCAAGGCCCTGTGTCCCCTACAAGTCTCCCAGTAAGTCACAACCTTTTAATATGGAGACTTATTTGCTTGGACTATGGCATGATGTCCAAGGTATGAATCGATGAAGGGACGTTGGAAGACTTTGGACTACAAATCGGTCCTCACTGCAGCAGGTCATTCTTCAACATTCTGCAGGTCAGGTAATATGATCAGTATATTAAAAACACTTGTATAATAATCTAGATCCTCTTCAGTCTAATGCTGTCCAGTTTATTCTAAACTTTACAGTATATGATCTACAGTAGTAGAGGGTTGCAGCGTAGTTTAGAGATGGGAGTATAATGTAAAGACAGACGAACACAGTTCTGAATATGGTGAAATGCTGAGTGGGTCTGTTTTACGAAGGGTCAGCACGTTGATTAGGTTTGACATAGGTGCATTACTAAAAATTTAAACAGCTGTGTGGCTTATATGGACAGTTACTGTTCACTGTCTTCAGCAATGTTTTGTCAAGAATGAAATTCAAGTTTGATGTCATAAACCAGTGGGAAGGTTCCGAGCTGACTGACGCTACAGTAGACGACCGTCGTGGGCTAACTCTGAGTCACCATAATGAGCTCAGCAAAACAGGGGGTCTGTTTCTTGTAACTGTGTTCTTTCACATCACTTCAAAAAATACTAGTCTCAAGATCATAACAATGCATTTAGGTTGTATATTAAGTTTAAAACTGATTATTTACAACTTGGGTCCAATCTGTTTTCTGTCTCAGGTACTTATACACATAGTAATTACTGTATGTCAAGGGTGGGGCTGCTTTTGCAAAGCTAATTTTTCAGAAATTACTGTGCAACAACACTCAACTGTGTTGTGCTTAAAACAACATACACTTGGTTTGCATTTCAGTAGACTGTGATAATTATCAAGCAAGCTGACACATAGATGATAATGGTAGCAAACACTGGGCTGAAAAGTTAAAGTGAATGATGTTGAAGTGAGTGATAATACAGTAGGTGATGCAACTGCCAGTATTGTAAGCGACTTTGTAAAGGCAGTGTGTTTGACTGTACTCACCCATTCACCAGTAAACATGACTTTCACGTAGTAGCTGCCAGATTACAGCTAACATCACTACTTCTCAGCTGCAAATGACACACATCACAGACCTCTATTGAATGTGACAGTGGCAAAACTATTCTGCTTGCAGTGTCCATGTTTTACTAGCGGACCCTCCCAGTAAAGCCAACATGAAGGGAGTCACGTGGGCATGTTCCAAAACATAGTCGCCCACTGGCCTGCCACTGTTTTAAGGTTGTCTGAGATTTGATTGGGCAGGTAACCCAAGGAAACACATGATGAGGTTTAGGGGGCGAAAGGTTAGGAAAAGGTAAGATTGCAGCTGAAAAACCCAATGTGACCAAAAGTTAAGACCTGTGAGGCATTTTCCCAGGGACTGCACTGAGGGAACAGGATGGGAATGGCAGAGGTGGCCTATTATTGCTATAAATCCCTGAAAACACATTGTAGGAAATGATTTATGTGCATAAATCTGCCTAGTGGGGAAAAAAATGGCAGATCACATTACTGTTTCTGTGTTTGTGCATCTGGGGTTCACGGGTGGTGCGTAACAGATCTGAGTGTACACACCTAAAGTTTTGCATGGGTTGGCAAAGACATCTCTCACATCATCAGATCATTTGTCTTGCATATACAGTGATTAGTCAAAGTGTGGAGAAAAAGATACATTTTTTGATGTAACACGTCATGTTGGTTCTGTTATAACACAGTCGACAGGTGTTTAGTAAAGACACGGACTTGAAAGGGGCTTCGCTTTGTTATGCAATGAGATTTGACATCAGAATGAGGAGTTTCCCTGGGATACAAAGGTTAAGTGAGCAATTAAACTTAACCAGTGAATCTTTCAGTGATTATAGACAAAACCATGATGCGTGAAGATGTTAACTGCTATGAAGCTTTTCAGTGGCTAAATATGCACAGCGCTTTTCACCACTCTTTCTGCATAGAGGAAGTCGTCTAAAGTGGGCGACTGTAACGTTACCCTCATGTTTATACCATTAAACCTAAAACCTGAAGTGAAGCTAATTCACATGGATAGGGTTTTCAAAGAAAAGCGACTGAACGTGTACCTGTGCTTTTCATGAACCTTGCTATGGTTGCCATGGCATATTTCTTTTTATGCAGTTTGCAGTCATAATATCAATCTCTACCCTATCCAGCACAGGCTTCTATTTCTCTTTATATTCCACACGATTTTCTCTTGGAGCATCCTGTTGCTTTACGCCACCGTGTTAACATACTTACTTGTCAGGGGCAGAAGCAGTGATTCTCAGATCCTGCTCTAGCAGCCACATGAAGGTAAATTATTTCTATATATTCCAATTGTCTCCTCAACTCTCTAGTGTTTTAAATACCTCAGCTCTTTTTAGAGTCCTGTATGGGCCAGTTGCCTGTTATGGAAGCACACGTGAAAGCTATATACAGTACTTGCAGTTAATATTGAAAAAAGTTACCATATTGATAGCTTGACAAACATAAGTCACCGTGGTTGGTTGTCTAGACTGAAAATGTAATCTGCATATGAGATTAAGCTGTTGATAGTGGGAGTGAATGGTAAAATTTACTGTACAGTTAATACATTCAGTAAAAGCGGTTTTCTGAAAATGTGTACTTCATGTAGGGATAAGATTTACATCAAATTCTGTTTCATTTTTTTAATTTTCTTCCTTTTTAAACAGTGTGATACAAAATCAAAACTACGAATTCCTCAAGCACCAGTGACAGAAGTTTCTGCAGCAGGACAGTTATGTAAGCCGTTGCTAATTCCGTGCCCGCACGTGTAAGTTTCGGCTGAATGAAATAAATTTTCAGCTTTGCTGAAAGCTTTTCCTATAGTAGCATCCCCATGGCTGTTTGACAGCATCCTTCCATTCCTTTCCCTTTCCAATAGGTACTGTGCTCCAATTCTTCACTTCAGACTTGACTATTTACAGTAAACAGAGCTCTGCCACTTTCCTGTGGTGAGTCACAGTAAGGAAAAACAGACTCTTCAGTTAATTGTGATTGGATGTAATTGCAGATACAACACTCACAGTAGACACACAGTTAAAGAAAAGATACAACCAAATAGAACTCTGACCTGAGTCTTGCTGTTTTTGTTGCTGATGCATTTTTCTCACTATTGCTTTTACTGTACTATAGTTGCTGCTTTTTGTTAAGTATTTCCTTCATAATAATGCACATTTAGAAGCTTTGTTGTCCTTTAGTAATTTCTTCCTGAAAATGCTTTTTTTGTAAGCATTCTATTTTTATTTTAAAGTCTAGGTAGTCTAGCTACAGTGTGACGCTATCCAAGCTAAATAAATAATTAATTCAGTCTGTTGAACTGATCTGTGGATACTTTTTAAATCAAAGGCTTAGACTTAGGTCATCTTCAGGATAATTTTGTGCTGCACTATAATTTACTATCAGCCACTATGAAAGAATCAATGTGAAGCAAAACATATTATTATTCAACCTTATAGTGATAATTACTCACAATTTCCTTGCCTGAGATCATCACAGCACATATACAAACAGTACAACACTTTCTTACTGTTGCTAGCCTGTTGTACAAAATACCAAGTTTTCTTCTGTGCAGCCTAAACCATGTCATCTGTTTGTGCCACCAGGCCAACTTCTGACTGAAAAGCTCCTAAATGTGGAATCAAATGCAGTGATCAGTGGTGGGATCATTTCAACACAACCCACATTGGAAATATCCAGCATCTGTGTACAAAGAACAGCTACTTATTTAACTAACTTAGTCCAGTGTGAGCTCATTCTAATGGAAGGAGTGAAATAAAATCAGTGCCTGGATAAAAAACAGTGACTCACTCTTCAGAGTGGGAACACAGCATAAAGATGATCCATCAACACAAACAAATACAATAGCTTAACTTGTTTAGGGAGAAGCCATGGAGAAACATGACAAGGCAAATCTGTAACAATGCCTGGAATGCATTTACTACACAAAATCAAATAATTTGATTCCTCTGTAATAATATTAGGAAAAAACGGGAGGTTTGTATAGTTTGCTGTTCTGCACACACTTCTTTCTGTTTTCCTATATATATATATATATATAGATATAGATATTCTTTTTTTTTTTTATTAATTTACTCCATTCGCAACATAAACGCTTCTGTTTGTAATACGACCATGTGCCCTGCCACCTTTCAATGTAATGAATTATTCCTGAGCTTTGAGCTAAATGATGGCACCCGTGACTATAGGTAAACTATATACCTCCTAATAAAACCTTCTAACAACTATTATGGTACTCTTAATATGCCAGCAAAATTTGCACTGGTTAAGGACCAGTCTAACTGGGTCAGATCTGGCCAGGTCATAATCCTGGCCTTCTGCAACACTGCACCAACTTGAATAAATGTCAATACAATATGTGTCCTGGATTTGTCCTTTGTAATCAAATGGGATGTTTTAAATGGGCACTAATGACATTACAATTGATGCTAACTGCATCTGTAACTGTGGCACATTCATACAAAGATTTATATATATATAAATCATGTCATATATATATATATATATATATATATATATGACATGTGTCTTATGTAAGTGGAAAATATGGGTCAGGGAAAAACTGTACTCTCAGATATTTACCTTTACATATGATCTGAGAAACAATGAAAACCCTCCCTTTTCCTGGCTGGAAAGGACATTGTGTCAGCAAGATGGACTCAGACTTCAAAAGTTTCCCAAGTGTGAGACGAAGAGGAAATTAAGAGATTTTTGGGGCCTGTTTTTTCATCTTACATTACACAAGAGGGTACAAGGGTACAATACATTTTTTGCTGCATTTAATGAAAACCATCTAATCTTGTGCTTATTGAGTGTTGCTGAGGTCTTCTTTCATTTTCAGAGGGATGTAATAATGAGCAGTTTGTTACTTTTTCAATACAGTGTAGTGCTACAGTGCACACATACAACATGCACATGTTACCATATCTTCATGACAATAGTATGTTGTGGACATACAGTTTTAATGTCCATGTTAAAGTTTGCACTAGTCATTTATTTAGCATTACTTATCTTAGCACCATTCTCAGCTGTAATCCCACTTTAAAATGTATTTAGTCTTATTTCAGTGTTTTATATCAGCGCACAGGTGCTGAATTACAATCAGGACTCTTTTACCATTCACGCTAACGACCTCTGTGGTGCATGTTTCACCCAACACTGGCAGGAAATCCAGTTACGCCACAGCAGAGGGGGGAAAATCCAACACTGTACAGACCCTGAGAGCCCTCCAGTGCCGTACTCCACAGGACCACCTAATAAGCACCTCCATAAACCCAGAAAGCTCTGAAAAAATGTTTTGTTTTGTTTTTTCGCTGGACAACGCCCTCACCATGCGCTCATCAGGGTCAGTTTCTCTTTGAGAAGATCACGTTCAAGCTGTTTTGATGTGGCAAAGTTAAGACCATACTTAAATACGCAGATAGAACTGAATTATGGTTTATCATGCTGGTACAGGGAATGGACTCCGTATTGCTGTCAACTGACCTTCTCAGTGTAATGTGTGAATAGAGTGCAGCTTGTGCTACAAATGACTAACTAGATGTGTGCTAACATAATTTCATCCGTGCACTTCTTTTCTTAGTAGAACAGCTCTGTGTTTACACTGTGCAGATGGCTAATCTAACATGGCTCTGCACTCTCACCAAGCTACGTCCAAGACTAACATTATGAAATGAGCAGCACAAATTACTATAAAAATAGAGGGCTGCTTTAAAATAAACCCAGCTGATTTTACATTTACTGAAATATTAGTTCATCTTAGCCCGCCTCCACATTTTTTAAACCACAATCTCTCCCTCTCCTTTCTTCACATTTTCAGTGAAAAATCAAATGTAAACAATTGCCAGAGTCTGTATTTATTCTGGTGAATGACTGAGGTAATGTTTCCTTTTCTTCAAAGGTCAAACACCACTGTACAGTAAGAACACAGCCTGTTGGATAATGTGTACAACCTACAAACGACTTGGCATAAAGTCAGTGTGCTGTAATAATGATACACAACATCTTAATCATGACATTTTACGTGTTAGTGAATTTGGGAATTGAACTGAATTAAGGCTGTTAATAGACAGTTGTGGAAAAAGCAATGACAACTTTATGTAGTGCTAGACACACTTAGACTGAGTCAGGTTACTACTGCCAAACAGCCTTTACAATCAACATGATTTTTCCTGGTACAAAAGTCTAGAACGATCTTTATAGCAGAAATAAAGCACTGGGTAATATTGTGGGCAACCAAAACAGTTAGTGCTTTATTAGTAGCAACAGTCCACATAGCAGAATAGATTAAAAAAGTGTGTTCGTACTACAGACTGCTGATCAAAGTGCCCAAAAAGTAGCATTACATTTTCAGATGCATACTGTGTAAAGTTTTCAAACCATGTAGCGTATTAATCACACGTAGGAACTACCCCAGGCTAAACAGAACAGGACTGACACGATTTTAAAAACCTGCCAATATGATTTAAATTTTAGTCTGAAAAATAATTTAATGCGAATGTGAGTAGTTTTTAAGATGCTAAAAATGTAGAATGGCACAATAACTGGAAAGTTATTTTGGGATACAGAAAAGTTGAAAAACACAATAAATTGAAATACTTTCCATTTTTGCCCTGCTGCCATGGATAAGAAAACCAGGAACCCAGACCATGACTAAAGTGGAAGGGTATCATATAACCGATCCATCTGCTTTACAAATGAAACTTTGTGTGTTTGCATGTTGCTCAGCTACAGAACAGCAGAGCTGGCAAATGCTGTGCAGGGCAGTGGAATATGGTCACATTTTTGTGCAAACTAAAAGAAACATTTTGCAAAGTGCAGACCCCCTTGACTTGCTGGAAAATGTGTAGAAACTGCCATAATCATGTTCTAAGTATACATTTATGTGAATCTCTGAAATTATTGCTGTTGGACAACTTCTGGTTTTTTGATAAATGAAAGTGGTGGCGCCGAAGGAAATGATGGTGGAAAGCAGATTATACAGCACTTCACTCTATGTCACTATTTTTGTGCAGAAATCTTGCTGTAATACTAATACAAGTCCAATTCTTGTGTTTATCTGCTGGTAAGGTCATTGTGTCGCAATGTTACTCATGCAAAGGACCAGAATGGAATTGTGGGAAAACAGCATATTTTAGTACCTGCCTGAAAGGAGCTGATCTGTTCCTGATGGAATAGACAGCAAAGCACGTCTGTGTGAAATAAAAGTAAATTGTATAATTACAGTACATGAGTAGAACTCTAGAGATGATGATGTCCAGTCTTGCCAGGATAGGACGAAGGATGTAACAATTAAAAAAAAAACATGAAATCAGTATAATTTAGGTTAAGTTTTCGAGTATTTGGTGCTGTGTAGGAAATACTCATTCCATATCTAAACATTAAAAGCTTGGTTGGACTCTTACTACTACTCTTTTGTATCACATGCTCTGTGTAACTATCTCACTTTCTGACTCTATCAATTGTGGTTTGTCTCTGGCTCTAAAGTAATTGCCAGCAGTATGGATCCAGACTTTGCTATGGTAACAGCCGGAACAAAGCCCAGTGTTAAAATCATTACGGCGCCATGCTGATGAGGCTCTCGGTGTTACTTCCACTCGTGAGGCATTCCAGGTGAACCGCAACTCTCTTGGAAATGTTTAATTATAGCTGCATCAAATCAGTAATTGCATTTGTTTCTACCGGACATTGCTTTTCCCAGAAGCTCCTAGGTTCATCACTGTTGACTGTATTATTTGTATAGTATAGTTGTTCTCACATTGTGTTGTGAAATCTTTCCAAGGCTGACTCATGCTTTTACTGTAGACTGAAAGTATAATCCTGAACTGACAGCGTGGAGTTTGGCATGTAACTTGGTTCTGGTTAACTATATACTGGCATGGCTGACATTACATTAATTGGTTCTTCTCATTCCAGCTTTCTAGAAATATTTGTTTAGTATTTATTGAACAGCTGCAGTGTTGTGAGGGCTTGTCTTAGGACGCCTTTGCAGCAGTTTCTCAGTTTCTAGGTGAGAGACAGTATCTACGAGAAAACCTAGAACAATAGTGAACCTTCTTGAAGAGGCCAACTTTCCAAAATTAGTCAAAGAGCATGGTGACGACTCATTCGGGCTGTTACCAAAGATACAAACTAAATATCCAAGTAGCTGCAGGGCTCTCTTACCTCAGTAAAGGTCAGTTATCATGACTCCACTTTGTCACAGACACTGGTTTGCAATGGCATCTGTGGTAGGAGTGGCAAGGCAAAGACCAATGATGAACACTGAGGGGGGCAGAATTATGCCGTCAGGATGTCTGCCTTAGGGCATGGATGACTTTCCAAAATAAAGGAAAACAGGAATTTTGCCCTTTTAGAGAGAATCCCGAAGGAGAACATCAGGTCATTAGTTGAGTTAAAGCTCAAGCACAACTCCATTATGTACTAAGACAGTTCAGTATCCAATACAAAGACAACACACTATTAGGCTCTAATTAGGGAGTTTTAATTCAGCTGGCTTCCCATTGGCAGTAATTAACAAGATTTACACACTTGGACGCAGTGTGATGATTACACGTCATTCCAGTCTCAGGTTTCTCTCTGTTTTCGTCCTCGCATGCAGTGTGAATAGTGAGACATTACACTGTAGGTATATACAGATCTGAAGTTTTATCCTGTCACAGCAAAAGTTTGGAATAGTTTTTCAAAATACAAGTTTTTAGTTTTTATCTTATTTGTTATGCAGATGCACTAAAAAAACAAGTGCAGCAAGTCTTAAAACTGAGAATTTGCTGCCTGCACAGCTCAAAACACCAACTGGATGGAGAAGTAAATAATGTATCGTACATTCAGCAAACGAGGGAAATGAAGAACGGAACTTTACCGGAATGCTCACATTTTAAGCTATGTCTCGTAGCATCCGTTTACAATTATCTATTTTGGTTAATATTTGTGAACATTTACCCCCCACTGTCAAGCAAGGGAGATGAAAGGGTCTCCTCTATCTACATAAGGGGGGGGGGGGGGGGGGGGGCATTACATCAGCCTAGCTTAAGATCCCATTGTGGATGTGTACACTAAGTCTGGGTGACATCATGCTGGACTTTTATCCACCCGGTAGCAGCCACGATGTTGTCCCCCTCATCAACCCCCCACACTCCCTTCCTCATTTCTAATTTCTTTTTTCTATGACTCTGAGGCTTCCATCTGTCAGCAATCATCTGACCTTCAAATCCCAGACTGGGCCATTGTTTGCCAATTGGCCCCACCTGCCAGTAATCTTCCCCACAAGGCAGCGCCGCTGGTTTTGAATCAGGTCGGCCATTTGTTTCCCCTCCGATGCTAATCACCCGTTTGTTGTGAACATGCTGTACCAGTACATGTCAGGAGACACTGTGCTGCTGTGCTGTGGGATGAGATCAAACAATGTGCAATGATCTGGGCCATGATCAAGACTCTTTGACCTGAACTGCCTCCAACTTGACCAACTGATGACAAAGTGATCGCATGAATACATTTGCAGCAACAGCTTGGCTCTCCTGAGCAGCGATTTCCCCCTTCTGCATTCTCACAGTTCTTGTTTGAGCTAGATGTTAGTCAGCCTTGCAGAAACACACCTGATACTCAGAGATAGAGAAAACACCCATGGTGCCACATGGCTCATAGATCTGGTGCACCTCTAGTGTAAACTGCAGCTAGAATGAAATAGAAGCATTCACAATGGAGATACAGGGTTTTGTCAGTTTGTACAACGATCTTGTCAAACACTAATTAAACTATAAATTAAGGGGTGCAGTCACTGAACAAAAATTACTTTGTGTCTTCACTGACAGCTAATCCGGACAAACCTACAACACTGCTTCTCTGAATCCAATGAAATCTTGTTGTATTTTTTTTCCAAAATATTTCACTAGAAATGTTGTGGCAGATCCTCTTTCTCACAGTCTGCATTATAGTGACTTAATTTATGAAAATATATTGCAAATAGAGATGCATCAAAAGCCAGATTGTGTTTAATAAACAGTCGTTCCTGACGTGTATGTGCTTTCTTTTCCTTAACACATTTCTCATAAACTCTATTATGACATTAAAACATTGACTTGCAGCCCATAGTTGAAGGTTCTGACTTTCCCACATTTTATAATAAATCATACTCATTTCTGCACTTTGGTCAACATGGCCAGCGTGATTCCAAACAAGTAAAGACCCAAATAATGAGGAAAGTGCAATTTTAAAGCTCACTAAGCATCTGGGAGTGGTTATATAGGACGATGCATCACAGAGGGGTTCTTTGGCGTGAATCATTTATGTTGGAAACACGTTCTTTCCAATATCTAGAACAAACCAAACAAACAAAACAAGTGCTCCGGCAGTACTACAGGCTTACTGGGAAACACCACTATAAACCTTGTGGAATTCAAATGGAAACTTACCCTGTTACTGTTTGAAAACCTGCCCAGGACTCCCTTCTCATATGCATCAGCACACCAGCCAGCTCCCAGTTAAATCCACGACTAGAAAGGTCTCAGGGTTTTATGGGTACAATTGTTTTGATTTAGAATGTAGCAAATGCTACAGCAGGGAAAACATTTCTTGTGAGGAAATTAACCTTGATCACATTCAAATGTTTTGGCAAATTAGTTTTAACAACAGTCTTAAAGTATCTGTAATAAAGTGGTGTCTGACTTTTATCTGTTTAATAAAGGTGTGTTAAAATCCTACCCAAGAGGAGTAAACGATAGATATTGTTAAGTTAGATGATTCCAGAAGTTTAGTAGGTTAGGGTCTTTACAAAAAGACATTATTTGAGCTATAGTCCACTACTTCAATAACAAAATACATATGCTCTTAACCTACAGATTGTTATACTGAAACATTTTGTAAAAAGAGAATGCTATAGTAGGGAATCAAGACACCTGAACTGTTATCATCCGTCAGCTAACGGTGAAACAGTTACAGTAATAGAGCAGCTCACTGTAATTTCACAGACACAACACAGACATTCAGCCTTTTATTATTATTATTCAGAGTAAATAACTTTTTTTCTCATATAGTGACAGTTTCTATTCAGTAGCTAGTGTCTGATGCCCTCCTTTCCCAATAATGTGTAGGCTGTGCTGTATGTGGCGTTTTTTCCTGATATTCCTTTCAATTCAATCTGTATTTCCAGTCACCTATTGCAAAGATAGATTGTAGATAATTCCCAGTGGGGTATATTGAATATTCAATTGTTAACGAATGCAAATAGCAATCTGTGTCTTTTGTACATTGAAGAGGCAACACATTAGGTCAAATTGAATAAAATAGTACCTACTATATGTGCGTCATCCAAGACATGCCAATTCTTGGTCAATACAGCCTTCTTAGTCTTACAGTGGACAGCTACAAAAGACCCCATGGGTCTGAAGGAAATGGAACAAGCAGATAACAACCATGTGGCTCCGACAGCTTTGTTCTCTCCACCCAGAACCTTCTGACTTTGTGCTACAAATGGTCAGACAATGAGCACGAGGGTGGACCAACTTATTCAGTGCTCTTATCATGACCTGCCATATTGCAAATCTGAAAGGTACTTGCTTATCATATGGTTGGAGAAACCAAACCCCTGTCACTCTGTCTGTTAATCATTCTAACCCCTTAATATCCAAGCATTACAAGTGGTTGCCGAGAAAAAAAAAAGCTAGGCACATTACACGCACAATATACATATTATAATATATATATATATATTTATATATATATATAGTGTATCATTTTATATTCTGCTCTTTCCCAGTATCACATTTTCTTTTGTATACTACACTGTATTTTGGTACACTTTGTCACGCGAGTATTTTGACCTCTTTATTTATAGATGCTTCATTTGTTTAAGAGCGTCTTTGCCACACAACCTCATTTAGCCGCACAATAATCAGGTTTTTCCATGTGTTTTGCTCAAATTTCCGACACACTTTATGCTTACCCTTAATGACCTGATTATTTGTCTTCCAATATCAAAAACAGATTTCTACCCAACACATTCTTTCCCTTGGAAGCCAAAGGGTGATTCCATTAAAGCTGCTTCTAATCTCAGATGGGTTGTTAAGAAAGAAAGTGCTGGTATCAATTAAAAAGCACTACAGACTTCACACCAAGGGGAATGTGCTTTGATGTACTTATTTATCATGTGGAACTTCTAACTCATGCCCAATCTTCATGTAGTTAAAATGTCTCACACTCAAGAGTTAGACACTCTAGTCTGAAAGTGACCATATCCCATGTATTACCAAAAAACAATGTAAACAAGTGACAACGGCGTCCACATACAGGCATTCATACATTTCCTCACACATTTCCGGCTGCTGCAACCAATGAGCCAATAAAGAAGCATGCATTTCTGTCTTCCCAGTTAAAAGCATGATTCAGTATTTCCTCAATGCCACTCTTACCCAATAAAGATAGTGATGGAGACAGCTGGCAGACAGCAAACCGATAAAACCAAATGGCAACCCAGAGCCTGGTCTAAAAGTCACAAGACATCTGCACACATAGTACCACTTTGAGAACCTTTTTCCTTGAATATTGCCGAAAGATACTGTATATCAAAGCCTCACTTATTCAATAACCATTACATATGAATAATTTACTGCTGACAAGGAAACACTGTACATCCTGCAAACCACTGGCATTCAGATTTGGGGTGCAAAGCTGACTGGGTGTCAGTGTGATATTGTATAGATTCCCCACTTACCCTGTTTGGTGAGCAATTGCTAGACGGCGTTATGTCATTGTGAAAATCTATATGTACTGTAGACCCAAACATGTACTTCCCAGAAAGGTCAATGAGTTCACTTGATGCTGTGTATGTATGTTTTTTCTGCAACTACAGAAAGAAAATACTTAATGGTGTATCTATATGTAGGTTCGGAATCTTACATGCAAATCATGTACAAGCCCTTGACTGAATTTGAATAACTGTCCAACAGTTAAACAGAAACCATTTGCAGGGGAAAAACGGAATCCCCTGTTAAACGAACTATACTGCTGACTATACAATAAACAAATAACAGGTAAGGGCCAAACATTGCACGAAGGTGCTTGGAAAGAATGCTAACATTTAACAACCTGCAGTGGGGTTTTTTTCAGTTTTTCACCCCAGACTTCTCATGTCTAAAGTAAGTGGTACTGGAACATGTAAACATAGAGCAGTGGAAGCATCTCAAATGCCACCAGACCTAGAGAGCTATAGTCACCAATTCCTTCAAAGAATTTAAGTAGCTGCAAGGAGGGGTTGTTTTCCAGCTAGAAAAGTGGAAAATCCAACAAGAAGCCATTGCTTGTCAAGCAATGACTACTTTTGGGGGCTGCTGGAATTGAATAGTGCGGCACAAATACTTCAGCATTTACAGAATGAGAATACTTCCCAAGATGCAAATGTAATGAAGCCTATAAGTGAATGATTATCAAATACATCAAAGAGATTGGTTATAAATTCAGTATGACTAGAAAACTGCATGATGTAGACTCAAAACAAAGGACCCATTCAAGCTCACAGAAAACACATATTGCAGAACCCATGTTGTACTGTAACAGGCTTTTGGGTTGAATCCTTCATCTTGCCCAAAAAGGAACCCAATATCTAGACACCACATAGACATGTCATCACCTCTTAGTATCCATATCTAAAGTACACATTTGGTAAAATGTAGTTTCCGTTGTCACTGTTTCTGCCTTGTGCGTATGATAATATTTTCTCATGATAAAGAGCTGAATGTCAGATAGAGTTCGTGTAATACAAAGAAGCCCTGGGCGTGATTATGACTGAGCCTTAAAATAGATATGTTACCTGAAAGTAAGTAGAATACATTTTGTGTAAAATGTTAAGTCCATATGTGAAGGAAATAGCTTTCACACATGTGCCTTGTTAGTTTAATTTATGTCAGCTCTACCTCGGGGTCCAATCAAATCTATGCAATTACACTGACATACTATACACAGAGAGAGTGTAATTCCTGTTGGCTAGTAGATTCTGGTTCTTTTGGGGGGGTGATATCCATAAATTGTGTTTGAGTGGGAAGAATAAGTTATTATTAAGCATTATGAAAAGTATTGTGGCTGTTTAAATGAATCATCAATTTAAAAACTGTTTGTGTATTACGACATTACAACAGCAGCCACAGGGAGCACACAAGACTAAGTGGAGCTTATTAAGCTTATTAAGAAGTGTCTTGCTTGAATGTATGGAAGAAATTACTGCATACTGAGGATTTTGATCTGATGAGGCTCTTGGATCACGCATGATAAAAGCGTGACGGGCTGGCTGGTCAGCATGTTCACTTTGTACTTCTGGTAACTAAACATGAACAAGGAACACACATGGTTCACACAAACAGAGGCAGTCACTTTAAAATGACTCATCACTGCACGAGTCCATGGAGAAATCTCAGTGAATCAGCACTAATTTTCCTATCAGCACTAATAACATGCTCACTGCTAACTGTTCATTCTTACTGAAGTTTCCTAGTGGTAAGTGGCTCAGCATGCCTATAGTGTTTTGGTGTCTGAGGTCACATCCTTAAAGGAATTAAAGGCAGGCCCATGCCCCCAACTCCACATCTAACAGCATTGATCTCACTTAGCCAAGGGCAAGCTTTGTGGCAGAAAATAGCACTTGTTAGCAAAACAAAATGATCAGAATTGTTCTGGGCTGCAGGTCTAACATATCTGCTAATAAAAGTGAGATGGAGGTATTTATGGAGGTATGCCAGTAGTATTTAAGAAGTTGTATAATTTGTCATTAATACGACTATCAGACAGTTCACAAGGTTAGAATTACAGTAAGTGAGGATAGCTACTAAAGTTTTCTACACCTTGACATACAACAGCTTGAAATTGAAACACTATATTTTTTTAATATTTTATTTTTTAAAAGTATTGGTAATTTTATTGCATAAAATATTTGATATATAATGTTTACAAAAGGTAAATAATACAATCAATTAACCTTTTTTTGGCTACAATGTAATTTATCTCGTGGAAAGCGAAGCAAATGAAACAAATCCCATATGGAAAAATCTGCGTGAAAAACGGAAATTAGGTAGCGCCTTTCCTTAATCAGCAGCTCAGTCAGACAGAAGGGATTACCTGCATTTGTAACTGAGTGATCGTAAAGTCCTCTGCAGCTAAGTGGCTGTGATGCATGTCTTGCCCCAGGAAAATTAAGACTGGACGAAAGCTTTTGATGTTCCCTTTTATCCAATCTAAGGAGGCTTTTTTGAGCATTTATGTGGTTAGATTCTCACACGTCATCCCCTGCTTTCTCAGATTTCCTCCTCTCTCACGCCTGCATGTGCGTTAGACAGACAGTAATTTGTGTGAATTGCTGTGTAATTAGGCCTATCTCTTATAAAGCAACAGTTGCCAACAGCTGCATCTCATTCCAAAGCTTGAGACTGGCATGTCCCTCTGAGACAATCGTTTTTCACATCAGGTCATTAGAGCAATTAGCCACATTGTACCTAATTACCTGCTGTCGTTTAGCCTAATGATATTACTTAGAAACACTCTGTAAATAAGATAGAGCTACTTTGTGAGCCTCCACCTTCGGTTTGTAGGCCAACAAATGAGAACATGCCAGCTGTTCAACAGACTTCAGTTTTTAAAACACCTCTGCAAGGTTTCTTTACTTAGACGCCATCAACAGTAGATTTACCATATGCCTTTATATGCCACAGTGGCACACACTGAGAAAGCCTGATGGTTCATAAACACAAACATTAGTTTTGTTGCGGCTTAGTACCCACTTTATCTGATAAACAGCCCCCGTGTGTGTGTGGGTTAGTATCTTGTAAAAAAGGAACGTGATGTTTTCCTACTTTTAAAGCCAAGACGACATAGCTAATCTAGCCACTGGCATGAGAGATGAGGGTGATGGCCAAGCTGTTGGCTATTACGGGCAACACCCTCCATCCTCTACAAGACACCATGACTGCCCCTGAGCAGTATCTTCACTGATGGGCTGTTCCTCCCAAGAGGGAATCTACCACAGCTCCACAACTAACATCACTACTCCCATTAAACTCAAGTAACTCTGCACTGATTTGCCTAATTACACAGCTTAAAGGCACCAGTGACGTTAATCTCATCTGTGCCTCTCTGTCTATTATTTGTGTTGTACTCTGCTATACCTATATTCTGATTTTAGCTTTATAAACAGTAACACTCCAATTTCTTTTTAACAGAATGCAAAGGGGTTTCACATTGCTACAGCAATAGTTTAAGAGACACCTTGCAGTGAGCTTACAATTTCTTATAAATATATATGTGCTTTTTAAATGTATTTTGTTTCGAAATGTCTTTTTTTTGCTCATACTCCTACCTACAAAGTGGGTGGTGGAGTGAAATTCAAATACAAAATATGAGCGTGTGCAGTAAATCTTTCTGTTTACCATATGTGCAGGTGTCAGTAGACTTAATTTATAACAGTCCCTTTTAATTTTTAATTGAGCAGGTTTTCTCTATCGCTGATAGCAGTGATAGCTCCCTGTAGACATCTCTATTCAACACCGACTGCCTAGAAAGAGCAGAGTCAGAGTAAGAAGCTAAAATATAACCGGTGTTTCAAACAAGCCACAATGACTGAAAACAATACTGAGTCTACTGCCAACTCATGTTGGGTCTTTTTACTAATCATTTTGAGAGTGCAGTTTTCCTTATAATCATCCTTCAATCAAATGGGCTCGCTAATACTAAGTACCCAGGAGGTCTTGTTACAATAATCTAGATGAGAAAAGACCTTTGCCAGAATATCTCTTATTTTTATCTGGCCTGTAATTTACTCTGAACTCTTGATACTTGTCAATACACTCTAAAAAGTGTAAATAAGAAAAAGATTTTCAAATTGCCATTACAGGAGTTTGCAGAGTGATGTTTGGGGGCATTTTTAAAAGAGAAATAATGGTTTACTAATGAATTTATACCACAGACATGTTAATGTCCTTTCTTATTGCTTCTCTTTGAATACAGGTATCTCTCTCTAACTTTTTACAGCGTAGGTTCTCTGCTGACAACGCTAAGAATAAGGGAGGGTATGGAAGTAATTACTGAGACCTGTTTCTAAGTACTACATCATAGGAGGTCACTGGGTTCAAGATTGTTGTTGTGCTTGTGTTTTACTCTGGTTGCTTATTATTAAGATCGTTTATTAGCAGAATATTTGGTCATTTCGGGGACCATCATACTTCAACTTCACCCACGTACTCACACAGGGCTTACCCAAGCTACAGTAATACCAATAACAGGTGTTCTGTTTGTGTGGTTGGTTTATTGAGCAATATACCACGGTTCAGCTTGTATAGCATTTAAAAAGCTATGAATATTAAGTGTCACATACACACATTGTTTTCTGGACTGTACCATTGAAAGATGTGGCCCTTTACTACGGAGCACACTAGGGGTAAAAATAGCACTTCAGCGTTACTTCCAGTTTTACATGGAAGGAAACGGGCAGTGTTGACCTAATAGCAAGCACAAAGACTGTCGTGGTGGGAATATGAGCAGCGCATTTGTGTCATCATTTCTTTCCTGTTGGCCAGACCTTAAACCCCAAGATAAGAACTCTAAGCAGCACCACCTCAGCTTCTGCAAACTAATGCAAAAAACAAAACACCACATTAGATGCTTGCTTAGGTAGATGGCCATTTCTCTTTACCCCTTGCTTCAACAAGTCACAGGAACAAGGCTTAAAGGAAAACACCTAGAAGAGTCGTCAAGGAGGAGGAGAGGTTTTGTCTGTTTCACATTAGGCATATCTGCCGTGCTTTGGTTGACAGCAGCCTAGGATAGTGACACAACAAGTTATCACCCCCAAAAAGCGGTTTTACCCAAAGCCACACCCCCACTGGTTGCATGGTGGGCAGGGGGTTTGATTATCTCATAGTAACTATACACATTTTATTTATGTGTGTGTATTAATGTTGAATATAAATGTCCACATCTTTAGCATTTTAGTTTTTAGTCTTATCCGCTTATGTTACTACATATAAAACATTATGGAAAGTTATTTAAAACTATCGAAGAGGTGCAACATAGATACTGTACACTTCAACACAGTGAAGTCAGAAAATAACATAGCTTTGTAGTTATAAAAACCAAAAGACATGCAACAGGTATTTGCAAGATAACAATTTAGTCATATAAGAAACTTGATACTATGAGTGCAGCGTACTGCTAAAAATAACAGAAGATGAAAAAAACAATGCAATGATTCTGAGTTAGTGAATGGTAACTGTTGCCCAGCGTGGTGCGCCGAATGTTTTAATACGAAGCTCTGAGGTTGAGAACAGCACACCTGGGACACAGCAGACACACCACTAGCGGAAATAGTCCTCTGCCAAGAAAAGCAATTGAAATTTCCAGAAAATCCCCCCCCCCCCCACACACACACACACTCCAACTTCCTTTTAGATTGTTTCCTTTGTAAAGGATGATAACAATGTCCTATGTCCCAATGTCCTACAATTTGACATATTGATACTCTACATTTAAATTATATTAGTCACATATTACTGATATATCCTAGTGGTCAATAAGTCATATTTGACCATTTATTGCAGTTAGCAAACATATGGCTTATGTCTTCATATGTGTTCCAGTTTTTCCTTCTTTGGTCTGTTTTTTTATGACCTGTAAAATAAGTATCGTATAATCTTACAAAGTGATGTTTGGATAGCACGCATGAAGTACATACCTACTGGTTAAATTATTCAGAGCCATTAAGATCATTAGACATTTTGGTAGTAGAATACATGGACATGTATGATATTACAATTGTGTTATATAACATAAAATATATACTGAAAATAATACAAAACTATGTAGCATCTGCATCTTAGATCAAGCAACAACCATTATGATGTGATTTGCAAACCCTCCATTTCATTGCTTTTCCAATATTCAGTGTCAAGCCGCAGAAGCAGAATGGCCTCCAAGTGAATTTGTGCCATTATTCTGCATTTATAGGAAAGGTGGAAAAACATTATCTCTCCTTGGCTTATCTCCTGGAGTAAAAAACTACTTTCCATAAAAATATCTCATCTCTTATACACATTGTACGTTGAATAGTCTAGTTTGTTATTACAATGCCTACACTTATTTCCGCAAGTAGCAACTGGACAAGTAATAGCATAACATTCAAACCCACAGGTTGAATTGGGACTTGGAGTCTAAAAAAATGCTATTGCTATTTTCATCAACTATATCTGTGCAGGCCATTGCTTTTAATGGTATATCATTTGTTTTTTATTGTTTGATTGCATTTTGAAGCCTGTTGAACTTTTGTCCTCTTAAAGTTTTTCATGAAGTGGATTCGTAATTTACTCCCTCATGATGGAGCCAGTTTAACAGCGTAAAGGTTCATTTCTCCATGTCTTATTCTGTAATGGGGACATTGTTGATTTGCAGTTCTTAACTCTCAAATGTTTTTTGTGTTCATGCCACGTTGTATATTTTTTAGCTGGTTTGACATGTAAACATGCTTGAGCGGTGGTTTGTTTGAGACAATTAAGCCTTTGTTTTGGAATGGCTGGACCCCTCCTACCTACAATGTTGCAGGTGCTGTAAAAGTAGAAAGAGCACTTTTCAAAGTTTATTTTGATAGGATCAAATTGCCTTTGAATGTAGAGTCTAACCTGACAAGGCCACCAGGGAAAATGTGAAGCAGAAGTTGTCACTGTTACAAATTCTCATGGTTCCCATTACTAATTGCAAGCCAAGCCTCAAGGAGATTGGTTTCTGGTGTAGTGTTTTATGTTTTTCCATTTTTCTTTTTAAAAGTTTATACCAAAATGTATGATGTTTTGCCATTTTTACATGGATTAATTAGACATATTTATTAAAATTGACGTAGCTCTTGTTTGTCTATAATTTGAATATTTATATATTGTATATTTACATCTTTTTAAAACACTAAAATATGAAAAATTAAAATGCTGTGCCAGTATCCAGTCATTGCTCTCTTAGATTGGAGAATATGTTGTACTGTCACTTCAGACAATCAAGAGTAGGTTATCTAGGAGGCAAAATGTAAGGAAAACAAGGTGGGCCAGGATGATGAAAAGGGCTTTGGGTGGGTGTTATCAAAGGGGGTCAGGGTCCCCACCTCCTCAGCATTAGTAAGGTTCCTAACGTGTAAGGGTTTGGTGGGGTTTTTCCTGTTCTCTATCTTTTAAAAACAAAACCACATTGACTTCCTCTTACTCAGGCATTACTCAGCAGACTATCATCAACACTCAACAGGGAGCCTGGACATAGTTTAAACAGAAGAAGTAGAAATATAATATTCATACAGAGTCTTCCAAACCTGGACAAAATGGATACATTTGCCATCAACATTGTTTGCTATTTGTGAGACACTAGACAGAACCAGCTAGATGCTAATTGCAGTATTTGGAATTCATTTAAGCCAAAATCATTGAAGAGACTTGAATAGAAAGGCATCAATAATTTTGTGTCAATAAGTTTAATTTCTTCTAAATAAGTACAATTGAATATTTCTAGGAAACCCAGAACCTTACTCATGCTCATGTTTGCATTTCCCTCTACCCATTCTTTATTTAAGACTCAACAGGAACTCACCTCATGTCCATTGTTTCTGGAATGAAATCCCTACCACTCGCTATGAGAAGGCGAATATTTATCCTTAAGTCAGATGTTTACCTCATCACTGTTCCTGCGGATCTTACAAAATATCCGTACAGCCTATTACAAAACGAGCTTGAAGATACAGACAATTAAATAGCATACATTACCACTTAGAGATTATTTTGCTTGGGCTACGTTTTTCTCACTGCTAATGTATCTCAACAGTAAACAACAAATATTTTTTCTTAATTACTACACAGAATTTGAAACAATATATCTTGTAGAAACCAAACTTAATACCTGCATGCATTGTGTAATGTAAACATCAAATTTTGCAATGAGAGTAAATGTGTGCTGCATATAAATGGAGCAAAGTCAGATTAATTTTACTCGATTTACAGTATTTGCAGTTACTGTTCACTGTTGCTCACATTTCCAAATGCTGTTGTCATTACTTACAATTCCTGTGCTTTCCAAAGTTACTAACAGTGACCAGTAATTTCCCAAAAGATGAGACATTCCGTATATACACACTCACACCCTCAGCGTGACAGACCACACCACCGCCACCTCTGTGTGAGTGTTTGGTTTTGTGTTTTTTTTGTTGGTGGGGGCGTGAGGGTTAAGAACGAACATAATTAGAGTTGGGTACAGTTCTCTGAAGCACATTAGCACAGAGCCCACAGCGTAGCAGGTCCCATAGAGGACAACACAGCTGTGCAAAAACAGGTACATGGAAAACCAAGCTGATATAAAACAGAAATGTCTGAACAGAACAACAACATGAGGTGGGGGCTTGTAGCAAGGAAAGTTAGTATGCTATGTGCAATTTCTGCTCTATACTGAGGAACTATTACAGTATGCTAGTGGGAAAAAAATTCTTAGTGCAGTGGCTTTGATGACAGACTGATCTTTTACTTATCTTCGCCCAAGGGTGTGTCACAATGTAAATCAGCCTGATTTGACTTTCATTTGGTTTTAAGTGTTAAAACAAAGATGGATGGTCTTTGACGGTGATAATAGCTTCCTTTAGGTGTTTAGGTGTCCCCTTTCATTCATGTGGTAATTGTAAGCAATTAGGGCCATTTAGGTACAGATCATTATCAAAGAATCCACTATGATAACCAAACAACTGTGGCTCTCCTGTAATGCCGTGTCAGGTTGGAGTCAGTCCATGTACAGCCTGGTTTCCTATATATGAATCATTATACTTTTGTCATTTTCATTCAAATAAACAGCCAAACAACAAAAGCTCTGTAAACATCTGTCCATACACATCCATGAACTTGGTTATGAAAATTATATCGCACAAAATTCTAATAACAAAATAGTTGATTTTGTGTGTTTCATGAGGCTCAGAGAATCATATTCACTTATTTACAGTATTAAATGTCACTTTGGCCGGTCTGATATGCAACCAACAGCAACAGCTGATACTGATACTGTGCATCCCCGAAACATCCACTGTCTCACAAGACCACGTAGAGAAGGTTCTTATCCTCCTTCAATCAAAAGAACAGAAGCAGAATGTAAACCAGTCTGTGCACCTTTTTAGATGGTCAAAGTTTGAAACCACGTGGTCCAAAGGTGTAATGAAGAAATACAAGATGCAAGAGAAATAAAAGTTCTACTCATTTAAAGTCAACTACAGAAGCAACAGTAGCTTCAACAGAATCTTTAAGACAAAAACGTCACTGGAGAAACTGATGTTCGATTTGATAATTTAACTCTGAGAAGCAAAACCACAACAGTAAACACTTCACATGAGAGATGCTGCCAACATTACAACATAAAATTGTTGTGGATTACTACTACTTACTAATGTTTTAACCAGATGCACAAAAATGAAATAAAACGCATTTCTTTCATCATCATCACTTTCATAATCATGAAAAAAGAGTAAAGCTACATGCTTTTTGATTACACTCATATGGTAGCAATTAGGCTCATGCCATAGCCTCTTGTGCCTAGTCCTTCTGGAATTCATACCCGTCACTGAGATCATTGTGCCAAGTATAGTTATTGTCACAGCAGATGATTTGAACCTGACGCAGGCATGTCTTTACAGAATGACTGTCGACACTGTCTGGTGTATGTTTACGTCCTGGATGATGGTGAAGTAGGATTAGTCTAATATCATTGTCTGAGTAACAGTTTCCACAGATGTTAAGAGCAGTTTGTTGAGCTTTTTCCTGCTGTGCATTTCCCTGCCTAAAGGTTGTGGTTCACCAAGGTGGGTGGGACAAGAGATTTTAATTTCTTTGCGACAGGCACTGAAGTGAAGTGAGGTGATGCAGGCTGACATACTCAGTCGAGAGTGTACTGACGAAATATGTGCTGGTTTGCAGGCGTGCTAAAATAGACTTTCTTGAATTACAAATGTACTTAAAGGAATCCTATTTACCTTGGTAATAATTTTAGACTTAAAGGAAAGTTCAACCAAAATTGAAACTCTTTTTTTAATTTGCTAATGTCAGTGTTGGTCAGAACTTCACAGACGTTTGTGGAACCACTGCGGAGCAGGTTAAACCCCACAGATCCATGTAGACTAGCTCTCAAAACTTACATTTTCTGGTTATATATATATATATATACAGAAGGAGCAGTAACTCTAAGCACAGGTGGGATGACCAAGAAGTTGCTGAAAAAAGGGCCACGATGACAACATGATTTACTAACACGTCCCTGTTTTTTGATCATTCTGTAACTATGTTTTACTTTGCCTAAACTACAAGCAGCAAGTACACATTACCTCATTACAACAATACACTTCATGAAGAGATGTCACCTTCACTCAGACAAGCAGGTTTGCACTGTTTTAGCTACATAGATCAAAACCATCCTAGTCTTAATGGGTAAAAAAATAACAGATGTACATGGACAAATAAGCTTAGTCAAATCAAGAAACAGAAAAAAGCTAACTTTCTTTTCCTGTATACAATATAAGCCCTGCCACAAACTTGTCAGACAGTCAAACAGTGTCGTCTAGTAAATGTTGTTTTGATACTCTACTGTTTAGATATACTTTTAATTGCTCTTCTTGACGCATGTTCCAACCCCATCCTCAGGCTCCCCCTCTATAGCCTAATCATTCAATTTGCTTTTGTGGAAACAGACAATTATTGAATTTCCACATTTACAATCAAACAACATATGACAAAATGAAGATATACAACAGCTGAACTCTTCGCTGTCTCTTTTTTCCCCTCACTTACCTTGACTGAATATCAGCTGCATGACGTGCTTTAAAGAAAAGCTGCTCTTTGGTTGCAGGCAACATAACATATAATACATAGTTTCGTACTGTAAATGGTCTTTAAACAAATGTAATTTGATTTATTACACAATGCATCTATTCATATGTGATAGTATGGCATAAAAATCCACCAGAGAGACTGTGGAGCAAAGTCCTTTACCTGCTATGTAGTGAGATCAATCTAAGCTATGACAGCAATCATTTCCTACTTAACAATGGCTTTCAGATAAATGTTTATGCAGAGCAGTCCAGAAATACTTTATCTAAACTAACAGGCTTGCTTTTAATGACACCAGTCCTTTTATTCTGAGCCAAACTGCACCAGTCAGACGCCTTTCGGATGTGTCCTTCTACTCAAGGCACCACTATTGGGTTTCTTGCCATTTATTTTGTTCAAATCAACATCCCCACCCAGAACAAATGGTCTACCTCCGATGACTCTCAAAACAGATCGCACAGGATGAGCCTAGGTCTCCAACTGGGTTTCCTATAACCTTTGATAGCCCTCAGAGGAGCCTCTGCTCATCGAGTGTTCAGCACATCAAAGGTGGATCAAACATTTTTATGTTTTGCTCTGCTGTGTCTTTCCTGTCCAGTCAGATGAACAAATGACTTTGACCCAAAATGAGTGAAAATGGTAAATGATATATCAGTTCTGTGGTGGAAACAAAAATTATGTAACTCATGGCCCATAAATAATTCTCAAACAGCCTTAGCAGCCTAATAGTATTAGTATAATTATTAATGTTACACATATAAATCAGTTTTGTTAGAGATTAGACTTTGTTTGCAAAGAGCAAGATGAGTGTTTTTACTGTAAAACTACAACTTGTCACTGAACAATGGTGATTGTGAGGAAATGTCCAGGCTAGCGAGGGCAAAGCAAGTGGGAATGGGAAGGAGGCAGGAAAGCCTCCCTCAGGAAGGATACAGCAGGGCATGAGACAACACGGCAAAGGCAGCAAGAGCATGGCAGCCCACCAAGAGTAGTTTGGCAGACCTCGGCTGACACAGCACTTCACTGCAGCGGCCACACAAGTTCTCTTTGGTTGAGGCTTACAGGGCTTTGCACTGGAGCAACTTCTCTCACGTTGTGGATGTAAACAGAACACACGTCAAGACTAGATGCAATCAGACAAGATAACACACTTACAAAAGCCACACGTGCACTCAAGTCTATACTGAGCTTTCTAAGGGTCATGTAATAGATGGAATGTTGCTAAATCCACTAAATCTGAACAGAACAGGCAGTACTTAATAATTTACTATTATTTTAACCATACACATTCATGAAAGTACACAATCCCTGTACTAATGACTGAACACATGGGTCAAACTCAATTTACATGACCATATGCTGACAAATTAGTATATAATAATAATAATAATAATAATACACAGATGTGAACATCTGCCAATGTACAAGTCTTGCTAAATGAATGCAGACACATGTTGACTACTGGGCTTCAACAGCACATCTACACAGTGACTGACTGATGTCCAGACTTGGCCAGATTAAACTTGAAATGACCTTAAGATGGTAGAACAGTCCCCAGCCATTAAAAGTTGCTTTCACCCATATACCGCAGGGGCTGCCACACACCCATGGCAGCGAGCTACCATGCAGCCAAAGTCAACATTGTGATAAGTGGACTGGCTTCTGACCCCGTAACCATCTCTACAGTAGGAGATATGGGTTTAGGGATCCTGGATTTGTGAGGTTGCACTTTAGGTAGCAAATATTAAAAATTAAAACCATTAACAAAGACAAGTAAAATGGCTTTCAACAAAGTAAACGATTAATAGGAAAAACTTTACAAGGCACCCAATGCTGGTTGGCTACTTACTGGCTTCCTGCTAGAGAAGTCAGTTAAAGGTGACATGATTAGTTTGCCAGTGAGGTAAGACAAGCTATTATTAACTCACAGTAACAAAAGAGTAATGCTGTCACCAACTACTTCACGGCTAATTACTTGACCACTCCATGCTTGACACCACCATCCGGTGCTTCACTGTTTTAGGAAACAAACGTCCACTTCCTACGCTTACTGCCAGCTTCTCGCGCAGTGACAAATGATGGCAATAATTTAAGGAAAAGCCCCTCCCAGATGTGAGGGCAGCTTCAGGGCTTATAAATTGAATAAGTCTTGCTTTTACAACCACTCAGTGTCTGCCAAAAGGTTTCCCTTCCGTTCCACAAGTCTATTACTTATTTGGAGAACCTAATAATGATTATTAAGGGTGGCAGAGTGGCCTAGTGGTTACAGTGACCATAACATCAAGTAGAGGACAGGGGTTCAATTGCAGTAACAGCCGTATATCCTGGCCAAAAGCCCTTCAGGAAGATGCTGAAACCACTCAGTCAGTGAATAGCAGTCTGGATATGACTGCTTACAGCTCACACACCGTATATGAAGACCATCCTGAACTTTGTCTGAATACTGTGAGATTTTTTTTAGAGGACAGGGTTGATGTGCCCACAAAGTAATAAATGACAGTCATAATAGCCAGGACATGTGTGCTGGTATATGCTGATGTTTAAAATGTTGTTCATAAGTGGAAGAAGGACGCCCTGTTTCCTACTTCTTGCCATTTTCCAAACTGACTGATGGCTACACACACTCTTACATACACACACACACATGCAGGCCAACTTGTAAGACAGCTGTGGCATAGTGTGTGTAATTTTAACTTGTAAGGCACTTTGGATAAAAATGCCTGAACCTACTTCAAATGATGTCTATGTTTATCATTCCACCCTAATCTTTATACAAATGTTCCAAGTGCATGTAGAAAACGAAGCATTGCAATCACACAGCTCGTTTCATGGTAATCGAGTGTTATATGTCCTGTTGAAACGGATGCTTGAACCAGAACAGAGGCAACGTGGAAGTAGGGATGTCATATTGCTTCCATTGTACTCATTCCCGGTTTCTCTTTGCCCTCAGATAAATGCATACAGTTCCACACAGGTAGACTTCTATTCATGCTACAGTTGGGTATGCATATACGGACACTTTCCACACATTCACATAACAAAACATAACGGCAACCATTGGCAAAAAGTGACTGTCCGAACAAGACCTCCTTTGTTTGTAGAGCTGGCTAAACAACATGAAACAGTGGGGAAAAACTGTATGTGTAAATGTTTGGCAAGAGTAGTGGATTTGAACTAAATAATATGTACTTCCCATGCATGAAATGAAGATTTGGTTTGTTTGTGTAGTGCATGTGTAGCCAACATGCTAGCAATGCTCAGAGCTCGCACAGACTGTCTCGACAGACTTGCATATGATATCTACGTCGACAAGTACTGTGCAGACGCATGCAACAAACATTTTCCCTAATACTGCAGGACAGACATCTGTTGCTTCATGGACTGTGGATCAGGTGTATTAACCACACCACACCTCAAAAACTGTGTATTTCACATGCACAGTAGGTTTTTCGAAACTTTTACTTCTCATTATTTAGTTATTATTGCCTTGAGAAGGCCTAGGACGGAAGAGTTAATTGCAGTATACATTGAAGTATTCTGTTGTTGTCGTGTCTTCAGAAAGGCATACAAAATGGCCAAGCACAAAAGAGATACTGACTCAGATGATGCAAAATAAGCAAAGATTAAAACAAGAGAATTCTGCAAGTCAGAATATGTGAGAGGCTAAACTAGATTGACAGGTGTTGAGCAACAGCATAATCATTTCAGTGCAATCATACACATCAAAAGCAAAGCAGAGAAGTGGCGGATACTATTTAGAAAATGTGAGACTGATACTTGCTTGTTACCACTATGCAGGCAAAATGCCACAGCATAATTCCAAAGCCTGAGGGTTCAATGGATGCCGCAGAGAACACAGACCCCACTGTAAAAAGTAATGATAACAGGACTGCTTCCAGCAAATCATAGGCAGAATTTTGGAAACCTTTCAAATTTGGTTTACTCTTTTCCATAACTGATATTTAAAGCAAACAATAATTTAGACCTGACATGCCCACGAGGGAAGATATTTGAAGATTAATAAACCAAACAACCATCACAGTCAACAGTTAGTAATAAGTTATTAAATGGTAGCAGCTGTTTACATATTTAAGTAATTTAAAATGCTCTGACATGATAATACAGATACCGTGTTTAGATAGTAAAAGATTTATGAGTGTGTTTTACTTTTCTGAAGTTGTTAAATGCAGTAAACTGCAAACACACAGAATAGGGCAGGTACCTTAAATCATACTGATGTGGACATTACTGAATCTTACAATCAACCATGGGGCCAGTTCAGGGTTTCACAGGTATTATGAAAGATTTAAGAAACCTTACTCTCTCCCATTATCTTGTGCATTTTTAATCTGCGTGTTCTTTCAGATATAAATGCTCCTGATTAGCAGTAATGAAAAAAGCACAGCCTCTCTTTGTGTCCCCTTTAAGAAGCAGGAAATGTGAATGGGAAATGTGAGATGGGCCCATGGCCTTCATACAGTGCTGCAGACGTTGACTTTATGGCTATTACCAATTCCTAATTTGATTCAGCCGAACAGTCCGGAACAATCAGGACCGGGCTTGTCTTTAAGGACAACTGGTAAAACGTGGTCATTGGAAAAGCCAGTTTGCAGAGCAATATGCGACTAAGCAAAACCAAACTTGCTCAGACCCTGAGATCATGAGGAACAAGACCCGACAACACGTACACCTGTAGCTGCTAGATTAGAAAAGGGACGACGATACATTCAGCTCCCAATGAAAGCTCACAACATCAGAATTTAAAGGCCTACCGAAGAGAAGGCTTGTCAAGAGCAGGTCCCTATAATATCTGAGTATCTTGTTCCTTCTTGTTCCATCCTCACCACGGAGGCCTGTTTAACAGCTTTTCCATGGGAGTGCTCCCCAATATACTCCCCTCGCACAGAAGGGAGCCAAGAGATTGAATATGAGCAAGGGCAAGCCTCCATTAAACTGGTGAACCTGCATGACGCTAAACCCCTTGTGTGCTTCACTCCTTCCTACTGTAAAATCCTGGGCAGACGTCAGACCTGGCTATCCGGAGACAGCCCTCTGCCCCGTGTGAAATTATATATACCCCCAACCTGATGCCGGCGCTGTAAGCACAGCTTTACTTTCATACCAGTGCTAATACAAAGCCTAATGGTTCTTCAATGTGCTAGTAAAAATGGATGCCTTGTATTTTGCTCTCTGTGGGTGCACAACTTATGCAACCTGCATATTTAAAATATTTCTGAAGCGTTAAGTCTAAAATGTGTAGTAAATGGTGAAAACCTGTAGCATCGATGCGCAGAGAAAGGTTGCGCTAACAAATATGTTTCCCTTCTCTGAGCAGCAAACTGAACTGCAGCTTTTCTTCACTAACGTGTCACGTACATGACCAAGAAATTACATTATTATTATTATTATTATTATTAACAGTAATAGAAGGTAAACAGTTTATCTTACCTGGGTTAGTCTCTGTTCAGAGACCTTATTCTACGTCTTAGCTTCTGTGTCGTGCAGAAGGGAAACCAAGAAACCAACATATGACTATAAACCCTAAACAAATTTCTTTAAAAACAGCATTTTAGGAACCATGTCTATGTTGTCTGTTTTAGTCTGCTAGACATTAAATAAACAGACACCTGCAGTTACCCGGGCCTCCAACTAGCTAGGAACAGCTGCTAGCTAGACTGAGGACTGTTCATTTAGCTAGGAATACAAATATAAAGCACAAAAAAACCCACTCATAAAGCAAATACAAAACCTACCACAAACAATAAAAACAAACAAAAAAAATAGCTAAATGATACAAACCGACTCAAAACCAGACTAGAGTACGTTCAGTAATATTAGCTTACATTTAGGATTAGCTAGGCTTTGCTAGCTAGAACCTTTTTCTACAGCAAAGGTTGAGGCCTGTCATAACAAGAAAAGCATTTGTGTTGATGATGAAATTAATAATATCCCCTAAATGTCCCGATAACCATTCACGCAAACATGATTGAACTTGAACTTTTTGCTGCTTACTTATTGCAACGAGGATGTCATGCTGCAAAACACGTACCGCTCTTATGAAGTTGTGTAGTTTACCTGTTTAGCTGCAGTCAAAGCTTTGCTGTGATCGCTCCATCGTGGCTTCCAGTCTGCACGGTTGCGAACACAGTGAGTGCTGCCTAGTTCACCCCAGTGACAACCCCACCCTGGTTTCCCACACTGGCCACAGTCCCTTCGCTGTAATGTAGATGACCTCACTTGCTGGTTGACGGCATGTGTGTGGTTAATAATTCATGGAATGGTTACAATTAATTTGGGTGGGTACGAGCTGTGATTCAGTAAGTCCGATAAAACAACATAGTATCTGGGCAGGAATGACCTCTCAGTCTGGAAGTGTCTTTGACCTCAGCGTTACAGGACAGAGGCAGTAACATAGAGGCTATAATGCAGTTCATTCACCACCAGTGTTTAGTATGTGTCAAAGATTATGAGAGCGATGCTTAATACTGCTCGACAGCATCCGAGTTAGGGACCCTTTCCCAGCACTTGGGTTACTGTCTCCCATCCTCTCTGCTTGTGAGCTTGGTTGTAGAGGCTCACTGAGTGAAAAGAGACCTTTATTGAATTAGCTCCCGACTGTAAAGTTAATTGCCGTCATGCAAGGAACCTTTTCTCAGTTCTCCAGCCAGAAGGTTTCTGTTAATCTGCTGAGATGCCAGATCTCTGCCGTGTCCTTGCGTATGGCCTTCATGCAGTCACACAGAAAGTAAATGAAGCGTTCACTTATGTCAATCGTACAATTGAATCAAACAAACAACATTAAACAACGTTACGTCTACGAGATCATACAAAATTAAATCTGTGCATATAAAATGAAACCTGAAGCAAAATAAGAACATGAGCCAAATCGAGAAACACTTGAAATGTGTTGTATTCACCCACACAAACAGTCGCTCCACGAAAGAGCACAAAAGTTACAGAATATGCAAATTGCAGAAATGCTGTAAATATAAAGAGTCTGTATTTTGCTCTGCGCTTATTTGCTCATTATAGACCTGTGTGGCCTTTGCGCAGGTCTACCTAACTTGACGTCAGAGATCACCCACTAAATAGAAGGCACATGGCAATTCGAGTGAGAGAGGGTTATTGTGTAAAGTCCGTTGCCAGACGGGCTGGGTTTGTCTGATTGGGGTTAGACCTCACATGGTCAGCTCACCGCTTGTCCAACGTTTCATCTGGTTAAAATTGCGTTGGAGTGCGTGTTTCTATCACAGCTCCAAGTGGCAGCTGGACTCCTAAATGCAGCTTTCATTGAAAAGCGAAGCCACAATGGCCACTCATTTCCAGTCAGCCAGAGAGATTCCTGTTGAACAATCTGGCGCATGGTGATGTGGATTATCGTAACATGAAGATAAAACCTTTCAGAGATTAAACACGAATTTTGACTGATTATAATAGTTACCTTTTAACATGACTGTACAGTGAGCGCCTTCTCAGAAATTAGGGACCTAGAAGGAACATTTTGTGCACGGTGAGTTTTACTTATCGAAGTCTGAAAATGCTGAGAGGTGCTGGAACTACTGCTCTCTACTCAGTAGAAAGATCGAAGGTGAGCGTTGCTTGTAACATTGCTCACTTACCAACGTCCTTGAGAAAAGAATTTTATTTCTGTCGATTCATATTATGCAGTCAGTGACCAAAGCACATTGACATCCGGCAAACCAGTCAGTTTGAAGTGACGCAACTCTAAGGTCTCCAGCTTATCTCTGATATATTAATGTAGAATAGGAAACTGACTGCATGATGGAATGAAGGGGTATAATTAATCTCTATGCTTGTTACAAAACAGCACTACAGAGTAAAAAATACACAAAAAACAACACTGGCCTTATGTCACTTGATGACGTGAATTATCAATGGAAAGGTCTGTTGGGATATGTTTTATTAATAAACTGCTTACTCATTTTCTGACCAGTTTGAAAATGCTATTTTGTATATGTTGTATATTGAAAATGATATTTAAAAATCTTTAAGTGAGACCTTTTCTAGAGAATGCCGCCCCCTCTATGCAGCTGCCAATACTTTCAAGACCATGAACAACATGTTTTGCATCCATGTGATTCACTGGACTGACGAAGCAATTACTCATCTGTTGAAAGGAACCTTACTTCATTTACCATCAAGCAAATTATTTAGAACCCCGGTCCAAGGTCATATATCTGCGATGAAATGTCCTGTTTCCATGTGGTTTTTGTCACAGCTTGTGCCACCCAAACCCCAAACACGCATTTTTCCGCGTGGTTTGACGAACACGAGTGACACACGAGTGTTGAGTGGCTCAGAGAGACGTCTCTGCCACCAAGTATGTGTGCAAATGCTGCTAAAAGACTTTTTATATTACTCACTTATTTATAATTATGATTATAATAGGAATGCTTGGCCATCGAGATCACTGATAACTGAAGTGAATTTGAACATTTTGACGACATGCAGTGATGATATCGTGTTAATATTCGTCAGTGTTAGCAATTGTTGTGCAACTGCTAAACACAACTCCAATAAAATCAGAGCCAGACAGCATCTTCTGTTCCCCAAACACAAAACAAATACAAGAATAGCTTTTGACCTAACATTCGTTCTTTCCTCATGCCTCCACATTGGAATGTTTTTCTGACTGAGGCAATATGCCATGCGAGCAAAAATTACTACTACAACTTATTTTTGGAACAAAACCTAAACTGGACCTAAATTTGTGACCAGTGAGGCCAAATATTTGTTTGTGTCATTACTCATTGTGCAAAGTATTCCCTAATGAAATGAATTAAATATCACGCATGGAGTGATGTTCGCTTGCACTGCTTTAAGTCTCACAAATAATTTGAGCAATTTTTATTGTGAACTTTTCCCCTTTTCAGCCATTTCAGTGTCTGCTCAGAAACATCAGTGTATTCTGGTTATGGAATAACAATAAAGGACTTACATAAGTGCATGTGTTGAAGTGGGCAATAAAACTCATTCGACTGTATCCACTTGTTGCTTCTTCATTCTTTCTATTTGACCTCAGACCAAGACCAAGCCACGTGCATTATGGTCTGACACAGAGACTGAACATCCATCATAGCACATAGGACATGCTGTGATTTTAAATAGAGACTCTGTACTAAGTGATGGTGACTTTAATACGGCTTCAATAAAACAGACAATAAAATAGAAAGCAAAACAAATGGTTGAAATAGAAATTCAAACTTGATTTTAGTGTATTATGTTTGACATTTTACGTCTAAACAATATGAACTAACCTACTCTCACTGTTACAAATTTGCTTGTCTGTGCCTTCTGTGATAACAGCTCGCATCTTTTGTTACAGGTAACAATATATATATATATATATATATATATATATGTTTAATGGCTTTGAATCCACAGGAAGATCAGCATAAATGAAGATCTTGGTTGACATCATTTCTTGTTTCGTCACTGAGAGATTCACGTAAAAAAAAAAAAATGAATCGGTTGAAGAAAACCTTGGTCACACATAATAGGTACAAATAATGTTTATTTAATAAATATTATTATTTCATCCAGTTTACAACTAATGTAACACATATTGCTTCGTTAAAGCATCAATTAAAACCAAGATTACAAAACATCACATCAAAAAAAGCTAAAGTTGGTCTCGTACCTTGTATGTGAGTATTTCTGTATGTATCACTTCCCTGCCTCTGACGGCCTGTCTGTTGTTGGCACATGTGAAAGCCTTCAGAGCACTTGTGTAAAAGGCATTAAAATTCCCCATGCAATAAAACGTTATTTATAGGACTGTAACAGCCTTGTAGTTTGTCTTCCACAGACCCCAGAGGACACTCGAGCCTGACACTAGCTGAAGGCCACTGCAACACATGGCCCCTCCAGCGGTTTCCATCGTTTCCTGATGCAAACCAGTCAAGTTGCTTAATTGTTTTTTTTTCAGCTACATGAAACTTGAAAATTACTGAAAATTAGGCCAATAACAACTTGCAGCAAAGGCAGAAGAAAGAAAGGAGGGAAACCAAACGACAAAATAGGTGCTCTCAGTAACCAGCGTGATGTAATCGGGAAAAGTGTGTAACATTGTTAAATTATACAAAAAGACAAACTTCTGACATAGCACTTGCGACATTTAGGAAAAATGTGGCACTCACTTGTTAAAATTCAAAATAAAGGCTTAGCCATCACTAAAAAATGTGCGAAAACAGAAAAGTCATCAAGGACACAAGGTCAGCAGAGTTCAGCAGCTACAGCCCTTGATGTGAAAGTGAAGGTGACCGTGGAATAAGATCAAGAGACTCTTCCATGAGACCCAGCATCCTCTTCATTCTACTACAGGTACCTTTGAGTGTGAGTGGGATTTTCCAGCGTCAGTTTCTGTAAGGGGCAAACCCTCAATTAGTTCATAGAGAGAACTGGTTGAGACTTCCTTTCGCCTGAAGTATGGGAAACAGAAGCATTTCTCCTGAAGATAGCTGGCGTTGCAGCGGTGGGGCGCCACAAGAAGCACAGACTCTGTCATTTTTGGACAAAATCTTGATGACAGGGCAGGTCCAGGTCTGGAAACTTGCATATCAAAAACTGTCATTTTCACCCAACTTTCCCAGCTCACTGCACAATATGAGCATCAGTAAGTACATTGACACTATGCATTCTGACAGCTCATTCTCAGACAGGCTTCATGTGCACTTGCGTCATGAATAGAGGCAATTAGAAGACTCTAATCATCCATCTTACCTAAAGAAAGTTCATTATGCTCCAGAATACTCGGCATTGTGCCGTAATTACACGTGTGTGTCCATAACAGTGAAATAATTGCCATTGCAATGTTAGGCCAACATGTGTCACCAAAGTAGGAATATGACTCAGACGGCTACGTGTGGTTGGTGACTGGGGAAACATTTGTCTTTTAATAAGTTTATAAGCTTTTTATATAAAGCGAAGAACAGTCTGTGGATTCATGGACATTATGGTGACACTTACAGTACGTCTCATTCTCTGATTCAATCCGATATTAATGGTGTCATAGTTTTTCCTCTCACTATTTTCACCTTGGTCTGGCTGATCATTAAGTCTGTGGTAGATTCATTCATTTTGTTCTCTGTCTGCTTTCTTTGAATTCAGTATATTTGGGCAGTAAACGAGAGTCTTACTTGATATTTTTAAATCCATTGCTGAATGAAATGAGAATCTCTAAAATCAATAAGCACAGTAACCAGTCAAAAACCCTCAACGACTACACAGGGAAGGAATAAAAACGTCCAATACTTCCTATCAAGTCTTAAGCAAAGCCTTAAACTTCTCCACAGAGAGTAGGTGTAGGATACGCAACTCTTAGATGAGTAATTTGTGATACATGCTTGGGATGAATAAAGTCATCTCTACTCTGCATAGTGACGTGAACCCTGTGACCTTACAGGCCCAGTGAGAAAACAAACAGATGTGTCGCTTTCAAAGTTGCATATTCGCCACACAATCCATAGCAAAGCTCATATCAGTAAATAACTGCTTTGCAGTGTTGCAGGGTGAAATAACACATATTATTTCCAGTGCACATGAGGTTTTGCTTCTGTTGTTTTAGTCTCTGGTTGCTCTTTCCTGGGAAAATTCTGCCCAGCAATTCTTCTATTTATTCCTGGGCATACAGTAATGAATAGAAGAGCTGGGTAGTTGGCATGAGGTATGATAATCACCAAGGCCCAGCAGAAACAGAGGAAAAGAGCGACGGCCACAAATATTCAAAATTAATGAAAGAATTCTAAGTAAAGGTGTCGCACTGTTTCATTCAGAAATTGTGTCTGCGAGGTGCAGAAAAACCAACTGTTAGAAGAAGAAAACGGTGCATGTGAGAATGAAAAAAAAAATTTAATATAGGGCACAAGAAAGGTTTTAAAAAATAAGTAGAGTCTGACAGACAGGAACAATCTCACACCCCACTGGATTTATTAAAAGCAGGCAGAGGTTTCCAGCCTTTCTGGTTGTAGTATTTTATTATTGGTATTTCCTTTATGTTGTGTATATGTGTTTGTGTTTTGTGTCCAGGCCACATGGACACATAAATATAACCTGCAGTAATGAAGGAAGTGGTTTCTTAGATGTACATGAATTAGTCTATGTTGCAAATCAAACAAACTGATATTTGACTTCTGTACAAAGTAACTGAGGACATTTCACAATGTTAGTGGATAGGATGGATTCATTGTCCTGAGTGAGTGTTTGTGTTGACCAATAATATTCTGCTCGGTTTGGTTGAAGGATTTTATGACTCTTGTTACATCAAATACATGGTTGGTCAGAATATTGACCTGCTGAGCACATCTCCCTGCAGCACCTGAGCATTTTAGCTACACGTTAACACTTTGAGTCTCGTAAGGTGAAAAAATGTATCTGATCGCACAGAACTGTGGACTTTCACATTGCATAAGCTTCGTGTGGTCTCCGTAGCCTTCGATGGCGCTGCAAATGGCATAATTCTGCAGGACGGTATTGATCCAGTAAACATGCTTCACTTTTCGGCACAGCGAATACTGCCACTCTGTGTTCCAAAACAGACAGTGCTGCCTGACTTGAAAACTCTGCTGTGCAGGACGCCTCTAAACGTTTTAAGTAACGTTTGCATTGTTTTTTGTTTAGAACAAATGAATCAGTGTCACGGTGGAATAATGTGGGTTCTCTCTTTTTCAATCAGCCAATCTCTTGGCATCGGTTGGTGTCAGTCAGGACATATTGTGTCTCAACAGCACATTCCTTCTGTGAAGCTTTAAACATTATAATTATAAAGTTAAAACCCACTGTGTTGTTTTATGACTCTTAATGATCCATGCAAGGCTGTATGAATGCATTAAAGTCAGGGTCATCACTGCATTGATCTCATTAGGGGTGTACGTTCTTGCTCGGTAAAACTGTTGGTGCTCTGAGTTTAATTTCTCATTTAATGATCCTCTGTGGTACAACAAAAAGCTGTTGATCTAACAAGCTTTACTGAAACTGAAACCCTACGGTAAACGACCTTTGTTGTTAGAATTAGTTCAGATTTAATTCCTTTGTATCTTTCTTAAAAAGTAGAGTCAAAAATGATTATTGCAACTCCAGATTGAAATATATTGTTTTTGTCAAGTTAGTCATGATTGATCAGCATCAATATGCTGGGTTTGTGTGTCTGTTGAGAGGAGTAAAACTCATACAACATAACTACTAAAGGAGTTATCTCCTTTCTGGGCAGGTGGTGATCAGAAACAAGCCCCACACATCCAGCAAAAGCCTGCATCCGTCGGCCTCAGAATGTTTTTTTTGTGCTGTTCCACAATACACACCTGGTATGATGTGGCATGTGTCACTACAGCCCAACTACAAAATACCATGTAATTCTACAAAACCAACCACTTGACATTTAAATGAGCTATAAAATACCTTTATCTTAATATCGCCATCACTCTAACTATGTCGTTAAGTGTAACATGACTGCTGCTTGATATGAATAATTTCTGTCATCAGGAGTCAGATGCTTTTGCAGCAGGACTGAATGTTCCAGAAGCCTCCTAGCACAATAATTCATACAACACAGTGTTCATACAATACACTTGTTACCAGCTCAATTCACGTGTTTAACATGCGCTCAAGAAAGTGTTTAGATTAAGAAAAGGTACATTTGATCATACTCAGTTCCTGGAACCTGTCTGAGATAAGTTAAATCGTTTAATTCCAGTGGCACAACTTGGAAATCTGTCATTCCCACTCTCCCATAAGAATATATGACTTGTTAAGATGTTTCGCAGTGCAGGCGGCTGGCATCTTACATGTCATTCCCCAGCCAAAGTCGCTCTTCAGCTCTAAACGCTCGGTCTTTGAAACCACCTTCGGTTTCAGTTGCTACATCTGTGCCAGAGGTCTAAAAGTTAAAAAACGGCACATTTTGATAGATCACAGCATATCGTATTTCCTCCAAAGCCCCGATGACCGGAGCTTGTATCATTTAATTAATCCCTGGCATGCTCGAAGACAGGTACAGAAAACAGGGAGTTGGCGATGAAGGAGGATCATTACGCACGTTGCCATGACATCACCATAGGCTGGCTATAAAGCGGTGAGGGCTAATACAGAGAGTCAGAGAAGGACTTGAGGGGCTTTGGAGTAAAAGACCGTCTAAAGTCTCTTATGCTTAACAGCTGATTGACTGCTGCTACCGCCCTCTTTTTGGACTTCGGCGCAGAGGAAGAACAGAACACTTGTCAAAATGAACTTGTCCTACTTGGTAGCCTGTGGACTTATGGTCACCCTGCTTTCAGTACGAATAGGAGCAAAACCTTTAATTCCGGCGCAACAGAAGGTAAGGATAAGGTAGCTATGTTCTTATTTCTTAATAGTAAACTTATTCAGACATCTTTTTCGGGCCATTGTTGAGAGATGGACTCCTGGACTGTCTCGGGAATACAGCTGCGGTCTTGGTATCCAAAATAATGTGTTTTACGCGCCATGAAAACACTTTTACGCATCATAGTTTTGTAATTTTAGTCATGGTTTATACTTTTATCCACATTGTCAAATCTAAATATTCCCAGATGCTTGATCGTCACACTATATTCGCCAAGCACTCAAAGTCAAATCTAAGCGTTTAAGTAGACAATTAAAAATGTTATATGTTTATACGAATGTGATTTAGTTGATGACGATACTCAGGATCGGCCAAGGACCATCAGAATAATTATTTGAATGAAGACATTTGAAATTGTATCTTAAGGCACTAGAATTTAGAATGACTTCGAAGTGATGAGCAACCTGACTTCAGACCATAGGCACCTGCGTCTACATTGGGACAGAGATTAACCATCGCATAGTAAAAACGAAGACGTAGAACTCTCTGCTAAATGTTGCTGATCTGGTAAAACGTTGTTTCTTGGACGGATATTACTAATCTTCATCGCTATAAATCCCACAGCTCTGTGCGTAAAAGTCTGCACAAATCACAGTTTCTCCTCCGGCGAGAGCACATTGTGTTTGTTTGCGCCAAGCTGAGGTTTACCTTAGTTATAAATCACATATTATGCAATATTTTTCAAATCAAACCAATCAAATATTATGCTCTGCTCAAACAAGCAGCAAGCTTGTATTTCAGTTTTATCAAAGACGTATCTCTTTGCGTATGTGTCTGTGCCTAAGGGAGAAATGGTTTATTTATTCCCCCCGATCTTTATTCCAGTCTCTCAGAAGTTTACTGGGCGAGGAGCTGGCGGAGTTTTTGGAGTCGGAGGAGAGGGAGCGGCCACTAGAAGATGTGCGCTCTCGGATACGGTTCTTTCGAGATTTACGCATGGACACCCGGGCCAGAGGGATGTGGGCTCGCCTCCTTAACGACCAACCCGCCCCGAAGAAACACAAATCGGGAAACAAGAAGGGGGGCTCCACGTCACGGAGTGGCTGCTTCGGACACAAGATGGACAGGATAGGAACCATCAGCGGCATGGGTTGCTAGACCTGGAGCAGCGCTGCGATGGTGAGTGGCTTTTGATGAATGCAATGTGTAATGTGAGGGTAGAAGAGAAAATAGGAGACAAAAGAAACGAACCAATGGAGCAAATAGTGGGAAATGGAGATAAGAGGTCATCTGAGTCACTGTAGCCTGCAGAAATCAAGATAGAAAACACAAGTCAAAACAAGCTCTTAGTGGCATCTAGAGTATATACCAACCAAGTGTTGTGATGACAGTGCATGAGCTGTTTATCCTAGTAAATTCAGAGTCAAATGTCATTTTGAAACCACAAATCACAATAAATACAATGTAAGCATTAACCCCAGCTGTTGGCCTGACTCCCACTGATACTTGTGATGATGATAAGCTATATCAGGAAGCCTGACATCATCAAATGTCCAGCAGAGTTCCCTCCTTAATTCAGGAACCTCCTTGAAGACAGCAGGAAAGCCCATTCACGCTGATATAAACTGATGTAGGAACAATTCAAAAGTATTTAGGAAGTCTATTCTTGTGTTGCACATCCTCATGAATGATTCCATCCGCTTCATCAAAAGGATGTGTAAAGGAAAAGGATTTATCAAGTTTAAGAAAAAAGAGGACGGGCAGCGACGTGGAGGGAAGTGGAGATAGGGACGGGCAAACCCACACACAGACATGAAAACACAGCACCCTGTGGAGGCTGGAGTCTTTCTGGGAAACCCATTCTCTTTCCCCAAGTGATTTTAACAAAAACAACAAAGGGGATGTGGTGGTGAATAAAGTAACAAGGAAGCTATAGGTGACGCACAATTAGTCCTGAGGCTTCGGGCCTTATGTGGTTGTAGCAAACTGTGAAATCCTGATGGGGGAGTGCTATTTCGTGACTAACACCGGTGTGTTTTTCATCAGTTGACACCCGTCATTCCTCCAGTAGGCGGCAACGTGTTGTAACTGTGAAACTCTGTTAGACATGTGTTTGTCTGGGCTGAAATGCTGTAGTTAGGTGAGGAGCCAGGGACAACAAACAGCATGGCAGTCAAACATCGTTAGATCAAAATATTAGGTTGTCAATGAAGTTTTGGTCTAAACATCTTCTTTTTTTTCTAGATGTCTGGACGATGTGTTGGTCAACAGAAGGTTCACTTTGCTCTCACCTCTGGGCGGGTAAAAAGAAAAACCACCACCACCGCCAAGTGGCAGATTTTTGGTACGAATTTCACCACGACCAGCATAAACAAAGACTGAGATGACATTGCTACAAAACCCTCATATAAGTATATTAAATATGTAACAAATATGCAGGTATATATACATGTACGTATGTATACCGTACAACATGTTCAACAGATACAGACATAGATGCGTAACAGGATGGTGGACAATGGTGTAAAAACTACAAACTGCAAAGCTGTATATTGTTGCTGCTGCTGTACATTCATGTACTTCATCTTCTCCTGCATAAATGTATTTATGTTTAAAAACTATTTATATGTTTATAAAAAAGAGATATTTATAAATATGAGTTTTATTTATGTAACATTTTGAAAATGGATGAAAACTGCAGGTCAATTCTGTTTGTTACATTTTTCTTTTGTCTCAAATAATTGTAAATGTTTTCAGAAACGATAAAAAGAACATTCCATGTGCACTTACATGTATCTTCTCAGGCTTTTATGTCAATGGGGGACTTCTAGTTTCTGAACATTTTGTGGCTGCAAGGTGAAAAAGTGTGAAGTGCGTGTCAGGATGTGCAGCAGGAAAGACGTTGCCTTGTTTCATTATGAGACAGTATAAGAAAAGATAAGTGCATTTTAGCGATTGAAGAGGAAGAGTATGTTTAGTTGCAGAAGCCTGGGCCTTAACTTTTATGATGAGTAAAGCTTTAAATGGGCATGAATATGTGAGCTAAACAACAAAACCTGAGAACATAGAATGTAAACATATAAAATCAAGTAGTGGGTGTAAACGTGTGTTTATTTATTAAGGTACTAATGGGTTAGCAATGCGACATTTCACTGCCTCGTGGTACAAGGTGCCGCATAGCCTCTGGTTTTTACCTTCTACACAGACAGAATCAAAGCTTGCCATTGACTGACAAGTGAGTTACTCTTGTCACTTGGCTCTAAAACTTTAAATTAAACAACCCAAGATACGCTTTGCATGTATGTATGCTGAGCAGTTACGTAACTGTGAGAATATCCTTCAAAATGAAGCAATCCCATATACGGACTCTAAAAAGGTGCTGATTCAAATTGATGAACTGCAGTGATACAGGTTCATGCTAGACGGCAGCATAGAGCTGAGGCAAAAGGAAGAAAGAGGTGACACCTGTTGCAAATACACAACAGCTCCATCATTCGACAATCTTAAAAAAACATCTAATTTGTAGGTTGAGTGAGTCGACTGAGGCTTTTTTATTAACCTAATAATGTAAAAAACAACAAAAGCACACTAGTAAGATGTCATCCACTTTATGATTAGAATGACGGTTAAATTAATGAATCAGTGCTAGCATGGCTTTCTCTTGTTAAAACGTGGTTTAGAGAGGCTCGAATGTGAAAGCATACAAAACAAATATATGATACTAAACATCTCTATGCACAAGTAGTGGATGTGGTGAATCATAATAAAAGCCATCAAATATAGATGAACGTTTCTCATGGACTAAAGCACACAGACGAGACAGTTGCTTGGTTTCTACCTATCGCTGACACACATTTCCCTCATTATGTTTCCATATTGATTTAAAACTGGACACGAACACCAAGGCTGAGCTGGAGTTTGTCCCCAATAATCAAGCATATGAAAAACATGGGTATTACCAGATATTATTTATTGAAGATGAATGTTTGCCTGGATGGATGGGTGGATGGATGGAGATTGTCTTTTGCTTTATTACACATTTTTTTAATGATTTATTCATTCGTCATTGAACAGAGGTCCAAACACAATAAAGGACATCTGCAAAATAAAAGCCTGTTAGATTTTAGATAGTATTAAATAGACATATCCATACCATCCTGTTATATTCTATTAATAATAGATGGATGTATACATTAAGTGGACATAAATGAACATACTTTCACAATGGTTAGTCAATAATATACGTGATTTCATTTTTAAAATGTAGTCTGTAGACTTGCTCTGTCTGAGAACCTTTCCCAGTTCACCACAGCGGGATGTAACCAGTAACCAGTAATATAAGAGGGAGTCTAGCGGGCTGGCACTGAATGGCTCAGTGAAATAAGCGAGAGATGGAAAATACAATGCTGCCTCTGTGTGGTGTTCAGGGTTAATTACTGCTGATCTGGCATGAAGGGCTGCACATCTTTACACACGATATTCTGGTGGGACATTTGGAAGTACAATATGTCTTATTTGTGATTATTATTTGTGTGTTATTATGTGTGTGAGTTATTGATAAAATTTACGTTATTAATCAGAACCATAGTTTCTGTTTTTAAAATTCCTTTAGGTGTTTGTGACATGTGATTGTGTAATAGAATAAGCTTTCTTATTAAAAAGGATTGGGCCCTTTTTGGTTTTCTCACTAAACACAACTCCATATGAATAGATATAGTGGAAATTAGCTCCTCCTACATTGTTGTGATATTTAAAGTCTAAATTCGCAAAGCAGGTGATAATTGTGTGTAACACCGTGTACACAGTGATACAGTGAATGCAGTTTTCCTATTCGGTCTACAGCTGGTAGCACATGGTGGGGGTCTGACATGTGGTCTATGGCTACCGTCCCAGAAGACGTGGTCTTACTGTTTAAACAGCTGCGTGACAGGAAGTAGTAGTAAAGTGTGTCTCTACTGAATGACTGTGGGATTTCTCCTGAGATTGAGTTGACTAAGTGAAATGGGTCCTGATTAAATCAGCTCATATATAATGAATTCATTGTGATGTTATAGTTTTCAGAGAATGTCATTTTTTCATATTATCTTTCCAGATAAACGTGATTAATCATTGATTTCCTGTGTGAGCACAAGAGCGCAGGTAACACGCGATGGGTTGTTTCTGTAGGGTCCATGTTGATTGACTACGTAGAAGGCGCGAGCACGATGCCGTCCTTGATTGGTGGACAGAGTCATGTGGGCGGGTCGCTGTGAACGCGCAGAGCGAGAGACTAACGGGCGCATCTCGAGTTTATCTGTCTTTCCTGCCCAATGTACCACGGAGTAGGTTAAGCCACGTGCACGCTGAGTCTATTTCGTTACTTCCACATAAAGGTCCAGTTTTTTGTGTTCCAGTTAAACACGCGGCAGCACCATGGTGAAACTAGCAAAGGTAAGGCAGCGAGGCGTGTGTTTTGTTGCGCATTTAGCTTAAAACCGTAGCTGCGTTGAGGCACGAGGCCTTTACCTGAGTTACTGCGTGCGTGAGTAACAGGAAGCTGGTATCGGGGGGAAATGTCTGATCATGCGACGTAGCTCGTGTTTGCTACTTGTTAGTTTGCCCCGTGTGTATAGCAAACCGCTGGGGTCGAACATCGTGCTGAAACCACATTTGTATTGTGTGTGTGTTCTCGCTCGACATCGGCCATGTTTGCGCTGTCCTCTTGGTTTTCTGGCCTGCTAACGCTAACTGACTTCTCAAGATGGCATTCATGCGCGTTCTCGACTTCAGCACGGGCTTTATAGACGCGTATGCGTGGAATTAAACGACACGCGAGCTAGTCAAATGATTTATTAACGAACTACTTTCATAGAGAGAATATATAACTTAGCCGCTGTTAGCTTGACGTGCATGTTATTTGATAACCGATAGCATTAGCACGGTAGTTAAAAGCTAATTCCGTAGTTTACAACATACTTGGTAAATCGTTCAAACGTCGTTTTGCATTTTCGTCTGCCTCCGTGTTTAATGGCTATGGCACACGTGCATGTGTCCAAACCGTATAGTTAGCCAACATGCTAGCAGCCCGGCCTCCAAGGCTCCACGTGGGTTGTGAGTTTGCTCAACGCACGCACACGAGGTGGAAAACCTACAACCCGTGTCTCCGACCGCGACTCAAAGCTGTCTTTAAAGGCGAACTATATCCCAGTTTGCAAATATTTTGAAATGTATAGAAATGTCCTTTTATTAACATAGAGCGGTTAGGTATACTTTTAACTTTGAGTTACCACGTGTTGCTTTCCACCATGTTGGCAAACGCGCCGATGAATGTCTATGTTCATATATTTGGATTTTAATTTGTAGCCAATTTTGTCGTGGATAGTGTGAAACGTGTCTCTTTTTTTCTCCATTTCTTTTAATTCAGGGAGCAGCTAAGCAAGCAACTCAAAAGAAAAAGGCTCCACCACCCCCTAAAGAAGTGGAGGAGGAATCCAGTGAAGAGGAAAACAGCGAAGAGGAGGAGGTACAGTGCATTTCTTTAGTTTGTTTACTTTGTGAGGCCTTTTGTGCATCCAGAGGATTTATATATATTTTTTTCTGGTTTGCAGACTCCGCCACCTAAAGTGAAGAAAGCCACACCAGCAAAGGCAAACCCAGCTGTTAAGAATGGCAGTGCTGCAAAAAAAGCAGAAAGTGAAGATGAGGATGACGATGAGTCTGGTAAGCAATCAATTCTACATACTGGATTCATTTTCAACAACCTATGTGTCAACGTGTGCACATTTGCAACTTCACTTTCACCAGGGTGTAAATTTGCTTTGGTTATTTGATTAGTAACTTTAAGCTTTGAAGATATACATTTGAAATTATTTGTCGGCCTAAAGTTGTTTAGTGTGACATTTCATACTCAAAGTAGCCTATGCTGCCCATGGTGCACATTCAGTAAATATTTAATGCTGATTGGAACTTTTAAACCAGGTTGAAAACTATTTACTTAACTTAGATTTATTTGCACCCATTTTAAATGGATGGAAGTATTTATGCATTTACCCACAAACCCACACTCACAGAGGAGTCATCTGAAGAGGAAGCACCTCCACCGAAGAAGACCCCAGTAAAGACACCTGCCAAGACTGCCCCTCCAAAGGCTGAGGAAGAGGATGACGATGAGGACGAGGATGATGAGGATGACGGTAAGATTAGCAATGAATCTATATAGGTAGTTATGCTTTTGATAAACATTAACCTCTAAGTCATTACTTTGAATAGTTCACTGAGTAGCTTCAATTTATACCCCTTTAAGTGCATGCACACCCTCCATTTCTTGGCATACATGTGGTTGCTAAGTACTCATGTGTGTAATGTAAGGAGGAAAAGTAAGCGCAGTGCTATGTCTTCGGTGCCAGTGTGTTTCATCGTCCACTGGTTCTATCCTCAATCGCTGTGACATTTGGCCATAACTGGTGTTTGATCAAATCTAATTGGGTTTTGTGTTTTTACTTTAAGGTCCTTGCACATTTTGTATTCACAATTGTATATGATCTCTAGATGAGGAGTCGGAGGAAGAGGCCCCGCCCCCTAAGAAGAACACCCCAGCTAAACCAAAAACCAAACAACCTGCAAAGCCCGCTGAAGAGGAGGAAGATGATGACGACGAGGATGAAGGTACACTTTCTTTTTTCATGTGGTGATTCATATTGTATATGTTCCTGCTTGAATGATGACACAAAAGGGACTTAATACTGATCATCTGTGATGTTACCATATTACATTATCTGATGCAGGTTGATGTTGTCATAGACTTGAATGTAGTTTGAATACATATGTAAATCTTTAATGATTGCTTTACAGACTCTGAAGAAGAGATGGACACAACTCCCGCCACTAAGGCAAAGAAAGCTGGCATGGTAAAGGCGAAGGAAGAGTCAGAGGAGGAGGAGGAAGATGACGAAGACGACGATGATGAGGAAGAAGAAGACGATGAGGAAGAAGAGGGTACGTTTTGGTTGAAATTGACCTATTAAATGTATTGACATACATTTACATAGTAAGAGGCCCAATGTCTTATTTCTGTGTATTTGCTGACTGACTTTGTCAATTTAAAAACTATTAACAGATGCCACAGTGACCCTTGGGAAGAGGAAGGCAGAGAGCAAAAAGGCTACACCTCCTGCCAAAAAGGCAAAGTCAGAAGGCACAGGTAAGAAATGAATTGGTAGCCCATCAAATACTGAGGTTACCGCTTTCTGAATTTGTAAATGGGCGTCTTTTTTTTTTTAATTAAAATTAAATTCTTGTTTGACAGGGTTCTGTCTGTTTGTTGGCAACCTGAACTCAAACAAAGACTTTGAAGAAATCAAGACATCCCTTAAGAAATTCTTCTCAAAGAACAGCCTTGAGACTGCTGAGGTCCGTTTGGGAGGATCAAAGTAAGTATTGGCCACAACTTACCAGTTTTTTTGGGGGGGGGCTGTTTGCCACTAACGCTTTTAAGTGTGTAGTATCTGTTGCTTATTGTTCTAGAATTAGGGAATTTAGATGCATGGGGTTGATATTGAGTAATTACAAAACCATAATTCTGTGTCATGGAAAGTGATTGTTCTTGCATCACCCGCTTAAACAGGAAATTTGGCTATGTGGAATTTACATCTGAGGAAGACATGCAGAAGGCACTAGAGCTCAATGGGAAGAAATTCATGGGCCAGGAATTGAAGTTGGACAAGGCCAGAAGCAAAGAGACCTCGCAGGAGGGCAAGAAAGGTAAGCAGTTTTTTCCAGGATGTTCCGTCTGGCAGATGTGTTGCATTCATCAATCACAGTAAGCATAATACCGTACTTGTTTTCAATCCACAGAGAAGGATGCGCGAACTCTGTTTGTTAAAAACCTTCCCTATTCTGCAACGGCTGATGACCTCAAGGAAGTCTTTGAAACTGCAGTTGATGTCAGGTTACCTTTAGGCCAGAATGGCTCAAACAGGGGGTGAGGACATGTTTGTTTTGTTTATTTTTTTTCTTCAACAGAATTTTGCATGGAAATGTTCAGTAGCACAGGCTAGACTGGTAGAATTTAGGTTTAGTTTCCCTACAGTCCAGCTCGCAGCATTTCAAATGCCTATTCTAGACTGATTAATAATTGTAACCCCTCCTTTGACAGCATTGCCTTCATAGAGTTCAAAACTGAAGCTGATGCCGAGAAGATGATGGAGGAGGCACAGGGAGCTGATGTACAGGGGAGGTCTATCATTGTTGATTATGTTGGAGGAAAAAGCCAAAAGGGGCCCAAAGTAGGAGGTAAGATTTCAAATTTTAGTGTATTATATGTAAAGTTTTAATCAGATTTGGTCCTTTGTCACTAATCTTAATTTTTTTTTTCCCATACAGCAGCAGGAGCACCTAGTAAAACCCTGGTAGTGAATAATCTTGCTTATAGTGCTACAGAGGAAACCTTGCAGTCCACATTTGAGAAGGCTGTTGCGATAAGGATGCCACAAAGAGATGGCAGAGCCAAAGGGTGAATATATTTTATTGCTGTTTACACTGACCCTTTTCAATCTGATAATCAAGCAATACATTTTAGGGTGTCAATTACTGAGCCTGTGATTTACGTTAGTGACACTAAGACTGTCCTTACTCTCTCTAGTGGAGTGTTGCAAGTCTGCTGTGCAATGTAAAATCTAACTATGATGCAACCAGAACTCAAGTCATGTTCTAATGTTGGACTTTTCTCTTTAGCTATGCTTTTGTAGAATTTGAGAATATTGACGATGCTGCAGAGGCTTTGGACAACTTCAATAACGCAGAAATCGATGGTCGATCAGTTCGACTGGAGTACAGCCAAAACGGTGGTGGCAGAGATGGTGGCAGAGGAAGCACAGGTAGGCGTTGAAACTGGGGCAACAGGGGTGTGATTTAGCCCTGGCCAGAGATGATGGCAAAGTAACCTCCTGACACTATGTGATGATTCAAGGATAGTCAAGTGCTGATCTGGTCTAGGAATTAGTTTTCAGCGGTCAGGCATTATTCAAATTGCCATTGTGTAGGATAAAATCGAGGGTAACCCTAATTTAAATGCCGCCTTTTCTCCCAGGTCCAACAAAAACCCTCTTTGTCAAGGGTCTTTCTGAGGATACAACAGATCAGACCCTTAAGGATTCATTTGAGGGTGCAGTAGGAGCCAGAATAGTCACAGACCGAGAGACGGGGTCATCTAAAGGGTAAGTCCGTGGGGAGTAAAGTTTATGCTTTTCACTCTTCTCGTGAGCACCGCTCTGTCAAACAGTGACGGCAAACGGATTCGCATGAGAAGTAGAGAAAGCTCGCAGTTTAAACAGGCAGCTACCTTGGTGGGAGTTGCCCATGTCTGCTGTGGAACACTTTTTATTTTTAATATGATTAACCAGTGTTTAAGCTGCACAGTCTGTGTGGAGCATTACCATGTCTCTCTTAATGAGGTATCTAAACACTGTCTTCCTCACAGCTTTGGCTTTGTGGACTTCGACAATGAGGATGATTGTAAAGCAGCCAAGGAAGCAATGGACGATGGTGAAATTGATGGCAGCAAGGTCACCTTAGACTATGCCAAGCCCAAAGGTGAAGGAGGTTTCCGTGGAGGTCGTGGCGGTGGATTCGGCGGCGGATTCGGTGGCGGCTTTGGCGGTCGTGGAGGATTCGGTGGTCGTGGGGGAGGCAGAGGAGGTCGCGGCGGATTTGGCGGCCGTGGTGGTGGCAGAGGCAGAGGAGGCCCTCGTGGAGGTGGACGGGGACGTGGTGGCTTCATGGGTACGTTTTTGTAGATTTCAATTGTTGAGCCCAGGCATATGTGTTGTAGCCAATTGCTTTTCTGCTTAATTGCGTCATTTACAACCTGCCACTTTGGTTTTTTGTTCTGACTTTTAAGTGAGCTTTGTGCTGCAGCTTGTTAAACAAAGTTGTCTTTTCTTTTCAGGAGGAAGAGGTGGCGGAGGATTTGGAGGCAAACCCCAGGGAAAGAAAATTAAGTTTGATGACTAACTCTTAGTCTATTTTACTCTTTGAATGGACTCTGGTTTCATCAATTTTCAGAGCTTTTGGACATTCCAGAAAGCATCATTGATATGTATTTAACTGTTTATGGGCATTTTAGCCCTTTATTTCACTCAACCTTGCCCTTTTGGCCACTTGTGTGCCAGAATGGTACTTTTGACCCTCTCAGTTCATGTGCTATGTGTGAAAACCGAATGTCCTGAATGCAAACTTGCACCTCCTGCCCTCATTAGCTTACTTGGTTTTCCGAAGGAACGAAATGGATTGGGTCTGGCAAACAAGTTTGGTGTGGAAAAACAAGTCTGTCAGATACATTGTGTAAATTTAAACTTTGTTTTATTTTACCTTTTTTGTAAAAAAAAAATACTCTTGTATTCGTGTTTTGTTTTTATTTCATTTAGTTTGCTTTAGGTGCCAAGTTTTACTGTAATGTGCAAAGCATATTTTGGTAGATTTGAGAGCGTTGAGTGTTGAGACTATGGCAAAGATGTTCCTGTTTGGTGGAGTCACGGAATGACTCGTAACTGTAACATATTTGTAGTGCATTGTCCGTTTACCCCCTCCCCCCATCTGAGAATCTAAAGATTTTCATGTTATTCAATAAAACTTGTAGGGTGATTTTTAAATGTCGTCATTCTTGTGAATGCACTGGGAGCTAATTTGATGCACCAGAGTTTCATCTTACTTCAACATGGGGTGACCAGACGCCTGAGTAACCCTCACATCAGTTGCTCCCTGAATATTTCTTTAGGGCCAGATCAGGATTTCAAATAATGGTTACTTCATGAAACCAAGACATGGGATTAATCCAGGAATGTCCCATGTATCCTAGTTGATTTGATTCTTGGTTGCACTACATGCAGGATTAGTAATTCGTAACCAGAAGAATCCCCAGGGATTACACACCGTAGTCACCCTGGGGATTGTTCTGGTTTAATTTAGCAGACTCATAGACTATGATTGTAGATTCTGTAAAGTTTTGTAAAATTTCTTAGATTTCTGCAGATACGGTCATTTCATCCGCATTAAAATAGAACATTCAGTGATTTATGTATGCCTACATTTGTAGGTTCTTTTAAATATACTCCATATTCATGGTTACTGTTGGGCTTAGTATTATGATGATTGCTGCAGTTCTGACAGTCTGTTGTCTGGAGGCTGTATTTTCCAGACTGTAGCTGCTGGATGAGATTGTCAATCAGTAATTTATCGATACATGTGGCCTGTGTACATCTATCTGCATAGGTCTTAAGGAGATGTCATGTAAGTGCCTGCTTTCATAAACTTTTATTCTATTGATGAGACTAAGATTTCAGAACAAAACTATATCTTTGAGACCTGTCCCTAAATATCCTTTTCATTTAGAGAATACACAGCTTTCATTATTGTCCAGCTGTGATTGTTGACAACGTCATATTACAAGCACCCAGGCTGTCATGTCTCCTCCACTTCAAATCTACATTTAGTTGGACAGTCACCAAATTAAAGCTTTGATGAAACGGTCCTTTGCAAGTATTGTGTATTGTAGTAGTTGGATGAAAGTAGGTTTACGTATTCAGTCTTCCACAGAGGAATCATCACGGTCATATTTATGAAAGGGAACAGTTTAAACAAATGGAAAGATATATAATTTTAGAATGTGTGCACTTCTGTAGAAGGTATTTTACTGTATGTTGTTCTATGCTTCACAGTTCTTTATTATGCTGTGTAAGGCAGAAATAGAGCACGTTAAACCCGACTATCATGTCTCTACAGGTTGAACGGACAGCAAACCCCATTTGTCCACTAGGTGTCAGGCCCAGGTAAGGTCTGGGTGGAATGGCCTCCTGGAGTCCATGCGGCCTCCTGCAGTGTGGAGCTGTGCTCGCTGATGGCGTTTATACAAGCTTTTAAATTGAATTCAAAGTAAGTTACAAATCTACCCCTACCCTCTTTTTCCAGTTTTGCTCAAACCAAACTGAAAATAGGCCAAACTAAGAATTGCATCCTTATGACTTACTAATGACATCCTGGTAGTGTCAGTCAAATCTGTTCCCTCTTATGGACTCATTAAAACCTTCTATTTGATTTGATAGCTAAACATATGGAAAATGGTATTTTGGGTTCTTTCAGTCACAGTGAACCACTGACCTGACTGTGAATCTTAGGGAACATGGAAAACATGTTTAGATGCTCACAAAGTTCGCGTTATTGTTTGAAATGCAAATTTGATGGTGGAATCGTTTCCTAATTTGAGACCACAAAGGGATTTGATGGCGGTGCACACAGCTGCAGCTGAGTTCCTCAGAGGTTGGTGTTATGTTTGGATGTTTTGTGTACATTCGGTCTGGCGAAAAATATCTACAACCGACATGATCGCTTTAAGATCGAAGTATGTTATGAAGAGAGTGTAACAAGCGAGTTTATCCGCTTGCACAAGATTGCAGTGGAAGTAGCGAGGAGCCCCGGCTCCCAGTGGATTATCATCCCATATGAGCTGCTGAAGAAGATCCAGCAGAGACTGTACTTCCAGAGGATACTCAGAAAGAAGAACATCACACAAAGACTGTTGGTGTCCTCCTACCAGGCCACCATAGAAAGCATTCTAACACACTGCATACGCGTTTGGTTCACCAGCTGCATGGTGGCTCAGTGGAAAGCTCCAAAGGGTCGTCAACACCGTTCCAAAGATTGTTGGCGCTGGGAAACCTACACAGCTCCCGTTGCCTCAGAGAAACACAGAACATTATAAAAGACTCTTCACACTCTGGCCACTCCCCGTTCGAACGGTTGCCTTCAGGCAGATGCTGCAGGTTATATAAAACAAGGACAAATAGACTCGAGCACAGTTTTAGTACTGACGAATACCTACACGCACCGGCGCATTGGCTTAATTTCCCCAAATGTGCTGAGTCATACAAACTGTAAATGTGCATATTCACTAGCTGTGTCACTCTTTGGCTGCTGTTGCAGAGCGAGTTGATCGACACTGACCTGTCTCATCAGTGGCACCTCCCGACAGGGGACAGGAGTGGGCTGTCATCCCCTGATCCTCCCAGATGAACAGGGATTATTGTTCCTGAAGGCGCCTGTACAGGAGCCACTGAAAGCCTCCATTTACGGATGGTGACAGCGACAGAGGTCATGCTAGCGTCTGTGCCACTATGTCCAGAATGATCCGTCTGCGCTTGGTTTGTTTCCCGAGAACAGTAATAAATCTTTATTGCTGTTGTTACAACCCATGAGCACTTTGACACACACTCATAATTCAGGTTGTTTCATGCTCCTGTTTGAACAAAAGCAAAGAGCTATGCTGACAGCTTTTCATGCCCGTATTTTGTGTCATTCTTTTTTGCACAGTAATCATGTGGGAAGAGATGAGCTGTGAAGTTTACATCCTTGTCATATTTGCATAGCATCATCTCAACACTGTTAAGTTTTTCCTCAACCTAGCCAGAAGCTTGTTTTGATATTTTTCATGCACGAGATGACATATGTCTGACTCGCATGCAAATTAACAAGTCATTTCCATATGGGTGTCGATGACCCAGTATACATGAAGTCTGCACAATGGTGGTTTATTCAGCCTTGATATAAACCATGGGGCTATGATATGTGGCTTCAAGGCTGCATGTGGTTCTGACTTGTGCTGATTGTGGTCAGCGTTTCATGTATCGTCCTTCAAGTGGTGCATTGTGCACACAGTCATTAGTAATTTCATTTCAAGTCAGCGGAGGCACAGTGAAGCTACTGGGTGGCTAGAGGTGCTGTATCCTGTCATGTACCACACTGTGGCTTTTTCGTCAAAGACTTGGATGAACACGTTGTAGTGTCTGCGAAGTAAATGTGGGAGCCAGCAGCCGGGGCTTAAAAAGTTCTTTTTAATTTAAGCCTGAGCACCAATGTTCCCATCTTTACGTCACCAGTTGTGCTCCAGCGGCCTTTGAAGAAAATAGCGGGTTAGTGTGAAGGCTTTCGGCACCTTCCAGCTGACCCATAGATCATCCTGACTTCTAAAGCTCCCCCCAATTACTGTGGGCAAACATGCAGCTTGTGGTCTGCAGGCAGGTTGCAGAGCTGGTTGTCTACAGTCAAACATCCTCACTTGAGTGACTACAGTATAATCTGCTTTCTGGTTGATAAGCACATTTTCCCCACAAAAGCTTTTTTTTTTTTAGGAAATGATTACGCGAATTGTTACGTGAAAGTAGAGCATACAATCATGTCCTTTCACATCTCTGCTCTGTTAGTGTATAGGTTTACAGTGAATTATAGGGGACTCTAAGAGGTTGTTGTGCCCCACGTTGACTGATAATGACGTAGAAAAGCTGAAACTCAAAAAGCAGCGATGACGCATCAGGAAAACAAAGATGACAGTTTGTTGGAAATAAACCTTTCTACACTGTACTGCCTGAAATGCAGTCTAGAGAAGATCCAGTTTCTGTCTTTGTTCTGCATGAGATTGTAAAGAACAAGAGCAGGCAGGCTTTGTGTTGCTGTGACCTCTCTGCCTCTTTGGGCCAACTTTAATGTCTCTGTTTTCACGGTTTCACTCAAAAATCACACAATAAATAACACTTCACACGACACTTAATCTGAAAAGCACTAAATGTGACGAAAACATGTACATTTGATTTCAGCAACTAGTTATTCTATAATTTATAAATCAGAACCAGTCTGCCAGAATCAAACCGTGTATAATGACACATTAATTCTCTCCACAGGCAGAGCGGAAAATAGCTTTGGAAGACTGATAAGCATTTTAATATATTTGAAAACCATTTTTGCATGAATGTTTCCATTTCCGTCAAAGTCACCTGCACTTCACCAGCAGAAACTCTGGTTTACTACATACATTATCTCACAGATGATGTGAATAAGAAAACAGCAGATTTGGAGAAATCTCAAAAACAGACTTGATATTTAAGTAGTTTATTTACAAAAGACATTTCTATATTTTACATGTATTTAAACATGATCAGCACCCACTAGTGTTTACAAGCTCTAAGATGACTGAACATTCCACTAATGGGATCATCTGTTGCTTTACATTAAATATAAGGAAACTACATTTGCCCCATTTAACTGGGGAACAATAAAACGAACATGTCATAGGTTGGTACCAGCAATAGATTCAGTTCACAGTCTCATTGTAAACTCTCTACCAATTTCAGTCAAGTATATCAGTACATTCAGATCTACACACACTAAACATCTATCACGCTTAGAAACTATGTTTCTGGGGTTTCAGTAGTTTGTAAGTAGCAGAAGTCGATGTCATGTTACTCATCTAAACAAATGAGTGCAAGGACGTGGTACAACAACGGATCCAGGCCTCGCTCTCTGCGCGCGGGAAATGATGTCACGGTGACGCTTACGGTGTGGGATTGCCAATGTGGAAATTAGTTACTGAGGTAGAGCCAGTTGTTTCCTTCTCTTACTTCAAGTCATATGAGCCACCTTGGTACCAAGTACAGTACCAGCCAGAAATAACTGCAGGCTGTGTGCAGCAACTGCTGTGACTGTCAAAGCCTGGAGGCTCGGCTTTGACTGGTGCCCGCTGACGCTAATCACATTTATACTCTCAACCACTACTATAGTCACATTATGACGTTTGCTATCGTAACGATTCAGCTGTGGTTGGTAGAAAAAAAAAGATCCATATCAAAGTAGAAGGAACAGCAATAATATTGCAAACCACAAACAATGGAACAGGAAAAAGCTGTAGATTTGCATCCGAGCGCACAACATAGAGTTAAAAGAAAATGCATGATTGTAGATGGAGCCCAGCGTCCCTGCTGATGCAGTGGCCCAGCTTTGGTTATAGACTCTAAGGTGGCAACCTTTAAAATGTCCCTTTATAAGTCAGTACTTAAAAAATCTGTATCATTTACTTGACTTTTCAGGAAGCTTCTCCAAAAAGTGCATGACTGCACACAAAGCATGGCCCTACAGCGGACGGGAAACTGTACTGTTCTTCCCGCTTAGCCTCATCGTGCTGCCTTTACGCAACCTGGTGTTTTTTTCCGCCAAGCTATAGGAGCTCCACTTTCTGAGCGCAAACCAGTTCCCCGTTGACCAGATTCCACATGTGGACGAGGTCCGATGGGAGCAGCTTGTGCACCACGATCATGCTCTTGAAGAAACAAGGTTCTCGGTTCAACTTACTGTTCTTATCTCTCACCAGCCCAAACGTCTTAAAGGCGTTGTGTTTAACGGGAGTCACCTGAAGCGCTTCGAGACACATGCCCAAGAAGACGTCATCGATGGGGTAGAGCTCCAGGGTCCCTGCGACCCAGTGAAGCCTCCTCGCCAGGGCCCCGTCCATCAGGAACCCCCCACCGCCTGCATACGGAGGGTATGCGTTTTTATCATACAGAGCCTCAGGGACGTAGTATTTGTTTTCTTTCCTACGAATGGGCCTGGCATTGAAAATCACATCGCCCACAAACAGGTTCTTCTCCTGGCTGCTGGATTCTAGGAACTCGAGGATGTTCCTCACGTTGACGAAGACGTCGTCGTCGCCCTTGAAGACGTAGCGCACGCCGGGGCAGTTCAGGTGGAACCACTTGAGGAAGTGGGTCTCTTTGAGTGTGAGGTTGAAGAAGCTATCCAAGAAGTCCCACTGGAGGATGTCCCCATAGATGTAGTCCTCGTACTCCACAAGCTTCTGATGATTTGCCCTCTCCGCCTCGTTGAGGGGTTTCCCGAGCAGGAAGAGAGTTTTTATCCTCTTTCCATCCACCACCCGCTCTTTGCCCCAAGTTTTTCGGATGACTTCTCTACGGTCGTGCTGGGTGGCAATAGATTTTATTACCATGAGTAAATAAACCTCGCCACCGCACTTCTCTGGGTGATTAGAGACTATGGGGAAGTAACGGCAGTGTCGGTAGAGCAAGAACTGCTTGAAGTTGTCCCCGAGACTCGTGAACCAGCTGTGTCTGGTGAGGTTGAGGTTTGCGCTGCAGTTGGAGGTGGTCACATCCCAGGTCTGGTGCCTGCTGTCCTCAGTGTTTCTGAGCTGCTGTCTGGTGCCTGAAACTTTAACTTTAAACTGCTTTTTGCCCATTTTCCAGAAGGACAGAGTTTTTTTCTTATCCAGTACAGCTTCAAGCTCCACTCCACCAAAACCATCCATGCGAGCTTGCCTGCCAAGTATGAAGGAAGTCCCAATATTGATGCTCCCTCTCTGGACTACAGTCAGCGCCACCACAGCCACGAAGCACATGACGCTCATGCCCTTGTACACCTTCCAGCGATTGCTCCTCCTGGGGAGAGGCAGAGATCACAGAAATGGGTCAGCAAGGGCAAAATACAGGCTCTTAAGTATTACTGGAGGGAAAGCGAAACATTGGAGTTGGCGTGTTCATGCTTTTACACGAGCATTTATAAAATATGTAAAACACCAAGTTAATAATACAGAACCTTAGAGGTGCCACATCATATTTGCATTAGCCATGTTTGATGTTATACAGTCAATAAAGCAAATAAGGACAGTTTGCCTGCACAGAGAAGTACAGTACGACCGGTTTGCTGTTTTATTCACCAACAAAGCCACAGGTAAACTGGTCATCATGGTGGTGTTCATCAGCTCCGTGTTTTTGCCTACAGAATATTATACCAGGAACTGTTCACTAGATGCAAAAAGGATACAGCTGCGTTTAAAAAAAGGCCTGTTACATCTGGAAGAACATGTGGAATGTTCTGAAGTAATCCCTGCACTTGAGATTCTCATGTTTCCATCGTGCCAGGGCTAGTTGCGGACCCCTGAGACTCCTCAGTGGGCCCCTCTACCCACACGACTACAAACAAGGTAGCCTACACCCTGCTCACCCCGGAGCCACGACGTTCAGGACACGAAGTCGAAATGAAATCTGCGTCTCTGTCCGGCTTTGAAGGTGATTTCACTACTTGCACGCGCAGAATTCGAGGCACGTGGATCCCGTGTTTAATTAAGTTAGATCTAAGCGCCCACAGAAGAAAGTCGAGCCCACAGTGATGAGAAGTTAAGAGAAAATGCCACTCACATGTTTAATGTCCGTCTGCGTTCAGAGAATGGCCAGAGCCAGTAAAGGGCTGGTTTCACCGGGAATTAATCTTTAGCAGTAAACGATGAAACGTCCGTCCCATCCAAAATCCGGTCTGGCTCCGTAGAATATTGAGAAACCGTCGGCCTGTCCGTGTCCGCTGATCTCCTGCCGAGGACTGCGCCCACTCCCACTCCGAGCTCCGCTTTTAAAGCCTTTGGCGCAGTTACGCGGCCGCACGGGACGCGCGCAACGAGGTGCCAAGATCCGCCCGTCGCGGAGGCGCAAGATCACAGGACTTTAATAATAAAACATTAGTAATAATATATAAAGCTAAACCTAGGACGGCAGGTAAAAGAACAAATACTAGAAGCGGTACTGTACAGACTTTTTGAAATATTAATTGTTATTAATGAATTAACTGCGTGGGCGCAGCGGTCTCTAACCATTTATCACGGTCCATGTTCGTCACGCAGTTGTTTGCTAACGTGTTATAGAGCATTTATAAAAGGCGGCTGAGAGCAACGCAGTCGTCACCTCATTCTTTTTTTTTTTTTGATAAGTACAAGTACATGTAAATATAACCAGGGACCAGCCCGCAGAGCAAAGACTCTGTCGGAAAGAGGCTTAAGGAACACGGAGGAAACACTGTAGCGACGCACGGCCTCTGGGAGAAACTGAAGTTAACCCCCCCGACTCAGCCTCATTCACTTGATCAGCTAGAGAAGATGCTACCGGGCTGGTGCGGAGCGACCTGCACAAACCAGCAGGATGGAGGGAGGGAGGGAGGGAGGGAGGGAGGGAGACAGACACTATGAGGGGGCCCCATACAACGCACGACTCCAAGTGCCTCGAGCTGTTCTGCAGAAGCAGCGACCGGTCGGCTCCGGCCTTAGTTTGCTGCTCCCTCCCGCAGCTCTGTCTGATCTCAGACCCGGCGTGCGGTCACCGGGAGGCTACTCCTTTACACAGCGCTTTCCCTCACGGTATAACACAATCTAAACGTGATAACACTGCAACACAGAACTATTCACATGGCCTTTAATGGGCCTGTTATAGAACAGGGCCAACATCTAAATGCCAGTTTGATGTTGGCACATTTAAAGTGTGACGTGAGTCACTTGTTGTGATGTCAGCAACACATCCTGCTGTTAATGAGTTGTCATAGAGCAAACTCCACAGGCTCTTATCAATTCACTGGCCTTTCACAAACACGCATACACTTAAAGTGTGAAATCACTTTGATGTTGGCTTCAGATGCAGGCTACTGTTCTGAAATAGTAGTGATCAGAGCTATTGAGATACAGTGATGATTTTGGAAATAACACAAGAACAGGTGATGGGTGGAGTCACTGAGCGACAACTGACACCACTATAACTGCTACCCTTCCAATGCTTTATGGTCTGAAGAAAGAACGACACTACGTCTCTCTGTACTTGTCAAAACAAGCATTTTTCAGTCACAACGCAGCTGTGATCAAAAATCTGCGCTTCCTCTCCTCCATCTCCATTTCCTGACTCCGTCCCGTCATCCTTCTCTAGGCCATGTGCATCCTGTGCTTGATGTTTTTTCCCCTTGTACCCCCCCCCCCCCTTGTGGACTCTGTGGTGGTGATGGACACCACATGGTCCACAGCTATCATCTGATGTGTAGCCGAGTCAGAGTGAGAGGCTGTGAGCACAGTGAGTCACTGCACCGTGGACACCAGGACAAGACCTTTGATTTCCCACCTCTGTGCATGTGGTGAACTTGAAATGACGGTTTTAAATGACAGCACTAATCACATAATAAGCCACATTAAAGGTCACATGACTTTGCCTTTCCAGTCTTCAACAGCTGCACAGCAGTGAGGTGAAAACGCAGCTCAGGTATAGCTCCTCACAAATGTACACAGACCATGAGTCAATGGATTAATTATTACACATCTACAGAAAACCTCTTGTGAAACCTCTCGGTTTTATGACTTTCCTGGCAGGACACGGTAGCGTATTTTTGTGCTCGGCAGGTGAAATGACAGTGTGACCCACCTTAGTCAAAGCTGGCCTTTGCCTGTTTTAACACACACCTCTTCTCACCTTTCACTGTAGTTCACGCTGGAATGAGGAAGCCGGTGCGAGCTGGGGCCGGACTGTGGTGAAAGAACAGTCAACTTTTGACAGGAAATGGAAACCCTGCTATTAATTTGGGCTTAGAGGAATTCTGTACTTATCCCTTGTTGGGTTTAACACACCTTGGGGACGTGGGGGAGGGTTACCTGTGTCTGTCAACTGCCGGACAAGCCATCTATCCGTCCTCTTTTGGTTGCTTGAAGGGACCTTCTCCATCAGCCTGAAAGAATTTACTGCTGGGCTGGAAGATGTAGCTCGAGGGGTTTTCTTCCCTCTTCCCCCATCTTTGCCCCTCAGCCACTTTGTTCTCCAAACAGAACAAAGGAGACACGGTCACGCTGTGCTGTGAATGTCTGTCAGCTGTGGAGACAGGTAAACACCTTTGTCCTTTCTCACCCTCCCCCTCTACCACAGATTTAGGGAGCACAAAGCAAAAAGTCACGGCTCCTTACTCAAAAATGTCCGATTAGTTATTTTCAGACATGGCTCCTTTGTCTGATTTAAGCAGTTCGGTCCAACGTAAACACACACAGGCCATAAATGTAAAAGGTAAATTTCAAATGACTTCTTAGTCTGTTTGGTTGATCAACATGCTGTGGCAAGAATCCATCAGTCAATATTTATCTAAGCTTTTTCCCCCGTTTCATTAGTGTGGTGAGTGCACCAAAACTGAAAGCTTCAAATGTGTCAAAGGCCAGATGTGGGGTCACGCTGGTCTCTTTAAAGGGAATGATCAGGGGAAACAGGAGGTCCAGACGACACTGAAACGTCTGTGCTGGCGTCACCGCTTATCGGTGGTCCACATGGTTGATAAGATGTCCTGAAAGGGTGTCAGTAATTCTGATGACACATTAGTGGCCGGTCTCCTGCCTCCTCATCCCATTTTCTCACTGGATTCACTCTACATCTATTCAACGTCATCTTCCAAGATCATAAAGAGCTGTTGTTGGTGGAAGTTTACCAGACGTTCTGGGGAGAAGACTGACAATCACATGACCCATGCGTTTAATTACACAAAAACAAAAGGTAAACCTGGAACCCTAGGGAGCAGCTAGAACCAGAGCCTTACGAGCCGTTTTGACAAAGCATCAGAAACTGAAGAGGTGATCTGATCCTGGACGGCAAACAGTCCTGAAATAAATCTGAAATCTTTTTAGTTGAATAAAAACTGCAGTAAAGTGCTGGTGTTTTTCCAAAGCTGCACAGTCCATCCCTGTTAGTCACACTTTAGTTTTGATAGAAAGCACCAGCTTCCGCTCTGACGCGCTTACAGCCGGACAGTGCCAACGTGGCTCGAGCTCAGGGTTACACAGCCACCTGGCTGCAAGTGCGTCAGTCTGTCATGTGCAGCCTGTTTCCTCACATTGTGCTGCTGCTCGGTGGGAGTGCTGCAGCGGTTATTACTGAATTTGTCATGTGTCCAAGTATTACATCTGAGAACCACTGGTGCCACTTCTGCAGCCTTTATGCATTAGAGGAGAGATGACTGACCACTACCATCATTTCATGGGAAATAAATGTTATTTATTTCTCACAGGACACAGTAATAGAAATAATTCAAACAAATTGATTGATTTTACAAAACAGATCAAACGTCACACATTTATTTAAAACCACTGACAAAACAATCAAATTCCAACCAATTAAAATGCAGTTATTAACATAAATACACATCTGCACAGTGCAAAGTGGACGTAAAACATTCATATATATTCAAGTTTTTCTGCCAGATGTTGTGTTGGTGGTAGTGGACTGTATATATAATAATGAGCAGGTCTTAATATCATTTACAAACAGGTATTAGTGCGGCAGCTCAAATAAGAACCTGTGTCATTGCTGTAAACATTAAACATGAGCAGCTACTCTGATGTGGGATGGTTCATATATAGAGAAGAACTGGTACAATTATTTATGCATGTAGACGGAAATTTTACACCATGGTCAAAAATCTATACATACAATCCACAGTGAAATTCAGGAATCAAGATGAAAACTGGAAACATTAGCTGCTGTATCACTCTAACATCTGTCCTTTAGAACATGAATTCAAGTCTGTGATCATCACACAAAGGTTAACAAACATTTATTCACAATCTCTGCTCAGAAGCCAGAAAAGAGATGGAGAGAAATGAGATTCTTAGAAAGCTACACTTCCGTCTTGGATCACTCCCGTGACTAGAATTGCGTCATAGCTTCAAGATGTTGCAAGCATTTACCTGTGTCAACTATGTCCTTGGTACAAATGGACAAAGTCTGAGCAGACCGAGGGTAGAAGGTGCACAGGGTTAGGTGGCTGGAAGTTGTGCCTATTGTCTGACCTTATATTGTGTTACAGAACAAGTCTGTGGTAAAACTGAGGGGGGAAAAAAGCAACAATCCTTCACATTGTTTCAGCCCCTCCTCCTCCTGTTGCTGCTGATCCTCGACCATCTCTGCCGCCCTGACCCTGATTACAACCTGGGGGGATGATGTTACAGGAAGCCCAATGCTCCAGGGAAGATAGTGCTACTCCATGTTGACAGCTCCCTCTTCACCTCCTCTTTGACTGGCTGCCTGAAGACGAAGAGCGGGAGGGAGAGGGATGTGGGGTTGGTTAGGTAATTACGGAGAGCTGGGGTGGAAAGGCTTCCCTCTAGACATGTTTAGCACAAACGTTAACATGCACTTCACCCAACACAACTAGCATTTGTTTTTCCTTGGTTAATTCTAGGTCTTTTCATTTAAAATGCCAAGCGCACTTGTTGTACTACATACAGTCTCGGTTACATGGTGACATAATGGGAATCTGTCATCATGTGAAGCTGGTGTTGTCACTACTTGGGTAGAATAGTGCATTTTTTCCCATCCAGGGGAGCAGTGTCTGAACTTGCTGGGCTGTGTGGGTGGGCGGGTCCACCATCCAACCCCCCCAGCATGTAGTTGGTGTTTTCTTCCTGTGGCCATAGTCACCATGCAGAAAGTATTAGGTATAATACTGTAAGCCTGACAATCAGCAGAAGCTAAGTTTATGAGAAAATTAATTGAAAAGCGTCCCAAGAAAAAAATATTCCAATAAAAGCTACAGAAGGTCAGGTTAAAACTGGACTTGATGTGTGTGCCAGGCCATAACTACTATTAAGTGACGTCCTTATAAATCTACAGCTATCGGACACTTGCCAGACCTCAAAAGCAACAGAAGGCTGTGGTAGCGCTGACCATTAGAGGCTATTACAAGCTTTATGGTAAGGGCACATTGTGTAGGAGCCGGAGGCAACTGCAAATCAAATGCATTTCAGATGCATGAGAGCATCTGGAGATGCTATCACCCAACTAAGTGCACCGAAGTAGCTGATCAGTGATCAGGCCATCTTCCCCCAGACACTCAAGTCCTCTGACTGAGATGTGAATTTGACAGCAAATAAAAATGGCGACACGGTTGGGTTGGGCTGAGTGCGTTATTGGTTCAGCAGTGAGTCATCTGTGCAGCAGTAATGTGCGTTCTTCCATCTTGTTGTATTGTTCGAACTGCTTTGATTGTGTTGAGTAGCAGACACTTGAGACACTGGCTGACAAAAGCAACAAAAAAATCACTGATAATGCTCACGACTGTTTGTTCAGCCATATGCGCACTGTAAACAAACAGAGGTTGGAAACTTTAGAACTACTCTTTGCTACAGATTTATAAATCACTGGTAAACTGTTGGTTTACCTTTCCGTGCCACACATGGGTGTTGTCTCCTAAACAATCAGAGCAGCACCTAAGTGCTCCTGCACCCCAGGCGCTGACGTGTTGTCGTTCAGTTAACAGGGTGACACATCTTTTTTGCCAACTCACGCTGCTTAGTGGACTTGTTTTCCAAAGTCATAGTGGACAAACTCACCCGCTGAAAACAACCAGGTCTGGCTGATGGCCACTGCTGATTTCCCACTCTTAACGTATGCTTACTTCCAATTTGTCGTCCTCCTCCTGTGGAGCTGGCAGATCCCGGCCGGCTACTTAGACGTGGCTCCGACTGGGAAGACTGGGGAACCGGGCCTCGGCCCCTACGAACGCCACTGTGGTTGACTGCTGTGTCAGGAGTACGGGGAATCTTGGGCTGGCTCACAAATGCAGGGATGGAATCACCACTAGTTGACAGGGGAAAAAAAGGAAGAAACAGGGGAAAATAAAAACTGGCACTTGGCATTTACATTCACTTTTTATTATTCTCGTATTTCTCACGTATGAGCTTACGTTTAAAATGGTCATTCAGGGAAAGGTCATTACAATTATCGCACGGACGTTATAATGCACAACAATCATAGACAGATCTTATTTCAGAGAAGGTTTCACAAGTAAAGGAATCATGGCTTTGCACAGGCCTGTTTGCCATGACACATGATAGCACCTATTACGCTCGTTTCAATCCATAGTCTTACACAGTGCCCTACAAGTTTAGAAATAAAAGGTTATTAATAATATCACTAGATAAAAGGTCAAAAAGGTGATTGGTCTACAAATGTCTGTATGATCAAAACCAGTACACTTGAATCCAGGGTTCTTATCACCAGTTAATGCTCTGTTGTAGTAGAGCAAGCTTTAGTTTCTTTCCTTGACACTTATATAAGGTTAAGGCCTGAAGAACTAAACGATCTATCTCTTGTGTGGAGCTCGTGTACAGACATGAGCTCAAAGCATAGCTGTTCTATTGTTAACCTAATACAAAGGCACAAACATGCACCTGCTCATGTTGTTTCATGTCATTATCAGCTTCCCGTGTTCTGAAATTGCTTGTCAGTGGAAAAGCTTTCCTCCAAACTGGGGTGAAACGAGGCTAATGAAGTCAGAGCCCGTCGGCTGTATTGTCAAGGTGTTTTACTGTCTTGGAGGGTAAAATGAGGGAAACCGAAGCAGTATTTCAGGACTCGTAACTGTTAGTGGCACTGAGGAGTCAAGTTCCTGTGGGATTTAAAGGAGAGAAGTAGCCGGCTTTGATTGAATAGGTCTCTTTGTAGGCGCAGCTCGTTTAAACGCATGTCACAGTCTCACAGACCAGCTTGGCAGTGCTGAGTCACCAACTGGTGTCAAATAACATTCTTGCCAAACGCGCTCCACAGACACCAACACACTGCTACACATCTCGAACTTCTACAGGAAGCTCACCTGACTGGCTATTATTTACATTTTATGAGAGGCAACCACTAACAAACAACCGACTGAGGATTTGTGTCCAAAGTATTGTAATCTGTATTTTGTCTTGACCTTGTTTGTGTATGCGTTCAACATCCTTTTTTCTGTTTTTACCTTATCTGTTTTTTTTTGTTGATTTTGCATAATGTTATGCTCTTTCTGGCTGAATTAATTCTGACAGAACAGACCTTCTTTCCACATTAATATGTAGCAATCAATTATTTCCATATTACTGCATATTATTTTATACTTTTATTATATTATTGCAACAACATATCATTCAAATTGCAATTAAATGCAATTTTTTCCAGTTCACATAACACTAACATTAAACACCAAATTACAGCTAATGTCAAAAATCAATTTAATTTATCTTTTGCTGTTTCATCACACACACACACACACAGATTGGGAGTGTGTGTGTGTGTGTGTGTGTGAACAGTCAATGTTTGGGTGTTGGTTTACCTGGCAGAGTGTCCATTGTGTTCCATCTGGGAATGTCCTTTTGTGGTCTGCTCTTCATACGGCCTGTCCAACTCTGACTCCTGGGACAACTGGCCACACTCCGAGTCTGAGTGGTGTTTTTGTTTGTAATTGGAAGGAAGGAAATGTTCGAGCTTCAAAAAGATTCAAATAAACTAATACTGAATTTACACCAAACGGTCAATAATGTAAACTGCCATAATAAAACAACCACTAACAAAGAAATGAGCAATGACATTGAATTTTATTTCATAGTAAGCCTCAATAGCTCATCAGCCACAGTGACTCTTTACCAAATGAAGATCAGCAGGTGGACGGGAAAAAGAAAATGTCTGTCATATATTCTGTTGGTTTACAGGTATGAGTAACAGCAACATCTGATAAACAGCCGGAGAATTTAAAAGGACATAGATTTATATTTTCTTTTGTCATTGTGATTAAATCACTAAAAAAAAGTTATTTAGAAGATGGAAAATACATCTAAATACACAGATCTACCCACCAATGCTGTGGCGTAGCGAGTCAGCAGTGCTGGGACGGCTCCCAGAGCGTGTTGGAGGTCTGGAGTTGTATTGGGAACTAGGCAGGCTTCTTTCCTCACGCCGATGGCTGCTGCCATAACCACTACACATGAGCCATAAACACAAACATATAAGTCAGGCTTTGAATGAATTCAGTGCATTTGTCCTCAGTTCCAGTGAGAAAGGTTTAACCCCAGTTATTTAGAATAAGATACGAATCCCTGGTTGCTGTCATATGCTTTACTCCAAACTATTACCCTTGTTCGATCCCTTCTGTCTAGCTTACATCATGTATTGACAGTGATACGACTTTCAGGACAAAATGATCCCAGTTCAAGTGTCCTGCAGGCTAAATTCTGTTCAGAAAGAATGTGGTTATGACTTATGAAAAACTGAAAAATTAGCCAATTTAATTTGACCCAATGCACAGATTTATTAGCTGTAAAATGTAAAATTATCAAGAGGGCAGCAAAATCTCTTTGTGCTCTTTTAATGACCTAGTAAACTGAACCATCGTATCTATTGTTCATAAACACTGACGACAGCTGTGACGGTTTAGAGGTTTTGCGAGAGCATTTAACTTACACAGCATTGACATTGCGCTGAGAGCCTGGGGTGACTGGCCGCTGTAGGGGCTCATCAGCACTGGGTTGCTGCAGAGGGGCCGACCTCCGCTTCATTTTGGCCATGTTTGTCATAATCTACACAAACAAAGAAAATTATTTATTAATTGTTTTAGTTTCTAGATTTTACTGAGTCAGGCCTGCTGTGTGTGTGTCTGTGATTATGTCAAGTATAAAGGGCTCCAATGGGATATAAAAGCACTACATTAGTGTGAAACAATCACTTTTCAGTAAGGAAGTAAAAGCCTTAGTTTAGGTCACATACTGTGTGTTGTTTCCTTAACTGTGTAAAAGCCTAGCTATCAACAGGTAGCTGTGGCATTAACGTGAATATTAATACGTACTCCCAGATACTCGGTGGTGAGCAGACTCTCTCCAGACAGTTCTCTGGGCTGTGCCAGTAGAACTTCTTCTTTGTCAAGATCTGTCTCCATTAAATCCTCCTAAGAAGAATTAAAAAAAAAAATTAATAAATGGCTTGGTCCAATGACCTCGGTGTGGGTCTACAAACTACAGTAGATCGAACAATCCCAGTTCACAGGGTTCCTACAATGACTGCTATAGTCTAAACTCTGAAACTTTTACAAGTGGGCAACATTCATCCGTTTCCTGCTAGAACCACTATGTTGGGGGCAGGACTTACGTCATTGTCGTCCTCTTCTTCTTCGTCATCATCTGATTCTGGCCCCTCATCCTCAGCTGAATTCAAAAGAGGCACAATCAAAGGTTAGGGCAGTACCTTACAAATACACATAAATAGTCGAGACATGCTGTATGCACACACGTTCATTAAATACAGTTCATAAAAATGAACGAACCTGAGTTCAGCTGTTTAATAATGAAGTCAATCTGCCTGTTGAGGTCTGGGTCCTCCTCTTTGCTGTAGCAGTGGAGAATCTCATCTACGCTCTACACATGTGACGAAAACACATGTTAATATGATGTAGTGAGCAGAGGATTGAGAATAATACTTACAAACATCAGCTGTAATTCACTTCAACAAGGGACCTGATGATCAGTACTGTAACTGTGCTGAATTGCCCTCAGTATAATAATGACCATATGCATGTCTGAGATATTTGCTTAATGGTGGAACTTGTTAGACAGCATAGGAACAGCTCGAAAAATGAGCATGAAAACTATTTGCATTTCACATTGAGTCTGTATGAAGCACAGACACAAATACAACCATGACAGTACCAGTCCTTTGGTACATTTCCTGAGTTACTGAACAACTGTTGTTTCCTCTCCACACACTGGCTGTGTGGTGACAAGAAGGGAGACAAATGAAGAGTCAAATACAAACTGCGTCTGTTTCCTCAAGCAGGTGAAGACATTTCTGCTATCTTACCATCTCTTTGGCTTCCTGTCTCACAGAGGGAATAGACAGGATACTGTACAGGGCTCCATTCACATATGGTCGAATCTGAGGGAAGTAGAGTGACACAGCCACACAACATCCATATTTAAGTTCTCAGTCACACTGATGCATGTACAAAACACGGATATAATGTAACATTAAACAGATTAGAATAGTGCATATAGTTAATTGTTCATTTAGTGCTTCTAAATGCTTCATCAGTCTAAGCAATGCACTATTCTTTGTGGTGTAAGGGTTTTATAGAACAATAGATGGTTTTGTTTTATTAATTTTAAATTGCAACACTTTAAATGTACCGTAAGTGCATTTTGCACATTTGCAGTACAAACTCTGTAGGTGTGTGGTTTGTCTGTCTTTTTATAGACGTGTATATCACCTCGTGGGTCTCATGTCCAAGGAGGTCAGTTAGAACCTTTAGTACGTGCTTAGCGTTCTCTGCACACTTCCTTTTTCCTGCAACAACAGCCAGACAGCCATCCCAGACACACACAGACACACACATCATGAATGAAATTCAAATGAGTTACAAAAGTACTCTGATCCTTTGCTGTCTGAACAAAAAGACTTTTGTCTTTTTCAAAGTGTTAAAGCAGTTGTAAGCATTGCTAAATGTATCTTATTTAAATATTTCCATTCAAATAGTCACATGATACATCTACACAAATGCAGAGGATGTCTGGTGACATAGGCTGACACTGTAATTGTGCTATTCAGATTAATGATTAATTATTCCCTTCATTAATTTTATTTTCTATTACTCAGTAATGAAATAATGATTCCCTTTGCACTGCAGCTTTGTGCCGTGGCTTTCAAGCAAAGTACACAAAGTGTACCAATTTAAGCAAATGCATTTTATCGAACAGTTAAACGAGAAGGCCCATATTGCCTTTGCAGTCTCAGGTACAATAACCTTTAGGCTGCAGTTGCCAAGCAGACCTTATCATGCATAGAATAGGTAATAACCTGCTATTTGTTTGATTTTTTGACCTGCGTCAACAATGAGACAATAAAATGAATGCTGTGCCTTTACCTTTAGTTCGCAGAACCAGGTTCATAAGCAGAGCTGCAGAGTACTCCAGCGTATATTCACTCAAGCAGTCTGAATCCTGCAGTTCATCCACCAACCACGCGATTAAGTTGTCTGCTATCATGGCCGTCTGCTGATTCCTCCTACCAAAACATAACGGTAAATGACAGCTCCAAAGCCAATAAAACAACAACATTTGTGTATTCCTCAGTGAAATAGAGATTGTGGTTAATGATTTCAAATATATATATATTGTCTGTAACTGATTTGAGGTTAAACTTTACCTTAGTCTATGGGTTATGATTGGTTCTGGCAAAGCAAAGGTTTAAATATACCTGAGGCTTAGTTTCTGCAGGGCCACCAGCACATTCTCTCTAGTGAGAGAGTCCCTTTCCTCCTTCCTGAGAGTCTCTGTCAGAAGCTTCAGTAGAACGGGGATTTGGGAGAGATAAACCCGACCTGAAATCATTGATGCAGCACACAATTAGGAGCATGCTGCTGTAGAAGACTTTTGGTGTTTTATATTATATGTTAAAGGGGCTGACTGAGGTTAGTTACTGCAGATGGTAATGTTTAAGCAACTCTAATGGCAGCTGAACACTTACCCTCTGCAAGGGAAGCGAATGCATTGATGAGACGAGCCATGTACTGGCGGACAATCTCATTTTTCGACCTCAATAAATGAAGCACAGTTGTCTAAGAAAAGCACAAATTGCAGCATATTGGTGTTTTCTTTTTCTTTTTTTTTTGCTTTATACATGCACATACAAATATAAAGATTGGAAAATAGTGGGCAATAGAAACAAATGAGCTCTTCAAAATCCACTCCAGTTTTATACTGGAATGATGAAACTGATTGCTCATTATATATATATATATATATATATATATATTTATATATATATATATATATATATATATATATATATATATATATATATATATATATATATATATATATATATATATATATATATATATATATATATATATATATATATATATATATATATATATATATATATATATATATATATATATATATATATATATATACAGTATAAACCACTAGGCCACAAGCTGACCCAAACACTTTCAAAATTCACTTCTCCAAATGGTCACTTATGCTTTACACAGAAGATTTATGGTCACGGATTGATTAGAAGAAATCGAAACCCTGCCATTGTGACTCTTTACAGTAAATGACTCTAGTGCTATTGAGATGAGGCTTTAAAGCACTGATAGCCTGTCAAGCAAGGATGATTGCTTTACAGTAAAGCCACTGTCTTATGTTTCCTCACAATTTTAGATGAACTTTTGCATCCATTGTCAAGTATTTAACTTACACCTTTTTCCATCAGGTCAATGTACTGATCGATAACCAACCTTATTTTCATGTAAATGATTTATCAAATTTGCTTTAAAATCACCCGGTAGTAATAATTAACATGAACAATATCACAGCGTATGATTACAAAAGGTTTTAGCCTCTACCTGTTTAGTACTGTAGCATTCTAGCAGATCATTGCTGACATAAGCCTGAAGAACAGTGTCTCTCTGTTCACCAGGAAGTGAGCGAGTCAGTCTCTAAACAAATCACAAGAAACAGGATTGATTAAAAAAATAAACACGCCTCTTGGTGCTTGCCTGTGTTTGCAGTATAAACTAGTGAACTTGGGATTTTCTCTGCAAATAACTTACAATAACATGTATTTGTAGTGAAAAATAATGTTTCATTAAAATAGGACATATTATAAATAACATTATGAATATTCACCCAGCGCAATGCCTGAAGCAGCAGGGACCTGAGTCTCTCTGAGCCTTCAACCAGGTCTTTCTTCAGCTTCTCATAGTCTAGTGAGGGCAGCATTGGTACCTCCTTAGTCCTCCTGAAAATCAATAAACAAACAAACAAAAAACCCCATCACTCATGTTTTATTCATGCAAGTAGAACACTGCTTCACATTCTAATACTTACTGTGGTGCAATGGATGCTCGTAGCATCGAAGAGGCCTGCAAATGAGAGTGAAACCAAGAAAGAAAACAAGGAGCAGACAATTTTAGACTATGATTTGAAAAAATGTATCTCATGCCTCTAGAAACAAATGCTTTCACATTTACATTTCCTACATCTTGGTTAACCAGGAGTTAGTTCTTGGACATGCCACCATCATGCTGTCTGTACTGTACATGCTGAATACATATATTACAGTATTGCGTGGCAATATCACCCATGCAGTCAGTGGTATAATAGGGCTATTAACAAGTAGTGTGAAACTACCATCCCTTCATTTGCCACATATCCTATCACTTCACTTGTACTGCGGGCTGGCATGCGGTTAGAGGCCTGTGCACAGTGAAGTAGCCGTAGCCCCCAGTGGGAGCAGGGTAAGCTCAGTCCCAGGTATCAGGTGGTCTGGCCACATTTTAGCTTTGGTGTGCTGAAGGTAATACAGAAGTAGAGAAGAACATCCTTTCCAAACGTCCTTTTCATAAGATACAGTATTTACTGTAGTTCACTAAAGACAGCTGAACGACAAAAAGAATAAAGGTAAAGAGTTGAATAATTATAGAGCGCTGTGGTATTATGGTACAACATGTATTAAAGTCATTGCCTGTGTGTTTAGTTCATATCACAGGGGCAAGAAATATATTATTAGTGCAACCAGGAATGTTGACCAAATGTCGATGGGCTGTTAAAACAGAAAAATAACTTTAACTTATAGATGCTGTCAGCACATTCTGTGGCTTTTCTGGTTTGACCCAGTCTGCTGGACAAAAACAACAGGGAGTAACAATGACTCCAGGTAACCAAAGGAATGTAATGATGAGGTATATCCTGAAAGAGTAGATACTCTATGACCAGACACAACATGGTCATTCCTATTACAAACACCCCAAACATCTTCAGTTTAAGGCAATCGGATGGGAACCTGATTAAAATGTAGGGGAGCATTGATACAATGCTAGGCCAAGAAATTCCTAAGTGTAGTAAAGGAAGGGAAGGCAGACCTAAAGACAACAAGAGGAGGACAAGAAGAAGTGAACGAAACATGGTGGGAACAAGCAAAATGAGAGGCGAGGACCTGAGTGTTCACAAGAAGGTGAAAACATATGAAACTTACATAGCCATCATCATAAGGACTCACAGAGCAATATCCCTTTGTGGACAAAAGCATCACACACACAAACAGACAGAAAGAAGCTGTTCAGTTCAAAACAGAAAGATTTCACAAGCCCAAGTGACTGCTGAGGTATAGTGTCAGTGTAACAGCTACTAAATACTGTCAACACAGATATTAAAATTTCTTTACCAGAGAAATCCCATCTAATTTGAATATTCCTACTCCACCAGCCAGTATGACCAAGAGTCAGAGGATCATTTTAATTCTAGTCATTATAAATAAATATGAGCGCATCATGTCATTTTTTTTTTGAGTTGTTAAACCTTTAATGTGTATGTTTAGAACCCACAGGGACACTTTATGAGAGTCAAACTCTTATTAATTAACTTAAAACAAGGCAGTAAAACCCTAAACTCTTCAGGTGTTAGACTGTGACCAGTCCAGCTAACATTCATTCAATTTCCATTCCTTCACTGAAATCACCTTGGCTTAAGACCTTGTGTTTTCGTATGCTTCTGCCAACAGGCTGAGAAGGAGAACAATGATGAAGAGAATGGGCTGTGTGCTCTCACTCACAGTGCCAGGTCTGGTGAAGTCAGTGCTCTGCACCACACTCTGCCTCATCTGGTTGCTGAACAAGCGAATACACACACTCTGCAGGTACTCTGGAGAGATCTGCAAAAGTACAGCATGCCAATTTTACAGCTTCGAGATGTTGAGAATCAGCATCATAGAATGCTTTACATGTGTTGCCACTTGTTAACTTGTCTCGTTGTGCATCTACATTGCACCCATCTGTAAGTGCAGCACATTGCCTGTAGCTTATGTACGAATGGGTGTTTGTTTGTGGCACAGCCAAGCTCACTCACCATTTTTCCACTGACAGTGGCCTCCAAGGAGTCAACCAGCTCAGCTGTGATGCCTATAAGGTTGTGGTAGTCAGCCTGCATCTTGTTGAACTTTCGTACATGGCTGGCGAGTCGCCGTTCTGACTCCGCCAGCTGTAGCTCTAAGTGCTGCATGGCCTCTATGCAACCACAAATATCCACACAGACAAAGGTTACAAGAAACAAACTAAATAAACAAAATTTACATCATTTGCATTATGACGACTAATCACTTACTCAGTCAATTATCTGTTTATTGTTTAATTACTACACTTTAACAACCTCTATCTAAAACCAACTGCAGATTTGAACTTATCTCCCATATAAAGCTGGCATACATTCAGCAGGCATTTATCATTAATTTATTGCAAGCTAACTCACAAGTGACAGATATACGTCATGAAAATTAAGCTACAAATCAGTTGAAGGACAATGTTGCCTTGGTGTCATTTGAGTTTTGTAACCTTAGCCTGGAATATCTGTCCACCAGTGGGAGGTCTAAAGCTTTTACTTGATTCAGCATTGAATAATCATTTTCTTTTATAAATTTGAAAGATGATGATTCAGTGGTGCAAGAAAAAACAAAGGTACAAGGGGTGAATGCTTGTTTAGGAGGCCATGGGTAGACCTCTTAAGTTAATTACCTTTGGTAGTCCTTCCGCCTTCCTTCTGCATGAAGTCTGTTAAAGAATACACACTCTTACCATTATTAAATATGTAAAAAAGACATTTTGTTTGGAACAAGCAAATGTGTGTGAGCTATGATGGGATATAAACACATACAATGTTATTAAATCAATACTTATACTACTTGTTTGTTTTAGTGCAACAGTTGTCATTAAGAGCATGCACTTAAATAGTAGCATTATGATCAGCATTCTTCAGAAAACTAACTTGTTAAATGTGTGTTTTTCATGATAATGTTATTTTAGCTGACATTAGTACAGTAAGTGGTTTGCTCATTCAAAGAATATACATATTAGATAAGCTTTTATTTTTATGTTTATATGTCCACATCCAACATTTCCTTTGGTAGTTTTTAAGTTACTCTATATGCTTTGATCTTTGTCCAATAGGGATAGGATTTAGTGTCGTGAGTGTGCCAGAAGGAAAGTTGATCCACTGGGTTTCCAGTAAAGGCAGCAACTCTTCAAGTGAATTACCCTTCACTTGTCTCCTACTCCCGGAATAAGAGATATGTGAGTTTCTTTCAGGTTTTACCTGCTATGCTCATACAGCCATTTATAAATGCAAATCAGATATGATTTGGTTGCAGGATATGAAACCACTAGGTCTGTGCAACAGTCTGGCTATAAAAAAATATTTAGTTACATATGAAAATGCTTTTTATTTGAGATGTGTAGCTCAGTCAGTAGAAGAAATGGATAACATTCTCTACTGGGCTGTTACATTAGGGTAAAATGACTGGATCAGTACTGGATCAGTTCCCTCTACATTTCGTTGCATTTTTGTCCCCATAAAGAAATGTATTATTCTAAATGGTATTTAGAACTTGCCTGATCCGATGACTCTCCTCTTAATGTTTCACAGCATAAAACAACGACTTTGAAAAAATAATGTTGGCTTATAATGAATATAGAATAGCGGTATTATAAATATAATATAATAACATATAAATAGAATCATGCCTATGTGTACCGTCATGATGACATTAGAACTTGCTCAGGTAAAGGATACATACAAATTCAGGAGCCTTGGGGTGCTGGACAGCTTCAGTGTCACTAAAAGAAACTGCTCTAGATTATGCTTCAAACGTGGTACCCAGGAGTCCTGCATTAACATAATATAGGTTAGAACAAAATTAGGTTATATTTACTCTGAATAATAACTAATATCTATAGTGGATTTGTTATGGAATGTTCTGTGACTCCATGTTTTATAAGCACCTGAAAAAGCCCTTTGAAGGACGGATGGACAGTGGGATTAGGAACAAAAGGTAAGGCATAGAAAGGGAGAAACTCTGTGGTCTGGCTCAGTGCTGCTCCCCGAGTCTCCAGATACTGTCTGAAGTAGGAAATCCTCTCCTGAAACTCAGCTTGGTCCTAGAGACAGATTAGAGGTTTTATTTTTTGTGAAAAAGGGTTTATGACAAAGCTGTGTGGTGTGTTATTATAACTGCACTGTGTATCATTAATGTTGTTCTTTATTTTGGTCTATGACCACCAACCAAAAGTGGTTGTTGGCCCATACAATGCACCTAATATATAAATGTGGCCTATAGCACAGCTTAGTGGACATTTATTAAAAAGCAGAGGACAATATTTATTATTTTAAGAGCTTAGCTGCTGTCTTAATAATTAAAAACAGATTGAATATACATACATGTCTACCAGTGTGTCTTCTTAGGGGGTAGATGGTGAAATGAATGTGGAGGTAGAACTCCAAGCTCTGGCACTTGCCATCTGTGTTTATGATCCCAGGGGGAATATTCTCCGTCCATAGTTCAAAAAATACTTTGTGGTCTCCATCATCAAAAGACCTAAGGAGGTCTTTCTACAAACGTCAGAGACAGACAAAAAGGGACTTGTGATCAGTTGCTTAACATCAATGTTTGGAGATTAAATTATAATAAAACAACAAGCTTTACTTTAAAACAAGTGAGTTTACCAGTCTTATATGTTTGCCCTCTGGATTATCAGAGTGATCTGATTAAGTCAAGACTACCCCAAAACCTGCATCATAATGCAACATATATATATATATATATCCACATTTCAGCAGTGTTCCCACATATCCAATCCAATGTAAATCACTTACTTCAACCTCCCGAATCTTGGACTCTCTCAGAATGCGCCCTTGAGGCCTTATGACCATCTTTCCTTTGCTTTTGCACTCCTTGTCAAAGCAACTAACGGTCTCCTCAAATTCCTCAAATTTAAGGTACTACAAAGGATACAAACCATTAACACCAGTTTAAACTGTGCAGCCTGAAGCTTAAACTCATTCAAACGAAACAAGCTGCATCTTGGAAATGTTACTTGTATCGTATGTGTAATGCTGCATATAGATGTGTGTTTTTCTAAGGTCTTGCATGTATTACCTCCTTTATCATCGTGAGGAGGTCGGCTTCATTTGCCAAGATGTCACCCATCTTGGCTGCCCCCCTGGAACTCATGCGAGTGCTCACAGCTTTCACAACACCCAGTCGACAGCAAACATTCAGCAACGTGTGTAATGTCAGGGTTGAGCATCTGATAAGAACCTGCAGGGACAACACACCACTTCACCAGCATTAGAAAGTACTGGAGACAGTGTAATACACGAAGAAGCGCTTTGTTTCATTAAATGCACATCTTTTTTGTCACGTAACGTTAAATGCAGCTGCTTCAAAAAGTGGCACAGATTTGTTATTTACTAGCACTCTACACGTGTAAAACGACAATGTAAAACACATAAGCTAAGTCTGAGTTCCTTCTGCCACATTAGTTAACGAGTAGCAAGGCATTAATAACTAGCTAACGTGGCTAATTTGGTGAGAGAGCATCATTCTCACCTGATTCGTGCGTCGTGAAAGTGGCTCATGTGGTTCATCCACAGCCGAAATGTGTACAATTCATTTTCGATAAGGTTTACATGGTTTCTTTACACTAACTGCTCTAAATAACGGTTAGCTATCCATTAGCTAGCAACCATTTACAGATAGGACGCCAAATCACCTAGCAACCGGGAATGGCCGGGAAGTACAGGCTGTAAAGTAAAGGCTTATGTCGTAAATACCGTCGATGACAGCGGTGTGATATGTTACGCTCACTGAAAGCACGATGTGTGGTTTGATTTGATTTAGCTTGTTTTATTTTATTTTAAATGGTTACTGTGCGGTGCGAGAGAAATATACTTTATTTGACGCAAACGACGCCTAAAGTCCTATAAAATGTCTAATCAATTTTATTACCAACTTAATAAACAGTATATCCAAATATATGCTTTTTACACACTCCTCTTTGTGACAGAGTCTTTGTTTTTTATTTTTTTGTCGATCACTTATGAGTCTGATCTGAATTTTGAACCGGAAGTACTCTGCGTGTCAAAGTGCGAGCACATTGTTCCGGCGCGGTCAGTCTGGTCCCATGAATGAGGCATTACTGCAGTAAATTATTACTACTTTAAGCGCACGTTTCTCTGTTACAGGGCAAGATAAAGTTACGCCGCAGAACAGCGGCGTTGACGTGTGTACAGTATAATACGAGATCTGCAACCTATTTAAGGTAAGCTTCGGTTATTGTGTGAGCAACATGCTAAAGCTAACAACTAGCCTAAATAGGTTCCAGTGCAGAAACTGAGCCTCAGTCTCACTTATGCAGTATTTATGCCAAGAACATTTACGTTGGATTTAGTCTAATTCTGCGATGCCTAGCAGCAGCATTGTGATAGCCATGGGTTTCTCTGTTATAAATGCCTGTGGCGCTGATGTTTATCTTTCAAAGTGGACCTTCAATGAATAAGTCATTGTTTCAAGCTGTGTCCATGTTGAGCCTGTTTTTGTACCGTGTTAGCCAAATGTAGCCCTGTCACAAAGTAAATGTAAAATGAATCTAGTGGCAAGAAGTCATCTTTGTGACACACACACACACACAATGCTCATAAAAGTGTTACTTAAATTAAATACTATTTTGTAAGTCAACGTGACAGTGCGAGCTAAACTTGTAAGTTTCTCTCATACACGGCAAGACATTAAGAGACTTAACAACAACATGAAGTTTATAAACACGGTCACATTTTGTCTTTGCTGATAAATGTGTATTTAGAAACAGCAACAAAAATCTAAACAACTATAACGTGTATTTATGACATAATAAATAGTCATTATCGCTTTAAGTGTAAATATGACAAATTATTATTGTGTCATGTAAAATAGTACATAGCATTTCATCTCTGGTCAGTGAAGGCAAAAATTGCTTGCTATGTTTTCTTACACTGATTTTTTTCCCCCCAGGTTCATAGACTGGAGGTGCAATGGCTGGGATCCTCTTTGAAGATATCTTTGATGTTAAAGACATTGATCCAGATGGCAAGAAGTTTGATAGAGGTGTGTGAAACCGTAGCAACAGTCAAATGTCTGTATTGTAAAGAGCTTTGATTTCTAGTATAGCGGTGATGATTTATGCTTTCGTGTCCATCAGTTTTGAGCTTCTAAACAAGTAATCAATGTATGTCACATTTGTCACAGTGTCTCGTTTACATTGTGAAAGTGAATCATTCAAGATGGACCTTATCTTGGATGTAAACATTCAGATCTATCCTGTTGACCTTGGTAAGAAATTTTTTGTTTTTGTGCATAGGTTGTTCAGGAATTAATGTAATGGTTGATTTGTTTTCAATAATATTAACACTCTTTGGATCTAACTTGTGTGTAGCACAGCTAGAAGAATTGGCCAAATCGTATTTTTTTCATCTTTCAGATTTGATGTTACGTAAATATTAAATTTTTATTACACAAATGTAGGTAAGCTTTGTTATATTTTCTCTTTTCCTGATGTAAAAAGATAGATAGGGTACAGGTTTCACCATGCTCCACAGACTACCTCAGACACTGGTTTAAAGAGTTAGAAGGAGATATGATAAATCTAGTGTATATGTGTTTGTTTTATTAAGGTGACAAGTTCAGACTGGTTATTGCCAGCACATTATATGAAGATGGAACACCAGATGATGGAGAGTATAATCCTCAGGATGACCGGCCGTCTAGGTACAAGCTTTAGTTGTTGAATTTATACTGTAGGCATGAAATTAATTAGCAAACACTGTGCAGACCTTCTTATTAAAGTCTGTAATTATGTTTGCGTTTACATTCTTATTGTGACTATATCCTGAGGTATGCAGTATTCTTTTGTTGTTTCAGATATTTATGCTCTTATTTGATTTTGCTTAAATTTTCAGAGCGGATCAATTTGATTATGTGATGTATGGAAAGGTTTATAAGATTGAGGGTGATGAGACATCGACAGAAGCAGCTACACGACTGTGAGTGATGCTTATTTACTCTTAGTAGAATAAGAAAATCCCAGCAAAACTATGTTTGTGCTAACACTTGAGTATGCAGGTGTTGTTTAATTACCATTAGAACATTATTATTTCCAGCAGATTATCTAAATGAAGTGCAGTCTGTCCTGTCTGATCTTTAATCCGTTGACGTGGATGTGCTCCTTTTCTCAGCTCTGCCTATGTGTCTTATGGTGGTCTTCTCATGAGGCTGCAGGGAGACGCCAACAACCTTCATGGCTTTGAGGTAGACTCGAGGGTTTACCTCCTCATGAAGAAACTGGCCTTTTAAAAGTCTGCTCAACCAACCAACTGTTGATAACACAGTCAACCATAACGTCATACTGGTCATCATGGTAACACCACTCGTATTCCCAGCTCTGGAGTTCACGACCACCTTTAATAGCAGCTCAGTGACAAAACTAGTGGAGACTATTGAATATTTTTATTTTTTATTTTTGTATTAGTTACAAATGATGGGCTGCATATTGAGGACTGTGACACTTGAGAGTTACTGCAATTGCATCCACCTACAAATCTGTAAATAAAATATCTTTTATATACAACACTTGTTAGACTGTCAATTGTGGTTTAAATGTTAGCTGCCATGTAAATTTTATTGCAGACCAATACTCAGTTTAGTTCATGTACTCATCCAAGCATATTTAACTACATTATGTTTTACTTGATATCAGCAGTAATCAGATTGACCATGTGACCAACACATGTTTATAATTTAATATTTGAACTGTAGGCAAGTTGTGGGTGAGGAATATGTAAAGAAGGTGATGATAATCTGACCATGTAGCTCGGATTTTTTGCTCTTTAGTTAAATATATATTACATTTCCTTCCAAAGTCCAAACAATTTTAAAATTTTCTTTCAGTAAGGGTTTTGTTTGCTAACAAAAGTTAAATGATGTGTGTATATCAAAAGCACTCACAGAGAGGACGCATATAACTCAACTCACCGTAGGTGACTGTTCTACATTTGCTTGCATAGCAGCAAACCAAAAATGTGGACACTCAGGGGAGAGACAATTAGATTTAGTGCGAAGAGGCAGCTTTTGTTTTGCAACAGGCGTTTCCATGTCAGTGGTAATAGATGTCACAGGATGGGGAGCGAGGCTGACTGAGGCAGTGCTGGTGTAGTGTGCTCACAAATTGCCGTGAATCCATTGGAATGTGACTGCAGAATAAAAATGAAGCCACGGGACAACCCCCCCCCCCAAAAAAAAAAAAAAAAAACATTAAACTTTATAATATGTGGGAGCATGAGCTCATTATGATGATACTCCGGAAGTGACGTAACCCGCAGTGGCCTCTGTTTGGCTGATGACGGAGGCGCTACCTGTTCGGTGGCGTCAGGGATCCGGACGGGAGCAGCTGCGACAAGTCGAACATGTAGTTCTGGCTGCGCACGTGCGACCCGACCGGTTCGGTACCACGTGCCCTGCGCTCTGCTCGAGTTCAGCTCAGCCACGGTGTTTGACGGACTAATGGAGATGTGGACTGAAGACGAGTAAACCACGCGTTACGAGAAAGATTATAGCAGCCGAGCACGATGGATCACCGACGGAGGAAGAAGCTGACGTTCTGCACTATTGGGCTCATCTTTCTCCTCAGCGGTGTGGAATACGGTGAGATGCGACGCGGACAACAAGTCATGCGTTTTTCTGTGTGAGCGTATTTGTTGAACGACAAGCCTCGTTGAGTCAGTGCAGCGCAGTCCAACCACTGAGCGTTACTGTAATGTCGGTAAGAATGTTTCAGGTTGAAAACGCATTTAAAACACGTCATCTGTGTTTTTGACTCAGCCAGACTCTACGACACTTAACACGTTAGCAGCATGTCAGGCCTCTATAAATTCAAGTCATGACAACCCGGTTTGTGTTACCTTTAAAAAGTCAACACTTAGATTTCAGTTCAACAGAGTAACACCACTAACCATGATACACAAATATTATGTCTATATATCAGTACATTTCTTAACATAAGTTTTTAATGAATGGAGTGTTGTATTTGATGCATGACTCTATGCATTTTTCTAGCCGTTCATCAACAGGGCAGACGGTATAAATAACTTTCTTTCTTTCTTTCAACTTTATTTATATAGCGCCAATTCACAACATCAGTTATCTCAAAGCACTTTACAAGTAAGGTTTTAAGACCTTACACAACTAAACCCAACAATTCCCACATAGAGCAAGCTTTTAATTGTAGCCAATCGATAAATTGTACATTTAAATAGCAACAGTGGAGAGGAAGAAACCTCCAGCAGACCCAGGCTCAGTGTGGGCGGCCATCTGCCTTGACCGGTTGGGGTGAGGGGATAGAGAAGAGAGAAAAGAACACAACCACAACAACAAAACAAGCAGCAACAGAACACAGGCAGGATGGTTGGACCAGCAACTGAACACTGGAGACACACGACTCTTGAGTCTGATGATACCTGTAGATGAGAATAGAGAGAGACAGAAGAGGACAAGCACAACTAGGAGAGAAAAGGGACGCTTCCACATGCAGTTTCCCTGTTAACAGGGGCCGGTGATGTCTGAGCAGTTGTTCATCCTCTGGAATTTTTTTCAGAGCACATTTTATTTTGCGTCTTCTGACCCAGAAATTGAATTTAGATTGTACTGGGCAATCGCTGTGTTGTGTGCGATAATAAGACTGGACGCATTGACAAGGAGTCACAGCACATGTGCAGCCAAAGTTAAGTGTTCAGGAATCTGTCTCTGTGCTTTACCAATACGGACATAGAAATGATTTGAAGTTTTATTTTGAACTACAGCACATGGGCTTTTTTAATCTTAAGTTTTATGTCGTAATAATTTTACTTTAAAATGGCTGAAATGTGACCTCACCACAGGTGACTTGAAGCCGATCCAGACTAATTCTCCTGGCTTCTCTTTCCCCAGCTGTAATATTGCCCACCATATGGAGATACTTGCAGACTTTGGATGCACAGCCGTACTTTCTGGGTTTGTCTCTGTCAGCGTTCAGTTTGACCGGCCTCCTCTCAGGACCGTTGTTTGGCCACTGGTCCGACAGAACGCGAACCACCAAGAACATAATTTTGTTTGCGAATCTTTTTGAGATAGCTGGTGAGTCTGTCCTCTTGCTACGTCCTGGTGGTATGACCCCCTTAGACACAGTCAAAGCATGAGAGACACATTTGAATATTACGTATAGCAACATTAACCTCATTATTTTATCTACAGGGAATTTCATGTACTTCATGGGCTTTTCCAAGTGGCTCTTACTGTCAAGCAGATTAGTAGCAGGTGGGTCTGTATCTTCACTAGCGGTAAAATGCTGGGTTATGTCAAGGTACAGAATCTAATGCTGTCATCTCCTTTTTCCAGGCATCGGCACCGGTGCTGGCTCGTCTATCTTCGGCTTCTTAACCAGAAGCACCGCACCAGAGGACCGTGCCACTGTATTTGCTGCTGTCATGGCGTGTCGACAAGCTGGACTCCTGATTGGTCAGTTTTTCTCTGCTTTCCAATTGCAAACATCAAGCGGATCATTTGTGTAAAGTTGTAATTTGTATTTGTCTTTATTCCACAAACATACTGTAGCTGACGAGATTGAAGTGAGGAGACAGTGTAGTTAAATGCATGATTTAACTTTGTGTTCATCACAGGTCCAGCCTTTAACATCTTCCTCAGGCTGTGTAATTTCCACCTTGGACCTTTTGTGGTAAACAAATACACTGCTCCCGGGGTAAGGACCAAACTACAGAGTTAACATGATCTTAACGTGACTAAAGAAACGCTCTGACGCTCTACTTCCACCCCCTGCAGCTGTTCATGTGCCTGTTGTGGATTCTCCTTCAACTGGCTGTGGTGTTCATGTACTGGGACCTGCCACAGCTGGAGAGGATGAAGGCACAGGACTGTTCAACAAACAGCAGCAGGGAAGAGGAGGACGAGCGCGGTCTCGAGGAAGATGATGAGGAAAAGCCCTTAATGGTGTCGCAGGAGCTGGTGGGGTCATATGGTTCGGTGGAGATGCCCAAGCCCCCCAGGAACCACAGCTCTGCTGGCGCCAGCAGCACATCCAATCACACGCCCCCACTTCCTACTCCACCACCACCACCGACACATGAACCCTTAAGTCCCTTTAGGAACTTCAGTATATTCAAAGGTAAGTGGTGTTTTGTTGTCACCGGTTCCTCTCCATCCTTTCTCCTTCTGCCTGCTTTGACCTTGCTACTTGGCTCCAGTTCTGTTGTCTTTCTCCCTCTTTTGTCCTTCTGTCTTATTTTCTCTTTGTCAATTTGCAGAGTTCCTGAGAGAAGAGGTGGTTGTGCTGCTGGCTGCTCAGTTCATCACTCTCTTCAATCAGACAGCGCTGGAGGTGCAGTAAAGACACACAAGCAAACGCACATATATAGTCTCTTTATTCCCTTAGTTGGGTTCATCTTTAATGAGTCACGTGCTGCAATTTTCTCACCAAGCAAGACTAACGTGAGACTGAGAGACAAAATGGCTTGTGACCATGTTCGCCATTCCCTCCTCAGACTATGGTGACTCCGTTGACGCAGAAGTACTTTGGCTATGGGGAGCTGGAGAACAGTGTGATGTACTGTCTCTGTGGCGTGGAGGTGATTGGTGGCTTCCTGTTTGTGCGCTGGCTGAGCCGGCGGGTTTCTGAGCGCGTGGTGCTGGTCATTGGTTTGGCCATCTGCATCATCTCCGGCGTCTGGTGCCTCGTCTTTCTGGCGAGCCCACTAGGTAGACGACACTGCACTTTAACATCCCCATAATAAGCCAGTTAAACCGCTGATTGGCTGAATCTTTCTTTCTTTGTTTAGACCATTACCGCAACATTACTGTACTGTTTTCTCTTGCGCTTGTGTTTCATGCAGGTGCCTTTCCATGGCAGCTGACTGAGTTCATCATTGGAGTGTTTCTGCAGGTTTTGGGTTTGCCTTTTGTAGCTGTGGCCCAGGTTTCCCTCTTCTCCAAAATTACTGCAGAGAAAACACAAGGTGAGAAATGGCACCATCTAAGGGAAGCGAGGACGCATTGCATATCGGATGTGTGTCCTGTGTCTTTTGTTGTTCTTGTCTATATGACCTTTAGTCAACAGTTTTTGATGTGGTTTTGCAGGTTTCAGTCAGGGTGTGCGTCGCTCAGTGGGAGGTCTAGCCACCATCCTAGGACCTCTTTGGGCTGGAGGCCTTACTGAGAACATATATATCATGATGGGGGTAATGATGGCACTGCTGGCGCTGTTAACGGTAAGTGGAAGAAGTTAAGAAATGATTAGGTGTCTGGTTGAGAGAGTGAGATGGATCCAGGTCTGTTTATTTGCCGTTTATAGTCTTAAGCAGTGGATTATTTTTGTAGTTCTGACATCAGTGTTGCGTGTAAATCTGACTCAATTGAGCAAAATCAGAATTAGGGCTTTGTAGTTATTATATGATATATTTGTAATAGTGCATTTGAGGTCATTTTAAATGAACGAGGGAACTGGAACTGCTTAATATAATGTTGTAATTTGACTGCAGCACTGTGACCTTAATAATAAACGTATATTAGAACCAAAACTAATGCATGTGAATCCCCAAACCCTCTTTGCCTGTCTCTGGCCCTGTGCTTGTGTAAATAAATGTAGTGTATTCTTTGATTGCAATTTTTGCTTGGGAGAGCATTGAGGGCAAATTAGAGTTTTTTTAGCAGTGTGAATTCAACTGGAACAAATAAGAAGGAAAGCAAACGATGAGGAAATGAAGATGTTAGTTGACATCTTTTCGCTGGCAGCCGTTTTTAGATTATGGGACAATTGAGCAAAACAAAACGGTTGTAATGCTTGTAATGAAGCCCATAGCAAAATACCAAGAAAGTCGCAAAATGTGCATGATCGAAAACCAACAGGTTCACCTGGACTAGATCTTCAAGAAGCTTCCCTTTATACATGTTTGTCTAATTTTGTAATTTTTTATTAATTGCATTTATATCTGAGGTGAAAGGTTTACAGGCTTTGAAAAGAGAGAATGGAAAAAATATTATTGTCATACCTGAGCTAAGGTCGTCACATTCAAATGAGATGATGATGTTTGACACAGGTTATGCTGGCTTTCTCGTACGACCGCCTGGTTGAGCCCACTGCTGAGGAACGAGGAGGCGACCAAGAAAGCTCAGGTTGATCCAGGAAGGATTTATCAGGTAGCCTTCACAGACAATGCATTTATCATTTCTGCTAACAAATGTCCTTAATTTTGGCATGTGGGCCACCATGTAAACAGCAGTTATGATGCTGCTTTTCTGTGTCTTATCTTATATCATTTTTGTTTTCTGTACCAGTGCACCGTGAAAGGTTCCTGGTCCTACACTTAACAGTCCTTCCACACGGTGATAACGTATACCAACATTCCTTGCCGCCTCCCAAAACTTGAACGGTTGTGAGCCAAGGCTGATCGAGGCACTGGTTTGATTTATATGTATATTTCCTATGGAAATACAGATTTTTGAATGTGTCGCATGTGCAAGCGTTGGATTGAAAACCTTTCTATATTTGTAATCTTCTCTCTTCCACTATGGGCATCATTCAATCTGCCTGTGTCTCCCCATATGCAATCAGACTATTAAATCAATGGACTGAATGGTCGTGGCCCTACCTGACCCACTATAGCCTTTGTAATACCTCATCTAAAAACATGCATTTAAATAAAAACTAATTGAAGCTCATCCTTCAGAACAGAGGACATGCTTTTTAATGTGCAGAAGTCAAAGTTGCATATTGATTATATTTGGTCACAACATATCCAGCTTCACATACTGCAAGTCTGATATAATCTTTTCTCCTTCACCAGCACTAAATATTTGCAATGCAACACTAATAGAAAATAAACTAATGCAGCTTTTATTATTAACTGTAACTGGGAAAGAAGATTAATTTTTAGTTCTGGCACCTGTGGTCCTTAACAAGTAACGTAATAACTATATAGTATAAATAGGACGTTTTAATAGAAAATCCATTGATGGTTTGAATGAAGTATAGGATTAAACCTTTGTGTTACTGATGTCATATTTTATCTCTACACCAGGGGGCGCTCTTAGACTTTTTTTAAACAAATTGTTTCCTCATTTTAAAGGGACGAGTATTTGGTGAAAACAGCCTGAGACTTTGTGAGGCGCAAAAAACGTTTTTTTTTCAGCTTTTTAACTTGATCCAGAACAAGTTGTGAATTTGAACTATTTATGATTTAATTATTATAAATTTTTACTTAACGTGTACATTAACTTCTTTTGTCTTCCTTGTCTACATACTAAATGAAACGTTCATCGTGCATTAGAGGCTTGTGTTTTGTTTTCTCCTGGGAAACAGTGAGTGGGTGTTCAGTGTTTTATGAGAACAAAACTACTGCTCATGTAAAAATATGAGAAAATATCATCCAGTAATATTTATTGCAATTAAGTAGACTGCCGTTGAAAAAATGGGATTATGCACTGTAATTACAGACCTCTATTTATGGCATTTTTGATTAATTCTTTTTTATAGAAATTAACTAAAACTATTCACAATGTAATATTTGTTATAATTATGAATTATTGGTTTTAAATATAACAAATATTTTTGAACTATGTTTATTTATTAATTAAAATACATTTAAATAAATTTAAAATAAATACAATACAAGAAAAAGAAAGAAATTGTAACTACTTTAATACTATTGTTTTGTGAAGATTGATTCACAACAAAAATTTTTTTTTAAATGCATATGTATTTTTTTGTTTTCTGTAGCACCATTGCAGGACAAATTAGAATTTAATTTTAAATGAAATTGAGTTGTGTGATAGCTCAAAGCTAGCATACAGGTAATTTAAGGGTAAGACCGTTATTGAGAGCTCGTCAGTTCTTTACTTTGTGCTATAGTTTTATTTTCAAATGATAAAATAACATTTTTTTTTTTATCCATAAAGCAACACAAATATTTTGTAACACGATAATGTGTTTTTGTACATCACTGATCCTGAACCTTTTTCTTTGAGAATTAGTGATCATATTCAACATGCGTCTAAATAACTGAATTAAGCTGTTGTTAACAACAGAAATGTACGGTGCAAATAAAATTGCAAGTGCGTTTGAGAACTTCTGATAAAAGAAAAAACAAAGCATGAGAGACATTTCTCTTTTTATAATATTGTCTGTATTTAACAATCAGGGGCTATAACGTTAATTGTTTGTGCTGTGAAGAATAGAATGATATGATTTAGATGTTTTTATTTTTATAGAAAATTGCATTTTCTATGAAAAAACATTTTTTATTCTCATTTTAGATGACGAAAACATCATTAATTAGATATCATCAGCTGCAGCAGGACATATTGAGAGAAACAAAATCCGTGTCTGAATGAGACTCCACTGGGCGTCGCTATGACCTCACCTCCACAAGCAGAGACGGCGGCATAGTTGTTGTGTCTGTTGCCCGTGATGACACATCGTGTCCCTGGTGACGTGACGGCGAGAGGGCGGGGCATCCGTGCTGAACTCTAGATGAACCTGCTCTTATGACACAGGGCCAGCAACAGAGATATTTTGGGTTTTGCCATTTTTTTCTTCTTAAATGTATTCCCCCACACATCTGACACACACACAAACCAAACACACTTGGCCTGAAGTGGCAGTCTGACCGAACAGCGACCCTGCGTATCAGGGTCACATCATGTATCGCATTAACAGTAGTTGTCGGGGCAAGTTTGAAAATCTTGCTCCTCCTCTTTCTCTGCCAATAATAGGTTATGTGGCATTTATTCCCAAAACCAGCAATGACAGTGGACGTGAACTTTTGGTGAACCGTTTTTCCTCAGTGAGGGCAGCTGGAGTTCAGTAGGTCCACCGTTTTCCCCGGTCATATTCCCCAGGCTTGATCACTGATTATGCCAACCCACTTTGTGAGGGTCAGAGTGGGGATGAATTTGGGTGATGTGCTGTAACAATGCAGCTTGTGGGACATTGCAGCTTAGCCTAACATGCATATTTTACACGGGCGAGTGTGGATACAGCCGCACTGCAGTGTCACGTACCTCTTGTCTGGCGTCGCTCCCTATTCTTGCCCTTTTCTGTGCACTTTACAGGATTCTTTCTGTGGCCATGGGACAACTTTGCAGCTCAGGAATAATATCTTCAACTTGGTTATTATAAGACTTTCATGAAGTTAGTTGAGCTGGGTAATAAATGGATGGAAGTACTCTCAAACCTGAACTTGTGAGCTTTTGAGCTTCCAGGCATATGAAATATTTAGTTGTGCACTGGTGTCGCAGATTCCTAATGTTTGTGCAAAAAATGCTGGAGCCGCAGTCAAATCAAAATGGTGGCACTAGCAGAGACCTGTGAAAGTCCATGAGTGTCCCTGCATGGATAGCACTCGAATCCCATGTTAATAATACATGTCACTTTGAAGAGGTGCAACACTTCAAAGTGGGGGCTGAGAGCTCGAGACGTGGCAGAATAGAGGGGAAGAAAGGATGCGCAGATCCCACGTCTGCGGAGGCGAAGGGTGCAACGGCCGTCGTTTTAAAGGTCATCTGTGGGACAGCTTTGTTTGTTTGCCGTAAATGAGACGGAACTCCTACAGAAAATCAAGCTCCATTTCTGTCACCCAGGGCTGTGACGTGCAGAGGATTCGTCGCTCCTATCAGGAAACCAGGGTTGTGTAATGCTTCTTCCAGCCGAATGAATAATTAAATGTGTAGAGCCTATAGACGTGGCACCCAGGGCGGTGTTGTGCAAGCTACCCAGCTGTTACTGCACACAGTTCTGTTTTGCCAATTGGGTCACACTCCAGCCATTTTCAACGCTGGAAGTTTTCTTCTAACAACATCCTTCTCCTTTGCTTTGATCTTAAAACGTCGCACACTTACTCTGGATTTGAAATTCTGATGGGCTTCTTGGCCTCTGACATCGCACTGGTTGTGTTTCAAGCCTTGACCTGTGTGGTCGATGAGGCCGACACCAGGGATTATGTCACTTTTTACACATTTCCAAAGTCTCTAATTTGGCCGGGTCTTAAACTCCGTGACACGAAGGCTAATCTCTCCTTGCCAACAGCACTTCTTTCCCTTCCCTTAGTGTTTGTTGAAAAAAAATGTATCGACAATTAACTGGATCCCTGGATGAACGTGCCAGTATAGCTCCAGTCCAGTGTGTTGATCGAGTTCTGTCCCACACCAGGCAGCCACAATTTTCCTTCGCTCGCTCCCGTCCCGCTTCCAGAACACAGATTACCGGCCCATCTGTATCACCAGAGGCAGACCACACTAAGCCGATGGAAGCCCTGCTCAGCAAGGCACCGCCGCAATTGTTAACCCTGATTAACTTGACGCGGCATTCGGTGGAGGGAACAGTGTGAAAATCAAGCCTGTGCCGTGACCCAGTGCCCTGCCGCTGAACCGTGGGGGAATTGGGCAAACTTGGGGAGGAGGTGGGTAAGAACAGGAGCCAGCAAGAAGAGAGACGAGTAAAACGAAATAAAAAGAGAGACAGGGTGGCGGGCGAGGGATTAAAGCCGCATCGCAGCGCAAATATTTTATAAGAGAGACAGATATATGTACATAAATCTCGTTCTTGCTGGGGTGAGGAGAAAACAGGGTGTCAGTTCCACTGCACACGTTTGCAGTACAACATAAATTGGTCTGACTTTCAGTGCCTGTGTGATGAGCTTCTGTAGAGCTGCCGGCTGCATTAAAGATTCAGTTACTGTGTTACCGCAGTATGATTGTTCGAATATTACCGAAGGACAGTGTAGATACGAGGCCACAGTTAAAAGATGGGAACATATGAAGCGCATACATTACTCTTTATTCCACCGCTTCAAATTCCATTCAGGTCCTCAAGGCGCCGCAGGACCTATATTTGACCATTCACTTCAACGCGCATGAAAGTGAATCGGGTAGATCATGTCTTAAAATATTATTACAGCCATCCCTCATTTATTCTGCCATATTTGTGTATGAAGAGTTAAATAATTCAATACAATAAATGTCCTTATCAGATACATTTAAACTTTTTTATTAGCATGCACTCGATTAAATCGTTGCCGTGCTGTGGATAATGCTCTGTTATATGCGTTTCTATATGCGTTTCAGTTTGATGGGCTTCAGAGGAATCCTTGCTGATGAGCCTTCAATTATTAATGTTTGCTAATATGCATTTGGAAATCTAATTTAGTACCTAGAGTCATCGCTGCCCGTGGCTCACTTTAAAAGGTCAAGCTAGGCCATATGTCAACTCTACTGCCAGCTTGGAAATGTTACTTATGACATATTTGGACCGAGTTGGCTGGAAACCATTTTGCCTGGTGTCCCTACAGTCACTATTTGAAGTAAAGTTCACATCTACACAGTGAACAGAGCAGGGGCCAAACTACCTCAAGGAAACGGGAAGCTCTCGAGGTCTAACCAGAATTCTGACGAAGCACATGGAGGAAATAACACCTAAGAAAAGATGTAACAAGCACCGATGGATGCGGACTAACACTGAAGGCTCTCATACGTGGACTCCAACCACCTGTTGGACCTTTCAGGCCTTTGTATCAGCGCATACAACCTTTTGAACAGTGGAGGATCTCACTAGACCACATCTATGCTCCAGATGACAAATGATACCATGATTTTAAAAATTTGGTTCATTTATTTAGTTTTTATTTACTTAGCATAATAAGAATAATGTGCATTCCCACATGTAAGTCAAAGACACATCAGTCACTTATGTTTTAATCCATTCAGCTATTCTCTTTCCTGTCTTGTTGAAAGCTATGCTGATGTGATTTACATTTTGCTCGTGCGTTTTCCGCCCGATAGGCAGCCGTTGCTTTCACTTATTCCCATATGGCATAAAAATCATTTGCAGACTGAGCGTTTTGTTATCCCTGATCGTCAACATCATGTCTGCGCTGATTATAATAACATTCTTTAATGTTACTTGATAATGCAGTTCAAATGTGGATTGATTGGAGACGCCTGGAGTGTGTTATCTCACCGCAAAGATGCACAATGCAAGTCTCTGTTCTGCAGAATGGTCTGCATGCAAGTGCATTATACACAAGTCATAGGGCTTAAATGTAGACGCACAAAGACGGTTCAGAAGTGTTGGCCAGATACTAAATGTTGATGTTCAGTGTCTTGGACATTTAGTTGAGTTTAGTTTAGTTTAGTTTTGAGTTAAGTTTTTAGTTTAGTTGCAACCTCAAAGCACGAAGTTGTTAAGTCTCATGAAAACAGTGTCAACCTGTGTGTGCAGACCAGGGCTGGTACTGAAGAGCCTGAGCAGCACCACATCAGCAACAAATATCTTTATATAACACTACGAAAACAAGATTAAAATGAAAAGTTTAGTTACAGAGAAGGTCACAAACAACTTTCCCTTCCTCTCGGCCTGTGGGTGTGATCGCACCCTGAGCTCAACAGCAAGTACTCAAGCACGATTTTGCTTGTGGGAACTTTTGTTGTTGCTGTTTTTGGACGTTTAGTTTTCTCTGGCTACTCTGGGTTAGACAAGGGGAAACAGTGACTTAAACAGACAAGAGCGCTAGGAGCCTTGCGGAGAGGAGGATCCGACGAGCATTACAAAGCAGTGACCCAGGATTAAGTGTGGTGGACAGGAGCAGTTTGATTAGATCGAGCAGCGCTGTATTGTTAAATCGCTCATTAAATCCAATTAGCAGGAGGTAGACGGAGACGGAACGGAGGGAGTCTAGGGGGTGGGAGAGCTTTACCCTTGCTGCTCCAAGGAAAAGCTACGCTCCAGGCCGAGCAGGTGACAAACTCCACCTCTGAACTCCTGACCCAGCCGTGGACTCTCCCTTTCTTCGCCCCGTTTTCACGCCCGTGTCTCCCACTCACTCCTCAGCTGCCCGGTCACAGCTTTCACCTGTGACCTCTGCGTCTTGGCACAGCTACTGTGAGGGGTGAGGCCGCAGCTGATGTTGCCTGAGCTCCAGCCTTACATGCAAAATGCCGTCAAGCCAATTAATGTCTCATCAAATTACAGAGAACTGCAGGCTGAGTGTTGTTCTCACGTGGTGCAGAGACACCACAGTGACACCACGGCAGTGCCAAAACAAATGTCACACAGAATAACACCACCCTGCTGTGTCCTCCCAATAACCTCTCTCTAACGTTCACAAACGCATCAGCCATGGACGGATATCAAACCATAACCCTCCTGGATTTAGTATCGATCTTTTCTTTTCTACGCTCTTAAACTTCTCGGGTTTTCATCTCACAGATTGAGTACAAACAAACAAGGACAGATTATGACAGACTTAGTCACTGTTCTTGTTGGAGGCTCATTTGGTTTGGTGATCTCTGAGTTTGTTGCTGTTTGCTTCCCAGACTGTCACAACACTGCTGCTCTGCTGCACATTGTTTCTCCAACTCTGGTTCCACGGCTTGTTTCTCATCTGTGATTCATTTGTCACGTCTCTTATTCTGTCCTTTCTCATTCGTGTCGTCCAACATTTCTTACCCTCTCCCTCAACCTCAAACTGTTTGACTGGACTTTAGAGGGGTTACAGGATATAATTATGAGCATATACGTTCTTGACTAATATTTATTTAGTCTATATGTCATAGTTTTTAATTGCTGCGGTACAACCTCAATTTAATGGACACATAGAACACTAGTGTATTTTGATACATTTCTAGCAGCCTAATAAATATGGCATAAGTTTAAGTACATGTTCCATATATATATATCCACCATATATTATATATTTTATCTATATCTAATTCTACAATAGTCGACTTCTCAACTCTTATAAATATATTACATGGTTGTATTGCTTCCATTTAATTATAAAACATCGTAATCTTTAAACAATTGCTTATAATTTTACGTTTTGCATCTTATTTAAAAAACCCACAACTTAGACCTTTATATTCTTTGGTGCTTTATACTTAACGGTTTAGTGTTGTGCATTGAAAACTTCTCTGTAAAACTTGTATAATGTCTCACATCGGTGACATCTTTTCTAGATTTAACAAGTTTTCGTCGAATGTGTGTTTTCTATGTTTGTCCTCAGCACATTGAGTGAATGTTATTAAAAAATGCTGAAGCATTTCTGATTAATTTAATGAATGTATGACAAAAGTAGGCACGCTGACATGTGAACACTGGTTTAGCTGTTCCTCCACAAACGGACCCATTTAGCTGTAAATCCTCCTTCTTTTTTAAATTCAAAACTTCTTCTCTGTCTTAACAATGTTGTGTCTTTTCTCTGATGCTTCCAGGGAAGATAAATTTTCATGTAAGAGCAGACACATGTAACATTTTCTTCTTGAGTTCTTTTATAAATATTTAATGGCGATACATGTCTCAAACCAGGATCAAATAGACTGACGCGTGTGCCGCAAACTCCAGTGAGATGATGTTTAAGCCACGCAACTCGTCTACAGTCGGTGATGTGAGTGGCAGGACTGTGGCACAACTTATCCAAATATTTCCCCGTGAAGCGTACACACAGTTATTAGACGCATATACACACGTGAACTGGAGTCAGGCTGCAGCTCAACCAAACGTTAGCATACATTCACAGATTTTTGTTTATCACAGTCATGATTGTTGGCTTTTCCAATTGAACAGGTGTTTGTTTTCAGATATTTGCCTTATGAATTGATTATGTTTACTTTATGTGTTAATGTGAATAAGAACCAATATTTTTTAATGCAATTAAAGCATCCAAATGGTAGGTCATTCCTGACGCAATGTTGACCTCCCGTAATAAGCTACAAATGTACTTTAAGTAAACTTGGACTAAGATGCAGAGTCTGGTGTCAACATGTTCACTTTTATTTGCTTTCCTACTTAATGTGCTGCATAGTTATTTCTAAATTATCTGCATTCCGATCTTGGGCCTCCTTTGTAATGTCCTGGGTTTACATGTGCATTTCCTAGTATGTTTATGTTACAGCCTTTGTTCGCAGCGGGTTCTCATCAATGTGCTTTTTCGTTTGCATGTAGACCTTTACTGGTTCTTTGACTCTTTTAATCTGTATGCAGATTTTATTGGGCTTTATTTTTTCCGTTGAAATGTCATTTTATGTCTTCAGGGGCTGCTTCAGCTATATCTACCCCCCAGGTCAGACTCACTGCGTCACTGCTGGCAGAAATGCTTTGCTCTTACAGGAGCGACAGCAAAATGATTTAAAGCTCTGGTGCAGCTTTTTCTTGATGGATTTAAACGGGCATAAAAGATTTAACGGCAAACTATACATTTAATCTTTTTTAATCAAAGATTTAATTACCTTTGGTTGACGGGTTGCTGGTTCAGTGAGTATGTCTTTTAATGAAGCAACTCTATACAATAATTACATTGGTATGTGCAGCAGTATTTTTATCTAAATGTTTATGATGTTTATGACTTTTCAATCTTTCCATTTTTATTGTTACAAATTTCCATTTTTGTTGCAATGTGATCTTTGATCAATGAATGAATGAATATTTATATAAATAAATAAATAAAAATGAAGCAACATTTCCTAACGCATATATATATTAATGCCAATAATTAAAAATAAAATTTTGATAATATATGAAAACTATGCTCTAACGTCCTAAAACAAGTTATTACACATACACCAGGTTCTTAAAATACAAAAAATTAATTAAAAACCTGAGCCTAGACTAGTTTTTTGTTTAGTAATTTTGTCTAAGTGGAACTAAATCAAGCTAAAACTGTTATTGCGCGTAACATTCTTGAAAGCTGTAAAAACAAATAGGTTGAGAGCTGTATTTGGGAGCACAAAGCTGCCTTGCAATGCATTTTATTTGGATGAAATGCTAATCTTGGTTATTTCATTCAAGTGGCATGTGGTTATTTGTTGTTGACATTAAATGGAGTGCACAGTTTCACATTGTTTAGAACTAGAACACGCTTTAAATACACTTTAAATCTTTCTAATGTTATTGTACATCCGTCCAATATTCTATCATCCCATCCCAGCCTCAGACTGAGCCATCGCCTGTGTGTCCTCTCACAGCACATTCATTTGTTACCTTCTAGGTTAAAAGCTGAGGGAGGTGTTTTACTTTTTTTTGTAGCTAATGTTTCACTCAGTTGAGAAGGAGGAGTTGGTTGACGGTTCTGCCCTTCTGCAGACTCTGACCTCTGTTAGGTTGTGCTCTCTAAATGGGTCGCTAACGAGTCAAAGGTGGTCTGTGGAAGTGTGGGACGTGTGGACAGCAGGGTCAAGGTGGAACTGGTGACTTTTACACAAGGAGCAGAGGCTGAACGTGCTGCGCTTCTAATGGATGACTTAGTGCCCTAGTTACGTTGGGATGTGCGTCTTTGTGTGCCCACCAAAACAGTCCTCCAGGGCAGTCACAGCAAACGCTGGCACAGCCATCGTAACCTTTTCCTAACCTCTGCTGCTCTGTACTCTGCTCACTGAGCTCTTGATCTTCAGCCTTGCTGCATCTGGCTTTTCCAGCCCAGAAAACAGACAGACATAACAACTGACAAACTCCTCTTTATATGTAACATCACAAACCATTCAGAGAGTTGGCTCCATGGGGTTTCACAGCACAGTCTCGCCTTTCTTTTGCTGAATATGTATCAGGATGGCTGAGGGGGACAGTTACGCCAAATCTCTTTGTCAATCCCTCAAGAAAAGGGAGAGCGATCTTTCCTAACAGGCTCTTAGTCCCAGAATAGATGACAACTTTGACACTGATGTATCACGTCTCAGTGGTTCAGACTTAGAAGGCAGCCTGCCTGGCGCAGCACAGGCAGCGAGAGGTACACAAGGAACATAGGGGGAGGTTTAAAACAATCCTATCTGTGGATCCACTGTGGGCTAAACAAAGGATTGGGCCTCATTAAGATAAGAGTGTCCACGAAAGCAGACCAGTTGTTATGTGACTGTGCTGTCAGGGAGGCTGCCAAGAGGCAATGGCCCATATTCCCCCTCTCCGTAAATAGCGATGCATCATATGGTTTCACTAGTACTGAGCATGCTCATCATCGTCTCCCCCTCCATTCCCCTTCATCACGTCCATGTTGCTGCAGGTCATGTGTGTGTATGTCAGAAGGGGAAACAATGGCAAACAGTGACAAACAGGCCTGGCTGTTTTCCTGATGTGCCATAGAGCAGAAATAATAGGAAGAGGAAATAAGTCCAGCAAATTCAAAAATACTAAGTCCTGGGCTACTTCACTCTGTACAGCAGAGCTAGAACTGGAGCTTTACTGCTGTTTACTGTTAGATTATTTTTGATTTATTTGATGTATTTTGACTATGTCGTAGATCAGTGATTTTCTAGAACAACATGATAGAACAACATATAAAATATTACACAATTCAGAAATCACACATATAAAAAGCTTATAAAACAACACAATAAAAACATACATAATTGATTTTATATTATTAATTGTATTTCTGTCTCTTCAAATAAATGGTGAAGAAATTTTAATTTTACTAGACCGTCATGCACCATCTTTTGCATAACAAAGTATATAGTTATAATGCAAAGACGCAAAGATTTAGTGGAAGCTTGATTTATTTCTATAGCACATTTTTCTACAGGTGAAATCTGTGTGGTACATTATTTTGTAAATAGCACAAAGTGAAGTGACATTACAGTGAAAATCTAAAAAAAAAATTTAAGTCGTATTTTAAGATGAAGTCATATTAAATTTAAGTTAATACAGTTGTTCATATTTTCTGCATCGAAAAAGCCTTTTGGTCCAATGCATTTTAAAATGTATTCCTTGTAATTGTATATATATTTGTCAAAATCAGAGTAAATCTGAGGCGATCCATCGTCAAGAGTAGGTTAATTAAAACAATATTATTTTTATTACATTGCGAGCGCAGGTTGACTCGATTACTATGTAACATGAAGGAATTAAAATACAACATTTCTGTTTTCTAAATTCTGTTATTTATCATTGTTTCTTTATGGCTCTGTGTTTCTAGGACAATTTCATATCTAAAGTAAATATAGTTACAGTGACTGTAGATATAAACATCATAGATAACCTTGTTTACTGAATGATAATTATAAAACAGAACATGTCGGGTGGAGGTTAATATAAGCATCGATGTGATTAATTTTTATCAGCGAGTGAAGTAATAATACATTACACATACAGTAAAATCATCCAGGGTCTGCGTAACATTTAGATTTGTTAATAATAAAATGTTATTACAAAACAAAAAATTAAAACTAGACTAGACCTCAAAACTCTTTTAGTCTCCTTGTAATGTATCTTTACATTTCTTTAGTATTTCTGACCACTACTATACTGGATTTAAATATCTATTGACTGATAAATATAAAGTTTACACTTGTGGAAAAAAGATGACAGAAATGATAAATTACTTCGAACTATGTTATTTAGAGGACGGGTCTGGAAGCTCGACCTTTGGAAAAAGAGAGATATTGTCATCGTGGCCCTGGGAAAAAAACTTAACAAAACATCATCTCCAACACTTATGGTCCCACTAACAAACAAAGGCTCATGTCGAGTATCAGACATGTCAGTAAGCTTCATTATTACAGAGTAAAAGAAGCTTAGCTGTTAACTCAGACATCATGAACTCTGAATGACACAGGGTTCACAGAGAGGTTATTGGTTCAAGTTAGTTAAAAGACCTTCAGGGCTGACTGGGGCTTGTTGTTACAGACCGTCTCCACTAGGGGGCAGTGTGTCTCCTCACATTGGGCGACGCCACTGTTAAGCGCAGAGTAATGAATGAGTAGTGGGAGCGGGTAAGAGAGATATGACCCTCTGATGAACTGCAAATCTGCTGGGAGCTCAGTGGGGCATCGCTGACTGGTTAAATGCCAACGCTCCACCTGCGAGAGCAGAGCAGCGATAGGGAGGCATCTGGATTCTTGTGCGCAGCTGTGAGTCTCTGTCCACGTGTCTGGATTTGTGTTGGTCTGTAGGTGCGTACACGAGCATTAGGGTGTGGTTAATCACGCTGCCATGGAGCCAGCCGTGCATCCAGTGTCTTCAGCATCCCACAGTTTTTAATGGTATCCGTGCAGATGAAACATATTCTGCACAGATCAAATTAGAGCTTTTTGGGGTTTTTTCTGCCAGATCACTTCTGTAAACAATCCCTTGGCCCCTCTTGCCTCGCTCCACTTTCTGGGCTGTTTTATCCTCCCCTTTCTTTTTTGGCTTGGCCCCTTTCTTTTCCCCATCTTTTTATTTTGTTTCCTAACAAAAGCCAGGGCCGAGAGGCACATGATTAGGCCGCTGCTAATTGGTATCAGATTCACAGGTTTGGATCAGCACGACGCTGGCTGGAGCCAAAGTGCTGCTCACATCTGCACAGAGAGTGCGTCGCTGAGCCGCTTGGCCCACCGTCAGTTTCACCTCACACAGTTGTGGGCCTGCCATCACGCGCTGTGCTCCGGGGGCCAGACGAGCTCGCGAGTCCACATATGTCTGACGGCTTTCATGTGCAAGCCAAACTCTGATCGCAGGGCCTCCGAATCGACACCTTTCAGGCTGTGTTAACAACTTGACAGTGAAGAAGCAGGACTGATGACACGTCTGCAACGTGACGCGGAGATAGGACCAGCTCGGAGAGACGGGCCAGGTTAAGGAAGGTGGAGTGGACACGGGGTTGGAGACGGTCTGCCTGCCATATTGTCTGCATTCATGGCCCCTAGACATAGAAACTCATGCAAGGCCTCATGCGAAAAATATAAACATGAAATGCAGACACACACTTGCACTTGTCACTATTAATACAGTCTGTCAGCGAGCAGCGCGTTTCTGTGAATTTTTGTTAAATGAAGGAGGAATTTTATGATTGGCTTCACAACTGAATTTGTTTTGGCAAGGCATCATCGTTTCTTTCAACTTTATCGCAGTGACGTGTGTTGGCAGACTGTGGGGAGGCAACGCGATTCAGAGCTGATGGCTGAAAGAAGGAAAAGTAGGAAGAGAGGAACAAAACCTACACGAGAGACCCCGGCTCAAATAACACGTCCTCCCTTCCCAGGGGACAACTCTGACCCAGAAAACACGGACAGAGCAGGTTGTCACTGGCGAAAGGACGGTTTGCTGGGGAGCGATAGCAGAACGCAGATCTCACCAGCAGCAAACATTTGGGAGGTCGCCATTGGATATGAGACAACAGCCACCAGGGGTTTCCTGCCAATGGGCCGACGATGCTACGACGTGAAGCGCTGGGCAGCTTCAGCACCAGCCTCTGTGGTCGAACACCTCATTTAACCTGCCAAGATCAGCAAGAACGTGTTAGTTTACGCTAGAAAAAGCCTTAAGGTGTGAAAAGAAGGGGAAGGAGATGTATGGAAACCTACTGGATGCTCACTGGCCACTTGGTACCACCTCTAAAGTCCAGTTCAACCCCGTACAGCATCTCCGCACCCGCTGTGACCTGCAGGTCTTTTTGGACAGCTAAAGTGGAGCATGCACACATCCAAAAATATCTGGATTACAGACAAACTGAGGGCAAATATCAGCCCAAGGATCTGCATTTGTCCTCCAGTCAGTCAGACGAAGCTCTTTGTTCCACAGGTTTACCGGGAACTGTCAGAAACTCTATTGTCCTTTTCTTTGCCATTGCGCAAAACGTTTTTGCAGATTTTTTTTGTGCAAAGTTAGTTTACGTGTTAAATCAAGCCTTTCTAGTCAGGACAACGTCTGTGCCCTGCAGCACCACATACACTCGAGTTCAGTGAAAACGCCTCCTGCTACGGCAAAGCAACCTAATTGGCTTTCATATTTAATTTCCATCCTCATGTCTGGCAAGCAAACCGTTTAAAATAGATCTGAGGTATATATTTACTTCCAACAGCCACTTGCCCCAGATCAGTGTTGGTCAGCCATGTGCAGACAGCCTTTCATTCTGACCCTCCATCAGATAACACAACACAAAGCAGGAGCTTTGATTGGAAGGGACAATTTCCCCGCTGCACTCTCCTGTGACATCACGAGACGGCAGAGTGGAAAAAATGACTCTTAAAACATTTCGTTTTCAATTCTTTTGTCTGGCATTCATCTCGCTTGCTCTTTAATTAAACCCAAGTGAGGTCAGGAGGCTTGTTCTGCCACTTTTTAAAAGCTTTTTGTGGAAATACAATCCTGTGACCATTTACTAAGCTGGAGTCACCGTATACGTGCCCAGTGCCCTGTGGCAGGCCTCTCACACTCTGAACTCCTTCCAAACACAACAACCGAGGATCGCACACAGCACGAGGAAAAACTGATATAATGTGATCTCTCTGTTTTGTCACTCCTTCACTCCAGTGGCGCGTCTCTCTCCCCTGCTGGCACATCCAATCAAATTAAAACTGGATGGAATGGAAAGCAAAGCGATTGCCTTTCTGGGGCCCCGTGTCCCTAAATGAACAGAAAAGACAGCCTGGAGACAGGCGTTTATGGCCACACTTTACCCCCTTTACTCCTCATAATCCCGGATAGAAACCGAAGAGAGGAAGAAAGGGCAGCATCTGCTGACTAAACATGTTCCAATAACAGAGAGAAAGCCCGATAACCTGCAGCACCAAACCCTCGGTAATCTGGCCTACGGAGGGAGGCGTTTGGAGCAAGTGACAAGGCTGATGTGTGCATGCATCTGTGTGCGTGGATGGCCCACTGCTTCTGCTCATGGGTAACAGATGGCGCCTTATCGTTGGCCGGGATCAGCTGCGCAGCACACATTCCTAGACGTGCCAGTAATGCCTTGCGTGATGTGAAATTGATGCTAACTTCACTTAGAATTACATACCAAATTAGCATCAGAATGCTCGTTACCGCGTCTTTAGTATCGGAGCTCGTCAGATCCCCGTTGACCGATGATTGGACGAACTGTGTGATTTGTTTTTAATTTTCGGTGCAGTCCTGCCATTCTGACCGATTTGCATCGGCGAGCAAGTGCCCATCGCTTCCTCACCTGGTCTCCATAAATGCTGGCCTTTTAGCAGCCTCCCTCCCCCTTTCACCCTTTTAATAATGCCCTTTTATTCTTGAACACATTATTAAACACTGTCACTCAGCCTAAATACCAAGAATAGTTTGAATAAGGGCCTAAGCAAGGATGGGAGAGCACAGAAAGGGGGGAGACGGTACATAAATACTATGAGTGATGGATCTGTTTGAGTCCATAAATGCTGGTGTTGTGACTAGGAGAAAAAGGTAAAAGCTGGAAAGCTGAAGGAAGGCTGGACGGAGGCCAAGTGCATTATGGCTGAGGTGAGGAGTTCATGTTGGAGTGCAGCAGGAGGCTTGGTGTTCACTCCAGCTGCACGCTGTGACGGCCGGTCAGCGAGCGGGATGATTGACACGCGCGCTAACTAACTGGCTGACGCAGTGGGCTTGTTAAAGTCCAGGGCTGGAATGATGCAAGACTGTGTAGAGTCAGAGACGTGATTTTTCTGGGATATAAGCGTATATTTGAATGGATGCATTTGCCGGTGCTGACTCCTAAATGGGCTTTAACTTCAGGAATGCACATCGGGAAACTTGTGGCACGGCCTCCAGCTGGGCTCCCAGGCGTCTACTTGACTCTTGTCAGAGTTTTGTGTCCATCTTCCAGCACGGTCCAGGTTTTCTGTGGCTTAATGAAAGAAACATATCACTTTGACATTTTGATCACCTATTTTGGTGATTTTTTTTTTCTTGACGACACAGGAGAATAGTAACGCAACTCGATGTTGCACATAGCGAGTCAGAGCAGAAGTGGCCTTGTTTTGATAATTGATAGCAATAGTGTCCCCACTGGGGGAGACAGCACCTGATGAGGCTTAACCGTGGCTGTGACAAGCTTAGCCTGCTGGTTACCGCAAAGAATGACAGGCTGATGGGAAAGGAGTTTCCACAGCAGTATGAGCGCTGCCTCAGTCTGCTGATGCTGGTGCCTGGGACACACACACACAGAGACACACACGAATCACCTGCCTGGAGACAGGGTGGCTTATGGGGAATTAGGGGGCGCTGTGTGACTTGGCAGAAAAACCAGAGGTCCCGCTGTTGTCGGCTCCGAATCTGAACTTCTGCCAAAATGCACTCGCGCACGCTTGCACTACAAAGTGTGTGCAAGCAGAAACAGACGCGCTTGTGCTCGTGTGCGGTGGCTGACGCATGAGCACGACTTGCACTTCGCTTGTCTGAGCACATACGTTCTAACAGACCCGCAGCAGAGCTTATGGCGATGCAGGCTTTCATGCACACACACACACACACACACACACACACACACACACCAGCTCCCAGGAAGGCTCGTGTGTCTCCAATCCAACAGTAGCAACTGTAACAATGACAAGGCTTAGCAGTACAACAGTAGCACCCCTGTAGATTGACACACGAGACCGCTGTTCATACAGTGCAGCCTTTCACAGCCTGATGACTCTCTTTTAGCCAACATTAACCTGCAGCTGTGCACTGATATAATTACCACGAGGCCTTTACATGAAATGTCAATCTTTATTCAGGACCGTAGCAACCAGCAGGTCCAGCTAATGCAAATGTTGACTTGGCGCAGTGGATGCTGGGACCTGTGTGATCCGTCATGCGGCGAGCAGTCACTGCCTCGTCATAGGTTCAGTCGCCAAAGCACAGTTCTGCAAGATAACAGCTGTTTATCCCTGTATCTGACTTTCACCAGGACAAGTGTCACGCAGCACAGAAGTTTACCGCTCCATCGTAATTTTCACGTAGACTCACCAAATAGAAATCTGGAGGTTTTTTTTTTTTTTACGTTTGATTTACGCGCGGGGAACGTGAAACCAAATAGCTCTCAGTGACACGGGGAGTAACATCAACCATTACACATACTGCTAAAAGGTTTGCAACAGCTTATTGTAACAGTAGTCTGAGGAGGTCGTACTTCACCCACTGTGCCAGGAGAAACCGTGATCTTGAAGCGTAAAAAGAAGCAGGTTCTGAGTCAGTGTGGAGTGAAACATTTATTAAACTGGAATCCTATCTGCGTCTCACGGCGCAGAACAGACGGAAAAACGCATCATAAAATGAATTTTGTACCGACACCAGTTTGATCCTTAGGTTTTAGGAAGAAAGTGTTATTATGAATATCCTGTTTTCAGTCTGTGTAGTAAGACACGTTGCCTTTTTAGAAATCAAGCTTCACTGGCTTTTTCCAAGAGAAACGCAACTACATTAATAGTTTTCCAGCTAAGTGTCGGCCAGTGAATGTAACCCACGTGTGTCAGAATGCTGGCATTTCACAGCTAAATAATAGGAGGTGAGTAACAGTAAATGAGTAATAAAATAAATATCAACATTTCATTTCTTTAAAAGAAAATGCAGTTCTATGCAAGTCGAGCATTTCTTCACAGCTGTGTAGCACAATCACAAGAGGGAACCTGCACTTGGGAATAATGGAATAGTTACAGTATGCAGACGCAATTAAAAGTGTAGAGACACACACACGTTCACATATAGTAGCCACATACATAGACACACAGGGACGACAGGCATTCAAAAACAATTCAGAGCCACACACACACACACTGCTGTGGGGTAAGTACATCCAGGCAGATACGCTTGCATGCATGTATCTCTCACACCCCCTGCCAGTTGTCAGTCACTGCCTTTGAGCACAAGGCCTGAGGGACTAGATTAAATCCTTCTGGAGACAGGATGACGGGGTACAGAGGCCTGCGCTGAACACGCACACACACACACACACACACACACACACACGCTGGATGACGGCACGTCCTGTGTGCCACTGTATCTGTGCATGACGAAACTTTTTTCTTATGACAGATTTACAAGATGACACAACGTTTTTCTCATGAAATGAATTACCTGTCATTTCTATAAATTGGCTCATAATATAGAACTTGAAAAAAAAGGATATTTTAACAGCTCCCAAGTCTAATTAATTCCTTAGGCTGTAACATGAATCAAACAGACCTGAGTGTTTAAACCTTCAGCCAACTGTTACTGAAAGCCAGCAGGAAATTAAAAACCCACCAGTAAATATTTTGTTGTGATCGCCTGAACATAACGAGAGACAAAATGATGTTTGCTCATAAACATTTTATTGGCTGGGCCTCCCGGAGTAATATCACCAAATGGCTGATTTAGTGTTTATCTATGTAATATAGCAAATCACAGATTAGTGACTCAGTGCTGCGCGTTGCCAAGCTCAACAGACCCCTCCTGTTTAATGATATATTAAAAATAGCTGGGGCCATGGGTGCTGCATGATACTGTACCTACATGTGGTCAAATCAGCTTGAAATCCTGAAAGGTGTGAGTCAGTGTGACAGGAGCTGATTTGGGTAAATGAATGATTTGTGCAGTATTGCTCCACTGGCTGTTGACTAAGCTTTGGCACCTGCGGATGAGTTACGAGCGTGTTTTAGAGGATACTTTGTTTTTGCTTGTTGCACCATAAAGTGGCAGCAGCTAAGCAACCGCAAGTGAGAGCCGGAGTCTCCAGGCTTGGGAATGAAAGTTATGCAGAGGCGAAACAGATGGTGATGAGATGGTGAAGTTTATTGGCACCGTGCACATTTTTGACACACTCTTTTGTTCTGGAGCACTGACGTGTCTCCCTGGCTCTGGTGCAAGTGGCTCTAGCAGCTGTAATAATACAGCAGTGACAGAATCATGAAGAGTTTATGAGCTTGTGCCTGTAATGAGTCGGTGCAGGTTATCGTAGGCCATGTGAATCAAACCTATCTACGCAACTGTCGAACAATTAAACAGAAACGCTATGTGTGTATCTGATACTGGTTCTTATCTATTTCCCTAGAAACAGCAAAGCATGCATATTTATAACCACATGCTCTTTGCATCATGGGTAAGATTATACACGTTTCACTGTGCTCAAATGCGGACGGAGCTGCATGACTGCTGTGGGAGCGAGAAAGCCCATTATTGACAGATAACATAACGTTACGGCTGCCCCCATCTATGCTGTCAGGTGAAGACTGTGCTGTAGATTGATGGTGGCATCATCAGAAAAACACAAAAGAAAAAACCTTCATATTTCTCAAGCAGTGCGCATCACCTGAGCCGCTCCCTAAAGAGGGAACTTCCTTTCAAAGAGCCGTGTGTGGCTCTGTATTTATAGCCCTTTTGCAGTATATTCCTCCTGGGCAAAGAAACGTTTGAGCATTCAAAGCTGTAGGTATGATGGTCGTAGACTTTCTGAAAAGACTTCTCTCCTGTGTCCTTGTATTTGACTCTGCACCATCCACCTACAGCGCTATTATTGTTTTGATGAACAGGCAATGTGGGCGCAGTCCAAACTCAAGGGCACAGCCCATCTATCTGCCATCTGTCAGCGACTTGTCATCTGGCTTTAGTAATTACACGAGCGTAAATACGACCAGGAGACAGCAGTTTGACGGCAGATGAGATCTATGTGGCGTCTTTTCCCGTGTGTCTCTGGGAAATTAGAAAAACTATTCAAAACGTTCCTCCCAGGAAATAACAGGGCAACGTAGAACGGGCTCAAGTCTGTGACCTTTAATCTCACAACAGATTCACAGTAGGACATGCAACAAACCTGAATCCTATAAAGGTTCAGTGAGTATATGATCAATCATCATATCATTTTACCGACTGTACTTTACTTTACCTGTTCTCGACTCCACGACTAGCACAGTCTTCTTCAAAGACACCATGACTTCTTTTATAAGGAATTTACTGCCCTAAATCCAAACAAACAGCGAAAGCAGCCCATGAATAAAGATGAACAAAGGATGGTTTTGTGCATAAACATCTTTGACCAGATAACCTATGGGAAACAATTCGTGGAAGCAATAAAAACAGCCTATAAAGGTTTAGAGGGAGATCAAGGAAGCAGACATTTGACTCTGAGCCTCAGCAGAGAGAGTAAAACACCTTAAATCTTCCTTTATACTGCAGCTAGATTCTTTATCTTTATGTGTCGGCAGTAGTAAAAGATTAAAGTTGTCTACATGCAGTGGGCCGGTTCTAGGTGGTCCGGCTCCACAGGCCAAACACGAAGGAACACTCAGCTCAGCTCCACCATTTTCACAATTACAGCTAGTCACATACATCTATCGACAGCCTTAAGCGTTACATTTTAAGATGACTGATGCCTAATGGAGCAGCTATGATTTACTATTACCTCCTGGGGTTTACCTAGCAAAGCAAGCCGCTCTGATTCATGTGTCAGTCTCTTAAAGTGATGTACTGTAGCCCCTCGTCGGCGCATGTCCTGATGAATCCCCTTTGAACTGGAAGTTGATTCTTCATCCTTAGTTGGTGGTGAAGTGAAAGAATAGAGCCGGTGAGCAATGAGAGACGAACCTATAGGTTGTCTGGATTCACTGACATGCCACAGGCATTTGAGCGATGACTGAGCATGTTTGCCACTGCCGGTGCCTCTCGGAAAATTTTAGGATCTATATTTTTGATGCTGACTGACAGGAGAGCGCCACACCTTCCTACCCCCGAGGCTCTGGTCTTTACGGTGCAGACAGAGGGGCCAGGGGAGGGCAGGCCAGTGGAAACAGGTCGGTGTTTCAACTGCGCAGGGCTGTGATGTGGTTAGACGTTTAGTGTGGATTGGAAGTGTAATGTGTATTGTCAGAGTTGACAGTAAACTGCAGGAGAATGTGTAGAAGGCTCTAGGCCTAACACAGAGTCAGCTACTGCAACGTTTCACATGTCGCAGTCATTCATCCACTGCCAACTTTTAGGTTTTCTACATAATATTCCTTTCATCTTTAATATTACTAATAGTACTTCAACCGCAGACTGACACAAAATGAGTAGTGTCCTCCGTAACGTGATGGGATCACAAATGTGTATCAAGGAAGCATTCACCTAAGGCGTTTCAGGCAGATGGACTCAGGAGCACTTTAGAAAACAGTTGTCTCTTAACACGTTTAGCTGCCGCATCCTGAAATACAACCTGAACGTCCGTCACGCAAGAACTGGAGCAGTTCAGCAGTTCTTTGAGCTCGGCTCACGTCGGATGGACTGATGAGAGCTGACGCGTGTTCTGTGGCCAGACGAGTCAGCGTTTCAGTGCTTCTTGGGGGAAAATGACGGTTGTGTTCTCCATGCCAGCAAAATCCTTCCAGGCTGTGTAACGATGAACGGTTCAAAGGACAGTGTCTGTGGTGGTGGTGCATATGTGTGAAGTCGGTTCGATGCAGGGGTGGACTTGGTATCATCAAGGCACCTGATGAGATGGACATTTCTTGTTTAGAAATCGTGAAGAGGAGAACGACACAATGACGTCCACAGACTGTAGAGCAGCTGAAGTTTTGTATCCAGCTAGAACACACTAATATTCCACTTAGTGTCCTCAATTCCTAAATGATTATTTAGTGTAATTAAAGGGACCTGGACTGTGATGCAGCAGTGTGTGCTACAGGCATAAACATCCAACTTTACTTATACGTACAAATGTAATTAATATACTGAACAACTTTGTAGTTTTGACAGTTGCATAGAAAACTTGTTTTTCCTTCCACACCACTGTTGGCTGGCATCTGACCTTCATTGAGTGACCTGCAGGGAGGCACAGTGAGCGTACAGAGGTTATGATGCGCTGCCAGGGCTCCCCCGTCTCTCCTATAGAATTTGCTTCTACTTCAGTCTAAATACACGCTGACACGGTCGTCTCACCACTTCCTCAACCCAACTTTGCTCCTTCCTCGTCTCCTCTCCTGGAGTCCACCCTCTCTCTCCTCTCCCACTGTGTTCCCCAGATCTTTTGCCCTTTTCCTCCTGCTTATCTCTCATTGTTGAATTCTCAGAATTCTTCCTCCAGCATTTGTTTACCAGCGAGCATTGAGTGCTGACCCAGCAGCCCTGCTGTCTCTCCACCACCTGCATTTGAGAGGCCAAGGGCAGCAGGCAGGGGAACCTCTCACGTCGTAACCTGAATCTGATGGATTCCTTACGCAGCTTTTTACTGCTATTGAGGATTTGCTTCATTGCTTATTTGACCAATTGTTTCAGTTCTCGTGGTGTAATAGGAGGTGGATGGGTCAAATTCAACAGCTCTGCAAATAGAAAGGTCTGATCAGCAGAGGGTGGTGAATACAAAAATGGCTGGTTTGGAAGTAGCTCCCTCTGGGATGAGTAGGACAGTGATTTATGGTTTTGTGTTATTTATTAAAGAATGTACACAATGTACTGTACCATGGTCATAATAACCCAAAGGCAAATGTCTGCTGAGCTGACGAGGGTCCGAGCTCACGCGTCCTCTTGGTTGAGAATACAGGCCTGCAAGGAAGGAAGAAAGGAAGGAACTGCTCGTTTTGTCTGTGTGAGCCTTCCAGCAGCAGTAGCTCCCCTGACCACAGCACAGAGAGGAGTCCATTGTTTGATGAGCTCAGTCCCTTCACTATCAACCCGGCACAGGGCCCAGGTCAGGGAGCTCCGTGCTACGCTTCCAGCAGTCCCTGAATAAAATGTCTTTAGTGCCTTAGTTTTACATCATTCTGTTGTCTGCTGTCCAGTTGCTTAGAGCTGTATGATGGGAAGTGCAAGGATTTCCTCAGTAGAAAGTCTGGGACAATACTCAAGTCCGATAATGAAGAAGCAGTGACGTCTCTGACCAATTCAATTCAATTCATTTTTTTCAGGACAGGATTAATTATGGACTTTTGGGAACATGTGGGAATTTCAGACTTGTGACTTTGTGCGACTGGTGTTTGCTGATGGGTTCAGACGATCAGGATCAGATCTGGCTGCAGGCGCATCCTCAGCCTGTTGTTGGCACGAGTGCAGCCTCACAGAGCTGCTGGCATTCACAGCTGTAGACTCCAGGTTGTGTTTACCAGAAACAACATCGATCCTTTGGAGAAGTGTGATCATGGAAACATTCTCTGTACCTTTAAGGGACGGACAGCAGACAAACTGTTTATGTCGCACGTTGAAGACACATCAGGAAAAGTTCACACTTTACATGTTTTCAGCCAGCTTCACTATAATGGCTGTTGATTTCTGCGAAGTCTCTGCTGGACTGTACACGCACACACAAACTCATCGCATGAACACAAAGAGGCTTACAGTGATTTCCTCTGAGCAAACACACTGGATGAGAAGTGGACTGCTGTAACAAAACAGGGTATAGCTCGGGGCCAAGCAGAGTGCCATAACTGCAAACAAAAGAGTAACAATAACAACCACAGCCCCTGAGAGCCTTCTTCTATCCTACCTGAATTATTCATGCGGCCAATACTGCAAAAATAAATATTTACATGAGCTATACTGAAAGATGATACAAAAAGAACCCAGTGAAATGACACGCCGGAGCGTCCAACCGACAGGACAGTCTCTGGAGTCTAACAAACGTTCACAGAACTTTGTGTGCAACCTAAAGGAAATTTGGAGAGAGCATCCTGAAGTGTACGCCGTATCATTTGCATTTTGTATTTCTTGTGTTTATCACACAGTTGCCAAAACGGCATTTGGGGTTTTTCAGCAGTGCAGATTTTGATGTGCTCCTCCATCTCTGACCACTGATATCTCTGGTCTGTGCTTATTTAAATCAATACTGCAAATCAAGGCCGTGAGCTGTGTGCAGAGGAAAATTAATCTTTCTAATTGAACGTACATGTTGACGTGACTGTAGTCATTAAACCCCCCCCAACACTATATCTCTGTTTAGGCTTTTATGGACTTTTATGGACTTCAACATCCTGCTGCTGCGTGTGCAGAACCGTTACGGCCGGACGGCCGAGCTGCAACCGCTCGGGGTAATGAATCATTCCCTCCCTCTTATTAAGGCCACATTAAAAGAGGCCAAAATCTGCAACAAAGTGCACAGAAAGGAGGAAAAACAAACCACTCCACAAAGAATGGTTCAGTCCCCTTTTTGATTTTTGGGGGAACCAGAAACAGGCTGCTCTTTTTATTGGCTGTCGGCTCCCACCCCTCTGCAGCAGGCAAACAGAGAGATGAAAAGACGAGAAGGGGCCATTTCGGTATTGAGCGGTTAGGGAGGCTCATCCAGACGTCCAGGGTGAAGCATGAGAAAGAGAGAAAGGAGGGAAGGCAGAGAGAGAGAAAGTGTGTGTTGAGTGCAGGGTTCTTCAAAAGTGTATGCATTTCAATGGGGAGCTCTTTGTGTGTTTTCTGAAGTGTGCACATGTATGGGGAGGTACTTTAAGTATGAGAAGGGCTGTGTGAGCAATCTCCGTGTTTACAGATGAGTCTCGGGAGGCAGCGGTTGGAACACTAAGCAGACCTGCTAACGTCAGTTTTCACCCAGAGACTGCCAGGAAAGTTTTCCCTGATAGTCTGTCTGTGTAGAACATCTCCCAGATTAGATACGAAAACACGAAAATGCATCACTTTTAATGTTTCTGGGCAAATATGTGTGCGTTATCAAGATTTGGCTGCGTCGGCAGGTTTTGTGTGTGAATAGATGATCACTTCTGCTCCCGCATTCTGTTCCTCGAGGATTCACTGCAGTTCACACATCTTTCAGGAGGCGAGTAAGTGGGTGGCCAGAGCCAGAAACTTGTCAGGGTTTAGCACATTCGAGTTCTTTTATTGTTTGACAAGAAAAAGCTGTGCTTCTATGTTTTGCGGCGTCACTGGGAGCTTATTCAAAGGCAATTCTCCGTCAGACTCAGTACAATATGTTTTTCCTCACAACTGTTTTCGTGTATAATTAACTCGAGCTTCCCTCTTCTTCTCAGAACGGCTGTGCATCTCTTACTCAGTCATCAGCCCACACTTGACACTTCACCATATGCTGTTGCTGGTGCTGATGTTCAAATGCTGCCTGGCCTTGTTGTTATGTAACAGTGACGAGCCAAACTGCAAGAGATGAGTGAAAACCCAGTCAACGCTACATTTGTCACTACAACGTTTCCTTTATTTGTTTACACATACAAAATCTGAGTGGTTATACGTGGAAGCGTGTTTCCTGCATTTAAGAGAACTCACAGACTCGTCATAGTTGGACTAAGCCTCAAACCTTTGTGTTTTACACATTTATACAATTCATTTATTTATATGTACGGTGAGGTGAGGGGATAGAGAAGTGAAATACTCCTTTTACACACATGTTTTTATTACAAATCTGCCATTTCTACGTTATTTATTATTATTACTTTATATCAAGGCAAAAAATGTGTTCATGGTCATTGCGTTAAATTGTAAGATGGCCTCCTCACTGATTGTGCAAAAAAACTCCAGCACCCACTGTCACCTTCTGACGGCTCCAACTTAAAAACTTGGAATTTCTAACCTTGCAAAAGTAGAATTAAAGCCAGAACGGTTGCATTTAACTGCTCTGGAGGTGAACCAGCAGAGGGCGCTGTTAGTGAGCGACTGCAAGGCCACGACAGTCTCATCTGAGCAACACGTGCTTGTTTTTCTTAACGCTGGGGGAATTATTTGAACTTCAAAATGGCTGCCATCAGAGTCTGCAGGACCCTTCGTTCCTGGCGTGGCTTTGTTTCAACCACTATAAGGCTCAGCCACAGTTCGGCCATAAGCCACTTTATTGATCTTTCTTTTATAAGATTTCAGTTCAATCCATGTGTTCGCTGTTAAAATGTGTTGTCGGGTTCACTTTCACACTGTGGCCTGATCCAGGCTTTCTATGTTACTTTAAGACATGTAGTGAACCTGTGTGTACTTAGCTCAGCACACACATCCCGTCAGTCGCAAGGATTAAGTAATCAGGCTTACAAAGCAGCCGTGAAGAATGAGACAACAAAGACGATCCCTGTTCTATTCAATTATCTTTCACCCCTGTCTTGTCTCGGTGTTTCCCCTAAAACGCTTGTGATATCCTTACATCTCTCTCGCTCAATGCGCTAAACCCCAAATCTCTCCCACGTTCACAGCCTCTCTTTCATTCTTGCTCTTCTCCTTCTCGGCACACAATGGGTCCGCTCAGCCCCGGTCCGTTTGATGTCGGGCCCCGAACAGCCGAGCCTCCGCTCTCTTTCTGTTGCTCTCTTTAAAATTCAGCCACTTTATTTATTTATTTCAGCCCAGCCGAGGCTCACTCATCGCCCAGCCGTCTGAGCGTGTCCCCTCGCTGCCCTTTTTCTTGATAACGGGAGCCTGCTCTGGTCCATCACCACCTCCCACTCAGTGTGGGGCTGACTGACTGACAAGGACCAGTCTAAGCCTTCTCTCTGGTCCCACCCGCACCATCTACGCCTCCACCCTTTCCACAGTTCACTTTCCCTATCTTTCCCAGCCGTGTCTTTCCTCGCAGAACTGTGTGCGGGTACTGATTGTTCAGATGTGTTACCTGAACAAGCAGCACAACTGTGTATCTCTAAGCGTATAGTTTCAGCTGCAACATCCTCGTTTTCCCCTCCTTCCCTACCCTTGGGTACATCTCTTGGCCGGTTGGCTACACTGTGAGTGATGTGTTTACGTTGAGGGCTTTGGCCCAAAGCACTAGAGCGCACAGATATTAATTCAGCTGATGGCTTTATCTGCTTTGGGACTTCACGTGTGCGCGGATGCACACGTGTGTGACTTGTATGTGGCTCAGTGCATGTGCGGGTGTGTGCGTGTTTATAAGTGGTCAATGGTGCCATTTATCTTTCATCATGCAGCTCACAATACACACGCGACTTGTCTCCATCAAATGTCTATCTGGTGCCGTCTGTCCACCTGTGCTCTGCTTATATAATGTGCATTTGTATGCGGCCTGAGATCATTTCTGTAATAGCCAGCCATTCCACCTAGATCAGCAGTGACAAGCACAATCTATCTGTATGGCAGCAGCTCCCACAGTGCACCACACTCCATTTACAGTCCATAGACTCCTCCACAGCAGCGGCTGCACCACCAACACAGCACAGTCAAGACGTTTTTATTTAATGTTCCTTCCATGATAGCGTTCTAATGACAGCGCTCCGCAGTTTTGGAAACATTTTGACCTCTGATAAAAGAACTAGCCGGAGCAGATGTGGAAATACATGTGGTAATATTAAATTTGAGATGGAGAGCCCAAGGTAAACAAGCAGAGGATTGGCTGACATCATTCCATCACATAGGAAGTGAACGCCTGCAGTCAGCGCTAAAGGAGAATCCCATTTTCTAAATGTCTCGACAGATTGCTGATTGAGTTATTTGGCCGTGGAAGATGGCACCACTTACATTATAAAACGTTCATTCCCTCAGCAACATTTCATATGTCGTCTACTTTGCTGCCCTTACAGGAATCCACGTCCCTCGGCTAAATTTTTCATTTAGTTTCAGATGACAGCACCAATTCAACTCCCCCTGCTTTTGAACAGTTTTCAGTATCGTCTTACTCGTAATGCAAAGAATATGTGGCGATGAAAACAGCTTTTCAATTGTTTTGTCTGGGGAGGAAGGAAAACAAAAACACAAAAAAGGATCAAGGAATACACACACATGCATCCACTGCCAAGCTGCCGCCGCCCAGCTTTGCACCACTCCCAGCAAAGCTATCTGGTGACACGGGAATGATAATGTTTGCTATTCACGTTAGAGCTGCAGATAGCAGGAGACAGCTGTTCTCCTCCTAAACCATTTTTTTGATGTGGAAAAGTCGTAAAGGTCACAGATTTCCTCTGCGCTGCGGCTGTCATCTCGGAGCTGTGATCATTAACCAGCGTCTTCACGTCCTACGGATGAGTCTTTCCTAACACTCGTGGGCACGTACACGCCCGCACAAATGTGAAGTGAAAGCAGAAAACAATCTCACGGGTTGAGTCAAACCTCGGCGGACAGAACCGCAGAGCCACAGATTTACTGGCTCGTTCTGACTACTTGTGCAGATGTCTATACTGTATCAGAGGCCTTTCCACTCAATCAACAGGATAATGACCACATTTCCTGATGGATATATAGAATAGTTCATAATGGAATATTGGAATACTTTACCTACGAAGTGAACGTGTTCATTGATGTCCAGTGTAACAGCTCTGACATGCAGACAGACTGCATGTGTAAAATAAATGGAAGTAGAAGGTAGAACTGTCACAACAGTACAAGCTGTATTATATTGCAGTTTAGAACACATTACTGCACATTATAGAGTAAATGGATTTTGCCTGATACTGTATTTATGTGGATCATTACGTTTGAATCGATGATCAGCCCTGTTAATGTGACTGTTCATCTCACCTACTGAATGTAGGTGAATGAAATATTGACCAGCTAGTTTTCCTTGGTATCTGCTTCTTTAGGAGAAATATCCTGCAGAGGTGAAAAGTGACTAAGCACGTTTAATTCCATTATGCACTAGGCAACAGTGGAGCGGAGAAAGCAGGAGGAACAAGGACTTTAAATTCTACTCTAGATTTATTCATGTTCATAGATTTCTGCAGAAACCTTATCTTTGAGTCATAAACATTTGTTAGACTTCACGGAGACAGCTGAGTTACAGTATATGAAATACTAATGACTCTTCCTTTCTGCTTGTGAAATCATGCTTTCTCTCTGCCACTTATTTTTTTTTTGTAAGGTACTAAGTTGTGTTATTTCTGGCAACAAAAGCCACAGTTGTACTCTGTTGCCAGCTTGAAGTTCTGCATCTGAAAATGTTTAACTACAACTCAATCTGCTGGACATATGACACACACGTCTACACACAAGCATAAGCCAATATTGCCACATACGCGCAAACTTGCAGCATTTTGTTCTCTCACACACACACACAAAACAAGAGCTCGATTCAAATCAACAGATGAGGCAGATTGTTGAATGGAAACCTGTCACTTGTGAGGAACATCACGGTCCAGACAGAAAGAGAGACAGGCCGACAGATGACAGCACGCGTTTGCTTCCCAGTCTCCGACAAGCCGCGTGGCTGTCGCTGCCAAGTTGGAACAAATGATTGTAAAACCCCCAAATGAACTGTCAGTAAACAAAAGTGATTGATGGTGTTTGGAGGACGGATTGAACGTGTGTCTGTTCGGAGCTGGGGCTGGTGCAGAAAATAATAGCTATCATTAAAAAGTGAAAAACAAATCAAATGCTGTTGATCATAATAACTTCACGTTTAGCGGCCACCGGGCTTCCGTGGCCGTGTGACACTCGCCCAACTCGCTTCACGCCGGTCGATTGGAAACATACAAAGCCTTTGTACACGTCAGCAGAGGCTGGAGTCCATTCGATTACTGCTAATGCTCCTCGTCATTTATTAGAAAACCACTCGCGCAAATCTGTGAGTAAACTGAAAGTGTTGTTGCGTCCGCCTTGCGACAGCGCATGTTGTCTAGATTTTCCCTTTGCCACACAAAGAAAAGACAAGACGTAGTTTGTAAGAGCAGCTTCCTCGCTTTGCAGGCATACGTTTGATAAAAGGTCATCTCTCGTGTCCTGCTTTGTGTTTTTAGGCCAGGAGTATAGTTATACACGGCTACTCAGCCTCACTGCATTTGATTCATAATACAGGACATTACGCCTCCTAAAGCTTGGTGCTTTGTGGCAGTTGCGTCATTTGCTACAGAAGGTTCTTTCAGGAGCTTCCCTTGTTAAAGCTGCAGTCGACTCTCGTTTTCAAACAGCAGCTGCTCCAGGTGTTTCAACTCTGCTGTAAACCAAAATACTACTACAATAATTATTTGTCTGTGTGTATGTATACATCATAAATCTGACACTGTGCCATATGATCTACTGTAACAAGACATTACTAAGGTTTCCAGTCACATGTTTACACTGTAATGCACTCGCAGTAGTGTTCACCGTAGATTACAGTTGTCCCTACTCTGAGTTTCCTGCTGACATGAAGCAAGCGAAATGGTTTAATGTTGGGCTGCACTGTTTATTAGTCTTTACCCAGAATTCATTGCTAATTAGTCTCATAGTCGTGAGCTAAGTAGCGTTATGCATCAGATAATATAGCTGTGTAACTAAAGTTTGCCTGTTAGAGAGATTCAAGATATTCTTTGCACCTTCTGACCACCGTCACGTTTGTCACTGTCACAAAATAAATGTATAAATCCTCTACACACACATGTTGATAATTTAGTAAATCTGACAAGACAGCGAATTAATGACTGTGTTTTGGTTACACATGCTTCCACTTGACTAAAATACCGATCAAACCTGTTTGCAAGTGGGAACGTGTGGTTCAGGCTATTCCCATTGTTAAAGGTCATAATGTTAAGGGGAGTTTAAAAACAAAGACAAGCTCGTGTCCAGTCTACAGAGGACGTTCAACTGCCAACATAGCCAACAGGACATTTCAGCACATTTGTATGATACTTGATTGCAATAGATAACAACTACATTTCCTGTGTAGGAAGTTTCTCAAGGAATATCTGAATTAAAACGTCAACTGTATATATAAGTAACATTGGACAAAAAAAAAAAGACACATTGTCACATAATTTCACACATGGACAGACCCATTAGTTATGCTTTTAATTTTTAAAACACTTTAATAAGTCAGCAGTTAGTAGGTGACTTTACTTTGCAGACTTACAACCACCAGCAGAATAAGTGCAGCCTGCTGTGTGTGAGGAGCGCCTGCTCCATTCTACGAGACCACACCACTGTCCGATGCCAAACTGCCTGTTTGAATTAAGTTAATTTGGCCTCTTGATTCACTCAATTTGGAGAATATCATGCAGAGTTCTGGTACATTAATTTTAGTGACAGTCAGTATGATGCAATATTAAAATAGGCTCACAAATTACAGTGGAAGGCTTCTCCAGTAAAATGGTGGATAAGTGTTTTCCCTCTCCTTAAATTCAGAGCCTGTTTAAATGGATTTTCCTACACTCTGTCTCTCTTTCCCTACACCTTCGCCACATACGAAAGCTTAATCTCCCTAAAGTCGTACCACATGCCCCTGTTTATTCTCCAAATGCGTCTTTCCGCTTAATACCGTTGGCATCAACCAAACTTATGGTTTTATCTGCTCAGTTTAACAATCTGCTTGTGGCATTTTAAAAGTGAACACAAGCGCTTTGTGTCAGTACAGTCCAGGAAAGCTGGCGTATTGTGGAAAAAGATAGTAATGTACACCCTTCGTTAGACAAGGAAGGTATGGATCTGCTGCATGAAGTGATATTTGGCGTTGATAGCGCTGCGCCCATTGTTAAACGGGGAAGTGTGTGCACTGCAGAGTCAAAGCAGAACCTGCAGCTAAAATAATTATAGCCATTCATTAGGGTAGAACCAAAGCCAGATTGTGTCAGTTCTCTTGATCTGAATTTAATCAAGAGAAAAAACACCCTCCCTCTTCACTCATTCCTCTGTCCAGCCAAGACCCAAGGACTTGCAATGAACCCAGTGTTGAGAACTTCGCCTTAATTAGTCCATTGTTTCTGCATGGCCCAGCATGCAACTCTCTGTGCACAGAGCTTCATGGGAGTTTGTACAAGCTGTCACCTGGGGCAAACTTTACTTCCCGTCATATGCTCCACCTCCTTCTGGAGTCGATGCAGACACAGTTTCCACTTCTCCCTCTGTCTCTACGTTGACTGATGCACATTCAGTCAGGCAGATGTGGTGCGATACAAACGGCTTCAGTGTGATTTTTCCGGCATTGAGAAGAAAGGAGGGAGGAGAGAAAGGAATAAATTATGAGTCTTGATTGTTTAAGGCTGCGTTCACACATTTCAGGCTCTTATGCTCAACACAGAGCTGCTGTTTTTTTCTCACTAATCTCAGAGATGTGACCCAGATCCAATGCCAGAATGAACACAAAGAGATGTCAAACGCGCACACTTGTGCAGACTAGCACACTGTTTTTGCACCTGTACTTGCTTCCAGTGTGTTTCCATTTTTTTTCTTTACTGAGGCATCTTTCCAGATACAAACTGAACTGACTGTTTCTCTCCTTCATGTAAACGCTGCTCAGCTATGCCGCCACTGACATCCATTTAACCTTTAGGAAATAAGATTTGCAGTGTTTGTTTCCATACCAAATTGTGAGTCACAAGGCTTTGTCTCATCATCAACCAACAGCGACAAGGTTCATGAAAAATGGGGACATATGAGAACTTCATAGTGACGATAGCTTGAGATAAAGAGAGGTACTCATCTGAGCTTTTTAAAATCTGGAGGAAGGCCCAAAAGACGGAGAGCCACTCACTCTGTCTATTGCTCTCCAGCTGTCAAGCGAGAGGCACCATCCTCTCCGTTTTCATGAGGAAGGGACGCGCCGAACATCTTGAATGTGTGTCACAGGCTTCGCCGGACAAAGGGAGCTCAAGAGCGAAGCTCTCTAGATTGAACAGTTAAGGCAGAAAGGCTGCTTTTGTCTCCACAAACCAGTAATTACACTAGAGACTGAAGCATTTCCGTTGCTGTTTGATCTCAGCAAATTGATATCATTTTCCTGTATAGACAGAAGTGAATGAGTTAGATGTACTGTAAAATAAGGCTGATACTGATGACATTTCAGACTAGACACGCTTAACTACACTGATAAATACTTTAATGACGCCACACTGTCGACTTTGCCATTTAGACACACTGCAGAGCATAGATTGTGGCTGAAGATTAGCACTTCATACGTGTCAAATATTGGTCAGGAGCAGTTTCCTGACTGCAGTATCCATTACATTACAGAGCTGTGTTTGATAAAGCTGGGAAACTTTGATCTCCCAAAAGCTCCCACTTGATCCCTGCCAATAGGGGGAGCTGCAGCATTTCTAATTGTACAACTCGAGTGAAATGGAGAACATGACTTTGGGTTGATGCCTCCATCATGTTTCATTATATTTGTTTAGTGCACTGTTAAGTAACGTGGCAATATTTTTATGTGATCACTCCCTTTTCTCTAAATGCATACTGGACTACAGCAAACTGCAACATAGCGTGATTAAAGTCATTCACTTGTGTGAATAACACTCACGGATATTTAGATGGAACCACATAATGCCACAACATTTGAGTATGCAAAGAACATTTTTGATAAACTTTTGACATCATTCATGTTCAGTCGTTCCGTACTGTGTCTTTGTGCTGACTAGATGAATGCACTGAGACTGGACTGCATAAAATTGAGTTTGATTAAATTAAATGAAATGCAGCTCATTCATTTATTACATCTTGATCACATTAATGGCTATGGACAGTTAAATTCTTAATCTCTCATCTATTACATTATTAATGGGGCGCATGGATCATCAAATCAATTAGTGATGATAACGATAACATTGCAAAATGATAGCTTTTGATCAATTACAGGGTGGACTGTGAAGAATAATGTAAGGCATGAATGGTCACAGTGGCTGAGAAGTAACTATGAGCAGCTCTAGATGTTTAATCTATCTTATGGCTTTTATCCATTGCACTGTTCTTATCATGCATTAAATCCTGTAATTTATGTAATTTAGATGATTAGTTTTACAGTAGGCACTATGAATTCCACCAATCAGCATAAAACAAAGTTTGATTATCTCACTTTTAATTATTGTAGGTTACAGAATAGGACTTGTGCTGTTTCTGAATTAGGGTTATTTATAACAAAGGAATCAATGAATTATCTTTGGTAACACATGTCCTTGAGTCCCACTCTCCAGCATTTTCAGCCAATATATCACAATTTAACTCCTATTTCATATATATGGACATTTATGTTAATGTTGTTAATAAATACTTATTTAATGTTAAATGTTGCTACATATTACAAAATGCTAAATAGATGGACTTTAAATGATGTGTCACCCTGTATTTGCATCTTTAAAAACTGACATTTTAAAATAACATTTCAAGAGAAAGACAAAGGTGTAAAAGTTTAAAATGAGGCTTCATTAACTTACGGCCCAGGCATCCACATTGTGCGTCTGGTCCACATGTACTGAACAACCTACATCTGTCGATACTGTCAGGTAAATGCGGTGCCTGAGCCCTGGGCAAGAACACCTTTCTCACTTTCTGGCTGCATAGGAAAGAAGTAGGTGAGAAGTGCCATGAAGGAGGATATAACAGAGACAACAGAGTAAACCAGAGCTGAAGGGCACATGACAGGGATGTCTTTGAACCTAGAACATTTTGTTATCGGAAGCCAAGTTATTTTAAACTTGAGAGTCTTGAGAGAACATCTTCAACTTCTATTTTGTGGTAAGGAAAGTGTTTTCTGCTTTTGAACAACCAGACAAACTCATATGTTCCCTTTGAGTTTCCTTCACTAAATTATGTAATTAGTCGAGACACTTTGCAAAACAAATTAAAATGAACTATAAGATTTTTTTTTTCTGTTTTCATTTTTTACTAAGAATTTAGCTTAGCAATACATTTATCTTCTGAGCGATGTTCTCAAAGACCCCGTAACAAGGGAGATTAAGCAATATTCAACACAAATCAAGAGTCTGTGTTCTGTTGCATAGTTCTGATGTTTTACATCTTAAACTGCACATTAGGGTAATCTTTATGGCTTATTATAACAGTGTATAATTGCACTGAATTATTCTAATTCTCCAGCTACTCTACAATTATGTCTTGAGAGGTAATTTGTGGATTGTAAGAGGATTGTTTAAAAAGATGAAAATCACTCGACTTAATAGAAGAGTCGCAGAGTTGTTACTCTAGCTGCTAGAAATCAGCCGTCATACGAACAGAATGGGCGTAATTTGACCTGTTCATTTTGAAGCATTTAGAAAAGGGAGCAGTTGTGGAAACCTATCCCTTAGTTTCAGCCATAAAACTGCATAGAAGGAAGCGGTCAACAGCCTCTAGAGACCACCCAGATAAGAGGTGGTTGTAAACAGCTGGTGAATATGCATCAGATGAGAACCCTGCAGCGTGTTGTAACGCATCTACTTTGAGATCTGCTCTGATGTCCAGCTCAGTGAGCGCACGCTCTCAGAAGAAACGAGAAAATATCAACTGCTCTGAAGAGTCTCGCAAATAATCCTGCAACGTTAAAACCTATCTGGAAAAAATACAATTATACAAAGGAAACTCACGTTTCTTCAAGCAAGAGATCAGCTGAGCATGCAAAACGTTCAGTTCACAGAATCCAACCACTGACCATCAGAGAAGTGCTCTCCCAACTACACCCCTCACTGGTTGGCATGGGTCGTCCCGATGCCTCCCCATCACCTCAAACCATTTTCCTCGTCAATCTCTCTCCCACTGCTCTGTTCGCTCTGGGCCACAATCTCTCACCTTGCCACCGGACCCGTATCATAAATCTCCCCCACATCTCCACCTTCACTACCCATTTTATCTCCCCTACTGCTCACAACCAGAAAAAGCCCTATTAACCCCTTGCTAGGCTTGATATAGTTGTTTAATAATTGAAGGTGCCTCCCACCACAGTGAAAAGTCATCTAAATAATGAATATGACGCAGCATCTTTAAAGGTGGAAGAGCCCTCTGAATAATCCAGTAGGCAAATATGTAGTAAAACACACCTGTTGCATGGAGACAGATTTCCTAGAACAGCGTTGCCGTTTATTCCAGGGCCAGATCTGTGCAGGGACACTTAGATCCTTAATAAACCTAAAACTAGTTCTGCTAGGAGCTGTGCTTATACTTTATACTTTGTGGCTCACCTTCATGTCCTTCTGCTCTTTAAGTCTGTACTGTACCATTTAGTATATTGTCAATGTATATTTGCTGTTCACAGACTAAACAATCAACAAATGTGATTATTTCATAAATATCCATCTCTCTGTGTTCAGCTACACATGAAGCTGAACTTGAAGCTGCCTACAAACCTCTGCAAATGCAAAGTAAGCTGCAGTTTTGGGTAATAAAAATTTTATTTGAATTATAATTTAAAAATATAGATTTGTTGCCTTGAAATGCAGTTTAAAAATATTGATTTGTTGCCTTTAGTAATATTCCACATACAATATTTTTTTTGGTGGCTTTTAGTAAGAAAACACAAGTTTGAGAAACTGAAATGCTAAAACTGGAAAATCCTTGTCAACAGGATGAGCACTTCTATCCATGAAAGTTGGCAAAGGTGATAACAGTTGCAGTCGAGAGGACAGATGAGAAAATAAATGTTTGGAGCAGCTTTGTCGTTGTATCCCCTGTGGCGCAGTAGAGAACAGATCTCTGTCTGGGGTCATAGCCACCGCTGAGAGCACACCTGGCAGCACAGATACAGTCATTTCTCCACCGGAGAATGGGGAGCGTGTGTGTGCTGTAGCAGAAAGAGATAGGGACGGAGAAACCGATAAGACGTGTGTTACCTTTGGAAGAAGGTGAGAGAAAAGGCGAAAAAGTGGACAAGATTCTGTGTGTGTGTGTGCTTGTACTTGTCACGTAGCGAGAACCAAGACAAAGTATCTTCCTACTAAAGTGAGGACATTTTGGCCGGTCCTCACAACTTCCAAGAGCTGTTGGAGGGTTAAGACGAGGTTTTAGGGGTAAGGTTAGAATTGAGTTTTTGATGGGTAAGGCAGTAGGAAATTCATTATGTCAAGAAGTGTCCTTACAAAGGAACAAGTGCAGGTGTGTGCGCCCTGTGTTGAATATTCAGAGGTAACCTGAGGCGCAGATGTGGCTGTAAAACAAAGTGGAAGGTGACAACAAAGGAGAAACAGTGGAGACAATAGCATGTTGCTTCCATTTAATTACATCACTGCTGAATTGCGTTTTGGGAAAACCTTGTGGACACCTGCTGTTCAAACAGAACGTGGTTGGGCTGAAGATCAGTTTCTACAATTAGCTAAATTGATAAAGATATATATTCTGGCTTTGATATGTTTGGAGTGTATGATTCTACGATGCTTTATTTGGAATAGAACACTATTAACACGGACACGTACACTGTGTACGTAGTAGACACAAACAACACTTTAGTTTGAATTTTTAGTGTAAACAGACATGTACTGCAAGTCATTTTATAGAAAATACGTCTAAGCACATTCTGACATGCTCTTTGACCAGAGCAGTTTTTGTGGGATTTGTTATCTGTTTGCTGCCCCGACTATCTTCAGAAAAATCTAAATCAGGAAGCACTTAACTGTGGTTGTCGGACCCACATCTGACATAAACAACAGGCAAGTTCGCGAGGAGCCAGTTCAGCACCTTTTGGCACTTCACTGCCACCAGCTCCAGGGCCAGGTCAGGCGTCACAGATGTCACAGGACATTTTAATGGGTCAAGGTAAATCATTTATCAAGAGACTTTACACAAGCTCTGAGAGCCACCCCCTCCCTGCGCCTGCTTTGTGAAAGCTCAATGTGACAGTACAAAATAGTAACAGTGTTAAAGGGAGAGCAGATAGAAACAGACACCTTGACATTTTATCCCATTTAGCAAGCTCGTAATTGAGTGACTAATGTCTCTCATTTACCACTGAAGGAGAAAATCTATCATAGTTTGTAATGCCCATACCTACACAATATGTCAAGCAAATGTCACTGGCTTTCATTAACATTTTTCAAAATTCACAATTATGCAGAAGGTGACATAAAATGCGATAACAACGTGATTCTATCTCGCATGCTAACAGGACTTTTGCTCACACATTATAAAGAATGTGGAAACATGTCAAGGTTTTTGTGGCAGTGCCGCGTGTGAGCCTGTCAGTTAAGTTGAGGTTGGTGGGGCATGCTGATTATCTGGGAGACCTGCATTGTTACAGCCACAGCCTTGTTCTGTTTTGCAGCCCGTTCTGACTCTTCACACTTGTTCTCATTCATAATGAATACCGACGGGGTTGCAATATTAATAAGCCTCAGAGCCTGGGGCACTGGGTTTATTTAAGGATTCAGATTAAGAGGACAATGGAGGTGACAGGATCTGTGTGCGCACGTTGGATGGAGTCGTGTTTTCATTTCATTAATTTTTTTATATTTCTAGCAATATGTTGTAGTTTTGAGAAACCATGCCAAGGAGATGTATTGCTACGGTCCTGCTGACTGGCCTTGGGCAAGAAACCAAACACCTGCCTGTTCGATCTCCCACAGTCACACGCATCCAATTCAGAAACCGAAAGAAAATATTTAACACTTAAAAACGTTGCGGACGTGAGAACTATGAAGATAAAATTTTTGATGAAAAATGCCTTGATGAAAGAAAACAGGAACGACCCCTGAAAACTTCCTACGACCCTACTTTTCTTGTTTCCATGGTAACACCTAGAGTGCTTTCAATCTATACTTCCAGACTGAATAAAGGGCATTTCACAACATGTAGGGGCACAATTTACACGTCCCCTCCTCCAAATGCTACTCCCCGCTGCTGTCTGAGCAGCTTTTGTGATGGAAAAGTTGGAGCGGCACGCAAGACCAATAGTCGTTCACGAGAATGTCAGTCAACTTGTGACTTCAACAGACTGATCAAAAACATTTTCTGCCTCCCCAGCTTGTAATTTTCCAGCCACATGTGGTGCATTGCTGATAAATCGTATTAGATAAGGGGCTTCTAGAGTAACACGACAGTTTAGAATGTGGAAAAGTGCATCAAATTGAAGTTGATACAACTGATTTTTGGCATTTGAGGCAGCCTGTTTGACCTGCTCTTCATTGAATTAAACCCCCACTATCTTGAACGAGAACTTGAGAAATAAAAAACATAATGCAGGTCTAAGGCACAACAGAAAAAGTAGGAATGGTGAAGAATGAGGCTTCTTAGTGGATATATCAGCAAATCAAACGGCTCCTAACATTAAATTCACGGTCTAAAGAAACTTTAAAAAATGTTAGAAAAGCATCCCAGGCCAGTTGGCAGCCTGTTGAAACTGTTCTAACACTGTGCAAAGGACGTGAGCCGTATATTACTACCTGACTAATAGGATGAGTTAAGTTATCGTACGACGTATCGATTGTGGACATGCAGCAGACTTTTTTTCTTGTTATATGTTTGTGGTATTTACAAAGCTAGACATGAATTTAATAATTAACATTAGTTAGACAAATGTTACTCACATTGTCCAAGTGAATCGATGCAAACTGTCCTGTTTATCAGCTTGCTGCCATTGATTAACAAAGTCATTTTAGGATTTATTGCACGTGGATCTTCTTGGTCAAACACATTTTCCATGACTTTACTTTATTCTTTATATGTACGCAGAACATACTGTGAAACATGCTGCCTTTGATGGTAGACATTCAACTAAAACTTAATAATTCAGTCTGCTTGAATCCAAGAAAGAAAGCAGCTGTTCAAAAAATTCCAGAGCAACATTCTCGGATGACTTTGATGAAACAGAACTTCAGATGGTGCACAGACTTAACCAGGCACTTCACCAACGATGATTTGAGATTAGTATTGACCCAGTGCATCTGGACCAATGTGATTATGTAGCCAGTGGTCAGTACTTTTATCCCTAGGGTCATACCTGCACACAGACACCAGACAAATCCTAACTGTCAAGCTTTGTTATCAGTTTTCAAAATCTGAAATATACAAACACATATGAGCATTTTTTCAACTTATCAAGGAAATGACAGCTGGTCAGTCATGGAATGATGTGTCAAATCCAATAAATGCAACAAATTATCAGATCCATCGCTTGAGGAAGAGCAGAGAAAGCTGACGTTGAACAGAACTGCAATTCATTTTCATTCAAAGTTGTTGTTTTTTTTTACTCTGTTTCTTCCCCTTGACTCTAATCTTGGTTTAATTCAAACTAGCCAAGGTTAGCAGCCATGCCAAGGAGATGTATTGGTTCCAGAGATTAGCTTGTGAACAGAGCTGGTGTCATGGCCTTTTCATTCAGAAAAAGCTCCTTTTGTTGGACAGAGGCTTACAAGGCACTTTAGAGAAATGTTACAAACCATGGGTATTACAGAAATGCACCCCATGTGTTAGTGGTTTACAAATGAAATGAAAACCAGGGCAGGAATTTGTTACTCTATTATATGCTAGATTTTATTTAAGTGACTTATTGGATGTGGCAGATATGTAAATATATTCAAGCCCTTAACAAACACAACAGTTAATTTAGCTAAATATTGCTTGATGACAGTTCCTTGAAAAGCATTGTTAACTCTGGCATGCAAAAGGTTCCCACGACTGCTTGGACACTTCTAGAAACATTATAGGATTAAACTGAAATACTGTGCTCATCACCTTAAAACATTATTATTTTCTACCATGGAGAAATGTTTTGTCCATTAACTTAAGAAACAATCTGTCATCGTCCAACCTTGGTCTTTTTTGCCAGAATGCTGACATTGTTTAGCAACATGATTAATATGAATTGCTCTAATGAAAAAAAAAAAAAAAGAAACACGCAGCAAAAGAGACCAAGGAAAGATGATGACATGATGTTTTCCATATAAGGCTGGAGCGGTTCAAACTTTTAATAAGAGGCGGTTATATGGGGTCAAACCTAAGGTAAGCATTACGTTTTACCTCTGAAATCCATTACCGCTGTTGATCACTTTGCACAGGAACTTCAGGGTTCATCTTGCATGAATGCACAGAACTGTTTTGTTTATGGTGGGAAGTGAAATGTAATCTGGCAGGCACAAGCTAGACGTCAAATAAAATCAGTCATTAGAAAATCCTATTAAAACGAAATAAAGTTGACTGGTTGTTGTTAGAACTGCTTTAAGACCCATTTTCCCCTTGACCCCAGTGTACGTCATCCTAAGATGCTTCCAGAGGGAATTTTTGTGATTTTTTTTTTTAAGTGTGCTATAATCAAATGTGCCTTTAAAGGCTTGAAACACACGATGGCATCAAAGAAGTTCAAGTTCTCAAAACTTTTGTAAACCACACTCTGTCCTCTAAATCTTCAAAAGCATGTCAAAGAAATTAGACTTGTGATGCTAACACTTGAAGCAAACATGCTCTCTTTAAGAGACTTGAAGGTCACATCAGTTATCAAAGAGAAGAGCTGAATACCCTGAAGAACATTGATGATCTTGACTCCAGAGATTCGTTTCATTCATTTAAGCACCTAAGGCTTCAGGAAAGGTCTACTGCGATTAATGGACCTGCTTGGATTATCCTGAAAAGAACAATTTCCCAGTGTTACAGGAAACCAATTTAATGTTTACAAATTTATCTGGCAATCTAAACCAAGCCGTCCACTGATTACCCGGCGCTCCTTCAAAGTAGATCCTTGATCCATTGTCTCTTTCTAAGCAGATCGATGGCGGTTGAAGAGTTCATTATCCAGGACAAATCCATACGCTTCTCTGTCACGTCTTTGGTCGTTCTTCTCACCCGTTCTTCGCTTTGCCTTTTAATTGGCCTTCACTCATTAGTCATCGGAGCCACACTTGTTCTTTTACCCACTCCGTCGTTCCAGTCTAATGACACAAAGGCTAATTTTACACCCACCAGTCGTTCCATTTAATTACTGACTGTCCAGATTCCTCTGGCTCAATCAATAACAACCTAACCAAGATAGAGAAAAGCTTTAGAAAAAAATGTCCATGTTGCACTTGATTTGGAAGAAGGAAGCCAATTTCTCATGGAGAGTTAACCGATGGCAAATAGCAGGTAGCTAACAGGTCATTGATGATGATTTGTGCAGCATCACTGATGTATTATCTGCAATACCACAGTTCTGTGACCTTGATGAACTTTCACAATTTATGAATAATTGCAGCAGTTTTTTTTTCCATTTCTGAGTGGTTGTGTTGTCATTATGCGTTAATCAAAATAATTTGTTAAAATTGCTGGCTCTGCATTTAAGAATTGTTAATAACTCTGTATTCTTTAGTACTTCATAGTTAATATATACACAATAGATAAATGACATTTGACACTGGATTCATGAATCAGTGGTTAAGCAGCCATTGTGAGTGATTCGAGTCTAATCAGGGCTACCTGGGAAGTAAGGACACAGTGTTACTCATGCAAGAAGGTTTCCCCAGCTTTATTACATGCAGTTCCAGAACATTTCATTTTTCACAATTTCCATAAATCTGATGGACCCCTTGGAAGACGTACATCAGACACACAGATTACAGCTAAGCTTCTAAATGCGTGAACTATTTGGAGGCAACCAATCTTCAGAGTTGGGTGAAATTGCTTGTTTGTTGGAGACCAATGAGGTACAGTGCGCCAGGTGGAGCTGGAACAGATAGTGGAACTGAGTGGCTGTGGCAGAGCTAATGTTAAGTGAGAGGCAATTAGAGAGAAAAGACCCGCGTGTAGCTCTCCATCCGGTGAACAGCGTGAGGAACCGTCCTCCCCACCGGCTCATTTATCATCATCTGCTTAGCAGGCGGCTCGGAGTCAGGACAAACAGAACAAACCGCCTCCATCTTTCTCCTTCTTAATCCTGGTTCTTTTTATTGTTTGCCATTTTCATGTGTTGCCACTTTACCCGTGTATGAGTTTTGCATTTAAAAGACTTTTGGGTTGTTTGATCTCTTTTTTTATTCTCTGCATTTGTCTTTGCTGCCTGTCACAGATGAATTTCTTTTGTCTATTTTTTGGTGTCGATGAGACGTCTCTTCTTTTGTTTTCTATTAAATTGTTCTTGGTCTTTTTGCTACATTTCATTTTACACCGTCCTCACTGAACTGCTCTTCTCCTTATTGCAATTTTGTGACCCTGGATGCTGTTAATTTTCCCTCTTTCTGCTTCAATCTGTCTCTTGATTTTTCCACTTGCACTATTTGTTATTAGCTTCATCCTGAATGAGATTGCATGGCTTGAATTGTGTCCAATTTTCCTTAAAAGTAGGAAATATTAGGTGTAGTAGGGAGGCCACCTTGACCATCTTCATTATCAATTCCAGCTGAAAAACATGATGTGCGTGAATCTTTAATTTATTTTAATTTCTTATTTCGAAGCAAAAACTCTTTGTACATTTAACAACCTAGGGACAGGAAATGGGATCAGGAAAATTCAGCGTTAATCTTTATTGAGATTCCAAAAAGAAGCCAGTCTTCACTCATCTTAAACTCGTCAGTGCTCACACCTCTTTCCTTTGTCCAGCTGTCATTAATTAATTACTGCTCTTGTTTTACGACTGCAACAACATGGCAAGACCCTGGCAGGGATACAACCGACAGCACAGCCAATATCAATAATTGGCTGCAACAGGTGACAGAGAAAAATAGTCTGAACGAGAAGAAATAAAGGAGACATACAAGACATGGACATAACTCCAGGGTGTGATGTGCAACAGAACTAATTTGTGGCAGAAAGTAATTTGTATCACTCATGACTGGCGGCAGTTGTTGGAGAAACAGGGAACAGATACACTCAGGAACCTCAATTTATCACTTGAGCACTTACTTCCTCCCTGTGTTGCTGGGATGTCTCACAGTGACCCTGTTTCTAAACTAAGGCTACAATGAGCTAAACTGAATTAACACTCGAACACACTCATGCTCATCACTCCTTTCTTATTTAACATTTATTGGAGTTTGCATTAACCACAGACTTTCATACATCGTGGACTTTTGTATATTCGTGCATCTCTACGCAGACGCTGCTGTGTGTAAAAAAATCTAACCCCAGCTTCGTCTCAGAGCATCATCTGTACATACTGTGTATTTTGGCATCTCTGTGCACTTTTACCTTAATACGAAAGTCACCTGTGAGGTCCTGCTCTGCTGTTCTTTGATTCTACCTACTGTGCACACAGGGATGTTTTCTGTTCAGGGCGTTTAGCTTCACTCTCAAATGATGGCTAAAGCTGTCCCACAAGATGTTCTCCCTCACTGCCACAACGGAGAGCTGCACTCAGCATCGATTAAAGCTGCGGATAGAGGTGAAAGCCTATGACAGGCCACCGCTATGGCTGTCACCTCCCACATGCAGGAGCAGGATGAGGAGATAAAAATACTCTGACACTTAACCTTTGCTGCTGACCCTTCACGTTGTAACAATGTGGACCTATCACACAGAGTTGTCCTTGTTCGTAATGTATTGAAGGTCACTGTAACATGAAGCAGGAGATGAAATCTAAAGTAACCAAACAGAACGAAACATCACAGCAACAGTAATGTATGCCGAACCAGTTTGCGAGCTGGTGATAGGGACCTTGACTGATAGCGAGTAACTGCCTATTTGCTGTTCTAAATGCAAAGTTGGCAAGACCCTGACAAGAACCACAAAGAGTAAATTCATCAAATTGCTGCATGTCAAGTCCTATTTGTCTGAGAGGCCCTCTCTTGTGCACACTTATCAGCTTCCCTATCATAGACTAATAGCTACTGTAAATTTGCTCATATCAGATGACAGGCATTCATTTGGAAAATGACTGTCTTAATCTATATTTCATCAACTGGACTGAAGATATTAATAGTAGATATTCTTATTAGGCCTTAAAACCTCATCAAAACTCCTGATGTGAAACTCATGGTGAGAAACTTAAATGATCCACAGAAAATATTCTCTGTGGTACATTACATCACATCTCTTTGGTTCGTAGTTTAGCCTGCAAAGTGCAATGGCTGCGTTCATCTGGTGTCTGCTGTTTTCACGACGCTTTTCTCAGCACATGCTGCGACGCGTAAATAAAGCTGTTGGGTTGTTGAACGCTCCTGAAACACACAACTGCCTCATAAGTGGCGTGAGCGCAGATGGCTCTCAGATCAAGGCCTTAAGGTGCTGCAGTCCTGGATCGGAGCACGCCAGCCTGTTCCAATCTGGCTGAAGACTGATAAAGTATTCAATGAGCAAAGTGAGTTCATAGCTGCACCACAGTGCTGCGGGAGCTTTGCTTAATCTACGCTGTGTTCTGCCGTTGAAGAAAGAGCCGGTATTTAAATGTGTTAGATCATTTTAATGTCCCAGAAGTTTTTTTTTTTTCACAGAACATGTATAGATAGACTACACGGACTGATGTTAGCAAAAAGCGTTAAGATAAATTACTGTCGAACACAGATAACACACTCACCATCAAAATTGGAAGAAACTGGCAAAACTGAATCAGATGATGCAGGCAGACGATTATGTACGGAGTTGACTGTGCAGAAAAATTTAGGACACAGTAACCCTGATATCTGGGAGAGTCTGGCCTAGTGCCTTTACCCCTTCCCCATCCCTTCCCCTTTCTGTTCCCCTTCTGGCCCTCAGGCTTATCTGTACTTGCACCTCTCTCCCATTTTGAGCACTTATCTCCTGCTCCAGCGTGTATCGTGGATCCCTGGCTGTGTCAAAGATAGGACATATATGGCTAAGATTCCCCCACTTACACACAGATAATTCCAGTGGGTAGCCGTGGTAGAGCCATGGTGTTCGGTCCCAAGTCGTTCGATCCAATCGCGGCCGTGCATTTACCCAGGTTTGTTTGAGCAGCCACGCGCCACCTATCACCTCTATCTCTTGGGACTTAGCTGATATGACTGCACGGTATCTTAGTCGCATCCAAGCACAGCTATGGGCGAGTCGACAATAACAGCAAAGTTCCCGATTTTGGTACTGATACTGCTTGATGAGAAACCAAAGAGGAGAAACCAGAGTGTACCTTCAAACTTTGAAACATTTCAAAGAAAGATTGAATCCAACATTTTCTTCGTGCCATTCCCATGCCCACATTAAAAACAGTAGAGACTTCAATGTGATGTTGGAGACGATGGGAAGCAGCCTTTTGCAGTAGTAGCAGTTCTCTATCAGATAGAGACCTCATAAGGAATGGCAAAGGAATATATATCAGGGTGGCGCATGGTGTGAACGCTTGCTTCCTCCACATCCATTCGGGAAGATAAGGAAGTGATGACACTCAGAGGGTAGCAAAGGATAGACAAAAGGAAATTGGAAAAGGGAGGGGGGCATGCCACAGAAGATCAAAATATCTTGCATGGTCTTCCTTGAGATATTGCTCAATGGCTTTCTCTGTTCTTGTAATCAAGAACATCGGATTTGATAACCGTTGGTTCCTGGTCCCAGGCTGGTTTAATAGTCATGCCCGTTTTTTCTATCAGTTACCACTACTCTCATCTTGCTTGTTTTTTCCCATATCACGTTCTTGCAGATGCGCATGTCTCTAATCTTCTCACAAAGGACACAGTCATCTATACTACAACATTTCCACTAGAGCAATTGAGGAGTAAATGACTTGCTCAAGGGCACCCCGATTATTTGTACAAGGAAAAGAAAGCATGACTCACCCACATTCCCACCGTGCAATTTCTCAGCAGTTCTGTGGTTTCAAATTGAAAACCCTGCTAACTCCATCCGTAGGTTGTAATCTGTTTTGTGCATCCACTTACAGTATGAAAGGACAATCTTGAAGAATAATGTAAATGAAACTGTTCTCGCGAACCTATTGCCGTTCTAAATCGGACTGCATACGCGGAGGTGAAAAGTTCACAAGATTCCAAAAGCTCAGTGTTGAGCAAGGCATTACTTTAATTACATCACAGCAGACGGAATGAAACTAAAAAGTTTGGCACGGCCCTTAAATTAGTTTTCCACAATGGCTCCTTTGCGACGCTTCTTCTCCCTCTCTCTCTCTCTTTAGTCTCTGGAGGTAATAGACCTGTCGCTGCCGTAATAATGATGAATCTCCTTTGTCTGCCCAGCAGAGGATGGGCAATGGCCTCAAAATATGAACGCAAGCGGATGGACTGCACAGAACTGGCTATAAATGAGTCAGGGAACACTTAGATTATGAACACACTATGGAGGTATAAATCATAATCATATAAATTAAAAACCGAATGTTTAACATCAGATACAAACTGATGCTTAGGCCACATTAAAAGCTGTCAGAACTTTTCATATTGCCTTAAATATTAGATGTTTTAGATTCTGGAGGCTCCGACTCTGACAGCTCCTGTTAGAAATCATTGGCGTTACTGTTTGGGTGGCACCAATCGCATCTCCTCCCTTCCCTGTCCCAACAGCACAACACTTAATTACACCTCTCCCTTTTTAATAGCTTCTGGATAATGTATTTGATAGTGCAATTACTCCTTCCTGACAACATCACAATTCATTTAGTTTTCATTACAGTTGAGGGATTTTTCATCCTTGGAGATGTGTTGTAGTGAAAAAACAGCTTCATCTGATCTTAGATCTATATGAATTGCTCAGCTGTGTCCCATCCTCAACCAGCAGTCCAAAGCGTTTTTCACTTGGCTTAAATTCATGCCCCCTCTACTGCAGTGAAGTGTCACCGCTGTTTGTGGTTTATGTCTTGAAAAACAGCGATTGATCTTTCAGAGTCGCGCCGCGTGTGTGATTTCATCAGTAAAACAGTTGGAGAAAGAAGCCGGGCAGTAAAGGTGAAAGCAAAGTTGTTGGGAAGATTAAGGCGAGTGTGTTTGGCCTTTTCTTCACCTCCCAGCAGTTTCCTTGATGTATATCATTTATACATTCAATGATGTTTATCCCAAAATGAAACAAATAAAACATCTATTCTATGAACCCACTCATCCTTCCAACATTGCAGGGTTATACCTTCATTTTTTTACAGTACATAAGGTTTAAATGTAAATGCAATTGACAAAATGTCAAAACTGCACCATAAAATAAATGTATTACTGCTACTAGCTGAGTAAAAAGAACTGGCTCAGCTGTGGACCATCAGGTGAAATATAAACTAGACATATCTGAGTGTAAAATAAATCTTACTTTTAAAATACTGACAAAATATATGGTGCAGCAGTAGTGGATGAAATGTCTGCAACCTCTCTTCCTTTATTCCTTCCTTTATTTTCCTGCATCTTTCCTCTGAATTAACGCCAGTAGAAAGCCATAGTGCAGCTGCACTGTAACTGCGGTATCTGCTCCGTTACACCCTGCTGCAGAGAGCTGACCCGGAACGGATGCTGTCGACCTATATACTGTAAACTGTGAGTGATCAGCTTCCATCTGCGAGAGCAATCTGGTACTTTTGGGTCCTTTGAGATCTGCTGTGTCTCCCTGCCTGATCTTGTTGCTTTCACTATTCTTCACACTTTGGACACTGAACTGCAGTTCAACTCCCAGAATTGCCTCTTCTGGGCTGGTGCTGAATAGCTCTGGGGCCTGACCTTTCTGGCAGGCACTGAACTGTCAGGTCTGGTTACATTTTAGTGGTCCTCCATCAGCGCACTACACACTCCTGAGTATGTTGATTGTGACATCCTCTGGCAGACACCCCAGACCCTGGAGTCATTAGAGGTCTTCAGCCATGACCTTTACTGCCAAATCATCGCAATGAAGGCATTTGGCCTCAAAGAGAAGCCCAATGAATTTGGTAGGTTTAGGTCCCAGAGAAGGCTGAGTTGGAGGCGGGGAAGGGGGGGGGGGGGGGGGGGGGGGGGGGGGCATGTGCATATAGACAATTGAGTCATTCATGGTTAAGTGCTTAGGGCAGCTCACTGATCATTAACTTTACCTTTTGCAACATTCTCGTTCTGGTGCTGCTTCAGATCAATGAATGAGGGAATCGGTGGCCCTTGGGCACAAACTACTGGAAGAAAGACAACCGTGTAAATGTTTGCTAAGTAGTGTCCTCCACAGTCCACAGATAACATACTCCCATCTGCTCCAGTGGCGAGTGAGATGTAGCTAACAAGCAGAAAGCTGCCAGGCTTCAGTAGAGGAGATATGAGATACAATTAGTGAAATATCCTTCAAGCGAACAGCCCTGAAATCAAAACGGTGGGTGAATTTGCACTTGATGCCAAATCAAAGGTGGGTTGGACGCTGCTTCATGAGCTCCATGCCTGAGGCAGCAGCAGGTATGCTGGGAATTTTGCAGGCGTGGATAGTGAACGCTGGAGCGCTGGAGCGTGACCCAGCTTTGTGATAGAATCTCTGTGGGTAATTGGGCTCCAGGGCTACAGACGGAGGTAAAGAACGAAAGAAAGGTGCAGGTTGTCAGAAGACGTGGAAGGTCAAAAGACAAGTAAGAAACATTGGACATAGACAAGCTGTTCTGAGGCAGGATGATTTTCATCTCCAAGGCAGTGCCAGGGAAAGACGGGTGGAGAAGTGCATGTCATGGTTGTGTCCAGTGAAGCCTTCTGTGCACCTACGTACAAATACGAGAAAGATTTTTTTAATCTTTAATCTGAGCAGCCAAGGTCTAACTTGAATACCTGGCTACCGAGCCTCACATCAGCATTTTGCCTGCTCTCTTTCTTAAGTCACTCACCTGTCTTCCAACTGCACCTGCTGGATGTTCATCGCTATTCTGATCACAAGTCTCTCCATTCCCAAGTCCCGCCATGAACTTCTGTGGTGTGTGCTTGTGGGAATGTATATGAATAAATGTGTTCTGCAGCGATAGGCAAGAAAGGAAAGACTAAGTATGTTTACAGCTTTCCTCTGGGCTCATTTAAAAAGGAGTTTTGCCTCCAATCTAATCTCCATCTAATATTGCTAGGGTGGCCACCCGCCTCCGTAATCTTGCATAGCTTTACAGCTCATATGGCCCAGAGGGATCGCTCATTGTTTTACTACTGATCAGGCAATCTGGGTCCCTCTTCGACTCCTGTAATAGCGTGTCCTTGGGTACCTTTATGACAGTTTTTTTTTTTCATTTACTGAAACATGCCACAAAGGCCTGATTACAGAACAAATTAGAGGAAAGAGAGAATTTCAATTGATCATTAATGTGGCGTAGTAAAATGTTCTAAATGAAAATGGCTCCTATGAAATTCTGTTTGTGTGTATTTGTACCATTTGTGCTAAATACAAGAAAAGGTGAAAATGTAAAAAGCTTAACAGTTGACAAAATGATATGTACTGTAACAGCCCAGCGTTACGTCTTGAACTGGGCAAGCATCCAAGTGCGATCGCAAACGGATTATTTTATCATTGAGGCATTAGGTCTGTCATCTCATTGGGCGGTATCTGTCCTGGCGTGGTTCCAGGCCTGATATGCCGACAGTCAGTTGGTCTAAATGCTCACATTCACTGCTGTTTAGATAGCACTTTGCTGGCAGGTCTGGCCTTTTCACCCCTCCTGAGGCCTGAATGTCAACGACGGCCAGCCAGAGGTGGCTGAAGGGAAAAAGGAGGAGTGGAGCGAAGGTTGCTTAAGAATGCTACTCAGGTTTTCAGTTGGCGCGGGGAGGGGCCTCTTTGGGATGACAGAGTGTCTGGCCGATCTGGCGGGAAAGCTAACCCAAATGTGAGGATGGCATGGTTGCTGTGGTTCGGAGAGAGGATGCAAGTGATGGATGGCGGTTGTTAGATGCAGTAATTGTGTTCGGGTAATTGAACGCCCCAATCCCTTTCTTGCTCTCCCCCTGGTGAGCCAAGCTTTCCATCTCTCTTTTCACTTGTGCTCCACAGATGGTGGAAAACATCAGTAAGGGGAGTCTTGGCAGTCACCTGTTTGGGATTTTCAAGCTTTTATTTCAGTCGCTAGGGGCCTCCCATCTCATTTGAGTTGAAGCAGTTATGTATTGTTACATAGCCCCTGAAAGGAGACCTACTGTCCAGGGTGTTCAGAGTAACTGGCAGGATCTAACCTCGACTGGATCATTTGGGGTTGTGATGTGTTGAATGTGTCACTGACACGCTCAGCTTTGACTGGACAGTTGTTTGTGGGACATGTTCAGCTTCACTAGACACATCAGCGAAGTCAGTGATTTGTTTGTAACTTGGACACAGATGCGTAGATGTAATTGGGAATCAAGGTGCCTCCTGTCCCCTGCAATCATGAGGACAGTCCTGGGCTCTTGCCTGGCTTCCACTTGCTCTGTTATGGAGGTTTTATGCAAAGAGCTTTTCTGAACTTCAAGAAATCAAAACTGACAAACAATCAAAGATTTCTTAGACACACATCTGGCCTGTAGAAGGTGTAATCCATGCTTCTTTGGTTTGGGGAATATATTTTCCATTCGTGTTTATTGGAAGCACACCTCTCTGTGTTCCACTGGCATGTAAACGATGTAGACCAGTCAGAGCTACAGCGCACACTCCCCTTGAGTCCATCACTGCGTGCCAGCGGAGCAATGACTAAACCCGAGAGGAATCGTCATGACGGGAAATGAAGGAGGTGATGATGTACTTTCCTCTTCATGCATCAGCAGATTATGGCAGCATTCATCACTGGCCACGGAACCTGTGCTAATAATCTGCTGGGTATATCTCAATCCACAAGCTCTGATTTAAATCAAGCTCTGCGGTGGGGTGACAAGTTTTTAAACGACGCCGTGCAAAGTAAATCATAACCCTGCTGAGTGTCGAGTCGATGGGTTCACGCTGAGCGATGCGAGGAAGGAGAGGCGTTCACTTCCATCTGCAAACACTGCTGTAAAGTAATATTTGCTTCACACAGCCTGGAAATGTGTGTTTTATTGCAAATTCAGTTTAGAGTGTTTGTATAGCATCCATATGTGTGACTGTGATATACTGAGCTGTATTTCTGTTTTATGTTTAGATTTTTACACCAGGAATTGCACCTACACATAAATAAAACTGAGTAGAGAGGCGCTTGTGCACCAAGATCTAAGAGACTTACACAATGAATTTCTTTGGCTGACTGAGGCTTTTAATTGGTTATTCATAACTAACTAATCCACCTTAAAGTGTCGCGTCAAGCCCGAGTGGCTGCAGCTGAGGTCATCGGTTTGAAGCTAAACACGTCACTCAGTTTTACTGCACGGTTCAATCTCACCTTTTAGGATCCAGCAGTAAAGCAGACCAATGTCACCCTGCTAACGCGAGCCGTAAACTACCTTTCTCCAGCTTTCTAATTCACAGGTCTGTAGGACCTGCAGCGTTATGATGTCACCTTGGCTCAGTCACTCAGGGAGGAGGGCTTGGTTGACATTGCTCGTACTGATACATACGGTAGATGTACTGTATGATTTCCATAGAAACACAGTAACATTTTATTAACTGAGGAATAAGACTTGGGTCTGTCTTTCTGCGCAGGGAGTATTGTTTAAAGGACAGAATGTTATGAGCGACTGACCTGATGAGCAGCACATACTGTACTTTCCTCCTTGTCCCCTGAGCCACGTCTCAAGGGTTTTCTTATGGCAGGAGGCTTGAACAATTATTTTTCATTTAGTGCCTTTTAACACCCCCGACCTAATCTAAAAGTGGACTTGTACTGGAATGGGGAGATGAGAAATTGCCTATTTGCAGTCTGCACCAATTCAATTGACCCGAAAGGAGAATGACCTAATGAGAATATCCCTGAGCTGAACTGAAATGTGATTAACATCAAATATAGCAATAATCAAAGATAGATAAATCTGGGCTGTTCTTGCTTCTTTCTCCAAGGTCAGTGCTTGTCGAGGCCTGATCTAAGCATTGTCTTGTAATGATGCGCCTCCACACACCCTCCTGGATTTTCCTCAACACTCATTAAAGACGCCACTACGGATTTTCCAAGACAAAGTGAAATTCAATGGAACCCGGTGGAAATAGCAGCGGCAGCTCCTTAAGCAACAGGCTTTTTGTCTCGCATTCCACACCCAGTCTCCAGTTCATTCTCTGCCCCTGCAGCACATCTTTACACCATCCCTGGTGTATTAAATAGAAATCAGGCCTTGGTTACAGGTCCTGTAATGATCGTTTTGGCCAGCTAATATGTGGCAGTTTAACCATGCGGGTCTGCACAGCGGACCTTCTTCTGTCTGACATCGCTGTGACTCCATTAGCCAATATGTTGGGAGTAAATGATAGTAGGCAGCACCTGGCAGTGACACAGCCCACTCAGATCAGGCAGCCGCTATCGATTCAATCACAAAGCAAAGGATGGAGCAGGAAACGGGCGCCTTGGATGCATTTTGTCCAACCAAGCCACACTGGTACATTGCTGCTCAGGACGATATTCAACACTGGTCAAGTGTGTATTCCAAGTGTAAATGTAATGATAATCCACAAACACAAATATAAACACTCATTATGTGCATTATAAAGCAAATCACAGTTAAGCTAAATCTAAAAAGAGTAACAGGATACAAAGCAATGCTTGAGTTAGCATTGGATGACAGGGTCTTTAATACCGTCTGCCCTGAAACCTCTAGACTAGTAAAGTTAGACACACTGAACATCAGGTACTGGTTAGTATAAAACAACCACATGGAACAGTGAATCACTTTGAGCAAATAGGTCGGCGGCACGCCTGCTATTTGATGAATGGCATTTAAACTGGCCATTTGACACAGCTAAAGAGTTCCCATCGCCACACCATTACCTCACGCACTTACAGCTTAATGCAAGTTATGCTTCAACCCAGCGAAAACCCTTGAACTGCCATCCTGTTGGTGCTTTAGGTGGTTTGTAATGTTTTAGCGCAGTGACGCTGCTTCCTCGTGTTTTTTAACTCAGCGGGGGATCTGAGTATCTTGATGAAATATCCAGGCAGTTCTTCAAACTCCCCCTGCTCCCTGGCAACAACTTGCACAGGACAGGGACAAAAATCTAAAATGTTCATTTTTAGATTGGGTTTGCTTCGGGACGATTGGAGGGAACGGCCCACGTGGACAGATATGTGTGTACATTTACATTCCAGCAAATCTTATGGTCAGTAGCTGGATGATGCGGCCTTCTTCTAATATTTATGGCACTTAGTACAACATACATGCATACAAAATATTACTACTTGCCCCAGTGATCCTAAAACATGCCCATCTTGGAGTAATCCATCAAATGGGCCCTATAGAACATAAGTATCCCCCCATAAACAGAACTCAATCTCACGGAATCAGATGTGGATTATCTGTTTTCATTTTAAAGCTAGGTTCCAATCCAGAGACTTCCTCCAGTGAAGGACGTTTCCAGCAGGTTAGGCAGAAACTGGATATCTTCATTTAAATAAAGCAATTTGAGGATTTACCTGAATCCAGACAGCTCAGGATGCGGAGTGCGTTTAGATGGTCCTTGGCACATCATAAAGTGAAAAGGTTTAGGCGTTCGCTCTTCATCGTCCTAAAGTTTGAACTGGTCTCTGCAGTTACCAAAACAGAAAAAACAGCTTTTACTATTGAGCGTCTCAACCTTGATGGATCCCATAAATGTGTCCTGATGTTTTACTGAATTTTAGGCTCTGCAGCTGCTATTTTTCAGATGACCTGTTAAAATGCTATATTTTTTAAGGAAGATTGGTTTTGTAACATTTGTTTGTTTCTGTGCCCATGAACTGTTGCTGACCTGTACAGAAAGTCAGGCATTTAAACATGGCACATGTTTGTACTGCATTTTATCTTTCAATACAAACGCTCAGGAACATTTTGTACTTTATTATACTTCATCAATTTTGTGATCAAGCACAATGTAAATACTGTAAATGCTAGAATCAAAAACCCTTTAAACATAAGCGAACAAAAGAAAACCTTTCTGCAGGTATCCTGCTATGTTCCCAGTGTGAGGTTACTGAACAAGCAGCTTGTTTTTGCTCTGGTTCTTTTGTTGCTACTCTAGATGTTTTCTCTCTCTCCATTGTCCACTCGCCCTCAATCAAAGCTTACAGACCTTACACACTTTGGACATATTGTTTGGATTTGAAAGTATTTATTTAAGTGCTGCATTTTTTATTAGTTCAACTTCAAATAGTTCATACACAGTACTCTAATAAGACAACTGTGACCTAAACATTCAACAGCTGACTGGAAAACACCAGTTTAGGTGAAATGATATGTGCAGAAAAGCACATCTCTGATGGATATGGAGGCATTTCTAGTAGGACAGGTTTACCAAGGCTACTATGACTTGTTCAGCCTTGAGATGCTGAAGGAGGAAACCTCTGGGTTGGGGCGCAGGTCTCAAAGCCCTGAAGCAGATGGAAGTCATTTAAAAACACCACGCCTGTCTGTGTTCTCTGAATTATAATTTCAGCTCACTGTTTGATTTAACTAAGCAGCAAGTAGCAGGCATGGAAATCATTTTGCACAGTGTACGCTTTGAAACACGAGGAAGGTCTGTGAGTGAGTGTGTACTGCAGAGTCTGTGTATCAGATGGTTTGCTACAATAGCCTGAGAGCCGCATCGCCACCATGTCTAGTAAATTAACTCTAGTCACTGGGGAACGCCAACAATAATGAACACTGATGAGTTCTGTGATGGTTTGTCATCCATATAAATTTCAGAAACAAAAACAATTGTAGACACTTGATGCTGAATGACACTATGATCATTGCATTGGACAATAATTTACTGTAGGTCTGTGATTTAGGAGTGCAGCGAATAAACAAACTATTATAAGGTTTTGTTTTTTCCATAATGTGGACTGATTAATATCATAGTATCCCAACTATGTTACATGTTAATCTCCAGAATCTGAACTCACTTCTCCTGAAGTTGAGGCGAGCCAGCCAGCTGGGGCAGTGACTGCCTGTCTGAGCATGGCTTAGCTCTGCCTGAAGCAGCACGATCTGGACCAGCACACTGGCTGGACACTCTACCTGCTGTTTCCAGCTGCGCCAGCGCCGGATCTGCCTCTGCCAGGCAACTCTAGCACCAGGCGGCGCGTGTGTGCCACTTCAGAGGACAGAGCTACACACTGCGAAATAGGTTTGATACCACCAGTGAGGAAAAGTGACAGATGGTGGGGAAGATCCAGGAGTTTATGGGGATGTTACTGACTGTTGAACTGTAGGGTGGTGAGTACTTGTTTGTTTGTAACTTCTGTGAAAGCACCGTGTCTGTCATTGGCAAAATGTCTGAGACGGATCGATGATGAGGAGGTGCTGCAGCAGCAGCCGAGCTAAACATGCTTCAATTTAATTTGCCCAGTTTTCTTGGCTGAGGGAGAATCATGTTGTGGCACATAATGCACGGTGGTATTAAATGTGTGTGATAGCAACAGACTATAATAATACAGCTTTAAAGAAATATATAAAACCCAGGCAACAGTGGAGACGAGGAAACAGAGCAGGGTGCAAGGCCATGTGCTTTGACTGGTTGGGGTGAGGCCACAAACAACAAAAACAGGCAGCAAACAAACAGACGGACGGGTGGGAAAAACCATCTACTGCTACGGAAACGCAGAGAACCACAGACGAGACAAAACGTCAGGGTGCGATCACACGACCTGCTTGAATCGGAAAAATGAGTCGTTACGGCATCGTTACCGTGAAGGAAAACAGTTCACAGTTGAGGTTTCAGCTGGCAGTCAGTCCTCAGGTCAGTAGGTTGTTCTAGGCCACGTTTTGACTCCCTGCATTTGACACTGAAATTCAAATCCCACACTTACTGTACATACAGCTGCCTGTCTGCCAGAATACTGTATATCTAACAGTCAACACGGGTTATTATCATTTAAAACCACAGATGGTGATGACATTAGTCCGTCTTTTTGAAGTTTGTTTCTCCCAGAAGTTGAACACAAATACAGCTTCTCTCCTTTAGAGTATATTTTTAGTAAAACACACCTAATATGCTTGAGTCCTTTCTGTAAACCAGGTGTTTAACCTCTGGCTTCACATGGATACACTATTCGTTCCCTGAAGGGAAAATAGACAGAACGTGTCAAAAGTGCCTCTAGTGACTGTAGAATGAAAAAGGTAATAAATAACTAATATTAATACAAAGATATACAAGTAAACACTACTACAGGCATCCACAGCAGAGAGCCCGTCTTTCAGAGCATTTGAAAACCAAAGCCACGCTCTTATACCCTTTAATAGAGACTTTCATGAGCTGTAGGCTGAGGTGTAATAGCCTGGAGTGCTTTCTTTTCAGGTAAATGTGCTTGCTTTAACAGGTGCTTAATAATAGAGTGGAAACACAGTGGAAATGGGGATACGAGCCTGAGCCGCCGTGAGCAGGTACAGTGCATGGAACACAATAGGATTAGAGAGAAGATTGATCCTGGCTTTGCTTGATGCCGTTTGGCCAGATTACCGCCACCACCGTTTCATTGTGTGGAAATTGGACAGAAATTTGTTTTCAATTTGCCAGCCTTCTTAAATTGCATCTGTGCCTGCCTGGCTTTCTTTTTTCTTTGTATCTGTCTGCATGTGACACACAAAGGGGAAGTGTGAGGAGGAGAAACGTACCATACTGTGCACTCTGCAACTGCACAGGATTAACCCGCTTTCCTGTGATAATTGTGTTCCAGTGACACTAAATCAGCTGCCTTCATTTAAAAGCCCGGCATGAAGTAGAGAGACTTGGGGAACTGCGACAACCCTGGCACGCAAGCTGATCCGACTGAGGGATTTCAAATGAGTTTCACAAGACCCAGCTGTAACACTAAACATCTTCAGGTACAAAGTGTCGCCTGAATCGATTGTGCACAGACTGAGGACAAGTCACAAGCTCGCCGGCTCTTATTTACTGCAAATTTATTCTGTTACTGCCAAGCCATGTATGCACGAGTCCATTTGCATACACATGCGCGCTGACACTTCTCTTAACATTCTGTGCATGTGCCCACACACTTATTTTTCCTTTTTTCAGTTTGAGGGAGCTGTAGAAGTTAATGTCTTACACTGTGTTAGGTTTTCTTTCACACAAGACGCCGTCTCAACCGTAATGAACACTTAGCTGCCTAATCGCTTAAAGGGCCGATGATGTCAGAAAACCAACCCATGCACTGCACCTTTAATCCTGTAAAAGTATAAACCATTGATCCCTGGTTCTTCTTTTCATTCACACCAAGTTACCAGTAACTTTTAGCTTTTCCACGACATACATTTGTTGGAAATTGCAACTGAACCTATTCTTTTTATAAATTTTGCCGGATGTGTTGTCTGCAGCAAAAACGACACAACCCAGTCAGTGGAGTAACTAGAGAAGTGTGTAATGGCAGAACCTGAGAGACAGCATGCTAACGTGCAAACTATTAGTTATTGCAGCTTTACATTTTTCTTATATTCTCAGCGTTTTTGTTTGGAGACTGTTCCTATTCCCGCCACCAGAATCTCATTTTCACACACTAGGACAATCTACAGCCCATCTATTAGGAGAGATGTGAATCTTCTCCCTGGTTCACTTCATGAGAAGACTGATCAGGCAGCTGTTATTACATAAAAATCATTACCACTTTAATGTGCAGGAGTTGTGTCATATTTTAAAAACACAGCATGGCGCACATATCCATCCAGTTTTACCTCTCTGTTGTTATTATTTGAAATGCATTGGACTGTGGTGCCTGTGAATTGGAAATGGGGGAGCGAAGCTGAGACCACCAGAGCCCCAGTATTTTAGGCACAGTTCTGCATGAGTGAGCCGGGCTGATTGGGATGCAGCAGGGTATCTCTCTCTCTCGCTCTCGTCTGCTTTCTCCCCGTGTCTGTCGTTCTGCTTGGCGTGAAACAGACATTCTGAGGGAAAACTGTGGGCAGGGGGGCAAAATGTTTATGAAGGCAGAGCACATGCAGGGACATAAACACACGTGGACATTCTGTGCATCTATACACGGAAACATAGATTAGTAACGAGTGGAGCAGTAGAGCAGAAAGAGTCACAGAGTCCCGATACGACCATAATCGAAACATATTTGTATTAAGTATTTCATTTTATGTTTGATACAAGCTTTTGTAGCCTGGAGCTTGAAACAGCATGAAACCTGTTAGTGAACTGCACAAAAATGTAAAACATAACAGACGAACACCAAATTAAAGCAAAGAAAACCTGTGTGGAGTGAATCCGCTCAGTCTACGTGAAGAGAAAATGAAGACGTATTGACTATACTTCATTTTATTATATGTTTTGCCCTCTATTGTTATTAGAGGACAAAAGGCAACTGTGGAGGGCATCATACAATTTATTATCGAACCAAATGTATCAGGGAAGTAGTAAATCATGTTATGTGCCTATAAATACAGTCCAGTCCTTAGGCTAAAGTGTTTTGTGTTGTGGGCTCCTAATTCTGGACCATATCTCAGTAGAAGAGACATCCTGAAAATAGAAACTTTAATATTTAGTTATCACTGATTATACGTTTCTTTGTTGCTTCATAAAATAATCCCACATGAAGCCACGGGCAGCTGCTAACGTATTTTTTTAGTGCCTGTGAGCCGCTTGTGCTGTTTCTTTGGAACCCGTTGCATCACATTCCTCTGACATTGAAGCAGAAGTCGCAGCCATTCGACAGCAGCAGCACATCTCTCAGGGCAAATATCAAATCAATATCACACAGAGCCTTTATCCATTCGTAGCCCTGTAGTCACTTGTGACGCCCTGCAACTGGCCTCATCCCTCGCAGCGTCTCTGTCCTTCAGACTCTGCCACTGACTATTTACTTGTCCCGCCCTTTGAGCTTAATAACACTCTGCCCTGTCTTTTGATTGCACATTTTACCGAAAGGTTTGCCGAACACTGGAGCTACCAACCTGTGGCAAAGTGGGATTAAATGGACTAAAGATTGCTTCTGTGCACCTTTATGGGTACATGCAGTTCAGTATCGTCTTCAGGTGTTTAGACACACCAGGGGCTGATGGCAGAAGCTGAATGGGAGTGAGACCTCCAAAGACCGTTGACCAAGCTGTGTTTGTTTGGATTCCTCACTATGGTGTCAGTGCTGACTTTGTTTGGCGCCACATGATTTGCACCTCACTTTGGCTCTTGAGATGAGCGCATCCAGCCTCTTCTTGATCTTTAAGCCCCCGCATCTACATGTTTGTCTGAAGTCAGCCAAGCATACAGTGAAGATTAACCGCACATTGTTCTGTTTGTGTTTGTGTACGTCTCTCTGTAGCCTGTATGTTGGGGGAGAATAAAACACCATCTGAGCATGTCCAGGATTACCATCATCTCCATGGTGACTGCCTCCTTCAGCTCCTGCTCCTCCTCGTTGCTTCTGTCTGTCTCTCTGTGGGTAATCTGTGGCGCTCGCTCTGCTGCGCCCACTCATTCGTCTCCCATCCCTGCCACAAAATCTGAATTCTGAAATTGCAAAAGGAGTCATAAACAAGATTGACTGCAGCTCTCCCTATTGATCGCTGCTCCAATGTGCTCGCATGATTTGTAGTATTGCCTTGCACCTGGTTGTCCTCCTCCAGCAGCAGCATCCAGTGGCCAGGCCACATAGAGACAAGGCAAATTATGACGGGACATGAATCAATTTCAACTGCATTAAGCCTCTTGTTCTCTTATGGCCATAGGGAGCATGTACTCAAAAATGATGCTTGTAAAACATATGAAGCCCAGAGAAGAAACCCTCCATTATGCTTTTCTGCTCAGAGTGAATGCTTTATATACCAACACCAACCAGTCACATGCTCTTTACCAACAAGAAACGCCATCGTCCACCATCTGTTGCTGATGTCTTTAGTGTATGGAAAAGGATCAGAGCTACTATAAAAACTATTTGAGCTCAAAGACGTCTGAAATTTAAGTCACAATCCTCTTCTACAGCAGCATCACTACTAACAGATGTGTAGGATGAAGTCTCCATGGGAAATACAGTGTGATTTTTAAACAAATGTATACAAAAAAGACTTGATTCATTCCTTTTGAAATGTAAATGCAAGTAAAAATCAACAGGCCCAAACATGCTTGGAGTTGCTGCTGTTTGTTAATCGTGTAACCGTAACATTTAGACAAGAGTTTGATTTCATTTCATATTTTCATATCGACTGACGTGTGGCTGTCTCCTATTTGATGCGGTGTGTTGTAACAGTTGGGCTTTCACCAAAGAGTCTGATTTGCTATTGTGTGTGTGTGCGTGTGCGTGTGTGTGTACACATCCTGCATAATTACTGCTATACTGTACAAGAAGAAAACAGACAGGAGAGAGAGGTACCAGGTCCACACTGCAACACCAGACATTTAAGCCTAATAAGATGCACAACAGCCTTTATTCCAGTTTTTTCTAGCTTTATCGGTCTGTACAATGCAGAGCCACGATACGGGCCAGATGGCACAAATGTGGGATGAGCCAACAGATTACCTGTGATTCACAGACCAAACTACTCTTAAATGTCTGTTTGACTTGTATGATAACAGAGCGGTATCCCTACAGCCCGGTGGGCCTTCTGTTCAGTGTCATATATGACGGGGCAGATATGGCACCATGTGCATATCTACTGCACAGAAGAATGAATAAACTGACGAGCAAACTTCTGTAGATCAGTTACTGCCGTCAGCTGTCTGGGGTTCATTTGCTAAATGTAATGTTCCCATGTCACAACATTGCTCTGAATAAAAGTTAAACATGATTCAGTGTAATGCACTGAGATAAGCGCAGTAGTAGTAATGCATCTGATGGAGAGCAGGCCTGTTTGTTTCATTATGAGAGGGTTGGGGAGATAAAGGCACCGCAAGCGATAGTGAGTGTGTGTGTGTTGCCCCCAATCTCAGCAACATAAAACACTTCCATAACAGAAGAGCAGGCTGTGACGCCCAGTGTCCAATAAAAAAAAATGGATCTGACCCTTATTTCCTCTGTGTGGAAGGCAGAGGAGACAATGACTGGAGACTTTGCTTGATTAGGGAGCTGAAGCTTTTCTCATCCGAGGAAACATTTAGTGCAGACGTGGTCCTGTTAGTTATGTCAAGGTTGCTCTGGCGTGACCAGAAAAACGTCAGTGGAGACAAATGAGAGGAGATGCAGGTGTTCCACAGCTACGTCTCCAGCTTTAGTATAGACTTACAGGTCCCTTAACATAGAGTTGCGGTCCCTGTGAATGTAATATCTCCATCAGAGAAGTATTCAAGAGGTAAAATATGTACTGGTATAAGGCATCAATTTACTGTACTCCTGAATGTGAGTAACTGCTTTGTTATTTTGTCTTCTTGACTCGTTTTTGGAATTTGTGAAAGGTTTTCCAGATGTAGCAGCGATTCAGAGGGAAACAATCAAAATGTTGTGAAACCAGGTTGGGTAATGATTTTTATTACTTCACAGGGAAAAGGTCGTCTGCTCATCACATGAGAATATCAGCTAAAGGTTTCATTTGAATACAGTAAACGGATGTTTCGACAGCGATTCAGTTAGTGAATTATTGGTAAAGCCTGTGAAACGGAGTTTTCTACTGTATACATGTGCAGCATGAACAAACATCACCCTGACACTCAATGCTTCTGCTAAAATATTTTGTGGGCTGGGGAAAGGTTGACTTATTTGCTCTTCGTATGGTTTTCCAAAGATGAATTACAGAGGAGGGAGCTTTGTGATTTGTGGCTGCTCCGCTCCCTATGGGCCTGCATAGCTTGTCATCACTGAGGGCAGAATAAATATCCGTGTTCATCAAAGTATCTCACAGGATGATGGCTCCCCAGCTGAAGCTCGTACTGCGTGTTGGGTGGGGCAGCAGGACAATGACCAGAGCCACTAGTTACTGACCCAAAGTACGCGACTCTGTGTGACTTTTCATATGGACACATGCTCCATGACTGTCAAAGCTTCCACTGACAATAGTTGGGAAAGTTTGGCTGCTAAAGGCTTTTGAGCCAGTGGCAGAAACCAACAGTGTATCCTATTTCATTTTTGGGAAATATTAATTGACTAAGGTTTAAAAATTGAAGTTATTAAAGTTGGACATAATTGTCTCACCAGACAAAAGGCAGGAGCAAGAGTGAGACTCCTGTATCGGGCTCACTTCATGCCTTCTCACCGTTCCTCTCAGCCTGATTAGGTGCCACTGGCAGGTTCTTCTTTCACTTAAATTTAAAAATTTCAAGCTCCGTCTCAGGCGTGTTACCATTATCACTACCTGCGAGGCTTCATCGAGCCGTCTGGTACCTGCGGACATCCGTGGAAATTGCTGCAAAATGCTTGTCTAGATGTAAATGGACTGAGGTGTTTGTCATCTTTTGTGAGTGAAACTTTTCTCATTCACTTGTCTTTTTAGGGTTTTTATATTCAGCGTAATTTGAAATTACAGCCCAGACGCGTAGTGAACCAAGTTCATATAAACTGTTCTGATCAATTAACCTCTGTGTTCGTACACACACCTTCAGTTTGACTGGAGTAATAAGAAGACTGCTTTGTTTGTGAAGACGCCTTTTAAGCGAAGTGATATTGTTGCACATCCATTTCTAATAGTCTCTACGATTAAAGCCCTTTTTAAGCAGATCTTCCATTTCTTTGGCCGTACCTGTGTCCCCATCTGCTCTCCATTTGCTAAACCTTGGCATAATTCTGAATATATTTTTCAAGTAATGTTCCGTGACACATATGATGTTAACACACGTGAAACGATCTGTTAACCCAGGAGCTTGACCACAATCGTGAGGGACGGAAATAGCGACGGCGCGGTTTGGATCCATTGACAGATACGTTCTGGTGCTACGTGAGCCAGGTGTTTCATTCTGCTACTAACCCTTCTCTGACTGCAGAGATCGTCTCTCATTTTTCTCTCGGCGTCGCTCACACACCTCAGAGAAACACCAGCTCCCTGTGTGACAAGCGTCATGCGCCAAGGGATCCGCCGCTGATAAGCAACCCCGACACCACAACCAAAAACTGATTTCAGGTCTCCAAAGCAGAACTGTCCACAGAGGACTAGCTCCACAAAGCTGCTACGCATGAGCTAGTAAGCTGTCTCATTGATCTGCCTTTCCCCACAGTCCAGCCTGGGCATCCTCTCTTGTTTGCTACGCCTTAGCGAGTCCACTTTAGAAAACATCACCCATGGGAGAGGAGAGATTTTAGAAAAAGAGAAAAAAAAGTCTCCCACACTCTCCAAGAAATAAACTTTCGCTCCTGCCTGCCGCTGCAGGCTAGGAGCAGTGATGTCATCCTATAAAATTCAAATTGCATGCATGCTATGCAGGCGAAACGAGCGGGGCTTTACATTTCGTGCTGTGCACGGTGAATTGAACAAGATCAAGTAGACGGACACAGGCACATGGGCTAATGTGGTCATATGCGAGTGTGAACATGCTCAGCACTTAAGTTGACGCGTGTAAGCTGTCTACAGTGTAGATTCCAGATCCATGTTGTGGGAGCCTTGTTTTCTGGACGATACAGATTTTCCTGTTTTCTTACACAGACATGAAAATAACATCTGCTCTCTTTCTGCTATATGGATCTGTGCACAGGCTACTCTTGCAAATATCCTGCTTCCTTATTGTTCGGTGGTATTTTGGCTTTATGCCTCCGCTGCTCCTGCCATGGGGTGGGGGGGTGGTTATGGGTGTTGTCTGCAGTGTTTCCATGTTTTCTACTAGAGCATTGGGACTTTTTTGTGGGTTTAGGATCATATTGCTGTAATGGAAGAGCTTGATGGTGGGAAAGACGGTGAGTCATGCTTTGTAGTGCATGAATGCGTGTGTGTATATGTGAAAATCAGTTTGGTGGTGGAGGGCTGGAAGGGCGAGCCGGGTCTGGGCGTGCATCTAACTTGTTTATGCCGATTTACGTTAGTCATGTGGATACACAGTTTAACATGTCATTCACTCTGAAAAACTTGAATTACTCAGGTTGCCATTACTTGGGCTGAACAAGGGAGACACCAGCAGTTACGCCACCGTGGCTGCAGGACGACTCCAGATGCAGCTAACGAACAAATGCGTAATATAGGTATTTATACAGCTGGTACCAGAAGTGATTGATGGGACCATCTTGCAAAACAGAGCTTGGACACGCAATATGTCACTGTTCCAAATGAAACTTCTGTTGATGCCGTTGACAAGATAATCAAAATGATGTGGTCAAGTGAAGATGAAAAAGCTCAAATCCTGCAAATGCAGCGTGGCCGTGGCCAAAAGGCCGTGGATACTGTAACACGTCTCCCTGTTGCTCTACTTGTGCTCATGGGCTAACAATGATTAACGTTCATTCTCATGGCAACTATTATTAGGAAGACAATCCTGGTTGAAGGAACTCTTCCCATGGGTGCAGTAGCTTTGATTTGATTAAACCTGATCCCTTCCTCGTTGTCATTTAAGGCGCCTGGCGTCAGCATTATCTGTGTCATCGAGCAGATGCCAAGCGGGCACTTTTTTTGCTCGCTGGCAAGATAAAAGTCAAAGATCCTGGAGTTTTCCAGCAAAGCAAAGTTTGGGAGAGTTGATATTATCTTCAAGGATTCGTGGAGGCTCCTGCGTTGACTTAGTTGACACTGCACACATACATAAATACACTCTATGAAGGCCAGGAAATCAATCTGTTTACTGATAAGTGACGGTAACTGTCAAGTTAGGGAAGTGTGTCATTGACCCTAACAGCTGCTCTGTTTGGCAGGTGGCTGAAACCTCTTGGAGGAGGTTTAGCCGCTGGGCTGAGACTTTAAGAGTGATAAGGTAATTGTCCAGTGTTTAGACAGAGGCCTGACTGGTCGTCCATCTAGTCCACTGTCAGCAAGGTTAACGACAGGAGCCCAGACAGCGATTAAACATTTATACAGGACACCTAACCCCTGATATATCAAATGATCTCTGCGGTATTGGCCTCTGACTGTCCAGCTCATCTTACGTCTCTTCCAAATTTCTGTGCCCCTCATCAGCCTCTTCTGTCTCCAGGCCTTCCCAGACCGTCACGGTCCACATGGGAATCGTAACCCTCTGGACACTGCTCATATATTTTCATCATCTGCTTGGAATGGAATGGCATTCGTGTATTTCCCTGCGTTACGATATACGTTGGGACAGCTAAAGCTAAAAGAAATGGCATATTACACACATAAAACAGGAATCTCCCCCTCTTGGAATTTTACTATTTATGAGCAGACTCATTTCAGTGGAGGACACAACTGCTTTAGCTGCTGTGGGAAGGAAGCTGCATTCGTCATTATGTTGAAAAACCTAAAAACATTTGAATGTTCCTAGCTGCACTTTGCCAGCCAACATTACCTGATACGTTGAAAGGTGTAATCCGGGGAGGCTTTTATGAGCTTTTAAACTGATTGAGTATGCTCATGGCTCCGGAAGCGCCTTCCAGTGCTGCTTTTATTTGAAGGAGCTGGCTGCTGGAAAGAAGGGTGTGAGGTTACCATTTTGCTGCAAGGTGAACCTCCGTAGCTCCTCCCCACAGCTCACTTCCCTCTACTTCAACCTTTACATTTATGTGATGCAAACAAAGCCAAAACCAAATGGCGAGTTTTACTTCCTCTCAGACTTCCCCCTTACAATCTACTTTTAAAACTGAAGAAAATAATAATAAAACTATCGATCAATAAAAGCTTACCGGCGATGACCCCTGTAGCAAAACTGCTCTGCCACATCCTATAATAACGATTCCCACAAGACCTTTTCACTCGCTCGCTTGTTCATCTGTTCTCCGTCGTCTATCAGTGTCACCCATGGCATATGTGGATATGAAAAGGTTTTGTGGCCAATCATTACCTCCAAAAAGCAGAGAGAGAGGCACAGGCTGACACTTAATCTGCCACGTAGCCTCTAGCCTTGTACATGCTTATGTTGTTCTCCTGTTGTTCTGCTGCCGTCCTCAGGGAGGTTTCCACGCTCAATATGACCCAAGCTGTCTTTTAAAGATGATATTCTAGAGATCGATATGAATGACTGGAGCCACTGGGGACATGGCCCTATGTGGAACTAGTGCACTGTTGTGTAACACTATGGGGTGAACTATGGGCAGTAAAATCACATGACAGGCTCCAGGCCCTGGTCTATTTTCAATCTCCGATAAATAAATCACAGCTTAATACCTTTTCTTTTTATTTCCTTTACTACATGTGACTGGATTGGGGATAAACCAGAATGTGCATGGCGTCAAAAGTGGTGGTGGATGGGCGGGAGAGTTGGATGAGATGCCAAATGCTAGAACTGGCAGACATAAAGGCAGGATGTGTCCGCTTCCCCGTCGCTCCTGTCTCTGTTTTCAGCTTCAGCAAAGTATGAAAGTTGGGGATTGTGTTACTGCGATTAGAAGATTCTGCAGACTGACGCGTCCGGATAAAGGACAGACAAGCTGTGTTCGATGTAACCCAAGCTCGTAGCTAGTCTCCGGGTTAATTGGTGGGATTAGAAAGACAGGTGTTTGTGGCTTGTCTGTGAAACAAGCTACACCTGAGACACAGGTATTGATGGGCATTTGAACGCCACGCAACAACAAACACAATTTCACCAACCGTTTCTCTCTCTGCGTTAAAAGGAGCAATCAGAGAAAATCACACATGGCTTAAGCTTCCTTGCACATGCATCAGCCTTTATTCCTACAATGAGTTAGAGGCGTTTTACATGAATATTTCAAAACAAACCTTTTTCTCTTCCACCCGGAAACAAAACAACGTTGAGCGTGAATTGTCCTGATCTGAAAGGTTAATGTTTTGGGAAGGGGAGGATTAAGATAAGTCTTTAATTTGCAGCATCTTTCAGGACTGTTGTGTACACAAGCCTTGGAGATTAGTCTCTGGCAAACAAGTGCTCAATTAAGAAGTGAAGATAAAGTTGCAGTGGGGGTCCAAATACTTGCAGAAAGCAGTATAAACAAAACAGGTTGCCACACTTACAGTCAATTTGTAAAGGGGTAATTATAGGACTTCTCTAAATGCTTTCTCTGGTTAGTTTATTGCCACCCAAGAAGTGCATACAAATCTAGTATACTTGATGGTTAGCCACAGGTTTGAACAACAGCAGGGGTTTTGTGTGCATCTGTTTCCAGTAACCATGACTACCAGAATTTGTCTCGGTTCTCACCTGAAATTAAACACCTGAAGAAAGCCTGTGAACGAGAACAGCGACTAAGCCACAAAGGGGTCACTGGTGTCTGAGAGGGCTGCTCTCTTTGCACCAACATCTGGCCGTGTGGCCCCTTTAGTTCTGCTTCTTTCCACCCCCTGTCTTCTGTCCCTACTTTTGCTATTTGTAAAAAAACTACTGAATGCTGTTCACTCTTGTGGCTTCGTCCACTCAAACCTCATTTGGGTGGTTTGGTCCTGGACGTCTCTCCTTCACATCACTGGTCCCATAATGTACCTTTAAGAACGTCAGGTTTACCTCACGGCAGATTCGTTTTACGTTCTATTAGACCCGGGAGCCTTGGCTCACTGCCTGTACACTGAGGTGAAAGGTAAGGAATGGAGTGGCCCTCACGGAAAGCTCTTAGCCCACTCACTGGGATGATCCGTGTGACAAAGCAAGCACCTTACTTTTGCTCATCTTTCATTTAAGGTTTTTGTTCTGGGACTTGATTAAATTGCTCTGAATTACTGAATAAATAATGATGTTAATAGTTTTAGTTGTGAATCACATGAAATCACATGAACTATGTCTCTTGTGACACAGATTTATATCAATGTCTCAATCCACATAGTCTCAGAGGCTGTTTCTGAACTTCTCCCTCATACCCCTATCTGATTTGTCATACTCAGAAATTCCCATTTTCCTCATATCTGATAGGCGGCTGACAGCAGAGTGTCGTAATGATTGGTTCGAGAGAGGCTCTGTTAACAGCCGATCAGTATGCTCAGTGATGGGCGAGGATTCCATTAGGGGGAAATTAGGAAACTCAGGAATAGGAGTAGCAATAACGGCCGATATTAGACCTTTAAATCATTTGGCTCTCAAACCCTACAGTGGCCCAATCTTTCCTGTCCGCCGCTGTCTCCACTTCTGTCCCTCTCTCAATTGCTCCCGTCTTTGAGACCTTGTCAAAGTGAAAGAGCTCGATCAGCTCGTTCTCTGCACACTCCTGGCCAGGCTGTTGGTAAATCAAGTCCTCTGCTCACACTGCACCGGATCACGCACACAGAGAAGAGGACACGCCGGCTGTAATGGCTGGAGCAGGGATGTGTGATTAGTTTTGCAGAGAGTTTCAAGGCTGTATGCATGCGCACGTTTATTGTGTGTGCAGCAAGTGTGTCCCAGTGAGGTGCTGGTTAAAGAAAGCAGCTGGGCCGACCTCCACATCCCACCACTAGTCAAGATGGTGTCGGGAGCAGTTTAGACAACAAAAACAAAATTAGACAAACTAGATAAAATAGACAATATATGCTCTCTACAGAAAACCCATAAGATTTCAGTACATTGTTAATTGTGAATACAAGCCTTGCAAGTGCTGGAGTAGTGTGTGTGTGTGTGTGTGTGTGTGTGTGTGTGTGTGTGAGTGTGTGTGTGAGAGAGAGAGAGGGAGGGTGAGTCTTGATGCTGGATTCGCTTTCTTCTGAGTGAGACCCTTTAGTTCAGGTCGGTGAGCATACAGCTAGTACAACTTAGCAAAGGCAGCTCTCTGCGGGTCGCTTTAGTGTTGTCACATGCATGAATGACGTCCAGACAACTTTGTCCACGAGGATAGTCGTCACTGAAACCTGTTAACGTCAGGAATCCTCACTCATGCTCCATAGGCAGAATTGTTTTTGCAGGCAAATTGTTGTTTACAGCATTTATTTCTCAGGATTACTATTGTTTTGGAATTCATTGCCTGCCTATTTATGTAAATATTTTAATAGAAGAGGACTATCTGCCTGCAGTGATGCTCTGAAATAACAGAAAAACAGCTCAGCTAAATGTGTGACCTTTCCAGTCTCTGCTCCACCCCAGTGATGTGTAAGCTTGTGCCAGTTACCACATTTAAGCCTCACAGCGGAGTTACAGGGAGAGCTACATGCCACTAATGCATGTGATTAAAACGACTTCACGTAGGACCATATTGAGAAGGATTTCCGAGCTCATACATACACGGAAATTTTGCGTTCGCCTTTAGCCTGAAGAACTAGAGGTACGTTGTTGTAGAGCTGAAGCGTGTCTTGACCTAAGGGGAGAGTTTTAATAGCGCGAGAAGAAAAACACATTTAAACTGCTGCAAATGCAATTGAGGAGTAGGAATTTGATTAAGAGGGCGGTAATCGAGTCAGTGTGCTATAACCAGAGGCCTGGTGCTGCAAACCGCTATTGCAGTAAGTGTAACGAGAGAGAATTTAGCACCCGGCGTGGGCATTTCCTTAATCCAGCTCTGTAATTTAGTCCTCCCTCCCTCATCTTTCAATTATGATTATCATTAAACGAAGTGAGGTCTACACATGAAGCAAAGTTTTATTCAATTACCCACTCCAGAGCTTTATGTTTTCATCGCTGGTAAGAATGAACATTTTAAAACCCAGCAGTGTCTCTTAGAGCCTGTTTCCTTAGTAAAAGCCTGCGTAAACACGAGGCTCAGGATTTAAGCCAGTCCCAGGAGACAGCGATAAAGGCTGTGAGACCCGGCATAGATAGTTACTTCATAGACATCTGCTATCACATCAAACTAAATCAACAATAAAAATGGGCAGAGGCCAGTGACAATATACCAATTTGCTTTTCAACTATTAGCTGAGATTTTATATGAACAATTAGGCTAATTCTGACCTCGGGCATTTTCCTCCCTGCACCTACTAACACCTTTCAGTTCAGACATTGTTAATAAGCTTCCCTGATGATATAACATATGATGAAACGCGGCAATGCTGAGCCGGGTTCACGGGGTCCAATCGTTAAGGAGATGAAATCAACTCCTCTGGGAGCCAAGAAGACCTAGATTGCTCTTTTAATTCATTAACAAGCAGATGTAGACCGTCCATATTCAGCTCCCGGTGGGGTCTGACCAACCTAGGCTGGGGTTAAAGGGCATGCAGCAGAGGAAGATGCCAGCTCACTCACCCAGCAACCGTCAGCCGCGCTGTGTGGAAGTATCACTCAGGCGTCCACAGCCCCCACAGAAGGGCCCATCTTAATTGTGGCTAGGGTCTTCATCAAATATGGATAGAGAGACCTTCCAGTAATGTCTTAATTACTTAAGAAGAAGACAGCTCCTCTCCGTTTGCCCATCAGGCTGTCTGGGGCCGTAGGCAGTGAGCAGCAACTCCAAGGATAGAAAGATCTCTCACTCTGTTCTCCTGCTTCCTCCATCTCCAGCTCCCGTCCTGTGTGCATCCGTCTCATCAGCATTGGTGCTCGCTGACAGAAAATCAATCTGAGAGTCTTCGTAGCCCTCGACTCATTTCTACACTCCATGTATTACACTTCAGAGTCCGGTTGTCTGGCTCTTCCTCACGTCGCTGAATCTGGATTTGGAAACCCTGGAGAGGCTTTACTGACACAGCTGCTGCTTAGTTTAACACACTTCTCCTGTTTAAATTACCTGAGATTTTAATGAAATGCAGAGAGTCTCACAGATGGTCAAACTCACCGAGCCAGCAGGACTTGGAGACTGCTGCGTGTGTTTATTTTTTAAAACGTACCATTAAGATTGTTATTTCTGAAAGCATCACAGCTTGGACCTGGACTTCAACACAGACCAGTGACCTATTTGGCTTAAGTTCAGCTTTTTATTGTTTTAACTCCTGTCAGTGTTTCTGCAAAGGTTAAACATACTGGAAAACAATATATGTCTGTCTTTCACATAACAGTCAACTGGTTGCTATGCCAACACCTGGTTTCCAGACAATGGGGATGTTTTAATTGATGTGCTTTACGGTTTTGTTGTCATAGATATGCAGCACACAGGAAACAACACATTATTTTCATCTTACAGTAGATGTACATTACGTTTAGTTTATCTTGTAGGACTGAGGAGGATCTGCAAGATAATATACATTTGCTTTTAATGATAACAAGAAATTCAATGTCCAAGTAGAGTTAGTCTGTCCATGAAAACTCAGGTGGCGCCAGTAATCCGGGCATCAAGAGCCTGAGAGACTGCCTCTGGCCCTCTGGGTCAGGGGGTGAAGGCAACTTAGTAGTATTTCTCAGCATCCCTGCTGAAAATCCCACTTGGAAAATCCAGATAATCCCTCGTCTCTGTTGCTCGGATTGCTGTACCACAACTCAGTCACATGAACGCAAACACCAGCGGATGCAGCAAACATCAACAGTAAATACACAGTAAGTGTATGTGTACGTTCACACAGGAAAAAAGACAGCGAGTAAGAACACACACACTGAACCAAGGTCCCAGCTCACCACGTTGCGGATAATCGGCTTTATCTAGCCGGGCAGTGCTCACCAGGCCAACTCCCTGATTGGCCTTCTCTGAATATGTGCGCGCATGTATCTTATCTTCCTGTGAATATTTGCCTACACTGCCTTCTCAGCTGCTTGCTCACATATACTGGACCTAATGCAACGTCTCCCTACTGACTTGCTTTAAAGCAACCGGATTTATTCAATGCACTGCAACAGACGCCAGACAAGTTCACTTCTGCATATGTAGAGAACGTACATGTAAAGCGTGACTGTTCTCTGTGGAATACAAAAGAACATTTTGTTTGTGTGCCTGTTCTAGGTTTTCCAACTTAGCTTCTAACGACCTTTTATCTGCATTTTCATCAGTGGAGCGGGTAAAATACTGTAAATGTAAAGTAATTGACTGTTGATGTCAAAAACCACCACACGCTGACTTGGACCCAGTGTAGACCCTGGTGTCCACTAAGAGAAGAAATAGAAACAAAAGCACAACCTTAGTGTTGTCGGCCTCAGAGCCGTGTGCAGTTGCTTGTCTAACCAGCCTGTGTCGATGAACCAACCGGTCGAGGCAGATGGCCGCCGACCCCTATACAGTTGTAGTTTTGCATTCAGTACGGCTGTGCATAAGAACAACCGAAAAACATATAAGACCAACTTTACAAAGAGAAACCAATCCCTGAAAAATTGGCTGAACTTTGCTCATAGCACATTGTGTGATTTGTTGTTGTGCACTCAGTGTTTTGTCGGCTGCCCTCCTCTTGGCCATGTGTGGATCACGGAGGCAGATGTGTGGGAGTTTGCCTCTGAAGAGCAAATTAGACTGCATGTGTCAAAGTCAAACGTTCTTGGCTTTGATCACTACGTAGAATTAATGTGCCAGGGGAGCTGTCAGCCTCAACAGGGGGCGCTGTGGGTGTACTCCCGACGGCTGACGTGCTGTAGTTAAAGGGTGCTGAATCAAAGTGAATCACTCCGACCATCGTGCTCCCAATCACAGCTAATTACTGGTCCGTGACTCAATTAGGTGAATGATTAATGGCTTTCTGGTGAGAAGTGGAAGGATTCAATTACAAACAACACACACAGACGGAATGCTGTTCACCTCATCTCTGCTAGCGCTCAGGACTGAAATTAAACCTTGTTCAAATATCAAGCAAAGCATTTTGGATTTTGTTTGAATATTTTAAGTTGTTTCATACAAGGCTACTTCTTCTGTGGGTTACTACACTCTAACACTATGTCCCACTGGCTGCAGGCCTCCATGAACTACTACTACTTGGAATGAACTGGCTAAATGCCCCCAGCAAGACCAGATCCGGGGGAGTCTGGCATAAGTTCATCTGGGAAAAGATTTTGGATTAAACAAATCTATGATAAAGCAACCGTTTCACTAGGCCAAAGCTCTGTCTGAGCTCCTCCTTGGCCCTGACCCCTGTGTATGAAACAAGGTGACATCTGAAAGAGAGCAGAGGAGGAGGAGAACAGGCAGATGAAGAAAGGTGCTGGGAATGGGAGAGCAGGGAGGTAGCCACAGAGCCATCTGGCTAGGGGAGGCAGGTTTCTCTCAGGAAATCACACCGTCTGCAGCGAAGGTATTCAGACAGATGAAAAGTGAGCACTGTTAAGTATTAGTCCAATATTAAACAAATCTATTTATGTCCCAACTACCAAACCCACAAAGTCTTTCACCTTTTAACCATTAAACTTATATAAGTATAAATATAAAATAACTAATAAAAATGCACTATAGCACCTGACTACACTGACGTTTTGTCCACATGGGCCCGTTGAGACTGGAGGCAGAGGTAAATATCCACGTCTTCACTGCAGTTTGCTGTAACTAGGTGAAAGTGCATCAGCTAACAACACATCGTTGCCTTGGCCCATCAGATGATGCCAACATTACCTCAGGCTACTCCATCACAGATCAACTTTCGTTTCTCACCTTGCGTATTCTGACGCACTCCAGTAATAGGCCGACACTCAAGTCGATGTCGTTTTACCAGTTCTGAAGGTGACGGCACTAATTTGACGTTTGTGTGGCCTTTGTTTCTCAAACTGATTTGAATGACAGTTTTACAAATCACTAATCCAACATTTATTGAAAAACACGTTAACACTCACTCCAACAAATTCCAACATGTTCAATCACATGATCAGTCTTACACAGTTTTTGTGTGGCAGGTACACTGCCGATTTAAACATGCGCAAAACTCTCATTGTGCTGTTTTCCTCTGCATTATCAAGTATAATCCATAACTATACTACTGCATCTGTATCGACCGTACCCATAATCTGATGCATAATGGTTCTGGTATAGTATATATTGTCATCTGTAACAAAGCAAAAACAAGCAATTTTACTTTCTGACGGTTATAGTTACAGAAGCTGTTCAATACAAATAGTGTGTGAGAGATAACGATATCGAGTCTTTCCCTGAGCAGAACAATGACACACACACACACACACACACACACAGTGGCATGAGTTTACCTCTAATTGTGATCATTGACTGAGAGGTAACACACACACAGCTATTGTCCTCAAAGAATACAATTTTCATTTTATAAATCCTCAAGTAGATCATGTTTATTATTACACTTGCTATTTGCCGCCTCAGTCTTCTTCTCATGGGTACGCACCCCTGTCTCTCTGTCACCTTGCGACTCTAACTGAACAAACGCTTTTTCGCAGGAAGAAACACAAATGCTGTCAGAAACTAAAATAGGACGGCTGAGCAATGCGGTGGGACAAAATAACAGGTCCTAAGAAGCTTGAAACTAACAGTATGGGGTGCCAAATGACGCAGGCACACACCCCAGAAAGCCATTACTCATAATATTTATCCGTAACTTGTCCTCTGTGTCTCCTTTTCATCCTCACATGTTCCGCCAACAAATACTTCTTGGTAACACTGTCTAATTTAACAAATGGTTCACTGAAATATTCCTTTAAAAAGAATAATACCATGAGACAAGCAGAGAGGGGAAGTCGCAAAAAGAAAGAAAGGTTAGTTTATTATATGAGTTAATTAGTCTTTTGAGGTCCAAACTCACCAGACCTCATACAAACACGTAAACTAAAAACACAAGTGAATATCCGCCTACAGCTCACCTCACGTCACCTGCAGGCTTTAATCCTTTTTCTCCCCTTTCTTGACGTTTCCTGGACTTTGTCACGCTTTATTTTGACATGAGCGGCTTCTTTTTCAAACAGATGGCCCGGCCGTCTGTTGGATACCTCAAACTGACTGACTTCAGATGAGTAGACCTCCGTGCATGTGGTTGCAGGTTTGAAGAAGGTTCCTGTTTGTTAGAAAGCTGACGTTTTTGCAGATGATGCACACATTTATCTAAATGACCATCAGCCTGACATTTTAAACATCAGGTCCAACTGTAGCACATCTTCTCTTTCTGTGTCTAGGATGTACTCAAGAATAAGCTGAACATATTTTGGAAGAAATGTGAAGTGTGGGAGTGTAAAGCTTCACAGCAGGTCACCTTTTAGAGAATGGAATGGAAGAACAACATAGATGGAGCAATTTTTATCTGTCAGTAAATCTAGGCCTGGGCTTTGTCCACTTGATTTCCAGGCTCACTCTTTCCCTTCCTTTTTTTTATCTGATGTACACGTATCTGTGCAAAGCTTGGCTTGGTCTGATTTATGGTTATGCGGATATAGAAAGAATCAAACGGAGAGCCTGCATGTGTTCTTTATTTATACCCAAGGCAAATGAAAAGTGAGCTCATCCTCCTTCTCTTGCTTTCTCCCACTTTGCTTCCATTCTTGCTCTGTACTGTAGAAAAGCCTCTCCAGTTCTTACAGTGAAACATCTGGAAGGAGTTATGGTCACCACTCAACCACAAAAAAGGCAAGTGTCTGCTCTTTAGGACCATGTTGACTTGAAGAAGCCGTTGCCAACAAGGAATACAGTGGTTGTCTATGAGAGGACAGAAACTACTAAATACTGCTCCACAATTTGGTCTAATCTTTTCCTAAATTAACTTAAGTTTAAAAGGATCTAGGATCAGAATTGCTCAGCAGTTTTGAAATAAAACACATTCTTTGTTTAAAAAGCATTATAGTGTCCTCCAGTCACCTCTGAGTCACCTCACAGTGCTGTAGCAATACATCTGTGTAGATTGATATGGAAAACACAAAGCAAGAGTGAGTTCTGCAACTTTAACAGAAGAAACTCGCAGCTGAACCAGGCTCAGGGTGGGCGTCCATCTGCCTCTGTGGTGAGTGTGATGCAGAACAGAGAAAGACCAAAAGGTCGGTTGGGCCAGAAATTGCAAACTGGAAATTCACAACTCTGAGCAATATAACAGTACCTGTAGAAATGCACAGAACAGGAGACAGTGAAGACAAATCTGCATATGTACATACTGTATGTTCTTGATTTAGGCAGATTCAGTGTCTGTCTTATAAACCCAGTCAAGCTTGACATGCTAGCGTGGTCCGGTTTAAAGCAGCAGTGCACCGTTGGTATGCAGTAGTAAAACAGAAGGTAAGCTGCAGGAATTCTGCTTTTCCACGGGGACGAGAGAGATCCCCATCGCATGATAAGAGACACAAATTGCAGTACAAAATTAATTATGATCCAGCAAAGCGATTACTGGATTACTAGCATCAATTGAAAAAAGCTGATGAAAGCCATATATCACGAAGATTAGAAGCATCTGAGCCGCTTGTGCTCAAGGAAACAATATCAGGGGGAAGTTTTTATTTCAAAATAACATCTACGGGTGTGATAGAGGGTGAAAATGCTAAATCAGGCTGTATTCCGAGACTCTCCACAGATTTGTCAGAATATGAAAAGAAACAAAACAAGACAAAACAAAGCAAAGCTCGCTTGAGAGAGGAGGAATGTAAATGACTTGCAGGTCACACTCCAGCTGTTGTCATGCTAACTCCTTATCATCAACACACGTGCACAGACACACACTCGTGTTGTACCCTGCACTCTAAAAATAGAAATCAACAGTTTCTGGCTTCCCAACTCTTCTTTTGTGCTATTTTAGGGGTCTGTGCCGGCTAAGCAGACTAACACTTCAAATGCAACACCTTCAGACTCGCAGTGACAAGAAAGGCGCAGTGAAAGCGTAGCCGTTGGGTTAGATCGTCTTTACCCCGCATCTCCGCATCCAGCAAGCGGGATCAGCGCGTTACTGTTGCAGCATCACCAAGGGAGATGCCCTCCCTGAGCCTCGCAGGCACGTCGGGTCTGTCTGTCTCTTCAGCCCGCAGGCTCCAGACGTCCAATAAAAGTAGTTCTCACATGGTTAAGGGGAGGCTTTAGTGTCTTTTGGCAGGCACGGGCGGTGGGCTGACAGGAAGGTATGGATCTGACCAACATTAGGTTATTGTTTACCTGCAGAGGTCGTAATGAAATTGTTACGCTGCAGGCAAAAGCTCTGTTTGGAAGATGGATAATCTTAACGGTTTTACATTTTTCTGCTATACAACGATCTGAGCTAACATACTGTACAAGTGAGACTGTACTGGGACTGTTGATGAGTGTGTGTGTTTCGAAAGGAGAAAACTCCACAGCAGGCACTGTTAAAGTCAGATACCCGCAACCGTAACTCCCACCCCTGTGAGTGTTCGACTCTGCTGAGCCTTTACCCGGAGATAAGGCTTAGGATACCTCTGGCTTTGCTGTTTGATCAATCTACTGATTTACAGCCACCCTTGCAGTGCACTGATGAAGCATAAGAGCAATACATTTTCTTTCCTCGTAGCACCCCCCCATCTGTCTATATTGGTGTAACACCCTTGAAATCCTTCTAGTTTCAGTGGAATAACTCGGGAGAAGCTGATCTTAATCGGCTAAGACTTGTTCCCCTCTGTGTTTTTGTTCTTATTACAGAATTTCTCAAATGTTTTTGAACGTCTTTAACTTCCTAGAAAACGCACAATTTCCAATTGCCTTTCCTTAAAGTTAGTCTGTCGGGCGCTCATCAGACTCTAACCCTCGCAGAAGCTTCCCAGTGTTACCTGAAATTCGACTGCTGCGAATATTTGATGCTCATCAAGATTTAAATGGCAGGGATTGTTATTCTTGTATTCATATTCATATACCAATCAGACTCGTCTCGGGGTCTCTTAATAATTTTCAGCTTCTGCTTTCTCCATTAATTTAGTCTCTGCTCTTCTGACAGCCAAGGAAAACAGCAGATCCCCAGCACACAGACTTTTCGCCTAATTTTGCAGTCACAATGACGCTCACTGAGATGGTTTCCCTGCTGTGTCATCATAACTAGACTCTGGAGAGCTGCATCGGCTGCCTAGCTTCAGTCAGGTGCTGGTGGCAATCATAGTCCTCTTCAGCGCCCCTCAAAGTCTGCTTCTGTGAAGGCCGGACTGATCCGGGGGCTGAAAATGCTTCTCCCTTGGGCTGTTACTTGAGACTCGATAAAGTCTCCAGAGTCTTAAAGGCATGGAGGTGATGAAGCAAGCACAAAGCTCGAATCCCCTGCTCCTGCATTGTGAATGGGGGGCTGGGAAAGGGGATGAAGGGGGGCTTAATGGCAACTCGCCTAACCTCTTGACCCTACTTTGTTTGAAGGGACGAACAAGGGGCACCTGACTTAGACTCCATTCAGGAATAATAAAAGCACAAAGCTTGGATATCCGACATATGGTTCATATTCCTCCCATCTTTACAAGGGCTTCGTGAAGTCCCTCGTCACAGACATACAAAGAAACCGACGTCTTCTACGTGTATTGCAACTTCAGTTTTCTCCTAACAGATTTCGCCATTACGGCTACGGCAGACGTATCAATTACAGCACAACTCATGTGTGTTTTGAGGAATACTAAACATCCAGAAGTAACCGAGTTCTTTCTCTGCTTTGGTTGGTTCATTCCCTAAATATCTGACAGCTGCAGCCAGCATTTTCAAATTTGATGTACACACTTACTAATCTAAGGCAGTCGCGGCAGGTGGGGGGTGAGATCATTACTCCTGTTAAGGCTGACATCTGAGGCCCGGAGCAGGATAAAAACACTCTGATCTCCTTCCCACATGCTCTGCAGCCTTGGAACTTTCTCTCAGCAGCCAGATTCCTACTGACGGTGGATCAAACAAACCTGCGTCTCCCTTGAACGAGTGTCTCCTCAATTATTTTCAACGTGAGCATCCTTCCTCTCTAAGCTCAAAATATTGGAAAATACAAGCTCTCTTTACCTCTTTGTGCGTATTTCCTACTTGCTAAGTCTTGAGTATATTAAGTGCCAGTGATTGTGTGGACTCACCAGTGCAGATAAAACATTCCTATGAGAGCATATTAGAGCAGAATGAAAGAACAGACTCTCGACTCTTCAGCAGTTTGCTTTACACCACTTGGCCTATAGGGGGCGCCATGACCTCATGGTCCTGCTCTTCCTCTGCCTCACGTCTTCTGCTGCCTATTTTGCATTGCTTCCAGTGTTGTACTTAAAAACAACTTCAGGCTCAGCTTTGGCCCCGGCTCTGTGAGTACATTAAAAATAGAACGTACTTCGATCGACTGCAATGCATCTTGCGCAGTAAGGTGGCAGCAGGACAGACGGGCAGCAAAATACAGCATGTAATGAATGATATGTGATTTATGTGCTGTTACCTGCACAATGAGCCTTAGTGGCTGAGTAACAGATATCTCTGTCAGTCAATCTGACTGTTGCCCTACAACGACTAAAATATGTGGCATTAAGTCACTGCTGGGTGCAGAGAAAACATAAATAACATTTTAGTATTGTGTATTAAAAACAAGCATTTTTTGCAGTGTAATGTGAATATTTTCCAGAGGTATTTATCTGGGATTTGTTTGTTTGTATGAATGAATAATCAAGTGTGGAAATTGTTAATATATCTTCTTATAAAATGTGCAATTACATTGAATTCAGATGCCTTTCTTTAAATAATTGTATTTACTTACCTAAATAAATTAAACAAAGGAAACCAACAATATCTAAGCAAAAGCATATTGAGTCTGTAGCCCAGCTTTCGAGACCTTCCCAGGCCCTTGGAGAAAGACGTGATGAACAATCAATCATTTATTTGTATACTGTACCAAACTGTAAACTTGCTACACTCAGTACTTGAGCACTGAGAGCGGACAATGTCCAAGTGTGCCTGCCAGCGCAAAAGGCAGAATGATGCGCAGAACACACTGTTCCCCTGACCTCGTTTGAGGCGCAGGGTAAATACATCACCCTGTGCTCAGAATAAACAGCGTAAGGAAGGGGCTACTCAATGGATCTCTGTTTTCCAGAGATAACTGTGGCTCCGACGCAAAAGCGTCAAATGTGGAGGGGTGGGTGGGAGAAGGATTTTGATGTTTGGTTTGACCCAGGGATTATACATGCCCATGGAGCGATGTGCCTCATGGCCTGGATGGCATAAAGCTATTGGCAGGATGCTGGTTGTTGTTAGACCTGCAGACGCTGTTCAGCCTGAGGCCAGGTTTACATCTGCATGTCTTTGATGCTCGGCTTCAGTTGAATCACGCGTTGGGTCAACATGTGACTGCTTTATAACATGGACAATTATGTCTATAGTACATATAACGAGTCACATGTTAGCTGTAGGGAAAACCACGGTCATGGCAAATAAGTCGTGCATCACGGTGACTTTTGCTTCTTAGACTCTTTGTTTTCCCTTGTTTCACAACTGTTTCTTCCTAAATGTCAAACTTTGTGACATACAGCACAAATAATAAAAAAAGCTTCACGTCGTTTTTTACTACAGCACAGCTGTTACGTTTTTTTGTAATGTTTGTTGTTGTTTGAAAACTGCAGCCTGTTCACCCAAACACATGTAGAACCGCAGCGTTGGCGACTGAAGTGATGCTCTGGGGACCAGAAGTTGACAGCACATGTATGACCACCTGCTCACGCTGGATTGCACCGCTGTGGGCAACACGGGAAGCAGGGACCTGTGACCCTCCACGGGCGTGTTTTCCACAACTACATGGTTAAGACGCCGATGCAAATCAACATAGATGCTTGTCTTAATACGCCTTAACATAAAATCCAGTCTCACCAACACAACCACAGTCACGTGCAGGTCCAAACAGATTTGCATGTTTGTGTGCTCGTATTAGCATATCACATTTGCCTGTATCCATTTGGCCAAGCAAATATTGATGGTTTGTGCTAACTTATGGTGTAAAAATGATAATCTGATGATTGCCAGTGTCTAATTGCCACAGCTGGATGTGCGCGCGCGTCTGTTTCTGCTAATAGAGCGAGCGGGTCCTTGCTCATTACTCCGGCAGAGAGAGAGACTGCTTTATCTACTATCTGGCCCATTTTAAATGCTAGCCTATTTTTAAATGGCTTCCTACACGACGCCTTGTAAGCAGCAAAGAGCATAATCCCTCACCAGGCTTCACTACACTCTCTCTAAACCAGTGAACCCCTCTCATTATTTGGCTTTCTCTTTCTCATTGTTACCTAAGAAAAATAATAACTTCAAAATAACGTGTTGCTCCTTTCTTCCGAATTGACCAAATGTTCTCGAGCCACACAAAAAAGATCCTGACCATGAAATGCTCTTGTAGTTTTCGTGGTTATTTGTGAATACAATAGAAGCTGACAGTAAATTCAGATGACTTTGTGTTGTTGTTGCCGTTATGAAGCTAATGGTAATGGACAGGTTGTTATTCTAATGGTCCCTCGCCACCTGACTTTAAATTTAACACCTACAGTGGAAGATTTCAGTCCACTGGGAAGCTGCTGAACGCGCTCTGCTTTATGCTGAGGGCCGAGCAGTTAAATGGGTAATTGTATGTGCCTCGGTGTGGGAGATTGGCTCTGGGAGATTGACTCTTACATCTACGAAACGATCTACAGTGAGATTTCAGAAAGCCGCTTCCCTCTGGAGTGAATCTGGAAAGCTTGTTACTTGAAATGATTTAAGGATTTTCACATTGTCCATCTTCCTCACTGCCTCTGCCTCGTCCTCCATCAGCTTCTCTTTGTTTACAGTTTCTGGCTTTTGCTCCTTCACTCTCTCTTTTTCTCTCCGTCTCTCATGTGCTGTGCAGGGGATACTTGGATGGCACCCAGTTTGCAGGCAGTGTGTTGTAATTGCTTTTTGTTGGTGCTAAAAAAGAAGCCTGTCACTGAAAAATAAATGTATTCTGCTGCATTTTTATCACTACATTCCTGAATATGTGTCCATGATGTGGATGGAAATGAGACATGGATGTATTCATGTGTCGGCGTTGCCTGCGTCGGCGTTTGCATACTGGATGCTGTAGCGTGTAGCTTTTGTACCTGATCCTAAAAACTGTCCACGGAGTGTATTTCTTCATGTCTCAAGTGTTTGCACACCGCTCCGCATTTGCATGTCTCAGAATTGGCTGCAGGAATCTGCTGTGAAGGACGATCTCTTTGTCTTTGAAAGGAACTCATTAGGTGTGCAGACGTTTGCCCCATCCTTTTTACTGCTTACTCCGTCAACACCGTTTGTGCTTTTCATTTTTCACGCCTGCTCTTTCACTCCGCTCTCTCTGCGTCACCCCCACGCCATCGTCACCCCCAGCTCGCCTCTCGCTGCCCCCCGCCCCCCCAGCCCCTCTCTCTCTCATTCTATATCCCACCGTCTTGGCCCAATGCAAAGTTTGGAGCATGTTGCTGCAAAGACTACTATTTCTGAAGCCAACTAACACACACGGTTATGTTTCAAGCGCCCATGACTGTGACAGACATGTATATAATGTTATCAGACCCTGTCAGACATGCCAGCTCACTGCTGTTGTTCGTTGGAAAGCTGTTTAATGTGCTGGGCCCGTGAGGACCTGTACAGTGACTCTTTGCTATACCATGACTCACTAGTGCACACGGATATGGAACATTTAAACTGAAGGTGTTTAGCTCACGCTGTCACTCTAGAGCCCGAGCAGAATCGGGGCTTGACAGTGTCTTGTCACGGCCCTCACAACAGTTTCAGGAACTGATTGTGTCACATTTTGGATCTTATATTTTAGAATTATATTCTTTGTTAACTTACCCTTTTCACATTAACAAGAATCTCTGGATTGTTCATTTGTGATCTAGACTGAGACTGTTGGTCTTTTTACCATCAGTCATATCCAACAGTCCCTGGAAATGAGCACTTTAAAGATGCACATACTCAGGCAGCACTTTCTAACCTACCTCTGGCACTTCTGTAGTGTTCCCACTTCAGGTTCGAGGGCAACACGGTGTGTTTTGCTGTGTTGGTGGAAGTCCAAAGCAGCGCTTCAAAATTAAACTGTGGAAAAGCCCCACAGTCAACATTGGCTTAGCTAGTGCCACTGGCAAAATGGGTCGGATGTGCAAAAGTCACCTTGACGGTTTCCACAACGGCACTGTCATTGGTGGACAGCAGTGTCGTCCAAAGAGATGGTGGGTGTTAAGTGAACTAAAGGACACAGAGTCCAGAGGAGATACTGCAAATGTTGAAACAGAACCAGCAAAACAGAGGCAACACAGTGTTTTAACTTTTAATATTAGCCATGGGCAATATCATCACATTTATGTACCGTGTGAGCCTGTGTAGTGTGTGTTTCTCTGCTCTCACGCTCTACTGATCATGGCCTTTATGTGTTCAGATGTAGGTGTCCTCCAATAGAATAAACGGAACAATATTGGTTTTCATTGGAACCCTTGGAGTCACCCCACCAGCTGAACGCTTTGCACCATTTCCCCATGCGGTGGGGGATTAGTGATTTACCTACGTTGCTACAATACAATGCACATGTTGAGCTGACAGATTTAGAGACTCTTGCCAGCACAATTCTTCATCATAATATGGACTTTATTCTTCCCTGTAAAAGTTTCCTGTCACTTTAAGTAGGATCGAACAGACATAACAAACTATGACGGCGTCTGTGATGAATGGTTCTTGAGTCACAATCTGAAATTTCGCTGTTTACAATTCCTCAGAAGCAATTTTGTTGCATAAATCATAATGTGTGTATATGAGCTGTCAAACTCAAATGGCCCAAGAATGGGAGCCACCACATTCGTAGACTCCGTCACGCCAGAAGACTGGCTGTGTATGCTGACAGCACATCTGGATTATCTGGTACTGTACAGTATTTGGAAGATTATCATTGTTTTTTTCATTCCACAGTAATTCAGGTTTGACCGTTTGCGTAAACAGCTCAACCACAAATGTCAAAACAATGGTCCCAAAATAGAAGCGAGACTGACTTGACAAAAGTCTTCAACGTAAAGAGTTGTTGAAATTATGAAACCCTATTGCAACTATTCTATATGTGTGAGTCTTTTTCCAAACCAAATGATAGTGTCTCACATCCCCAAGTGTGGTGCGTTATAAGCCGAGACAGTGAAATCCCTCCTTTAACCTGCAAACGTTCCCCACCCTCACTCTAATAGCATTCAGTTCCCAGAGAGTCCTATTGAACCACTGTTTGGCAGGGGGGCTATTGATTTCATTAAGAAGACGTGTGGAGCACATTACAGAATGATGACTGCTTCATGTGAGGTCAACAAGAAATCGATATGAAATTATATTACAGCTTCGACTCGCTGGGGTAAGGCCAGCTACCACACACCACTGCCAACACCCGGATGGAAAACGAGGAGGGATTCCTTATGCTGCAGGAACCTCTACTGGGAGTGAGACATGAGAAGACGTGGATATCAGCAAAAGTCTTGTTTGTGAGTAAGAGGGTGACAAATTTGAGCTGGGTGGAATAGCTATGTTAAATTCCCTGAATGATTGGCGGATACTAAAAGGTGAAATGTGATAGTACAAACAACAGGCACAAATTTCTATACCAAAGCTATATTTGAATTTCATAAACAGAGAGAATCCTGGTACTGTCCTAAAATTGTGAATTCAGTGGATCAGGCAGGATCCTAATGTACAGTACGTTACCATGGTCAGGCTTTAAACTTGCATCTAGTGTCCAGTGTCCTAAAGTAGACAGTGCTGAGCAGGCTGTGGTCTTTATCAACACAATAAGGACAATGCCCTTGTTATTATAAGAGCCTATAATCACAATACATAACAGTGTCCACCCTATTATCTGTAAGCTCACCTACGCTGTGATTGATGCCTCTGTGTTGAAGACTAAACTGAATAATGGAAGGGTAGAGCAGAAACAAAGCAGCATAACGTACATTTACCATTCGAGTACAAACAACACAGGATGAATGCTCAGCTTTTCCACCCCCATGCCAGATGCCGCTGTTCCCTCACGTGGAGCATGGGAAACCCCGATCATTAATACCACCGTCACTCCCACATGGTTTTAATTCTCATTGCTGATAACAGTGACATTTGAAATGGGATGTCTGACCTCTTAATAATGTCTCACTCTCAGCGTTGCTGTTCTCTAAAACATTTTCTCAAATCAGCGGGGAGTCATTTCATGTACTGCTTCTCCTGCGGTGTTTATTAAAAATACTACTGTATAATTTATTATATGCCCTAGATCCTGTTTGCTGTGTTACAATGCACAGATTTTGTTGTGCCACTCGTTGCCATAGTGTTTGGCTTGATCAAAGATTGGTTGGGGAAACAACAACGCAATTAAGATCCTTAGTGCGACATTGTGGAGTTAGGGCAGGTGCCAAAGCACAGTGTAGGGGAACAGAGGGAAACAGTGCAGCTTCTATTCCTATGTTAAGGTCGGGAATAAAGCATTTTAAGGAATTATATAGTATATGATTTATTCTTCATAGTTATATAGCATAAAAGCACACAACTGCATTCACAGAGGTTCTGCGTTCATGCAAATACCCACAGAAATTTACCTGAAATGATGATGGAACCGTGGGAGGCATGAAGAAACAATAAGTGTCACAACAAAGTATGGCCTTGTGGTGGCTGCTGTGCACCTGCTCATCATCATGATCCGTTTGCTAACACTGGGCTGCCACGTAAAGACCCAGATAGATGATTAATTAAGGTGTGAATTAATTCAAAATTAATTACATACTCTACTACACATTATTAAGCCTGTAGAAAGACTGAAACCTCCAATATAATGTGAAATGACAGTATGTGTGGTAATGTATGATGTGCATTATAACTGGAAATGAACCTCCTCAACTGAGCCAAACGTTACAAACTGATGGCAACAGTGTGTAGAGGTAATGACATGTGGGAGGACTGGAGGGACTGGGAGGGCGGGAAGAGCTTAATTTCACCAATGAAGCCATGAAGTCTCAGAGACCCAGAAAAAGGAGTCGAGCGAGTGACAAGTTAATTGGTGGGATCCGTAGACCTCATGGTCTGGTCCCAATGTGGAGGCCAGACCGTCGGGATGGTATGCCAGCTAATCCTTTTGTCCCCCCTGGTGCTGGACCAGCTCTGTAGAAAAGACATGTTCAGCTCAGCACAGGAATGTCAGCAAACAAAACACCAGCACACAACCAAACAGCCCATCAGTCAACAGACGAGCAGAGGCAACGTAAAAGGCTTCATTTAGGTCTTAAAATGAAAAGAAACTGTCTATAAATGTCCAATATGCATTTTTCTTTTTTAACTGAGAAAGAAGACGTTTTTTGGCAAATTCAACAAATTCTAGTAGTTTTGTATCTTTTAGGACGTCTAGGTGAGCTGTGGGGTTTTAGTTTAGACATTCAGTGAAATAAAAAAGCTTGCGCTCTCAATTCCCTGACCACTGACCTCTAGTTCGGTCAGATATTCAGCTTTGCTCCAACAAAAATTAATGTATCACCTCCAGGGGTAGAAGCGTTAAGTTCAAGTTCCTCACCTGCAGTATGTGTTCACCAAACACCAAGCAATACGCATGGTCAGTAAATGTTACACGCTCACGTACAACAATGTAATCAACACATAATGAGTGAAATGAAGGAAACGTTACGTATGTATGACAAGGAAATTCATTGTGCTTGTACATAAAGCTTCAAACCTGTGCTTTTCTCTTCCAAGCTGGATTCGCTATGGACAAGGACAAGGTTCTCATGACCCTAATGTTTACCTGGGAGGGTTAAGCCAGTCTTAAAAAAGTAGTGCATTTATTTCATAAATAGTTGTTGCAGCTGCTACTGGATTGCTTTGGTTACCAAGACAACCATACAATAAGTTTATTTATTAACTTTAAATGGAAGCAGGATGTGTCGTGATACGTATCCAGAAAATATAATGTGTTTGGTGTAGGCCTCTAGAAAAGAAATGAGGGGAGTTAGCGCGGTCAGCCACAGAGTAAATGATGGGAGTCACTTTTATACTTAGTGGTAAAAAGAAAATTCACCCTCACATACTCCTGCGCTGTTATCAGTGATGTTCAGTGTCATTTTGTAATGGTGTTATACTGCACTTTGTGTGAGCTACTGACTTCCCTCAGCATTTTCATCTGTTTCCACTCCATTGATTTCTGACTTTTAGAAAAGTCGCTTTTGAATGGATGAATGAAGCGGAACCTGTTGCTTTCACGAGGTTGAACCAGAAAAATAAGTCATAGACACGCGGTTCCTTCACGCTGACAAATAGAAAATGGAACGTTACTTGTGCTAACTGCATCCCGGTTGAAAAAGACGAAACTGCAATTTAACCTCAATTCTATGTGGGTCTCATCACTATCAGGAATGAAAAGGGCTTCATTGATGTGTTTAAAGTTATTATTGCATATTTAGTTTTAGAGCCTGTTGAAACTGTCAAATCTATAGAAAGCCCTTCTGCTCAAACTGCTGCTATTCCACCATGGAAAAGAGACGACTTGGCTCGTTCTTCATCATTTAGTTACTCGACAGCTCACCAGTAGACTCAGAGAGACACGCCAGAACATCCAGACTGATGTGCTCTCGATTAAAGATGCATATTTCAGAGAGGTTGTATTCACAGTCCTGAGACTCAGGCGTAGACGGTGCTTTAGGATATGATGTGGTTTTAAAAAGAGAGCAGTGCCAAACAATGAAGACAGAGTCTGAACCTTTATCATTATGAAATGCTGAGTTATACTCACTATACAGAGTCTTGCCACATCCTTGCAATTTTTTCTCCACTGTTGTATTTGGATATAATTAATTAGCCTAATATATTACTGGCTTTCCTATACACTGTATTCCCTATGCTCTGTACAGTAGCTCGTGTGTGTTTAAATTCCCTTTGTAGCCCTTTGCTATAAACCAATGTTATGGCCTAAAAGTTGCTGCTGCCCCTTATGTCTTATTTAATACGATGCAACACTAATTGGGATGTTTGACATTGAAGTGTGAAGTGGCAGGTGGGTAAAGGTGCCGTTTTTGGCTCCTTTACATAAGAATTCTTGAGCTTTTTGTATAAATTTACTATACCAGCGAGTGGGTACTGAGAGCGTGAGGAGGTGAGAGTGAAGTGAGAATTGGTGTTCTTGATTCCCATATATCAGGAGTGATTCATCACTTAGCACAACACTGCACCTGGATGTAAAGCGCCCATTGTTCAAGGTCATTGTTGCTAGTGGGGAACGTCAGTGCATCATCATCAGTCAGAAAAGCGAGCTAATAATAGTTCCAGTCCTTGGATTTCCGTCTACTTTCAACCCCTCGTCGTGCAGTGGTCAAGTGTTTTATCACTGTGTGTTGTGGCATCACTCACAGCACACACGGCACTGATGGCTTCATTACAGATTTAACCAGACTCAGGAACGCACATTACCATCTATACAAATCATCTAGGAATGATCCTCCTTCCCTGAGCCTGAGGAAGGATGAAATGAGCAAACACACAGCATGAAGCTACCTGCAGCTGTACATACTGAATGAACCAAAGTGAGTGGAGTGTGTCTGCATACATCTAAGAATGCCGCCAGCCTTGTATTAATTTCACATTTATATTTATATCATGTCCCCGAGGGCACGTCTAAGCAGGAGGCCTCTGTAGGGGGTGTGGGAGGGAGGAGCCTCCAAATCGACATTCCAGAGTGAAAGTGTTGAAGCATCGCAAAGAGCCTGTGTTAAAGCAGAAACGCGCGTACTCGCCAACGGGCGCAGAGCTTTTCATGTTAATGGAGCTCAGTGAACAGGCTGAAGAGCCTTGATTGTTTGCTGATTAATTCTGTCCTCTGTGGTGACTTTGCAGTTACCTCGGTACGGTACGACACCTGGCGCCATTCTGTTGTAGGTTGACCTCACTAAACTGCATGGTCCGAATTAAACAAGCAAACACTGCCAGCAACACGACTAATGACATTAGTTGAGGCACAGCCACTAACATTTTACTCTTTTTCTAAGGAATTAAATAAAAAGGGTCATTTCTGTCCATTTCGTGTGTCTGGGGTTCCTCGTTTTCAGAGCTACTCACTGTATGCATTCCCTCACATGTATTTTTTGTTTTATCTCACCACAGCTTGTGTTCCTGTGATAAAAGACTGTGTTTTGCTAGTACCCTGTGTGAGGCAGTGAACTGAGTCGGTTCTCATAACAAAGCTTCTGTCTCAGATATGGCTCCTCAGCACCAAGTTCTGATTGCAACATTTAATCAGTTTTAAAACAGTATACCATCCAGAACCACAGTTTTGGTAGGGAACACTAAACTTACATATGGAGTATATGCAGGATAGATTAGAATCACACCAGGACTGCATGACGTCTAAAGACCCTGACCTTCCTGGTATTCCTCCCAGAAACATGTATACATTCACAGGAATATTGCATCATTTTCTCAAGTGCAAGCTGGACAGAAGTGGAGCCCTTCACATACTGTGCAGTACGTGTGTCCCATCGCTGGTGAAATGTGCCGTACACTCAGCCTTTGTTCCGCTGCTGTGTAGAAATAAACAAACCTCACCACGCCTCCTCACGCAGTGAATTTCAAGGCCAAGTCTTAATTGAAAAGCTCGAGTGGGCCATTACATTTTGTGTAGGAGGCAGGAAAGAATAATTTGAATTTGCATCCTCTGTTCAAAGTGATGACTCAGACTCGACTAATGGCGTTTATCCAGCAGTCAAGTGAGAAACAACATTATTAGTAAATCATACTGACTTTTTCATGCTATGATTAGTCCATTAAATGCCCCAAATAGTTTTGAATTTGAATTAATCTCGATGGGTACCACCGGACATTGTAATTTGCAATCGAGTGAATAAATTCTTTCACTGATTCCGTAATTTGTTGGTCAAACGAGGAAGAACAGAGTATTTACAACAACACAATCAAGCAAACAATACCAGGTTTTACTATGAACACATTAAACATTCCTCGTATTTATATATATTTATATTTATATATATTTATTTAGTCACATTTCTTATAATAAGAAAACTCTAATAACTAGTTAATAAAAGTTGGGCAGCTAAACCTAAGAAAAATAAAGTAAGCTGTATGCAACGTAGGGAGGGAGGTGTAGCGAACTGAGAGAACACATGGGAACGGCAGCCTTACTATCTCCAGCCCCTCATTGAGATAAGGTGGAAAGGGAGTTCCATGAGCGTATCTTCAGCAGATACTGTCTGGAGTCTTCCCACACTCAGCTCTCAGTTAAGCAAAAATTGTTGATTTATGTGAATAGTTACCGGAGAAACAGGATCTTTTCCCCAAAATTGGTCAAATGTGAGTGTGAATTTTGAAAAATTACCAATTTTATTGACTCAGCAGGTTGTTTAAAATTTACAAGTTGAATGTTTCATACTTGGAGAGATTAGCTTACCTTTAGAGCACAGGACATTTGCACAACTGACTGATCCTATGACTAGACTTTTCTCAGCCCAGAAACTTTGACCGATCTCTTCTAAGCTGAACCATATGAGCTTTTCTGAACAGCATAGCAGGATCTGTATAATGCACCTTGTTAACCCTCGAGGCTAACCATGCTTCTAAGATGGATTAAACAGCAATCACCGAGGCAGAGGGCTCCCTGAGGTGATGGATTCAGAAGCCGCCCTCCTCCCTTAGGCGCAGGCCAGACAGAATGCAGGTCTTATCCAGGGCACATTGTGCAGGTCCTAACAGCACTATGTCATCAGCCTTTGTTGAAAGGCCAAGAAAGCAATTTTATTTCATTTAAATGTATAGTTTCTGTTTTTGTGGTCAAGCTGAATTCTCAAATGTGTGTGACAGAGGCTGGTGGATACCTCATATTAAAAAATATATATATTACATTTTCTTTTTTTTAATATTTCAAAAACTAAAGGTTTTGCTCATTCTTGCTGGATATGCAGCTTCAGCCTGTGGCGGCTGTGTTCATGAATGGCCATGCATTTTCGGCTGCACACACCATTAGCACATGCAGAATGTGCCTGTCATCATCCTGCTGGAATATTGTCTACATTCCCAGGAAAACGTGTTGCTTGGTGGCAGCAGAGGCACGTCTCTCTCAAACCCCATTATACAATAATTACTCATGGGCAGCTGATGCGCCTTTATACTTTCCCTAGATTTTGCCTTTAACTGCACCTTGTGGTCCACCTGGCACGAGCTTGGGTCCAGCTCAGCAGCAGTTTTTCCCGGGTACATGATATGTACTGTAACATGAACTGTATGCTGCAGCACATAAAGGGATTATAAACAGACGTGCTGTACCTCCTCTTTGATGAGCTAAACTCACGCATTGCCTGGAAAGACTGCAGAGCTACAACGTGACTGAAAAGCGTGAAGAGCCAAGGATGTTCTGGCAAACGATTGCTCTGTAAATCTTTGCTGGTAACCTGAATTTCATTATTTTGTCTGGACATAGATGTATTACCAATATTTGTGTGCTGCTAACTTGATACAGTGGTTATCTTCAATTCCCTGTAGTAAAAATGTGATTCATGGTTCCTCTTGGCTACATGTTGATGTGTCCCTGGATAAGACACTGAAACCCTGTACTGACACACTCATGCGTGTACAGCTGTACAATAGCAATTTCCCAAGGGACTCAAGAAGATACTGTGTGTCAAACAAAAAAGATTGTTACTTGACTATGATTGTATACTGATGACCATAGAAAAAAAGGAAACGTACCACTCATTTCTCCAGCGCCTTGCAACACAGTCCAACAAACTCACACAGCAAACTGACAAACTGCATCCCTTACTCTAAATGCAGTGATCAGCACGGCTGGCAACGCTGCCAAAATGCCCGAGAGCAAATCATGTGAAGTTAAGACCAGGACAAGCTCTCGCAAAGTTAAAGGGTAGAAGAAGGTTGAGGAGGGGCTGAAAAGACAACAGGGCACAGTGTGGGGTAAAAAGGAGCAGCAAATAATGAAGGCAGGCTGGGAAAGTCAGAGGAGGAAGCCTATCAGTGACCTTATCCCCTAGACACTACCGCTGCTGTATCTGCTGGTTGTGTCTGGAGAGGCAAGAACGTGCATTCCCAGGAAAGAGGGGAGATTAACATTCCTAAGATGCTACAGTATGAAGAGTTACAGTATGAGAGAGGAAGTCCCTGGGGAGGGCAGTTTCTAATAAGATGTGATGGAGAAGACTTTCTCACATGAGTTTTGCTGTATGCAAAATAATTGCAGTCAGTGAAAATGACCATTGAGCACTTAGCTCCATCTTGTTGATTACAAGAGAGAGGTGCACGGAAACACAGCTGTTTAATGTTCGTTTTCCAGCGTTCCTCATCTGACCCCATGGAAAACAGAAACAGTTGTGAGTGGGCACGTTGTGTTTGAGGGGAGGGGGACTACTTGGTTAAAGCTGTCAGTGAATGAAATATGGGTGTTTAAAAGGAAAGTATTGTGACATACAATACCACCACAAGTAAGCCACAGTGTGTGTGTGTGTCTAATGACATAGGACGACCACTGTCTGTCTGTTTGCCCTCCCTCTATTTCCTATGAACTTGTCTGTGCTCCTGAGACAAAGGCCTCCTTCAGCGACTCTGTGCTGGCTGGGGGACCTGCAGAGGCTTTGGATGGGATATTTTGAAAAACACACACAGAAGCAGTGCACATATACACGTTTAAACATGTATCAATTTCACTTTAAAAACATAACCACAAATGCAGGTGTACTTTATGTTAATGTGAATGCATGCGCTGTGTCAGCTGCCTGGTCTTCAAAGCGTATTGAATGCTAAGGTTTCCTTATACTCTTAAAGTGATAAGTAGGGTCAGAATATACGTTATAATGCACCTAACATTCCTTCTCACAAGTATATTTTGAGAGCGTGCTGGACTAAATATACGTGCACCTGTGTCCCACGATTATCGCTTTCTCCGTCTCTGGGCACTTTTTAGCGTGTTACTGTGTCTGTCTAGATTTCACTGTGTGGGGGTGGAGATGACAGAGACCGTCTGTAAAGCCCTCTGAGGAGTCAGGGGAGGCGTGGGTCTGTTCTCAGATGCTTCCCTCCGTGACCTCGGACCATCATAAATCTCATAATTCCTTCATTCCAGTGTCAAACAGCGCGACACTCCCATGTGCTGCACATATTCCTGTTTTCCACTGCTGGAGAGTAACTAGTCTCTATACAGCTCCAACTTTTGGTCAACACCACAAGGCCTTCACTGGATATGTGGCCTCTTTCTGCTTCACTTTTCCTGTGTGCTATGTTGTCATTTGATTAAAATAAAAATAATAAACATTTAGTAATAATATGTTTGACTTGTTTGCCTATTGTGATCTATTTGATATGCTTTGTGTATGTTTACAGTACAGTATGTGTGTATGTCTTAGTGGTATTAATCCTTGTACTGTACAGTAAAGCTTTGTGATCAGCGTCATTTCATTTTCCGTCTTTGCCCTTTTCTATGTTCTAAATGGACCAAGCCGGTGTCAATCTTCTCTATGAGCCAATAGATGATGTATTTGGGAGGGAGGTGGGATTAACATGGTTCCGTGAATGGATACAAAGCAAATGACATAAACCTTAAAAGTATCGAGTGACAGTTAGTTCAATAATTTGAATGTGTATATGTTTTGTTCCCGTGTAAGAGGAACTATGTGCAGCACCAACAGCTGCTTTCGGGAGTTTGTCCTGTGGGGCCACGGCCTTAACCGTTTAGGTCTTGCTAGTTAGCTTTAGCCCGTGCTAGCAAGATGAATAAAAAAGCCTTCGCGCTAACCCATGTTGTAGCCACGACGATAAAGAACGACATGTTCCGTGGTGGTGGACGGTTAACGACACAGGCCGACACGCAGACACGTGAGTGGACAAACGTAACGTCTCTGCATGTGGTGAATGAATGATTCTAATACACGAGAAGCTCAAGCTGGCGCCAACTACAGCTTATTGCACATGCACAGACCTACAGCAGCAGCAGCAGCAGCAGCAACAAAAAAACAAATAAAGTGCAGGTACCCTCCAGCAAAAGCCTTCAAGGTAGGGATCTACTAACAAGGTAGAGGATCTCACCAACACAGGACTATTTTTAGCCTGGATGCTGCTGCTGCCAACAATTAGAAGGCAATGGTCTGCGTTTACACAGCGCTTTTATCAGAATCATTTATTCACCTTTTCGCTCACACTATCGCACACACTGATGGCAGTGAGCTGTCAAGCAAGGCACTGGCCTAACCTGTTGAAACGATATCTGGGAATCAGATATGAAATACATGGGTAATGTGTAAAGAGCTGTTAACACTAATGGACCATTGTGTGAAGTTGATCAGCTGATCAGTGAGTCACTGACTTTATGTTTCCACTATCAACAAGAAAGGTTTTCAGGCTTTTGATGGCGCTTAGTGGGTCTTTCAGCATATAGAACGTTGATGGTTTGGTTGTAGGGGGTTATAAAGGGAGTGGGAACAAAGCCTTTAGTTACTGCTCATGACTGAATAGCTAGATGTTGCAGTACACCATATTCATTGTGCCAAAAAACGTGCACATGAGTCTTTGTGTGTGAATATGTGTATTCAAAAAAATCTACACAACGATAGGCTTTAAACCTAGAGCTACCACGCTGTTAGTTTCCCCCAGACAACCACAATCTTTAAATGGCAATTAAAATTCCAGAAAGCCCTAAAACTAGTAAGAAAGTGAGGATTGGTTAATGGGAAGAAGGGACAGCAAGAAAATGAAAGAATGTGGCAACAAAGAGACAGGAAATGAGGGAATAAAAGAAGAGAAAGACCACTGATTGAGAACGACATGCTTGCTATCATGTTTCTACAAGATTTGTTGCTTTAATATAAACTCAGTTAATTCCAGTGTAAGAGGAGTAACGCTGTGTTACACTGGGCAACAATGGGGCAACTTCAAAGACTATATACCTGTTAACAGTGATCACTATCACTACTCAATATATGCTTTATTTGGTCTGGGATTTGATCAGGAGTATTCTAACCTGTGGCCCTGTGAGACCTTGGCAGCTAGGGAACCGACTTCCTCTCGTGCTTCTGCTGCATTTATTAGTCAGATTCATGGCGACGTGTGTGTAGATTTACTGCTCACTTCATCTTGAAAGCTTTTTTATTGTTGTAATGTTAACCCCAAAAGAACATACTAAGTCCCAGCGCAGGCATATATCACATACAGGAGCTCTGCCTGTGAATTGAAACCCTGTGGTTTCTAATACGCACACATGTGGGATGGCAGACACTTAAAATTAAATGTATAAACACACACAGACACGCACACTCACACACTTTCTGTACCTACGTGTCCCAGCTGCCCTTGAAGATACCGTGGCTTCCTAAAGTCCAAGGATTAAAACGTAGGATTAATAAACACATTACTTTGTAGCTGGATTAACTCTCCATTAAAGGTGCAAACATCGCCACTAACACAAATACCAGTTATGAATATTGTGTACACAAATGTGCAGCTACAATTAAGCACATGGATAGGGACAGTTGAATGTGATATACCCTGCACTCCCAATGCAAGTACAACTTACTTCAGTTCTGACCTGAGGCTTTGCTTCTCCTGAGCTTCAGAGGAATGTGCCGTGTAATGTTGTTATAGGGCGGCTGAAAGGTGTACTGGAGGCTGGATGTAGGAGGAGGTGCCATGAGGAGGGGGTTGAGGGAAGTTGTCTCTCAGCATTTTTTCTAAACGGTCCCAATCTTGACAGCTCTCCTTTCTTGAGGCCCACCTCTGCCCAGGTAGCAGCTACTATAGCACTGTTTGAGAGAGACATTTTTACTTGAAAGGGCTCAGAGGGCGAATAAATTTGACAAAGGAGTTCAAACTGCGGAATTTAAAGTGCCACTGAATCCGGGTGGGGGATTGGGTGTGGAGCGCAGGGGTAAAGTAGCATAAATGGAGCAGGCCCTTTGGGGAGGCTGTCTACTCAAGGCTGATCCCACCAAGTTTAATCCTTGATATCACGTGAGCAAAATCCCAATGCTGCCGGTACTGTCTCCTCCAGCAGCCCGTGGATGTGGGTTTATCAGCCTGAGGATGGATGTGGGGCAGCTCGTCACTGATTCCTGCCTCTGTGCTTGCTCTGCGTTTTCCTGAATTGGATATAGGGCATGGAATGGGCAGATAAGGTCATAAACGTTTTAACTTTCAGAGCGCAGTCTCTGTTCCAGCTTGTGAACCACACCTGATATACATGAAGTACATTTTTTTGCTGTATTTCAGCATAAACGCACGGCTTCTTGCTATAATATATAAAACTATGTAACTAAATAGAAAAAGATATGTATTTAGGAAACGATAAAGTTGTTACTCATTCACTTCCCATTCACCTTATTTTTTGTGTTTCTAAGTCTGAGCTTTTTATATTGGCTAGTTGTTTGCCTTCATAGCTGGAGTAAGCAGACAGTGACAGGAAACGTGGGGTTGTATGGAGACAAGGATGACATGCAACAAAGCCCCCTGTTCAGACTTGAACCATGGTCTGTGTCCTAAAACACATTCCAGACTATCAGCTTATTGCATATTTTGTGAAAAATCTCTGATGGCAGTTCGTGATACAGATCATGTGTGTGCTGTGAATGAATTGACTGAAAGCCCAGTCGCCCTTGCAACAGCAATCTGTAATTTAGGTGAGACTTTCTGAATAAATAAAACTTGACAACTGGAACAGCTTAACAACAACCTTAGCCTCTCCAGACTGGACTGCTGAGAGATCATGTCAGCTTAGTTACTACTTTGACATGTTTTTTGTTCAAAAATGACTCTTTCAGGCCACATTTAAGCCTCTGTAGGTTACCCATTGTGGTGATTATTCAAATCTATATCATTTAGTTATACAGGTCTCAATTTGCACATGAACAAACTGGTTACAGCTTAACAATGCTCAAAGGAGTTCTTGGTGTTCAAGGACTCTTTGAATTCTGCTCTGAAATATAACATTTTAGAAGGCAGTGACTACTTTCAGGCAGTGATTACAGCTACAGTAGCAAAAAACTAATTGTAGAGCCCAAAGATGTTTTGTTGTGAGATAGTTGTGCCTCTCTGGTAACATGAGAACATCTCAGTTTTCTAAAGCACACTTTTTTATTTCTGTGCTACACTATAAATTTGAAAGATTCTCTGAAACTTAAGTTAAATTCAAAGCTATGCCATGTCAGACGATTCGTTAAACCAAAACTTAACAACCAAGCCAATGACTGTGGACAAGCAATCGCCTGTTTTCTGTGTTCCACTCCCACACAGGTGCACTCACCCACACTCCAGGTGCACTGATCTCATCAGCACAACACAGTGCACCTAACAAATTCAGATTATAGTTAATCCATGACATGTCAAAACATCTGTCACTGGCTATGCAGGATATACTTCAAACAGACTGTCACAAAGGTCACTGTGAGCGAAGCCATAAATGAACAAGCTGAGTTTGTTACAATGTTTAACACGTTACAGTGTTTTTCATTGTGCTTTGAGTTTGACAACATGCAGGTGAGGCAACTGAACCCCTGGCTAATCCAGTAGTAACTCCTTATTTAAATAAGGAACATGGTTGTAAATGGTCAAAAATAATGGGGTTAAATTTTAAATTAAATTTTAACACAGAGATGAAAAATTTATGGTTGGCACAGATGTAATGTAACATTGATTATATCAGAAATGCTGAGATAGTAAATTCCTTCCCATACAAAAAGATGTAATTTAGCATATTCTGACTTAAATGTTTTTTATTCCTTTGTAAAGCTAATGAAAATGGAAAATGTTGATGAAAAAAAATAATAATTCAAAACCAGCAGCCACTTTTGACCTTTGCCCTGAAAGTAACAGCTTTGACCCAATGCTTAACCAAATTTCTCTCGTCAAGTGACTTACCAGTCCGCAGTCATCTTCCTCAGTTCAAGATCTCATGTCAAGCGTTGCTGAAATGTCACAACACACATGCTCTCTCTCCCTTTGTGAGACACTCATTCGCTTGTCAGAGGAGGCCGCACAGCTCTTTAGTTGCATCAAATAGCTTGTTCAGCACAGTTTAGCAGCAAAGGACAACAACCGACCGTATCGGCAAAATCCATATCCCAATTTCCTTGACGTCCCATGGCAGGCAGTGTTTCATCACAGTGACAGCTCCTTTAGCTGGATGTGGAGATAGTATTATTACAACCTCAATAGAAATCTTAAAAGGGCCGTTTCTCGCGTCTGTCAGGAAGAATGGTTAATGTTACGCTTTCACTGGAGGCTCATCATGCATGTTCATTTTCAACACTGATGGATAGTGTGATGCACTTCATCATCACTACCTTTCCAGAGAACTGGAATGTGTAAAACTTAGAAGCTTCAGGGCCATTTATAATTCACCTTGAGATGAACGCAATGACAGAAGGGTAGCGGTACACCTTGATGATATTAGTGTCCATTGTCGCACATGGCCTAATGGCTACTCGAACAGGATATTGACCCAAGCAAAGCATGCCTGCCTGGCTTTATGATTCTTATCAGAATGAATGAAGCTGTGGATCCTTCTGAGAGCGATACTTTAGCCAACTATTCATAGTCATTCATCATTGAGGCGGGAAGTGAGATTCCTATATCCATTAAGCGAAGATAGATTCACAGTTCCCCTGTGACCATTTAAGAGAGAAAGAACGTCCAGAGGAGGTCAACTCTGGTGAAATAGCCTTGAACCTACCTTGAAATCTCAACGCATTAATTTTAGATGAACTGCAACACGTTAAATGAAAGTTGTAGGTCTTGTTTTTTATCCAAACGATTAATTGGCAAAAGTAAACATTCAGTTTCACAGTTCAGTACAGATAAAGGTCATGATATACACCAAAAGCAATAGCCTCTGGCTTAGAGCACACATTTACTATTGAAACCAAATTCCAGTGTTCCAGTAAATTACAATTCTTTCAAGTTCATTCAAACACAGTTTGTGTCATCATCACAAACCCACTAAATTGCACCATAATACAGTGAAACACACATTTTTTGTTTTTGTTAGCTGTGTGCAATGCAAAGCAAGACGTGATTTGTAGCTGCCTCCCCCTCAAAGAGGTGAAGTGTGCGACTCTAAATTGTGGGATGGAGTTTTCTTAGCCAAGATAAGGCTGCCGCATTCAAGGATGTTTGGCGACCATCTCAATTAATGCTTTTGAAATGCCATCTCTCATTAAGCCGTGAGAGCAGGGGCAACTCGGCAGCCAAAAGACAGTATTGAGCTTTGAGTCTCAAAGGAAAGGATGGCTGCAACACCAGATACAGCATCTGCCATTGATTCAATTACTCCCTTGAAAATAGATTTCTCTGGGTTAGAGAGCAGGGCCAGGCTGGATATTTAATGACTTTTGTCAATAAGCTTTATGAGTCCAGTTTGCAGTCCTCTAAATTAATTGGGAATAGTCTTCAAAATTTCATATCTGTTTCTAAGAGTCAAGTTTTTACAGATAGATTTTCAACAGTTTACAATTATTAGCATGTGGCTATGTCTTCAATTGTTTTGTCAATTCTTCAGCAGCTTGTTGTAGGCATCTACTAAATCCTGTACAGTACTATAGTCACTGCACTGCCTGCCCTTGGTTTAAGCCACTTAAAATCTTATGCCCAACATCCCTAAAGAACAAAAGAGAACTTTATATTTATGACTAATGTTCTCCTTTGTCATGAAAAGACATCAGGGAGTTCTCACTGTATGGTCGCATTAGCTGGAGAAAGTGACATTGTGCTCTATCGTGTATCGATCAATCATAAGCAAAACAATAGTTGAATTGTGGGTTCATTGCACTTTGTGGTGCAACGCTCATACTCATGTCTTTGTTACTTAGCAGTCTCCTTTTCTGGGGTTCTTGTGGTGAGACCGAAAGCCCACTGATGTGACATACAGTATATCTCACTGAGGGGGAGGTGGCAGGCAAAGAATAATCTGGTTAGAGAGAAAATATGCACCACAATAGGAAGAAGTGCAGCCAAAGCAGTGTGCTCTGGCACGGCCATAGTGGCGTGTGTGTTCATCTTTGAAGTTAGCATCTTTTAGAATGCAGAGAAAGGGATTTAGTTCATACGGAGTGATCCAGCCTGTCAAAGAACCTGCCTGCTCTCTTTTCTGTTTTTTTCAGGTTTTTGAAGAAAGATATTCTTAATTTTTCAACTGTGTGGAGGTATTACCAGATGCTGAGCATTTTGACTGCAACTGTATTTGTCAGGCTTAAGCCGACAATGATGGCTCAGGCTTTTATAGCTTAAAAACAATCTGTCTAAAGAAGTGAAGAAATAATGGGTTGAGGATTGGCTTGTAGAAGTACTGCAATGTGAATCCTCATCTCAATCTTCACATCTTACTTGTGTTTTTGAAAACCTGGCCTCTGCGTCTGCCAGTTTGTATTTGCCCACACTGGCCACTTTTAGAGGCACGCTAACGGTGCAGAGTCTATGACTGCACTCTGCGCCTTATTATATTCTTCATAGCTCTTTGGGCCCATGAAACATAAGGGACTGTGTCAGTAACATAATACTGTATGTCATGATACAGTATGTCAAAAGTGTCTATTGTTGTTACATTACAGAGATGTTTTATATAAATAGATAGATAGAGTGTATTTTCCCACTTGGAATTGGATTTGTACAAGTTCTGGCCGCACATGAGCACAATAAGAGTCAAAGTAAGTGCAATTTGTTTCCTAACTGCAGAGTAAAAGAATTTTCCCAAAATAATGTTCTGAATGCACAAACAACCAACTTAAATTGAAACAGTTTGCAGTATTTTGTGATTCTGAGAACACGCGCCTGCTTTGCCCTTTGTGATTTGGATTAACCATGCTAGATACAGAATGCAGAAATTTTAATTGTCTCCTCTAGTGTTGATGGGTTATAATAACTAGAGTGCTGTCCCAGAGCAGTTTTTAAATTATGTGGCACAAAAACGATTTGATCAACCCCTCTGGGTCTTCATCTAATTGTGCATTAGATGCTTGTAGGGATCTTACATTTGATAAGAGTAATTAAGGAGAAAGCAAAGGTCTAATTAAGCAAATTACCTTGTTGCAGAGAAGTGTGGGGTGAAAAGCCTTCCCTGACTGAGTTGTCATTCCACTTCATCATCAAGGTTCATCTAATCACTAGGAAAGGTCTCAGCGTCCAATATCTTTATGCATTTACATTTTTATACAGGTTTCTGTACACACCTGCAGCATTAGGGTCCAACATTTGAATGTAGTTGTCGGACTAAAGTGTTCATGTGTTCCATAAATATGCTCATGAAATGTATGGAAATACTCAGCTTTAGATCAATCTGCATTGCTTTTTGCGTGAATCTACTCTAGTCCTTGTCAGATCTTTTCAGAGCCTTTTCCACTTTACTGTGTGGAGTAATCCAGTCAGTGCTGTAACACAATCTTTTTTGTTTTTATGAACGAAGCCAGCAACTGTAGTCTGTTATGATCAATATTAAACTGTTAAAAGACCTTGGCAAACTGAGAGACATTTCAGAACAGCACTACTGACTTAATAATCTGAGAACCTTATTTGGTAAGGCACTTGTCTATAAATCGTGGATTGGTAGTATTGAGTCCTGCCCACATGTTGAAGTGTCCTTGGACAATAAACTAAAGGCCTGTAGCAGTGCCATCATCTGCGTTCTACTGTCCAGCAATAACGTCCTATAGCAGTCAATACCATATAAACTCCAAAGTCTTGGGCTTTTATTTTAATTTGGTGTGTAGCTCTGCCTAATACAAAAACTTCAATATTACAATGACCTTTATATCCATGATGACAATTTATGTAAATGTCCCTCTACAACTGCATGTACTTGACTGCATGTCAAGAGAACAAGGTCAGATTGTTCCCATTTCGTTCTAGTGCGTTTAACAACAATAAGACACTCTAACTGGCCATAAATTCAGCCCTGGCCCCCTGTTGCGTGGATTCATTTTGGTGATGGTGGTAGAGAAACCTCAGGAGGGGAATTGGAAGTAGATTCTATTTATTATTTGTGTCCTGTGTCCTGGCTGGCTGCTGGCATGGTTAGATGGTGCTCCTATCTGTTGGTGATACCGAGCCAGAACCCTGGAATGAGCAGTAAGTGTGTTGACGTGAGGGCTCAATGCCATCTGGGCACTGGGATTGACGGGATGGCGGTGATAACTCTCTGTACAGTTCAGATGGACAGGAAGATGTCCCTATTCCCTGCTGTGATGGCGACACCAAACCCCAGTGCTAAAGATGAATGGTTCCCACTTCTATGAAAAATCACCCCTGGTTTCTTAAATGTAGACCAAAAAATGGGAAACCCAAGATGATTTTCATTATAATTTTAGCGGCTACTTTCACATACTCTAAGCAACCTGGCTAATGGCCATAAACTCATTATGGTCTAATTCGGACTTCCTTTCCTGCCATCCAGGTCCAATATTACCACCTGCCAAGTGCCAAATGCTGGTGAAATTTCTGTTGGCGGATAAATCAGGAGGGCTCCATTGTCACTTAGGTCTTTGCGTTTCTGAGATTGTACCACTGGGGATATGTAGGGCATAAAAGTATTACAAGTGTTAAGTAAATACTTGCTAATGTATCTTTTTAAGTAACACTGCCAATTTAACTAACTAACAAGTGTTAAATTAACTTGGCTTAAGTGAGCAAATAATACACAAAAAAAAAACAGGCATAAGACACACATGGGCGTGCTATTGTATTTCAAGGCTCTATTTTGATTGATTTAAAGTCTCATTAAGTCCCGGGTCAAGGTTTGACATAGCACTGTAACTGCAGAATTATTTGAATGTAGTCTCTGACGAAGGCTTTAGCTTTGCTCAGGATATAGGAGAAGTCAGGAATGTGGCCTATCATGGTGGTAGATCAGACAACCTCTACGAAAAGCACCCTCTCTGTACTCACAGAGTCCCATTCAATAGTTGCTGATTACATCTCTGAACATACCTATTACAATTAGATGTGTGTTGCTGATTAACAAGGACAAGTAGTCAAAGTAACTGATACTTGAAACTAGATGCAACACTGGCACGTTTGTTTGGGTTCATTAACATTTGCTGTGGAAACCGATAATCACGTAAGGAAAAACTGTTTTTATATTTTATTGTTGTACGTTTTCTAGAGCTAAGGGATTGTAATTACTTTAGATTGTGTAGCATAGGCTGTAACCCATAGCGAATAATTGTACAACTAAAGAAAGAAATCCATTTATTGTGTCAGCATAACTGACCAATGAATTGAGCTTAGTCTTTAAGTTTATTTAAAAAGGTCATGTTTGCTCTTTACTGCTTAACCTGATATTTGATTTGAGTTTGATCTCTCAAACATGTCTTCTATTATTCATTGTCAGGCGGAGGCTTGAGAATAAGATGTTATGTGACAGTAATTCTGAAAGACCCTTATACAATGTGAGGAGAAAACATGAAAAAATGACGTATATAGTCATTATAAAACATCCAGTATTTCTTTTGTTTAATCGATTTAATGGCAATGTCAATTGTATGTGCTGAAATATGACAACCTATTCCCTGTTTGCTCTTTATCTGAGAATGTAACAAAAGTGATGCAGTGTTGCCAATTTAGCTTCTCTTTCGCCAGATAAGCAACTTTTTAGGTGCCTTGAAATACCCTAACTTGCTGCATTAAAACAAACAACAATGCAAATGTTTCCAGAGGGAAATGCAAAAAGCACAACTAATGTGTCATTAGTAAATTAAAACAAACAATTATAACATTCCACTTAAGTAGCTTAATGAGTCATCATAGCAACACCTAGTGTGTCCCAGCTGCCACTTCTTAGTGCCTCATTACGTTTTTTCTCCTGTAATTGTACTAAGATAATAAGTAGACTTATGATACCATTTGTTTATTATCACTTTACAATCACATTTCAAAATTATCAACAATAAATGCAGTGTGACGGTTCATCAAATGGTTGTACAGGATTCTGTTGGATGAAACTTGTGTGGGGTGGAGAAAAAAGCAGTTGAGAAAGAAAAAGGCTTGTTAGTAAACTAAGAAGCTGCATGTCTATCACCTTTTCCTCAGAAATAATAAACTCCATCATACACAACAGCACATGTCCTGAGTCTTAGCAGCTTACTTCAATTATTGGGGGCCAAAATGCCTGTTAATCATTCAAATTGTTCTTATAAGGTTCTAAAATGTTTCTAGCTTGGTTTCTACCTTAGTAACTTTATGGTGACAGAAGTTGTAAGGCCACAGTGCACTTGACCCAGTCCTCCATTATATGGAGTTTTGACCTGTACATGTAACCTTTCTATCTAATAATTTGTGCATAAGACTGTCAGCTAAGTTCCTGTATGGTAAATTAGATTTAAAGTAGCAAAGATCATCTACATTTGCGCCTTACTCCCCACGAGTGTGCGCTTGTACTCGTTATTCATATGCTGAAAACATTACTGATCTCAGATGCTAATGTAGTTTCATAGCCTCTGCCCAGCGTTTGAGCCCTCACACACGCCAGGGCCTTGATTAAATTTGTTGCTCCAGCCATCCAGCCTCCCGGCAGCCAGACGACTGTGAATATGAATGAGACACTAACGTTGAATGTTGTGAGGCTGTGTCCTTGCTTTTCCTTTCTTGTCGGCTCATTATCCTGGTCGGCTTCCTCCTTAACTTCTTTTCACTCTACTGTCTTTGCCTCTCACCCATAACTTGTCAGCGCTGACTTTCACACTGGAATGTAACAAACAGCTGTACAGATACAAACACAATGACATGCCAGACCTCAGAGATAATGCATTTCCTTGTTTCCTAAATAACCGATCATAAAAGAATGATTAGAAATACACCTCCTAGATGAGATTTCACTGACTATGGACTATATGGTTATTATAACTTGCATTAGTCAGCTTTGAATAGTAGCCGTTTCAAACAGCAGAGAGAGATAATTTAAAACATGATGACAGAAAACTGCTAAAATCACCCTCATGACTGGCGATCCAGACGGCCTGCAGCAGAAGGGAAAGCAGACACAAAATGTCCCACGCTGCTGAGTCCAGCTCTTTTGGATCACACGCTTGCTTTTTGTAGAGTTCTTGTTTATTTCTATTAATGGGTGAATAGCGAGATGCGTGGGGCACTCTCTTTTAGGTTCGGGGCTATTTTGGGACTAGGCTGGAAAGGCAGCTGGAAAGATTTAAGAAATACACTATTCTATGGACTAGCCCTATGCACAGTTGTGTATTGGGTGATACTTGAGCTTTTGTGCATTGGACATCTCATCACATGCCAAACATAGTGTGGTCTTTTTTTCTTTTTTTGGTTTAGCACATTTCTATTTTTACATTCAAAGCCTTTCCTTTGTTTAGCATCTTGCCCAGAATTGATTCCCTATAAATTTAGTCACAAACGTTGTATTGTCAAATGTTATGAATATGGCGTAAAATATGTAACTTTATGTTAAAAGGAAAAGTGACACACACACACAGAGCCCTATTAAAACTTCCTCACCTCATTTGGGGTCTCTGTCAGTATTGACAGGCTACGGTTCTGGACTGACTACAGTCAGACAATCTCGGAGAGGAGAGTAGACGCCTGGCCCTGCCAAATGCAATTGCTGGACAGCCCTCGAGGGTCCTGGAGTGTGAGAAAGTCTCGTGTGGCATCACTGGAAACAAATCCAATATGGATTCTACTCTTAGTTCACCATTTTGGCAATTTGTCTAGTGTATACAACAGAAATTAAATCAAAACAATAAAGTATCATATAGCCTGTAAAAGGTTTGTGAATAAATACTGTACTGTACAGTACACTGCTCACTTTATTACAATAGGTGTGGGTACACCTGTAAAATACCAGTCTAGATTTAAAAAAATAAAAATTTAAAGACCCACAATAAATTATCATACAGCCTACAGTACCTAACAAACCAAACAAAAATATTTTCATACTATGTTTATTACTGAGTTCATAGTGGATAATCTTAAAGTAGATCATACTGAGGCATTTTAGCCGCTTCATTTAATTTGCACTTAATAAGCGCATATCATGTTAGTTTCCTGCACTCTTGTCTAGAAGTTATTCAACAGTACTAAATCACACCAGTATACAGTATTGTAAAAGAAAGTGTGTCTAAGAGAGAGAGGAAGAATAAATTCAAAGTAACAAGACAACTATAATGATAACAGCCAAACATTTCAGAACCTTTTAACATTATACTGATAACAATGATAATATAAGTCTGTGTAATCATATACAATTTTTACAAAGTTTAATCTCTAGTATCTAATAACAATGTAAATGTACGGTGATGATTTCTTTTTCTAAGCGTGACTTGCATGAAAATGGGGTTTGGTAAGTTTCCTCCCATTTACATGTCAGTCACACGTAACTGCTTTTTAGTCATTCATACTCTTTTCTCTGAGTGCTTGGGACCTCTATAGATTGCAGATGATCACCAAGTCTAATTTGAATTAGCTTATGAATTTAATCACTATACTACAGTAATCGTTGACCAATAGGAAAATTTTGCTTAAATGTCGCTCTGTCAGTTTCAGATTTGTACTCAACTAATAACTTATTGTCTTTATATATTACTGAAATTAATGTATACGTGAAACAGAAATGCATTTTATACTTTTGAGGGCAAAAAAATATGCTTAGCTGGTCAGATTCGGTTGTATTTGACTAAATGTGTTACAAGGTCATGGAGGCCTCCAGTGATTCATTGCCACACATGCTTTAAATGTTAAGGAAACTACAGGAGGGGATCGCTCCTATTCCAGGAGGTCTCCAGAGATCAGGTGTCAGTCTGCCTACAAAGAAATGGGGAACATCATAAACTTAAATGGATAACAAATGATACAACACATGCAATGATTTATTAGGTGCAGAAGCTCGTCCAAACCATACTGCTTCTCCACCAGACAAACACCGTGCTGGATGAGAAGTAAAAAATAGCAGAATGCTTAGGAAGGTGATGGATAGAGAAAATGGAGAGAGAAAGATGGCCTGCCAGAAGGGGAAAAAGAAGACGAGAATGGAGGGGAAAGGAAACCGCTTTCTCTTCAGCTCCCTGGCACCGTTTCCCACTAATCAGAATCCAGCTATTACCAATGTCAAAGTGCTTTTGCGGGTCATTATGAACCAGACATATTGTCAGTGCCCTCAAGAGTCTTTGCAACTTGAGCTCCTCCAATTTACCTCAAAATTTATTGCTCAGAAAAAGACTAACATACTTAATACAGATTGGAATGTGCCCCTACAATAGACTTTCCAGACCTGATTGAATATTGTGTATCAGCTCTGGTTTTTAATTTGGATTTTTTCCACAGGGTCTGGCAAAATCCTCTGCCACCAGCATGTTTCTTCTTCTGGAAAGGTTGTCTATTTATTTTGATGTAAAATTGGATAGCAGGTGCTTTCCGAACTCTAAGAAAATACAACGAGATACAAAGACACATTTTAGGCCTATCTTCCAGAGCTTTTCATCATCTTCTAATTGGCCCATCTGCAGTCAAGACAGGCTGGACTCGCTTGAGCAACTTGCTTCATTGGGTGGTATCACTCCCTGTGCCCTCTGCAGTCTTGAAATGACCCCTATGTTTGGCACTTGAAATTTTTCTATTTCCATTTTTTTTTTTTCAAATGTCTTGTCAGACTGGAACAGTTTTGGAAGATAAAAAAGCGATATGGCCAGACCATAGGTTTAAAGGTTATGACAATCTGAAATTCCCGTAGGTTCATTCAACTGTTGCAGTTGGGTGAACAACAGCTAATTTAACTGAACTATAAAGAAACGAGTTTGGTTTGAGAGAAGAAACTACAATTGCAAATACATTTTAGGGATGCAATTGTCCTCATGTTCAGTTTTTGTCGACTTTTGTCGTGTCGTGTCAGCTACCACAGTATGAGCATTCCTTTCTGTTTTTAAACTGTCCTCCATCTCATTAGTCACATCATTGCAAACTGACTGACTGAAACACCTGGTGTGTAGATGTACACATGAATAATTCGTCATATTAAACCAGATGTTTGATTTCTGTATTAGTTTGATCAAATAATAGATCAAATACAGTCTAGAGATTTTTTTGTTGAATACTAAAATAATTAGTTAGTTGTGTTTTTTACTCTTTACCAGTGTATGGTTAGATTGCCAGATTTTAAAATTGCAGGCATATTTTCATTTGTAGTTTGAAATATGTTTTCTGTTAATTAGCAGCATTAATGTGAGATCCTACATCTCTGATCATTGGTCTGGACAGCATGGGCTGTGGATAGACTTTTTTCTTCTGAGAGATTGGTCTTTGATGTAGTGCTTTGATTTGCTTAGTTTTATCAAGCACTTGAGAGACTGACCTTGCAGTAAAAGCAAACTCCCTAAACACAGTCTGGTCTGAATCCTTTGCTTCTTGCCAGTCTTTTCCCAGTTGGGCTGTGTTGGAAGCCAAATTGTCTTCTTTGCTGAGGCTTTTTTTCCCATATTGAGTACTTTTGCTGTTGGGGAGTCTCCCAGTTTATCTCTATCCGTATCAGAGGTGGCTCCCCGCTCTAATCAATTTTTGCAAGAGCTCTTGATGCTTCTGGGCTAAAAGGAATCAATGAAGGCGCAAAGAGCCCAGCATCTCTTGCACCCTCTGATTCCCTCTGTCTCACTCATTTCCTTGTGGCATGGTGGAGCTAAGCTTGATCATCTCAATTCAGACTACCCTCCTAATTGCCTCATTTGAGAAAATGGGGCTATTGGGCCCATTTTCTCTGCTACTTCACCATTGATGTTTCAAACAGGGTTTTATATAGCAATGCAAGACTGTGATGTCTTGTTATAGTGTCTTCCTCCATTCAGCAGTGCCCATAATCCATTAGATCAACAGTGGGATTCACAATCCAGTTCTTCTGTCCCAAGAAGGGAAATACACATTTTACAGGGCTATTGAACCATTCTCATAATTAGAGCCAGCCTCACTGGTCTCAGTTTTTAATAGATTTGACCTCAACACCTTGAATGTTTTGATTCAGTATGTCTGCAGGTTCCTTGCAAATGTTCTGTTCAAAATCCTGCAGAACCTGATATTACCATAAACTCAAGTTTGGAAGGGATAAAGATCTAAAGGGCGAGGGGATACACAAAGTGCCAGCATGAGGAGAATTTGATCCTGAATCTAGGTCTGCTGCACAGTAGTGGAAATATGGGGGGCTTGGGGACCTGACAGAGACATAATTCAATATAGCCTCAGGAAAGATGGAAGGTGAAAAGCATAGACATTCTTCCAAAGGACCAATACCATTGAGGAGGCATTTGAGTATTCACTAGTTGGTTATTGGGGTCAAGCTGTACAATGCAGGATTCAAAATGTTTGTGGTCAGTGAAAATCTGTCTAGTAGAGCTAGACATCTCTTGTTGCAGGGACAAAAAGCCACTCATCAAAGAGCATGACAGATCATTTTCTCAGTCGTCTATACGGTGCGATCAAAGGCCGATGAGCAAGCAGACTCACGACTATCAGAATTGTGGCTCCTGCAGAGTAAAACCAATAGAGTTCCGCCCAATGTCTGTGCCGACCAGATGGATCCCCAGCACAGGAAAAATCTGGTGTATTGTGAATGAAGGAGAACAGAGCCACTTGTCTGGCAGGGTCCTGCAACAGACTGTGTTTATGATAGGCAAACGTCCAAGAGATAAAATGTGCACTGTTTGCATGTGAAGCTGCCAATGGATGAATGCATAGGGTTAACAAACTAATGAGAATATGAACCACTCTATGCTAATCACAAATCCAAAGTTTTTAGTGTGATAGTTGGAACTGGTCAAGTGGCTGCACTATAAAAATTTTCACTGTTACACTTTTTTTTGATGATTCTAAAAAGTGGCTGTGTACTGTACATGTCAGTTGATGATTATGTTGAAAACACTGAGAATTATCTAAATGGGCAGATTTTCATTTAGACATCTTCAGAGATATGTTTCAATGTAAATATTTTTCTTCTCAAGCAGTGTTGTGACAGGCAAACAAAAGCTTCTACACACTTGTTGGTTCCCCGGGTGTGAGGGGAGGATGGGGAACCAGTCAATCTCTCCCTCAATGGTACATTAGGCCCTTGCAGTGTTCAGTGCCACTTGAAAGTGTAGCTCTGACCTTTCAACTGTGCTCTAATTACATTCATGTCCTGGGGTAGGCAGCAAACCACAAAACAACCCATCGTCTTTTATGAACTCACCACTGGGACATTGTCCCAGCCGCCCATCACCTGGGATCTTGGCTGCCCCCAGTATTCCCCTCCTGCCGATCTCCCAGTATGCAGAGCAGGCCAAGTTGAGCAATGCCACTTCTGCAAAGGCATCTGGCTTCTTTCACATGTCAGCCATATTGGCTCAGAACTGGGGCCCCCTACCCAACTGGGCCTTCTGAGGTTAGTGGGTGTCAAGGAGATGAGTAGAGAAGGTTGGGTGGCGGTTAGCAGCCAACCCGTGTCAGACCCCTCAGCTCAGTGTGGGCATCTACTGTATAAAGGCAGTCAACATTTTTCATGGCCAGTGGGCTTTGGAGGGCCCAGCCTGGGATTTCTGCCCAGCGAAAGGCTTCCTGCTCCCGAAATGCTTGACTGCACCCAGTTTCTTTTCCAATCTAGAGAGTTCCATGTGGTTTTACTGGGGAGAGAACAACTCCTGAGGAGTGGATTTGTTAAAGTTGAATTGATTGACACTTGAGTTTCTTGGCAGTGGTCTGCAATGTAATTTTCTGGCCTTAGCCCCTGGGTTTTGTATGTTCTAATGTGGTCAGCATAAATTACTCTTGTGCTGTATCAGTTATTGGCTTATAGATGCATTATAGATGTCTTAATCTCTAAAACAACAGATTTTAGTTGGTGGTATCTAAATAAATTGTTCTGTCACAAGGGCGACTTATGGGCAGCCATATCAGTTCACTTGATTTAATTTCACTGAAATGTTGGTTGCAGTGGTTTTCGGTCTAATAGTTTTATATATATATATATATATATATATATATATATATATATATATATATATATATATATATTTGTCAAGACTTTTTGATCCGTGAAACTGGCAGGGATGGGTCCACACTGTTAAGTCATAAGAAGCTAACACAGATGGACTCTTCTTTCAAAAGGTCAAATGGAGAAAATTGAGTGGAAGGTTTCATACAGTTTCATCAAATGAATAAAATTGGATTCTTCTGCCTTGTGTTTATACTCCACAAGATATTGTCAAAGCTGGTAAAAAGAAAGAACATGATGAGGAGTGATTTGTTTAAAAATAAGTAGGCCTGGGCTGAGACAAAGAGGCGAACACAGTGAGCAGACAGCCAGTCCTATGTGCCTACTAATCCTCACATCCAAGAGTTGTGTTTTTAGATCTTTAGAAAATAAAACTGATTGGGCAAGATTGCGAATTATTCCTGCTTGTTGCATACTGTGTTTTCTGATGGGTTTACTTTTCATCATTGGTAAAGTTCCATCAATTACGCCGATTGTATTAAATGTGATTCTGATCCCTTCTTGGCTTTAATAATAGAAATTTAATACATAGTAGCCACAGGTTGGCTCTTTCTTATTTTAAATTACGTCTGTGTGCTTTCTTTTGATGAGGGGGGTATAGCACATTTTTGTGTGTAACATGAGAACCTGCTAGGGGCTCTAATAATGTTTTGAAATGTTTTTTATAGTACCCATCTGATTTGACACTTTTTACCAATGCATGTGTTTGTGGGATGAGTAGACAAAGCAAGCAGTCATGGTGGCAGCGTGTATTCATATATACATTTATGGATTTGTTTATCTTTCAAGAGATTGAAGCAGCCCTAGTTAATAAGTAGAAAGCCTGTTAATTAAGGCTCCTTTTTGAAAATGCTGTAAATAGAGAACCATTTAAATCCACGTTACCCTGAGTCTCCTTCTCCACCTTCCCTTAGTAAATTGTACTCGTTGATTATGTTATTTTTTTCTACCGGGCGTTTCACTTGGGGAATCTCAACATATTGTTATGGTGGGAAATGAAGGAAAATAGATTGCCACTCAATTAATCAGCATCCACATAATTACTTAACTTACGTAACCTAGAAATCACTAGGGAAACATCAAAATCTGCCCACTTGCTGCTTGCTTAGAGGAAATCTCAGAATCTCACAGAATCATATTTGTCTAAAGTATCACTATATACGGAGTCAACTCCTACTGTAAGCTCAGCTATAACTCAAGGAAATTATTACTAAAAGCCTACAGCACAGCGGCACAATCTAAGTTCATATATACTGTTCCAGGTTACCACATTGATTTAGTTGATTCCAATATTTATTCAGTATTTGTGTCTTTTAATTTTTATGTACCAACATGAAAGCTCTTTTCCGAAGACAGATCAGTGTTGCTTAGGCCTCCCTCACAGTCCTCACACCTTTAAACTAACTGCAAAAATAGGAAGTGCATTGGAAAAGTCCAATCTATCACTTTACAGGACACTGATAGCGTGTACACCCACTTAGTCTGTGTCTGCCTGTCTGGCGGCGTGACACATTCCTGGGGGCATCCTAAGGTTGGTGGGGAAGATGAGCTGGACACACAAGGAGAGAAGCGCTGACAGGCAGTACGGGAGGTTTGTGAATGGGACGCATTATCTAACTGAGATATGAAACCCATTCTTAGACTCGCCTGCTGCAGGAACGTTAGTTCGAGTTGCTGCTCAACACACTGCCCGGTGCCTGAATTGTTATGGCTAGAAGTGTTTCTCTGCACAGCTTGATGATGGAAATGATAAGCATGATAATGGCAATGACGATAATGCAGACATGGGTGATGAGTTTTGCCAATATAATGTTCACCACAGCAGTAATGTGGTACAAAATGCACATCGCTTATGATCTCAAACAGATAATTTGGTACATAAAAAGTCATCCGTTGTCTCTAGATTTTTATTGAATATACCTTTACTACAGTAGGTGTCTTCTGTTCATACTAACACTTGCAAATGTACAGAGAGATATTTGTTTTTTAAATCACTGAGATGTAAGCTACCCCCTTACCCCCACCCGAACAGTATTTCCACATTTTCTCTTGTTAAATACTGGGGGAACTGTGTCTGTATGTGTGTGAGTGTGTAGGGTTTTTGCAGTTCTTGTATAGTTGCATTCTCCTTTCTGTTGCTCTCATAAACCAGAGAGCAGGCAGAGCGCCATCATCACACATCACTGTTAGCTGATAAAGAGACGTGGGGGGGCCCCCTGCCATGTATCATTAATGAGTTAACGCATAGTGTGCCACTGCTGCAGCTGTAAGCCAGCAGCCCCGGCAGTGTGTGCGTGGGTGGAGGATGTGAGGAGGAGTTATAACACCTGCCTCATAACTCGCCTGGGGTCTGTCTTGGCTCGGTTCCACACTGGGGTCAGCTTGTCTGCTAATCTGCTAATATGGTGGATATAATTGCGATTGAATGGTCTGCAGCCTCGTGTATCCAGGGAAAGCAGTTGCTCTTCCCGATTGCCAATGTTGTGATACCCAATCAGATGCAATCAGCGCCATCGAACCGATCAACCTAATGGAATCGGATGGGTTGTAATTTGCACACCTGGTTATTATATATGTGTGTGTGTGTGTGTTATTCTTCTTGGCAACGTGTACAAGTGTCCACCTGTTGCTGTTCACACACTGTGCACTTGGATGTGGATTTGCATATATTGTATTTGGTTCTGTCTGGTGTAACTGTTTTGCATCTGTCTTTGTGCTTGAATGTGTTTGGTTCTTTATATGCAGTAATTATGTGCCAATTAGATATGTACGTCCTCCATATGAGCCCGCACATATATATTTCTGTATTTGTTTGCAATGCGTGTTTGGGTTGGTTTCCTCTTTTTTTTAAATATATATTTATATATATATATATATATATATATATAAATATATATATAAAATTTCTCTCCATTGTTTGTGTGTGTATAAAAACCTGTACCTGTCATTTATGTCCATGTTTGAATGCGTGTATAGTATATTTTCTAATTTTATATTATAATTTGCATGGATTAAACAAGTGAAGTAATAATCTAAACATAATCCTGTGGCCTCATCTATAGATGTTTGTTCAGTTCTCTTTCTGATCGGGACCACCTCACCTCTTTAGCTGGATCTTGAAGTGGTTGTTTTTCAATTACTTCGTTCTCGCCAGACGTAACTAACCACACCAAGACAGAAAACAGAGCTGGATTTGATTCAAACCAACTGAGGCCTGTAGGTGTGCACGCACTCTCTGTTTATGTGTGTACGGACATGTGGCGATGGAAACAGTTGTTTGACGGTGTGCGCTAGCTTGTGTGTGCTCCGTGGCCTTCTGTGTGCCTGAGCCAACGCCATGAATCAGTACAGTTGGCCACTGCAGAGACGGGCAAAGCAGGATTAAGAGCATCCTCATTCTGGCTAGACAGGAGCTTCTATTTCTCTTGCGAGACACGGCAAAGGGAAAAAGAACAAACCCTCCTTCGTCTTCTACTGCTGTCATCTCTTCTGTCTCACGATGGTGGTGCCCTCCAGCTCTCTCTGCTTCTTCTTTTCACTGCATCCCTCTCTGTCTTCCTTTTCCCATTCTTTCCCTGTCCTGTCTTATGCTGGCCTCCCTCTCGGCCTCTCAACAGTTCAGCGGTAGCTATTCCTTATTTCTCTCTCTGTTCTTTGGTCTGTGGACCTTGGTGAAAAGCAGACGGCCCTTTGTGAAGTTCACATACAATCCTGGCACATTCCAGGAAGTTCTTTTAAAACATAGAGCAGCTTTACACTAGGGCGAGTTGGGCTTTTTAAGTCTACTATGAGTATTGAAATTTCTATCTCAAAGTACACAGTGTTACATATTTTTTAATGATTAAAAACATCATGATGAAAAAGGCCAGAATCAAATTTTTGCACCCCTGTATCAGTCTACCTCCCACGAACAGTCAGATGAAAACACACTGTAACACAAACAACAGAACATGCAGCATTTTTAAAACCCAGCAAACAAGATAAAAGAGTGGAGAAAAGCCAGATCCAAACATTGGCGGGAATTCACTGACTTGAGCGCAAATTTTGTCTATTTATACAATTGCTAGACATACTTGCCTTTTTCACACACTTGTCACATGAAATGAGTAACTGCAGATGTGGACAACGCTCACAAATATCCACATATGTTAAACAAGAGCCCACTCTTTTTGAAATCCTGTTGTACAGCTTCACTACAGACGCTCTGTCACACTCAAGCTGGCGGTCCAGTATTTGGTCATGCAATATGAACGCATGTAAACAACCATAGCAGGACTCACGTTAAGTACAAAGTTATGTTACCGCTCTGTATAGATCAGATTTCTCGCTCTAACTTAAGAGTCCGAGACCTTCAGCTGTTTAGAAGGCTTAGTTTTTTTGCTACCAGCAGCAGTGTCTATCTCATGTTTTATGTGCTCTTATGTTTACTTTTTGTATTTAAAAAGTGACCTTCTTGGTCCTGCTTCGAGTCTTACCCAGCCTCCTTGATTATGAAGCCTCTGCTATTAAAGCAGACATTCAGGCAGACTCCTCTCATTCTCCCTGTATTTCATGATGGTGACAGTACTTATACCAGAGAATTTCACCCATAATGATGACTGCAAATAATGGAATAATAGCCTTGAAAACTATCAGCATCTGATTTGCTGCACATCCTTTTTGCAGTAGCAAAGGGGAACTTTACTGTAAAGCTGTCAAGACTTGACTTGAAGTATCACCTATACCTAAAGCAAAACCAATGTGCAGTTAAATTAAAAGACAAATGCATTCTAGGGTTTGCTTTAAAAGTGTGTATTTATTTAACTAGATGGCTTAGGGCCTTGCTTCTGATGGGCCCAGTGGATGTTGGTGATTGTTTTGAATAGCCAGTATGTCAGAGGCAATTGCCTGGTAATGTAATTGGCTGATAATGGTATCATGACATCATCTGCAGCCCTCTGGGCAGAACTGAGGTTCGGCTTTATTGTGCATGGAGTACTGCACAGGGACTGAGGCTAAATGGCATTAAGAACATACTCGTAACAGTTTCAGTAAAATGAAGCCACTCAAGTTATTGTAAGCCTCAGCATTTATATCAATGAAAGAAAAACACCCCACCAAGACTTTCACTTTGCGTCTGTATAATAGGATTTTTCACATTATATCCCCTGATTTAATTTACTGTATAGAATGACATTTCCTTGTACTATTATTCTCAATCATCAAAGGTTTTCGTCCCTCCAGTGGGCGGTCGTTTGAAGTCAACGTTGAACAGAAAATTGTGTCCCAGCTTAGCAGTATCATCACGCAACATAATAGTTTTGGTCCCTATAAATATTTAATTCAGGTTTGCTTACGGTGGAAGCAGGTCTTCTGCCTTTGTGTGTTGGACTGTAACTAGAGTCTGTTTTCTAATTGAATGAGACGACCTGGAACTTCAGTCATGGGTCATAAGTTCAAGCCATCATCTTTTTGGCCAAAACTCTGCACCTACCTAATTCCCTCACTCTCCCTTCACTTTAGAGATATCGTTTTATAGAGAAGAACACACAGAACGTTATTGATCTATGACACTTCAACAAAATAGATGTGCTTCTGTACCGAGTCTCTGCCTCAGTCAGCAAAGGCTGATCGCTGTTTGCTGCTTTCACCTTACCACTCCACTTTCATATTGGACTTTCTGTCTTATTCAGCTCATGTGCAGTCGTGCACATAAATGGAGACCAGGGCTGCTGAGCTGGTTAGAAAGGAGTATGAGGGCACATAACAACTGAAACTACACTTTAAGTAGCCATAAGCCTGCAGACCTTACAATTTGTAATAACTGATGTGCAACTAGCCTTTAATTTTCATTCTCGAGTGAGTTGCTTGTGGCTGGGATTGGACTGAATTTCTTGTTAGCACAAAAACACATGTGAGATTGTGTATTTGTGTGGGGGCACAGATGAGAAAATTTAAAATAGTGTAAAATAAAACTTGCATAGAGTAAATTGCTCAGTGCTTTGCTGCTTTAAGGGAAAGGAACAGAAAAGTAGACCTGCCTGTAGAGGGAGAGTTAAAGGGCTTATCCTGCAGTCGGCAGGGACAACAAGAGGTCTCAGGCCAATTGCTTTCTGGGTAGTGGCAGCCACCCCCATGCTTTGTACCCCCCACCCACTTGCTTAAGCCTCCTGTCAAAGGTGAGGAAGTTGAAGAATAATTACCTCTGTTGCTCAGACGCACACTCTCCCTCCATCTTTCCTTTCTCGGTTCCCTCTCCCTGTTGAATGCGTTACAAACATTAATTTCAATGTTCATTTCAGTCTGGCTCAAGGGAAAACACCTGTTGTGGCTCTAAGCTACTGTTTTGTTTTGTTTTCTACTCTTCTCATTCTTCGGGTCCGTCTAAGTTTGCCGTTCCCCCACTCGGTAGCTCACTCTGCTTTGAGGTAATTACATCCTACCGTTTAACTTGATAGGATGTGAAGATGGCTGAATGGAAATGAGAAGGGTGGTCGAGTGGAAAAGAGCCAATTTCTTCGCGGGTTGGGAGCTGATTCTTTTCATCCATGTCACTTTCAAAGTCAAGGGGGCACGCCTATGACTTAATAGCTTGTGTACCTGCATGTGTGTGCGCGCATGCATGTTGATGCATAATAGTGCATGTACAAGTTACCATTTCAAAATGGAAGCTGCTATTTATTTTATTGATTTTCAGAAATAATGAACAAATAATTATGAAGATCTATTTGTTGTTGTGATTTATTTTCTTTTTCAATTCATAATGACATTTCAAGAATTAAATTTCGGCTTCAACTTTAGTCACAAAAGTTTTTTGGTGTGTGTATAAATATTGAAAACATTGGCCTGACGACATGTTTTGTAGTTACATAGCGATCAGTTTTTTTTCTAAAGCTTCATCCTTTTTACCTCCAGTGTCCCTCTACACATAATAAACTGCAAATCATTTTATTTATCTCTCCTGCTACAGTCACTCTAACCCTTGCTTAGACTATTCTAAATTCTCTGCTTTATATTTCTATACTTTCGCACTTTTATGACCCACTTATACTCCCTTCATCTCTTTTTTTATGGTATTTAAGTTTTCTGTGCACTTCCATTTAGTCCAGAGTCCCCTTTGATGCACGCATTATTTAAAGTATTTGGCCCCAGCCATGTCCAGGTGTAGCACTTGGTATGGGTGGGTAGGGTTAACAGCTCTTTTATTGCCCTACTTTATGAAGGCAGGCTGAGGGAACAGGAGAACCCAGCTTTACAGATTTTAGACTGTGATAAGCGTCCAGGTTCCTCCTTAAAAATTCCAACTGGATAATGGAAGACATTCTCCTATATGGAGGAGCAGCTGAAAAACTACGAGACAAGCGTAAATCTCCCAGGCATTATAATCCACTGTTTGGCTATTTAACAATAAGGACAATAACTCAAGTCCCTAAACGGTCATGTGTGCCTGGCCGACAGGTTTTTCTTATCCTTTTAGTTTCAATTTCAAAAGATTTGTCCAGAAAAGAATAATGTAAGGCCTTCAAGAGGTCACAAAGTTACGGCGTTGCATAGCGGAGTTATAGGTTCTTTGGGTTCTGTGGGTGTTGTACATATGTTTATGTACTTGGCAAGTTTACGCTCTTTATATTGATGCTGCATTGACTGCAATACACGAGTTCTCAGTATACAGTATATGATAATGAGCTTTAAAGTGAAATTTGCTCTCATCTTTTTGAATTTGTTTGTTTCATTACTATGATAAAGTGGGTAATTTTGGCTGATGTTATAATGGTATTAGATCTTTCGCTAAATCTTTGGTTCTGACTACCTTTATAGTTAATCTATTTATCATAGCTTTTGGAGTTTTCTAATCTAAGAAAAAATTGACCTTTAACGATATTAGGCCTAACAACAACTGTGACAGTGAAACTCCATGCTTTGGCCTTGTCCTCGGCTGTCATTCCAGCATTCCCATGCCTAGGGAACGGCCCCAGTATGTGATCCTTATTCCAATGACAGACAAAAGGGCAAGTCAAGTCTCCCACAGCTCCTGAAGGACAAAAGCCAGTCATAGTAAGTCAAGGCTGATCTCTGGACCTTGGGCCCCACCAACAAGGAAGACAATGCATTGAGTTCTCCTCACAAAGGCAAGTTATTACAGCCAAAAACCTCACGTTGCTACACTGTCACTCAAACCCTGTCTTGATTGAGGAGCAGGGCTGAGCTGTTATTCTTCACTAAATTTGAGGAAATCAAAGGTATTTTCTCTTTCACTCTCCCTTGCCTGCTGCTCAAGCACTCTCTATCCCACTCCCTTTTTTACTTTCTCATTACTTCCACTTGCTCCCTCCTCTCCAATTACAGACTAGTCTTTCATCTCCTTGGCCAAGGAATGGAGCGATAGGATCAGGAGGAAGAGTGAAGAAAGAGGCTTTGTTGCCCTTCACCCCCCTTGTGATACCTCCACTCTGGACTTATAATAACCCCAGGGCCACTCAGGTCACTTAAAGATTACATTTATACAATTTCAAGTCTGTGGTGGTACATAAGGATAATGTATAACACATTATATACACACTCAAACTACTGTCAAATATACCACTACAATGCCATTCTAAGCTAATAACACATACAGGACCAATGCACATACTGTACCTTGGTTCATAAAGAGAAAAAACAATACATTTGAAAACACTCTTTCCTTTCTCACAAAACATATAAAATCATTGTTCTGTAAAGCTCTAGTTATTCACAAAATATCACAACAGTGCAAATGTGGAAAGGCCAGCATTTACAATTTATGTTTGAGTTGAGAAGCCTTGGCATTGCTAGGCTAAGGTCTCATAGTCCATTGGGTTCTGCATTAGACAGACACAATGCAGGGGCTTAGAGTCTCGCGAATTGTGGTTTTCTTACCCATTGGATTTTGTGGCATACTTGAAAGACCAAGTCCTTGGTTGATATCTTAATGTCATCCTTGGTTCTATGGAGGCATGCTTTCGGCTTTTCCCCACAAATCTCAACTAATCTGTTGTTGTGACTTTCTTGGCAAAGCTTTTTGATGACATTGAAGAAAATGAAACCAAACAACAAACAAAAGGGTAACGAGAGACTTAAGTTCCTGACCACACTTATGTCTCCCTTTTTTTGATGCAAACTTTATTTACCTTATGGAACTGAATACTGACGTCACATTCTGCTATTGTTTAAGATTCCTTGAAGGCTGTACACCAGCAAGGAAATTTGAGTTCATTGTTCGCCCCCTAGATTCAGGACCTTTCTCAAGAGTATAGCCCCCAAAGGGTTAGGGTAATTAGGGCAGGTGAATAGGCCAGCAGCCTGCTTACAGTGGGGCCTTGTTCCTTGTTGTAGCATGGCCCATTGTCTCAGGACTGAAGGGGGGGGGGGGGGTCATTCAGGAAATGAATCGGGATGAGACTTTAATTAGAGTTACCATAATTGAGTATAATGCAGCCATAAATAAAGATTAGCTAAAAGGAAGGATTGGAGCAGGGTCAGGTACAATGGAATGTTCCAGTGAGGGGCTGTCTGGGTGAGGGGAGAATGTAATTCACCTGCTCAGCACTGTCAAGCCATTGGAGGATAAATAACATCTATGCGATTCGCACAATTTCTAGCCTTATAGAATAAGAAAATGGACGTAATGTTCCAGTTTGTATGCAATTCAGCATAATGACTTGGAAGGGCAGTTGTATTAACCATGTTAAAAGACTGAACATGGTAAAATGTGCCAGCAGTGTGGGAAAACATAGACATGGTCTTCATAACTGGCCATGGCCGACTTTGTCTCTACCCCTACTGTCTTCCCTTGGCCTGTAGCTTTGCTCTCTTCCAGCCTGTTTTGCTCTGGTGCATGGCGCTGCTACAGGCAAGATAAGGCTGGTGTCCCCGAGTTAGGGCTTAGCATAATCCCTCTTCCTTCCTCAGGAAAAAAAAAAAACTCTGCTCAGGCTCATCAACACACAGGCAAAAAAGAGAGGAGAAAGTGATGGAGAAAGAGAGAAGGCAGGAATGAGAAAAGTGGAAAGGGTAATGAGGGAGAGCGAAAGCAGGGCTATGGGAACAGGGAATATAGTGAGACTGCTGCCACACATTTAGCAACATTTCACCAGACATGAAAGAAGTACAAAGGAATGTGAGCGTGCAGTGGCAGTGGCTAAGGAGAAAAGAGGAGGAACAGTTCTGTGTCCCTGATGATCAGAGTGTGAGCTAATCCTTTGACAAGGGGGTCTGGGGAAACCCAATCCTGATACCCAAAGGCCTGACATGCCTAAAGCTGGCATCTCAACTCCAGTAGCAGGACTCAGACAATGTGTTTGCAAGCTGGTGCCATTTACTGCCTAGGAATAAGCTGGCATGTGCACAGTAGTTGAAAGATGGGGTGGGCTCTTCACCTCCACAAACAAAAAAGAAATGGCAGGTTGTGAAAATAGATAAAACAGCTTATAAAATGCACTGGTGACACTTGGTTGAGTGTCTTGGATGCTAGATAAATGAATGGATGCATGCTTCGGGGTAGATGAATGGATTAGATTCCAGCATGCGGGTGTCATTTACATCGGACCTGAGGGGGAAGTTGGCAGCGTGAGTTGGGACAGGCACTACTCTACTGTTGGGTTTTTGTCTGTTCTGAGCTGCAGTAGGACAAAAGAACATCACTGAGAAAGGCTTCGCCACTTGTCAATGTGAATACCAAATATCAGAGATCGTAAGAGTCAAAATAAACAGCAACCTTGTTGTTCCCATCAACGTGATGTCATTTTTGTATTATCCTTTGCCGGACTTTTCCCACCCACAATTTTCTTTGTTGTGAAATGAAATAATACCTACTTCACATGATTTATCTTAAAAATAAAGACAAGTACAATGGCGTCTGGCAGGGATTTGGCTGTGTTCTTACGACCTTCCAAAGATAGATTCCAGGAGGTAAAACATCATTAACAATTGAAAAATGGAGTTGCAGTGAGTTTGACACTTCAGTAATGGTCCGTGATTGAACAATGGCAAGAGAAACATTTCCTAGTAATACAACACCAAAACACAGCCAAGTGCCTTTTCATCATGACATACCAGTGATTTGTGCCCAGGCGGAGACCTGAAAACATGCACACTCTCATAATGCCATCGCTGCTTTATTGATCTGATGACTTGTGTTTTTAACCTCGCGGATGCTTGTACTTAAGGTTCAGTGGTTTCTTTGTTGTATAATTGTTTCTTATATTATGTGCATTGTTTTTTCCTTGCACTGAATCCCAGCATGTTGAAATGCGACTGCTGAAATTTGTTGGTGACGGTTACTGTACTGGGGGATAAAATGAAGGAATGTGAAGTTGCAGTGAAGATCAGCTTTGCAGTGTGTCATGGTGTTAATCATTTTGCACCGTGGAACCCTAAATTAAATTCAGATGCGATGAATGTTTTAATCAATTGGTAATCTAGGGTTGACATTAGATTGATTGAGAGTGTTCCATTATCAACAAACACTTTCCTCTGTCTGGAGCCTTCTGCTGATTTTCATTTGTGGCAAACTGTGCCACATGTCGTCGAAATTGTTTAAGATTAATGACTCTGACAGTACTGCTATTCATCTTGCCATGATGGTATGTTTTATTTGTCAACTTAAATGTTGTGTGAGTGTGTGCATGGCCTCTATAAGACCGTACTAACATAGAGATGCACGTATGCTTGTGTCTGATGGGATAGAAGCACGCAGCTGAAAGCATCACTTATCAATTTTGTCTAAACAGAAATGGATGAGCCTTGAAGTCATTAACATACTGTGGATTAAGGAATTCACATTTATAAGTCTGCTCTGTAAATGTATTAATACGTCAATCACTGACAAAATAATCACATATGTAGTAACTGCATTATGTGTGTAGGTGTTGCCTTGCATTGCTTAACCGACGGAGGTGTTGATTTGCTTACAGAAGGCAGCCTGTTGATCATGTGTTTGTGACTTTTTCTCTTCCTTTTCTTGACCAGCAAACCTTTTTTCATCTCTCTGCTCTCTCCACCTACACACATGCCAGATTGGAACTGGGTCTTCTCTTTGAGAAATATAGAGGATTATTACATGTCATGTACAGTAGATACTTGGAGCTTAATCTGCTCTGGTTTTGAACAATCCCCTGCTGAGACGTCTGTAGCACAGTGGAGAGAATAGATTTCAGTTTTGTTCGTTCCCCACCAAATGAACTCACTGTGCAGTTTTCCTGCCCAGATCAATGTTGTGGTTGCGCGGAATATTTTAGAAACTACACTTGTCATTAAGAGCAGTTTCTGCCACATATGAATAATAATGAAACGTGTCCATTAAACAGTTTACCTTCGGCTACTGAACAGCTACACTGATGTAACGTTTTTAAATATTATTGCAGTTCAACCTTAAGCTTCTATTCAAACTGTTTACATTTACATGACAGCAGCATCTCAGCTTTAGCTTGAACTGCTAGAATATGGCTAAAAGATAAGAGAAGGGCCAAGCTGGGTTTGTTGTCTTGCCAATCGACAGGCTTGGCTCCAGCTAAACCTGATCTGAATGCAAAGCTCCCCAGGGGAGCGATTGTCTGTTGCAGAAAATGTTGTATCTAGCAGCAGTTTTTTTAGCTCTTAGTACTGGACTGCTGATGTCCATCATCATTAGTCAGGCCATCAACAAACTTGTAATGTAGATGTTAACAGATTTCATGTTTCATATTGTGATTATAATTAAAGTCTAGCAGTACAATAGCTCATAGCACTTAGAAACCGGGGTTTTTACATAAAAGTACTGAGCTCCACCCAAGGATCACCCCAAACTTTAGGCAAATAAAGGTACCCAAGGGGCCAAGGTGGCTCAGTTAGCTTTTTTCTTTATATGCATGAATAGGGAATACATTGTCAGGCCTGTGACTGAGAGTCAAGTGGACCAAATCTAAAGTTTAGGAAGTAGGGCAATAGTCGGATGATGGAACGAGACAAACCGTACAAAGGAAAGCCTTAGATTAGGTATGAGAAAATAGTCTGATACACTAAAAAAGAAGCCACAAGGCTGGATTGAGAATCGCAGTTCACAAATGATGATAGAGGAGATGCATTATCGATCTGGCTGTGACTGTGTGCACACGAGCACAGGCTGCTGACCTAAATCCTGTAGCTGATTACTGTACGCAGGTGAGCAGTGAAGGCGGGTGAGACTAAAGAATAAAGGCACAGGACAAAACAACATGTTTGCGCTCTTTGTAGTTATAATTTCATTTTGAAATATTTTGAGTTGAAACAACAGCATGGTTCATACACTTCATTGATAAAGCTGCAGTCTTTTCAGTCAAAACTGTTGAATATTAATTTAATGTGGGTTTTAACTCGAGAGAGCGGTCCTGCCTCATGGCCTCCTCCGCTTGTTGTGCCAAAGTGTGACAGGTCATCTGAGACTATTCATCTATCCAGTACCCAAGATAATAAAAAACCTGAGCTTTGTTCAAAATTCATTTTTTTGGAGTGAACAGTGATTTTAACTTCAAATGCTGGGCGCAGTGCCAACTCAAACATATATTAAGAGGTGGCAAACCAAACCAGCAGTGATTCAGACGCCTCCTGACAGCTCAAACAGGTGTGGGAGGAAAAAAAACAGCACTCTGTAATTAGCATGTCTCAATGATGTTGAGGCAACAGGTAAACAGATTGGGAAGAATGAAGGAGAACAAGTATTTTCTGGATCATTAAATCATTTTAGAAGTTTAAGGCTGAAGCCTATGTTTTAAAATGTTCATGGTGTAACGACTAAAACTTTCTGACTTGCGTTTATTTGCCAACCTCCCTGTTTCTTCCGCCTTTGTACTCTGCGTGAGCTGGATAATGTTGGATTTTAATACTTTTGGCATTCGTTCTGAATGTTTACAGGTGTTGTTGGTTTTTGAGTGATCAAAAACGCACTTTATAGCAGTTTTTAGGTTTTGTATTGCAGTTATTTTTGACCACCTCCTACATGTTGTCAGTCAGATTCCCGTACTCTTCAGTGTCGGTCGCTTACGTAATAGAAACAGCATCATGCTCTTTCATTTTCTTCTGTCACTTTGGATAAGCTTTACACCTAAATTTGGAAAATGTAAAGGTACAGCTGCTAATTGTTTGGACAGTTGTCAAAGTGTCTTTGAATCATACAGAATTGACTCTGACAGTCCTTTGAATATTGGCTTAAACATACTGGAATTTACTGCTTTGTAATCCTTGCTTTAGGTTATGCACAGGTGTGGATCACGCGAGACACCTCCCACCTCACTGGGAACACAACCCAACTGATGGATGGCACATGGATCTCATGTTAGCAACATGTGTGAACCTACCTGTTAGCAGAGCTTTAAGACGTCTTCTCTGTGTTCAGATGAATTGTAAGACTCAACAGCGTCACTGGTGTAGGAGCTGATAATGATTTGAAATTCAGACATATATGAGTAAGAGTCAAGTTTTTCATAGAGTCATGAATGTAGAAATTCTGTGTGGATTCTGTGATTCTTTTTGCTACATATGCAGACAAGCAGAGGCAACACAAAGGGTTCCTTCCTACAGTATACGCTAGATGGTTTAGTGATGAGTCTTGTTTGATTTCGTGTGCTTTTCAGTGAAGCTGTAGAGATAATCCAAACTGCATCAGTTGTATTTGATGCGACTTGGCCATATAGGACAGAAAAATAAATAGAGTGTATCTTCACTGTAATCTGACAACACATTCATCCAAGTCAGAGCTCTCTCTCGCTTGCCCTCCCACACACATACAATACAATGGGTAGTAAGAGACACAGGGGGACCCGTCTGGTTCCTCTGTCTTCCACCTCTCACCGGTCTCTGTGATAAATTGGACACATCTGGCGTTTCCCCTGGGGGAACTGGCCAGTGTGTTTGCTTGCCAACAAGCACTGCCTGCTTTTCCTCAATCTTTCATTACTGCTACCTCTTTCATCTAACAAAGTAAGTTGGTGTCTCTGTGTTTTACCATATGAATGTCAAGAAAATTGTCTTTTCTGAAAGGTTGTACATAACACATACACTACACTGCAGTGCCTCCTACTCTGTTAGTAAGGTATTCTAATGCTGGTGAAATGGAGAAAGAAAGAAGCTTGGACCCGTTTCCCTCTCTTTCCCTCAGCATGCAAGTAAGGAGAACATCGGTTTGTCCTTCTCTGCATACTCCCCTATTGTTCTTTGTCCAAGCATGTCTTCTCTTCTAGTTGGAAAACAAATGAAAAACAAACTCATTCTGACAGTAACTATTCCATGCTTGGACATCAGGACCTGTACATTGCCAAGAGGGAACACAGGGGTTGTTATTGTTCAGAGCAGAGCCTAAGAACTGAACCCAGACCCGTGTCCAGGGTTAAGTGCTTGAGCTGAGGCTAAAGGAAGCCATATGGGTTTGATTCTTGTAGCCTGTCCCTACACAGTGTGGAAAAGGCAGTGATTGATAAGCTTTGTATGCGTGTTGACAAATGATCAGACCCACTTTATTGAGCTCTTGTCTGCTTTTTACAAAATAAAGTGACACTGTGAACACATTGCACACACAAATTTGATTGTACAAGAGGACATCGTCAAATTTTGGGTCAAATCAGAGATTGTAGAAAAAGAAAAAAGACTTATCTTCCCCTGACACATTTCTGTGCCCTAAGTACACTGTAAATTATGCATCTGGTTTCCCACTCATTATTTTTAAGTAGCGTTGCAACAAGGAAACATTTTCTCTGCCTTTCTTTTGCTTTCTGTTCTTCCTACTTACGCAGTATTTATCAGCATCATTAAAGAGTCTAAATCCGCTATTGCGGGGCTGGAGTGATGAAAACAAGTGTGTATTGTTTTGAAGGCAAAATGACAGGATTTACACAGAAATTCTCTGATCTCTGGTAAGCTTTCAACACCAGCCTCTTATTAGACTGAGATTTTGGTGAAGCCTCACATGATTCATAAACCTGTAGGCTCTCTGTGCAGAGGGATGATAGGTTATATAGTGTTATAACTGCTTAGTGTGCTCCACTACAGTAATCTGTAGGGAGCCTCGGCCAGTAGTTACTCAAGCCAAGTCTTCATATTATTGTATGTGCTTACTTGTGGAAGTCTATACATATGTGTGAACTCATCTACTTAAGTCCACTTTCAACAATCCTCATTTACATGTTATGATGCCCAAATAGTGGGCATCATAATATAATAGGAGGCAAAACAGCAAACTGCGTTAGTGTCTCTGAAACTTTGCTGAATTTTGCTGAAACTGAAAGCAGCAGGCGGCACGTTAGAGCTGAGGAAATATTAGCCATGTTCGGTCAAGTGAACACCGGGAGAAAGTGTTTACTTGGCCCAAATAAAGGAACAATACCATCATCACACTGACACGTTCATCCATATTCATGCGGTTTCCTCAGAGGAAAAAAGACGCAAATCTGAATGCAGAAATGAAAATTACAAATGCATGAGATTTCTTAATCTCCCCCACCCCCAACACACACACACACACACACACACACACACACACACACACACACACACACACACACACACACACACACACACACACACACACACACACACATCTAATCCCCATCTTGAAAACTCTTCTACTGTGCTTTTTTGCTGCATGTTTCCATTTCTTTTTCATTTTGTCATCCTTCTTGTTTTGCTCTGTCTAATTGGACGTCTCCTTCTACAATATAGCCAGTTCTCTATGTCGCAGATGACATTTTGCTTAGGTGTTTCTGCTGTAAGCACACTCATCAGTGCTGAGACTTCAGAATTCATTTTCTGTATGCTTAGACTATGTCTAACATGTAACCACAGCCTATAGGTGTGTGTGTGTGTATATATATATATTGTTCAACACTGAATAATTGTTTTTTACGTCACACAAACACAATTCTAATAATATAGAGTGTGTGTTTTAAGAGGCTTATTATGCAGGAGGAAGGTATGTTTCTGGCAGATGAGCACTTTTCCAAATTGTCAAAGCCTCACGTGAGTTCCAGTTTTTACTTTTAACTTTTACTCTACCTTGATCATGTATCAGACTTGCAAAAAGTAAAAGGTAAAGTACCTCATTGTGCTCAATGATGTGATGGAATCCCTGAGCGTCAAAAATGGATTCTAATGCCCATCCTTACTAGTTACAGAATAATGTTTCTGCTCTGATTGTCACATCTAAACAGGAAAACAGACATTCAATTAAAAAGGATTGGGTGCTTCTGACACAATTCAACTCCATCTGCTGCATTATTGGCTACAGCTATTGATTTTCCTTTCATGATATGGAGATTCATTCTCACAGATCTGACCATCTTTATCCCTGACAACTTCTTAACCTTGAGGAACGTGCACGGCCAGGCCGCCCAGAAAGCGCGTCGTGTCCAGGACCAAATTGATGAACTGGCATGCATTAGCATAGTGTGACTGTTACCCTAGGGGACGCCAGGAGCCTGAAGCTGCTCACACTGCTCGCTTGTGTTTGTGAGTGTGCATGCGAGCGTGTGGGAGAGACACCTACTCTGTGTATGTGTGCCTGTGGCCCCTCTTGTGCAGGTGGGTGGATGCATGTAAGTCTGTCAAGAGCACTTGGAGAGGAGCTGCCAAGGTGAGAGAGAGGCTGACCCTGGCCACCTGTCCATGACACCCACCTTAACCCCCCCCCTCTCTCTAGTGCTCTCTCCTAGTCTTCCTCTTTAGAGTCCTTCTTTTACACATAGCTATAGCTTTTTACTCAAGTGATTGATTAAGCCAGAAACCTTCTTTTAAAGCCGTGAGGGGAAGAACAAGGGGGCTAGCGGATGAATGATTAAGCACGAGAGCCTCTGTCCTGGTTTACTCGGTTCTGTCTGTGAGATAAGGAGACTGTGACATCATCTGTGTCACGTGCCACACTGAGGAATCCCACAACCAATCAATCAAATGACAATGGTGCACCATTAGCAGCAGGGAGTTGGGGTGATGCCGTGATTTTATGTCAGGCTGTAGATATTAAGCTGGTCGCAAATATAACGTCCCAGGACAAGTTCTTTTTAGACACAGGTAGATGATTTAGATTTGCAAAACTGAACCTCATCCTCCTCCTTTCTTGAAAGGCAGTTTGTCTGTCAGCTGCTCGTCACAGGGATTTCCGTGGATCTTTTTTCATTTTCCAAGCTTGAAGGCCTTGTTGACATGAAATGGGGTGAATCCTGCCTGGATGAAAGGGAATACCTTGTCTGGTTGTGGAAAGACACAGGGTTGGTGCCGCTTTTAAAACTCTCCCAGAATTGGCGTACCCCCACACTCAGCCCTCTGCTTTCATAGTTTTCTGAGACTTATGAAAATAAACACTCCCCTTGTCAGCTGAGGTGTCATCCACTCACACATATTTAAAAAATAATTTTAAAGGATGTACATGGCAAGAGATGGAGAGGGAGGGGGTTAAAAATATAAAACAAAAACGGAGCCACCTCCTGAAACAAAATACAAATCTCTTGTGCTTAAGAGAGATATATATATGTATAAAACATTTGCGGCCAGCTGTTCATTTAGAGCACAGCATATCGGATTTATGCTGGTTGTAAACTCATCTTTCAAAGGTGGAGAGCATTGCCTTTTGCCCTCCGATCATTCAGTCTGCATTTAATCAGGTAATCCAATAAGCTGCCGTGATGGCTTCCCAGAAACGTCTTACCTCTGTGGTAAATGAATTTAACTGCTGCTATGTTGTAGCAGTGTGCAAAAAAAAAAACAACAACTTCAGAATTGATGGAATTCTTAGTCAGGATTTAAAAAAAAAAAAAAGGTTTTTGCTTTTGCTTAGGAACCACAACTGTTTTAAATGTGCAAATCCCTGTGTTTGTAGGGATGGCAATACTGTTCTCTTATAGGTCAGAAGGTTATACAATGTATAAGTTAGAAATAAGAAATTAAAGAATATGTTAATAAGAATATGTTTAACCTTTCAATAACCTTTACTGAAAAACAAAAGAACTATTGGCAGAAAATCTAAACTTTCATTTCTTTATGTAGGCACATTGTCAATACTGATACTTATACTTCAAACTCTAAAGTCATAACTGGAATGGATTCATCTCACTGAGTCACAACATTAATCAAATTATCAAATCAAATTAACTGTAAGTGCTGAGTTGGAAGAGTACAAAAATAAAAATACCATCCAGACAAAATACAAGTAAAATTAAACTAGTATGTTGTGGGGCCTTGGCAAAAGCATCTGAAAATACAGACCAGTTCCTTCAGTTTCAGGGGAGAAAGACGGATCACCTACAGTAGAAGAATTTGAAGGGCTTTGGTTGAAAATAGTCAACACCAAGTCGATCCAGAGAAATGCTTGAATGTTTTGCTCACTCGTCCTAGTGCAGCTGTTGGTGAAAGGGAATAGCCTGTTGTACTGTAATAATAAAGCGTTATGATTCAAAACTCTCTTTCTCTGAGCCCTTTATACAGTACAATCGTACACTGGTGACCTTCCTTTGCGTCGTGTGAGAGATGAATGATGTGATTGCACCCTAGCAGGTCTGTTGTGTTTTCTGGGTTATTTGAGATTAGCAATTATAATTTCCACTAATGAGGAATTGAAAAGCTGCAAAACAACATAAAGAGATTTCTAATCAACAAATGTGTTCGCTGTGCTACGCCCAACATTTTACAGTCCACACAGTGCTATTGCCCATTTTCTCATTTATTCACTTGGACTAACGGCATCGTCTACCGGGAGTCCATGATCCTCCACTCCGAAGAATGCTCTCTGCACTCCAGCCGCAAAAGCCTCTCCTTGGGCTTACAAATTGCATCTTTATGAAGGAATGAGGGCAGGTTATTTTGTCACAAACACGACTGCTGGCTCTTCAGGGATTGCCTTGGACCTGTAATTGACTCTGAGACACTGTCCCTGTCACATCTTTAACTGAGGGGAGGGGGATATGGGGGGAAAGTACCAGAGAGCTGAGTTGTGGAAGGCCAGGGCTGGATTAAAAGGCTGATGCAGTGAGCACCATTAGGGCTGCTAAGACCTGATGGCTCTCTGGTGGGAGGACAGCGCTAAATGGACGAGCACAGTGGGCATTTTAGCATTGTGCTCCTTAGGGACTGTCACACTCAGCCTTTTAGTTCAGCCAAAGTCCCTAAGATGGAGGGCCTGTGACATATTTGAAATGGCCACCTACTGTACGATAGGTTGGAAATATAGTATCACTGAATGCATGGCAGGATATCAATACAGCATAGTTCCCCTTTTCAGCTAAAGAGGGTTTTGGTAATGGCTGTTAAATTTAAAGAAAATATAAAACCATATCATTAACTGAATTCAACAGACCAGTTGATAGTTTAGCTTGGTAATTTGGGGACCCAACAAAATCCAATATTTAAAAAAAGTTGAGATGAAAGACTCAAATTTATTACATAAATGTGTGTGAGAAAACTGTTTCTGTTACCTCCATTTTAATAAAAGGTTAATGTTTCTTCAAAGAAAGCAGTGCGTGCATTTTAAATACCCCGATATGTACCCAGCTTTAGACAGCTTACCGTCTTTTATGGAGGAAGGTGCATCAAATAGTAGGATGTGCCTCTTAAGTAAAAGAAAGGTGCAGGACTGTCAGCTATAAGATGCTTGTTGTGAAGCAGGATTTTGAATTCTCTGAGGACAGAAGGGAAAGAACATGCTTTAAAACGCCTTATTCAGGAAGTTATCTCATCTTCACTGGTGAGAATATACAGTATATAAAGATACTCTGGATTTAGAAACTGGATTTAGGGAATCATTTGTGCTACTTATAGTCAGAAAGTGGGAAAGGAAAGGGGTTGTTGAAAAGGGCCAGCACCTTAAACAGCATACAGCAATACTGTACAAAAAGAGATGTATTCAGATTTATTTAGACTTTGTAATGTTAGTGAAGTAAAATGCCTGAGTGTGCTGTGATTGTGCGTATGTTTGGGTGTGTTTCGATAAAAATGCTGATATGTGCTTTAATCGGTGTCTCTGTCAGAGGATAGAATAGCGGGGTTCACCTGTGGGTGACCTCTTGCTGGCAGCTGGACAGGTGAGCTGTGTTCCTGCCTCATTATATTCAGGCACTGCAGAGCATGGCCTCACACAGCAACATGCATGCTTTCTCCTACTCACACACAAATACCTTTTCTCATTGAATAAACTCATTGCACTCTTTATCCTCTTTATTTATCCATGTCCATCATTCTTAGTCTGGCTGGCTGGCTACCATCACACACTTGCCTTGCACTGTTATAAGCTCACGCACATGCCAAATGACAATTTCTCAACAGTTTCCAGAACTGCAGCTAAAAATTTTATTATATTTTGCATGCACACATTGCAAATGTTGGTGGCTGCGTTGTCGGAGACGAGATGGAAGGACGTAGAGCAGAGCGACTGGCCAAAATGATGGTGCCGTTCGGTTATGCTGTGCACAAACGTACATGTAAACACAACTGGCAATATCAAGGTTAATAGAAATTTCCTAGTCATGTCCAAATATTATACAACAAATTAAAAAGTATTTAGTGTTTCATGCCCAGTAAAGCTAGAAATAGTATATGTGTTTACTATATTAAGACATGACTCAAATTATTAAATGATCCTACCAGTATGTTGGACCAGCTGCTTTGAAAGTGTTCCCCTTCAACTGATTAAATTCCCACAGTAATGTGAAGTCAGCAGGACGGCTGCTGTAAATATGCTACATCTAAAGCCTCTAATTTGGAAAGTGGCACACCATTATGCATAATGATCCATTGTGGTTATCTTAATTAAATCATCAACCAAAACCAGGCTGCTGCAAAACAAGCTCACAGATCTGTTTCTTTTCACATCAAAAAGGTAAGTTACAACTCCCTACTCTGACAGTTCAAGGACTGAAAACATGCAGTTCACAGCGAAACAGCTTTTCTGTTGCCCAAAAAAGTTGGGACAATGTGAAAATGTCATTTAAAACTTTGCTATTAATTTACACCTTTGATAATAATACGTCCTCGCTGAAACCATGTTTCTTTGAAGAGAGAACGTACCGTAAACCGGTAATGTTGGTTTTAGTGCTGCATGTGTGAACAAACAACAGTGGTTGTCTGTGAAAGATGCTTATGCTGAATATGTGCATCTGTGCGGGTCCATTAAAACGCACATACAATGCAAAAAGATTCCTCTGTGGTTGGTGATACATTCACCAAGAAATGGCTTCAAATGAATGATATTGATTGAGCTTATTCAGTGGAGCAGTGCAGCATTGGAGGCTATTTGAATGGAAGTCAGCTCCTTTCTACAGGCCCAGTCTGCCTGCCTCTCCACTCTAGCCTCGCCGGCTGATATTGGCATGCTACGCTTATTGATGTCTCAAACGCATGCTTTGATTTTTGCCTCCATCTGGAAACTGTGCGGCATTTAAAACTTTTAATCGGTTGCATGCTCGTAACTTGGGCCTGGAAGACCTACTGTAAAAACTGTTTTTTTTAACCAGATACATTCATGGTTAGTAGAAGATATGACTATGTTTACTTACAAAACCTCAATGGCTAATGGTACCAGAGGCAACAAAAATGTATGCCATGTATTGGCACAGATGGTGATGTGTGATGGGAGTTTGGGGTGTGACTGCCGAGAAGTCGGTTGGCTCCAAGTGGGCTGGAGCTCTCTAATCACCAACAAATGCACAAATGTGGCCACGGGGCTGGTTTGTTAGTAAATATTTAAACTAGAGCATTTTAAAAGGCAGTTTGAGGCGACTGCAGGGGGGCAGGGTTAGGACTGCTAACACGAAACCCACCAGACTCACTAGCCAATAATGCTGCACCCTACTCCACCCTCTCATCAATCCAAATAGCTGTGACCCAGAACCACTCCACCTCTAAATAAGCTTTTTAAGAAAGCTGTCAGTCTCCCAAAGTTAAGGGCAGCCTCTTACGTAGGGGCAGGAAAGGTGATGGGTCAAAGGTTAACTGCAGCTCTTTGGGTGAAGTGAACTTTGATGACAACTTGTGTTGCTGTTGTGCCAACAGTGGAGGTCAAACAGATCCTGGTGGAGCTGTGGGCTCTTCACCGCTTTAACTGCAGAAATAACAATCAATTTGTCAAGTCCCGGGGAGCCCTTCATTTGCCTGGCACTGCATGTGTGCTTACAACCCTTAGGAGCATTTCCATCATTCGATTTGTTTTTTAGCTTTAACAGAAATATGTGTCGTTAGGATGTTCAAAGGATGTTTCGTGTTACATGGATGTTTCTGTACAAAACATAGTTTAGAGCTGTACAGAACTCAGACAACCATTTTATCAGGCTTAGTTCTATTCCTAAAACACTTAATTATTGCATTAAAAGCTGAAGGGCTTAGTTGATAACATGATCAATAGCATCATTTGTTTTCGGTAAAGAAAAACATGCACAGACTGACACAATGCATCTGCTAATGCATGGCCTTTGATTATTGATGGGCCATTTGCAGGCAGCCTTAACTGCACAATATGTCTCGCCATTACTTCCTTGACCTCATTCTGGCTTGGGGACAACATTATTCATGTGCGAGCTAGAGGAAAGGAAGAGAAACAGAGATGAGGCCAGTGGGGGAAATGGTGTGAGTATTTGTGTGCATGTGTGGAAAAAACACGGTTCTAAAGAATTGCCATCAATAACCCAACTCCCTGCCTTGCATATAAAGAAGGGAAGGGAGGAGGCAGGAAGGGAATAAGGCAGTGATGGAAGAATGACAAGGGGGCTGAAGCAGGGTCGTGAAGAGGCGACCATCACCCTAAAAAAAGCCCGGTCCAAATGCTATTTTTAAGTTCCTCTTTCCTTTCCTCTCCTCTCCACAGCTTGGGGTAATTTAAGAGTGTCCAGACCCAGACAACGTGCGAGGGAAGGAGCATTCATCACCTGAAGAAGACACTGGTGTTCACAAGGAAAGAAGGATGAGGACCCCAGGAGAGGCAAGAGGGAGAGGGATGGTAGGAGGGAAGATAGGTCGACGTAGTAGCTTGCATCACTGCCCATCGTGGTGTTGGTTTCCTCTGTCTTTAGCTTATGTCTAAATGCTTTTATGACTTATGCTTGTGGCTTATAATAAGTGTGGATGAAATACTTGTTCTGGCAGTTTGAGAAGATGTTTATTTTATTATAGTTTTCTCTATTCTATCCATCAAACCAAATGAATGGAAATCTTTTGTTTCTTCATCTTGATAATTAGAGGCGATAGCATTTAAGGCTGATATAAATGTAGTTGCTCCATAATGGCATAGCAATCAATCTGCACTTTACATTGCTTGCTGCATGTAACCACACAGTCTGAACATGAGTGATCTTCAATAAGCCTTTTATGTAACGCAGCAGTTAGGTTCCAGTCAAGGGCACAGATAAAGGAAGCATTCAGAACACATCAGTAAAATTTTAAGAGATAACTCTTGTCAATATTCTGCTCACCTGTCTATAATCAGGGTGTCAGTCTTTGCCTCATGGGTTCTCCAGTGGAAGCATGTCCTGGAGGCTGTTTTCTAGCAACGGCAAATTAAGAAAATGTCAAACCGGTGTTAACATCTCAGAAACCAGTCAAGCAGAGAGCTGTAATTCCCACCAGTACACGACATGTCATAATTATATTTCCGTTATTGGCATCTATGCATGACTGGTTGGGACAAGTGAAGATACAGCAGAAGTAATTGCACAAATCTCAGTTTCAAGACATGCCATTTATGCATTAAGGAAGCATGTGTGTTTTACACACACACACACAAATTCAACCTAAGTGTTTCTCAGTGAAATGGGATAGTCTGCACTGGTCAGCTGAGTCATCTGATCTCAACCCAGCTAATACTGCTTTTCACCTACTGAACACTGAAAGTAGTAGAAAAGAAACTCGGTCATGTCCACTGCTCCCAGACTTCAGACAGTCAATAATATCTGAATGATTAATACCATACTTTTTTCAGACCACTTGAATCAAAACAGAAAGTCTGTTTCACATTTCTAATTTCATTTGGTGTTTTACAGAACACAAATGAACTAAATTCATCTTCTGCCCAGTGCTTTGAAAAGAACCTACGTATATGCATATTTCTGTTTCTGAGTGTAAAACATGCCTGATGTTGTGTTGCTGCTGTTCATGCTTTTCTTCTTTTAGTCCAATTAGAAACTGGGTCTTGGCCTGCTTTGCTGGCAGCAGTAGTGTTAACTTAATGCAGCATGAAAAAATCATTATGCCACACTACAGATGGGCCCAGTCAAGTAGAGGAACCTTTGCGCTCCCGTTGGAAAGCCAGTTTTCAACAGAGGCACTAATAAAACCCACACCCGACCATTTGTTGACGACAAAGATGAGCAGGACACTGGGGCTAATGGGAGAGAAGGATTGAAGGGGAAAGGACAGGGGAAAAAGATGAGAATGAAAGAGTGAGGTGCAAACGGAGAGGGTGAAGATTAAGAAATTAAGTAGACATGAAGTAGACCTCAGAGAGAAGTAAGGTTTTGGCAAGATTACTCAACAGCACATAGGAATGATTGCTGCTTTCAAATGGGTTGAGATTCTCAGGATTTCTACCAAGACAAACAGAAACATTTAGTTTTTTGAAGGACTCTGAGGAGGTCAAGGTCTGTGTTCCACTCCCATCCAAATCCAAGTATTGATCTTTGTAATAAATCCTTCAAAGCCGTTTTAGGAGGGTAAAAAGAAATCCTCTGCTTTCTCACAAATAGTGACTCCATAACCCTCTTCTCACTCTAAGATTCTCCTAATACATTAGTTCTTGGAGAAATGGGTGAACAAAAGCAACGATGGATAAAAAAAAAAAAAGTAATGAAGTGCCGCTAAGCATGAAATAAAAACGGTTGAGTCAGATGTCGGCGTCCTGATAACCTTTGGAGCCCTGTGCCCTTGGGGTCCAACCAGGCGAATCGCATGTAAACATGTTTTATTACTGAGTAAAACCTTAAGGAGGCCAAACCATGTCTGGACCTCCTTTAGGCTTTTATTTGCCAGAGGAGGCATTTTTCTCTAAGCTCCTAAATGTAATGACCATAAACATGTATAACTAAGTGCATGTTAATGGCAAGGAGGTTAGGGAGTAATGGACTGACTGAAGCATTAGATGAGGCAACTACTGTAGCGCCATTACTCTGCTGATACTGCACGGTTGATTGTGAAATTGTGGTTGAACAGACTGTAACTCGTCTGAGTTTGTGCAACATGGAGACAAAAGTTCACCTGCTGCATAAGAGCATGTTTACTGAATTTAGGTTGGTTGATTACTTTAATAGTTGAAAGAACGGAATTTGGGAACGTAAGAGATTAAGTTAACTCAAGCGTTCAGCCACGTGAACAGGCGTGTGACGTTCCTTCCCTTTACCATTTCTCCGATTTCTGAAAGTTGAAGTAAACCTGGTACATATACCGTAGAAGACAGAATCCAAGACGAGTTGAAAAAAGTTGAATTAGCTTGCATTTGGTAAAACTTTCTTTCTTTCTGAAACAACCAGTTCCAGATTGTTTAAATTTCTCGTGTCTTTAGGTGTGTGTGTACATGTCACTCGTTGCTGTTAGTCAAGATCAGTCTACACTCACACACTCACTGTCCATAAGAGTAAATTATTAAAGACAAATTATGCGTAAAAATCAAGAATATTTATAAAAACATGGATTAACACAACTCTAATTCAAACTAATATGGTCATCTGCCATAAAATTAGTTTAAATATATATAATAATATGTAGTTTATAAATGTTGGTTTGCTTTTTCACAGGACTGTCAGACACAAGTGCACTTGAGAAAGCTCCAGGATGTAAACCAGTACACAAGACACTGACACATTTATTACCTTCCTTTTTCAAAGGACAAGAGTCACATTTCAGACGTTTTACTGCATTTCTTTCAAGACTACATAACCCATATTAAGGCTGCCTTTAGCCTAAACAATTCAGCAGCAAATGCAGCCTATGCCTGTCTGGGAACATAATGACGTTGTGAATCCTTATCAGAGGGGATTCAGGAAGGCAGTGTCCTTTAAATGTTGGAAAACCGCATGCACACATTTCCCTCTACCAGTTTATTTTGGGATCAGTCTCTAAAAAGGTTCAATCACCTATTACAGCGCATTTCTTTGGTCAGCTGCAAGCCTTTAGAAATCATCACACTCAGATCTGCTGAAGTTGCCTGTAAATATTTGTGGTATCCATTTGCAATTCTCTAGAAACAATTGCAACACCAAGCCATATGCTGATAACAAAGTTAAAATCATTTGTGGCGATACTGTAAGATGAAACCACCGCTGAGAAGAAAACATCCCAAAGCTCTAAACAATTATAGCCATATCGCACACAATCCCCATGTAAACAGAGGCAGGAATGCAGCGTGACTGCATTCAGATACAGATCTTGAGAAGTCAGATCTCACATATGCAGGGGAGGCAGATACAAGCAGCTCTCAATATCGGAAATCGGTCGTGTTTAGATCCAAGCGCCCTTCACAGCGGTAGGTCTGGATTGAATATAGCTCAGGTATACAGCTCCCAGGGGTCCGCTCTGGCCCTGGACTCTGTCACACCATAGTCTCCTAGTTAACCTTTGTTTTATGTCCTGGTATTCTATTACACATGTGTTCTGACAGGGTACAGGGACGGCAGACTTGCCAGTCAGGGGAGCGGTTGACATTTTGGCGGTTGTTAAGGTTTAAGCAGCTCGCCCGCAGGAGGCAGTAGATAGAAAATAGAGGCTCTGACTGAATTGGGACGACCCAAGAGTCATTTTGGAGCAACCCACATGGCATTCCTACATACAGAAGTGAGAAGACCTTTTGGAAATACTAAAATAGGAAATGCCAACGCTTAACTATGCATGTGAGTCATATTAACAGTGTCTGTCCTGATCACATTATCTGTTAGTGACGGATTTCATAAAATAACTTTTTGAGATTACCGCAGAACCAAAAGAGGACATAAATAGATAAAAACAGCCCTATTGAAGATGCTGATTATTATCTCTCTCTTAAGCACATGTACAGTATCTAAAGCCTTAACTCCATTCAGCGCACACGTCAACGCATTGCCCTCATTGCTTGTTGGTGAAGGAAAACAGAAATTAAATGGGAGTAATGTAGACGTCCATCAGCCTGGTTGCTCCTGGTGTCAGGTCTCCCTTCTGTCAGAACTGATCCATCATAGACTCACAGTCATCCTCCACCCAAGTCTGCAGCTAACCTGTATTTCTCTTCCCTCACTTCAGCTGATGAATGAATAGAAAGGAGGTGGATGGATTAATAAGTGTTAGGGCAGTGATAATGGCGGCAACAGCTAAAGTGTTATTGATGACTCAATCAAAGGCGGCCAACCTCCAGCCAGCGCCCCTGTTTAGTAATTAGTTGCTGCTTTCTGAAATTGCATTTCATCTTCTGCCAAAAATGAGGAGTTGACAGCTAATATATAAAACTCCTGTTTTCTGTGCCACTGAGGTCGTTTCACTTTGATGATGCATAAAGCAGAAATCTGTAACTCAGCTTTTTTTCTGCTAAAGTTTTTATCCTCGCCTTTTTCTAATTTCCTTTGAAAGACCCAGAAAAGCTGAGTGTTGTAGCATGAGTTCAGTTGGAAAAGACTCACAAGTCAGTGTCTCCACATGGGCTTTTAAACACCAAGAGCCTTGGTTCTGCTGGAGTGGGCAGTGTCAGCTAAAGTGTTCATGACTGTAGATAAAGGAGGAGGCGAATTCAAGGACCCTTAATTTGAACTTTGCATATACAGTAGTGAATGTATTATTAGGTATTTTATTTATGTAACTCAAATGTTTTATTTATTATTAATCATAATTCAAATCACCTGCAGTATTTTTTATTTCCTGCATTCTACAGAGTCTCAGAATTAGCTGCATAATTTTGAATGTGTTTCTGTGTTTTATTCATTTCTTTTTATTTAGCAAATGTGTTTGGGAATGCAAATGTACCAGAGCAATAAAAGCACACAAACCAGTCTTTCTCTCCAGTTCGCCTTTCGCTAGTTTACTGTCTGGGCCTGGGAATGAATGACCCATCAGTCATGTTGTGTCCACACACGGCTCTGACACGGCCTGTGTTTGGACAGGTGTGTGTGGGTGCACATAGGTGTGTGTATGTGTGTGTTTGTGTGGGTGTGAGTTTGCCTTTTCTACTGGCCTGCAAAATAAGTCCTTTAACACCCCTGGCTCAGGGAGCAATTCATCAGTTCGGTTACTATCTTTACCAACATTTCTCTTTTCATGATATGAAGTAGCTCCTCTACACAGTAAACTAGATCATCTGGGCAGAAGGTTAAAGACAACTCTTAATCAGCATCAAAGAAACGTTGAACCTTGGCCTTGGTTCTGGGATTGTAAAGCTTACTTAGAAACGTAGCTGCTTATAAATTCCTCCTGCTGTACATGTGGAAAACAGGACATTGCGTTTTCCTCTCTCTATTTGATTTTCGGCACATTTACATATTTGTGGTAGTGCTGTGGTTCTTATATTTTATTAGCATACTTTATCTGCGTCCGTTAATTTGAGAGTAATGAAAGTAGTATTAAGTGAAGACATTTGCTTTGTTTGTCATCTTTGGTTTCTTCATTGTGTGATTTTGAGTTAAGAGGACTGAGTCGAGTCCTATAAGAGAGACAGAGGCAGGGCACAGGTGCAGCTGATGAGGATAACCAGGGATGTTTGGACTCATGTTGTAGGCTCTGCCAGACAGAGCCCTCCGGCACCTCTCCCATCGATTATGATTAGACATTTACACATGTAGCTTCTGTCACCTGAGCAGTGATGAGCCTGGGACATGACTGGCAGGTCTCAAAGTCCATTCTGAATTCAGGAAGGAAGTGGAAATGACATAAGATGGCCGTTCTGAGACACGTGTCTGTGTTTAATTAATGCGTTAATGCATTAATACATAATCACAGAACAATTTAACATTTACTGTTATGAAATTACCTCGATTTCCCTCACAGGCACATTCGTTTCAGACGCACTGTGTTTTTGTCAGCAGTCAGTTTTTCACCTCTTAGGGAGGAGTTTTGGGAGCAATAACTCATCCCAAATACCAGATGCTGACCCTAAGTGCCTCTGTTTGTCATCCACTGGTTTGTGTTGCAAGCTACCCCCTGCTGGCAGCACTCTGCAGCCTGCAGTGTTACGTACAGCCTCGGTGTTAGCAGGCATGTACAATATAACACAAACTCATATCTGCTTCCCACTGTTTTGAGCACTGCAGATGTAGGAGCAAGCCTGGAAACTAGGTTTGTATATGGGACTGGGTGTTTGTGTGTGCTTGACATGTACGTTGAGCAAACCACATGTGCTTTGTGTTCACGCTGTGTAGAGCTGTCTTTCCACTTTTCAAATCTAATTTCGTTTAATTTAAATCAAAACGCAAGCTACTTTTTTCGGAGCAGTTTGTGTACTGTATGTGCGTGACGGTGTTAGTGGAAGGAGTGTTTGTCAGTGCGACGTCGTGTGTAGATACCTGGGCTTTCTGAGGCGGAGCTGATGACACTGTGTTGTTTAGCCTCCCACGCTGCCCTGCCCTGACTCACGCATGAGCTGCTAACAGAAAAGCTGTGGGAGAGTGACGGAGATATTTTTTGCTTTGGCTCCACTCATCCAGGCAGACGCAATTTAACCACAGACAGCAATTCTGCAGTGGAGATGAGTACATTGCTGTACATATCACAGGAAAGCTCCCTGCTGCTGGTTGCTTCCCTTAATTCATCCAAATCACCACTATCATGTTCTCCATGTTTAAGCCCAGATGTCTCTATGCAGAGTGTTTCAGATTGCTTTGAGATATGTGCCTATAAAATGTCAGTGGAGTTCTGGGGTTTTACATTTATTGTGTTTCTGTTTCTCACCCTGTGTCACAGCTGAGAGCTGGTTTGAGAGGTCGTTCCCAGATAGTTGGGACAGTTTAACATGTAGAGAAAGAGTTTCGTGTGAGCGACTGAATGACCTGCTTTGATGACATTGTTATTTATTTCTAATTTCGAAAGCCTAAACATACTCTTTCAAATATCAAGTTTCCAGTGTGAAGTGCATTAAATGGCACAATGTACATTCCTACATTCAGTCCAAGCTCATTATACTCCAGCATCCAAAACAATGACAGGGGCCACCTCCAATAAAAGGCTCAGTTTCAACCAATGGGGAACAGGGACACTGAAAAACATATCTCCTCCTCCCAGTGCTGCTTAATTCCTCCTCATCACACTGACACACACAGAGACTGCCCTCAGCGAAGGAGGGATTTTGCTCTGCTCTTTCCAGATGACCTCCTCCAAACTTGGGTCCTGGACTTAGCACACAGAAGGAACACACGGAGGAACAGTGTTGCAAATTTGTCACCCAGAGTGTTAAAATTCCTCCAGGAATGTTAATCGGACCAGTACTCCCAGCACACACACACTCCACTAATCCTCATCCCCACTGCTTAAGACAGATTGGGTTGTCCACCACTACTACTTGTGTTAAGATGCACAAGCTTCTTAGCTCAAAATCGTCAACTCTTCCAAATAAGATATCAAAATACTAACTACTAAATATTATTTAGCTTTCCACTGTCTTTAAAACTGTGTCTTTACTTCAATTACTAAATGAGAAGGGAAACTTCGGAAAGTTTAGAAAGCCACCTTTTAATTACTTGTCTTGTTTTTGCATTAGATGAACAATGTGACCGTGAGAAAGTCTGAAAGATTAGGCTCAATCCCAAACACGTTGCAGACTGTTCAACATGTTAACTTGTCAGGTTGTTGCTACATTACACACATTTCCATTCACCTGTCTGAGAACTGCGTTCACACAGCTCGCTCTGTTTATGCACCGAGATCTTTTGATATACAACGTAAATGCCTCATGGGGTTATTGTGTATTTCTTACTCGTGCTGTTTGTGTGTGTACGTGTTTATTCGTGTAAATATTTCGAAAATAAAGCGATGTTTACTTGCAGAATGATTTCCTCTGGTGTTTGCTCGCATCCATTCTTACCCCATCTCACCAAAAGAGAAACAGGAGGCAACTTGGGACTTTTTAACTTCTTGACCTCCAGACATGATTGGATCCGTTCTCCTGCCAAGCCAGACAAAAGGCTTCTGAAAGCACAGAGTGTGCTCATGACTTGGCCTTCATGTAGCCATAGATAGAGGGTAGGAGGAAGGGTGGAGATGCAGAGAGAAAACAGTAGAGGCTGAGAGAGAGATCGTAGGAAAGGCAGTCATGTCATGCACAACATTTATTTATTCAAACTGTCCATCTGTTGTGTGGCTTCAGCTTGGCTGGCGTACAGCTCACACACGCAAACACTCTTTCACACACTTTGCATGCACGTTTTCCTAAAGACAAAGCCGCTAAAGGTTTGTTGAGTGATGTTCCAATATTGTTCCTAGTCATACAGGTTCCTATGATGGGCGCTTCATGAGTATGGATTTTTGTCATCTTGTTTGCCAAACAGGCATTTCATTACACAACAGACTTAATTATGTGCACAACAAGGATAGAAGAGTCATTTCCATCAGTTTTTCTGCAAAGGCGTATACCGGTACATCTGCTTGACTGTTTTATATATAATTTACATTTTGTGGCATGTTTGTTAAAATTTTATGTTTAATGAATAATGGCTGTTTATTGCAAGTTTTGTTGAGACTGAAAACTCACCTCCGTCAAATCCTGTGATTAACCTTTTGGCAAAAACAAACAGACTTAAAGAGATTTAACTGGAATCATTATTCGTGTTGAAGAAAGTCTTTGAAGTAGCAAATTGCCGATAATCATTCAAGACTGACTGCAATTCCGCATTGAATAGACTGCAGTCAGGTGGCAGGAAGTCACTCATACCATCAGTGTCCCTGCTGGTGCATGACTTGGGTTGTGATGATAGAAGACTGCAACAGAGACAGCTGAGCAGCCAGAGCCTATGAAGTTAATACACTGTGACCTCGTCCTGTGTTGATGTGTCTGCGTTGTTCCTTTGTGTTGCCAGTTGCTCTGATGATGACATGATTCGTTGTTGCCAACCTCGTGCTGGACAACAGGAAATCCCACATTAAACACGAGTGATGTAAAACCGTAAAGGTTTACGAGTGTCCAGCGATCTGCACAGCACATGCACAGGCTTGTGTTAAGTCACAGACAGAGGGGGGTGTGAAGACAGATGCACCATCACACACAGGAACATACTGTACACTGATAACACCTGGCCACAGATGCAGGCAGAGGGCTTTTCAAGCAGGGATTACCTGTACCGTCCCCGAGCCCTCAAACCGCTGCTTGAAAGCTCGTACTGGTGTCACATGGTCTGTTTCAATTTCAGGTTTCTCTTACTGAAAAAGAGAGGAAATACCAGACATAATAGGCAGCAGGAAGTAGTAAAATTCTTCAGTGGTATTTCGTGTCCTGATGGTGAAATAATGAGATGACTGTGTGTAAACTGAAGGGGAGGAATCATACTGCGATGACAAATCTGGTGTTCATAATTTACGTTGTAATGTTGTCCCCAGTGAAAGCAAATACAAATGTCAGGACTCTGTCAGAGGCAAGGATTTTATTTTCATACATTGTGAAAATGAATTTGAAATCAAATTCAGCTACTTATAATGTACAGGCGTAGAAGCTAAAATACAAATCCCAGCATTACAACTTTACGTAGAAATTGTCTCTATTTCCACTCCACAATACAGTCTAACTCAGAATTTATTGCACTTTCCTTCGCTAGTGCCCTCAGCCAGAGCAAAGTTGATTCTGGTTTTATCAAAAATATCAGGTGCTGCGATTGAAGGTGGTGGCAGAGCTGGAGAGGAAATGCAGGGATAGTTTTACAAGACGAGACCTGGCAACATCGGCCAGCAGGACGGGCTGATATCCCTGATGAAATGTTCTGGGAGAGCATGTGGTTATTACCCCAGCGGATGTTATTGTACAAAACCGAAGACGGGTAATGAAATGATGTATGGTCTTTTACTGAGCAGACGGGAGTGTGTGTACTCCGGTGTCTGCTAGCGCTTCTGTGTGTGTTAAATGAGGAACCAGGCGGCACCATCTGCCTGACAGCGGCAACAAAAGATGATGAGATTGTGTCCGAGAGGAAATCTACTTGTGTTTGCCCTGCGTGTGCCCTGCTCCGCCTTTAGAGCGCGCAAAAAGACACACAGCAACGTTTTTTAATATTTGTCACCTTACAGCTTTCTGAGGGTGCAACATACAAGAGAGAGCAATTTGTTAGATGTCGACTGTGACGTGTTACTGCTTGGTTTCCTTTTTGCATTTCAGGCAGCTCTTGTTAGGAAAGGGTGACACAGGTAGTGAGACAGAGAGCTGCAGTAAGCATTGTGACAGGATAAGTGTGTGTGCGCGCATGGATGTGTGAGGGTGGACAAGCTTACATCTTGTCCTGCAGTTCCTGGACCGAGTGACTCTTTGTTTGACACCTCGGCTGAAAGCAGAGCTCTGCCAGGCACGTCCGCTGCTGGCTGACAAACAGCGTATCCTGTCTCCTTCGGCCCACCTCCCGCGCTTCCAGCGAACAGCAAGGGTGACGAACAAATGAGCGTGTGGTGAGGACACAGAGAGACTGATAAAGCGAAAGAGGGGAAGAGAGGAAGGAATGTATCAAGTTTGCTCACTCCTGCCAAGAAACCTGAAGCAGTCCGACATTATTGGCATTTTTCATGTCCAGATCGTCTACTCGACTCGCCCAACGTTCAGGTTGCCAGATGCTTCCTTGGAGATCTCCAGTTTCACTTAGAGAAGAGGTCTTTGTCCTAGCACTGGAGATCTGTTGCTCCTTCAGTTTGCTGTAATGCAAACCGAAGCTGTGTGCAGGATGGAGTAACCGTGTACATGGTAACATTATAGTGTTGAGGAGTTCACTACGTGTCAGTTATTTTTATTTATTGCAGCTCCAGTGACATGGTTAGGAATGTCACATCATACCTTTTTTTTTTGTTTTGTTTTGCTAGAAGCAGACAGTCGCATAATTACAGAAGATAGAAAAGGATGTGAGGGCAAAAGAGGGAGAAAGGACAGATGGCATGTTATGTGTCATGGAGACCTCAGCAGATGTTTACTACCGGGGAAGAAAACGTGAGCAGACATCTTAAGGCTCGGTTGTGTGGGGCCAGTGGGAATTGGATTAAATTAATTTAACATACATTAGCATTGCTTCCTCGATTCCAAGTCAGCCCTACTTTAATTATTTGCAACTCTTTTCAGCTCAATTTGAATTCCCAGAAGGCCCATTTCTAAATATGCTTCAATTTTAAACTAGAAGAGTTTGAGGGTTTTTTTTGTGTGTGTGCTGGGAGGCAACAAAGGAGGCAAAATTATATATATATTTATTTATTTATTTTTTGTCCCATAGGATGCAAAAGTAAACCGTGGCAAATAGAGCATATCTTTACATCTGCACTTCAGATTCATGTCCTGGACAAGCTTATTATAGCTCTCTTGACTTTTAACTTGCTGTTTGTGCACTTAAATATATGAGACAATATAGCATCGCAACCACGACCTAATGAATCTTTATTGTTTTTTAATACACAAAGAAAGAGGAAAAAGTATTTCAAAGACTTTCAAATGTGTGCGCACAGATGACCAGCAATAATCACTGGTGTACTGTAGTGGAGAGTGGGTTCTTATGTACAGTATGTGTCCGTGTACACATTTTCTCTGCAGTGGCCGTGTAGCCAAAGGTTTCAGAGCCAGACTCACTTCTAGCTTTTCCTTGCGGTGGCCACTCCTTGACTGATAGAATGCATTAGGACCCGAGCTGTGTGGTAGCAGCACTGGAGCGTGAGTGTGAGATCACTCTGACGGCATACTCAGGCGCCAATGGGCAATGACCTTCAAGGGATTTCCCAAAGCTATTTCTCATATGGAAATAAACAAACATTTTTATTTTGCTGTTTCAGAGCATTGGCAGTAAAATAATAGAGACCTGTGAGTCATAGGATAAAACCTGCATATAGACATAACAAACGTGCCCGCACAAACACAGCTGGAGCCAAGGCATGACTATCCGTCTACGTAAGGAGGCACTTAAATCACTGGGATCAGCGCAGATGTTCATAAGCCTTAGTCACAGGTAATTCTAAAAAGATTACAGCACATATAAAGTACTACTCAGTATGAAGTTATTTAATGAGGTTGCAGTAACTATCCACACACATGACGCCGCAGTACTTCCTTGAGATCGTCTTTAAAGAGGTCATATTATCCTCTTTGTGCTCTTATGTTACACACTGTATGTACCGTACTATTGTGGAGTCCCGAGAGGCCCAGCGCCTGAGGTCTATGTGTGTTTTGTGTGTTGGCAACCTGTGTTTTTACGGTGCTGTTCCATCTGTACTTGGGTGGGTGGAGAGTCGAGGCTGACGTTTCTAAGTTGAAATACATGTTTAAGTAAACCTGAGACCGTAGTTCAGCTTTTATGCTTTAATCTTTCAGCTTTGTGTGTAGCATACAACTCTGCTGTTTATTATTATTATTATTACTGCTGGCTGTAATTTTTTGAGAACAGGTCTGCAAAAAGTGTGTGTAGATTTAAATTGTGTTTTAATGTTGACATCTCTCTTTAGTTTATTGATAAAGCATCTGAAGCTTGAAAAAAGCTGGCCAATCAGAACGCAGCATCGCTGATAAAGGGCTCAAATGAGGCTTTTCAGTATCAAGGCCGCTGGAGCTGCTGCAAAAAGAGGATTAGAACATGTATTTGCAGTTTAGAACTAGAACATGATATAATCTTGTAACAGAAGGAAAATTAAATTAGAATAATTTGGTCACTTAGCTTTACTGATGCTAACTTTAGAACCTACAACCTGTTGATTCATGGGTCTTAGTTGTGGGTGTTGTGCACTATGCAGATTGTAAAAATGCTTGAGACACATTTGTGAATTGTGATTTTATACTGCACCAGATTATGACCTTTAGCGGCACAGTTGTGTCACTCCAGCGCCACAGTGAGCTGTGAGAGTGACTGCTTGCATGGAACGGTGGAGGTGTCGCCTTGTTTCGTTAGGATGTTAGTTGCACACAGCTACTGTACAGATGTGATAAAGCAAACGTCTGAAGTCATTACGATACAAGGTAACTGAAAGAAAATGAATTGTGCTGTAAATTGCTCTCAGTTTGGGCATGTTTGTATTCGAAATTAAATTACTTTCAGGTAAAATATCTTTTCTTTGTTGTGCTCTCTCCATCTTTCAACCTCACCCTCCCTCTTAATCGTCCACTTTTGAGCCATCACTCTTGCCGCTTCATCCCCTTTCTGTCTGTACATCCTCTGCTATCGCACCAGATCCACTGTGGCGGAACAGTGGCTGACGTCGGCTTTTCTCCGTCTCTGTGTTGCAGCAGGCCCTAATTGCTGGTCTCTCTCACACACAGAGAAATGCTTTATCTCTAGCTGGCCATACCACACTTCAGCTAACAGACCAGCAGCAGCAGCGCAGGCGACTGCAACCTTCACAGTTAAATACCCACCACCACCCTCTGCATCCACCACAGCCACCTTAAAGGACTCCAATTAAAGCATTACAGCAAGGAAGGGAGGAAGAAAAATGAGACAGAGGCTATATCAAAGAGAGTGAAAGGACAAGCTTTGGATAAATAAGAACTTCTGTATTGTTTTGTCATGCGGAAGAAAAGCCAAAGGGACGTAAATTATAAAGAAAGTGAATAAACAGCATGAGATTTCTTGGTATTGCAGAAGACAGATTCACCCTGTAGCACCAGACCAAGCACGGATCTACAGACAGAAGGAAGGAAGGAAGGAAGGAAGGAAAGATAGGAAAAGGAGAAGAGATATTGAGGCAGTGATTCAAACTCCTTTACATCTTCTTGTCCACGGAGCCTGAGGGTAAAGGAAATGGCAGAAGGCACAGGGAGATAAGAGCCTTTGTTCTACGGAGGTGTAGAGATTTTTACATTCCACTAGATTGCCTTACGCTCCTGTCCAGCTTGGCTGACTGGAAATGAAAGAGAATAAAAGGAAGTTTCTGTGAAGGCCAGATGCCATATTTTATTATGGTTTTGTGTGATGGCTGCCTTTGGCTATTTTTCAGAGGCTCTCCTTGCAAATGCCCGTTGGAAACATCTTTCAGTGGTTGCCACGGGAAATGGTCTTTGCTGAAGTCAGGCACAGACGTTGTCATTTTGAGTAGAACAGAACATAAAATATAGTTGTTTGATATGTGGCTCGGAGGAAAAGGAAGTTAAGGCCGTCTAGCAGAGAGTTAGATGAGAAGATTAACACCACTCTCACACAGTAATTGTCTGTTAAATGCAGTAAAAGGCCATAGAGCTTAGCTTTAGCATCAAGGCGGGAAACAGGAGCAAAGATGACACGATAGGCTTAGCAGCTTATCTAAAGCTGCTTAATTAACACGCTACTGTACATCTCCTGGTTTATCCATAGCATAAATAGCAATTGGAAAACTAAACTTAAATATTACGGGACATCGAATACCGCATGCAGCCACATCTCACAGCTAGAAGTCGTGTCCTTTACACACAGGACGACGGATGATGCTTCTGACACACGAAAGTCGATTTGTGTCCAGGTGCAGCCACGAAATAATCCCCAGTCCTGACTAGTGCAAAAGTCGCCAGACGTGCACTGACTTACAGCAGCAATACAATTGTTCGTTTCCGCTCCCATATAAACAGGAATTGACTGATGAAGTCATTTTACTACTAGCAGACACACGGCTGAATGTATCACCCACCTATGTTGCACAATTCATTATTGGCCTGTGGCTACCTGGAGGCTTGTGGTACACAGTAATACCTTCTGTTGTGCTCGTCATAAATTTAGGCTCCCAGGCAATACGGAAATCAGCGTCCGAGAACCGCGCTACCTATTTACTCAAGGCAGCCAAGCGTTGAGCCATCTGTGCCCGGTAGTTCATATATTCACCAACGCACCCCAAGGTGTGATACATCAGATATAACAGGCTGAGGGCAGGGCCGGCGTCAGCCATTATGCAGTCAGAGCTGTGGAAAATGACACAAGATGCCTCATTCTGCCCCTCTCTGCAGCCATGCCAAAAGGTTTTCTTGGCATGGGGAACGTCTCATTCTACATAATAGCTTTATGATTTTTACATGGGCAACAAGTCAAGCTGGAAACACTGAGTCATGACCTGCTTATCCAGGAAAATTGCTACTAATAGGCTACAGTAAGATGCTCCTGATCCCAGAGTCAGTTCTCAGACAAGAGTCTGGCAGACATGCATCACACTTTGTTGTAACATAAAGACAAAGCTTAGGTAAGTTGAAGATTCAGCCATCCTGGGGCCTTCAGTGTCTGCCGGGGAGGAAGAGTTAAGGTTAGAGGCCCAGATAAGATAAGAGTGACAACGGGAGGGTGGGGTTGTTTAATTGTGTTTATCCAAAGCTTTTAGGCTGTGTGTGTGTGTGTGTGAGGGAACATGTGAGTGTGGTCTGCAGTGAAGCATCACTGTGGGTCAACATGGCCGGGGCATGATCTCAGTTCAGCCTGACACGAGGGAGACGGATCACCAGCAAGAAGGGTGGAGGAGCAACAACAACAGGACGTTCACTGGTGTTTGTTAGCATCCTGTTCCATCCTCCTTCAATACCACACGTCAGTGGGGGACACGGACGGGATTCACCCCCAAACTAAACACAAAATCACCCCCTTGTGTATTTTTAACTCCACAGATGCAGCGATTTCCACCCACTCGCTGATACATCCAGGCTATACGGGGTCTCCAGAGGCACAGACAGGCTAAAACGCCATCCGTGTTTCCACTAATAGCGCAAAACACCCTGCTAATGGACAGAATGCTTTAGTACCAATTCCATCATTCCTGACATGTGTATACTGAATCTTTTTGTTAGCTCCTGTGTCACAGAGGTCATTGAAGTAGCCGACTTGCTGACTGGGGGTGGACAGTTAAAATGGACCCCTCTAATGCAGCTCATACATTACCTGTAAGCTGTTAGAAGGTCACCACCCCAAGGCGTAGATGAATGATAATGCCTTCTATTGTGTAGCGGTGCTGTGCTATCACTTATCTGGTGTTTCTGATACTCTGGAAGAGCAACGTACCTCCCCAGACATTCTAGTCTTCCTCTTAATTGATTATTGGCAAATAGATAGATATTAAAAAAGAAATATAAAATATCGAAACATTTTTGGGGGAAGAAAAACTGCAGCAAGAATTTTGTAGTCGTACAGTAAACACACACACACAAAGATTGATGATGTGCCTCTAACTGGAAATGGGAAGTCCTGCATGACGAGTAGCAGAGACAAAGAGAGGATGAGAGATCAAGACATCATCAGCCACGAGAAAACAACATGATGTGATTTAATCCTGCTTGGCCTCAGTTTAAAGAATCCACAAAAACAATTACACAAACAGCGATGATAGTGATCAGCCGACTCACCTGATAGCTGAAGCTTCTTCTGGGATCTAGTGGTAAACAGAAGTCAGTGTTTAGTGCAGCACAGTCACTAATGGCAAGACTCAGCAAGAACCTTTTGTAGTTTGTTATAATGAGATAAGTCTTAATGTTAATGTGTAATGTTCCATAATTGAAGGTGCCAGAGTTACAGCTGTCATCACAAAGAGGGACGTAGACTTATGTTGTATGCACAGGTGACACAGATTAAAGAATATTAAAATAATATAATAATAAGCATCAGAGCTAAATAATTTGAACAATGCTGTTAAATAACAAGGGCTTGGTCCCTACCAACCGTACACTCGCACATTTCTCTTACACAAAGATCAAGCGTCTCGTGAAAAGCAATAATTAGAGTTATGACTCACGCATGACATGTTCTTTCTCCGTGTCCTTTATGAAAGAGAAGAAAAACAACACTGAAAGGACTTTAATTGTTCAACACCTCCACAAGAGATCATCGCTCACGAAAGGGACATATTCATAATGGATGTTTTCATATGCATGTGGTCTTTGGCGATGTGAGTTCATGCAGTATTTCAATGATCCTACTTTGAAAAAACCCACAAAACGAGCCTTCAAGAGCTTTACTGATTAAATTCATTGCGTCTCTCCTTCATTTAACTGTTTCATTCATTCTGGCTGAGAACATCAATGCAAAATCTGCATTACCTGGAGTGTTTGTTAAGTGGATCTATTTAGTTTATGAACAGTTATATGTTTAGCACTTTCCTTATCATTTGTGCACATTCTAATTAACATATACCATCAGTGAGTAAAGTGTGGTCTTGTAAGTCAAAGCAGAGCAGTTTTGATTGGAGCAGAAACAGGCGTCTGTGTTTATCAGTCATCACGGTGCACGGCTGGTCCTGCTTTGATTGATAGGGGTAAAGGCATTTCATCACCCTCTGTAACAAAAGGAAACGCACTCCGTCCCCTGCAGGATTTCAGAGAGCTGCAGAGCTGTTCCAACCTGTCTGGAATTGCCAGCAGTGATTTGAAGATAGGACAAACGTCTCCACACCGAGTGTGGAAGAGTCTTTCTTTTTTGTTTCGCTAGCGTCACGGAGCCACAGCTACTGTACAGAAGGACGATTCAGATCCGCCGTAGGTCAGGATTTATTGCATGTCAGCGCTCTACTCATTGTATAATTAGAAATGTTTCTACTGATGAATCCGATGAAACTGGTCATTTAGTCATGACTTTTAACAGATGACTCCACGTCTGTGACGTCTTTCTACAAGTAAAAAGCGAGCTGAAAGATGAAGGTCTTGCTTTTGGATTACAGCCTGAAAATTACAGTGTCATTTTTTGTACTTACAGGTTGTAATTAAAGTAATTAGGCAGTGAACAAATGTAGTTTTTTAATTACCAGTGAATTATACACTAATTGAGAATCGACCTCTCTCTGCTTTGCTAAACCAAAGATTGTCTGTAACAATGTCAGTATTTTTGTACATTTTAATATGAGGCGTTGAACATGGTATTTCTACAGCTGTACACACCTGGTACATAATTATTCTCACAGCTTGCCGGCTAACGCCATGCACAGTTTACAGAATTGCTCAAAAATGTGAAGTGACTTAGTAAACGTTTCAATACCAGACACAGTGCAAAGTCCATTCCTGAGTTCAGTCTGGATTTATTAGGGCCAAAGTCCTCCGCCCAGACTTGGCGCATTAGGAGTAAACACTCAGTGAAAAGCTTCCTCATAAGCTCCACTTTATTTCTTAACTGTTCTTTAACTGTCTTGACCGAGATCTACCCTGTGACTGTTAAACTTATCAGGCAGCTGCAAAATGGAAAGGACATGTTTTTCAGAGTTTGGGAAATGAGTCAAGACCTTCTGATAGAGCAGGGAAGGAAATGAAATAACTTAGCAAATGAGGCACAGACATTATTAAAAGGCACGGGTTCATAATTCCAGGCTTTTCACATTCAACATGAGTGGAAGGTCTGTATGTGAAGTTTGCCAGATAATATCTAATAACGTGCTGTAATTTTCCTGTGTTTTCACTGAACACAATGCTCTGCCTTTTACTATCAGTGCGAGTGCTCTTATTATCTGCCAACGTTTTGATCTTAATTGCTGTCTAATTTACTCATTCAGGCTGAGAACAAAAGCGTAACAGAGAGGTCGCCAGTTGTGTCACTCTTTCTTTCATGCTTCAAGCCGAACTCTTAACACCGCGTGTCGGGCTTTTAATTTGCTGTTCTTCGGGAGGTGAGATTGGAAGGGCGTTCACTGGGGGAAATCGATGGGAAAATGGGATGGAATCTGCTGAGTGGATCAGGGCGAATGGAGTCGGCCCTCATGGGCATAAAGGCAACACTGGAATGAGAAAGCCCAGACAATGTTTTTAACTTCTTCCAGGAGGCTGAGGAGAGCAATCTGTTCTCTCAAATCCCTTTGCGAAATGTGCTCGCAAGATTAATTTTGTGTTACTTGGAATTGATCGCTTCTTTATGAACTCATTTGTGCCCGATTTGGTTCGGGCCTGGCTGCGAGCTATCTGCCAGTGCTGCCGCATATTCAGATTTCAAGGAGAGGATTTGACTGACAGCTTTACTGTAAGACCTGAATACTCCTGTAAGCTTGTGGGAAGCGGAGGTGCTTCATTTTGTGGATGTGGTTTTGAGCTAGCACGTTGAACATACCTTTGCAGCTGGCATGACAGGATGTGTTTTCATTTTTTTGGAAAGATGATCTTAATCGCTAACCACCATCTGTAGTTTAATTAAATATCAAATTTTGGAGATCAGCCTCAGGTCAGGTTCAGCTTCTAACTCAATTAAAGCTGGTTTGGCCGGGCACGAAGAGTGAAACCGAAGAAGGAAACAACTGTACAACATCGGGACTTTTCATCTGTTAGTGAAAGCATGACTGCAACCCACGCATTGTACAGGAAATGCTGTTCTGGTTCTGGCAAAACAAGTTCAGATACATGCTGATGTAGCTTGTGTGTGAAGAAGGTTGCTGCTTCTCCATGCCCCGTGTCCCGCTACGTCCTTCATTTCCTCATAGCAATCGCTCCACTTTTTCTCCCCTTTGAATCGACCCAAAACTCTTTGCTGAAGATTATCCCCAATTAGGCTGAAAACTCAGCCAGTAACAAGCTCTCTTCCTGTCATTATCACTGCCGACCGCTCCAGCGCCGGACACCCTGTGATGTGCTGTCTTCTGCAGGGCCCGTCAGTGTCATAGCAACCCGTCGTACGTCTAAGTCTCTGCCAGCGCCGCACACGGCACTGTCACCGAATCGTTTGTAGCTCTCTTTTTTCCTTACAGCACCGACTCCCCTCTGCTCCACTTCCTCTCTCAAGCCTTTACTTTCTCCTCCCCATCTCTGGTAAGGCTATATCTCCTGTACTGCACATCATTACTGGGTTGCATCCTTGCATCTTTGGAGGAAAAATAAACAACTCGTTTATAATTTCACAGCCTGATATAAAGGACGTTTTGTAGGCAGGTTGTTTACAGTGCCGCACAGCAAACCACTCTAGTGGCTCATAAAGACTTTGGCGGTTGATTTGACAGCTCGGCCCGTTAGTTTGTCACTTGTTATGCTGACAGTAATTCTGCATTTTACCACGAGACACAATAATAATGGATAATGCTCTGTCGCACAGACTCCGGTGGCATGTGGTTAATGAAACTTTCCAAGTGAGAACCCACTCATCTTCAAGCTGCCCCAGTTGGGGACATTTAAAGTACCACTGCCATTAAGTTTTATAGTCCACATTGCCGTTTTGTCTCCCACTAAGTACTATGGTTCACGCATATGTCAGTCACTGTTGCAAGTGGTAAATATCATCTTCCTAATGATATCATAGTCTACCCTGCTTAAGGGGTTTCGGAGGCGTGTAGGTGAGCTCAAGTGGAAAAATAAACCCTTTAATTATCCGTCATTGTGTACAGTACAAAATGCAAAGGCCACGTGGAGCTGGTTCCATGCCACTTTAATTTCTGTCAACTATTCTTAAGTAATGCGTGGACGTACTCATAGGCAGGGTCTGGTAGAAATAAACCGGTTCCATAATGAGAAAGCAAGGGCAAAGTATTTGTCTAATGGAATGCCATCGTGCTCTAAAGGGCCCAGGTAAAGGCAATTAGTGGCTTCCACCAGAGCAACGGACTCGCTTCAGCCTACTGTATATGGCAAGCAGAGCTGTGATCACGTTACCCTGTCGTTTTAATGATCCTGTTACGGCCCCAGGCCTTGTGTGTGTGTGTGTGTGTGTGTGTGGTTGGTTGGTTGTTTTGTTTATGTTGCAGGGAGGTTCTGGATTGGCCGGTGGGTACAGAGGGAGAAGAATGAGATGCAAGCAGGACTGTGGCAGAGCCTGCTCCTGGTTGGTGGCTGGAAGGAGGGATTCCACCTCTGGCTGCTATTGGGCCCTTTGGTTTCACGCCTGACCAATCACCTGCCGACCGTTAAAGGAGGACCAGTCATAAGAGCTGCGGTTGAAGACAGTCGAGGACTGCCCCGGTGAAGAGTAGACACCTGTACCTCTGTGGTCTACTAGGATTCAGTGTTTTTGTTGGGTAATGTTGTTTTCCTTTGGCTGGACTACAGAAGGGAGCCAGGATAGGGCTAGACACATCTACATTCACACCTTCATCCAGACACCCACGATACATGTCATCCTCCCTTTGCACCAACACTACAGGGGTTACTGATGTATAGATACACTAGGGTCTAGAGGTGCTACACCCATGTTTATGTTTGGTGAGAGAGGGTAGATTAGTTACGCAGAGTTTATGTTCCTAGAGGTTTCCTTTGTTTAAACTAGGCAGACGTTGGAGTGGGTGGGCAGCTAGTCTCCTTTGGTTTTGTCTTGTTGTTGTTTTGTGTAGCACCCTCATCCTGCGCTCCCTGGTCCCAGTTTGTTTATTTCCTTTTGAAAAGGTATGTAAGACAAATAAACTTATAGTCATACCTGAAGCCTTATTCAGTCGTGTGTCTTATGTGAGTGTTAGTTTACCAATTGGCTTATGTTGCGTCTCAGCCTGTGGGCGTGAGCCAAGGACGTAACATAATTGGGGGCTCGTCCGGGATCCACAACTCATTCACCCTGGTTGTGGTCGCTGTGTGTGTACTGGGGTAATTTGTCGTTTTGTAATAAGTATAACATTGGAGATCATGTTTTCGTTAAAGGAGTTTATAGACAAACCAACGTTTGACCAGGTCGATGCCTGTAAGAAGTGTGACTTGTTGCAAATTGCTAACCATTTTGGTATTCCTGTTTCTAAGCAGATTGTGAAGAAAGAGTTGAAAAGCATCGTAGTAGATAAGCTGGTGGAGTTGGGGGTTTTGATGTTGCCAGTAGCTGAAGGTGTCCCTGAGGGTGATGCCCAGGGGGTTGGTAACGTAAAGGGAGACGTGGATGCGAGTGACGGAGAGGGACATGGCAGTGATACAGACCCAGAGGTAGGTGGCCGAGTGATAACCCCGGTCACTCTCCCTCGATATGATCCGCTCTCCCTCTCCTCCAAAGGAACGCCGTCTGATGCACGGCTGAGAGTGCGTCTTGCCCGGCTTGAGATGGAAGCCCGGGAAAAGGTGCAAGCTCGTCAATCCCAGTTCGAACTGGAGATTCGTAAATTAGAAATTGAAGCTGACACAAAGGTTCGGCTTAGAAAATTAGAACTAGATTCCCAAGCTCCGCGGCACCCTGTTGATTCGGCTGGAGGCGGCTCTCCCTCGTCCACTACTACCCCTTCGTTAAACTTTGATCTGACCAAGTATATACCACTGGTGCCGAATTTTAGAGAATCTGAGGTGGATTCGTATTTCGCTGCATTTGAACGAATTGCTAGTGCTTTAACCTGGCCTCGAGAGATATGGGCTCTTCTACTGCAATGCAAGCTGCACGGGAAAGCTCAGGAGGTTCTAGCTGCCCTTTCACTGGAGGACAGTTTAGACTACGACCTAGTTAAAAGTTCCATATTACAGACATATGAGTTGGTTCCAGAGGCTTACCGACAAAGGTTCAGAAGCTTAAAGAAAACAGCCAACAAAACATATGTTGAGTTCGCTAGGGAAAAGGCGATGCTTTTTGATAAGTGGAGTGCCGCTTCTAAAGCTTTAGATTTTGTGTCCCTAAAGGAACTTATGTTGTTGGAAGAGTTCAAAAGATGTCTGCCTGAGAGGGTGGTGACATATTTAAATGAACAGAAAGTAGAGACACTGAACAAGGCAGCAATGCTAGTGGATGAATACGTGTTGACCCACAAAGTTACTTTTAGTGTGCCCAGCGAAAAGGCTAAGCTGTTACCACCGTTACAGGTTAAGCCTGGCCTAAAAGAGACTAGAGAGTGTTTTTACTGCCACAAGCCTGGACATGTCATTGCTGACTGTTTGACCTTGAAAAGAAAGGAGAAGTTCTCTGAAAGACAGCCAAAGGGTGTTGCTTTCCTCAAGTCTGAGAGACTACAACTTGAGGAAGGGAGCACTGTAGATCCCATGTTCAAGCCGTTTATATTCAGTGGCTATGTGTCCTTAGCTGGGGATCCTGCTAACCGTCCGATGGTGTCCATATTAAGGGATACGGGGGCATCACAGTCTCTGATTGTAGCTAAAGCGCTGCCATTTTCTGAGAGATCAGCATGTGATTATAGTGTGGTAATCCAAGGTGTGGGAATGAGATTAACCCCCAGACCAGTACACATGGTGCATGTAGAGTCCGACCTCGTTAGTGGGGTTTTCCCCGTGGCAGTTTGTCCTTCTTTGCCGATAAAAAGTGTTGTCATGCTTATGGGCAATGACATAGCTGGTGGAAAAATAGTTCCTAGCTTAGAGGTTTTAAATAACTTGTCACCGAGTGACATGGTGGAAGCTGGGATACCACCAACTGAGGGTTACCCAGCATGTGTGTTAACTCGTGCTCAGTCACAGAAAGATTCTAACCTCACGCTTGTTGATACCGTGGTTGGTTCTATTCTTGCAGGCAACGGCCCCGCTGTTCATGCGCACAGGGGATGCAGGCACGCTCCTCTTGGTGATGGAGAGGACAGGCCATCAGCTCCACTACCAGAGGGGATATTCCCCATCACCTGTGAGCAGCTCCGGGTTGCACAGGAAGAGGACTCCACATTACAACCATGTTATCTCGGAGTGGTGAGTGCTGACACTGACAAAGGCCAGAGTGGAAGGTATATCAAGGAGCATGGTATTTTGATGCGCACATGGTTTCCGAAACGTGCAAATGGTGCTGACTGGAGTGTGGTAAAACAGATAGTCATTCCTTTCATTTACCGACACCAAGTGTTGTCTGTGGCACATGAAGGTCAGTGGTCTGGTCACCTAGGCATCAACAAAACTTATCAGCTAATTTTAAAACATTTCTTCTGGCCCGGGTTAAAACGAGATGTAGCCCGTTTCTGTCGTAGTTGTCATGTGTGTCAGCTGGCTGGGAAACCAAACAGGCCCATTCCTTCTGCTCCATTGCATCCCATCCCAGTAGTGGAACAGCCCTTTGAGAGGGTGATTGTGGATTGTGTGGGCCCGTTACCCCGAACTAAGTCTGGTCACCAGTATTTATTAACCGTTATGTGTACAGCAACCCGATTTCCGGAAGCCGTGCCACTGCGAAGAATTACTGCCACGACTGTGGTAAAAGCACTTACACAGTTCTTTTCACTTTTTGGACTCCCGAAGGTCATACAAACTGACCAGGGAACTAATTTTCAATCAAGGATTTTTAAACAAGTGGTGCAAACCTTACATGTAAAGCACATAGTCTCCAGTGCTTATCACCCCGAGTCGCAGGGGGCACTAGAGCGCTGGCACCAAACTTTAAAAGCTATGCTTAGAAAGTATTGTCTGGAGACAGGGAAGAACTGGGATGAAGGCATCCCATTCCTCTTGTTCTCAGCACGTGAAGCGGTTCAAGAATCACTAGGGTTTAGTCCGGCAGAACTTGTTTTTGGTCACACTCCCCGTGGACCACTGAGAGCTTTAAAAGAGCAAATCTTGCAGAACTCAGAGAGTCCAGCAAGAAAAGTGACTGATTATGTTCAACAGATGCGTAAACGGTTAACCCATGCTAATAAGTTAGCAAAAGAGTGTTTAGCCAAGACACAGAGTGTTATGAAGAGACGTTATGATGTAACCAGCATCAAACGTGAGTTCCAGGCTGGAGATGAGGTGCTGGTATTGTTGCCAATACCCGGCTCTGCGCTCTCCACTAAATACTCTGGACCATATAAAGTGATTGGGCGTGTTAATGAGTATAACTACATTTTGGAAACTCCCGACAGACGGCGCAAGTCTAGGGTGTGTCATATAAACATGCTAAAACTATATCATACCAGGGTCACAGGTGGGAAACCTCTTGCTCCAGTACTGGCTGTTACTGAGCATGTAAGCACACACGGTGAAAGGGAAACTCTGGAGGAGGATGGTTTACAAATGCGGGGTCCCACTAGCCCCAGTGCCCGTCTCCTCAATTCAGAGATGCTGTGTGCTTTACCCAAGAAACTTACTCATCTTTCCCCGTCTCAGCAGAGTGACCTGCTAAAGTTAGTGGATACATACAGGTGTCTTTTCAATGATGTGCCCACTCAGACCAACGTATTGAAACATGACATTGAGGTTCAATCTGTCAAACCCATAAAACAGCACCCTTATCGAGTTAATACTATTAAGCGTGGACTCATGAGACAAGAAACAGATTATCTATTACAGCATGGTTTTGCCAAACCCAGTATGAGCGCCTGGAGCTCACCCTGCCTGCTTGGGGTGAAGCCAGATGGCTCCTCTCGTTTTATTACAGACTATCGCAAGGTGAATGCTATTACAGTATCTGACTCCTACCCATTGCCACGGATGGAGGACTGTGTAGACAATGTTGGTAGTGCTCAGTATGTGACCAAACTCGATTTATTAAAAGGCTATTGGCAAGTACCGCTGACTGATCGTGCCTCTGACATCTCTGCTTTTGTGACTCCTGACCGATTTTTACAATATACCGTGATGGCTTTTGGCATGTGTAACGCTCCTGCTACTTTTCAACGCCTCATTAATGTCGTTTTAGCTGATGTACCAAACTGTAGTGCCTACTTAGATGATCTCCTGGTTTATACCAGCACTTGGCAAGAGCAGTTGGATAGCTTACACTTAGTATTCGCTAAGTTAGAAATGGCTTCGCTAACGCTGAACCTTGCTAAATGCGAGTTTGGGAAAGCAACTGTGACATTCTTAGGGAAACAGGTGGGACAGGGAAAGGTAAAACCAGCTGAGGGGAAAATATCTGCTATCATTGAGTACCCTGCACCTAACTCTCGGCGTGAGTTGCGGCGATTCTTAGGAATGGCCGGATATTATCGCTGTTTCTGTAAGAATTTTTCTTCTGTAGTGCAGCCCTTGACTGCATTACTCAGTCCAAAGGTGGCTTTTGCTTGGACCCAAGCTTGCCAGACGGCCTTCGATTGTGTTAAAACCCTCCTTTGCCACACTCCGGTCCTTGCCGCTCCTAATGTGACACAGCCCTTTAAGTTAGAAGTAGACGCCAGTGCTGTGGGTGTTGGCGCTGTGCTCCTACAGGAGGATGATCAAGGTGTAGATCACCCAATAGCATACTTCTCCCGCAAGTTCAACAGGCACCAAGAAAACTATTCTGTTATTGAGAAAGAAACTCTGGCCTTGTTGTTAGCACTACAGCACTTCGAGGTATATGTGGGGTCCTCATCCTCTCCTGTGATTGTTTACACCGATCACAATCCGTTAACGTTTCTTTCACAAATGTACAATCACAATCAACGCCTCATGAGGTGGGCCATGTTGGTGCAAGATTTTAAGTTGGACATTAGACATAAAAAAGGTACTGAGAATGTTATTGCAGATGCATTGTCCAGAGCGTAGTGATGTGTTGGAAAATAGGAGAGAATTTAGAAAGTTTGAAACAAAACAAAATGTAGTGTTTTGTTCTTAAGGGCGGGGGTGTTACGGCCCCAGGCCTTGTGTGTGTGTGTGTGTGTGTGTGTGGTTGGTTGGTTGTTTTGTTTATGTTGCAGGGAGGTTCTGGATTGGCCGGTGGGTACAGAGGGAGAAGAATGAGATGCAAGCAGGACTGTGGCAGAGCCTGCTCCTGGTTGGTGGCTGGAAGGAGGGATTCCACCTCTGGCTGCTATTGGGCCCTTTGGTTTCACGCCTGACCAATCACCTGCCGACCGTTAAAGGAGGACCAGTCATAAGAGCTGCGGTTGAAGACAGTCGAGGACTGCCCCGGTGAAGAGTAGACACCTGTACCTCTGTGGTCTACTAGGATTCAGTGTTTTTGTTGGGTAATGTTGTTTTCCTTTGGCTGGACTACAGAAGGGAGCCAGGATAGGGCTAGACACATCTACATTCACACCTTCATCCAGACACCCACGATACATGTCATCCTCCCTTTGCACCAACACTACAGGGGTTACTGATGTATAGATACACTAGGGTCTAGAGGTGCTACACCCATGTTTATGTTTGGTGAGAGAGGGTAGATTAGTTACGCAGAGTTTATGTTCCTAGAGGTTTCCTTTGTTTAAACTAGGCAGACGTTGGAGTGGGTGGGCAGCTAGTCTCCTTTGGTTTTGTCTTGTTGTTGTTTTGTGTAGCACCCTCATCCTGCGCTCCCTGGTCCCAGTTTGTTTATTTCCTTTTGAAAAGGTATGTAAGACAAATAAACTTATAGTCATACCTGAAGCCTTATTCAGTCGTGTGTCTTATGTGAGTGTTAGTTTACCAATTGGCTTATGTTGCGTCTCAGCCTGTGGGCGTGAGCCAAGGACGTAACAGATCCCCCCTATAGTCTGAGCCAAGTCACTAATGATCAAACTGGAACTGTACATAAACACATAAAAACCACTCAACGCTGCTCTTAATAACTACTTGAGCTGCTTTGGAGGGTTTATGAAGGCACACTAAACAGATAGCGTCTCTGTTTCTCACGCAACAACGGGAAGGTAATTATTTCAGCATTGTGCCATGAAGAAGGCTGCAGCATGGGTGTTCACAGTATGGGCTCTCCTTTGATGTTGCAAATCTGTCCACTCTTCAGCCCCAGACTCCAGACTGCTAATGATTATTTGGCTCTGGGTGGTTCAGTCATTCTTTAACGCAGCCTTTGAGATACAGTAAGGCAACTACAGGGCAAACGGGTCTGACACGTAAAGCACACCTGCCTGCGTTACTGCTTCATTCCATACGTCAGTTTTACCACAGTGTGTGTTTGGATATTGAGTAACTACACTTCTATGAGTTTTTATTCCCACACAATGTCGATGCTGTCCGATATGAAGCCGCATTCGAAGAGATGACGCGCTTCGGTTTTGCAAACATCGCAAAGTGTGCGATGTTTGCACGTAGAAACCAGGCGCGACGCGAGGTCTCCTCTGTGCTACGCTTTGCAGCACGCTTTGTAGAGTGACACTTAAAAGATGTCTGTGAGCCTCACTTCCTGTCGGAGCCAGTGGTCCACTTGAGACTCAAGTACCAACACACATTTCACACAAACACCCAAAAATAACTCGAGCTGGATGTCGCGGCGCTCCGCCACAGTGACCAAGCAAGGAGCTGCCGTTTACAGGGAAGCACAGAAGATACTAAATGTAAAAATATAGATATTTGTTGTTCTGATCTGTGTAGGAAATTTAAATAATGTGCAGTACTATTACTTGGCTGATGGAAATTGGCCACTGGTGGATGTGTTGAAGTGCTACTACAAATGTATAATCAGTGCCGTCAGCCATTTTAATGGCTGTGTATAGTGGCCGGTGTGTAGTTCTTATTTTTTCAGGGTTATTCTGGGCCCTTTGTGCTGCTGCAGCTGTAGGCGAGTGGACTGCTGCCTTTTCAGCTTTCTGTCAGGCTCTCAGTTGAATTACTCTAATGTTTTATCCCTCGCCGTGTCCCGCTTGTAATGAAATTAATGCCACTTTAATTTGCATCGCCCTCTTGTTAAGTCTCGGGCTGCTGAATGAATGTGGCATTGTTTGACTGCAGGACACGTCAGGGAAAAACAACACCGGGGCTGGAAGAACTACGAAGTGTGTGTATTAACTGACTAGTAAATGGATCTTATAAACTGTCTTCAGGGGGTTGCTGAAATTGCTTTCAAAGTGTAGTTGCACTGTTTTTTCTCCCTACCTGTTGTATGGTTTCATCCTAAGTCGATTAATGTCTAGGGTGTTGTCATGGACCCGGCTGAGGAACAGGACATTGGGTGGTGTACAATTTGCTAGAAGTGTATGATGTACCCCAACCGGGCGTCAGGCAATCGACTGAACCATCCAGGGTGAGAATCGGCCTCACATCCAGAGCTGTATTCATCCTCACAGAGACAGCAGTTCATTGATCTCTGCCTCCTCTCATCACGGCATCAGTCTCTCACAGCAGATGGAGAGAAAAATATATATTTTCAATAGAAAATGAGCAGAGCTATTACTCTGCATTGCTGACAAGCAATCAATTCCTCTACAGTGTTTTCTGTCTTCAGTTGGACGAGATGCTCAATAAAATGAGCAAGATAAACCAGGCATGTGAATCTGGCTGTCAGAGCTCTCCAACAGGCATTTTATGAAAAGGAGTGATAGGCGGTATCTGTGACAGCAGCGTGCACACACCCTCCTCAACTCTGGGGGTAACTTGGAGTCTATTTAGCGCACCGTGCATCGGCCGCGCAGCAGAGCCCAGTGAACATTGATCCTGGCTGTAATTGAAGATTTGTTACAGGGAACAATCTTTAATGTCTGCTTCAGAAATCTCATTTCTATCGGCAAAATCGCTCTGTGCAGTAAAAGTAAATGGCCCAAAGACTAAAGATACTTAGTCGGAATGCGTGCACGCGGTAGTGTAGTGGTAGGCCGTCACCTTACAGCTAGCAGGTCTTTGAGGGCCTCCACCGCGTGACGGCTGGGTTGGCTCCAGCTCCTAGCAGAACAAGCCATTGGATAGATGTCCCACAGCCTTTGCATCTTGCAAAACATTTAGTGGGTACATGAAAGTTTTTTGCATATATGATTTTTGTTTTACAGTATGTGGCCGTTTAAAACCTGTTGCGTGTTTGTTTACTTTATGAAATCATGAGCATGTCGGGTGTGATAGGTGACCAAACAGACGGTAGACGGTTTCTGCCTCCTAATCCCATGGCGACGCTTTCATCCGGAAGCCTGGCACTAATGATTTCATTAACATGGCTAACAGGGCACCCGTACACCTGTTCATCTACGTTCCAGCCGATACCTCGGCAACCTTGAGAGAAGGGTTCGAGGCCCCTGCCAACACTCTTTTTGTTTAATGGCTCCCTTCTCAGCTCCAGTGAAAGCTACTGTGCGCACCTTTGGCTATTTATTTAGCCTGAAACTCATCTTTCACATATGTGCGGTTCTGAGACGAACTATTTCCTTGGCCTCTCACTCAAGATTTCCACAAGAATAGATTAGATACCGAATTGTTTGGCTTTGTACACGAATAACTATAAAATGTCAGATCTGTGATGTACAGTGTGTCTCACCTGCCAAGCCTAGAAATATTTGTACATAATTCTCAGCTCGTCTTTCACCCTGCTAGACATAGCAGATGTGGGATGTTTTCCACATGCTAGACAGGAACAAGGACCAAAAAATTAGACAGGCTACTCCAAAGTAAAGTTTTTTTATTTGCTTATATTGATTTGAATTTGTCACATGCAAAAAATACCTGGCCCGTCCCAATATCCCATCATATTTTAGCATGAAGTGTGTTCTGTGCTTGGTAACACAGTCTCTAACTCCAGCAGCTGGAGTTTTTCTGACTCTCTTGTCTCGCGTTGCTCTGCACGGCTCTGACTCTCTCTCTCTCACTGGACCCCTTTGCTCACATTATCTGCATGCTTTAATGGTCTGTAACTTGTCAAGAAAGCTATCTGTCTCCTCACCCTCTCATCTGAAAGGCTCCCATCCCCTCTCGGCCTCAGACTGTGATCGATAGCCCCTTGGCAGCCCTCAGCTGGCTGTCGTCACAGGTGGATATCATTAAGTGATGATAAATGCAATCAAAGAAGCTGACTAGTTGGAAATAGTTGCATAGAAACACGCATATCTACAGATACACACCTATACACCACACACAACTTCCATGTAAATATTTGCAAGAGAGAAAACGACACAAGCGGAGAGTAGTTATGTTATTAACTGCCCCAGGAAAACATTGTTATATCTAATGTAAAACTTTTACTGTACCACCCACTATATCTCATGTTGCAGTGAATCTCTGGAACAGGATTCTACTTTATTTCAGACCTTTTTTCTTGGCTTTGCAAAGTTGGAGAAGTTGGTGGCAATTAAGGAATTTGAAGCGTGATTTTCCGCTGCCAAGTAGCCAGAGCACGAATCAGTGAAAGGAACAGAAAATGGGATTGTTACCATATTTTTGAAATGTTTGTATTTTATTTAAACAGGCCAGATATTCAGTATTTCTAGAGGGCTGAATTTAACACTATTTCTGCTCCCAGATCAGCTCTTAAAGTTGGTATGACTAAAACGCAGGCTCTCCTCCATCCTTCATGGTACGCTGCCATTAACTATACGCCTGTTAAGTCCAGACTGGGTTCCCAAAAACCAGACATCATGGCCTACTTGGGCCCGGAGGTCACGCAGAGCGCTGCACTACCTGTAAATCAGGTATCGAGAAGGTTTTCTCATGAACGATACAGTCAACACAGGTATTCAGTGGTTGCAAGCCACTGATGCTATTATGGTGATGCTGGTTTTCTGTATGCTGGTGGAGCCGAGTGTCTGAATGGCATCAAGTCCAGTTATATATCATCTTTTATACCATTAAGTACAGTGGAATGTACTGAACGTCCAGAGAGCAGCAGATTTTCCAACTTGGTATTATCAGCTCCAGGTATAAAGCTGGACTTTAAATCACTATCATGATTTTCACAGCGGGCTCACAAAACGGATCCAAACGCAACCTGGGGAGTTGATCAGGTCCACGCTGCTGCGTTTTGTGAATCCAGCTGTGTCAGAAGAGAATGAAAGTCAGACTCTCTGAAATAAGAACCACATACAGAAATCACATGGGTCTTACGCTGGAAGCTTGCTGATAGACAGCGATAACAGGCCGTCTTTATCACTCGCACACATGCACAGACATAGAGTCGCCCATGTAGACGCGTGTACTGCCTCACCGCCATGTACACGCACTATCTTCCCATCTCTCACACACACACGGTCAGCTGTGTGGTATCTCATAACAGAACAAACATTGTCCAGCAGACTACCTTTGAGGACAGTAGAAGTATGTGCCGCCTCTAGCGAAAGACCTGTTATTTTAATGCACACTTGTGTTTTCTCAAACGCTAAGGTTGCAGTAGGATAACGGACGCTTCACCGCGGCAGATAAGAAAGCGAAAACAGATTAGGGAGCGGGTTAAATGTGTATTTATATAACCTGCGTACAGGCAACTGTCACTAATGTAAGTAGCACGTGGAACTTCAATATACTGCATGAGTAAATCAGGGCTTCCCATTAAAAGTTGCATGACTATTACTGCAGGGTTATAATAGCAGGTTCATGTCCTTAGTCATTAAAATTAATAAAACTAAAACACAACTTGTATGTGTGTGTGTAGTTAACATAGTCAAGAAATAAAGGCTAGCGTAAGCTTAAGAAGAGACTCAGACATCGGCCATTGCGTAAACCTGAGATATGGCTTTGACTCATGACATGAGGGGAGTTGAAGATGAGTTATCTGGAGCTTCAGGACCATCCCCACACTCTCCAAGTCCTAATGCAAGAGCAGTATATCAGGCAGGGAGGGAAGGGAGGAGAGCTGGAGGTGTCCGTCAAGGCCCAGGTTCACTAACCCTTTTATTTGACTTGGCCTGCTGGCGAGAACATCGTCGTCATCTTCATGGCATTTTATTACTGCCTAGTATCGATATCTCCCGATTTCTCACATGAAAGCTGTCGGAACACGATGCTTGGAAAACGTACTGAGGCTGGTTTTGCAGCTTTGCTTCTGGCACATCAATGACTTCAATAAGTAAAAATCTTCCACATACTCACTTTATTTGTGATGTCAGAACCTACGTTGATGTCAGAGCCGTTAAAGCTCTTTTAATTTTGACTGCTCTGCCTTTTTTGTTCCAGCGCTTTGAATCACACAACCCGAGTGGAAATCATTAAATTAGTCTACTAAGCACAAACACGAGGATGGTTCAGCTGAATCAGAGGAAGTCCTCATTGACCAACGGACCTTATTGATTGACGGTGAACCCTAAACACGCTCGGGGGGGGGGGCGTTATTCAAATCAAGCAATTACTGCCTGCCAAGGAGGCTTCCCCGTGGTGTGTATATTGCAATATTGCAGTTAGTGGGTAGAAAATGGGGTTTATATTTAAGGTTGTGTATTTAGAGAGTGACCCTGTCGCGTTTTCCTCTCCCAGTTGGAAAATAAATCTAGGTGGTGTCTTTCAAGATGCTAATTTATGTGTCCCCACTGGCAGCTTGAGCCCCGCTCCCTTTTGAAAGAGCAGCACCACCAGCTGGTGTCTCCCCGCGTCGGCTGAAAGCGGCATTGTCTGCAGAGCGTTCGAAAAGTGTTTTGCGTTTAAAAACCTGTCCCTGATCCTAACAGAGGAACAAATGGCTCCAGCTAAAGCACTTTCCTAATGTGTCCTCAGAAACATAAAGAGCATCTCTGTCTGAACAGAGGGCTTATGAAACAGGACCTTTATGCCACGGTTGCTTATTCCTGGAATGAAAACGGAGTTCAGCCCGTCCTGCAGTGAATGTGCTCTCTTTAGTCTCTAGTAGCTATTTTGTCATTATATTGTTCTTTCCCCTTCATGGCTGGTGCCTTAGTGGTTGTGCAACCCACAGCTTGCTTTTCTCATTTTGGGGAACCACACCTTTGATCTGCTGTTGTTTTCCGTGATGCTAACCTTGACAACACTTGTACCATGAACTGGTGTTTTCGTTTTGCTTGCACTCTGCATAACACCTTAAATCCACCGCCTCTGTCAAATAGGTGATTCCCACATTAGTCTCGTGTGTATCACATAGAAGTAAATACCTTATGACACGTGTTGAATAAGAGCGTGTCAGACAGTATTATACTGATGACTTCAGATGTCTGTGCTTCCACCTTAGTGGAAGATAGTGATCTCGCACTACATCTCTGAGATTGAGCGTGCACTTCCAGGAACAATTGGCTTGTTTTGTTTGGCGACAGTCATTTTGGAATGCTGCCACAGGCCCATTTTAAATACCAAGCATTACTTATATAAGACCCAAATAATTACACGGTCAGGTACTGAAGCACCTTAATATGCTCCAAGCCTCCCTAGGGCCTTGTACAGAAATGTTCAAAGATAGAAACGTGAATGAACTCAGAGAACCTGTTTAATGTGGCTTTAGCAGTTAACTTGAAATTGCAAAAGTCTGTAATAAGCTGTGTTAAGAACAAGAAGAAAGATTTCTCAGGTATGTGCTCACTACAGCCCCGCTTGTATTTACAGCGTGAATACACCAATTACTCTCAATTTCATGAGTAATTATGCAAACAAACTCATGTTCCCATCAAAGAAAATACCCCAGCATGTAATAGCAGGAGGTTTCCACCCTAGGTAATAGTTGTGAAAAGTATCACGATGTTGCTGGGAATAATAAATCACTGTAGAAAGAGAGTTTAATGTGATTTAGGTGGGGTTGACCTCTGAGTAGAACAGGTTAAACACAGTAGATCATGTTCACTGTTGATTCTACTTGTCTTACTGTGAAAACCCTCTCATGTCTATGCATGGTCTGCCGAAAAGGACAAAATGGGAAAAAAAATTCAGTCACATTGAACTGTAAGCAAGTGAAGACATGAAAGTATGATTTGGCCCTTTTTCTTTCTTCTTATATCGTGTTTTCAGAACCCAACGTTATACACGCATCAATATGGAAACAGAAGAACGTCAGAGCGTTTATCTAACTGACGTGGAATCGGTCATTACGTGCTGTCCTGGTATGAGGCGAGACAGGCAAAACTCCACGTGTTGACAAAGATGCTAACGCATACATACCTTTACCTGTGACGCTGTCTCACGTTGTTTTGTGTGCAAACAGCTGCTGTAGGTGCAGTAGTTAACTGAATCAACCAGAACAGTAATGTCCCACCAGGTTACACGAAACGTTGCACAACAAAAACCAAAACATTAAGCAACCCCCCAGAATGCAAATGAATAAACTAATACTTCATTATTGTGGTATTCCTGGCTTAAACAGGCACCTGCTAAAAGATAATTACATCTGAAATCACAATACCAAACGCATGAAACTCTGCCTCTAACATCTGTGCTGAGAACAACATGGAGGTGAACAAAGCAACGATCACAAGACACTGTTTAAAATCATAAGGCTGATCCAGCAGGATGTGATCAAACCAGCATTTGAAGATAAGAATGAGCAAGTGGGAAAGAATCAAACACTGAGGCTTTGTTAAGGCGCTTTTAGCCCAAGGCACATGCGGCAGGTAAGGGACCATTTACGTACACAGACATCCACATGTCTGAGCAGGCTTGATTCTATCTCATGTCATCCACTGTGTGCTGCCCTGTCAAACGCACAGTCAGGCTGTTTACTACAGGAACCAGCAAAAGTTCTGTTGGAGTTGTCCTCTGTAGACCACCGCAGACAATTGAATGTGTCACGTGAGCTTCGAATAATACAGTCATACAGGCTCAGCCATTTTGGATTAAATAAAGGAAACAACTGGCTGACAATCAGGTGCATGGCCTTGACAATTAGCACGTTGCATTATGTTAGTCTGTCCCTCCCTCCAAAATGTGGGTGTGTATGAAAATATCTGCAAAGCGTTGCTACAGAAAGTAGCACTGCACACAGTCTGTCACGCACACAGAGACACCAGCCTTTCCTAGGACAAATCAGGTTCCACTAATCCCTTCGCCCATTACAGAACCAGGCTTCCTGTTTACTCAACAGCCTGCTAATCAGCTTACTACAAGAAAACGACTGTAACCTGGTGACTTACATGCATGAAAAGGCTCTTAATCATGAATTCCTCAAAGGTCATGCTGGTGGTTCCTGTTACATTTAAAACACTTACTACACATGGCTTTTATTATTTGCTATTCATGAACCAATATGGTAGAGGTATACAGAACAATTCACAGTTTGAGAATACATGATAATGTAGGGGGTTAATAAATGTCTTCTCTTTTACTTTTAGAGCCCTTGAGCTTGATGGATAAATGCCACGAGAGGATGGCTCAGCAGTTCCCGATAATACAGGAACACAGCTGTCTGTGTATGTGCCAGGAGGCTGCAGCAGTGAAGGCAACAGGGAGAGCAAAGGTAAACACAACAAAGACCCGCTGTGTCTCAACCTGAGGCCAGCACGAAGGCGTTACGCCAGGGCCTTATTAACCCGCACTGTGTGTGATCACAGGGCCCGGCAGGAAGCAATCCACACATGTTGGACTAGATGGGACATTTACAGTGTAACCGTGGAATTAAAATGTAATGCCATAAAACAACTATTTAAGTAATGTACTGATGCAATGAGAACTCCTCCAGTGGATCAGAGCACGGGTTCACTGACAGCTTTCATTATGCAGTTGCAGGGGTTTTTCGCTAGCTTTCCTACTTTCCTGTGCACCAGTGTGGAAGACGAGGCGCAGCCTGGGCCGTGTGCATGCTGATCGAACTGCAGCTTCGGTGTCAGAACCTTGTTTCATCCCTGTGTTGCACTGGTGCGTGCCGGGTGATTACCACTAACAAAACAACAATACTGTGGTGTGATGAATGAGCTGCTGAAATGTCATTTCAAGTTTTAATAAAATAAAACCATTTGCAAACCATTTTCTGCGCGAACCATCGCAGCTCAACGTGAAACAACCTTTTACCTACAATTATCATAAAATCAATCTCGGGACATCTTGACTCATTAGTACAACACCTCACTCATAATTAAATAAATGTCGAGATGCTGCAGGGCATCTTGCATTAAAGCTCAGAAAGTAGAATGTTGCCAAGATATGTGCCAATATAAATAATATACAGTCCATGTGGTGATAGCGCAGAAAACAGCAGAAATTAATCTATAATGTTCTTAGCTTCTGGCTGGAATCAACTCATTGTACCCATACAATATCCTACTGATTTCAAAAGCTGCTGACGTAGCACATCTGTTGCCATTTTTAATTTGATCTATGAGCAGTGGCTGATGTAATTCAGTTACACTTATCTGTGCATGTGCTCTGGAGACAGCGCTTGTTGTTTTAACATATGCTCAGGAGGCAAGTGGAACCAAATGCATCTGTAACATAACTACTGTAATTGCACAATGTAGCCAGACTGTAGGTTTTCCAGCTGCTGCTCCTCCAATATCGATCAATAATATTTTTAGAGGGAAGTATTTCTCCTCTCCAAGACCTTAGTCTGTCTCCTTTAGTTGTTGCTTTTAATAGGCATGAGATGAACAAATCTGGTTGGTCAAAATTACCTCACAATGCTTTCCTCCCAGTAATAATCAATAAAAGGGCCAATAATAACTTCACATCAGCCAGACAGATTATGAGCGTCTGGACGATTAATGAAACTACATGTTTAAATAAATTAATAAAATGTGATTATTTCATCGAAGATCATCCTCATAGCATCATATGAATGCCAGCTCTGTTGCCAGCTGTAAACAACTCACTCATAATTCCTGCCTTGTTCATTTATTGTGTCCTGGATCTGGCTTTAGTCGTCCTTGTTTTACATATTGAAACTGTCCGTCTTATCGCAGCACGGCAGAAATGCCGCAGTGCATACCAGCATGTTTCTCTGGTTTCAGATTCCTATCAGCTCGGGGTTTTATTATGTCTCGTCCGCCCCACCTCTTCCTCAAACGCATTTTTTTTCTGGACCCGCGTCATCATTTAAATCTGTCATCATGCAGTACCATTCATACAGTAGCCACGTGAAAGAGCACAGGAAGACGGGGGCGGGTGTAGGTAGAAAAATGGACGGCCCGCGAGCTGAAACATAAAGTGATGACGGCTGTCCACACCTGTCTGTGACAACAGATGACATGTTTACAGCAAACCAGTTTGACTTGCCCTTTCAACTGGTTGAGTTGAAAGGATTCCACACAGTGACTTCCGTTTTGAGGTTGTTGTGTCCATTTGTCATCCAGAAGGATCACGCTAACATAATAAAGCCACCCACCACCGCCCTCACATGGGGTCAATGTAGAGCGTTAGGCCAAAAAACTAGATATTTATTAGGACACATTCGCTGCTCACGCACTCCCCTAATGGTAAGTCGACCATACTAACAGCTGATCATAATGCCTGCAGAAGAGCAGGAGGTTTATACTAATTGGATGAACTGTTGGCGTTTCCTACAGTCTCTGTGCGCTCGGTGCTGTTGTTTCTGCTACCACTGCACTGTTTGAAAGAATGAGACAGAAAAAGGAGAAAGGCAGCTGGAAGCCAGCAACAAAGAAAAGAAATCTGTCAAGCTGGAAAGCTTTGTTTTTTTCTGATCAGCAGATAATGATTTGAGAACTGTTACAACAAACAAAAACTTCTCAGACAAAGGAAATATTTCAGATTCTTGTGCTTTAACTCAGCGTTTTATATGAGATCAACTAAATGTCTAAATGGGAGATAACATTTTTAAGTAGGGTGCAGCTGAAAGCACAGCTCTGACTTTCAGGAGGTTAATTTGTCTTTATCCTCAGGCAGCGTTTTCTTAAAATGAGAACTGATAGATGCTCTTGATTTGCTGTTTCATTCAAAGACTTGAGTGAAGCTCAAATAGGGAATTAAGGGCTGCAGGCCATTATCAGTGCACCACGATGATTATTCACCTTGTCACGTAAGAGTTTAACTCTAAAGTGTTTTTTTGACCTTGCAACCTTTGTAACAGTTTGACCATTATATTCAATTAAATACAATGTTTCTAATACTAAAAACCTTTGACAAACCTGTGAAAATAATATCTGCGTTGTACAGATGTGACTGCTGCTGTAAGGTCCATCTTTCTGTCTGGTTCGTAACCTTGCTATCAAGTGACAGGCTGTAGCAGAAGAAATACAGGGAGGGAGAGTACGAGGGATCCAGAGAGTATAATACACAGTCCCATGTACTGCCTAAAGCAAGACATTTCCCAGGAGAGGTTATTGTTGACAACATGACATAAAGTTAGAGAGAGACAGAAAAAGAGACACGGAAAAGGACAGAGGGAAGAGCGAGAAAGATAATTACCGGCTACAGCCATAAGAGCGACGGAGATGAGAGTTTGCAATGCTTAGATTGTTTAACATCACTCAAACAAGTCATCTTCACATAAGTGCAAAATCACCAGCATCAGCTACATAAGTGTCCACTCATGGTTATTCATAAAGGAGCCCTCACTGAAAAATTACATGTCATTGCAAAAATGGCCAAATTGTCACAAGCAGCATTTCCCGTTCAGCGACTATGGCTCAACATGTTTCAGCTCTCTGACATGTCAGCCCACCTCTTTACTTGTCATCCGCATTTATGAAGAATTCAATAATCCTTCGTGGCCAGGCTGACCTCCTAAATGTGTCATTATGGGCTTTGAGAGAGCGCTGGGACCTGGGGAGCGCGAGCGGCTGGCTTGGCGTTCTCGGCACGTCGTGAGCGACGCCTGCAGATTGACACTGACTGACTGGCTGCGCCTCTGGGAGACGACCAAAGGGTGTGAACCGCTGAGTGTCGGCGTGTGTGACTGTATCTGTCTCAGCTTGTGTCTCCGGTGACAAAAGCCCAGATGTGTATCTGATTGACAGAGCACTCATGTCCATCAAAGCAGCCTGTCACAGCAGCGGATTCCACCATATTGCTGTACATGTGTAGTGAACATATTAGACGGCTTTAGTTCTAATCCTCTGCAAATAACAACTACTGTACCTTCACTGCCAGCAGAATGCAGGATGACGATGCCCCACCCCCCACGGCAGGTTTGGGCCCTTCGCACACAACCGTGTGTTACAGCAGATGACATCAGCCTTGATGTGCCATTCAGGATTTAGATTGGTCGGCTAATCAGACAAGTAGAAACATTTCATAAAGGCGAGAGAATCTACTGGCTTTAATGTGGTTTGAGTTGTGATTAAGATTCTCTAGCAGCTTGATATGCTCATGCTGACAGACGAACCGGCCAAGGGTGTTCGGCTTTGTTCCTGGGCCAATTCGCTCAGGTAAGCAATCCCACTCAGACATAAACAGATCTTTAACAATGCAGACGCAGACACAACACACATCAGAGACAGAGCCGCGAAAGCAAGTTCGTCAAGTCAGACCACATGAGGATGCGTTTGCTAATCGGCACACATACTGTAACAGTCGCCCTAATATTAAAAATCTCGGTCAGACTGATCAGCTACAAGTGACATAACTGACCCTATACAGCTATTCAGCAGATTATAGACTTGCCAGGAAAGCTCTTTAATGGAGGCTCAGCTTAGGGAACACATGCAGATGTTAAAGGTTACTGCATAATTACAGTCACGGGGCAGGTCTGAGGTTTATGGAGGTTTCTGGACCAACCTTGGGGATAAATATAGAAGTTGGAACTGACAGTGGTTGTTAATATTACTAACAAGGAAGAATATGTTGCAACAGAGTGGGCGAAAGACAAGTTCACCAGTCTGTGAAGTCTCCAAATGGTACTAAACTATTTCATGCTAATCTATATAAAGTTGCAACAACATTGAATGGGTCATAATTTCTGGTACTTAATGTCATCAAAAGGGACAAGGAGAAGCATAATTGGATGATCTTCAGCAGTCCTTAAATGCAGCAAATGCATTAAAAAGAGGTTTAAATTTGTTGCACGTTGTTGCAGAGGCTCAGGAAAAATCACTATGTCAACACAATTTCCTTTATTTTCCAAAAATAATACTTAGGTTTCTATTGTGCAAAGAAGAAACAGAAGATATGAACGTGGTGCAGCCATATTCTCTCTGCCAAAGCTCGTTTCAAATGGTCTGTGGTACGGTGGAAAACTATTCTGTGGTTAGATGAATTGAAAATTGACATTATTTTTGGAAGCTGCTTCTTCTGGACACCATCTGGCTTGTTGTCAGTGAGCAGTTCAAAGACCTGCATTTTTAATGGTATGAGAGTGCATTAATACCTTGGGAATGGACAGCTTGCACATCTGAAAAGGCACCATCAATGCTGGAAGATACATCCAGGTTCCAGAGCAACATATGCTCCCATCCAGATGACGGCTTTTATAGGGAAGGCCTTGCATATTTCAGCAGGACAACGCTAAGCTGGGCACCGCATCCAGGAGTCCCGGTGCTGAACTGGCTGCCTTTAGTCCACACCCTTCAGTATTTGGTAGATCTGAAATCACCTGTGATCACAAGTGTGACAAATACCCAAAGTTGCCATCACTTCAACCCGACAAAGTTATTATGAACAGAAATGCATTCTAACATGCACCAACACGAAAAATAAGAAATGAAAGTAAGCATGTTTTTAGTCACTTGTAAACTGGCAAGGTCCTCAGCAGACTCACACACAGTCACACCTTCCCCAGAGCCAGGGTGGTCCAATTATAGTAATAGCCCAAAGTCCTGCTACATCAAAATGAGAGGTTGAGGATTAAGACCTGCGAAGGAAGAAGCGCAGAAGTGAACTGGCAAGCGAGTGGCTGACAGGCCCTTTGAGCATCCGCCGTCTGCCTGAGCATGTACTGGTGCAGCCTGTGTGTGTGTGTGTGTGTGTGTGGCTGTAGGTGCCTCATCATGGCTCCACTTGTCATAATCTGCTTCTTGGCTGCTCCGCTGCAAGACCTACATTTATTTAGGCTTTCTAGGTCACAGAGGTCCAGCAAAGTGGCAGCTACATAGAGTCTGTCACTGCATCAGCCAAAGTGAAAGAGCAATCCCAAAGCTGCTTGTGCGCTGGACTCGCTGAAAATTGGTGAAGCCATTTCACCTCTTTTTTTAAACACTTCTGTTCCAAATCAACGTGGGGAGTTGTCATGTTCAACCGTTGCGGCTCTGCCTGGACATCGTGTTTTTTGAGCCAGCATTTTTTCAATGAAGGTACTGTAGCGCTACATTATTTACAAGGAGGCTGAGCCAAAGCTGGCGATGCTGCAGACGTGTACCTACGAGGAAACGTAATCCTGTGGCAAATAAGTTCCCTGCAAAACATTTTCACTTTTTCACTTTAGTTAGTCAGGATTGGTCATCTGGGTCAAATATTGAAAGTCGGAATGGCTTCAGGAGAGATGTGTTCTTTTCTTTGTCCTTCGCTGTGCAGATATGAACTCAAACACGTCGATAGTTACTCTACTCTGGCTCTCATCGGCCTTTTACCCCACGACAGTAGACAGAACGTGGGCCCACACCAACGGAAGGCAACAAAAACAAGCATGAATACATTAAGCAGTAATGTTCACAGAAAGAACCAGTAGGAACATGCCCCAGACAGAGAAGAAGGACCTGGGGACCTGCCGTTAAGCGGACCCCCCTTGTGATCTGGATGATTGAAAATCTCTGGAAACACTGAACCTTGTAGGTGACTGATATGGAAAGGACTTGGAGGTTCAAGCTTTGCCGTTTTGTTCACATTAATACTCTTATACAATGGAAATTTATTTAGCAGAGTCTATGTTGGCAGAGTTTATTTGCATGGATTGATTTATAGTGTCTGAAGTTCCAGACACGAGTAATCTTGATTGAAACTGGGTCCGTGCCCTGCTGTCTGAGTTCAACCGAAGCAATTTCTTAGAGAGCAAACCACAATACATCTGTTGCATTTTAAACATGCTCACATTATAACATGAGGTGCAAAGGCTATCGTGTTTCCTCCCGTCTCGTCTGGCGCACACTCCCCATAACCAACAAGCAGATTCAAGGTTTCATGCTCCGGAACTCTAATGTGAAGCATGAAAAGCTCCACAGCTGGCATGTTCTCACCCAGGTGTCTCACTGTTCGGCACAGCAGGGAGTGAAGATAACAACTATCCTCTTAGGGGGACTGGACTCCAACTCGATAGGTGAATGTTGGAAGCCAGTGCAGCAGCAGAAGTAGCAGTAAGTGACAAATTGGCTTTCAGGTGAGCAGCGTGGCGGCAAGAGAGTGAGGTGGCCTGCTGATGCACTGCCATAATGTCAAGAGATATGTTATATACGAGGTACGCTGCAGTGGGAATGTTGTGGTGTACTGTACTTGAGCTGACCTGAGCCGACTGGAAAGATTCATACTTAAAATCAGTGCAATAGAAAATAAAGCCAAAGTCGTCATGCAAATATGAATTTCTTCCACCGTCTTGTCTTTTCTCTGTCGTAATTGTCACTGGAAGTTTGTCTTATTGTTTCTGGAGAGATGCAGGGAAATAGTTGACTACTACACGGTAATAAATCTGTATGTGACCTAAGCTCGCTGACTAGAAGTGAGAGGGAAAGAGCTCAGGTTTGTTCTGGCAGCAGCAGACATGGTTAAATTTGAGTCACATCTCCGCAGCGCAGGGTGAGTTGGTACACGCCCCGTAATGACAGCCCAGCGTCGTTCTCCGTCCCGCTAACGAGGGTTCACCTTAAATTTGAGCTGTCTGCTCCAAGTAACGGTGCCTTGTTAAAGTCATTCTTTTATCCAGCGTGATGTTTGGCTGGTGAAGGGTCAGAGCTGCTCCCTTTCATTTTCCTATGCCAGATATTAACACGTCTCAACCATGACCATGGTTATTTAGCAGTCCCATCAGGCTGCGGCTTAGCACAGTGTGACATGAAGCATGTTTCAGCATTTCCACCCATTGTGTGCGACTGTAAACTCACACAACTCACACACTGTGTGGTAATTAGTTTGGGATAATTGCAGCTCGCAGCATAAATTTGCTGACCAATTACTGGGACAATAATTTTGGTACTTGATTCGTTGTTGTTGTTTTTTCCACACAAGAAAATATAAAATGTCATTGTTGTGTGGAGTTTTTTATGAAATTTGAATTTGCTGCATTATGTTGTCAACAGTAATTTACGCAAACTCAGAAACTCAAAACAATGAAGTACATGAACAGAATGTATAAAGCTGCCAGTGTAAATCACATGTATCACAGACTTGTTTTTTACATGTAGATAAACAAATACAAACTGCAAATCATATAACGTTGTATGTTATTTTTTTTTATGCCAGAGCAGCTACTAAACCTTTAACACACAACGTGAGAACTGACCAGTAATAACAAGGAAAGTTCACAATGATGACCACAGGTCAAAACGCAAAGTGAAAACAAAGGCTGGTGAGAAAGGAAATGCTCCCGAAGTTTTATGATCCTGCAGGTCCAAATTTGCTAAATTGAACTTCCTGCAGCAGTATACTATGTCTGTGAAATTGCTTCCCTTGAGACGTGATGCCTGCAAATGTCACTGTCCTCATGGGGCTCGTGTCTTCAGGCAGCAGGAAGTACCTGTCGTTGGCTCGGGGTCAGTCCTCAGAGGAGATGACCTGTCTGCGTCCTGCCTCTGCTTGTTCATGCCTTCCCGTTTTTGCCTCCCTCTCTCTCATTTTGCCCTTTATCCATCCCGTGTTCCTCTCCATCTATAATACTCTGCCTCCTCTCCTTCCATTTTTTTCTCTTGCACACTTCTCTTCCATACTTACTTCTCACTCTGCCCTTCTTTGTCCTTGTTACCATGGCTACTGCTTTCTTCAAATGATGTGGGGAGGCAGAAGGACTGATGGAAGATACAGGGGCCTATGATACACTTGCCATTCATCATTGTCCTTCTTTCTCTCCTCCTCCTTAAATCTTTATCTCTTTTAACTCTTCAATTAGCCACTGCCAGAGGAAAGTCATGCTGAACGAGTGTCTGATGCGTGCCTTCTTGCCATTCTGTTTGTCCAATAATTGTTTAACACAGATCAACGACTTAGGAAAAAGTCACTGTTGTTTAATTGCAATATGAATTTGTGACTGCTTTGTCCAGTGTCATTGAGATTATTTAAGTTTTGAGGATATAATGAGTATAAATTATGAGTTGATCTTGGCTGGCTTGTGCATGTGTGACCATAAGGCAAACAAGCGAGGAAGCAATGGGAGAAACACCCAGGACCAAACGTGTAGCCTCGTAAGATGGGAGAGGACAGATGAACAGCAAGGGAGGAACAAGAAAGAGGAAAGGGATGTGCAAGTCTGTGATGCTGATCAAAGTCTAGGTGATTCCCTAGGAGGGAATGAAAGGAAGAAAGGAGGAGAAAACACACAGAGATGGTGTTTGTGTGCGTCTGTGTGTGTGTAGGTACAGAATGAAGGAGGCCTGTGAAAAGAAAGAGCAGTGATCAAAGCAGAGATGAGGCGATGGAGGAGGCCAAAGGGGAGACACAGGGACGAGTGGGAGGCACGAGGCCTCTGCGCTCATATAGCAACCTTATTGTTACACTGTCTTTATGGGAATGTTTGACTTTCATGATCTCTGTGCCTGGCGGATGCATGTGTGCACACACACCCACACGCAAGCAAACTGTCACCTCCTTTCATATCGGCCTTGCATCTGCCGGACAGGAAACGATGCTTCATCGCCATAAAAGATGCAGCCACGCTGGGGCTCGCAGCTTGGCCTTGTTATCCCAACCACACAGTAGCTACGTAAAAAAAAATGCTAACTAATGCTGCAGGTGCCGCGCCGCTTTTCCCCATTACCTGATTTCCTAGGCTTTCCTAACTAATGACTAGGCACCAGTGGACGCTGAAACGAGGGAACAGCAGGAAAGTTTAAATACATGTGGCTCCTGCTCAGCAGCAGAGGAAGTTATTTACATACTGCCTCCTGATTACCCATCTCCCTGCCTGCTTGCACTTTTAAGTGCTGGTCTAGTGGGTGAGGCGATACAGGAAAAAAGGGAACGTGGCCAAGATTGTGATTTCCTGTGCAGTTGTGCTGTGGCTAATGAAATATTAATTTGCAACCTTGACTTTAACAGCCTTGGGATGAACAGATCAAAGGGAGAGATTTGTTTGCTTGATGTTATTTCCTTCCATGTGTGGTTACACTTATTTTTCTACATCCAGTGCTTTCGTTTGTGCAGTCATGTATATGTCTATGTAGTCAACAGCCCTGCCCACATTTCTGTGGCAGTACAGACGCACACAGCAGTGTCTCCCGTAGTTCTGGATATTGTCATATATATCCTGCGATTGCATGTTAGCTCCTCTGCCATTATACGGCAGCCTGGACAGACCAAACGCTCAACTACCTCAAATGCTTATCCTAACAAAAATGCATCAAATCTAATGTACAGGATCACGTGCCGCATTATTTTATTTTGCTGAGCTCATTCCTTATGCCGAGTCAAAGTCTGGACTAAAAGTGTGTTCTTATCAATATTTTTCATCAATATTACATTGTTTACCACCATAACACAGTGTAACCCAGACTTTGTTGGGCATATTTACAAAAGTGATATTTTATGCGGACAGAATTCATTCATTCATTGTCATCTGAAAGGCTTGTTCACATCTGAGTGACGCCGTGTCCAACGGGTGTCACGGGTTGCTGATGAGCACTGTAGATACCGTTCTCTGTTTGGTGACTGCTGTGTTTTTTGGGTCCCCATCACTCCTCATCCACCTGCATCTGTCCCTCTGTTGCAAGTAGTGAAACCACAGACAGAGGAGCAGACTCTGCTTTGCATCATGTGGTTGTGAGCTGCTAGCTAACCTTGCAGCAGTGAATTACATCTTATGGCTATTTCCAGCTCTGATTGTCTGTGACTACCAACCATTTCCCTCTGCCTAAAGTCATTGAGCTGGCATGTGTAGCTTTATTGTATTTAGTTTGAACTGATCCTTTAACCATGTTTCTAATGATTAGAGCATCATCGTAACCAGATTGCAGCCATGTAATGACATGTAATGTATACACAGAGCTCAGAGTTACTTGAGTAAATGAACTAAAATGAGAATTCTCACAGGATGCGAATAGTCAAAGTAGGGAAGTAATTTACATGATCTGTGTCAATCGACACAATCCGCTGCCTCAAGCCCCAGTTCAGCTGTGAGTCACTCCATATTTGTTTGTTGACGGTCGTATCCTGTTCACCTGGATAGCAACAGAATTCAGCGTTCGTTAGCAGACAGGCAGGAGACAAGCATAAGTCACAGAGGGCACTGAGGGGGCAGCCGTGGCCTAGAGGTTAGAAAGCCCTGCTGGGCTTCTCTTTATGCCTCTTATGAATGATGCATGGCCTGGTTGGAGTTTGGTTCAGTGTCAGGAGAAAGAAGCAGTGATAGACAGCACCCATACAAGCAAATGAGCATTGATCAAGGGTGCTACAATTACACTGGCCTCAGCTAGTTTCTTCTAGTGGGTGCCCTCAGGACTGGAGGAAATGGCCTTAGACAGATGAAAAGGTCCTGGTGCTTGGGTATGTCAGTGTTTTATTAAGTGGGGAAAATGTTAACGACAGTTAAGTTGGCTTGCTCGAATTAGTGGTTTCACTGTTTTCGATGTGCAGAGCAATTGTGGAGTCTTTTACCCTCAGAACCAGAAATGTTCCATTGTACAAGTAGAAACAGGGAGGTTTTCCAGAACACTTGAAAACCAAACTCTACACACGTACAGTATATGCTTTTTTATCCACTTGTGGCAACTTAGGGGTAAATACCTAAAATAGCCTGTGAGTAGGTGACAGGGATGAAGTAGAATGGGAGAGAGAGCGAGGCGTGAGATAAAAGAGAAGGATGGGAAGAGGAAAGGTGATACGGTGGGCTGGGGAGTCGACAGATTGATGGATGGCCTCACTGCAGATGAATACTGAGCAGAACCAGAGCTGCAAAAACACACTTAAGCACGCACACGTATGCAGACACACCTAAATACACATGCACACAAAGATACCTTTATGAAAAGTCTCGCAAGTGTGAGTGACATACATGTGAAAACAGTGACTCTAACACATAAACAGTCACACACAAATTCAGAAGCACAGACTTTTAACCCATAACACTTCATCTCTTTCCTACTCGAACGTGCAAACACACGTTATTAATGTGTGTCATCCAGCACTGACTAATAACTGTAAACAAGTATCACCACGGGGCCTATCACGCAGCCCAGTAATGGTTATTACCGTCATCACTCTTCCTATGATTATCTAGGCCCAACCTCGTTCCCAGACACACGTGGCCCTGAAATACTCTAGTCCCGTCTTCAGTTCGCTCATTTATATCTGGAGCACATCTGCTCCCAAGGTGTCAACCCCACGCAAGCTGCATTAAAGGGTTCGAGCTGATCACAAAAAAAGCGTGATGCGGCTTCTCTGTAACTCACTAGACGCGACTGGAATGCAGCCGTCTGTTGATGCGTTGTAGTGCACGGTGGTGGCAAACTGTACAAGCTGCGTGCATGACAGCCACGTGGGGAGAAAGGGTTTGTGGGTAGTGAAGCACATTCACTACCTGGAAAAATAAGAAACTGCATGTAGACTGATGCATCTTATTTTAGGAAGGAACTAATACATACGGTAACTGGTTGGTGGGCGATAGGTCACACACAGTATAGGACTAGACCTTCTTTAAGTGTCCAGCTTTATAGAACCTAAAAAGGTTTTAGACCTTCAAACTTTGCAGTGTAGCCTTTCCACTTTCCGCTCCTTCAGCCTGTGACGACTGCAGGTCACATGGGGAAAGGAAAACATGATCTATATTTCTCCTTTTTAGTGTTTTTTCCCTCTAAATAGATCATTCTGGCAATTAAAGGCTTTCTGTCAGCATGTTTCTCTTTTGAAATGACTTTTTATGAATTCCGGCAGAGTGGTGTCCTCAGCTTTGGAGGGTGCTCTTTATTCCTTTTATTGCTCAGGGCCTTATCAAAACTCCTACCATCTACTAGGTGATGTGCGAGGTGTGAATATATTTACGAGTAATCAGGTTTCTTATCACAAGCATTATGCTGTCCAATCTAGTCATGATTTTTACATATGTCATTAAACCCCAGACGTGTGGACGCTGGAGCCAATTCCCAATAAACTATGTTCAGCTATGTCCAGTGACAGGTAACGACGACTTCCGCCTTTTTCTTTGTTGCAGCTTAGGATGCTATAGAATATACAATGCATACATAATGAGACTTGCTAATGCTGTTTTTAATGATGTGACTTGTGATCCAAATGTTTTACATTCCAAATCAACTGAACCTTTGTTGCCGTTGAATTCGTGTGAATAATTTGTTTCTGCAGCTACGTCAGGGTCAGCTGCAGAAATGTTTTTGAGTTGGACATTCCTGCTCACGGACATTTCAGCTGAGACAAACCTCAAGCTCCAGTGCTCTGTTTCTGCTTGTGATTTGTGCACAGAAGTTGTTGGAAACCAAAAGTAAAAATGGTTGCTCTCATAGAAACAGTTGTATGCTGGACTTGATCCCACAACAAAACAGTACAAACCTACACAACTGACTCCTACTCACTGACCCACTCGGAACTTGATTCGTTGAAATGGCTCGTACCGTCCTGGACACTGGTTGGGCTTGTTCTCTACAGATAAATCCTCCTACAAACTGAACACGATAAAGACGAAAACAACGTGTTTAATTTGTATGTTTTTTGTGCAGAGTTTGCAAACACAGGTAAATGGTAAATGGATTGGTCTGTGTAGAATAACCTTGCGAATATGCTAATTACAAAGTTTATTTTATGGCAGTTTCCATTTCTGTTAAACTTCAGTGTTGCAATCTGAAAAACCCCAGACATTAAATGGAATTGGAAGGAGGGATTAGTAATCATTAATTGGCAAGATGTTGTTATACTGAGATTTAAAATAATAAGTCTCTGGTTTAGGTTGAGACAGTTTTGTGTTATCTAAGCTTAAAACACCTGATGTAATTCCCATCTGCACTTTTCCCTTTGTGCTCCAAAGTAAACAAGCTTTCTGGGTTTCTCTCCTCTGTGCTTTCATCCTCTCTACAGTCATAGCAGACTTACTTTGTAATAGATTAAAATGCCAATTGAGCTAGAAGCTACACTTACTCAAGATGATGAATAACAATATTTTCTGCTTGACATAAATACACAAGATAAAATTAATTGCTTATATGAACAAACCCCCACGAGGCAGAGGAACACTGAAAATCCATTACGGGACCACAGTGGCAACATGAAACACGTGCTTGGATTGTTTCTGCTTAATGTTCTGCCGTGAAAAGAAAAAGAAAATATCAGATCCCCTCCTGATTCTTTATCCTTTTGTGTCTACTGACTGAACTGTTTCAAATCTGTAAACAAACTTTAACTTAAACAAAGAGACTCATCGCTGTTAATGTGTTCGTTATTTTTTATCTGAATTTTAACACACATTATCATATTTTGTTGTTTAAAAGCCAGGAAGAAATGAATTCTACTCTCTGAAGGACAACGTCAGGTCATTGGTCTTTAAGTTAAAGCTCAAGTGCAGTATGACAATGGTCCCAAGCATAAGAGTAAGTTGAGCTCAGAGGGGCTCTGCAGTAGCGCAGTACAGTTTTTATTCTTGAGACACAGAAGAAAGGAGGCTTGGGCAGATCATTTTAGACAATAAGCACAGATATGCACGACTTTCACAGACGGTACAGTACATTTAGTGTTGTGCTGTTTCCTTCTGCTGGATTTACCCAGTAATCCCAACTGAGGACAGGTCAGTAAGCGTCTGGACATCACTAGTTTCAAGAAGACCAACACTCTCCATGTTAAGAAAAACATAAACGTCTGTAATGCAGCTGGAGGGTATATTTTTATGAAATACCAATTCCCAGTAGGTTTAAAAAGATTGAATTGGGCTACGGAAAAACTAAGACTCGAAATGCTGAATACTGAAGAACTTTTATTATAGTTATGTTCATGTGTACAGTAAGTCCAACTAGCATAACATCTTGAGTTGACCAGCACCTGTGGTAGCCGCCTATGCATTTCACCTGCAACCTCTCAAAAGGACGAAAACATGAAGTGTTTACTTGCACTGAATGCAAACTGTAAATTTGTGAAAGCATGTTTATTTGTGGCTGTGTGCTACAGTACATTGTGCGATATTGCTTTGTGAAGACATCTGTGTGCACAGTTCTTTATGTGTTTGTTTGTTTGATTATCCAGCAGCCTTTAAACTTGCCTACCCCTCTCTTTACACACACAACACATGGAGGGTGAAGGAGACCTGCTAGCAGCATATTAGCCACCTGTGGGCAAGCCAAGTACTGTGTAAATACCCAGGGGAGAGAGGGGATGAGCCGTGGCGCCCTGTCAGCCCTAATCTAGGAAGACACCTAATCTCCACAATCCCCCACGGAGCCTTCTCCATCACTCTCAGGTATCTGAAGGAATGCTGTGCTAGTCTGTCTGTCTGCGCGTATGCTCAGGATTACAGAGGGATCGCTCGCTTTGCAATTTGTGTCACATTATGTTTTGCTGAAATTCTACTCATTTAAATGTAGGAATAAGACCTTTCTTACTTCATGAAAGGACTCATTTTGTGCATTACTGCTTGTCTGTCCAAGAAAATTAGAAATGTTACCGGTTTTTAAGCATCGTTTTTAGCACACTCACTTAGGAAGGACTAGAAGGGCATATTGTGAGGACACTGTGTTTGTGTCTGTTGTCAGTTTGTTTAGTAACATGTAAATAGTCGTGTGTGTTGTGTTATGAATAGTAGCCTCCTAGAAGTTGAACTTAAAGAATCCTGATGTACCAAATGTTTCATGAAGCACAATGAAAATGCACCAAAACATAAATAAACGGCTACTGTTTTATAAGTCAAGCTCAGAACCTCAGAGCCCACCACAGCGTCACAGAGAAACCACACAGACAACAGGGTTTGGTGACTATGCTTTGGACAAAGTGCACACACCTGCACAAAGCTGATGTGTGGTGGTGGTTAAATCATATTAGAGCACTCAGGAAGCTATGCTAACTCATTTGATTAAGAAGCAGGTGTTATTTTATTACATCCTTGATTCATATCCATTGACTGTACTTCAGTAAGTGTTGCGTTGAAAAGCAGTAGGTGGTAGTGTCGCAGACAATAAATAATCCGTCTATTGAATCTGATCCTTGTACAGCCGTGCTTCTAACACTCAGAATCAGGTATGTTTGCAAGGACAGACGTTTAAAAATTCAAGGACATTTAAACACTCTGACTCAACCGTCTGCTGCAGCGATTTGTCAGAAACAAGGAGTGGAGCGAGCAGGTTTTTACTGGAACAAGCGCTTTTCTGTGGAAGTAGGTTTGAGCTGAACCTCCACCCTAATCCTGTTACTCAGACCAAAATGTGACTAATAGCGTGGCTGTACTTCAAATAGCACTTGAAAGGTGATGGGGGAGGGGAGGAAAAACAACAACCAATTTGCATTTTTCAAGGACCGCTCTGGCAGGTGGAGTGCTAATGAACAATTCTATGATCCATTAATCGGGATCTCGTTTGCACATGGCCATCATCACAAAGTGGCACTTGAGTTTGCGTGGCTTCATCAGGAGGGCTAATGGAGAAAATGGTACTAATCAGTGTAAAGCAAACAGTTGCGGTTCGGTGTAAATTCACAAGCAGCCAATCAGGAAGGTAATGGCCTATCGGGTGCCTCATTTAAATACTGTATCACGCCGCCTCTGTATGAATGTACACTTGACATGAACAAGGCCATTGAAATTGTACCATGATCTGGTATAAATAAAAAACACCAATACTAAAAGCAAGCATACGCCCTATTGCAGTTCATGTCACCTACTTCCTACTATTATCTAACATAATCTGCTGATCGGTCAGCCCCAGTGCTCCTTGTCTCCCCTCTGCTCCTGGGACACACTGACAATTAGACAAAACCATGTAATACTTTGCCTGCTATGTAGGCCATTTTTTATCCCGTATAAAGGATTGAGATGTCAGCGAGGATTACAGGGGAGGGCTGACAATGCTGCACACAGAACAGACTATGCACACCTAGGTGTCCTGTTGCAAAACATACAAGAAAAAACGGGGCATGCTGACCCAGCCTTGACCTTATCAGGCTCCCTTAGTCAAGAACCAGATGGCAAGAGGTGAGAAAGGAGCAAAAGATACCAACTGGTCAGCAAGCGAGTAGCAAAACATTGTGTTAAATGGTCTTTGCTATGTGGGAAACCAAATGGAAAGAAAGTCTACGACATGACGAGAATAATTCATCTGCACATATACAGTACATTCGTTATGTTTTATATGATTATTATGTCAATAAGCAGTGTCAGTAGGAGAAACGTGATAGAAACATCACACAACTTAGACTGTTTTGTGCTGCTTGCATTTCAGCTCATACGGAGAAGCATACATTTATTTCAGGGCTATAATAAACACTTAGGGAAGCCCTAACGAGTCAACACTGGTATCTGTGCAGTCATCAAGGATTTATAGTCCCATCAGTTCATCAGGCATTTCACCTTAGGTCAGCGGGTTGTTTCTACTTGCTGTTTGCTGTTTGTATTATCTGTCTTTCACATTGGAAAAAAACATACGACATGCACAAAACATCGCTGAAAAAATATGTAAACAACAACAAATATGCTTGTTTTTGAGTGACATTACGTAGTCCGCGTCCGTTTAATTGTAAATTAAAGGGAAATGAATGCAAAGTGTAAACAAACTACATGATTTGCTTCACCATCAACCCTCTCTGCTCTGTGGTAAATGCTTGAATAAAGTCCCACTGTTAGTCTTGTGTCCTTTCCAGCTGATGCGCAGTGATATGCAAAATGGCACAGATCCACTCAGGAGACAAAAAAAGGAGACAAAGCAAATGTCAAACTGTGTTCCACTGAACTGGGACTAGGGGGCTGCAGAGGAGGGGGGTGTTAGAGTCGTGGGGAGGTAACGCTTCACTTCTGTGCGTCTGTGTTGGCAAAGGGTTTAAGCAGATGTGCGCAAACATGTACTTATGCATACATGCATGTGCGTGTTTGTAGACGCAATTATCAGCTTTTTCAGACATCACCTTCTCACATCTATCTCCCCCCGTCACACAGCCATCTCTGCAAACACACAGTCTTGGTACTTAATGCACGGGGGGAAGAGGGTGTATGGTGTTACTGTGGGGCCCTAAGCCGGTTAATGATGCCGGGCACCAGAAGCCCCACAGATGGCTAATCTAACCATTGTCTTCCCCACCCAACCCCTCCGAGCAAACTCCCATCCCAGCGGCCCCCCATGCTGCATGCTACTGTTTACCCCATTCTAACGCGTTCTAATCCTGTTTAGCAACATTCTCAGAACTCTGAATGGCCTTTCCCCCTGCCCGCTCCTTTCTGTCTCCCCTCTCCATTGTTTTTTCAAATGATAACAGAGGACGGCTGGGTGAAGGGCCACGGTTATCCTCGCTTGTGTTAAAGGATAGATAGGGCCAGTGGGGATAGGCGGGGGAGCAATCAAAGAGCAAGGGAGGGTGGGAAGACCTTGGAATGTTCAAGATTTCTTTCAAGGCGAGTTCATGCCCCAGCTAATTAACAATTATGCTTCATAGTTCTTGCATTTACTAATATGTGGGGATGATGGATATGGTGTTGACATCTTCAGCCTCCTGATGCTGCTCCCGTAACCTTCCTCTTTCTTTGCTCTGTCACTCCTAAGTCCACTTTGTCAATCCGGGCCCCAGTCTGGCTGACTGAAACTCCCAGAATTCTTTTCCTCATCTTGCGGTGAAGAGGGCATTGTGCATGGCATATAAATGGCCTCAAAGGCCCATATGGATAACTGGACAGCTACACACACACACACACACAGGCTGTGTGTAACCTCTACCAAAGCAGGAATGTCACAAAGCAGCCTAGAGAGGATCAGTGGATTGGGCCTGTGTGTGCACGCTGCCCTCGCTGCTAGTCTTTTCACTTTTGTTTCCATACATATCAAAGCATTTTTCATTCTTTTGCTCAGCCTGCTAATATGACACACTGCCGTTTATACTGATTTGAATAAGTGGATAAGGGGCACAAAGGGCCACACGGAATAGGGAATGACTTCAAACTCTTTCATCGCCGGCTGAAAAGGACATTGTTACTGTCCAACCTCAACGCCGAGTTCTAGAGGCGTTTCACCAGCGCAGGGGGATTATGGGTTAGGAGAAAACATACTTAACATGTTTTGTTTTGTATTTTTATCCTCTCTTCTCCTCCTATTTGCTCAGCTCGTGGTTGTAGAAAAAAGAGGAATTATACACAAATGGGATTGCTGTCTATCTGTTGCGCCCAGGTATTGGTACGCTGTGACTTCAAAGGCCAGCGGAGGGCTTTGAAGTGCCGCTTGAAGAGAGACACCTGCTTTTTCTTCCCTTGTTGTAGTTATTGTTCAGCGCGCTGATACATACCACCCCACTGAATGACAGGCTTGGATTCTGTGAACATGACAATCAGTCTGGGTCACGAATACCTGGCATCCAATGACAAGAGACCAGAGACACGTAACGATACCTGCGTTCAAAGTCAACATGTACAGTATGTGTAATTTTATATTAAATATAAAGGTTTGATTTATTGGCATTTAGTTGCTTTGTTTGCTTAATGCATTTGTGCCGTACCATCGGCCGCCCTTCTGCTGTTGTGACCTATCATTTTCCGGCATAAGTCTTGTGAGAGGCAGGGCAGGTAATTAAGGAAAGCTACTATCACGCTTTGCAGCTGACGTCTGTTCTTTTTTGGAAGCACTTAGTCCACGCTGAAATATTCAAGAAGTCTTAAGACAACGTTGCTTTTAAAGGGTTTTGTGTGTGAAGGACAAAGTCTCTGAGAGGATCCAGTGGAGCGTGTCTGCCAGAGTTAATCTGTAGACACACTGTACCTGTGACTTGCTAGTCTCAGCTGTGAAGATGAAAATAAAAAGGTATTATGTTTTTGACCTCCAGGCAGGATTCGTGCCATCACTCCACTGCCTTCAGTCCTCATGTCCAAACTCTCGACGCATTCCCGCATCCCTTTTTCTGTCACCTTGCCTCATCTTCTTTTCATATGGTGTAAGCCTATATCCAAGGAACCTTACAGTGCTAAGAACCCGTGCAATTTTAGAACAGGTGGCAATGTTCCAAGGGAAACCCTACCAGAAAACCTTTGTTCTGCTGAAATGATGCATGTACAGTAAGCCAGACATTCGGTCCAGGTAGCGCTCTGTGTCTTTATCACCTATTTTAAGTGGAAGCAGCGTGTTGGGTGTAAAGTGCTGCTGAGGCTCCTGTATACTCTAAGTATGTGCACTTTAAAAAGCAACAAGCATGAGTAGTGATTTAACACCTGCTTCATTTCACAGACTTAACTGAGCATCTGCCAAATTTTACATACATACATATAGAGACATATTGTTTACTGCAGGTTTGATGTTTACAGTTTACTATAAAATAACTTCAAAGCTGCGACAACTAATAATTTCTGAGAAAATGTGTAAGTTAAGTGAAACATGGGACAAGCTGTGTTGTCTCTCAACAGTTTTGTTTCTGGGTCACATACAGCACAGTACCAGCCTTCTGCTTCTGCCCAAGCATCAACCCTGCTTGCTGAACAAAGCGAGTGGTAAAGTAAAGCCACGCACAAAATGAAGATGGGAGGGACAAAGGGCTACGGTACGTAGTCCTATACGAGTGGGAGCAAAGGTTTGTGGTCTTGCTCCTGTTGGCTGACACAGCGCTACCTTTACAACACGTCTTCATATCGCAGATCTATAAATACCAATTGTCCTTCCTTGAAGAGTTACAGAAATAAACTGTTCTGTTATTGTATATTTTTTTCTGTCATGCATTTACTGTCTTACTGATATGAGCATTGTTTTCCTCACTTTATTTAGATGCGACGACAATTTAAGGACAATTGTACAAGTACCGTCTATTACACCTGGTTTCCCATCCTGCAGCGTGTAACAGAGAATGTCAGCCCAAACAGCATCAGCGGCATCACAGTGCGGTTTCCAGGCCGAGCAATAGGAAAGCTCCAGCACAAAGAGCAGCTTGTTCCCCCAGTGATGAGCCAGCACAAACTGCCAGCCCCCTCACTGAATCATTCCTCTAGTAAATGTCCTTCACCATCAGCTTTTATGCAGCGCAGCTCCCTCGCCCAGACTTCAGGCACTGTAAACGGCAAGCAGGGTCAGAGTAATTGAAATCATTAATCGTGTTTTATTCCACTTTGGGGCAAAGTAAGCTTGAATTGGAAAGAGGTGGGTAATGGCTTTGGATAATGTACCAGTCTTTGAATGTAGCGAATGAAACAATATTGAGTTGCATAGACTATTAAGTTTCAAAGTTGGAATAGTTGTACATCATGTATTATTATGCTGTCACAATAAAATCACTGATTTATCTTTTGGAAGTGATCTAATACTGTATTGATTTATTGCATTCAATTAGTACTGCAGCCTCCATCAAACCTGGACTGTTTTCCTTTAAAGACAAAAATACATTCCCCACTGATATTGCTAAATGGTTTTATTGATGTCTATAGGAGATGCCACAACCACGGAGACGCCGTTGAGCAGGGCACCCTGGGCAGCAAGGGCACGACACGTCCTGTTCCCCCGGGGGAGCGGAGCAGCACGCTGACCTCCGGTGCCGTGCTCCTAGTGTGGCTATGACCTCGCGATGTTCCCCCACTGGTAGACAGGCCAACAATGTCAGCTTGTGTCTCGAGTTTCGACATCAGCAGACTGACTGGATGAAGATGCCTGAATGCGCCGACCCGTCCATTCCCACAAACCCTGCTTATTTACAACCAGAGCCTCCCAGCGAAGGGGCGCCACTTATCATTCCTGTGCACTTCACTTAAAACGTGGCTAACGAGCAGCCAGTCCTGCCTTCACACCTCGCCGGTGTTAGCTCGACTTGCCTGTTCTTGTTGTTATTATGTCTCTCCAGCTTTGCTAAGAGCGTTTTGTATTGTGACTTTGAGCTTATGTTCGAAACACCTGCGCTGCCTGTGTGTTCGCTCTGTCCTGTTGTGTGGTTGCTGTTTGCTTTGCGTGTTTTCTGTGGATTTTATATTGTATGAGTTTGTTTTGATCTGCCAATGTCACATACTTGCCTTTCGTAGGTGGATAATTTCTGCATCACTCTGGTTCATTAGATCCTTTTGCCTTTCTGGCAATGAAATCAGCAGGTTTAACAGAGCTGTGTGTGTAAAGCTGAAACTCAGTTAGCCTTGAATTTGGTTCTAGGCCCAGAGACAATGCTGCTTCATATTTGTGTTCCAGAGCAGGCTATTTGTCTTGGGACGGGCAAAGCACGCTTGCATACTGACACTGTGTCGCTTGGCCGGGCAAACTGCAGCTGAATCAGACAAGCTTCCCTCCCGTCCTGCCAGCTGGCGCTTATCAGGTTAACTGGCTTGGGACAGGTTAAATAGTGCTCACACGCAGGGAGGCAGCGGAGGCAAGAGGATGAGAGTCATCGCTTTTTGCATCTCAGCACAACTGTGACAGCACAAGTAAGAGATGTGGGCACGAGTTGAAGGTTTGCTTTTAAGCCCCAGACAGCAGTGAGAGCAGAGCTTGGTTCCTAACGCGTCTGTCTACGCTACTATGAAATGTGACGTATCAGATTTTATGATTGTAATCTTATGTTTGCAGTCACTGTCAGCCTCGAATGTGTGGGCGGTGTGATGATGAGGGTTCAATTTCTATTGTTCTCAGACATTTGAATGTGTAATCTTCTGTCATCTGAGTAGTTTCACACACAATGAAAGCTGCACATATATAATTACTCACAAATTGCTGCTCAGTGATTTTTTTTTTCATTTAATTTAACTGAAAAAAAAGACCAGACAATATAAAATTAACCAGACATAAAATAATATTATGTTATACAATAATGCAGTCAAATAAATAATGTTGTAACTGAACCGTTTAAATGGTAACGATTGATGTTCTTGCTCTTATGGATCCAGTCGGTACAGTACTACCTAACTTTTGTTCATCTCAAATTAAATTGAACTTTGACTGATCATTAATATCAATTATCAATATGTCAAAAATATATTTTACTATCACTAATCTGTAGAAGAAGACATTCATATTGCACAAGGTTAATTTTTTTTCACACTAATGAACCCCATCAGATTGTTATGAATGTCCTACTATATGATCTGAGTAGCCTTTCTTCTGAACAGCAATTACCTGACGATACCCCTTCTGAAAGGTGCCTGAACCCATTTTGTGGCCTGATTGAAAGCTATTCATCATAGTTGGCAGTCTCCTCACTTCTCCGTTGTGCGAGTACGTGGCTGCCACATCTCGGGACTCTGCAAGGAGCTTCTTACACCACAGAACAGGGCATAATGGCCTGGGCCTGTGTCAGCTGCTCAAAGCAAGTTAAAGGCCTTAAAGCTTTCATGTGGTAAAAGTTTAGAACTGAAGGAATAAATACAAACTGTGTAACAGCGGAGTTATGGTGATGAACTTCTCTATTTGGTCATGTGAAGTAAACACTAAATTGATGCCTTTGCTCTTTTTAACCTATTTTATGTAATGTGGCAACACCTGGAAGTTCTTATTTCGTGTAACAGTCATTAAGTCATCTAAATAGGTGTGGCTGGCTCAGTTTAAATAAGCAACCGAAAACGCAGCCTGCAGGTGGGTGAGCTGGGACGGTGGGTGGACGAGATGCAGATCTGTGTTTTGTGTACACCTTTAATTTCCCCGCTCGTTTCTGTCTCCAGGAACTGCACGAGACGAAAAAAAGTCCCTGGCACTGCATCAAACCTCCAATGCATCGCATTTACCCACCGAAGCTTTACCCGATTTTGGCTAAACGTGACCTCTCTGTGACCTGTGGAGCAGGGGGCAGATGGTGATGACAACGAGCGAGCGACGGGAGCAAAGGCGCCAACAAACGAGGAGAGGAGTGAGAAATTAGCCTGTGTTTTATTGCTTTTTTATTTTTTATACGCAATAACAGAGACATATTACTATAATCACCACTTCTCCATTTACATGAAACGAACTTAATGCCCTCCACTGTTCTCCGAGTGCTTTGGAAGTAACATCAGTATCTTTGTTCAAGGAGACTTGGGGGGGGTGGAGAATGGTTGAGTCAATAAAGTCTGACAATAATCACCAGTCCAGTGAGAGAATGTACGTAAGAAAACAGCCACGGCCACAACAGTGAGAAAAGTCAGCATTTGCCCGGGAGGGTTAGGGTCTAAAAAGTCTAAACAGGAAAGTGTACAAGCTGTGAAATCACCCGGTCTTGACTCCGTCAGTGTTGTTCTGCCCTTGAGCAAGGAGATGTGACCTTTTAAGTGCTGTGAGAGGAGCGACTTCAAAAATAATGTGTGTGGGTAATATCTCTAATATAGGAAATATCTGTTTCCACTAGTAGTAGCAGACAAAACTATTCTGGCCCTTCTGTCGCTTGTTATTTGGGTCTTCTGTTATGGATTTGATTGATTTTGAAACATTCCTTAGAAAGTAACTATGGGTTATAATAAGCTGCTTGCACACGGAGAACAGTTTTATTTAATCAGTTTATGAAGTGGTTTATCTCCAGTATGGCTGAGTGGGAACATCAATAAAGTAAAATACAGTTAGGCCAATCATTAACTCAATCATTTAATACGCTGTGAGAAAGTCCAAAGGTGGATGTTTCCCTCCATTTCCATGCCGTTCCCACAACGACGCTGCCATAAATTGATATAATCATAGTCGATGTTTAAAAGGTGTAGAGCAGAGAAATAATCTAAGCGGAAAATCATAAACTGTCCAACATACATTCTATGGAAATAACATGAGCTGAATAAAACAAAGCAATGCAACATATTAATGCAGTATGTTAAACTGACAGTCTTGTTACTGAATCCATTTTACATCTTTTTATTTCAGCGGTACTCTCTGTTTGTGCCGGGCCTGCTTCCCGCTGTCTGCCATGCCTCTCAGCCTGTGTGATGTGGTTTTCATCATATCACAAGCGACCAATGAAGCGTGGATGTGCGGTAGGATGTGTGTTGTATTGTTGTTGTCAAGCATGTCTAGTTTTTTTTTTTTTTAACTGCTGCTAATCCTTTTTCTCTGCTCCCATCAGGAAAGGCTGGTGATCGTATGTCAGCACAGCAGAACGTCTGTCTCTGAACACGCAGGCGCTTTTGCAGACAGAGAAGCAAACATGAAAAAAACGTATCACCACACGTAGTCCCAGTTGGAGCCACACACAGTGGTCTCCCATTGGGTACAGGTGCAATCACCTGTAAAACCTGTGTAGTTGAACAAAGACACTTGAACGCAGCTCGTTTTGTGGAGATTAACCTAAACGGAATCCCCTTCAACCACTGCAGCGATTGGCTGCGAGAGTTGAATGTGCTGTCTTTGTAATTAAAGCTTCCCCCTTTAATTGTACATCGATGCGCTGCAACCATCCAGTGTAGGATTAAGGAGAACGAGATTAAAGGTTGCACAGAAGAGCAGAACAACAGGACGTTACCGCTGCTGAAGTACTTGTAGCCTTTTTGCCTTAAACTCTGGACTTGTTCTCCTCCCACCACTTGCATCATAGCACTAGATAACACTGCTGCCAGCATTAGAATACTGGAATCTTGTTGCAGAAGCTGAGTTTAAGCAGCCTTTGATGTGCGGAGCGTTGCCTTTATTTCACATTTTCCATGTGTTTAATATGACGGCTTTAACGATGTACAATCTAATGAGAGGTAATTGCCAGCATTAACCATGCGCCTGTCGAAAGCCTTTATTGTTCTTTATTGGACACCATTCACGCCCTGGTAGCGCACTGTGCTAAATTAAGCTTGATGCAAATCTTTGTTAATGAGTGATAAGCAAGCGTTGTATGTTTAGACTTGTTTCAGTACAGCTATTAGACGCGGTGCCCACTGGTGTAGCACGGAGGCGACAGCTATCCTGAAAGCGTGGATGTCTGAGTAGGTCGTTTTAATCTGTGTCTGGTTTAATAGAGGGACAGCTTTACCAGCTGTCCTACATTTTTGCTTTCACAACTTGCCCTACTCTTCGGAAAAAGAGGGCACATTTTCCCAAGATGCATCACGATCTGGCCTTTGCATGACCCCGTCTGCCGTGATGCCAACGTTTGGCTGCGGGCGGTCGCTGTCGCCCAATCAGAGTCCCAGTCAGTAACCGTCTAGCCGTGAATGGTGCTGAGACTGAGCCCGGTGACGCAATTGGCGTTGCGTTGTAAAGCGGCACTGGGAACACAACGGTAAAAGGACCCAACAGGAATAATACAGCCAGCCTCCTAATTTGTGAGATCTGACAATGTTTCACATGATTCTGGACAGAAGCCGTTTGCGTTTCCTGCTGTGTTTCCTTTTCTTTTTTTTACTCTTCACCTTTGTTTCGTGACAACTGCACAACTCGCACTGTTTACAGGTCATTGGAAGTGCAGCGAGGTGAAGCCAAGTTCGTAATGAGTTGACGCTTGGTTCCACATAAAAACACCTCACCAGCCTTCAAACCCATGCAGCTGCGAAGCCCACAAGAATGTTAGCACATTATCCGACACCCCCTATTGCCTCATCTTTGTTTGCCTGCCACCTGACATTAGGCTGCTTCACTTTGGCCTTGTTAAAGTCCTCAGTGGGGTCAAGGGGTAAGACTGGACACCTGACAACAGACAAAACTGTGTGTGAACAAGAAATTAATTTGGCCTCTTAACCTGAACAATTTTCATCCTACATGAACCAAAGTTACTTTTATTCTGTTTATCTTCTACCTCTTTTGTTTTTCATTATAACATTTTTGTTTTTCCTTCATTCTGGCAGTTGTTTGTGTCTCTTTTGTTTGTGCTGCTGATTATCTTCGTCTCCTGCTGGCTTCGAGGAGACAATGCTTTTCTCTGTTGATGCTGTGCATTTAGTTATTTTCTAATAACAACCGCTTGCTCAGAGAAGGCAAAGGAAAACTTGACCCGTCGCTGGCTTTAGCATGTCTCCCAGGAACACCGACAACATCAATTAGAAGTAAACAAAAAAACTTCTCGGGGTATATTTTATTTTCTTATTTTTAAACTTTTTACCTAAAATTTATTTACCTTTATTAAGGATACAGCTGATAAAATGGACTCTGAGTTACAGTTGCAACCTAAAATACTACCAAATTATGTGAAGAAACAAACTTTCTGTACTATTGTTATTATTATTATTATTATTATTATTATTATTATTATATGATACTTTGTGTTGTATGACCAGGTTAGGTCATATAGATTCATATAAAATTTAATTCAGAATTATTACAACATATAATGATTACTTCTGATAATAATAATAATTTATTCATTTAAATGATTGTGTTACTAATTTGGCCAAATCTCTCTCTGTTGTTCAGCATTGTTCAATGTTCAGCATTTGAATGGATTTTTGCCTTTTTCAGCTAAAATAACGATAAGATAAATGAAGATTCTTTATAGCAGCTGATGGGCACAAGATCACCGTTTTGTGGCTTTTTCTCTTGAGCAACATGTATTTTGCTTGGTATATATTCATTCCTTGGCTTGTTGTGGAGCTAACTGTTAGCTGCTAATGTGGCTAAAGCGAACCGAGCAGATCTCAAATTCAGCCAGACCATGTAGAAACGCTCCTATGCTAAAGTTGGGACAGCGTTTGTTGAATCTTTTGAATTATATCAATCAGAGTAAATAAATAATAGAACCGTAATCCTGCGAGTTTTTCATTCCCCACACTTTATTACATTTTACAAAATACTTTTGAGAAAACCTTTATGCAAATAGTGTATTACATTTGTTATGAGATCTATTTTGTGAATCCCTTATTAGATATGGACCCGACTTTATAAAATGTTTAAAGGAAAAAGCAATTAGTCTTTGATTGTTGCCGGACGTGGATGCTGGGATCGTCGATCTTGAGCCGTATGTTTGCAGTAAGCTGCTATAAAACACAAACTGGGGAATGAGCGCTTTTCAATTCCATCGTCTTTTTGTTTGGTGCTCTCAAACTTCCTCAACCATGACAGGCTGTTTTCCCCTCCGTAAATCAAGGACAGTGAGGAGGACGAGGTGTGATTGCTTTCACACCCAGGAAGTAATCACACCGGACCTGCCACCGCTCTGATTAAGACTGATAAATATCGACGAGCAGTTAATGAGATGTCAGGCAGGAACAAGGCCCTTCCCTTCATGCCTACTGATGACACCAATGAAAAGGAAAAATGACCTCGACTAGGCAATGTCATGACTGTTTTTCATAAGAGCAAAGCACGAGCTATTAATTAGCTGTAGAATGTGAGCAAGATTATCAAGGGTGCATCTGGATTATTCACATCAGTGACGTTGTAGCTAGAAGGTGCTCATTGGAGAGTTATGCTTCAGAATCATGTCGGCTAAACTAGAACTGATTATTGTTAACGTTCATTTATTGCAATGTTCTTTTTATGGAGTAACGAGTTCAGACGCGCTATTGGCTGCTTTACTTGTGCTGCACATTATAAATATCAAGTAGGTACAGATCAACATTTCTGTTATGACATCATTTTCGTTTTTGGGTCGCATAAAGGCAACGCACTGTGTAAAGCAAACTTGGCTTAAGCCTTCTACACACAGAGCGCTGACTAAAGACACAAACATAAGCCCGTGAGACGGCTGCTGAACTATGATGAGGACGTGAGCTCAGCAGGGAGCTGCAAGAAAGTAAATTCATTATCTCAGCCAGCATTACGTATGCATTGCTGTATGCGCGAGCTCTATTACCCCGAGAAACCGGCTCACGTCAATGTGGATTCATACTAGGCCATGGTGTTAGTCTTTGTTTACAGTAAATTCAGGCTCTGTCTTGATAGCTGTAGACATGAGCACATCTTATCTTCCCACAGTGGTATGTTGATGTCCTTGCTCCAAGGCCTCGCTGTACCTGAAGGCTGCCGTACCATAACATGTGACGGATTCCCACCAACCGTCTCGCTCTGACCATGAACCTGAGGTCACTCCACGGTCCCCAGGCGTAGTCCTGTCAAATACCCGAGCCATCAGACAGAAAAACCATGCAGCTGCACCCAACAATAGGATGCTTGTTCTGGCTCCTCTTTATGGGGAAAGGGGCAATGAGAGCGGGTGGTCAAATATTTCATGGGGGTTGCAATAGGATAATCCTTTTTGATGTTCCTTTCATTGGAAGCGACCGTTTTTGCAGGAGATTTTAATATAATACCATATCTGAAAATGCAATCGAGCCTTAATAAGTAAGACATGTTCTAGCTTATATTTTCATTTATTTACTTTTAATGGTGGATTAAATTGCCGCCGAGACGAATGATAAGAAATAAGAAATTCAAGAGAAACAAAATCAAAAACAGCGAAACCTCTGCGTGAAATAATGAGCTCGGTCAAGAAGAATAGAGATGGCGAGAAGTGAAGAGACAAAAAGCAAACGGGTGTAGAAAGTCTGAATGTAATTAACATCGGCAAGAGCAGAAAGATACGTGGTGTATGAAAGTGGCACGAAGTTGACCATGAGAAATGAAATGTGAGGAATTTGTGACAAACTCTTTGATGTCTCAGTTCAGGCAGCATTCACGTATTTGTATTTGTAGTGTTTCTTTTATTTTTCATGGTGTCCTAAAGTAAGTACACACGCATAGAAACACACAGACACACACAGGCAACTTCTTTGTTGGAAATATTTTCCAATTAGCAAAGTTGTGGGCTGGAGTGGTAATTAGGCTTTCCACTCGGCTGGTGTCTGTGCACAGCTTAGCCGAGACAGGTCTGAAGCTAAACGCCTCACTATTTGTCCAGCAATTATGTCAGGTCCCCATGTCACAGTACAGACGTGACCAATTAGCTGTGCCAAGCTAAAGTGAAAGAGAGGGATTATGACAGAAAGGATGGGAGAGGATGAAGAAGTAGACAGAGAGCGGAGAGGAGCTCGTGAGAGGGGGGCGAGTGAGGGATAGTCTGAGGAATAAGAGAGAATAAAGGCAGATAGTTTGCTTTGAAAATGGGGGGAAGGAGCGAGAAAGGAGGGTGTGAGGGAGCGGATTTGGTTTCTTTCTGTAGCTCTGTGATCATGTTTTGCATTGATCCTCGTCCTGACCGACATGTGGCTAAGACATGCTAATGCATAGTGATATTTATGCTAATGCCGCTTTACTGACCGAGCCGAAATAAAAAATTAATCTTTATTGACGTCTCAATAAGACTCTCTTGCGTTTCATGACGTGTTTTGATGAAACTGCCCTGCATACAATCAATATTCTCGTGAAACTATGTCAGCACCGTGCGCCAGTTCGTCTCGGCCTCGGCCTATATTTACTTCAACCTGACACACTAGAGAACGTATTGAACACTGTGGGGGCACCCGATATTTAGGCGAGTCAAAACAACAGCTCAAAGCCTGTGATATGCTGAGACGTTACACACAAGACTCATGGGGGATTTTAAGTTTCCCTTGAACAAGTGCTGACACAATGGAAAAATCAGAGTTGATTATCACGTGATAATGACAAAGTTGGAATAAGTAGGAAGTCCAGCATCTGATGAAAACATGTAGAATGAGAAGCCGTAACAACTGGGAAGAGCTTTGACGTAATTTATTCTGCCTCCTGCCACATGAAAAAGAAGCGTTGAAGTCTTGAGACCTCAATGAGTGTTTTTTTTTTTCGTGAGAGGGTTCAAAAATATGTGCTCCACTCACACCCTGAGACCAAGTGATGCAAGGCTCACTAACTTGACAGGGGAGAGGAGGAGACGGGAGCCAGGGGACACGGGGAAGGATGGATGAGGTGGAATCTATGATCTGAGCACCTTTGTGTGTTTCAGTGAGGAGCAAGACTTCACGGTAACAAAGGCAGTGATTTGGAACTTATTCATACTCCTCTGCGATTGTGACAACGTGTCCTGCTAAAGTCAGAGTCTAAACAAACGTGGAATTATGTAGCATTTAGCATCACGCCACTGCATTTCAAGGTTTGCCTCCAGACGGATGTGCTGTTCACAGCTGAGTTTGGCAAACTGCTTCTGTAAAGTACTATTTAACTCATAGCAGCGTCTTCAGTGATGGTGAGCAACTTTGCAACTAAAGGCACTTTAGAAATAGATGAACTCAGGGTAACTTCTCCCGAAGATCAATAGCCATTCATCATCTGCCTTCAGCTATGAGGATGAAAGACAGCATTAGAAAAAAACATTTTTTACAAACAGTATTACAGTAAATGTCCTCGGGCCTTCTGAGGCGGTGGGAATAATGTAGCTTAAACCTGTCTGAAAACAAAGGCACCAAAATCAGAGAATGTTGAATGAAAATGAACATTTCCGGCTCACTGGTAAAATGAGCACATCACGGAAAGCGTGGAGAGAAAGTTCTGGTAATGATTGTAGGAGTGAGTGATGGCCATAAATGATAAGCAGTCAGATGCCGCATGTTTAACTTGGCTTATTATGTGACTGCAGAGCATGTGTGTGATTGTGAGTTGGCACAGAAGCGTTGACTCTAAGTCCACCTTGGATGAATTACACGCAACACAAAGACTCAGTCCAGAGATCAGGTCACATTTCTTAAATAATTTAATTGCAAAAGGGTCTTTAAAAATATTTCTACAAGAACGCGTCATCATTGTTTTAGTAATAGTTGTGTATGTCTGCACCATTAAATACATCTCAATGCAAAGAGGAATCAACAATGGCATTTTGCAGCGCCGTCCCTCTCCCGCTCTGAAACATCCTGCTTCTCTCTATGGGACGGTGGTTTTCAAAAAATGACCAAGACAGATGTGCAGTGAGCTGGTCCGAAGACAAATGAACGACAGTCCTTTATATATTTATTTCAAACAGACAGCGGAAGAGAACGCGTTAGTAAGTGTCGGGATTCAGGGAGGTTGGGTGAGCCGACGACGTATGGAGGAGACACAATAGGGAGAAAAAGTGGGAAATCTCGGGATCGTTCAAATCCTAACGGCACACAAACATCTGACAATCCCCAACTCTGCTGATCAAAATGCTTTTCCTTTTTATTCCACACACACTCCACCGCTCACACATGCACACAACAGCAATGTCAATTTCAGCAACGCACAGTTGAAGGGTTCTTCCCCTCTTTGTGAATGTAAAATATTAAACACTCCCAAGAATGTGTGAAAACCCCACTTAAAGATTAATTGTTTGCAGTTGATGTGGTGGCAGTTTAATCATTCGAAGATGTGCAGCAGTGCCACTTGAGCTCATCACTCACGGCTGGTTGACTTTGGTGAACACAACTCCAGACCCCGATACACCATGTGCACCTCATCAATAGTTCATCCAAGCTCCAAAGCGCTGCCATTTTCTATCAGTGGGAATGTCTGCCATCTGATTGTGTTTAGCCTCGATATGCTCCCCCCCCCTTCCTCCTCTATTTTTATGCTCATCAACTGCGCCTTGTTTGGAGCCACATGCACGTTAGCAGCGGTGGGGCTTCGCTGGCTGAGCTGCATGGAAGAACAGGGCGTCGTGTTTTAGATTCCTGGGAACCTTTGAGTCTGCTCTAATCCTGCCCTTCTGTCACCTTCAATAATTATAATAACAAATGCGTTGTTTTGCCTTGGAGAGAAGCGTTTACTCATCAAACAGGCACTTTCTCATCATGTTAGCAAATTTTGTTAATGCAAAGTGATTCTGCGTGCGATTCTGAGCCATCATATCTAAAATCGGAACTGACACTTTGATGAAAACTAAAAAAAACAACTAACGATTGAAACTATTGAGCCTTATTTCCTGTATAGCTTAAGTACACAAGTATTAACTGTGTACTGCAGCTGCTACAGGTCAGAGGGAACTAACACGAGTGAAAACATCTGTATGTGGAATAAGATGAAACAACATGAAATAAGGAACATGCTGTTTTGCATAATATTCTCCATGGCTTTTGAAGGGACTTAAAAGAAGCTGACACAAGTAATATGACAAAACACGCTGAACAAGTACTAACGTCACACTAATTACACACCTAACTAATAATATTCACATATTGCATTGATCAGCTCCAGCCCAAACAACGCGGAGACTGTCTGGAAGATCACACCAGTGATACTGTCCCATCCCTTAATCCACTTCAAACAGCCCTCTATGAGAAGGGCAAATAGTACGGTCTCTGAGCTGCAGCTGCTATCATTTAGGGCCTGCAGATTTTGGTTGTGTGCGTGCCAGGGCTGTTGATCCTGCACTGTACTAATCATGCCGCAGCCCGAGCTGAGACAGGATGATTGCAGGCCACACAGGAAATGAAGAGAGATAATGGCGGGTCAGCTCGCCGTATGTCTGCACGCTGGCTTGCTGCATGCTCGTATCCCCGTAATGCCATATTGTCTGGGTTGTAATATTTGACCTGACAGACACAGGGCCAATAGGTTTCTCCTGTGACAGCCCTGGTTTCTCCCCTGGAGAGACGCAACCTGCAGTTCCTGTGATGGACCTTCTGCGTAACGACTCTGTAAAAGTCCTACATAAAGCTGTTCAGGAGGATCCCATTTCTAGAGGCGATGGCACATAATTAACTGTAAATCAATGAAGCACAGAGGTGCATTTAAGTTGTTTATAGGATGTTGTTATTTGAAAAAAAGTATGTGGAAGCCTATTAATAACAGCTCGGTGCCTTAAAATGCTCTATACGTTAAGAATGAGAATTAATGTGGGAAGCTTAATATTGAGTTCAGGTTCACCTGCGCAGACCCTCTGGACCAAGGACGGGGAGAAACAGGGCAGCGTGTCTTCCTCTCCCTCCTGAGTTTCCACCACCTTTCCTTTCTGTTCCATTAATCTCGCTCTGAATCAAACAGTTCACAACAACACTTCCATTTTGTCAAAACATCATTTTTTCTTTTGTTATTTATCATATTTTTGTTATAAAACATGTACAGGCTGTTTAGAACAACAACAAAAATACAATATCCAATTTTATATGCAATTTGCTTTGTTTAATAATAATCAATTTGTCATGTGAATCCTCTTGGAGCTTCTCTTCCTTTTGATTGTTCCAAGTCCACTGTCCCAAATGGCCTATAGTCCATCTGGGTGTTGGGGGTGAGGTACAAATAAATACATAGGGCAGGATGTCAAAAAATGAAAACAAGAATTCTGATTATTTCTATCTCCAGTAATAGTAAGTAGAAAGTAAGGTGTCCGTCATGGTTTCCCTCAGTTTCTGCATGATGCATATATATATAATTATATATATGTGTGTGTGTGTGTGTGTGTGTGTGTGTGTGTGTCAAAGTTCATTTTTTTGGATTCAATAAAAAAGAATGTTTACAGCTGTCCACAGAATATAGCGTAAATTGTTTCAGATATATTTGCTCCTTGTCACGGTTCAGTTCATGCGTTAATTCTCCATGGTGGCAAATAGCAGAAGCTGTATTGTACAGTATACTTGTGTGCAACGTGACACATCCATACGTCCAGACACGCGCACACACACACGCACACACGAGCAAAAATACACACAAAAGGCTAAGTGGTCTTCCCATAATGTTGCCGCAGTCCTAATCTCCCCGTATTCACGCGAAGCGTCCTCCAGGGGCAGTTTTTCATTGACTGGGCCATTTTGAAACCACCAATTTCCCAGAAATGTGTATGAAAGCCAAAAAAGAAGAAAATGTCGCTTGAACAAACAAAAACAAAACAGTCGTATGTGTAGAAACACCGATGATGAGCAGGCGATGGCGAGCTGTGAAACTATCCTGAGTCACTTCAGGTCAAAGACAAGTGACCTTTCAGCGACGTGTTGAGGATTCAGCAGCCAAAACAAAAAACGAGTCTGGCCTCCTTTGACCTTCTGTGTCATCCCTTTGACCTCAGCCCGTCATATTTCTTCAGCAAGTGCCCTTTGAGATAAAACACCTTCAATATGAAGATGGAGAACATCGCACATGCACAGTAAATCAAGTTCTATCATGGAAACAGATGTCCTCTATCTCCTGTGGGTCCTGAACACCGCTGTTATTTTCTTGTTTAGTTTTTATGTGTGAACATTTGTTCACATTTTTAAAACCAGGGTGTTCTTTCTTTGCGCATTACATCCATCAGAGCTGGGTTGAGGGACCAAGGTGAGGGCTCACGATATTCAGGTATAGAGCTGAGGCCACTCACTAAAACACACATGCATGTAAAGGTCAACTCACAGCAGAGCTGGTGAGGCACGCACGAACTATTGGGGGTTAACTATTCCTCCTCGTTCAAAATCACACAAGTTCTGATTGGAAAAAGGAAAAATGAAAAACAACAAAGCAGGAACATGAAATGGAAGTGGTTTGAGATGAAGGAAAAACTATTCAGAGGCACTGCAAGCCAGTTCTGTAGCAACTAATTGGCAGAGATGCGTCAGGCAGCTAGGGTTTCCAGTGGCTCTCTCTGGCACAGTTCCTCCCCCCTTTTTGTCTGGGTGTCCATGGACTGCACGGGTCTGTGTGTCCCGTTTCTCACACCTGGACCGGAAGTGTTTGGTTCATCTGTAGTCTCATGTCCTGAATGCTACCAAGAATCTTCTTCTGATGCCCGGCCAGCGTCACCCCTATCCGCAGCAGGTCTCTGTGGAGGGAGGGGAGAGGGAGTGGAAAATAAGAACAGGTGGCTCAGTCATAAAAATAAAAGCAGACAAACATCACATGTCTCAAATTGAATTGCAAATTTCACTTTTCACCTAAGTAAACACACTCTCTAGCAGGTGGGAACAGAGACAGGCAAGCACCTTGGCAATCACCCATGAAATGGCTTCCTAAGGGTATGTCAACAAAACAGGGACTCATCCAGCTATAGCCACTGTTCGGCCTAATGCAACATGCCTCTGTTGCCTGGCAGGTGGGCAAGCGGAGGTGAGTCAAAAAGCTTTAATGTGATAGTTAATGATTAAAGAGCAAACTTAGCTACTGTTCGACAGATGGTGGATTTCACAGAACGTGGATCAGCCTGACACTTAGCTACGGTTACCGAGAAGCAGAAGACGTTTCTTTTAGTCACATTGATCGGTCAAAATGTGCGTCATTAAACTTTCTCTGTAACGCGGCCTCCATCCTACAACAAATAAAGGTATTCATCCCGTGACTCACTCAGCAGTGAGAGCTTCAGAGGAAGCTTAAGGATAAAGGTGCAGTGGGAAAATATGAAAATGTTGACATACAGCTGACATTAAAAAAGCCACAAGAGTTCACCAGCTCTGAGCATTTGCAGACCTACAGCATAATGTTGGTTTAACACTGTACAAGAATATCGAAGCGATCTCCCTTTTCCGCTCGCTTGCTTGATTTCCTTAGTCGATAGCTAAGGAGAGAGCTGCTGGCGTCTGTGGCGGTGATTAGCTAACTGTTGGTGCTGCGCCACAGTCTGCGTCCTCTGCGTTTAGTTACACACATACGCACACGCTCACAAATAGTAGATAATCTAATATTACACACACACTGGCTGTGCTTGTCTCAGTGACTTTGTGGTCCTATCAATTTGAGTGTGCACCCAAACCACCACACACACACTGCACAGCCAAATACGGGTGCATCGCTGCAATTTCACACAAATAAATGGTGTTTTTTTTTTTCATATTTTGCCATCAGTGCAGCGGTGGAGGATGAAATGATAATAAATGGGAACCATTAGAGGAATTACTGGCCATTAAGGCCAACAGAGAGCCCCAGTACACCACACCTGTCAGCCGGACCAAATTGAAACAAATTACCCCCACCTCCACTGCCTATTATTCAGCTAATGGGGATGATTTATTTATCATTATAATCGTAATTAATTTATTTGATCATTATTGACCTCGAATTTCAATTATTTCCATGACATCATTTCCTGTTTGTAAAAATAGCGGAAGATGTGTCATTTGTTGAGGTCAACTGTGTTTTTATTCTCCGGTGAACTTGTAACTTGTGTTCTACACAACAATAAAAAGCCTGATTCAATGCTTTCAAGGTGAAATTTGTCATCATAGCTCAGCAAATTCACAGATATAGCCAAGTAAGGTTCTACGTCTGTTCTGGGTGATAAAATGCCTGTTCCTAGTTTTGCATCCCGTGTTAGATTTATCCAGGAGACTTTCATTTCCCCCCAAGGTCAATCTCTATAACATTAATTTGACTCTGAATCTCAGCCCAGTCCGTCACGTTAGGCCTGATCAGCTGAATCCACTCACTCTGCTGTCATCTGGGCCACCAGGTCAAAGGAAGCAAATCCGGCATTGACGAAGTTGTCACGGTAGCGGCTCATCTTGATGGCATCCAGCCAGTCTCCCACAGTGGTAAAAGTGGTATAGTCTGGCACACAGCGGTCAAGCAAGGGCTGGGATACCCTACATGGGAGGAGGGAGAAAGAGAAAGAGAGAGAGGGTTAAGGTCGTGAGTGCACCACCTCTGCCGGCCAACCTCACCCCCAAACGCCCCGCCACTGAGCGCCACCTCTCCTCCTCTCCTCTCCTCCACATGTACACAGGTATGTGCAGGGGGTGGGAAGGGGAGTAAGGGAGTGGGCACGTTTATGACTGTGGAGAGACTGGCTGGAGGTTTGGGTAGTGGATGCTGGCGCTGCAGCGGATTAGGCGAGGTGGTGTGCATTCACAGAGGACAAGACCAATCTCCATCTTCAGTGACAACTGCTTCCTTGCTTTTATAGGACACCCGATGCCATCATAACAAGAAGGTGTCAAAGTAACCGAGCATTTTTGGTCAAGCATGCAGAATGTGCCTGGGGAAACCACAGACGTGTGTACTGCAGATAGCTCTGTCCCTGTTCCTGTTGTTCTCGTTGCATCTTGAATGATGATGAAAAACCCCTGAAATCCAATCTGAGATTGTAGTGAGCCGCTCTCTACAAATGTGGTGCGAATCTGATCTGGATATTGGATTTCTTGTGGTTTTGCAAGTCAGCAACACAGACTTAGACTGGTGTGAACATAGCTGAACTAATAGACTAATCATAGTCATATATACTTTTTATCCCATTATTTGAAACGTGTTTTGCATGTTTCTGCACCTAGGTCTGTCTAAAGAAACTCGCCCGCTGTACTGATCAATGTGGCAGATAGAGAGGCCACCTTGGGAGTTTTAATAAAACTGTGCTACGACTCAGAGTGAAGTGGAGCAGATGAACAAGGAGGGAGGGGGGGTGCCGGCGACAAGGAGGTGCAGGGAGGTGAAGGAGGAGAAGCTGGTGAAGCAGTGGGCAAAGAGAAAGGGAGCCACTGTCTCCCCTCCTCTCTGCTCTGTTGATCCCTGTCATCCTTTTTGATGGCATTAGACTCATAAACAATTAAAAGAGGAATGGAGAGAGAAAGGGGTTGGAGGGAGAGTTAATAACTATGATACAGAGGCTCCATTGAGTGCTGTAGATATTTTAATAAGGTCTGTGCTTCGGAGCCCTAGGCCTCAGGCCGTCGTTAACACCAGAGTCTGGCTTGTCTTAATGGAGTATTGTTAGTGCTGCTTCTCTTAGGTCGGCTTCAAAAGGGTGCACATTGTTTCAGGCTCCGTGTAACTAAAGGCACGAACCGTAGGAAAGGTTACATTTGCTCCAAAGTTTAAGGAATTGCATTTGAAATGTTCAGAATGGGGATGTGTGACTTGATCTATTTGCAACACAAACACATAGAAGATGTGTAATCACACGTCTCACTGGTTCGGTTGCTACAGTAACTACACTTCACACCTGCAAAACCGAAGGACGCTTATGTCAGACAGTGTTAGTTAACCTCCATCCACCCTTCAATGCCGACCACGACGACAGAATCATCTCTCACTCCTCCCTTGTTAGGTTTGTCGGCAGGAGGCCATCTCTCCACTGGCCCGTTTAAAATCTCGTTAGTGGCTAATTAAAAGCCGCTCCCATCTCTTTTTTGCATCGCCTTAATCGAGCTAATTAACCGCAAGCTTAATCTTCTAAGAACGTCACTTCAGTGGCCAACCGAGACCCTGGTTTCCCCCCTGAGCCCAACCCAGGATTGTCTGCAGCCCTCCCACAAGACAGAAAGACCCTGATGCAGGGACAGATAGGTAGGTCACCCACCCCTCCCTCCTCTGGATTCCAACTCTGCCACCTTCCTTCCTCCAAATTCTTTCCAAGAAACAGTTTGCACAGAAAGGTGCTGCAACTAAATGTAGATGTGACATCACTGACTGAGCTCCCAGTTGGCGCAGGAGTCGCTTTAAGGTTTGTATTGAGCAAAGGTAATTTAGATTTGCATAAAGAGTCTGGCCACAGTTGAGAGCCACGAGCTATGTGGGAAGAATCTGCATTTTATAGTAGTTCTGGTTGTTTAAGCTAAGTCAGAGTGACTCGTGTTCATCATATTAACTTAGGGAATCATTGTTGCAGTTGCTGTGGCTTGTGTGCACAGGTAATAGCTCAGCCAGTATTCCCTCTACTATAAAGTCAACTGCCTTCACTCAATAAATTAAATTATATATAAGCCGTGTGTATATATGATCTGTTACTGAAACACGTGGGTCCAGCAGCATCTTTAAAAAAAATACGATTTTCAGGAAGTAATCAGAACTAATGTCCATAATGAAATAATAACCCACCGAGGTCTTGAGGGAAACACAAGCGTCACATGGTACAGTCTGTTTCTGTAAAGCCAGGTCAACAGAAACAGGCGCTTTGCTTTAAAACTTCACTTCAACTTACCCAGTGGACTGTGTGCTGTTGGTGACCACCTTAAGGCTGGCAGCATTGCGGATTAGTTTATCCAGCGTGGCCACAATCTGGGTGAATTTAGGTCGCAGGTTCCTCTCTTTTACCCAGCAGTCCAACATTAGTTGGTGCAGAGCTGTGGGGCAGTCCATGGGTGGAGGCAATCGATAGTCCTGCTCCACGGCATTTATCACCTGAGGAAGGACGTCATACAAATCACAATCACGTCTAACGTCCAACTGTGGTGCGGAGGCATAGGTAACAACAGGAGAGTTGGGTCGATGGACAGAGTGAGTGACTTACAGACGATTGTGATAAAGTGGACTAAGACATGAAACTGCATTTAGGTAAACATGGACATATGGACCTGATAATATATATATATATAAAAGTATATAAAAACCTGTTTATGTGGAATTAAGTAATATGGAAAACGTTCTTGTATCATCTTACATCTTGATTGCTCATGTCCCAATACGGCCGCTCGCCGTACGACATCACTTCCCACATGACGATGCCGTAGCTCCACACATCGCTGGCTGAGGTGAACTTCCTGTAGGCAATGGCCTCGGGGGCCGTCCAGCGAATGGGGATTTTCCCTCCCTGTGGATATGCGAATGAGTAGGTGAGCATGAAATACTGGAGGGATGGAGCACAAACACAGAGTCACAAACATACAAGAGGGAGAGAGTGGGTGAGAAAAACACAGCCTAAGGGAAACATCGATACACAACACATGGGTGAACCCAAACACCACGTACATACAAGATTAGTGACACAAAATGACAGACGAACACAGAGTTTAACATCAATACATCTTGGTAGAATTTGCGTCTGGGTCTATTGTTTTGTTAAACCTTTGCTTTTACAAGTCGATGTGAAAATGAAAACATTCATTTTTGAAGGTTGTGACATATTGATGTTAAATCAATAAAGGTAGCACCTTTGAACATCAACCTCAAACATTAGTTCACACACACAGACACACACACACACACACACATGCACGGCAACTCACCAGCGAGCTGGTGTAGGTGGGGTCTGTAGGATCATCCTCAAGGAAGCGTGACAGGCCAAAGTCAGAAACCTTACACATCAGATTGCTGTTGACCAAGATGTTGCGTGCGGCCAAATCTCGGTGGACATAGTTCATGTCTGACAGGTACTTCATGCCCGCTGCTATGCCGCGCAGCATGCCGACCAGCTGGATCACCGTGAACTGGCCGTCATTGAGCTGCCCAGGAAAGAGAGGACGGCGGGATGAACTGGGTTGTTGCTTCAGGTTGCATGTTCTTGTGTAGTCGTGTCTTTTCTATCCTCTATTCGTCCTATAACCCTTTATGTTCTTTAGGTTCGCGTCTCCTAACCTTCACCTCCCATCACTTCACAGTGTGACATCTTCCTCTTTTCTGCCTCCCTATGCCCTGTTCCTCACCTGGCTATTTCCTCACATTACTCCCATTTCTCTGACAGATAATGTATGATGTGACTTTGAGTCAGAGATTCATTGCAGACAGAACACTCTGTAAATGTCAGTCATTATCTGAATGCGGCATTTGTCAGATATTCATTGCACTGTGGTGAAGCGTAAGAAGACCTTTTACAACACCACAGAAAGTGAGATTTCTAAAAAGTAAGATGAAGCAAATCTACTTATTTTCTTGATTCGGTTGCTTTACTAATAAAATCACATATACACATATTTCAAGGAATAACTACTTTTGCTTTTCCTCACCCTTAGGAAAGAGTCCAGCGCCCCATTCTCCATGAACTCTGTCACAATCATGACCGGCCGACTTTTGGTGACCACACCTTCCAGGCGGATAATGTTGGGATGCTCAAACTGGCCCATGATGGAAGCCTCGGACAGGAAGTCTCGCCTCTGGCGGTCGGTGTAGCCCACTTTGAGAGTCTTGATAGCTACAATGATCTCCCGGCGCCCAGGCAGCTTGAGGCGGCCGCGACACACCTCCCCAAACTCTCCTGTGAGCACCCAGGTGAGAGAGCCAGAGAGAGAAATAGGGAGGGGAGAGAGACATGATGGAACAGTGGAGGAGAGTGGGGGAAAAGAGGGGACAGTTAACCGGTTAGAACCAAGGAGCCAGGGAAGGGTAGCAGGAGGAGTGGGACAGGGGGAACTGCAACAGAAGCCAGATCTCTAGGCCATTGTCAAGGGATGGTTGTAATAAGGGGAGTATGCAGTGACTCTGAGCTGTTAAACTACAGATTAAAAGAAACAGCACAGTCAGTGTGAGGCATGATGATGAGGTGTGAGACGATGTGAAGCTGAGAAATAAGAGTTGTAAAACTAAGTGGGTCGAAGGGTGAGAGCAAGAAGGGGGCAAGGAAAGGAATAGATGGGTGGTGCTAAGCTTCAGAGGGGCTGGAGTATCGAGCACAGGACGAGGAGATGGGTGGAGAAAGAAGCTTAGGGGTCCTCGGGGTCGTGGACGCTTTGCGTTTAGAGTCTACACCAAGCGTGTGCAAGGATGCAAGAAAAAAATTAGCAACGACAGTGATGTGTGGCAATGCAAGTGTAAAGACGACAGCGTGGGGAAGACATGGCAGAGGGCGGAGGAATGCATGGATGTATTGGGGAAGGGACGGGGGAGAGGAGGGGGACAGGGGAGACAGGGTTGAGGGTTTGTCACTTTAAAGACGAAGGCTGGGAAGCAACGAGTTTCAAGTAGTAGCCTCAGCAGCAGTAGAGCTGTCCTAGCAGCAGCAGCAGTAGTAGTAGTAGTAGTAATGGTAGTAGCAGAAGCAGCAGCGGGGACTCCCATCTCAATGTCCTCCGATTTGGCTCAGATACAATCTTAAGAAAACTCAAGCTCACTTGGCAAAGTCCTGCAGCTTTGAGCAGAGATATTACTATCAAATATATCAGATACATGAAACATTTTATCTACAGTACGACATCAAGGGTTAGGGAGGGTTTCTAAAAGACAGGACACAACTACAAGGTGGAAGAAGTGTAAGCGCCAAGAACAAGGGTCAAACATGGGGATCTAGTAGAAGCCTTCTTTAACAAAAACATTCTCAGAGTGTAGCAGGGTCAGGAACAGCCAATCCTGGTTACTACAGATTAACATCCACAACTCATTTACTGCTACTGGTGTAATGATCCTTTAATAACACCTGCGTTTACTTGTAAATCTCCTCTGCAGAATCACAATGTTAAAAATGTATTATAGGTAATTATGCAAAAATATAGTATATCTTAAAACACAAGTGTCAATCCGTACAAGAATAAAAGAATGGACCAACACACGTGGCAGACGATAATAAAGCTGTATAAATAATAGAAGTGATAAGAGGAGAATCACACACAAGTGGTTGGACAGGATTAAAATCTCCCCCACGGAAATAAATCCTTTCTGTATGGGGCATTGTCCAAAATCTGTTCCATTAGCTTTAAGAAGATTTTCAAAATCATTAAGAATTGAATGCTGTGTCATACTTATTGAAACCAAATCAGTTTCCTTACACAGCATCCATCTCGTTCCAGGATTGGGTTCCTTTTCTAGGACAAGGGGTAAACTGATAATCCAGCAAACCAAAGGTATTACAGCTACAGCTGCTGCCCTCCAGATGCACATGGCTTTGTAATTAACAGCAGGGACGAGCACTGTGAGTCTGGCTAACTTACAGAGGACACACTTAGCTAGAAATGATTCAAACACAGGAAAGCGTTGCAGACATTTGTAAGACTGGAAAAGGGATTCTACAAGGTGACAAGTGTGGTGGAGGTGGGGGGCAAGTAGAGGGCTAGCGATGAATTGAGTGAAAGTACCGCTTGGTGTGAAGTCCTCTAACGGTATGGCCTGGAGGTGACTAGCAGTCTTCCCCCTGTAGCTCAGGAGCTTGGGTGGGTTACCTGCGCCAATGACCTCCTCGATCTTCACGCAGGCGACGTCGATCTCCTTGGCAAACTCGCGCACTGCCTCGTTGGGGTCCTCGTAGGTGAAGGGATCGATGTAGACCTTCATTCCCGGCGTTACTATTGGGGATTCAGTGGCAAGAACAGGAAAGTGAATCTATGTTGCCTAACAGACAATTGACTGAGTCAGATAACATTGCGTGAGCGGTTATTCGTGTTGCTCAGTTGATGCAGAGCTGTAATAGTGGCATCTCCACAAAGAGACTTACTGTACTGCTGCAGCTTCTCTGTGTACTCCGACTCTGAGCCATTTCTCTGCATTCTGTGGAGAAAGATGAAAACACAAATTGAGTCACGTGGACGCGACACAGCAGGGAGCAAACACTGCAAAGGAACAAAGGCATGTGGAGAAACATCTCTAATAACGCAGCCACACAGACACGGCTTGGTGAAGATGTTCGGTCTGTTTTGCTTCGGAAGCAGGGGATGGGCTGCGCATGAAGACTGTATCGCTGCCTTTCGGTCGAATGATTGACACTCGGGGACTAAAAAAACCTGTAACTCCCTAAATCCCTGTAACACTAAACAAAAGGGTATCATACCATTGTGTGAAGTAGCAGGTGAAAGCCTCTACCCAAAAAAATAAGCAAGACAAAAGCAGACTTGCACAGCAAGCTGAGCTGAGCTGCCGCTCCCACCCTGCACATGCCGCGCTGCTCGTTTCATTTCAGTCTGCCTCCTCACGGATGCTCTCTGCTGCTGTCATTTTGTGTTTTATCCATCTCTCCTCTTCCTGCATGTGTCACTTCAGCACTGGGGGGTGGGGTACGCGAGGGGGCCGGGTTGTTGAAATTACATGTTAATGTGCTTCCTTTGTTGTCTAACCAGTAACCAGGGCAATAATACCCGATGGTGATTTGCATCTTATTTCAAATTCTAATTCCTTTCCGGAATATGCCGATGCTCTGTGTTTTGTATTATTACTGTTTTCTCCCTCTTCTTCTTCCGTGGCGGCCAGACCAGCGGCTAAGCCGAGACCCTGAGAGAGACACAATGTAGCGGTGTGAAAATAGGAGAGAGCGAAGAGGCAGGAGCGAGAAGGAAAGGAGGAGGAGTCAGGGAGATTATTATTCAGTCTAGTGTGACTGATGCCCACGCTTGTCAGCCGCTGCCTGAACTGGCTTGTGGAGGGAACCCAGTCGGTGCCAGTCAGTGGTGGGTGCCAACCTTTCACACACGCACACACACCTTCTCTGTCTGACAAATCGGTGCTATGAGGATAAACGCGCGTGGTTAGACCCAGCTGATGCAGTGTCAGACTTTTTGAAAGCTGTGACCAGTCACTTGCATCTTCCCAGTCAATTGGGCCCAGCAGACAAGGACACATCTGGGTTCTTTGTGGTCGGGCAACCACAGGGTTGAGTCTGAGTGCTGGGCCATGAGGGCAGGCCTATCAGGCCCAACAGCTGCTCCACCATGTTGTGTCCAGTGAGAAAAGTAGCGTTTTGGCCAAAGCTGTTTACTATTCAGAGATTCAGACTAATCTGGCATTCAGGGGCTGCACAGGTGGCCCCGCCATCCACGGAGGCTGTTCCCGGGTGACTTGGAGGACATGCAAATAAACTGACATTTCAAGCTATCTGAGTGTTTTTCAACTTGAAGGAAAAATATTTTCTACGGATGTTTCTTTGAGTTTTTGTTGCCATTTTTCTGCAGACTGGATAAAAGCAAATGAGTCAGTGCAGAATCCTGACTAATATTCTTCCAGACCCTGACAGAGGAGTTTTACTCTGACCTGAGGCAGACGATAGCGATGACCACCACTGCAATGATGAAGACCAAGCTGGCTGTCGCTGATCCCACGATGAGTGGAAGCTGCTCCTGCCATGACTTTGGAGGGTCGGCTGTAGCGAACACGACACAAATACATTAGGAACAAAACACTGACACGAGCGGCAATCACTGTGCTGCTCCGTGTGCCGCTGTACAGCCTGCAGGCCTCCTGTGAGTATTGGGAAATGAAATCGTGCCCTTGAGTTCCTCACGCAGTTTTAGGGCTATAGAGCACCTGAAACTGGGCTATTCAGCTATTTTACTTCATCTGCTTATTGATGACTATTATTCAGGTTAATGACTTGACTTATTGCTATGAAATGATACATTCCTACCAAATCGTACGTACCTTTCTCTGCATTTCAGTTATTTTAGCATAATAAATGTGCGTAGTGGCTTCCAGCTGTCTAAGCTTTTGAGCTTCCATTATGTTCACAAGCTTATGCACAGCACTGTTACAGAGGTATTGCTGCTAAGCCACACATATCCCGATACATCCCTGAGTAACAGATACTGTGTAGGAGTCACATACTTTGCAGGTTGGTGCTGAAGTCAGCGGGGCTGCTGTAACGGCCATAGCCAGCCACCGTCCGGGCACGGACCTGCACCACGTAAGGCGTACCGGCGTGGAGGCCTTCAATGCGGGCGTTGCTCCGCTGGGCAGTCATCGTATGAGCGATGGCCTCACCCTGATCCTGTACATACGAAGACGGTTGACGTTGAGAAAAGACAGGAGCTGAGTTATGTTTTACTGAAACAAGTTCAGTAAAATAAATCAAGTGGCTAATGCATAGATGGAGGGAGGGCAGCTGGTATTGGAGACGGCAAAACAGAGAGTGAATTAGGTTTGCAGAAAAGGGAAGAGAACAGGAATTTGAGAGGATTGGCAGAAGACAAAAAGGAAGGAGGGATGGAGGAAAGGAAAGAGGGGAACAAGCAGAGGATGATCTCTGAGCTAAGATGGGAAATGGTTACGTGCCTCACTGCAGCCATGTGTTTATCAGCAGAGGCATTGTTTTGCACATTTACAGAAATTCAGATGAAACAGAGACCACGCGAGTCAGTGAAATTGGATTGAATTAGAGGCGTTGATTTACACTGCCGCTTACCTTCTCATGGTACTTAATCTCATAATCCAGAATGATTCCGTTGGGTTTTTCTGGTGGCAGCCAGGACAGGCTCATGGTGCTCGCCGTGGCCGCCATCAGGTGAACAGTGGGCACTGCAGACGGAGCTGAACAGAGCAAAGCAAATAAAACACAATGTTTTTTATTTCTTATTTTCTGTGTTTGCCTTTTCAAGTTCTGCGCCCTTTGTGTGCCCACAGAACCTGATCACAAAGTCTTAACGCTGTGGGCTTTGTGAAAAGCTTTGGCCAATAGTTAGTATGCAGACCCATTCCCCACTAATGCTCAAATTCTCCCTCCCAGACTCCTTGGGGAGGGAGAGGGGATGTCTAATTCTCCTGTGACAAGGGAATCACACTGCAAAACTGATGGAAGTCTCTGGTACATGTAGTTCTCTCGGCCTTACACAAACTGTATGCGAGCACACACGTACAGATAAAATGAAAAGTCTCATACTTAACAGAACTCCTGCTGCATGAATAAGCTCCATACACCGTACAGACCACTTTGCTTAAATAACATGCATTTAAACAGACGCGCATTGATTTGTGGACACGCAGTAAATACACTCCACCCACCTGAGCCTTTCATTCTTTGTTCACATGTGCCTATTAACGGCCAAGTGCTGTCTGCCTCCCCGTCTTTCTCTTTTTCTGCTGTGCAGCTGAGGCTTGTTCTTTACCTCTGACTCACTGCCTCTTCTCGATCTACTCCATGGCTTTGTTTCGTAACTTGCATCTATCTCTCCTCTTCACAAACAAAGTTCCCAACTTTGTCTGTTAATCACACAATCATTTCTTTTTCGCTGTTCGTCTTCCTTTTCACCACTGCAGCCTGTCAACGTCTCTCACTCGCTCTCCCTTGCTTCACCCCCCTACTCCACGCACTCACTACTTGTTAAAAGCATTCTAATCCCCAGTTTTTAGTTCTTTGATCCTCCCCTTGCATTTCCCTTCTCCCTATACTGCCTGTATATGTGGCAAGACATCATTGTGTCTCTCTTCTCCTCAAACCTTCCTTTCCCTGCGTCTCTCCCTCCCCTGCCAGCCTCATCCACCCAGGCCTCCCACGTCTGTCTTTCTCCCCAAGAAGACAATACTTCCTAGGCAGATCCCCTGGTTACTCTAGCCAAGGGATTAGGGGCCCTCCTCTGGGAGAAGACGTTGCAGTAACCATGGAGGTGGCTCTGTGGCTTATTAGGCACCGCCCTAGTATTTATTTTGGTTCTTAAGAGGTGAATGCACATGTAGGGACGGTCTTGGGCCTATACCAGGGGGATAATCTGGTCACAGTTGATGCTCTCTTACCCACACATGCTCCCTTCGTCTTGCTCTCTGCACCCAACTGACCCCCAGCACCCAATGATAGACAGTGATCAGTGTCCACCCACTGCCAGACCCCTTGTAAAACAATGAAGCACTCACATGAGGCCCTGAGGCCTCTGTGGGGCCTTTGCTTAGCCCCACAAACAGAGGGCATTCCTAAAGCATCTTTTAGGACCAGGAACATGAGGTTAGAGGTGATGAAGACAGAGAGAGAGAAGGGGGGTGGAGGGATAATCCTTAGTTTTGTCTAAGTCTGCAGAAAGAAAAAACTTAACATAGCGACTAAACACATCCAAGGCATAAATTAAGAGCCATGGCAGAACCGCAGCAGCGAGACCAACTCAGAGGAACAAGTGCAGAGTAAATTCAATAGAACTGAAATTTATTTAGGTCATTTACGGTAAACTCAACCTACTACAATGATCGATTTCCAGATTCAGTGCAAAAATTACGCCTAAAAATCTACTTACCGACACAAACACAGCCATCTCGCTAACTTGTCCCATGTCCAATTATTTTTTAATTTAAATGCTAAACCTTGGTATCACCGCGTGCAACATAAGTAATAACTTCTCACCGCTACTCTGGGTTATTCTGCATTCCAATCTCAAATGTAATCTCAGCGCTGATTGCCACGTTGGCCTAGTTACCGTTGTTGCTGTGGGCTGGAGGCGCGGTGGGTTGGAAGCAGTGGGCAGTGAGAGGGTTCAATTTTTAATACGCACTGCACAGTACTGCTATTTGCAGCGGCGTTTGTACAGAGCGCACTGTGGGCGTGTGAAACAGGTCTCTTTCTAAGCTCATTGAGAAGTATATCTCCCTTCTCAATCCCTGTTCAAAGGCAAAATATGTAACATACTCCTACATGCATACAAGAAACTGATTTCAACTGAATATATTCCCTGACATTCTTGCTTATTTTTATTCCAGCCTTTGAAAGCTGGCAGCAGCTACAGACACAATATTGATCTCTGACAGGTATCCACAAGACTGCGGTTGCACGTACCGGCCTGATTTGTGGTGATGTTCACTGCAGAGAACTGCGGTGGATGAGGGTTCTTATTGGAAACACCGTTGACCGCCTGGATTTCAAAGCTGTACTGTGTGTGGGCTTGCAGGTTCCGGACCGCCACGCGCCGTTGGGTCAGGCCCAGGTGCCGTGGCGAGATTTCCACGTTGTCGTCACACCGCGAGCACATTCCCCGCTCAGGAAGACACTTCTTGCAGATCACGTTGTACAAGATGTCTTCCCGTCCGCCCTGGTCCCGTGGATCGCTCCATTCCAGCACAAGCGACGTTTCGTTCACACTGGAGATGACGCTGCGCGGTGCCGAGGGAACGGCTGCGAAAGGGTAAAGCGTGGATGAGATGAGGAAAATGGCTTTGGAATGAAAATGAATTTAATCTCCATGCACAATAGGTGTAAAGAAATTTGTCTTGGTGACAGTACAGAGACATCCTGACAATGGACAGAAAACACTGTTTACATATCATTATGCACACATACATTCATTATTCCAAAGCTGCTATCAACACAATTCAAGGTCCAAGAATTTTGTATTAGTACATTTTTCATGCATTAACTAGAACATTTTCTCTTCTATATAACAAGACTGTTCCAAGGGTTTTGCAGAAAAAAGAGGACAGGAGTTCAAATTTGAATTGCATGCTCATTTCCACCGTGTGTGTGCGCGTGTTTGTGTGTGTGTGCGCGTGTCGGTGTGTGTGTGTGTGTGCGCATAAAGTGCTGGGAGGGACGAGCAAGACTAACTATTGGCAGAGCGCTGGCAATTCTTATCCAATTACCGGAGCCTTATCTCTCACTGCACTGTGAGAGAACCAGCCCCCAACCACAGCAACAGAAAAAAGGATCTGCTCTCTTCAGCAGTGAATGAATTAACTCCTGCGCGTGTGTTTTCTCTTAACGAAGACTCTGCTATAAGAAAGATTCTGCTACTTTTGTGGCAGAATTGAGAACAGACCACACGGAGACGTCTGTGTGGGGAAGTGTTAAGTGATAAAGCTTTGGATAATGTTGGGAAAGCAAGCAGACGTGTTTGCCATCTGTGTGGTGTAGTGGGAATGCACACCTGAGAGCTTTTATCAGCTACTGACGGAAGATTTCAAAGAGCGACCTTTACCACAGAGTCAGGAATTTAGTTTTGTGGTTAACACTACAATTGAATGTCATGCGTAAACCCATTTGTGTTTTTTACTTACTGGTGCAGGGTGAGTCCGGGGAGTCGGTGTCCGAGCGATAGTAACCGTTTCGGCAGGAGCAAACGCTGGCCGCCCCTGAGGTGGCGCGACTATTGGCTGGACAGGGCAAGCAGAAGCTCTCCCCCTGTTTAGACTTGAAGGTGCCAGGGCTGCAAGCTGGAGGCAGAAAGATCGACAAAGAGACGTGATCAGGCGTTGTCACGGAATTTATCAGTCTTGAATGTAAACTAAAAAACAAACCCTTGCTGTGTTTGGTATAAACCTTTGAGATTAGGTGAAGCCTAGTTGATCAGACAAAACACCGCTACCCTTTACAACTGCCAATCTCCATTTACAGCAACCGTGTGGATGTTTATAACTCAGGTGATAAGTTTCAGACGTACAGCGAAAGACTGACAGCAGCACTGTGATCCAACCGTTAGGCAGGCGCCATATCTTTGATAAACTGCCTCGTTAAAAGATGAATGGGTGCCGCGCCGCTTGATCAAAAAGACGAGAGCAGTTTACAGAGGCCAGTTGATTCGCTGACCAACTAGTGCGTTGGCTTGTCAATGTCAAGGACATTCTGCTATGTTTGTCCCCCTGAATGATAATCATCAGTTTGTTTTTCACTACCTGTTCACAGCAACCAAGTGTGGAGGTCAAGCCTAAATCAGACCACTTCCTGCTCCTGCTGTCAAAGTTCAATATTGGCACAAAACCACCAGTTGACTCCACCATGTACATTATCGCTAAGTGTATTTGTTCTTCCACCATTAATCAGCTTCATCCACACCACAGGAAGTTCTGGCCGATAACCAGATAAGAAACGACCTTCGGTTTCACCAAGCGGGAGAACAGTTCCTTTGTTTTGGTATCGTGACCCATATCAAGGTCCTTTAAGTTCACCCAATGCAGAATAAATGACAGTATTGGTTTCTGAATAAATGAACCTAAAGATGTCGAAAGAGTGCTCCCATTAAAGAAGCGTTTTTGCTGACCAGTGACTTCCAGCGAGTGAAGGGGTCATCCTGTTCCTTTCATCCATTTTCTCCTTGGAGGAACTACTAAAGAATGACGGAGAAAGCAAGACAAGGGGGAAGAGAAAAAGGGAGGCAGAGGTGGAAGAGGTGGAAGCATAGAAAATGCTAATCCTGCAGGCGCTTTCCCCTCTTCCCTGCTCCCCTGTGTCTTATCCTCTCATGCAGAACATAGAGCTTAAGGAAGTGATTAGAATGAATGCTGAAATTGGAAAGTGCGGAGCATGAAGAAAAAAGTAAAGAATGTTGGAGGGGTGAAAAATGTGCAGCAAATGAGTGGAAAGGCAAAAAAGGCTCATTGATTAATATTAATGCAGACATCCTTGCTGCAACTGTGGTGGTGTGGTGTAATGAGAGCACCGGCCTTCAGATTAGGCTGTGAAAGGTAAAAACCCGTGAGGAGGAGGAGGAGGAGGAGGAGCAGGAGGAGAACAGGGGCAGTGGTGCTCAGGCTGAAAGACGTGTGTTGGAATGAGGACATAAAAGCAGAGACAGAAAGGGCCGCGGCCAAATGATGATGACACGGGACGGATGGAGTAAAACAGCAGCGGAGGAGTGAAAATGGATGTGGAGCAGAGAAGAGGAGATGTGAGAAGGAGAGAGGAAGATTTATCCCTTATGCTTTGCTGTGAGGCTTGATTAGAGTACATTTCATCAGGGTCCAATCGCCAGGGCTTTAACCCTGAGCTGCCAGGGACAAACAAATGAGTTTTTAACCACTAACACCACGCTTTAGATTTACTACTCACTCCCTCTCTCACGCTGACACATACACACTCTCCTTCTAAAGGTCAGTGCACATTCAATATCCAGGGCCTTCCCAGAAGATGCCAGTGTAAAATGTCCACCTGCTTTCTGCTTGATTACCAGCATGGGCACTCGACTGTCTGGCTATAAGAAGTCCAACGAGCCCTCTGAACCCAGGCAGGCAAGGATTACACTCAAACCACACATGCACAGGCACCTTGCAATCAACCCCAGTGATGAGCTCCACCCTTCTCCCTCTCTCTCCTTCCACCGCTCGCTCTCCCCGTTTGACCTACGATCCCAAAGCCTTATTTTACACCCCCAAGATACACACACACACACACACACGCACTTTCCATTTTTCTTTCCCTGTCCTCCTGCTGTCACACACACTCCATTTCAGCCAAGACCTTGTTGTTTAAATTCACCTTGTTCTCAACCTCTGTGAACCCGTCATGTTTTCCATCAGACCTGAAACCATCACGGGGCCTACTAGCTCTCATAAACAGACACCCTCCCTTGCATTTCTATTTATTTAGCTGCCAACCAAACCTGAGGTCATAGGAGTGAACAGCTGCCTGCCCACGGTGTCATCTAGTGTTTATTAATCTAACTTGTAGTCGTTGGATTAATGTGTCAAAGGATACAAGGCAAATAAATGGCTCATAATAATGTGGCAGCTGGACACTCCAGTGAAAGAGAGTGTAAACTGTAGCCAAAACAGAGCTGATTAAATCAACAATCTGTGTTCAACAGTCATGTTGTCCAGATGAAGTGTCCTTCAGCGAGACTTTGAGTCGCTACTGCTCCGTCATTGTAATACTTTCTGCATGGGCACTGCATAAAATGTAAATGTAACTTTCCTCAGCAGTGACAATGTCATACATTATTGATCGCTTGGGGAAATCCCAGCAATCCCCACATCATCTTTTCGGAATGTCAGACAGTGCAGTAAGCTACAAATGTCATTCTGCTCAATAGATGTCGCGTACGTTTCTTGGCTTCTTCTTGACATTGGGTCCGAACCCCGCCTACCACGTTGAAGTGGATCTCGACTAATCCACCACTAAAAATACTGTTCGTGTTGTGAAAACTCTCACCTTGACATTGGGTTTCTTTCATTGCTGGTTCAAAACCAGCTGCACAGGTGCAGGCTCCTACCGGAACCATCCACTCCCCATCTCCGTTGCAATAAAGCTTGAGTGGCACAGAAACCTCCAGGGCATTGGGGACACAAGTCCCTGGTGCAATGACCAGGGATGTGGCCTCAGCCCCGGTTGCTGTCTCTGGGAAAACAGCAAAGTTGGCGATGCTGGTGGAGCACTTCTTATAAAACACTCTGACTGAGATGAGTGACATGCAGGCACCAAGATCCTGGAAGGCCAAGTAGAACCCCGCTTTGGACAGTGGCCCAAAACTTCGGACTTTGGTGTTTACGCGTCCAGACTCGAGCATGGAGAAGCTCTCGTCTGGAGCGATGGTGTCCACCTTCACGTACGGGTTCTCCATCCAGAAAGGGCTGGTGGCTGTGGCAGAGTCTGAGTCGGACTCATAGTAGAAGAGGTTGAAGGTCTCTTTGCAAGAACCTGGGATGTTGGGAATGCTGTTGCAGTCACGCACGGTGAATTTCATCTCCACATATACACGCAGCACATCCTTCCGGGGGATGAAGTCACTGCGCAGCCAGTTGTTCTGGTTGAGCTCGCGCACGTTGCAGACTTGGTACGTCCGGATGGGGTTCATGGCGTCGTCGTAACCGCTAACTTCTTCCCACTGCAAAGAGAGTGAAACAGGAAATCATTACACGATGTGTGTTGATCATTTTGACATTTTGTTTGATTGTTTTTATTCATCTCAGTACACCTTGCACTGAAGACTGAAGAACTAATTCTAATCATTGTGCGTGATTAAAAACAATGAAAGTAAGAGGACAGAGGTTAAGACCAAGAGACGGGTATTTTCAATTACATTCCCCTGCCTTTGTCATGTTACGCCTTTCATCTCTGGTTAGTGTAGCGAAAAGCCAGGGACGAAGTCTGCAAATTCATCACAATTACAGCAACCTGTCACCCCCTCGCCACAGAGCCACCACAGCATGTTTACCTCATATCTGTTTGGAAGTAGCAGCCTCATGGTTTCACAAGCAATTACGCTTCAATTACAAAGCAATGATCGCAACGTCCTCTAATAAAGACAAGGGAAAGGAGCCAGTTAACCTTCATGCTTTTCTGTTTTTACACTCTTCATCGTTCAATGCTACTACAGTACCCAGGGGGTGAATTACTCCGGATAAAATGGGATTAAATTTTCTAAACTTTGATTACCAGCTTCATTAAATGAGCAAAAGCAAACTAGACTGTAAAAGCTTTGCTGCGAGACACTGTAATCTACTGCATTTTTCAATCTCGAATGAGGACACCACGATTAAATCGTTTCACTTCAAATAGCGATTCCTGTGTGTATAATATAACTGCATGTGTGTGCTGAGGGATCTGCTCCCTTTTCCTATTACTCATACAGAGTGCATTTATTTTTTTAGCAAAGCAGAGGCCTTGAAAGTGTTTTCATAGCAACTTTCAAATACAAAGGCAAGCGTTTAAAACAAGTTATAGTGTTGCTGCCCTCAAAACGACCAAAATGCATGTAGTCTTAAATGCCAACATCCGTGCATCTCTTGGGACAGAAGTTTGCCTCTCTTGAAATTCATAAAAGCACCAATTTGTTCTCTGGAGCCAGTTGTTTCCATCTGAGCGCGGAGCATCTTAATTAAGGCTGTGATATGGATGCGGTGGAGACGAGGCTATTCATCCAAGACCCTGGAGGCCGTGAGGGAGACAGAGGGAGAATGGGCGTAGCTCGGCTCTGGCGTTAAACCGATGGCCCGACGAGAACGAGAGAGAAGGAGGAAGCGAGCAGAGGGAATCGATAATCACCAGCCAGGTCAATGGCACGGCTAAATGCATGAAGTGTCAATGGGTATTTAGTTCAGTGTAATAAATCACCCACAGCGAAATAGCAATACAGCCAAGTGTTTATGGGTGTGTTTGTGTGAGTCTGTCTGCCTTGCTGCGTACTTGCGGGTGTGTTTGTTTGAATATATACAACGCATGTGTAGGTGTGTGTCTGTGGATGTGTGTGTGTAGAGAGGGGTCATTCCCAGGAGACACGCACCAGTGGCCAAACATTCTGAGCTCCTGCTAACTAAGCCTGAATGAATTAAGCAGGTCACGTGAAAAAGGGTCAAGTTTCTCTGCATTGATTTAAAGAAGATAAACCATTATGCAAAATTTGAAACCCACCCCATTTTCCATTTTTCCTTCCTTTGCAGTCAGAGCTTGAGGACTTTAACGACTATCTTATACTAAAGGTTATTCCCCTTTTTTCATCTGGCAAAAATTAGTAGAAGATTTAGTAGGTCTTTAAAAAACGTTGATGTTTCACTTTTTACTTATAGATTAATGTATTGTCATCATTCTTGACTTTAAACAAGTATTAGTAGATTCAGACATTAGCTGAAACCTACACCTTCAACACGCTCAGTCCTAGCAATTAGTAGACTTTTATTTTTCATGTTAGCATAAATACTTTCCAAGGCTAATTTTTACTTGTTCATAACATGTCAAAGCAAGCTGGGGGTCTGTAAAGCAAACTGAGATACACCGACAATAGTTATTATCTCCACAAGCTAATGTGATATATAGTTATTGGTATAGTTATGGAAAGCCCTGTGGGTGACATGTCGGGTTTGAAGACTGTATAAGATGGAATTTCCCTTTCAGATCCCATCTGTTCTGTGAGACAAGTGACACAGTGTGTGGAAAAATACACAGACAAAACAAGGATTTGCAGTGAAACTGGGTAGTAAAAGTAGCAGTAACGAGATATCGTAGGTGTTACATGTGTATTTATGCATGAACACACTTGAACACAAAACATGCATAGACCCTGACAGAGGCAGACAGTGACACCATCCGCACACAGGCACCTGGCGATGTGGGTGGTATCCAGCATTACCAGCGTATGTCTGCTGGATCGCAATCGACTGTCACGAACAGACCCAGCTTATGTTCCCTCGTGTAGCTTGTTGCTTTATCTGTACGTGTTGTGCAACACACTGAAACAAGACGGAGATGCTGTGACTCAGACTTGGCTGGACCGCATCCCGTGGAGGGAACGTGGAGTGTGCTTGTGCAAGGGCCTTGTCTTTATTTTTTTTTCTTTAAAATTGATTTTTTTTTTTTTCCGTTATCTGCTGTCTCTCTCTGTCTGTGTCTGTGTTTCTCTGTGTCTGTACCTTCTCAATGCTCGCCAGTTGTAACAAAAAAATTTCACAACAATGCACGAATGAAGAAAAGAAGCAAGACAACAGAGAGGACTGAACATTCTTTAAGATTAAAGAAGACGGAAAACGTGAGTGGGGAAGTCACAGTGGCACAGGCTCGGTAACGTGGGAACCCGGGGGAACGGGCTCTACACTGTATGTACATCACTTCAAAAGTAGCATCTGTTGTGGGTTTGGGTTTTCTAGCTTCTATGCCATTCTGCACGGGACCAGTGGGAGCATCGGTGCTGCATTGTGATCGGGGCAAGGGGATGAAAAAGAAGATGAACGGATGGGAGATGGGGGGGGGGGCTCCCGATTGGTGCAGCAGCCAAGGTGGCGGGTGTGTCTGGCTTCATTAGTGCTTAGTTACTTGGAAGTAAAGGGAGGGAAGAATGGGGAAGAGGGTGGGCAGCGTCCAACAGCTGGGGTGGAATCTCGCTGCAAGTGTGTTGGGGTTACAAACAAAATATCAAAATGGGGGGGCAACCTTTTAAAACACAGGGGCTAAGTCATTGGACCACACAAAGGCAAGGGGAGGAGTGCTGGCAATCTTTGAAGTGTAGCTGAGGAGGGGGTCGCGACTCTTTCTGCTCTTCTTTAGCCCATTGTGAAGGGCACATGGGAAAGCACCGCGAGGCTGTCACTAGCACTTTTGTGTGAGATAGATTTGGACGCCTGGCTGTACAACGGGTCAGCGCCAGGAAATATCTCAGTAGTTAAAAGATTTCTTCATGAGGAAACTGACACTTTATGTGTTCTGAGTGCACAGAGGCAAAGGGAAAGGAACATCTGTGGCGGGCGGGTCAGTGAAATTGGATTGCAGTGCATCTTTTTCTTATCCTTAAAAGGCGCATCCTGTTAAATGTTAAAGTGCATCCTGCTGAGTGATTTACTGATAAAGGTGTACGGGACAGGATCCACTGACAGCTACTGCTAAATGTTAAAGTAGCTGTATCCACCCTTCACACACTGCCCAGTAAACTCACCCCAGTCTCAGGATGCGCAGTCCAGGCTAATTCTGTCGTGGCCCACTTTGTGTCCATCAGCGTCTCTGTAAACAGACACAGAAAGTAAACAACCAGGTCAGACAAACAAGAACAGAGCGAAGAAAAATATCAATAGAACTCTCAGCGGTTTTACAATAACGTCATAAAAAGTCACAAAGGTCACAAACGTGTAACAATATTAGATTCAATAGGGGAAGTAAATTGCTGCATGTGTGAGGGAGAACACAATGTGTGTATTTGTGTGTGACAGGCAGACAGAGCGAGACAGATCTAGCTGGGTGATCTGTGAGCTGCTGTGTGACATTTTATTGCGGCTCCTCATTTTGCTCATTAGTCTTAATTAGACGTTTGCTTTTAAACTGTGGAAGGGAAACAACGTAGACTTTCACTGGGAAACAGCTCTGCTTCCCATAGGGCACCGACACACACACACACACGCAAACGGTGCGTAAAAAGTTGTAAAACTCTACAAGATATATAACAACAGAAGGCTTGAATGGAGAGGGTGGTAATAAAGTTAGGTGTTACAGGAGAGGAGCTCTTGAGTGGAACAGAGGTTAATACACAATTGGATTCGCTTTCTGTCAATACAACTCACTCACTCTTCAAGCTTACCTTACTTTTACACCTACCTCTTGACACACAGAGAGGAAAGCAAACACTTCACATGCTCAATAAACACAAACACACAGAAGCAAATCCCTTACTCCCGTTCGTTTCCCGCTCCCTTCTTACTACTGGCATCGTGAGAGCTGCGAAGGAAGACTATAAATGTGGGGCCTTTTACTGTCTGGCGCTCAAGGCATGGTATGCAGCCACCGTGATTATCTTAACCACTGCGCTGTTCTACAAGATAATAAACGATGATGAAGCGGCCCTGCCAGAACGTGAGCTTGCACCGTCCGCGTCCCTGTTCACAGGAGGAATATTTGTCTGTTTTTCTCACCACTCTCTCCATCTTTCATCTATACAGATATTCTGTATTTGCTGGGAGGAAACAAGACTTGGGATAAGGCACAACCCCAGGATTTCACCATCCCTTCTACAAACACCTCCTGCATTCAAGAGCAGGAGTAACAAACACAGAAAGCCTCAAACCCAACGAACCCTCTTATGAAGTATGTCTAGCTCGGCATGTTCCCACAGGCCAGAAATCTCACTTAGCTCCACCCCAACATGATTTAAGGGGCAGCGCCTTTGACATGTGTATGTGCTGATTACTGTAAAAACACAACTTCCTAGAGAATTCCAACCAGAGGGAAACGCATTATGTGTAAAACATATACAGAATATAGACTAAATGTGTGAACTGGTCTGGAAACGGTGGGTGGCTGTGGGAACTGAAGTGAATATGTGCTACATGATAGTCGCCGTTCTAGTAGTTCTTCGGATATAACATCGTGAAGGCGGTTTGCTTTTCCAGGGAGCTCACTTTATGACCACATGACACGAGTCGCACTTGTCACTTCGGCAAACAGGGCACTGGTGGTGTTTTCATCCTGTAAACCGTGTCAGCGCAGTGTTGCAGGACTTCCTCTGACTCACACCATGACAGTGTGTGAGCTGCAGGCCCTCGCTGACAGCTACGCAGGTGGCTAAGCCGCCGTGCTGGAAATGATACACCTTTGCTGCCTGTTGGTTATTATTATGACTCGGTCCTGTGCATGACACGCTGGCCTGTCATTAAAGCTGACCTTGCTTTAAAATGAATGCACGGTGAAACATAATGACACATAGGAAGAGTCATGGAGGAGGGGAGGGGAGAGGGAGGCAGGGATGAAAGAGAATGAATGAGAGCAGAAACAAAGATATGCAAAACACACACACAGACACACAAACACACACACACACACACTCACACACACACCTGTGCAGTGGTTTGGACCGTGGGCCATTTGTGAGCATTTGCAGCAGTAACCCTTCCTTTCTCGATGGATCTGCATTGTTAGCCATACAGTGTGTGTTTGAGTGTGTGTATACATGTTGGATAGTGTGTCTGTTTGTGTGTGTGTGTGTATCTGCAAAGCCCTGCATTGTGCCCAAAGTGGAGTCAATGGGCCAGAGCAAAGGCCCTGAATGACCCCAACCAAACCCAGCCCCTCCCACAGAATCTGCGCGTGTGGCTCTAACGCTGATTTGTCACTGCAACACTATGTTTGTACCAGTAAATATTGCAGCAGGCAGTAGAAGCAAACTGCACCAATTACGACTGCACAGCAAATTCAGACACCTGCACAGTTGCAGAAAACACACACACACTGTCACACACAATAAAGCAAACATAACCAGTCTGAAAATAAAGTGCTATATGCCTACGCATAAAGCATCTGTTTGTGTGTGACAAACCAACAGGCTCGTGCTGTATTGATGATAAAGGATGAGAGAGAGGCTGAGTAAGACAGATTAAAGAGAGAAAGGTGTGTTTTTTTAAACAAACAACCTTTGAAAGCGCCTAAGACCATGCTGGCGGTTTGCCTAATGGGACTAGTTGAGAGACAGACAAAAGGAAAAAAAACAGAACAGAAAACCAGAAGAACAAGTTGAGGGAGAAACATCCATAGGACCCTCCCCGGTTCACACAGAGTGCTCTCGTTTGAGTTTTGGCCTCATACGTGTCAAGTCCTGGAGGTGTAAAATCAAGAAAAAGCAGGCAGAAGAGGGAGGAGGAAAAAAAACAGCAGAGAGTGAATCAGGCAAATGAACATGCAAATGTACAATAAAGACGCACGGCTAGTGAGGGTGAAGCGTGCAAATGTGGGAGGTGGAGCGCAGGTGCACACGGCTGTTTAATCCGTCCTCCTCACGCACACGGGCCACCTTTACTCCCGCGTTTCCTCGTCATCCCTGTGAAATAATGGAGCTGATTCCCTCTGGTTTCTCCTCGTCATCCAGACCTGACCTCCTTTCGTTTGTTTTCCCTCTCCTCCTTGTTGCCGTGTCTATATGCGTGCCTCTCTCTTCACGCTGGGCTGTGATGGATGGTGACGTGCCGTGTACAGGGGAATGTTTTTTGACCTCCCACTGCTTGCGAAGACTATTTAATTAGCGAGTCAGTGTTTGAGCAACCTGAGGATTGCTTTAGTAAAGTGTTATTTATGATGGAGGTCATAAGCACCTGGGATTAGCTTAACAAACACAGGGGAAAATGACAGTGACATTTGTTTTCTCTGCGTGCTCTGATTGTGTGAGAAAGATTGCGCAGCAGACTTGGTAGAGATCATATGCACTCAAATAAAAAAAATTACACACATATGTATACACACCCTGACACAAACACACACACACGCAGCGTCAGCCCCTGCACTCTAATCCTGTAATGACAGGGCAGGCCTAATAACAGAGGAGGGCACTGAAGCATTCGTCCCTATGGCCGCATCCAATTCACACACACATGCACATAAACACACACAGCACCCAGAGTTACAACCCTCTTAAAATATGTCTTTGTTCAAACAAGAAGACGTCTTAAAAGAAAGAAAAAGGAGAAGGGCCCAAAGAGGAAATAGGAAGAAAGGCTATTATTGAAGAAGAGGAATGCGCAGTCGTTCCACGGGGCTAAGTCCTCGGGCTGCAAAGAGCAGACAGGTGAGGGATTTAGCCTGGATCTGGCCATGACTACTTTAAGCTTTTTAGCATGGTCGTCTTTGTTAGCGTGACCCCGTGAGTTGACAACTGACAGATAATTGAAGCAAACCCGGGGGGAAACTAGAAGACGCGTCTCGACAGCCTCCAGCGTACGAGCGTTACAAACAACGTGCGTCTTCCTGTGGGTCTGCCGCCATGAGCTGTAAGCAAAATAAAAATGGCTTCTTCTCACGCATAAAACAGGATGACGGCGCGATTTTGTTTTCCACCAGAAAAAACTCAAACACGCTTAATGACTCCTTCCCCGAAAATCTTTCCCTTCAGGCTCCTCCACCAGTTAATTATCTTCTCCCCACCTCTACCCCGAGTTGCTTTTGTTGCGTTCTCCTACAGTCAAACGGGCCAAGCACATGGCGACCTGGCATGGGGTGGCTACTCCATTAAAATACTATGGCGTCTGGTTGCCAAACACTCGAGCCTCTTGTTTAGCCACGGAAACAGCAAAATGTGTCAACATTGAGAGCGCGGACCCCACGCTCAAGTTATTAGCGCTATTAGCCTGATTGCTTTGTGTGCTATCTTTGTTGGCTCTGCCTTTGTCGTCCAGTGTGAAGCCGAGGCAGAGAAAGAGGAAGAGAAACACAGAGAGGGAGCAGGAGGAGAGAGGCTTTTCAAATTCAAATAGTCCGAGCAGCCTTTTCGCCTTTGTGCGGGGCCAGAGTGCGATGATTAGGAGAAGTCCCCTCCATTTTATGGCAAGACCCCCCTTCAGCATCCCCACACACTGTCACGGTAATTGGTTGCTGCGACTTGGACGAGCCAAGGAGGTGATTCCTCTGTGGAATTCCTGAAGAGGCTCGCCTCCCATGACAAACCCCTCCTCCCATCATCGCACACACACAGACGCCATCCTGCTTCCACTCGCTGTCAGTCATCTCACAATGGCTGTCACACAAGAGGTTTGTCTTGTGTGTGTGTGTGCTAACAGGGTTATGCTGTCGATTCCAAGCGTTCTACCTTCCTGCCTCTTCTCTTCAGCTCCAGACTCTTTCACTCTCACTTAGTCCAACTCTTGTATCATCTCCTCCCACAGCGAAGCCTAATGAACGCAACTCTTTGCCCCCTGCATTTGTCACTGGGCCCCTGCTCTCAATTATTTTTCTCCTCTCCGTCGATAACTCGGGGCAGTTTACTAGTTGTGTTGTAGCCGAGCCATTTTGTGACCGCGTGCTCGGTCTGTTGTGCCCACAGAGGCTGTTTCTAACAAGCGAATAAACAAAAAAACAAACACAACAATGTCCTTTTTTATTTTGGCAGAGGGAGCAGAGCAGCGCAAAGCAATCGAAACGGACAAAAAGACAGACTCTGATCACCGCAAGCAGGATATTGTTAGTTAGCGCCGCTGCTTTTGAAATCACACTACATATATATATGTGTGTGTAATTGTGGGTGGCGACAACAGAGCGAACTGGGATTGTAAGGGCTCATGACGTCTAGTCTAGTTCCTGTACTGGATGGAATGGGCCTGTCTCTCCCCTCCCTCTCGTCTCTCGCTTCGCTGTCTTCCTCTCATCTCTCTCTCTCTCTCTCTCTCTCCCTCCTCCCTTTGCCTTTCTCTCACTAACTCACCTAATTACAAAGCACAGAGGATCTGACTAACAGGTAGCCCTGAGGGCAGCTGTCTACAAATCCAGGTGCGCCTGTGTGTGTGTGTGTGTGTGTGTGTGTGTGTGTGTGTGTGTGTGTGTGTTTTAATGAGTGCGTGTTCAGCTTTGAGATGTGGGCTTTGCTGCAGTGTGTGTCATACATGTGTGGTGTGTTGAAGTGCACGGAGAAAACTGGAATCTAACTGACAGCGCTCAAAATGCAAACCAACCAACACTCTTGATCTCCAGCTTTCATCACATCCCCCTTTTCCTGACGTTTTCCTTTTCGTGTCTTGATGTGAACGTGCACATTCTCTCCGTTTGGCTTCGACGTCCCAGTTAACCACCACTCAACCCCTCGCCCAGCATTCACAGCTGTTTGCATTGTCCCATGGGTCCACTGAATGGCTCTGTGTTTAGCTGCTATTATTACAGCCCCTTCATCAGCAGCACTGACAGCACAACACATACACACTCAGAGTCAGTAGCAAATAAAACAATTAGTCATTTTTTATTAGCTACTCGCTCTGTCGCTATTCTCTTCTTAATGGAGAATCAAAGCGACTGCTCTGTGCTGTTAGTGTCTGCATCTTCGTTCCTGTAGCTCAGTCCAACCAGCTGACACAGCACTGTTCACTTTTAAATGTGCTCTAAATGAACCTGCAGCCTTTAGTTACTCTTTCATTTGTCATACTGAGAGCTGCACTTCACGTTTAGCTCTTACCGGAGGAGCGTGAAAGCTTTTGTTCGCCGCCCATGACGTTCCACATTTGTATTTACAGTATTCCTCTCTGTGCCCCTACACCAACATGTATGTAATTATCTTCACGTGTGTTCACTGGTCCCTCCAGACTGTTGATGCTGACGAACTTAACTTAATAACAGAGTCCCGGGCTTTTGTCTGAGAAGGCCTAACCACTTTTTTTTTTTACAGTCAAGCCTCTTTGGGTGACGTGAAATTTACTAGCTTTCAATCGTTCTGAAATATTTCTTTCAAAGAGTCATCCCAGCTCCTGCTGATTTACAACACAAGATGTTTGGCTTTGACGTACGGAATCTAATTAGGGTTGTCGGTGTTTTAACTCACCTCTTACTGGAAACAGAGCACAGGGCTGTGAGGTTAAGGCTGAAATCATCCGAAATGGAAACATACTCCTACTTTTCTTGGAAATAAGGAAAATATCACAGAAAACAACGACTTTCTGTTTCGCAAGCGCTATAAATCTAAATCTATCAAGAATTGATTTCAGCATAGCAATATTTTAGATGTCTCCCATTTTTAAGGCATGTTCCTCATTTGCAAATGATTATGTTAAGGGCACCAGGTCTGACTGTACTTAACCACGGCCAGGAAATGAGCACAGGACTAGACTTTCCATAGGGGCACGAGATGTTTATATCACCTAACACAGGAAATATTACCTCAAGCTGTTTTCCCTGACATGCTATGTATGCGTGTTTTGATTTTTTCCTCACTAATTCCCCTGAATGTAAACGCTAAATCCAAGCGTGTGCGTGCGACACCTAAATGCCACTGTGTGATTTCCTGCCGGATGAATTGACCAACAACTGTGACTAAAAAATGCAAACAAGCAAGCAAGGAGCAGGTTTGTCTTCACCCCACAGATCTGCATATGGAAATTCATATCTTCTTGTCAACTTCTGCACATATTTGTGTGTGTGTGTGTTTGCATCAGTCAGCGTGAGAGTGGAATGGCATTAATTTGGCTCTCTATTGGTGTGTATGGGAGAATGTGTCTGTGCCACTACAGCTGTTGATTTCATTCTGTTTCACCTCACAGTCCCTGCAGAGCAGCAATACCTGAGACATGATTCATATTTAAAGCACAATCTAATGTAACTGCAACCTCAGCATGCTCTGATTGATGTTCTCGTCGGTCAGGCACATGAAAGGCAAACAAAGGCGTCGCACACATGAAGTGCACATTTCCAGCTCCTATAAATAAGACTTCTATGACACATACCAAAATAACAGGCAGGCAGTCGCCCCCACATCAGATCCAGTATTACATTGCTTTTAACTGCACATGTTTATTACATATCGCATAAAATCTATCTTCACTGGGTTTTATTTTGGGGGTAGTTTTACCAAAGCATTCCATCGTACGCAGGGGTTCAAATGCTTACTCACGAGCTCTGTGTAGATATGAGGGACGAGTAGAGACTCTACTGTTCTTTAGTCAGTGAAGCATCAATAAAACAAAAGCTATTGACAAAAAGGAATAATTAAAGAAAAAGTATCATTATTTAATACGTTCTTCAGCTGTGTAAAAATATTAGGCTCCTTTGGTTTCATTTTAATTTAACGTTAGTTCAGCAGCCAACGTTCTCTCTCATCTCTATAAAACACGCCTTTGTATCTATTCATCTCATATACAGAACACTTTGGCATTTATCTCAAGCCTTGTTATTGTAGTTAAACAATTTTTTCATTATATTTTCATCTACAAAAAGACAGACATAAAACGGGACGGTGGAGTAATTCACTCGATGAGATAAAACAGTAGCAGCCTTCTTTGATTTGCTGCTCTGTCTGGCCAAACCTGCAGACGTCTCTGACGGCGGACATGGCTAATGAACAAATGGCTCACAGAGGAATCGTGATGAAATACATAGAGTATCAAAGAGACAGATGTGAGGGACCTATGGTTCAATCTTGAGGACAAAATGTCCTTGAGAAATAAATACAGATCACTAAGTTCAATACACAACGCCGTTGAATAAGAAGTGAAGACAGGAAGAGAACATGTGCCAGCAGTCGCCCGCATCTTCTCTGCCTTATTTCCCAGCCACAGCACAAAGGAAGGAATCTTTGAATATGGGACAAATATATTTATTTGTCAAGAGAGATTCTGGGTGTGGCTGTCAGTGATATTTTTTAAAAGTTATTCGGCGCAACATCACTAGGTCTCCACCGGTTTAGGCAAAAGTGATGAAAAAAGGAAGAAAATGAGAAAAAGGAGACGAGTGGGAGTAAAGGAAAAAACAGGGGGAGGTAAAATGTGGAACAAGAGATGGGAGAGCCAAAAAAAAAAGACGAGATATTCAAAGTAGAGACAAAGAGAGAGGGAGGGCGCGAAGCAAAGAGAAAGAGACGGGAATGAAAGCGATGGGGGGGCAGTAAGGTAACAAAGAAGGGAGCAGGAGGGAGGAGAGAAAAGAAGTGAGAGGATGGAGAGCTGGTGCACGCTCTCTTGTATTCCCTGCTGCTCCTGCTCTGCCACTGCGTTGTTGGCATGCTGATACGCTGTGGCCTTCAGAGACTAAGTCTGTGTCTACAATCTCTACGACGTGTCGTGTGTGTGTGTGTTTGCATGAAGTGTTTAACATGCAGCCTGATGGGAACGGTTTTAGCTCATTTTCTTACTGCAGACCAGGGAGCAGTCTACCGTCCTTTCCTCGTCCTCTCCTCTCCATCTCCAGCCTTCCTCTACCCCTGCGCCAACCAGGGCATCCATTCATAACAGGTTGATAGCTCTGGCAACAGACTGTGCGGAAGATAGCAGCACAGTTTCCTGGACCAAACATATGAAAATGCGATAGCAGCAACTGTCCTTGGGGAGCTATGTGTGAATTTCAATAGAAACATTTCACTGGTGCCGAGGGCTGTGTACGCACTCACCTGTTAGAATGAATGAGCGTTTGCTGGTATAGGTGGAAGCTGGTGATTATCTGAGTGTCTCTGAGGCACCAGAAGCATAAACATGCACAAATTGACGCATGCATACACACACTTCGTGTTCTGTCGCTTCAGTAGCTGGAGCTATTGTGCTGCCTGTGCAGTCGTATTGTGTGTAAGTAGTTACCTCACAGCGCTAATAGCAGGTTTCAGACAATTTTGTGTCAGCAGTGGCTGACTCAACAAACAAAACTCAGTCGCAAGGGAACACAAGCCCATACTGTACACTTACGTAACGCTAACGCACACACATTAAACACAATGCATCAGTTAAAGAATGGCAGCACCAACACATAGAAAACGAGACGCGTTGTTAAGACTGGTACACGCACAGACACACACAACCCTGTTTGTTCGCTGGGGGTGTATGTAGCCTAGAAAGAGCTAGAACCGGGCACTGAATAAAAGCCGTGGCTTTTTGAATGGGTGGAAAAGAGCTTAGCACCCAGCTTTGCTTTTCTGTTTCGATAGAGTCTCACTCACAAACCCTCTCTCCCTCTTCCACCGTTTCTCTTAATGCAGTCATGTGTCAACATATCAGATCAGCAGCACATAACGATGGAGCTGAGTCTAATCACACAGGGATACTTCCTGTTACACCCGGAACAGCTGCGTCTGCAGTGAGGGGCAAAACCCCAACGCGCTCCACATTTTCCACATGCCAGTGGCTTCCGATGACTTTCAAACAGTTTAAAAATTACTGCTGTGGTGGAGACCAAACGTCTTTGAGGGCTGCTTGTTTCGGAAACTTGCGCAGACAGTGTAAACAAAAAACAGACTGAATGAAAAAATGAGCCGGGGACTACCCTGCAAGAGCAGGTTCCTACTACACATATCAAAGTCGTCGCTTTGGCTCATCAAGCAGCCGCGGATGATTTATGAAGATGTTGCAGCGTAATTATCAAGTCAATTATCACCGCCAGTCATATTCATTTTCCAGGTATGCCCTCGTTTACCTATGAGAAAGAAAAAAGAAGCGCAGGAAAAAATGGCAGCAGGGGACTTTTAGAAGATGAGTAATTACACTCTACCTCCACCACCACCACATATACACCTCACCACCCCCCACCCTGTCCTGTTTTTTTCTAAAGGAACGATAAGGAGGGCCAGGTGATGTGCAAACCCTGCAGGCTGCGTCTCACATCAGTTTGCAGTACGCAGTTTACCTGCTTGCCCAGTCATTAGCCATCCAGGTCAAAGACACCTGAGAACAAAAGGGAGGTTAGGGCAGTTAAAGTCAGGAATGCAACCTGCCAGGTAAGAGCGTCGCGAGTGCCTGAGACTGAGACGCGCTCTCACACCCCCACACCCTTCCTGTAACAACCGCTCAAAGATCATATAAAAGGCCAGAAATCTCCTTCTCTATACCTCTGAAACAAAGACACCAGGGTGTGGCACATGTAGATCAATTAAAATTCGGAGGTAGACACAGAACAGGAACAATGGTTTGCTACGGCGCTGACATTTACATGTCGCCGGATGCTGTTTATAAAAACCGCGTGTGACAAGCTGGGCAGGTCATCTGGCTTTGTCTTCTCTCTTCCCCTCACAAATCCTTCCTTCCTTTTCTTTTTCTCTTTTATCTCTGCCATTATTACAGAGCCTTTCTTTCACATACATAGAGCTACTGTACCACACCCATATTCCTTCAGGTGTGCGCGCGCCGGCTATTCCTTCCCAGCTCTGGGGCATCAAGTTTCCGTGCTGCACAACGCTTGGCAGCTGCATAGCTCTCGTGCATGGTATAGCTGGATCCAGCCTCATTTCTGTCTGCCTTTTTCATTTTTTACACTGTGAACAACGGTTAATGGTCTATGATGACAAACAGCTGTGGACTGATTACTCAAAATGCTTTATATATTTATTTTGGGGACCAGGCTTTTATTGCATTTCTAAAGCGGGTGGTAGCGGATAAATGTGTTTATTTGTTATCTGGCGTCATTAACTTAGAGTAAGAGGTGCAGGGAAGCGATGATTATTATTTATGACTATTTTGTTTTCGATGCCCCATACCCACAAACGGCTGTGTGAGATTAATCACATTGATCTGTTTTGGAGTGCGAGTGCTTTCTCACACTATCTGGGTCTCACTCTCCCTCCCTCCCATCGTTTCCACAGAGATTCTTGTCGGACCTGCATTCTTAATCGCCACTCAGTTAATTAATCTCACACTTGGCTGCTGTAATAACTTGACTTGTTAGACCTTCTCTCTGCAAATGGACTTTGCCTCTTTAGCAGCTAAAAGCACCGGTAATGAACCAGAAGACGGGCGCAGAGACAGCGTGTCACAAGCTTCCATAAAGTGCTTAAAACATGGTCATGTCAACGGCAATATCTGCTCGACCTTACATTACATTTACACTGGAGCCACCATACTTATGTTCTTGCACAATGGCTCATTGTAAGCGTAACGTTATGGTAAAATACGCTTCGGTTTCTACGTTGCCAACTTTGCCCACGAGCAACTGAATGAGAAAGTGCAGACATCAGCTTTAGGCCTCTGACAACAGATGCAACAAAATCTTTACTTGACTCTAGAGATATGATGCAATTTGAAGGAAATACGTCAAACCTGAGGAGAACAAGGAGAAGTTTTCAGCTTTCCAAGGTGCCACCTGCATATTATTATTTTAGGGCATCGGTGTAATTACAATAATAACTGAAATCACTGCTGTGAAAACTGGCGACTCCACAATACAAACCAGGACGTCAACATAGTGAGACAAAACATTAAGTACATTTATCTCATCCTTTATATGGCTTGTCAGGGGCTGGAGCTGATCCCAGCTTAAATCAGGCATTGGAACAATCATTTTTAAGGGGGAATTTGTTAGTCAGAGAAACCATGTTGTTCTTTATCTGTCACACAGAAGATGTAAATCAAACAAGCTTCCTCTTTTTGCTTACTTGAGAAAGTAGCAGCCAGACTTCAGCCTCTATCTCACTACACTCGCTACCCGCTCTCAGCCCTGCTCAGCATTATCTGGTCAGTATCTTGGTCAGGGACTGGTAAAGTCCCAAGCCTTATTACATATTAATGTATTTAACCTATAGAGAAGCCACTCGATAGATAGTCGCAGCACAGAATCCTGGCTCTGGGCAATTAAAAGAAATTGACGGATGGACAGACAGTCATCCAATGCTGCTAGGGTCCATATGGCAGGAGCTTTCACAGGCCCACTTCAATTACATAAAGACCTCTGTGCATTGGCATGACACACAGAGGGCCCCAGACAGCAGCAGCAGAGAGAGAAGGAATAAATCATACAGTGGTTAGTAACACACACACACACACACACACACATATGCTCACATACATGCACGGAAACAAACAGACTGGCAAGGACACGGGTCCCCGAAAGCAGAGACACGAACACGCTGCACAAGTCAACACAAGCGCAGCCAAAATGAGCTTTCGATCTTACTCTACCACACACACACAAACAAAATCTCAACCTGTCATCGGCCCAGTAAGATGGATGTCTAAATAATCGCACGATTACAGAACCACTTGCATCAAGGACCCTCACACACTCCAGCAGGTCCCCTAAAGCCCTTACAGCTGACTGGCTTAGCGTTTATGACTGGACTCCTCTTTCGTCTGGAGGTGTCCTGTTGTCCCTAAAATACCTAAACACCGTCCAGCGAAAGTCTCTGGCCATGCATCAGGACAAGGGAGGAGCAGAGGGAAGCGGGAAGAGAAGTAGAGTGAAGTTCGGCTAAATGATGCAGAAGACAAATCTGATCGCTGAGGGAGCAGGTGGCTCTGGATAAACAATCTGTTGTCTCCGTGCATGTTTCTTTCTCTATACAGGATATAAAGCCGAGGCTGCTTTTTGAATTGTGATCAGTGGACCTCATGGGATATGTAGGAGGAATGTGAGCTACCTCGGCTAATGTATTATTCACCCGTCATCGATGTATAACTAAAGCTGGCAGTTCAGAGGGAGCGTAGTTTCACCAGTTCCTCCAATGACACTCACAGAGCAGCTCTAGTCACAAGGCCCTGGTTGATTTATGTGCCGACACACCGTGCATGTTCGCACACGCTCGTGCACTTTCCTGTATCTAAAACATGTATTTATGGCTTGAATGTATGTGAATATAATGTATGTGTATGCACTGGGGAATATTGGGAGTCTGGGAATTTCCACACAATGGCAGCGTTAAAGTAAAGTGTTACATTATCGGTGACAAACACCAACAAATATGTGTGTGTGCATGTGCAAGTATTCTGGCTGAAAGAGGATCTGGTGACTTCAGAAAACAATACGACGAAGAAATGAGAAGTACTATTGAAAAATTCAAATGATTAATAATTGCGATAACATAAACATGGTGATGGGGCCGTTCAAGATAAGTAACAGTTAACTTTTCCATAACTCACCTTGAAGGCCTCCCACCCACCTGCTTTATTGTTATCCTTTTAACAGCCTGTGGCACATTAAGCTAGTTAAAAAATAACAATCTCAATGTTTATGCCTAAGCTCAGTCATTAGCACAAGTGTTCAGCTGGGTTCAGTTCTGCTGCGGCGTGTGGTGATAAAATCCAAAGGGCATAAACAACAACAACAACAAGGTGCAAGTTTGTTTTTCTCCCCAGCTGGAGTCGTGAAATGAGATGCACCAGAAGCATCGGTGTTTCCAGCCAAGCCGTATGTGTTCCATCTACCTCTAGCACACATGCCACAGCCAGACCTCGTGGTGGTCCGGCAGCGCTAGGTGGAGTTGGTAATGCTTCAACCGCAGGGTGTGGATCAGCAGTGACCTGATTAGTCATCGGCCCTGACCCTGAGCAAGCCGAAGTGGCTGGAATACAAATGAATCCCCAGGGCTGCTGGGCAGTAAATCTGACTCAGGACCGGTGTTTATGGGATTCAAACCGCACCACACAAGGCCACACTGGATGGGCTCACTGACCCTTAACAGTGACTTCACTCAAAGGAAGGGAAAATGCTTTTGGGCGGGGTGGTTGCCTGACTGATGGCAGTTAACAGTAATTATAAGACTGAGGTTATAGGAATGATGCGATGCTACTAGAACACTTCATTAGAGAGGTGTTGTGAAGTCTACACTGTGCATCTGTGTACTTGTTTAGATGAAGGTGCACATGTCAATAAATCAAGACTGAGTTAAATTGGTAAAGCCTTCACCGCTCTGGGAAATTGTTAATATTTCACCAACATGAAGCTTCTGTTCCTCCTTATCTAACGGCCGTCAGGGCCCAACGCATCCGGGGCTCTACTCTTGGTTTAATGAACAGGTGAGGAATTATTTAAACAGGCAGCGATGCAAATAGATTTTTTTAAGTGTTGCCTCATTATCTCACACTGGCCACTTTCCCCACAGACACACAAAACCAGACAACATAGGTTGTGTAACCCCAAGGTCATCAGGGTGCGATGGGTCTGTGCGCGCGTGGACGGAATGGGGATGACGGGCTGGTTTGAGATCGTATAGATTGTCTGGAAGCAGGGCCATTAGTGAGGCACTAATTAGGGAAGAGCAAGTGATCCCCAGCACTGGTCGAAGCAAGGATTCATAAATAAATAAGTGCTGGGGCAGCTTGGCCACTTAATTAACAAAGCGTGGAAAACGCCATGAATCCCAAGAGGCGCAAACTCAGTCTGCTTGCAAGGATGATGATCCCGTCTGTCTTGGTGGCATTGACTGATGGCAAGTCAAATTGAATCTCTAATCATCATCACCCTTTCAGTTCCTGTACCCCTGGGGACATACAGAGGCCAAAGTGGCACAGGGGATAATGCTTTCGCAGCCCTTTCCCGACACTAGTGGCACAAACATTCCAGCCCCTCCCCGTTCGCTTGACCATCCCCATCTGGCTGGGAGTTATGTGACGCCCCTGTGTGTTCGCACTCGCACTTTCATGTCTCTGTCGATTGTTTTCACACTGCGTTTGTCTGAGGTATTTAAGACCTCAGACACCTCACACGACTCCCACTTAGACCCCCTCTGCCACCTATAGCAATATATTGCATTACAGGCCACTGTGTGACGCCCATGCCTGTCTTTCTGTGTTGCCGTTCCTTCTGTGCTAATCTTTCTTATTGTCCATGCTGACAGGCAAGGAACGGGTTTTGAGAAGAAGAGAAAAAGCTAGGTGCAGCGATGATCCGCTGAAAAAAAGAGCACGTCGCAAAAGCGTCTTTGAACCTATTTCATACAATCCCCTTTGTTCCGTACAGAACACCTTTTGGCCTTTATGAGACACAGGAACCCTGTTAAGCCAGGGGATTGAATGGAGATGATGAGCCTTTTGACTGTTGACACTCCTCTCTTCATACACCAACACTGATGGTCAAGATTTTATCAAGCAGGGGAGAACAACAAAGTGTCTCCGAGTCGTAAATAACATCTGTCTTCCTGCTATTTACTGTTACTGTTGGGATTTTTATATCACTGGGCCATGAGATAACAGGGACGAGAAAATAATCCTGCAATTAAGACCGACTGTAACAGTGATACGCTGCAGTTGCAGAAGACTGAGCTGACAAGAGGCAGAGGGCAGAACGACGGACAAAAAGGATGAGATGAAAGAACAAAGGTGCGGTAAGACAGTTCGAGAGAAGGGGCAGAGAGATCATAGGGCTAAAAGCACGGCTGGGAACGGGACAAGGACAAAGAGATTGACAGCGAGGTTAAAGGAAGGAAGGTAAACACGGTATAAAAGGAAGCTTTGTGTGCAGGGGTTTGCACTTGATGCCCACATATTTGGTGGAAATCCTTGAAGCGTTGTGTTCCTCCTCTTTGGCAGGCTGGAGCGCCACACTGTCTGGCTGGCACAGTGCAGGCAGGGACCTTTAGCTTGGCGACACCTGATAAACTTGCCAAACCGTGTCCACAGGTAGACAAGGACAGATTTACCAAAACTACATCAGCATGTATGTATTTCTAAAAATCGAACCGATGTCTGTTCCTCCTTTGACAACGCATTTCATTGTTAACTCATCAATTTTCACAGTCATTTAGCCGTGTGTAATAAAAACACAATGCCTGGATATTGATATGTTTGCAATCACAGCTCATATGAGTTTTTTGTTGATGCACTCACTCTCTCTTCCTTTTGTTCAACTCTAATTATTTTGTTCCCGCCGCTAGTGAATTGCCCGCTATGACACCATCAGAGATAGAGTCTTGAAATTGTCGCACAATGTTCCCATTGATTGGCACTGGCTTTTTTGTCAGATTCATTAAAAAATGCTGGCAGATTCTTTTTCGACTACATCAAAGCCTAGACTTTCATTTGAAAACCGAAGTGAGAGGATGCGTAAGCAAAACGCTGAGCTGAGGGTGAAAGCTGTGCTAAATACAGGTAAAACGCATTGGATCCTCTTCCCCAGGATGACTGAGTGGTGGCAAATGTCCAAGTCAGGAGGTCACAGTTCTCTCCTCAGATTCTCACAACCGAGAACCCACTGCTGCTCAAGTCCACACACTCCTTCCTCCTCCTCCGCCCTCCCTCCCCAAACCGTGGCCAAGTTGACCTTCACTCCTTGAGCCTCCAAACTGCAGAGTAGCTTCACTCAGAGCCTTTTGAATTTGCTTGGCCAATGAGCAAAGCTACGTGGCTTTTAAAACTGAGCCCCTCCTTGCCAGCGTGGCCTCACACACATTGCTCCAACTTGGAGGTACTTTCCTAACCCATAACCTTTCTGACTTTGACTCAGTAGGTGGAGCGGAGCGTGGAGAGATTTGGACCTGCCTTGCACATTGCTCACCTAGGTAGGAGAACTCGAACCCCAGAGAAGGACAGGGCAGTTTATGCATCGTAGGAAGTAAGGGGCATCCCTGGACGTGAATGAGTTTGCACCTGGCTGAAATCCTCCGCCTGCTATCTTTAGCCGTCCTGTGATGTTGGAATTCAAAGTGCTAACACCACAGTCTTGCAAAGGTAAAAGGAAGGTCAGATATCATGCGGAAACGCTTGGAGATGATGCCTTCTTGATCTTTTTTTTTAATCCCTTCTCTTTCATTTCACACACATACATTCACACTGCTGCACACCAGATTTCTGGGTAACCAAAGCAGATAAGACCAGGGCTCTTTGAACTGCCTGGATGCTCCGAGCCCCTTCTTCCTCTGGGTCTCCGAGCTCCCCTGCTGCTCTGTTGGGATGGGGAGAAAAAGGGTTGATCGATGAGGTCTGACAGCAACGAAACGAATGGAATCAGCTGATTCATTCATTAGCAGGACAGTGAGTGGCTGTGCTGACCCTAAGACGTGAGGGCGTGTGTAGATGTGGATTGTGTGTATCGGCTGGAGGTAATGTGTGCATGCATGTGTGGCACTGCGTGATTTAACAACTGTCACAATTGATGCGAGTTGAGAGGTCAGAAGGGATTTCCATAGGGTGTGAGACTAGAAAGGGAGGCTGTTTACGGCCTGACTTGGCACAGAGGGAGGCGGCCAGCCTGTTCTGTCCAATGCTTTCATCTGGCTCCCTGCAATTAGTCCTTCACAGCATTTGGTGTCAAATCTCTGGTAAAGGTCTCATCTAACAACCATACATTATACGGAGGAATATATATTTGCGCCTAAATGATACAGGTAATAACTGCTTTGGAGCAGCGTGATCTCCCTCCCCTTGTCTGCTTCACACCCTCTCCTCGCTTCCTCCAAATCGCCTCCCCACCCTCCACACCTCCAGCAATCAGCGTCACCAAATGGACAGGTGTCAGGACCATCTGGGAGCAAAAGAGCAAAAAGCAACACCTTCACATTTGCAGGATGACTCCCATAAAATGCTTCTCTTAATAATAACCGGTTGGGCTTTGAGACCTTCCCTTCATTGTCCTCTAAATATTGCACTCACTTAAAAGTCACTGTGTCACTGGGACTCAGCTTCAATTTGAGCTGAGGTTAAATAAATGCTCCACACAGCTGGCGGTGCCTCCAGGAGACTGCAGCGTGGAACCATGGGGATTATGTAAATATCTTGACAAAAGGTCATGCGTGATTGGTGGTGCTGCCACAGAAACATGTTGGATTCACCCTGCATGAGGTGTGTAGAAGACAGTGTGTCTTCTCAGTGTGTGGAGTGGGCTCGGAGTAAATTTGATACACTGTGGATAAGAGAGACGGTTAAACCTACTGATATTCTCAAGAATAGACAAAAAGAGAAAGGGAGCCATGTTTAATAGACACGGGGAGCCCTGCTCTTGCCTGCAGGCCTTTTGAAGTGTAGATGAAGTGCAGGTGGGTTTTTGGTAGGAGGCGTAATAGCGGCCTTCTGCAACGCTGCGCTCAGACCCCTTACCAAGCAAAACATACACCGTTCAAACACCCCTTCTCACACATACATTAGAGGTAATTACAGTGGACATTCAAAGCTATCGCATCAGTCACGAGTTTAGCTTTTCCCCCCACAGCCATTCCTATCATCACACATAGGCTCATTCAGGATGTCTGCAGGAAAATTAGCAAAAGCTGTTTTCCTGCTCTTGGAAGGAAACAAGAGCCCAGAGCGAGACTCTGCGGCTCGGACAGGCCCACCACCAACCACCCAGCTTTGGTTAACTCATCAAACACTCCCCACGCCCCTCATCTCTTCTTATATTTAACAAGCCTGCGAAAGGCTGAAACCAGGTGATGTGGCTTTCCCCCCCCTCGAGCACCGTGTTTTACAGTGGCGTCCGCTCTCCACACAGATGTAACTGGCTGTTCTAAAAGACAAGTATCAAAGATCTCTTTCTGCTTCGTCGGCAAAACTTGTTACAAGAGTCTGTAGCTTGTAAAAAAAAATGGGGGAGGGGTGTTGAGGTGGATAAAGGTGCCAAACATCCACAAACTCCAGCCTTCAGTGCTCCAGCGTGGCTGCCAAGAGGTGAGCACCGTACATGACACGTCCACGTCGCCGTCCAGTATTCCTGGCCTTACCTGCGGATCCTCAGGCCGGGTGAAACGAATAAAAAGGCCAGGCGCCCGACATCACAGTCAGAGATAAGAGTCTCTCGGCTTTCAAGCTCGTCTTGTTGTGTGAACGTTTGTGTGTGTCAACAAGCTGTGGAAAGTTGCACAGTTGGCCTGTATAAATATACACATCCTCTTTCAGTGTATTTTTATTCACTGGAAAACTAGAGCCCCTGGAGCTTGATTGTGTTAGAACGGCCATTGTTGAAAAGAAACACGACCAGCCTTGGAGGACAGCCCCACCAAAAAAAATAAAAAAATGAACAGAACCCTTGTGACCTCTTGATAGGGGTCACAAGACATGGGCTGAGTGTGTGGGAGCGGGTCTTAACTCACTTATAATCTGGACGTTTTGACACATGGTAATTTCAGATGCACTTTATGGACATCCGGTGCAGACAAGGACTATAAAACAGCAAAGCTGATGCCATTAATATTATGTCAAACATTTCAGCAGTATTTTGAAAGCCATTAATACACTTCAGTAAGAACCAAAGAAGGAAGATTCCTGGGTGAGTGAGTCTAACAATGTGAAACGCTGATCACACACACACACACACACACTCTCACACAAAACACAAACCGGTTGCGAATACGTTTTGACAGCTATGGCTGAGAATAAAATAATACGCGAAACAATAAATCTAACATGATTCACATGGGTGTTTGTCAAAAGAAATGCCCTACTATGCCTCCAGCAGCGTATCCCAGCCACTGAAACCTCCCAAACACACAGACACACACCCCCTAGACAACCACCCATATTGCTCCCAATCTCTCCTCTCTTTCGCCTTCACTCCTTGCGTCTGTGTGTTTGTGTGTCGCTCTCGCCCTTGTTCTGCTCGACTGGCTACAGACAGCAGCAGTGTGTCTGTGCGGTGGGCAGGCCCAGACACATTTGCCCACCCCTGCTTGCTCTCCACAGTGGGTGTCAAAGACCTGCCATCCCACAAGGCCCCTCTGTTGGATGCCAGGACGCACTGCACACGCAAATTCCATATACAAAACAGCCATACGCACAGGACGCACACACACGTACAGCTTTGGAAATCATCCAGAATGTGTCCTGAGAAGATCACAGTCTGACCGACTCCTCTGCAGCCTCTGTTATTAAAGCACCTCGAAGCTGGAGTCGACGTGAGGGTGTACAGCTGTGTTGCACTGTATTACAGGTTGTTAGCTGCTCAGCTGTGTTGTTGCTATTGTGCACATGTTAACATGGTTGTTTTGTGTCGCTGGAACACCTGCGACGTCATGTGTCGTAATGCTTCCTCTTGTTTTTCTAATAGTGTGAATTTGCCGTTTTGTACTAGACTTGGTTCAACCCTTTTCATTTGTAAAGCTCTAATACAGTGAAACAGACTTGACTTGATGCCATCTCTTGTTTTATGCTGGTTGCAGACCCAATGGACAGCATCCAAACTTTCGTTGGCCATTCTGCTTCGTTCGCTTAGTGACGTGTGAAGGCCCCAGCAGGCCTGAAATGGCTGCCGCTCGCGTACATGTGAAATTCCAGCTCGGTGAATCTTTCCGTGCCGCCATTTGAGCCGTGCACCATCCATCGGTGCACATGACCACTCCCACAGGCCCGCTGCGTCCGTAAAGTCTGTCAGCTATGCCGCTCGCTCTGGGTCTCTGATCCAAATCCCAACCAACACCAGACTGCTCCCCCTCGTACCATCCCACCCCAGCTCCCAACATGCCGTCATCCACTCCCCCTTCTTCCTGAGCCCTTTTACCAATCTGAACCTAAGTCACTGTACATCTGTTCAACATGGCTGCTGCCTAACATATGACCTATCAGTGTCTGGTAGGTCCGTATACCAAACTAATCCTGACATACATATGTTGTTGTCTCATGTGTGGTTATAGTTTCCTGTGTTTGTACTGTTTTTCTTTTTATTATTTTAAACACTACTTACACATTAATTTATATATATATATATATATATATATATATACATTTAATAATAATGATAATAATAATGCTTTCCAAAAGAAAGATACACAAATAACATAAGTTAAATTGTGTTACGTTATGACAGAGATAACTATTTATTTTTTTAATTTCTTATATATTAAATTACTCCAATTGGACTAGTGTCTGCAACTTCCTTGTATTATTATTATTATTATTATTATTATTGTTATTATTATTATTATTATTATTATTATTATTACTGAAACTCTTTTTACTGGGGGCTGTTCCACAAAGGCAATGATACAGACCCAGCAAACTGATTCAGGATGCGCTAATAAATATCCGTATGGATCGGTAATGGCTTCTGGCAAGGAGGCAGCGAGGCAGTCTTCCGCATCAAACCTGATTCTGCGGTTCTTAAGAGCTGAACTGCGCTGATTCGTTCGATCAATAAAACCTCAAAAGCTGACACTTTGTGCAGTCCGCGTAAGTTGTGGGGGTGTTTATGCAAATTACGTCTCTACCAGAATTGTCTTGTTTGTAGATAGATAGTTAGATAGATAGATAGATAGATAGATAGATAGATAGATAGATAGATAGATAGATAGATAGATAGATAGATAGATAGATAGATAGATAGATAGATAGACACAGACCTCTCAGCTGCCCTTCACAATGATTCATTAGTAGAATTGCTAGAATGACTTTGCTTTTATTTCGCAAATTACTTTCACGCCTCTTTCGGACGTTTCCACTCGGCCCCTGAATGGTCCGCATCATAGCCACCATAGAGACACTAATAGTTGCCTTTGTCACCTCAGTCGTGGCCTTAGATACATTTGTTGAGTAATTTGCCTTTGAATGTTACACAGAAGAGCTTGTGGAGTAAAACTTTAACACAGCGGACTCATGGTGCTGCTCAGGCCACACAGCCTGATGAAGTCTGCTACGAAGGGCCTCGGTCTGCAGCAAGTGTCCGACAAAATGGCTCCACTGAACGTTGTATGATAAATATACAGTAAATGGTGTTTTAACAGGATGTGGTCTTCACCCCCATATGGTAAACGTCCAAATGTAAGTTATTACTTCTTGTTCAATTCGAAATAAATTAAAATATCGAGCAAGACGTCACTGTTTAGCTTTTGGGGCATTATTGTACAAAATACAGCATTAATTACTTGTAGATGTTGAAATGAACTAAACTTGACGTTAGGCGACTGGTTGTTAATAGGAATGGATGTTTTTAACTCAGTATCCTCATTTTTAATATGCAGAAGAGCAGGTGACTCGTAATTTGTATTTTTCCTTCATTTAACGCTGACTGTGTAAAGTCTGTCTTTTATTTAATCATCACTAAGTGAAAACAAACGTTATGTTTCGCCACTGCCTCACGCCCCAGTAATGTCTGACAATAAAATAACGATGACGACGAGGAGGGACCTCCTCTGCGAGAAAGAACAGGGGGAGAATAAATCAAGAGCGAGTGAGCTTGATGAGAAATGTGCCAACTGCGACCAGACACGGGAAAGCTCCTGTAGACGTGTGATCTCACCCACATAAAAACACAAACATGTGCGCTTCGAATGCGCTGCTTGTGCGTAAAACCCGCGAAACGCGCGTTCATGAATAGAAGAAAACACGGGGAAGCCTAACGCGGGCTATTAAAGGCTATTTGCATTCGTTTAGACATAACATATTCCAGACGAGTTACTCAAAGCCAGGGTTTTATGATTTTGATGCGCAATCAAAACGCATATGTGCTGTTAAACACAACTTTTCCGCTGAACACAAGTGGCACCAACACTGAGCTGCTCATAAAGCAACTCTCTCCGCGGCTGCTTTGCCTACAGGCTGGTGGAGTTTAGATGGGGACGGTAATATATCTTCTGTGAGTATAAGCACCAGAATGCTATAATGTAGAGCAGGGGTGCATTAAAACTGTCTAAATGGGTCTAACGCTCGCTGCTCTGACCTGAATATCATTATGGTGCCTGCGCTCGCGTTTTTTTCTGTGCTGCCTGCCTCCATCACAAGTAATTTACACCGGACAGTAACCAAACCGCCCGGGCGCTACAGACGACTGTCATCGACGCAATTTGTCTCCTCAGCAGACTACTGATAGCAGCTGTAAGCTCCACAGACGAGGCCTCTCGGACACCCAGAGAGACCGTCCACTGCCCTGACCTCAGCGCCGCAACAATCAATTTCACAATGTTGACAAAAGCGCAGTGAGCTTAATTATTTAATGGAAAAGAAAACAGCTGACGTTGAGGTTGCGATCGACAATTTACACAATAAAGATGAGTTAATATCCAAACAGTCTGAATAAATTAAATTAGTCAACTAGATATTTAATTACTTAGATAAGATCGACGAACCAAGAAGGTCACAAATAGCTGCTTTGCGCAGTGTCGTAGGTCTCACATTTTAAGAAGCGAGGAGCTGAAATGTATGTGATAATAATTATAATTATAAAAAAAATATATGTAACATGTTTAGCTGCCACATACCTGTTACGAAAGAGAGAAAGAAAGAGAGAGAGAAAGGACGAAAGAAAGAAAGATAGAGAGAGAGAGAGAGAAAGAACGACAGAAAGAAAGAGAGCGAGATAGAGAGAGAGAGAGAGAAAGAAAGTTTTCACTAGAGCCGTTTCCTCGGGGTGTCTGACCTCAAGGTCCAGACAGACGCGGAAACTTCACCAGTCAGGCCGCTTGTTTCTCCCTACATCGCCCTAAACCTGGATCCCAGAAAGAAGCCCGAGAAACCATCATAAATCATCCAGCTGTATTAAAAGCTTAGGTAAACCTCCCCAGCCAGGTCAGTTGGGCACAATTTATGGCATCACTTATGTGGAGAATAGATAGTTCAAACGAAATACATCAACTTCAAGCCAGTGCGCAGCCAACTCTGCTGTTACCGAGAAAAAAAGCCTCCCTCGCTCCTCTCGTTCCCTCCTGTCCTCTCCCTGTAGTTACCTCTGGAGCCGAACCCACTCACCCATTCCCCCCATGTGTTTTCAGTCAGTGCTTGCCAACCAGGGTCCTGTGACCTACAGGGGTCACTGAGAGGGGTCATGGGGATCCTACCAAAGTAAAAACTACAATTTCAAACCAACTGCAGTCCAGGGGCAGTTGACATTAGAATATCGTACAGCTGGGCAATATCACATATCCGCAGAGTGCCGTTAATTATGAATAATTCAGTATTTCATTCAACGTCCAAAGCAGTTTGATTGATGCAGGATCTGAATGAGTCACTTCTGCATCGGAACTCTTATCTCAGTCCGCTTCGCCTCTTATCGAAAAACAATCGCTACAATAAAACAACAACTCTCAGATAACGTTCACACCATTTCCATTTCCCCGGTACTCGCGTAGCCTTTGCCTCCGGTTCTGACAGAGGAAGCAGTGGTGTGGAAAGCCATTTATTCATTGCGGTGATCTCACCAGGGGTTCGAGCAGTGGGACCTTTTCTCAGCAGCGCTTGTTACACGTCTACGGTTGTTTTCTCGAATTAGGGTCAAAACACCGAGAAATTAGGTGAGGAATGGATTTGAATCCAATGCGCGCAGAGATGTGTAGTAACAGCAATTGTGCTTCAGTTAAACGTGCTTCACCTGGAGTGAAAATGAAAAGAAGCTTTATTCTGTAAGCGCAAAGTTTTTTTCAAAGTCGTTTTCGTTTCTGCGTCTACTCTGTCTCTCTTTTCAAACCATGTGTGCCAGGTTGAAATTATAAAAAAAAAGAATTAATGTTGTTAAAGTGATTAAGTGCAAAATGTCTGACAACTATGGCGAGAAAGACGATTTATTTGTTTAATGAAAAATAAATGTTGGTGACATTTTACTGAGAAGAGAGAAAAGCGTCACTGAGCCAGTGGCCCACTGTCCTACTTTCCTACTGGCATCACAAGCCAACCGGGAGCCTCGTCTGGGCTCCAGCTTCATAGTTCAAGCTTTAGGCCCCTTTATAACCTTGCTTCGGTTGTTGCCTATTCTTATTTCGTCGAACCGAGCAGAGATATTTCCACACGCCTGGACAAAGTAACGCAGGAGCTGGACACTATCCCGCTGACAGATAAAGAGAGCGAGCATTTCCCATCGATTTTACGCACGACAAACATCAACACTGAGCCAAAACATGGCTTTGTTTTCGAAAGCAACTGAGAAAAATATGTATCTAAAAAATGAAGAATCGATCCTACTTTAAAGAAAACTATTAACAAAACTAAACGAGAAAATTAACACATTAAACAATTATTAAATCATTTTACAGCAATAATTTATATAGTGTTTTATTGCATTCGCCCATAAATAACAATACAACGCTTTCCCAAATGAAGTGAGTTTCAGAATGGGATATTATAATGTATATTCACCGGACTTAAACTGATTGTCCACATGTCAAAAGGCCACACAGTCCTACAGCCTAAAATACACGCATCGGACCTGAGGGAAGCGTCTGGAGGGTCTCGACGCCGTGACTCCCCGATGAGATACAGTGTAGAGCTAATTTCTTTAAAGCGACGAAAAAGGCTTTCGCAGTCCGCAATTGTTGATGTGACAAATGGAATAAACAACCAGCATTGAAAGGGATGAGTTCTCGTTAACGCGCATAACAATTGTGTATTGAACCCTGCGCTGGCCACAGAGCTCTGCCGCGCAAAGCCAATAATGCCATTAGAGATGTTTAAAACGAGCCAGATGGCCACTTTGTAAGATAATGTGACTTTGAGTTCGAGCCTGGCAGCAATAAAGAGACTAGGTATTAGGACGCCTCGCCCGCTGCGGTGGCCTGTCGGGGGCATGGGTGCTGGCTCGCTTGGTGCGAGGGAATAAGGCATTTAGGCAGCGTGTACAGTCTGAAGATGAGATATCTTACCTTCAACAGCGGACACCACAGGCAGCAAGATGCTGCACAAAAGCAGAAAGTAATCCATTGTCAGAAAGTGGTCAGCGTGGACATGTAAAGAGACCCACTAAAACAATCCTGCGTGATCCGACGCGCCACGTTCCCGTCCCAGTCCCTGTCTCTGCCCCGGTCCCAGCTGCGTCAAGCCTCCAGGAGCAGAGTTAACCCCATTCACCAAAACGCATACAAAAAAGGAGGACGCAACAGCCTTGGTGTCAAATGCGTGAGTATAGCAGCCCTTTAGTGATCTCCAACGTGCCTTCTCAAACCAGAGGAGAATGCAGTGCGCTCAAGTCCTTTCCCCTCGCATGGAGCGAACAAGCAGACAACTGGTCCAGTCCGTCGTCACCATCCGGAGAATATTCCCCAGCAATAACTCGATGACAGTCACTGAGAGCACAACAATAAACAACAGCCTTCTAAGGGAGATCCAGACTTTTTCTTCTGCGGTCAGAAGGGCAGACGCAAAGACAGCGGCACTTGTGTCAGAACCATGGTGTACAGTCCCAGTCCGGCGCGCTCACATGCGTCCACGGTCGAGTGGTATTCCCATAAAGAAACAGCCGCGCGGCTTGTAGTTATTTATTCCCTGAGCGAATTGATCGACTTTAGCTGCTGTTGCGCGAACCGTCTGCTTCGCTCGACTTGTGCACCGGAATGAAGCTCACGGCTGTGGAGGACTAGAGAGTGGAGAGAGAGAGAGGGGGAGAGAGAGAGAGAGAGGGAGAGAGAGGGAGGGAGAGAGAGAGAGAGACCAGCAGGAGGGGTTACGACTAAGGCGGCTGCACAGAAAAATGTCTACCTTAACAGTCGTTTATTCCCACATTTGCTCTAAAAGTGAAATGATTCATTTTTTGTTGAATTAAAAAACGCACACTAGACTCACGCTTATTTCTTTTCTCCGGAGCCTTTTTTAAATCGCCCACCCACACAATTCAAGCAAAATACCAGAAGCTCGTCTGTTACTGACACTTGACTTAAAAACTCTCGTGGCCAGAATAATTGAACAATTCAACAACAAGCGTTTGGGAGTCAGATGAACGACGCGGACTCTGCTCAGGAGATCGCTGGACCCTTTTGTTGGTTTTCATTCAACTTCTCTACAGCAGAGCCGTGGTCCTCTCGGTTCCGTGGACGTCCAGCCCCGTCTACTGGCGTGGACACACAGCGCCCCCCTGCGGGTCGCTGCGTGTCGATAAAAAGGAGAGTTTCTACTGTGATTAAAACTAATTTCTCCTCGGCTACGTCGCTTTAAAGCTCCAAAACATCCCGAAAGCGCAGAGACGGACGCGTGGGGACGTTTGATGTTTTACCAGAACTAACCTGTTTCAAATGTTTCAGTGGGCATGTAAGTGATATTCCTTTACATTCGAGAAGTTTAAAATATATTAGGCGATGACGACGGTGGAATCTTAACAGTACTATAATCTTAACAATTTGCTTAAATGAAAAACGCGAGTTCGCACTGATTGCGATTGTTTTTTATCCACTGCGTAAAGGTTCTGCGTAAATTAAAAGTAACAGCGAAGCTCTGCTGGAAGTTTGCTTGAGTCGCTCGCTGGTGAGTCTACAGCGAAGCGTCTCGGTCAGTCGAGCGACGGGCAGCAGACGGAGGTTTCCCCGCTGGAGGGTCCCACGGTTTTCTTTTCCCTCTGCCCTGGACAGGTCGAAGAAAACGGGGCATCTGTCACGACCGAGCATTCACTGCCTTTCTCCCCGGGTCTCTGCCTTCACGGCTCCTTTTGATGCATAATCTCGTCTCAGAACAGCGGCGAACAAAGTGAACGAATATGTCAAAAACTGCTCAAAGTTCAAGCATTAATATAAGTCTCTTTACAGAAAATGTAGATTTTTTTTACACATCAATTAAACAAACGGAAACCGCCGTTTGGTCACCAAACAGAGAAAATCAAAGCTAAGCACGTTAAGATATTTCTGTGGTATTAATACTAAGAGTCAGGGGGACATGACAGAGCCAAAGAAGAAGCTAGTAAGTCAATTATTAAATTGGCTGAATATTAAATTCCTTTGGAGATCAGAGCAAACGCCTCCCTTCAAACAATGCTATTATTAAACGCGTTAATGCTTCTATTTACGCCACAGCCCGTGAACATGCGGAGATCGGCCTGGTGCGACTCCAGGGCGGAAGCGACGCCGGCGCTTCAGGTGTAGAGAGACCTGCGAAGCGTCGACGCGCAGCCAGATGACTGCAGTTGGTGAAGTTGAAAGGTGATGGGATGTTATTTCCTGGGAGGCGCAAACAGACAGACTCTGTTTCGTGTCCGGTGCCGGCGTTGCCACTGACACAGGGTCGTCTGGCACAAAGGCCTAAATGCTGCCGTTTGGCGGCTTTAAACGTGACTCAAGTGGTTGGAGCTACGCTGGGTTTTCATCTGATTCTAGTCCCTAAATTTGATTTAATCTTTAAACTGGTTCGAAGGACACGACGTAGACCAAAAAGCTGCTTCTCTTTTATTTAACAATCTCAAACATTGTAACTGTCGTAGAAGGATTTTAGCAGAAGATTGTTCGTCGTGTAATTGTATCTGTTCTGATTTCACTCTATTAATATCACAACACTTCTGAAACAGCTTCTATTTAACATTTCGTTTATGCATCGGAGTCATTTGGCTGATTGACGTAGTACAAATATTGTGAAAGGCTGAACTTTGTGAACAGGCCAGAGGGATGTGTTTAATTAATGTTTTTGAGCTAAAAGCTAAAACGCTTGTACACACTTATCGACATTTTTTAAACAATTGTCAGTTTGTCCCTGTGGATTTTACTGTTTGGTGACATTATTTCTGCGTATTAATGATCAATCTGTAGAAATTGTAGGAATGTAATATTCACAAGCTGCGAGACAAGTAATAGAGAAAATAAATGTCATAAAGTGACACCAATATTGACTCTGATGCTTTTTCTTTACACAGCTAAAGCTCCCTTGGTCCTTTGTATGATTATTTGTCAAACATTCTGTTATATGTTCTTAATGTGTGGCATTTACAGTTTTGCCTCTGGCTTAGCTGAGATATTTTGTGACGCAGGTCTCACTGACACTATATTTGGCCAAGTCTCATGTTGAATTCCTGGAGCTCGCGTCAAACTTTGTCCGTTTGAAAGGAAAATTGTTTTCTAAGTGAAGCGACGTGGCTGAGGGGATGTGTGGTAGCTTCAAAGACGACTGTTTCATTTGTTGCCAAAACCACTGAAGCCCAGCTCTCCTGCCTGGTCGCCATTAAAGGACAGCGAACGCGCGCTGAGTTCACTGACGGCCACCTCTCACTGCTACACGCTGCAAACCTTTGTTAAGAAAAGAAAACAACATTGACTTTAAAAGTTTAGTTTATATTTGGAGTTGCACTGCGTTTTGTTAGATGTCTGTTACACCTTTGAAGGCTTCTTGGAGAAGATCAGAGAGCATCTGGTGTAGGGTAAACAGGAGATTACCTGGCGTAAGTCTCAGGGAACGGCTCAACCCCCGACTGTTTGCCAATATGAAGAATAAGTGTGTCAAACCAAAACTATGGTCTCTGACTTTTTCTCCAATGTCTGAAACGTCCACGTTAATAAACTGACGACGGTGCTTTACAGCTACGATTTGGATTTTACAAAACATGTGGAGCAAGTTAATTTTTCTGTGTTGTGTAGCGTGTCCTTCAGGTCTGGTTTGACAGTTGAGAGTTTCCCCATCTATGAATGGCAGTAGTAAAACTTTATATACAGCCCTGTTGGCATATAATGACTGTAGCAGGTCGGGTTTAGAGCTGCAAACAACCACAGACACACTGAGAGCTTATTTCTAGAACTGTTGAGATGATGTTTTCTTTTAGGAGGCGTACTGTATCCATGATAGATAAACAAAACATTCCCCTTACATTTACGCCACGACCTAATCTCCGCGGGGAGAAGGAGACATTTTGCCTCCTGCCGAATTAGAAAACGCTTCATGTCGTTTTTTTCGAACATGAGGCAAATATAAACACATCCTGTACACAGACACAGAGAAACCGCCTGGCACGCATCAGAAACTCAATAAGTAAAGTGGCAGACGTTTTATTGCCATGTGGAACTTTCTCAAGCTTACACCTACTGCGCCCTCGCCAGGTCGTCGCTAACCTCATCCATCCTCCCACTCATCTCATGCCAGAATATCAGTGTCTCCACGTTCGCTCTTAAAACACAGCGCACACAGACACTGAACTTCTCTTTCCCTCGCTCCCTCACAAATCACAAGCCCCGACACCAACACACACATTTACTCCCCCTAGCATGCATAAAACTTGTGCAGACACACACACACACTCTGTAGCTCTTATGTCTGGGTCTGGTCTAATAGCAGCACTAATGTGATGTGAGTGTGAGAGGATCGCTTTACTCTGGCAATATTAAGGGAACGGCGAGCCGTGGGTTATGTTAGAGTGTCCTTTGACGTGTGTGTGTGCCTTTACGCGCTAGTTATGTGTACGTGTGTGACAGAACAGGAAAAGAGTACTGGTAGTACTGGTGGAGGAGGTGGAGGTGGTGGGTGGCTCTGGAGAATCTCACAAGGGCTCAAAGCTGGAATCCAGGCAGAAAGAACAGGAGGAGGGGGGCTGTTCACAAGAGGTCTTGGGGTGGGGAGGGGGTCTAATCCTCCAGGCCTTCACCACTGACCGAGCACTTAACACAGGATCACAAATGCAGCCCCAGCTGAACCCCCTGGAGACCACCATCATCCACCCTCCTCTGCACACACACACACACACACACACACACACACACACACACACACACACACAGCCAACACCATAGCCACAGTCTGGCCTCCAGCACCAGTCCTGCCACTGTAAATCAGCACCTCCTTGCCAGCCCCCTCCCCCCTCTCCTTTTTCCCATACCTCCACCAACACCCCAACTTCTGCCACAACCAGCTACTGTCTGAGCCTGCCGAGCCTCTGTCGCCTTTCAGCGCCTTCTCTACCCATTTCAGAACAGATATGTTATATTTCACTGTCTGTGCCGACCACAGATTTATGACTCAACCCCCCGTCACCTCAGACCCTCTGTCTTCACGCCGACACACGCAGAAAGGCGTCCATTAAGGCAGACAGGCAGTCATAGATGAATGCAGTTACACACGGCATATGACTGCACGAGGACCAGTGTGTCATGCAGGCACACGCATGCGTAGCTGACAAACAGCCCGAGCACGAAAATTACAGGTTGCGCAGGAGAAAAGCGAGCAAACCTTACACAGCTGTGACAGGATTGCGTAGCGAACATGGAGAGACACAGGCAGCGCTTCGACAGGGCACACTACTACCTCCTCAGTACGCTGAGGTTCAGCTCCTGCTTCTACTCGAGGCATTCACACGTAGATAAAGCTTTCCAGCCTCAACAGAAATCTCAACTAAACTATTTGCCTAATTTGCCTTTGGAATAAAAACTGCTTAAGTAAACTCAAACATGGTTTCATGCAGCTTGAAATGTGAACGCTCATCACACCACGTACTGGCACCGAGGGGCCACGCTACCTCACAAACAGCCAAAGCAGAGATATCTCCAACTTCTATGTATTCGTGTTCCCCGTCCTGAGCGTACGTGTGGGGGTTGGGGGGGCAGAAGCACTGCGCTCCAGAGCTTTTCCCATTAACACAACAGACAAATCCTGTACTGCTGTGTTATCACTCTTAATGTCAGTGCATGGGCTTCCCAATTTGCAGCCCAGGCCCTGCCCGTGCTCCTGAGTTACGCCTGCCTGTACACATTTCAGATTTATACCCTGTCTCCCTGCAGCCATTGCCGAGCTTGAAATATCTGGAGCTCAACTTGTGCCAATGTAATCGGTTTAGATTCATAAATATTCTGGACGTTTATATCACAGCTGTGGATTATTTTCCACGCTGGACTTGGAGAATATCACTCAGCTGACTTGATTAACTAAATGAAAACACAAGGACAACTTGTTTCTAAGTCTAAGTCCAGACAGAGGTTCATGCAGGATGTACTTGACATCAGCTGATATCAAAGGTCCAGGATGAATAATCACTGGGGCTGGGCCAATAACAGAATGATGGATTGGTCCTCAGCCCCACACTGTCTGAGATAACATGGTTCAAAGTGGCCAAACACAACGTCAACACAGTTTCTCTCTAGTGGGGCCCAGTCTTCATCCAAACCCTGAAACTCTGTTGACCTTTGACCTTCCAGTATGTCCAGCTGCAAAATGTAATCCTCCATGCAATCTGTGACCCTGGGGGTTGGCACCAGTGGCCACCAGTGGCAGATACTTTCTACTGTTAGGTTGCTGAAGCTCACTAGCAGCATCTCTCAAAACAAGCTGAGACTGAAATATTCTGCAATTTGAAAGCGCATCAGAATCGGTAATGGTGCATTTACTGCCACACTGAAAGCTCGTAGAGGACTTACATGAGGTCGTTGACTTAAGCAGAGGTCAGTACCTTGGGTGTCTAGTTTTTATGAGCCTCAAATCACAACAAATCATCGCTGTGTAGTTACTGTCAGCCAGCTGAAAAGGGATTTTCTCCCTCCTCAGTGTCCAGCTCCCCTGGAGGTTGTTAGTCATGACAAAATATCAAACCACAGAGGCACATGGTTTCAGTTTAGCCCTCGCTACCATTCAACACAACTCCCATCCGGTTGCTCTCTCTCTCTGCATGATCACACCACACATACTGTACAGTATACGGCATACCGTGACCCAGAGGCTGCGTAATGGGAAGCAGAGCGCCTTAACCGCTAGCACCCCGAATCTGGGCACCCAATAGGAAATGTCAGCCACATCCTTGCGTAAATGGGCTTGTATTAATTCTAATGATTCCGCCATTTTGGGGATGAAGCATCTGTGGAAAGACCTAAAAGAGGATTCAAAATCTAAATGTGGGCAAACTGTCTTACAGAGGTGGTCGTGGTAGAGGGAGTGTGCTGGTGAACTGGTTAGCTGCTCATTGGCTTGGACACAAGAGGACACAGACACCTGGCAAGATGGCGCAGGCCTGTAGTCGTTCAGTGTGACCGTCTTTATGTGTGAGCCAAGCCTGTATTACCTCAGCGTGAGTGGGTGTGAGGTAGCCGTCGTGGTCTTATTACATTAGCGTATGTGTAATGTAACTAAAGCAGCTACTTACCACGGCATTGCCTGTGTGTGGGGCTTCCTTAACAGGCTGTTACACTCCACTCGATGACTTGCTGAGAGCCGGGGACAAACCTGGAAAATAAAAACAATATGTCACGGCACAAATGGAAATGTGATTGTACACTGTGAGCGCCACAAACAAAGTCTGATCAAGTTCTTCTGCTTGGATATGGAGTGAGAAATCGCACAAAAACATGCATTTGTTGCAGCAGTTGTCCCGTCTGTGCTAATGCAGTACAGTTACATGTTCATGTGACTGCGCTGACTCATATTTTTATGAACATTGCACAGATGGATACGTTAACACGTCTAGCCATCAATGAAACAAACGCTCACAACCACGCTGCTGTTTCACGCTTGTCTCAGCCTCTGATAGGCTAAATCAGTAAAAGCAGGGAAACACTATTGTTTTTCCTCAGGGCTGTGACTTGTCCATACACTTACACATGATTACATCATCAGTATTTGGAGCAACAAGTGAAACTAGTGCTGCTATTATCCAACTCCCAATATCTCACCAGCCTGTGAGTCACGGTCAGGTAATGCAAGTAGACAGTTGTATTTAGTCTGTCTGGTATCGGAAAAAGTGTGGATGACTGTCATCAGGCAAATTATTCTTTATTCTCGGTTTTTGTCACTTTATCCGAGCTCTATTCTGTCTCAATACGGCACAGAAACCAAAGCTGGAGCTGAATGAAGACCGCAGGTGCTGGGATGGGTTTAAGTACAAGGGTTGAAATAATGTTCTAACATATAACTCTCACTTTCTCTACTCCTTCACGCTGTGACAACCGTCTGGCAGACCCAGAGCGAGGCAAGATCCCTGGCAGAGAAGCTAATTTGGTAAAGCGGATATGTAATTTGAGAGCACGCTCCCATGCACAGACAAGCCTGCGCAGTGTGCACATGGCAAAAGGCATGAATGCATGCAGTTGTGCAGTTGCTGAACATACACACAAACTAATGACTGTACGCATTTGACAGACAGCAGCATGCTGGAGCCGGCCAAGATCAACCACTTTCCAATCCCAAGTGACGTTTACATGACACACTGGTTGACATTCACCCAAACAACACTTTTTACAGTGCGACTCTGTAAGAAACACTACGGCTTTAAGAAATGCTTGGGGCTAAAACTAAGCACAGAATACAAGAACGCAAAACACGTTACAATAAATTCATTTTAGAAAGTGAAAAGCTGCAGTATTCAAAACACTAATGTCCATACAAAGTTATGACTGTGGAGAGTTTTCCCTTCTTAAGCAGTCCCACCCATTTTTATGGCACAGATACACGCACACAAGGAAACAACTGCCAGCACCTACCCACGCGCGCCACCCGTCACCAGCCGTATGCCTGCCGCCGATATAAACAGACAGGTCAAAAGGCTCTGCCAAGAAGCGATCCGTCAGGGGGAGTGCTTCAGTGATTTGTTATGAGCAGGTGCTGTGAAGAAAATTGACAAGCAATGTTTTATCAAGACAGAGTGAATTTACTGCCAGTAAATTGATATTAGACATAATGAAACAATAAAAATGTCTGCAGCTGCAGACGGGACAAGGTGCTCGGTGCGTGCACGTATGTGTCGGATAGGAGCCGTCACCCAACCGCACCACAGGCTCTCATTCATGCCCCAGGATCCGTCACTGATAAAAACTACTTGAGTTTGGAAACAGTGTGTCAAAAGCCAGGGAGAAGGGGAACAAGGCAACGAGAGGGGAACCGCTAGGACGAGCAGGGAGCGTTGGAGGGTGTGTACGTGAAAAGGGGTGGGACTGAAACAAACATATGGCTACTTTTCAGCATTGTTGCATTATTTCATGATTCCCTGCTGCAAGTCATCATAAGGTGTTTAGTGAGTCTGCCCAGTGCTCTCGATATCCCCATCCTCCTCCCACAACACACACACGCAGCTCCGTCACCCATGGCGATGTGAGTGATCTCTATATGGACGCCGCTGAGCAGCTCAAGGGGGGCATCTGGTCTTTTTCTCTCAGTCGCTGAAATGTAAACACCCCAGTTGCCTGGATTTGCCAAATGAGCACCTGGTATTTCAAAGTGGCCTCCTGGCTGTGATTTTTTTTTTCTTAAGTTCGGGTGGGAGGTGAGGCTGTTCTGCATTATGTAGACACAGCAGCACGTTTGCACGCACAGTCGCTGTTATTCACCACAAACACATAGTGGGAGGGGAGACAGACAGGTCAGCAGGCCCACACACGTGTACACGTACGCAACGCGCAACTACTTCAACGAAAAAATGACATGAGGAGACACACACACACCCAAACCCCTCCGTCATTCTCTCACCTGGCCTTGTGTTTAGTCTATACACAGTGTAATGGTATATGCTGGGCTTACTTGGACCCTCTGAGGTGCTGCAGTTCGGCGGTGTGGTGTGTGTCAACACTGTCTGTCGTCCCTCTGGGCCACTGTGGCTTGTCACTTCAGCAGTTTGCCGTGCAGAGCTAAGCCAGATCCCAAACCATCACACTGTTAATCTGAGAAAAATAATGAGGTCATCACATAGAAGATCTGCTGTAAACGGAGAAGTAGAAAACCCAGGTTGTCCACACTGTTTTATCTCTCTAGCTGAAGGAGGAAAGTTTTCTTTTACCTAAACATAGAATAAAAAAAGACATTTTTCATCCTATTTAAGAATGTGAAGCCCACAGACAACATATAGTCCAGGCTTCAAACGAGATAACTGCATCAAGACATTGACAAAACATGACTGGGACCACACCGAGTCTGAAGGCAGGCAAGTGTCTGGGATCCAGGCGATGTAGGTGTCCCCAAGGGCAACAAGAACCTAATCGGCCTCACCTCACCCACTACTACACAATTCAGTGTAAACAAGTCTAATGAAACAAACGCCAGTCAGATAATATGAGCAGTTTCAAAATGGAGATAAGGCTGCATTTTTATGACTACATTACATTACATTGTCCATATCAATTGGAAATTAAAATTAAATGAAAGTAAATTATGAACAGAGAAAGCTGTGACCAAAAATATAAAACATTACAAAGATATGTTAATGCAACAGGCTGCTTGTTGTCTCATGTTGGCGTCATCGGAGCATGATACTACTGAGAGGCCCCTTTGCTCAGGGCCCCAACAGACTCTAGGTTCGCCGCTGACAATTGAGAAATCGAAATACATTTATCATAATTATACGGTGAAGGAAATAAAACTTTTTTCAGTAAAGAAATTAAATTGTTAACTAAAACATTAGAAACTTTAGACTTGCATTCTATGTGTTTTAAGGTTAAAGACACAGAACAGCCCACCTCACCTAATACTGCATGTTGAGGGGAACCTCTGCAGCCACCTGCTCAATTAGTTGTTTGTGGAAACACTTCATCTTATTTTAAATTAAATATGTCTGACAAACTCTTCTTCTTGTTTGATTTATTAAACCATACCACGATGCTGCAAATGAGGCAGACTCCAAACATCCATTAAACCCCAAGAAAAATAGCGATGAGTTGTCGTTGTGCGCACCTTCAGACGTGTAACAAAAAATAGATATTTAGGCAACATCTCCGTTTGGCAGAGGGAACCTTTTACTCCCCCTCAGCTGTCTTCCTAAAATGGAAGTTGTTGTTTTGCTGACGATTTGTCTGTTGCTTCTGCGGCTGACTCACGTGCGTCGTGCCACGGCATGCCTCTGCAGCGTCGAGCCGTCACCGCTTGTCTGTTATCGGTTCTGTCTGACACATCCTGGCCGACGCCCGTTCACATCCGACAGAGGCATCGCGTGTAGAATGTAAGGTGTCTTGTGTGGGACTTCCTCACACATTCCAAGGCGCTTAATCACCACACAGGTCTGAGAGGTGATGAGCATCTGAGTTGTGCGCATTATTTACAGTCTGTGTGTTTGCATATGCGGTGACAGTGGCTTGCGTCCACGCCACTGGGTAAATGGGTGCAGGACTGGGGCTGGAGTGGGTGTATGTTTAAGAAGTGTGTTTTGAGAGAGAAGTGTTTAGTAAGTGAGAGCAGAGATGAAAGTATGTTTTTAGGCGTGTGGGTGTGTGTGAGCATTCCTGTCTGTGTGTCCGGATGCGAGCATTCCCACACAGCTCAGTGAACAAATCAGGCACACTTCCCTCATGCTTTCAGGAAACTTCGCACAGGGGACTATGATACCATCCTTTGCCCGCTCTAGCACAAATGTGGTGTTCTGCCTTTGTAGCAAATGCCTGTTTTCTCAACTGGCTGCGCCCACAGGGGAAACAGAACACTTTCTGCAGAGAAGCACGAGAAACAACCCTGACAAAACAGGCTACAAACAGCAAGCACGGGCACAGAAACGCTGATAACGTCAGGCTCTTTCTTTTTTTTCCTCCCCCATCCAGCGCTATCTGTCTTTGTTTGTTATCTTGTCGCGGAGATTTTCTGCTGTTCTGTGTGAATTTTTCCCAACGATGCTTAAAGAAAAAAAAAGATCCTGGCCACTTTTCATATACGCTCCCCAAGGTTGCAGGACCTCGTGTCTTCTTCTTCCCCCCTCACAGCAGCCCACCTTTGCCTTTCACTGCCTCTCTTTGTCTTCCCCGTCTCCTCCTTTTTGTCCTTACTGTTCTTCTTTTTCCATCAAAACTTTGGCAAAATGGGAGCTTTGTGGTCTCCTCCTATGCGCTGGGGGCAAAGGTGCTCTAGATTAAAAAGAACCTCGTAAATTGAATTCACACTTGATGAAACAAACAGATTTGCATGTGTCTATCCGCCTGAGACGGGGTGGCCAGCTCCAGGCAAAGAACTGTCCCACCTCTGAACAGTATAATGTGCTCAACTAATTAATGGGCTGTTATTGGAGAAATGTGTCACAGTTTGAGGTGAGGCGATGTAGAGCAGTGCGACCCGAGTCCAATAAAGGTCGAGGTTCTTGGTAATAGGATGGAACCAGGTCATTTCTTCTTATAACAGAAGTTTGGCAGGCAGCACTCTTCCACGAAACCGTTTACCTCGGTGACGGATTCTCACCATGTTGCTGTTACATCGTCATTTCTTTGTATTATGGTGGCAATATGTAAAACAGTCAGGCTCCTTTGAAGCCATATTGTTGTGACAGCTGTGCATTGAGCTTGACAGCAGAGTGTATTATCCTCTTTGTGTTTTCATCAAGGGATGCGTTTCCTCACGTTACATCAACTTTGATATTGCAGTGATCTGTCGCAGCCGTAAGTGTGTTGGAATTCTAGGCCTTCAAACCGTTTACAGTACATGATGCTTGTTCTTCATTTGCTGGCTTGTGGCCCCAACTGGTGTTATTTTATGATTAGCTGTTAATGAAACAGGCCACACACCGCTACAGCAGGGCCTCTTTATCCAGGGTGTTTTGGCCTAATGGCAGCCTCCCTGCTGGTTGCCAGCCGAGGTCAGCGGGAGATTGGTTGGGCATCGGTGACCACACATAAACCGTCCTCTGCCTGGGCATGATGGGAAGGCTTATGGGACCGGTGCGGGCAGACAAGCTGACGCGTTTCCTCCCTCCTCTCAGCTATTTACCAGACGGAGGTCCCATCCAAGCAGGAATTTCACACCCTATTGACAATGTGGCTTCTGTCAGCTGCCGCTCCAGCAGCCATTAACAGGAGCTCATCCTTCCTTCCGTCTCTTCCTTGTGTTCCTCTCTGTGTCTGTCTTTCCTGGCCTTGTTTAATCCTTCATGGGGGGGTTCTGCCTCGTATGTTGTTAAAAGAAAAGGCAGGATCCGGACTTCCAGATCGAGGATCAATGCTTGGTCAGGGATGTATGGCTAGGGTGGGACTTTGTGTTTAGGGTGCTCTGTTGGTTTAGCTGGGGAGGAGTGTTGAAAAGTCACCGAATGAGGAGTCGTGTGACCTTACGGAGAGGAAATAAACTTTTGCACTTCTCAGTCGTAGGCATTAGGACGGTGTGACTAACGTCCTGAAATGTGGACAGCTTGTGTATCAACTACTTGTAAAAAAGGGTTTAATTTTTAACACTGACTTTCCAGCCCAGGTTGAGGCTGTTAGCTACCCAGTAAGAATATTCACAGCTAACCACTACACCGTGAAGGTGCTAATCGCTTAGTTTTGCTTTCCTACTTATCGAAGCTTTTTGGGCTTCTGAAATTAGCTGAAATGTAGAACGGAATGTAATTTTCCAGGAGGAGAGGATAATGATGTCCAACATCCATTTAGTTCAGACAGATTTCCCTGTTTTTGGACTGCAGATAAGAAAAATGAAATCTTTGGAGAAGCAAAGCAAAGAGAACCATCTTCGCCATTTACAGCTGCTGCGTATGAATAATTACAATTGCAGGAATAAAAATGTCTCCATGGAAAAGTAATAGGTTTACGATAAACCCAGTAAGTCCAAAATAATGAGCCCAGTATCAGTTCTTGGGCATCAAATTAATTAGTTCTGGTCAAGCGCAGCCAAACGTTGACCCACTTGCAAATATTTAGCAGGTGTTTAGTCAAAAAACATGTCTGTTTAACACAGTCTACTAGAAATGGCCTTAATACACAAATAAAATGCAATCACAGATGCGTTTTACGGAACAGAACAGCTACCGGCAACATCTTCTAAAAACATAATGAGGACATGTTTAACAGCGAACGTAAATGACAGACGCTAAACGTGGTAGTACCAGATAACTCCTTGTTGTTTGATTTACTACATCCATTATGGTTGGGTTCCCTCCGGGGGCTGAGTTAATAGAAAAAAACCCAACAGTCTTTATTACCCTTTAAACAAAAACACTTCTTGCCAGCCTCACACTGGACTGTGGACTCGGTTTAAGGTCTCCTACTCGTCAGTCCTGGACATCACGCTCTCTCCATCCTCCCCATCCTAACCCATAAACACGCGGTATCTCTTAATAAAGGAAACCATTCATTCAAAAATTATATTGATTACCTGTACTACAGTAACACGCTAAGGAGATGGGGGTTGGTGGCTTGAAGCTAGATGCTGCGCTAGTTTATTCCAGGTCCAGTTTCTTCCATCTGCGTCGTGTTGGAGCGCAGCTAGCCAATTACTGCGCGCCCTGAAACCGAGGACTTTTAACTTTTACAGTCTTCACCAATGAATGTGGCTCAGGTGCCCCAAAGCAGACTACTGCTTTTGCAATTCAACTTCAATTGCAGGATGGTTTTAATTGCAGAGAAAGGGCTCCAGAACATTTCCAGTGACATGTTGGTCAAAGGCTGATGAATTCGCCACTTGCGTGTGCCTGGAAGTCGCTCCATCCACACTGGGAAGGTGGAGTTTGCAGGTTGTGGTGAAAGGTGGGACTCAAAACAATCCACGTGGTGAATTCCAGTCAAAGTCAACATGAGCCATGGCTGCAGGTACAGTACAGACAAAGTAGAAATACTTTCAGAAGGAGGAGGATTATTCAGAGCCAATATTATTATCAATATTGCCAAATAAATGTTTATCATTTCTCTCCTACCACATCATGTGCTCTACCGGTAAAGGCCGTCTGTATCTGTTTGTCAACATGCCACACCCAGGTAATCCTAGCTGTGTGGCAGTTATTGTGAAGGATCGTGGCTCTCGTAAGATGTCTCTCATCACACAGAAACGTTCCTTCCTGAAAGGGAAAGGTCACATCCTCCCTCTGTGGCGAGACTCGCGCTGCGGGAACGGAGAGCGTTGCTCTCTCCTCGCCGTGTGTTTACGTGTTGGTGTAAACACTAAGACTGAGAAGATTAAAGATAGAAGGCATGTGTTTATTTAAAATTTCACCTAGCAATCCGTGGTATGTGGTGTGACAGACATGTGGAGGTGAGCTGGAGTCAAGGTGTGTGTGAGGTTTTTTCTCTCCTTCTTTTGGTTTGAGATGAAAACATTACACAGATTTCCATAGCAAAGCAATGCGTAGTAAATAATCTGGCCTGTACAGGGCACACAAGGAACCATATTCTTCTCACCACTCTCATATGACCGAGTGTGTGCTTTGGATAATTACAACAATAAAACCATTTATTAAAAAATATACACTGTAAAAATGTAGAACAAATTAATAATAGAAACGGTGAAAACATTTGAAATACCACTTGCTCCTTCAGTCTACTACATTTTTTCAGAGAAATATCTATCTATAATAATCTATATGTCACACGTACTGAGATGTGAACAGGGGATTTGTGGAAAAATGCAACAAAATTCAACGGCTATTTACAGTAGATATAACGCAAAGGTTAAGTCTATTAAAGAGGTATTTCCAGGCAGTAATATCTCCTGCTGCCTCCCTTGCTTAAGAAGCGTAAAACACTCATATTGCATGCTACTTGAAGCTTTAGTAAGGCCATATTGCCATGGAAACAGAACATTTTTTGGTTTCACACAGACTTTTTTTGGCCTTTTCAGAAAAGGGAGTTTGAATGAACACGCTGATGATGGCGAGCTCATCTCTGTCACTCGCAGCTCACATGACGCCTGAGAACAAGGGTTGTGGTAGCGGTGCAGGAGGTTTACCTTAAACGTGATTAAGCATGGGCCGGGATGGAGGAAGCTCACTAAATGAGATGGAATGAAAGTGATGGAGGAGGAAAGAGTTAATTAGCTTAACAAGATTGGGGAGACCGGGAGTGGTTGGAGCGAAGGAGGTGAGGAGCATGGGTGTTGGTGTTTCTGAGCGGGGGAGCTGTGCCGTGGCGCGTCTGCGGCACATGCCAGAGGTACAATAGGTTCTAATCTAGCAAATTGAAAGGTGCTCGTGGGGAGGGGTGTGGGTACAGGGGTGGCTCCCATCCCTGGAATGAGAAAAAAACAAATTAAATTTTTGTAGCCTCAGAATAGTCCCCACTTTCACCCTCGTTTCTTTGATTGAATTTGTGCCTTGTGCACAAGCCTGCCTGTAATTTTATGAGGGAGAAAGGCTGCAAAGTGTAAAATAAACAAACGCAAAATAAAATTATGTCAGACACTTTGGAACGGGTCTTATATCCACGCTGGTTTGAGCTCTGTTGTTTGTGTAGGTTAATTGGTTATGAAATTAGGATCAAAATCTTATATGTTTGCTCTATTTCTTCTTTAAACATCTTCTACTTGCAATTAGCAAAGGTCACCAACGCATGTGAACGTTCACGTATGGGAAGAACCCGGTGGTGTCGTTTTACTTGAGGTGGAAATCATTAGACAGGGAGCAAATGCAAACTCCACTGGGAATGGCCCAGTATTCAAATCCAGGATCTTGTTTACGTAAGGTGCAAGTGCTAACCAGCCTGCCTCCCCCAGGCGGCATAAAGTCACCTCCAATATAAAAACACTAAATTCACCTTTGAGTACAATGACTTCACGATTCCACTGACAAACAACAGCAGTGTGCAAAGAGACCGAAATATAGATCGATAGCAATGAAGTGGAAACATTTTGCGACAATTCAGCCGTCGGTGTCAGCAAATGCAAGAGCAGCGATAAAACTCTACAGCTGTGAGGAGCCTCACTCTGCGCTTCAGCAGTAATCAATACGCATGAAGCTGCCCAAAGTCAAAAGACGACGTGTCGTTACTTGTTTAGAGGCCAGAATTTAGATAAATCAGTTTCCCTGTAGGACGTTTCTACATGGCCAAATCTGACAGCTTAAAAAAAAAAAGAGGTGGTTTCATCTCTGCCTGTGGCCAGTGTCAAATTAGTTACAATTATCTGCTTGTTGTCAGAATTAGACATGTTTTGCCAAAAAATGTAAGTGTGTGGATGACAAATTGGTTCCACAGGCTTAATTGCGAGATCCTTGATGGATGAGAGTCCATTCAAATGGGCAGATAATGAATGAGATAGGACAGGAGAGAGGCTGCAAATCAGTGTTTGTTATTGACTGTGACAGCTTATCTCTGTGCCCTGCAGACAGCCTTCACTCGGAGATCAGTCCAACTACTAGGATGACGTTTCGGCTTTTTCACACACAGCCTCACATCTGAGGTATGTGCATATCAGACACACATCGAATGAAATGTGAGACTACATTAGCTATTACAGTTGAAACAGGAACAACTAGGTGTAGTCTGATCGCCCCAACCGCCTCTCCTGCATAAACATAAGCAGGTAATAGGAAGTCCCAGCAAAAACCCATCTAACAAACATTTAAAGTCTTCGTCACAGCCAAATGGACGTTTAATCGTTTGAAGGATTTTTCAGGTCAGAGTAAGGTCTGATGAGAATGTGGTTTATGTCTAACTGGATTACACTGTCATCTTTGTCGGCGCAGTTGCCAGTGGCTCCCGCACAAAAAAGGAGAGTGGATCCCGTGCCAAAACCTCATGGGAGACATCAGGCGCGCCGCCATGATCCCGCTCCTTCTCCTGAACTCGTTTATATTAGCATCACTCTGTCTTTCTCCCGCTCCTCAGCTCTTTCCAGTGACTCTTCAACATGCTGCCCTAGAAAGAAGCAAATAAATAATGCATTGAATCATTAAATTACAATTTCCATTGTAAATGCACGGATGTAAATGCGAAAAGTAACTCGCTGGCAAGGACTTAAAAAGAGGGTTATTTCATTATGTAAAGAAGACCTCTCAGGAGTCAAAAAAGCTGGCACTGACACGCTGGAAGGATGAACCTGGCTCGTTCCTCTGCGTGAATCAGAGAGCTGAAACTCTCAAAATGTTGACGAAGCCATTTTGAAGAAAAGCAGCATCACACACAACATGGGTTCTGTCTCCTTTAAACACATCTTGAAACGAGACAACAGACTTGTTATCGCTGGGTTCAGTCTCTACGCTATGTTTTTATTGGAACCATCTTTAGGTCCAGGTCCTTATTTTACCCTCATCAACAGCAGCTTCTCAGACCTGTAATGTGGGCTGGTGTGCGTCCTAGCAAAGCACATTACCCAGAGTTACAGGGTAACTGTATATCATGATGAAATACATACATCATTCCCTCCATTATGTGGTTGTCAGTACAACGCACATCCATGCATACATTTAGAAGAGCGCAGACAATAGGACTTACTGTCAGTCACACAGCGAGGTGGGGAGAGATGAAGGAACCTGGATTGAAAATTTGTCCAATTGAAATTCCAACTTTGGATTTAAATGTCTGAGTGGAGGCTCAGTGTGGATTTGTCATTGAAATGCAAACCATTTTGCTAGCAGTGCTGTATACTAAGAGATGGAAATTAACATAAATTTAGATTTTCAACACATAAAACTGTCCCTTTTTCAGCCAACGTGTCAGGATTGGAATTGCATTTATTCAGCATGCAGTCATTCATTATTCATGTTTATATGTGTGCACCTCATAATTGCTTTATTCAGAGTCAGGTCTTTTGATGGTTTACAGATTAACTTCGTGAAATTGGCTGCTTTAGATGTAATGAGTGTCTAATGGACACCTGCAGACAGTCTTGCAGGGAGGAGCCCAGCCATCCAACAGCCGCTTGGCCACCGTCCCTTTGAACACGGGTTACACAGGACGTCCTGGAGCTCAAGTGGCTCATACTTCCTGCGTCATTTGTCACCTCCAGTCTGGTTTCACAGCACAACACTGTGTGGCATTGTAAAACTACCAACCCCTGACCATTTGTGCCTGCTCGAGACCAGACGGACCAAAGCCCTGGTTAAAGGGTGTGCAAGTGACTAAAGGTGAGAAGTTTCCTCTTCAACATCTTTCTTTCAACCACATGTAATTAAAGAGAAAAAGTGACCCAAGCTTGAGTGAGGTAGAGGATTATTCCACTCAACCCCCCTGCGTTGCTTTATTCATTCCTTTTTCTAGATGGATACATTCTTTTAGCGTGATAAATGGAAATGCAGCAGCCCAGTCATTTCATTCTCCAACTATGGCCTTTTTATTATTTCTGAGGGCTTAAAGAAATGCTGCCGATTTTTTTCTCTTTTTGAAATAAAACCACTTTAAAGTCACACCGGGCCTCGAGGCTATCGAGACTAAGAGCAAACAAGGAACTGAGTTTATACATAGCAAGCAATGAATTTAATCCCTGACAAAATTCAGACCAATGTTCATATGGAGAAGAGAAAAAAAACATCATGGTTATTACCTCCCATTTATGTTCACTTTGCATTTCAAAGGCAGAGCCTTCCCAACTTGTCACACCCTAGTTAACAGTTTAATCCTGACACGGATGAAGCACACAGGCCTCCTTTGCGACTTGACTTCTCAATGTCCAATGGCAGGATGGTAGGAAGTGATGGAAACAGTGGGGGGGGGGGAGCACAGGGATGGGGAGATGATCTGAGGGCCACCTTATCTGACAGAAGTCACACAGAGTGATTGGCAAGAAGATTAACGAGTGGGCGTTTGGGTGGGGAAATGAAGCAAAGCACCAGATAGAGCTGGAAACTAGAAGGCGAGAGAAGAGGATGTGTGTGTACCTTCAGTAAAAGGTAGCACTTACAGTACAAGCAGTAGAGCTGATCCCACTCTGTGCAGCCTCAGTGCAGTTTCCATAAACTAGCCTCATTATCAGTGCATCACCTTAAGCCTCTGGGATTCCAAAAGTTAGAACTTCCCTTTTATCTAAAGCAAGACAAATGTTCTCCGCTGATAGAGTCTGAAACGCACCAGTAATAGGTCATACTTGTGAGATAACACCTCTACTTGGGGCGAAATAAGTAGATGTCATTATTTTATCTGACTGAGATGATGTTATTCCTTACCCACGGGGAAAGATAAGTGCTAATGCACCGTGCAGGAAGAAACATGCCTCCCGTTTGTTGCCTTCCTTCCATTTCCCAGCCATGGTTAAAGGACGGTCCGTGGTGCTGTTACCTTTCGGATGTGGGATGTCATTGTCTGCTACAGTGCGTAACCGCCCAACATGTGGCCACGGTACGTTTAAACAAACGAGCCGTTTTATTGTAGCAACAGTCACAGTCTTTGCTAATCTTCATTGTTTGATTCACAGTGTGACCTGGAAACAACACGCAAACCCCTCCTCAACGCAGCTGATGGCTACAGCAGCTGGTAGCTCTGTGTATATGTATCTCCACATCACAAAAGATGGCTGAAAACGTTCAAAACCCAGGCCCAGAACGGAACGTTTACAAGGTTCAAGTTGCTTATAGCTTAAAATCGAATTGACTTGTAGTGTAAAGGTCAGCAGGACAAGACTGATGTGTTGGATAAAATTTAAACTAATATAACATAGTGCAGGTACGCTCAGATTATAACGTCTGAAATGCATTCACTTCAGACCGGTACCTTCCAAATTCATCAGCTAATTTCATATGCGTTTGAAATGAATATGTCTGTGTGTGTCTGTGAGAGAGAGACGTGGGAAAGGAAAGCACTGATATACAGAAACAGAGTGAGAAGTTGATCAAAGCAGAGAAAAGGAAAGAAATTCATGTTTGCTTACTGACACACTTGTGAGGAGCCTTGTGTGATTTATGCCTGTGTGCGCCAGTGATTGTCTTTGAAGTCAAAAGACAATCACTGGCGCATGACTGCTTTTCTCTGTGCCTATGCTTAATTCAGCAGGACACACACATCCACATCTCCATAATGCCCTTCGTCGTCGTTTTATTAAGCGGAGAAAGGAGGAAGTTTGATTTGCTTATTGTTTATTATCAAGCTGGAGCGTTCCAACTGTTCTCCTGCGACCGATTCACCACGCCGGTGCCCCTCGACTCTGGCCTCTCTGGAAGTGGACTTGATCTTTTGACCTCTTCTGGTCACATGCTTAGCTAAGCTACGACCCCTTCGCGACCTTGTTGGTTGATGGGGAGGCAGCTGCGTCGGGGAGGTCAGGAAGCTCTACTGCCAATAACGCTCGACACACCTTTAACACTGGGAGAAGCTAAGCATGCTTAATCGCTCCAGATATGGACAGACCCACCAGGACTGGCTTTAAGCGCAGAGGTTCTGAATGTTTGTGGAAAAACTGAAGCTCTATCACGAATAAAACGCATCAGTAGTTAATCATCCAACAGGGAATGGAATGAACTGATGTTTATGTGTTCTCTTCCAAAAAAGCAATACTTATGCAGGGAGCAATGGGCTTTCATCCAAATTATTATGAATGATAAAATCACATAATATCTCATTTCCTTTCCAGTACATGTGTGGTCTCTGTGTTGACTCGGTCACTTCCTTTATTGTTTTTTTTTCCTCATTTTGATTTTATTGCACCATGTCTCGACTGGGACTTGACCAAGAAATTTATTTAGAGTTCACATTTGTTTGATAAAATATTATGTGTATTTGTGCTTATTCTTTTATATTGCAAATGAATAAATATACAGTAAAGGATTGGAAAACTCTTCAGCACCAACTTGTTTACTTTGACAACTGATTAGAATTTGTTGTTTTAAATGCGCCACTTCAACAAGAAATGGGGATGAGTGAGTTTTAAATATACAAGACTTTATCGGCCACCGCGCTGCGAGACGTTTGGATCGCTTGACCTTATTTGGACATCTCAGCTTCTCCATCGTACATGTTTGTGTCGTTAGCGTCCTTGTTGTGTGACCACTCTTAACATGCTGAAGTGTTCAGTCTGGCTAAAGAGGACACAGCGGTTCCCTGACCTACTGTGGTTCTGGCTGCCTCACAGTCGGCAAACAATCCTCGCAGATGCGTGTACACACATAGCTACGCGGGTAGAGTTTAACGTACATGCAAACACACCGAGGCATATAGAAATGTTTCTGCAGCGGCGTCTGCCAATTTTTAAACCCTGCACAAACAAATCTACGCAACCAAGTGTTTTGAGAAGTGAACCTGACATTTATTGAGTCAAATTGAAATGAAAATAGTGAAATGCGAGTCAAACCTCTTCTTGGCCTTCTCACAACGATTTCAGCTATTGGGTGGGTGGTTCCGTTTTCCACACACATCACAGCCTCGCACACAGTTACACCGATGCAACGCCACAATGTGCCGCTCTGTACAAATTGCTTCACATTGGTACAGTTACTACACAGAGCACAAATTGATTTTCTTCCTTTTGAGTGCTTATGGAAAACCCTTGTATATTCTATTGTAAAAGGATTTCCTTTAGTTTCTCTCAGGTCAAGTTTCTTTTATAATCTTTGAGTTCAAGTCAGAACTTCAGGCAACTCTCTATGGAGTCTTTTCTCTTAGGAGCTGAACAGGCTTGGTGTCACCTACGTCCAAGCATGAAAACAGTCCATTCATCAAAAAGTAAGACGTGCTTAGTTCAATTCATTAATTTGACTTGGCCAAAGTTAGAACAGCAGGATGCCGCCACTGAAACGAGCCCTAATGACATAAGCTCGTCACCCTGGTGCCGGTTTCTTCCAGAAATAAGTATGGTGTGATATTAGGGTCAGCCCCACTGGCTGTCTGCTGCAGCCCTACGTTCAGAAAAACAGGACTGTTTTTGTTTCTCCGCGTACATTTTCTGAGCTATGTAATTAGCCCTGTCATCTCTATCGCGCAGTCGCTCCAGCCGAGCCAACACAAATGTACAACAGCAAATTGGAATTTGGTAAAAAAAAAGAAATTCTTGGCTCATAAGATTCTGCTAGAAGGGCCTTCAATCTGCTTTCTTTTTCAAAGGGTAGGCTGCAGAAAGCTGTGGATCGCCCCCAGGGTTTAATTTTTCTCTCTGTACTGTCAGTGGAAGGGATGGGTGGGTGGCCCGGGGAACGCTGCACAAATAACATGCTTGTTTACGCCGCTTGGATGCAAATGATAGACTGAGGTCACAAACTTGGAGAGTGTGCGAGACAAAAGGCGTCTTACATGCAGCCGTGCTTTGTGGATAAGTTTGGAGGTTTCGGTCTGAGGTTCATCATCACTCCCCAAGGGGTGCGTTTGATCCGGCCCCTCCTCGCCTTGGTCTGATGTGCGCTGCTCTGTTATGACTGCATCTTCGCTGCTTTGCTCCGTATCGTTACAAATTCTGATTTTGAAAGTTCAAACAAGCAGTCCCCGAGGAGGACGACTGACTCTACAACAGAGCACAGAGAGAGCGCCCCGCTGAGACTTCCCCTGCTTTTCTGAAGAAGTGTGGAAGATGAGGGAGGAAGGGAGGGACTGCAGAGGGACGGAGGAGCGAGGAATGTTTGAAGAGTTGATCATCCTCCCATCTTCTCAGCAGCTGTGCAGCAGGAAAGGCCTGAGTTTACAAGCTGCGAGTGTATGTCTGGGCCGTTCGGCTCATGTCAAACACATGGACAATATATCGTAGCTGAGAAGAATGTGGCGCGTCCGTGCTGCACACAATCAGAGCTTAGGATCACACCACATGCACACCAGACCTACATATTAAGCTCATCTACAGTACTGTGCAAAAGTTTTAGGCAGGTGTGAAAAATGCTGTAAACAAAGAACGTTTTCAGAAATAGAAATAATAATTGTTTATTTTTGTTTACTAAACGCAAAGTGAGCGAACAAAAGAAAATCAATATTTGGTGTCACTACGTCAGTACTGGAAGTAATGTCATGGCCTCCACAGAGCCCTGATCTCAGCATCACATGAAGAGACAGAAGGATGTGAGAAACCTTACAACCGAGTTCCTTCAAAAACTGTGAGCACTGGAGAACTGCTGCTGTTTGAAGGCAAAGGGTGGTCACACCAACTATTGATGTGATTTAGATTTTTCTGTTGTTCATTCACTGCATTTTGTTCATTTATGAAAATATATGTTTAACACTTCCATTTTTCCACACCTGCCTAAAACTTTTGCACAGTACTGTATATTGCTGAAGGATGATGATGATGATGATTAGAGGCAGGGTGCAGAAAGGTGAACACACCCTGACAGACAACCAGGCAGAGGAAGGGAAGGAGGAGGCAGTGAGAGAAATAGAGGAAGAAGGTGGAAGAAACAACAGGCCTCTGTGTCAAGAGTGTCAGCAGCAGGAAGTGATGTTTGGATGGCGGGCAGAGAAACGTGTAAGGAGATGGATGTTACTTCCTCATAGCTTATGGCACGTTCCTATACTCTTGGCTTTGTTATTCCTGAAACTTAAAGCGGGTGAAGGACCTATGGAATGATTTTCCATGTAGACATATCTGTGCACAAGCAAACAAATTCTTGCCCTTTAAACTATTCAAACGATGATGATGAGCGTAAACGAGGGCCAGTTGAATGTTTAAGCGCTTCATCATGTCAACATGAGTGAAACAAAGACCTCTAGGATCCAGGAAGGGATAATGAGCACAGCAACGCTGCATTGTCCTCCGAGCTCTCTGCTGTCTCCCGGGGAAACAAAACCAAATACCAACAACGTCTCGGTAAAGTCAGACGAAACTACATGAATGTGTGTGCGGCATTTAGAGCGGCTCCATAGCTGACTCTTACATTTGCATGGCACATGCCAGCGTTGGCTGTGTGTGGATGAATGGGGGGTGAATGAAATGGGTAAGGAAGAGAGAAATGAGGGGGGGGGTCCGAGTCCCCTGGAGAGCCTAGCCAGGCATTAATCTTCTCCCTTTGACAGCTCCCTGAAAGTTTCTCAAGAAGGGCCATTTCCTTTAGCTATTATAATGCTTCACTCAAGCACAACCCTGATGCTGAGTGTTTGAGGGGGGAGACGAGGGACAACGGATGGATGGTAGAGCAGAAAAGTGGAGAGGTTTGTGCAACCTCAGGAGCTGAATATAGCAGTAGCATCATTTAGTGGATCAGCGACAGTTTGCCCCACAAGGGAGAGACTATTGGGTGTTTTTATGTTAAAGTATTTAAGACATTTTACCACTTTACAGAAAAAGCTATAAAGAGAAATAAATAGTCCTACTATGAATAATTATTGGATGTTTTGCTTGTGTGTATTCAAATTTGACGTTGCTGTGTTGCCAAGACAACGCAACTGTTTGCTATTTTTTCCTCACAAAAGCTTGTAGAGTTATGCCAGAAGGAATCTTTCCAAAATCTTTGAAGCAAACCTTACTTATAGCAGCCCCTTTAAGGCAGCAGACATCCACTTTAAAATCAAATCCAGGATTTGACGTCTCCTCTGGCAGGCGTCAAATAAAAGCCTTCTTTCTGTTTCCTTTAAGGGTTGTTCTATTTACGCAGTGAGAAAAATAAAAGGCATGACTCAGCAGTGTCGCAAAAATTAATTCTACAATTTAAAGAGCATTATAAATCTTTTCTTGGTGGCTTTGTATAATTAATTACAGTGATTAAGAACGTGAAATCTTGTGAGACCAAACCCAAATGATTTAGTTCCAGTGAACATATTGAATGTCTTCTCTGTCAAATTGTAATAAATTGACAGCATTTTGAGCTCGAGTGGCTCCTTAAAGCAGAACGTAACAGGTGTCCCCCCGAAACGAGCCACCTCCTAACAACCCCCGATTCTGAAAAGCAGTAGGAGACCGTGGTGAGTTCAAATGCAAAATCACGAGTTTCAATTTAGCACCGTTAATTTGAGTGGCCTAGAAATGCATAGTGCTACAAAATCTGTCTTAAGGTCAACTACATCCACCGAAGATGGTCTGTAGGTTATGGACATAAAGCTGCTCTCTTTATTAGGCATCCACTGGAATGGATTTTATTCTCTTCAGTAGTTATTCTATTCCGTTGCTTATCTTTCATTCACGCTGCCTCCTGTTTGCATAGAGCAGAACATCCTTCACAGCGAAATCAGTATAGACCAAAGTTTTATTTTTGATTTTCAAGAGTACAGATGTAATATTTCTCCTGGCTTAAACTGGCTCACATTGATTCTCAGACACCTCCGTTGCTAATATCTATAAACCTGAGAGCTTCTGCAAACACAAGAATAATGCTGGTTTCCCTGTTTTGCTTCTCACTGCTTGAGGGTTATCACACACTAACACCTGCTAATCTGTAAATCTCCTTATCGGTTTCTTTGTTATTCTTATTTTTCAAATTCTGTAGTAAAATAACACTCATGTGAGTCCGTTTGCTCCAAATGTGTCTGATTCTAGCTCACTACCAGCACAAGTTAATTTAGAAAAGTTATTTCTCATAATGCAGACAGGACTGTCACAGATTGTCCTTCAGCTATGGACGCACCACGCACCGTGTACCACAGCCAAACGATATCGCACACTTACCCAACCTTACCTGTGATTAAAATTCACCACAGCTCGCACAGGGCCGGCGCCACTGACTGGGCTGGGTCATTTCAAAACCAGACAACAAATTAGTTTCTTGACCCATCTCTGGTTCAAGGACAGCGGTGGCCTCCTCTGGAAGGCCACAGACAGTGATGATGACAGTGATAACAAAGTATAGGAAACACAGTGGGTGACAAAAAGGACCAAGGAGTGTTGATACAGTTAAAATGTGAAGATGAGAGTGAGAGAGAGATGAAAAAGGCATTTTAATGAGAAAGAGGAGCCAGAGAAGATAAGTTGGAGACAAAGTTCTATTACGGAGACAGAGTGTGAGTATTTCATGACATATTGTTGAGTTCCTGTATCTGCTTGGCTCCATATTGATGGCATAATCAGAAAATGGGAATTTGTGATTGAAAAAACAAAAAAAGATGAAAAGTAGATGTGGTGAAAACAGGGAATAAAATATTCAGCCACTAACTGAATCCAAGTTTACATGACTTTGAGGGTGTGAGGAAAAGACTTTTAAGGTTCTAGTTTCAATTTATTCATTCCATTTGAAATGTATTACAAATTAGGCTTTTTAAAAGTCTAGCATAGCTATGATGTTTTCAAGGTCTTTGCAAAAATGATGTATCAGCTAAAATGCTATTGCAAATGTGTTTTGTAGGAGGCCTCATAGTAACTATTTTAACATAATTCAAATTTATTGAAATGGAAAATCCCAAACATGTTTGTTCTGCTATTCATCATTCTTGCGCCAAAAGACACTTTATTTACTAACGGGCAGGTCCTGAAACGTCATTTATGACCTTTCATCAAAAGAAGAAGCTACAGTACGTTTGAGTAAAGTGTCGGGTTACATAATATTCTAATTTTGTTAAAAAACAATATGATGACACAGAGTCACCTGTTCGTTTCGGTTGCATAATAATGTTAACGCTGGTTCCCGTCACCTTTAGGTAGACTGGGTGCTATACAGAAGCAGGTGTAGTTCTTCACAGCAGCAGCACAGGGTTTGCCGGTGTTCACACCAGCGTGTTGCCTGGCGGGGTCAGCTACTACAGCTTGTTCTGTGAGAGTCCAGCGATTTGTTCAGTTGACCATCCTGCTGTGCAGTCACTCATCCAGCCTTTTGTGCACAGCCTTTGTGAAGCTCATTCTACAAACCATGTGCACTAGAACATGTCCTGGAAGAGCAGGGGCCCTTCATCAGTAGGGACAGTGTTTTCATTTCCATTGCCTTTAATTATGTCTAAATTGGGAAGTGGGCAGGGGACGTCTACACGCACTGCTTCTCTCTTGCCAGGACGCAGCCGCCTCTCAAACAGCTCTAAACATTTATGTTCACAGACTCTGGTGTCTGGTTAGTCCACAGTAACCTGATTCCAGGTTAATATACGTCTACAAATGTGCTCATAAATAATGATGATATGCACAGGAGTAGACTAGACAAGTCACAATGTGTGTAAAGGGCAAAAATGTCATCAAAAATCTTTGATCGTGGCGTGAAGCGTATTTAATGATTTCATCAAATGCAAATTTTTGACAGTAAGACATTAATGAATGTTTGAAAGTGGAACAGTTTCAGATTAAAAAGGAGAAGCTACTCAGTAATGCAAAAGAAATCCAAAACTTACCGTTCACAAACAGCAGGCATGCAGCGTTTCGTGCCTGGAGTAAATCAAGCCTCCGCAGAATAACACTGGAGACAGATAACCTGCAGATGATGCGTGACTGTCTGAGAAATTGATATTTAAGCATCGGACCTCACTCTCCATTTTCCATACCATCATTCAACAAAGCAAACCTGGAGGAAGAGGAAGACAGATTTCAGCCTGAAGATCATAGACAAGTATGGTCCTGGTGGCGGGGCAAAGAAGGCATCCCACCTGACCCTGGGGTGCTCCGCTCATCAATCTTCAGCAGGTCATCAAATGGACAGGGACAGAGAAGGCCAAGGCAATTTGATTCACCAGTCGTGATGGATCCACTGCTGCTAGCTTCTAGCTGCAATAGAGGACAGACGAGAGATGGGATTTGAAGTCTGTGGTGTGTGTGGACACAGATATGCTTTTTGTTGTGTAGAATATAACGCAGCCTACGAATGCAAAGAGTTTTTCTGTTTTACATTTCATTACTGACAGATGCTTAAATCTTCTTAACACACACACACAGCTTGGACTAAACAAGGTCAAGCCTTTAGCCGGGTAACAATCACAATTCATTAACATCCAGGGAGATCCATTGCCCTCAATATTGGCTTGGACATTCCCTCTGAAGCTGATTGTCTTTGGATGTTTCAAGCCTGTCAGTTCCATCCCAAGCAGCCTGTACAGCTGAGACACATCTGCAGCCCAGTAAGACAACTCTGTCTTTTCCTTCTATGCCCCTATCTGTCAATCACAGCTCGGGAAAAGGTTGAGTTACACTTTAGGAAGTGAATGTGGCTATTATAGACACCTGCATCGGTGATTTTGCAGAGGCTGCACAGAAATCTCCTAACCTGCTGGGTTGTTTCATTTCACATGCCAAGTGATGGCATTTAAGGTTTAGAGCAGTAACAATGGCAGTAATGAGGTTAAGGTTTGCAAGAGAAACTAGTTTAGCAACATGAGAAAGGTCTAGTTGGTCTTGTATTATGAAGAAGGGACTCACACAGTTCTGTATTTTGTGAGTGATTTGTGAGTTTCTTGTTCACCAAAATCTGCAAATGAATGCTACCTATCTGCTGCGTGCAGCAGGAAATACCTGATCCAGTCGGCAGAGCCTAGGCTCCATCAGAACAGTTCAGAACTAAAACCCAGTGACCTCCAAACTTTATGACGTAGCATTTCAGTGATCGTGGAATATGTTCATATGAACAAAGTGAAACTTTTTAGACAGGCACTGTCACGACCAGCCGTGAGACGAGGGTGTGTGTGTGTGTATGCGTGTTGGTGGAGGGGTTGACTGCGGTGAGTAATGGCTCCTGTCTGACAGGGCCTTGGGAAATGGAGTCGAAGCGATCGATACGTTATAATGTTAACAACGATCTCTCCTCCCATTGTGCTGCCCGAGACAAATCTATTAAAGATCCATCCCATCCTGTCATCACCATCCACCGGCAGCAACATACAGAGAGAACGAGAGCGAAAGAAAAGGCAAAAAGAGCAAGTAAAACGGGATAAATACCAAACCAAAAAGCTATTTTCTGAGCTGCTCTGCAGAATAGAGGTTTGCATTGTGTCAGAAAAAAGCATTTTTTTGGCTTTTTGCCTTGCACTTGTTGGTTATTTTCTTTAGTCGATTTGCAGCTCGATGGAATGCGTCTCACAACGAAGTGATCCCCTCGCCGCCGCATCGATTACCCATTAACAAAGAAATATCGACGAACACGTTTTGACATCTCTAAAATGCTTTCTGCAAAGGTGTTTGCGTGAAGACTCTCACAAACATGCACGTCTTTAAAGGCGCTGTCGTTGAGGACAGGAGGACGGTTTTGTTCACAATGACATCATTTCACATCCCGGGAACAATACGTTGGAACAGGCTTAGATAAGATTTCGAGCAGCTTTTAATGCTTGAGCGAGAAAGAAGTGCCATGAAAAGTTACTGTTGTGTCAGAGAGGTTTAAAAGTGCTGACTGTCATTTTTTCACCCCAGAGAGGCAGGTGGAGGAAGAGCTTTTTGTTTTGTCTCTGAATGTGTGTGTGAGCAGTCTGAGTGGCTCCTCAGACTAGGTTGTGCAGTGAGGACAGCTAAAATCAACCATGTCGGATGTGCGACATGTGGAATTTTCATTACGGAGCAAAGTCAAACAGTCACACATGCATGCAACACCATCTGCATGACAGAGATGAATGGGGGAGACATGGTCAGCTGAGGTTGGACAAAGTCTCAGCTGCGCCAGGGCCTCCTGCTTTCCACCACCACCCACGCACGCAAATTCTCACTGTGAGAAATCGCCAGATTGTGCAACTAGAGGATGAAGGCTGCGCTCAAACGGCAGGATCCCGGGTCACCTCCTTCCTGACACTGCGCCTGTTTTATAGGACAAACTGTGACACGTTGGGTAAAAGCATGCACACAAACATCCAAACATGTCGACACACCAATGGACACAAATAGCCCCCCCCCCCCTTTGCCTAATGCAGTCAGGGGCCCTGCAGATCCCCTGTAGCCTCAGCAACTGTACATTCTGAAGTTTTACGATCTTGACCCCACCAGTAAGTGCCACAGCACTGCGTAGAGGGGATCAGCTTAAGTGAAAGAGCCCCCCACCCCCATCCTTCCTGCCACGACCCCCCAGGCTGCGGACAAAGATCAAGTGTCACCACCTCCAGATGTGAGCTGGGGGAGCATCTCGAGTCTCTAGTAATGTGTGTGTGTGTGTGTGTGTGTAGGACACGCTCCCGCATCGGCAGTGTCACACCCTCTGGCACTTGACGCCACAGGCCTGTCACTGAGACAGATAGGCCTGCGATGCCGATGTAATGTTAGGGTGGGGGTGAGGTGCATATGCGTGGATGCCTTTGCTCTCTGTGACACCCCTGCTTTCCTTTAACAAGCACCTCTATGGAAGCTTGCTTAGCTGAGGCACGCCTCATCCCCTGGGGCCAGCGCGGACCCTCGACTCCCTCACCTCAGACGTCTTTATTAAGAGTCGTATTTTAAGCCGTACATCCAGACACTGCAGTTCACACCAACCCTCCACGTGCAACAGTGAACCCCCACCTGCCCACCTGTCTGGCGCTTCCTCAGCGACCAGCCACTACATTCAATGCAGATAAAAAGGCATCTTGGATGTCACAATGCTACAGTGGTGCCCGTTCAGGATGTCCGGGCCCAGTAGAACTTCATTCACACATCTGTTTTTCTTATTGATTGATGCTTAAATTTTAATGTGGGCCAAATGTCGAGAGGAGATTGTATTTCTTGTTCTGAGTAGCCAGCTTATCGGATTTTCTCTTCCCACTGATGTTGTCAAACACAGAGCCCAGGTTTGAGCATTACGCAGCCAATAAGTCGATAGAAGAACCAAAGTGGTAACACTTAGAAACCTTCCATCCTTCCTCTGCCACCTGAATATTTAACACGCTGGTGTCTAGTGTCGCCAACCTCAACATGGCTGCTGAGAAAGCGTCATTACTTAGCAGGTGCCAAGTGTCTCCTACAGCACGATTGGGTTTGGACGGCAGTGGGTGTTAATTTATGCTAAAGGCATCGAATGGTCAAGTTCCAATCAATAAAGTATCGCCAGGAGATAAGAGAATCGACTTGGCCTGGGAATCGATTTCCTTTTCCACAGCGTTTGGCTCCAAGAGTTTTGCTGTGACCTCTTTGCACGGGTCCCTTATGTGCTTCGCTTCACGCCTTAGCATTTGGACATGCATTAGATATGATGTCTACCCATGTCATCCATCCAGTAGTGTGTCGGTAACGTGGACTGAGTGTGTGCTGTGCTCTAAATATTTGGTATTTGGCTGAAGTCCTTTGCTGATTGTTTTTCCACACAACAAGCGTCTCTGAAGGCTCCACACGCCGGGAGGACGGGACGCAGCACATGCGGCTTCTTCACAGAGACGCACGTTCACACACACGAGAACATTATCGGACTGACGAACGCTCCCAGACAGATAGATTTGCACATGCAGCGCCAACAACATTCTCAAACATTCACACTCACACAGCCTCTCGGTTGATATAACCTAACCTCTACCCTGTTGCATTGCACCAACACAACTGTGCAAACGTAATGAGCGTACGCTGTGTACAAATTAATGTTAAAGTGCTCCTGGGGTCTCAGCGAAGCAAAGTAAAGCATGCAATCTGAAGACTTACTCCAACTAGAGGATTGTCACCCACTCAGATGTGCTTGTGGACAGACAAATGTACCCACACAGTTCGCATCCCTATATATACACGCATTCTCAAGGGATACGCTTTCTCACAGGGTGAATCTGCTACAGAGATACACATATACTGTATCAGCGTGTGCTCTCCGGGTGTCACACACAGAAGTCAGCGAATGATTTCGGCACATTTCTAAGAAACGCGGGCTCATGAAGAGTCCGAGCAAAACAGGGCGCTGCGGCGTTCAGTACGTCACAAACCTTCCCTTCACAGAGGACTGGATTTACACATGAAGGCTTTTATAACCGGCCTTTCTCAAGAGGTGTTGGCAACACAGGTGGACGCTGTCAGAAATGGAGCAGAGAGATCAAACGCTGCAACACGTGTACGCACACACGTATGAACGCAGAGACACACATGCCTGGGTATTCAAAATGAATCCTTGCACCCGCAGTAAACAAGGCCACATGCACTCAAGCAGATAGTGTTACACGCATTTTGAAATTAAATTAGCCAGCGCTATCTCATTTCTCCCAAGAGCAGCAGGGCCCATCTGTAAACATCAGACAGCCTCTCTACAAAAGACCTGTTGGTTCTCATTGTTTTAAGCCTCCCCCACCACCCAAACCCCAATTCAATAAGCCCTGCTGTGTTTATACAGAACGCATTTTCATTAACTGTAGCAAATTACATTTTAATCCATGAAGCCCATTTATTTGATGAAATTGTTTGACTGGTCTGGGACCGGCAACGAGCTACTGCCATGAACAATGCAATGGAACAGAAGTGAGAGATGATGAAAGCAGTTGTTCGCCGCTTTATTTTTTAGCCTATTTACTGTCAACCGCTCGCAGTTATACAGCGAATGGAATGATGCCTCCGAGCTGTTAGAATTCTCTGCAGACTTCTTTCCATCCAACCTTTTTCTTTTTTCATCCATCTACCATCGGTGACTAAGTGGAACAATTGAGATGCTAAAAAATGTCCATAGCTACTTTCTAACATGATTCTCAAGTGGCTAAACAGGGACTAACTTAAAAACAATCCTTTCATTGTGTCACTTGAAAATAATAGTGAACAATATGATATTTGGTCAGGTTCCTATTAGGCCGAACTATAGCTGCTTTGTGAAACTACTCAGCTCTCCAGAGTGGCTCCTTCTCCAGTAATCTACTTTGATCTCTCTGCTGTTTCACTGCCTTAATTGCCCCTTAATTTGTGTGACCAGCAGACCCTGATGTTGGAGGCTGATAAAGAAGCAAAGCTCAGTTGGGTAAAAACAGTGGCCCACTATGTGTCAGTGCAGAATGCTCTATTGCCCAACACTGCTCTACAGTGGCCCCCTAATGCCTACTGAGCCCGGGGGCCCTAAAGTGGAGAAGCACTAACGCTGGGACTGGAACCAAAGGTTCCTGCTCCTTAATTAGCAATGTTGGTTGGTCATCTGAGAGTTGGAGCAGATCTAGAGCAGACATCCTCTCCCTCTGGTGTGTTCTGCTTGGAGAACTTATAATGAGGGAGAACTCTGACTAAGACAACAGACCAAAAGCTAAATCCTGCACTCACAAAGTTTGGACTCTCTTCAAAAACGTGTGCACAACACAGAGACACATTTTCACATTGTTAAGTAGTTCTGGACATTGTACTGGGACACATTTGCAAACGAATGAAGCTGAAATACAGTAAAAAACTAAATGAGATGAATGGACTCGTCACCATCAAGCCAGACAGCGGTCCTGGTGTAAGTATTAAATATAAAGGGAGATCTACACAAAGAAATAAAACACTTCACAACAATGTTTATCACAACGAAAGCGGAATCAAAACCTCTGATAAATTGGTTGTTGTTTTTGAGCATTAAAACAACGATTTAATTGGTTTACAGGTAGTTGCTAATCTCGCCATCAGCCAGAGTTGAATTCACATTAAAACACACTATTGGCACAGCTTTGGGACAACTGTGACAAAAAAAAGATGTATTTGCTAGCAGACCTAATATTTATATATTAAAACAACTGTTTAATTAATTTAAACTATCAAATTATTTAAATTTACTTATATGTCAGTTTATAAAAATGCTACTCAACACCACTAAAAGCGTTATGAACTACTATTATTTGGTGTTGTGTGTCCTCCTTTCTAAGCTTTTTCTCACATCAGCAAGAGAAAACTTCAAGCTGAATCAAAGCAACGACTCATTTCAACTTTTTCCTTTGGGCTGAAGGCAGCTGTGAAGCAGCTCCTCTACTTATTTTTCAACATCCTTCCAGTGGAGCCTGCTGCTGTTGATCCACTGAAGCAAGGGCAAAACTGTAAACGTGAAAACCATGTTCCAAGCTGCTGACAGTCGCTGTTGAGAGATCATGCCATTAAAGTGGAAAATAATATGCCTTCTTGCCCAGAGAGCGTAATAGAAACTGACAGGTAAAGGGATACTGTAGAGCGGTACAGAGATTCAGGATTGGAAACAATTCAACTTGATGTGGGAGAACTACCGATGGTGAATGTAGAAAATTCACACCGAAAAATATGAAGCGCTGACAACTGCTGAATTTATGGCCACTTCCTTGTGGGGCATGAGTTTTTTGTAGCTGACCTTGGATTGGACCTCACGGTACCATCTCAGGAACTTCATGCAAAGGCACAAGGTTAAAACAGGCCGGATCCTACGCGGGGAAGCCGTGTGATCTCCGACCTTGTTACTTCAGACCATCCTACAGGAGGGGTCAATAAATGCCTCTATGATGATGCACCAGAATAGCTGCAAAGTTGTCCTCCTGGCACATCATCATTCGGTCCCTCAGCTTGCTAAGCCCTGAGCCGAATCTGAGCTGGAGAAAATCCTTCACTAATAGCTGTTGATAAGTGTCCGAGTCACTTTAATAAATGCTTACTCCTGGCCAACGGCAAGCGACAGCCCAGCGAGCGAGGAAAACATCCATCATCACCTGTCTGTTCTGGACTGTCCATGCCAAACAACAGAGACCTGGGACCTCATCTCCTGTGTCCTAGTCGTGGTGTAGCGCAGAAACAGAAAAGTCCAGTTCCACTCAGACCGGAGCCAAAATCAACTCTGCTGCTTCTCCCCATCTGCAGGCCTTCCCCGCGTCCCCAGCAGGCCCCTCTGACCCACACAAAACAGGGGCACCTCAGAGGACGCAGGACGACCTCCTTGCTCTTGGGTTGGGCAAATGAAGCAGCAGGATTAGGGAAACACGAGAGCAGCGCACAACCGCTGTGCGTAGCGGCGACAAGGCATTTAGTCATACTTAGTCTGAAAAATGGAATGAAATAAACACAGCTCTCTGGTTGGAATTCTCTGAATAGTCCGGATGAAAATGGTCACATGCAAACACAGTAGCAAAGCAGCACACAAGGTGCTACATGTTCAGCGAAAGTCCCTTTTCCTTCACGACTGATCCTGAGCCAATTAGATACATTCATTTCTTTATTCAGGCCGAAAAACAAACACTGGACCCACAACATTATCGTGAAGGAGAAGTTGTTGTTGTTTTTTTTAAACAATCTCTCCTCGGCATCTCCTGGAGTCTTAATGACCCTTCAGCATCACGCCCACTCTCAGCATCCTCTGCTCGCGAGCCTATAAATGCCACCAACAACCACAACGTGTTTACCATCTCTCCCGTGAATGCAAAATATCACAGCTGTTGTCTCCCTCTCTCTCAATAAATGCCATTTAATACGACATCATTAACTTTGATTAGGGTTATGCTTATTATTCCCCCAGCACTTGTGCGGGAGACTGTTTATTTTTATCTCTGCTATAATTTTATCAGCCAGGCAAGCCAGGACCCATTCCCATCCCACGCTCCGTTAGCCGTCTCCGTACCAGCCCAGCCACTTGGATCAGATACACCTCATACATCTCAATGCCAAGGTCCATTATGGTGACACAGAAAGGCAGGTATTTAAATGGGACTAGGCTATAGAATGGATAATATCTTCTCATAGAGCGGCTGAGTGGCGGTATTAGTGTGAAGAAGAGGAGAGGGGAACTGGGGAAGTAAAACCTCTTATATGGTTCTTAGTGTGCCTAACCAAGGCAATTACATTCAATCTAACGCGGACCGTTCCCCCTTAGCCGGTGCTTGTGAATAGGCAGCCCTGTCTGCCTTAATTAACGGCCAACATTTGCAGGCTTCGCATCGCTTTGTTACGAGAAAGACGGCGGAAAAGCGAGCAGATGTACAGCAAAGGAGCGTTTCTGTGGTACAAAATAATCTGCATCCACCACAAAGACTTTACCACATCCCCTTAACGAGCCAACTGACAACCACTCGCCATTGTCCTCCTAAGCGGACTGTTTGCGGAGCTGACTAAATAATAATTATAATAATTAAGGGCGAGGCATGAACAGGTTAACGTCAGCTGCTGGTGCTGCAGGCAGAAAGGCAGCATGCTTCACGTGAGTCCTGATCAATGACACGGGGAAATCCAATCAAGTGCAGAATCAAAGTCAAACCTAGGTCACGGGAGATATCATCAATACTATTGTCATTTTTCAGGCTGGTTTAAATATTGAATAGCTGTATCTTTTGGAAGTTTTACTCTTCATTCACAGTTTGACCTAAGAGGAGAGGACGTTGGAATCATCTGCCTGAGATTCATTATAGACTGAAGTGACTTTACACTGGAAACAATTGCCTTTATTTTCTCTAGTGGCAGTTGTAGCGCGTCTTTTTAATAAGCAGGATATGAGCGATTATCCAAGGGCATGTTTTTAATAAGACATGAAAAGCAATGGGGGGAACTTGCTGGATCAATTCAGATTGTTTTTCAACCTCTTCCTTTCTACATGTGTAGCCTGCTGTAAGTCCTAGGATCAACCTCATCTTTCTTTTGCTTTTATAAAACAAAAACCTCTCTCTGTTTAATGGTCTGGATCAATTAAATCAGACAAGCTTACTTTTATTTTAGTGACATAAATTCCGCAAAGCATTGTTCCAGTTTGGGGCTGTATCAGAAGATCTGTTTCACTGACCATGGGAATAAAGCGACGCATCATTTTACAGTTTAAAATATCAGTAACATGTGTAATGTTGGCTACAAAGTTATTAGGTAGGTTTTCCCCATATGCGCCTCTATTGTTTTATTTTTTCTCATTCTAAATGACCTTGGAGCCTGAGAGAAGGCAAACAAAAACACCCCCCACTCACACACTCACTTCCTGATCCACACTGGGAAAGCAACAGCAAACATCCAAAGTAAACAGATAGGGATGATAGTAACCAAATTGAGCTGGACTGACACGGAGCGTGACAGAGCGCATCGCCAAGTGGCGCTGAGCCTAAAGTTCTCTCCTCCACATCCGGCGCAGCATCTCTACAACCTGCATAGTAGGAATCTGTTGTACACTGGTGAAGGAAGCGCCTGGCGTTAGTGTTGTTGTATTAACGTGAGGAACAAATGTTTTTACTGAATCCCAACGTAATAATCAAAACAAGCTTGTGAGAAATAAAGTAAAAGAAACTTCTTCTCTGTCGGTTCATATTGGTGTCAGATGTGGCCTGAATCCTAATGTACATGATCTAAAATGACGATGATAGGAGCAGAAGTTCTGAGCCGAGCATGAAAGTCTGCAATTTGAATATAGACGGAGTAAGAGAGATAAAGATAAATGAGCAAAGTCGAGTGTCAGAGTGGGAAAAAGATGTGAGAAAAGGAGAAATAGAGATAGATGGGACGAAGCGGTGAGGGAATTAGCAACGTAAGGGAGACAGACGCAAAGGGAGAGCGAGCCAGTGCTGGCAAGAGAGCGAGAAAAAGACTGGGGGGAGACTTTGGGGGGGCAGGAGGAGGGAAATTGAGAGGCTGCGTAGCACTTTCCTCTGCAAGCTGACAGGGCTTGACGCTCAACTAACAGGGCTGTTTTGACAGGTGTCAGATGGTCCATATTACTATTTCACCGCCGGGCCCTGGGGATCCTGCATCACGGGCCACAACAGCACTGGCCAAGCTGGAAAAAAAAAAAAAAAAAGGAAGAAAAGTGGCAGGAGAGTAAAAAACACTACACTTGACTTCCTCCCTCTGCAGCTCACTGGCTCTGCACTCTCCCACAGCCTGGGCATCTGCTGCATGTTAGCTGTAACCTCACGGACATGTGTGTGTGCATCCACAGCCGAGATGTGTGGAACAAGAATGCGTCGCTCGCATCAAGTAAATCCATCTTCGTCTGCTAATCGCTTATCGGTGTTGCATTCTTTACGAGCAGATCCGCGTCTGTGTCCGTTGACTTTGCATCAGCCCAGGGAGGCGTTAACTTGATGCGGTTAGGAACGTTTCAAAATATCGATCCTTTTCTCTCAGTGGCGAAATCCATTATCTGAGCATGAAGTACTGGCCCTAAAAGGTTGCTTGTGATCCTGTGTGACTATGAAGAGTGTCGAAGCAGCAGTGGATTCCTTTATGAATGTTTCTACGCCATGGAGCCTGTCTATTGTTAAGTCACATAACCCTCCCTGACAGTGATCTTAGCATTCCTGAAGTAGCATTCCTCCGCACTGTAGCCTAGACAAACAGTCATATTTCACAGCCCCTTCTGCTTTGGATGTGTTTAAAACCGCTTGAGTCATCTGACAACTCCCAAAAGTGCACAGCCATAATTTGCAACAAGTTTGTAATTGTCCCTTGTTAAGTGTTTCAGGGGGAATACTGTGGCTGTGGCTAGGAGCAGAATTGTTGCAAGTACTTGGAGCGTGTTTTATAGTTACCGCATGAAACGAGAGAGTCCCCACTTGCCTGATGCACTGGGACTAAGAGGGTGGATCTGATGCTGCCTCTTGCCGTTGAACAAAGGCCCGGCGTGACCAAAGGAATCATATGGTTTGGGACGTCAATTTAAAAATAAATACACGAGGAAGGTTTGCTGCCTGAGATGAACCGCAAAAGATCTTAGATGAAGAGAGCCTTTCATTGATGCTGCATTTCACCGGTTTCATGGGGAAATTGTCTGAATCCATGAATATGATTTTAGTTTTTTGTATTTCTGCCATGTGTCCTACTGACATATTAAAAACAAGAAGTTTAACAACCGTCCAGTGCAAAACTTTGTGAAAACGACGCTTCATGATCTAACATGACCTTGAGTTAATAACATTCAGATGGGTGCGGTGCTGCATGGAACCATTTCACGTTACGTTATTAAAGAGGTCATTTTATCCATAATTTCAAGTTCCTGTTTTTACTCTGACTCCACTGAAATAGTTTGGGATCATTTACAATTCCACCCGCTGCTTATTTCTCTTATAATGGGCTTTTATGCTAAATCTCTTCTGACCCTTTGAAACAGTGCTGCAGCTTTTGTTCCTGTTCTCCAAAGTTAATTAAAAAACAGGAAGGAACAAGGCGATGAGCATTACCGGAGCAAACATGTTTGTCTTTGAATGATGATATTGTTTCCATATCCTTTACTCCGTTTCCAAGCGGTTTTGAATTTCAGAGCAAACATAATACACTTTGCTCTGGCCTGGATCGCACGTACGCTGTCAAATCCCATTAATATGCAACGATAAAGTAATCTGCTAAATCTGTAAAGCACTTTACAAGATTGCGTTACCAATTGGAAGTCTTGCAACCTGCACTGTGTCATATTGACCATCCTAATGGACTTATTTCTCTTTGTCTAGGGCTCCTCTTCACCCACTTCTCTTTGATGACTGATAACAAGATAAAAAGGGCATCGGCTGACCCATCTGTCAATCAACAAAATTGAAGGCTGAGTGAGATTTTTTAAGCTTCAGTCACTCTTCACCCTGGTTCTGACCCTTCCCATCCGAGGAGAGTTGCATCATTACTACATGCTGCTTGCATTTTGTGTCGGGACGTAACCGCGCGTATCGCCCTTCGGTGAAAGGGGTCTGAATCAACTGGAAAAGGCAAAGGAGGACCATAAAGTGATCGTGAACTCTGCATGTCCCATTTCATTGTCCTTAAACCCAACAGTGCTCCTTTCACAAGAAGTCTGATTCAGTTCCCCCGAGCACGTTAAAACAGGAGGCCTTTTTCAGGGTTTTATAGGGTGTCCTGTTTTTCCAACATACCTCCAGTGATTTAGGTAATATGCCTGAAATAAAGGGTTCTGAGGGGTAACAGGCAATTCTACTTTTACAATGCCCTCACTTAAACGAAAATAAAAATAAAGTGAAATAGACGAATGGCAGACTCGAAAATGCTCTCGGGAGCAGCTTTACTGTAACGGCACCGAGGGGGCCCCTGTCCGTGGCCCTATGTTCAGTCCCCTGGTCTGTTTTCCGGTGTCTCGCGCTGCACTTTGACATCACACTCGCATAACTTTCCAATTAAGCCACGGTTCTGCGCAGAGGATCCCATCTTTACCGAAATGTGGAAAATGGATAAGGCGTCGCAGCTTTGGAGGGACTGAAGAGGGTGAGAATTTATGAGAGGCTGGGTGAAGCGGGCTGGATTGAGCGCTCTGGCGGCCGCGCAGCACCTCACCCTTCCAAGTTAAATACTCCGGTCGAGGTTCTGTCTGTGGCTCAATCGCGTAAGCTAGAGTGCACACAAAGAGTCTACTCAGAGGATTGTTTTTCAGTGTCGGCTTTGTTTATTCATCCTGTCACAACGAGGTCGATTAAACGCCTACAATTGTGGAAAATACCACAATGACATTTTCAGGTTTACCATCACCTTTGCTGCACTTCTGCCCGCATATCAGAATAGTTTGGACCGATTTTTATTTTTGGAGAGTAAAGAAAAGAGGACATCCATAAAACCCTAAAATCACAGGCTGAGAGTCTTTTCTTTTATTCATGATTTTCTGTGAAATCTGTTTAACATTCATGGCTTAGTGTTGGAAAGGACTCACTTTAACCCACTGTCCAAATATTTAACTTTAATCAGCGGGACTGTATTTTCAACAAATCTTTGCTTGTTTGTTGGCTTTTAAACATGCATTGATATAACATAAGCCTTCCATAGGTTTGTGCGTTTACTCTAAATCAGCGTTTTTATCTGCACTTTACATCCACACTGTGGTGTTGGCTGATAAGATAAAAGAGAGTAGAATTACTAATCTGGCAGACCCGATTTCCATACAGTCTCATATATCTCATTATGGAGCTGCGCCTTTGTTCACCGGACATTTCACGCTCTGTATAGGTTTTACGTTGTTGTCTTTTACAAATTAGACCTGTAGCATGGGTGATTTGTTGCAGAGCTAGAACTAGCGGCTGGAGGAATTAAATAGGTTTCCTGGCACTGCCCCAGTCCTTTTACAGGGCTCCTTTGCCATTTCAAGTGTACAGTTTACAGTGTTTAATGAAGCTCTGTATTTTTACTCAATCCTCATTTCCCAGACTAAAGCCGGAGACTAAACCAAAGCCACTGGAGGTGGTGATAAAAAGAGTTTGTGGCTGTGGCACACATGCAGTAAAATAAAAGGAAAGAGAGGAGGTGTGTGTATGTATGTGTGGGTGTGTGTGTGTGTGTGTGTGTGTGTGTGTAAACCTGCATGGCTGGGATTAGACCAACATATCAGGTGATTCAATAAAAAGTGTAAAAGCTGGCTACCACTGATATCAATACATGTTTAACCAGCATCAAATGACTTTCTTCATTCACTGGATGAATAGTAGATATTTTATGTCATGTTGTTTTCAGTGTTTTTAAGGCAAATAATAAACGACTTCCAGCCCCTTAGACCTTCACAACCAGCCTCTAACCAAGAGCGATGGGCTGCAGGACAGATATTTTGCCGTATTTAGGCCTAAATGTGACACATGACTATTGATGAGT